>CM060929.1:67820687-70320687 GCA_030765085.1 Allium cepa
TGACAAGTCGCACATCTACTTACAAAGATGGAGATATCACGCTTCATACCCATCCACCAATACATCTTCTTCAAATCCTAATACATCTTCATCACACCTGGATGAATAGAAAGCCTGGATCGATGATTTTCTCGAAGTAACTCTTGCCTCAATCCATCAACATTGGAGACACAAAACCGATTATTAATCCTTAAAATCCATTTATCATCAATCTGAGCTCCACTACCATCCTGACTACCACCACCAACCCAGTTATGAACATTTTCCTTGATCAAACAAATTATCCTATCCTCATCCTACTTAGTAATAATATGATCCAAAAGAGGAGAAGAAGAAACAACAAGCTGACACAACATCGCCTTCTTCTGACTCAAAGCATCGGCCATAACATTAGCTTTCCCAGGGGTATAGTTAATGTCGAGGTCATAAGAAGCAAGGAACTCAAGCCACCTTACTTGCCTCTAACTCAAATCCTTCTTGGTGAAGATATACCACAAAGATTGATGGTCCTTAAAGAACTCAAACTTAGTTCCCAAAAGATGATGCCTCTAAAGTTTCAAAGCAAAAACCACCACAAGCAATTCCAAATCATGGGCTGCATAATTGGGTTCATGGGTCTTCAATTGACGAATGGCATAAGCAATGACCTTCCCATCTTGCATTAGAATAGCTCCTAAACCCACACGACTAGCATCGGTGTATATCATTAATCCATCATTTCCATTTGGAACGATAAGAACTGGTGCGGAAGTAAGCTTGCCCTTTAACTCATTGAAGCAGCTTCACACTTATCATTCCAACGAATCTTACCATTCTTACGAGTCGGAACAGTGAGAGGTGCAGTAATCCGAGCAAAATTCTCAATGTATCTCTGATAATAATTGGCAAGACCTAGAAAACTACGGATATCAGATGGAGTCCTAGGATTTTCCCAATCCTGCAACAGAATAGGGAGAAATAAGGACTACGAGAAAGATAGAATGATCAAATTACAATGATAAAGAAGAGAAGGAAGACTTACATTGATCATAGCGATCTTAACAGGATCAACAAAAACTCCATTACCAGAAACAATATGCCCGAGGAATCGGACTTCGTCTATCCAGAAATGGCATTTTGAGAATTTAGCCTTCAACTGATGATTCCTAAGAGTCTCCAGAACAAAATTCAAATGCGACTCATGTTTTTCCTTGACTTAGAGAAGACAAGGATGTCATCGACAAAGACTAGAACAAATTTGTTAGGAACATCATGAAAAACACTATTCATCAAATCAACACTGGGGCATTAGTCAAACCAAAAGGCATAACTAACCATTCGTAAAAACCATTCTCAGTATGGAAAGTAGCATTGAGAATACTTTCCTCAACAACTCTGAGCTGGTGGAAACCTACGGTAAGGTCAAGCTGAGAGAAAATAGTAGCTACATAGAGCTGATCAAACATATCATTGATACAAGGCATATGATGTCTATTTTTCATAGTGAGCTTATTTAGCTCCCTATAATCAACACACATCCTCAAAGAACCATTGGGCTTAGTGACAAAAACCACCGCTGCTCCCCAATTGGAATGGCTAGGTCTGATCAGACACTTGAAGAACAAGCCCTCAATTTGCTTCCCTAACTCAACCTTCTCACGGGATGCCATTCTTTTTGGAGGAAGAACTACAGGTCGAGCTCCAGGAATAAGATCAATACGGATTTCGATTTCCCGCTTAGGAGGTAAAGAAGTGACTTCACCAAATACATCGGGATAGAGTTTAACCATAGGAGTTGAGTCAAGATCACCAGGAGCAGAATCAAGAGAATAAGTAAAGCGGCCAGCATAATCCTGAGGCAAATGACACCGAATCACCAAAGGATTACCCCGATCATCAACAAGAGAAACAGTTCGAGTTTTACAAGATACAACAGCTTCATGTCACTTCAGTCAATCTCCTCCAAGCAATATATCAAAAGCATCAAAACCCAGAACATAGAAATGGCCAAAAAAGAGATAGCAAGAATAGAAGAGTTTCACCATTCTACAAATCCTACTAAGGTTCGCAGGACCACTAATAGGACTTATAACCCACAAAGGTTCATTAGCAAACTCAAGAGAAAGGAGATACTCAAACTTATGACAAAGATCCAGAGAAATTAAACTATGGAAAGCTCCAGTATCAAATAAAACACAAACAAGAAAATTAAATAGAGAAAAGGTGCCCTAATGAGTACCTTGGGTATCACTTGGAGCAGGTAGAGTGGCAGAGGTAATAGCAAAGTTACCAGATGGCTTGACCTTCTGGTGAGTAGGACAATCCTTCCTGAAGTGGCCAAGCTGCAAACAAATATGATAGAGATTACGCCTAGTCAACTGAGCTGGAGGAACAACAACACTAACTAGAGTAGGGTAACTATCAGCATAGTGTTCCTTCTGATCACACTTGAAGCAAGTGATGGACGATAGGTCGATAGGCTGCCAATGAGAAGAAGAAGATCTCAAATCTGGAGTCTTAATCCAATTCATCTTTTGCTGATGAAAGTTAGGCTTCCTCTTCTTAGGGTTTCCAAAGGAAGGATTAGATGAAGAAGTACGAGCAACAAAAAGATCCTTAGAAGTAGGATTCTCACATGTAATGGCCATATCCATCAATTCAGTGAACGGGCTATGCACATGAGAAATGAGACGATCATAATACTCTGGGTGAGCTCCAGCTATAAACTTCTCATTCTTCTTAAGAGTGTGTCAATCAAGCTAGGACCAAACTTGGAAAGTTCATTGAGCTTCCGCTGTAACAGCCCATAATTTTGTAAGTATTTTTAATTAATTTAAATGTGTAACTTTGATTTTTAATCACTAAAATTTGAATTTCTAGAATTTTCAAATGTAAGTTTGGAATTTGTTGTAAATTTGTTTTCCAAATTCAATGAAATAAACATTTTCTAAAAAGTTTATATGTTGGTCAACTTAAATCAAAGTTTGACCACAGTTGAAAAGTCTAAATTTGTATTTTAAATTTCTAATCTTTTTCTTAGAAAATATATTTTATTTTAATACTAATTCTGCTTTTCGGTTCATAAAATTTTGTTTTATACTTTTTAAATTAGATAAAATACAGTGTTTTACAACCAATGATTTCTATATTTTATTTTCTCTTTTTTCTATGTTTATTTCTCTAAATTTTATTTCCTATTTTAATTTGTATAAACTTTGATTATATTTATTTGATTTTGATTGGTTTTATTTTTGATAAAAGCTTAGAAATTTCAAGAGACATAGGTTACTTGTTTTTATCCTTTACCTTTTTATTTGCATTGCCTCTTTATTTCATCTCTAGTCATTCCTTGCCTCTAACCCTAGCCGCCGTCTAGTTTTGCAATTTACATACAAATTAGTTTCTCATCTCAAACTCCTCATTTCTAGCCCTTCCTACTCCAAGCTGTTCAAAACCGTACATTTCTCCAGCCGTTCATTTCTTATCCCATAGCCATGCTTTTTTGTAAACCCTGTTGTCTCCTCTTTTTGTTATTCACGTGAAAAGTTTCTCATCTCCTCATTCTCATCGCGTTTTGAAAAAAGGGAAGTATACAAGTTCGTCTTATGGCTTCTCTTCCTCCTCTTTTCCATTTTCTTTTGTTTCTTATTTGTTTTCCTCAAGCTATTGCTCGGCCTCCACCTCCTAGCCGACCTCATTACCATTCCACCACCACCATGCCGACCATCACCCCCTCCTCCATCACCCCATGACATGGCCGTGACCACCAATATGCCAAACACCACCATCTCCTTGTTTTAAGCCTAGCCAAGCCAATTTCCCATCACCTCCTCCCTCCTCCCTATTAGCCTTGGCCACACCACACTAACTCCACCAAATTGCTTTTCCATGACCTTACCATCCCCTAGCCATGAGTTTGCAATTCCTAGACCCTATCCAAACCCAATGGAAGAGCCAAACAAGCATAGAGCTGAGCCATTGTTGGTTATGACCTTCCAATTTCCAAGATTTTGCCTTCCTAGTGTTTGTAACTTGCATCTCTTCTTATTTCCAAGCTATAGTCGTGCATTCATGGTCTATAGCAGAGCCTAGCTTACACAAAACATGATGTGGCCGAGCCACATGATGATGGTTTAGCCCATTAGACCATGGCCGAGCCCACTTGGTGGTTGAAGCGAAGGTTATGTCATGTTTATCACATATTTCCCATTGTTTTAATCTATATTCTTTTGTATTGCATCATACTTATGTTTGTGATAATTGTTTGCATATAAGATTTGGATCTGACTCTACATTCACTCAAAAATATTGTCGTGCCTTTTCGTGCTTTACGGAGTTTCAATTGTGCTTTGAATTTGATTTCTAGCTTTAAAAGGCGAGTTATTCATCCTAGACATTACATACTTATATAATTTTGAAATGATGACAAGTGAATTGTATAAATTAATATGCTATGTTCAAACATGCCTGTGATATATTTATATGATGTTAAATGTTGTTTTTATAACTGTTATATCATTTGATATGACATGTATTATTGTACTGTTCATTTTATTTACTTTATCACACTCCAAGTTCCCTATCACTATGGGTTGAAATGATACATACCTGAGTGGACATTAGAATAAGGAAAAATCATTGTGACCTGAAATGATAGGCTCGAGTGATTTATTGTACTTGATTTACTTAGGATTGCGGTTTTGAAATGTTAGAACCAGGATTTTTCATTTTAAGTTACGGATTGAAATGATACATATCGGTATCACTTGATGTAGGTTAGAAAATATTATATAGGCCCATGGTTCTATCTTTAAAAATAATATTTCCTAAAAATTTATTAAATATTTTTAAATAATATTTCCCTAAAAGATTATTAAGTATTTTGAGTTTTATAAATATTTGAGATTTTAACATAAATTTTGATTTGACGCTTTAATTATAAAGGAGTATTGGTTTTTCTATAAGTTAAATTTTTATAAAGTTAATAATTAGTATTAAGTTGAATTAAAGATCTTTATTGGTGATAAATAACTTAATAATTGAATTTGACTTAATATGGAAGTTCTAAATCTAACCAGGTAATTGTTATGAATTTTACTTTAAGAAATGGACATGTTTTGTATAATGAATAATGTATTTTGAATTATGAAAATGAAATATATTTTAAATTGGGCATTTTGTAATATTTTTTTAACTAGAAATCATAGTTAATTGATATCTAAATGAATAGATTTATAAAGAAAATTTGGTTGTTATATTAAATATGAAAAAATATTTTATGAAATGAGTATGTTGTAAAATCAAGAATTCTGATTTAAAGGGTCAAAATGTATCTTAAATTATGACTTAACTTAAAATTGGAAATTTGATTTTTAAATGGAAATTTTAAGTTAAGTAAATAAATGGAAATTTAGTTTTATTTATGAAATGGGTTTTTTAAAATAAAGTATTAAGTTAATTGTAAAATATAAGTTAAGGAATAATGTGCTTTTGACTTAATAAACGATTTATTGTTTAATTGGTTATTTATCGATAAAATTTTATTTTATTAAATCATTAGTTAAATGATATCCAAATGAATATTTTTGATGTGAAAAATATGATTTTTATAAGTTAAATGGCTAAAAATTGAAGTTTTAATGTTTTTGAAATTTTATATTAAATTTGAAATTAGTATTGGTAGCATTTCAGAAATGCCGTGCTTTTAAGACAACATTTGTTAAGTGCAATCATTTCTGAGAATAAACTAAGTTCTGGAATAATAAAGAGCTACTACAGCATTTTGCAATTGCTGTTGTTGCAGAAACTAAACTATATTTTGAAATAACTAACGAGCCTACAACACTTGGTAAGTCATATTGTTGTTGAAAGTAAACTGTTTTGAAATAATAACTAAATAACTACTGTAGCACTTTGCACTTTGTAAGTTCTACCGTTTTGAATTTGTGAATATCAATATATCTACAGTAACACTTTATAAATGTTGTTCTAGCTGAAATTTACTGTATTGGAAATTCTATGATTAAATGAATGAACTTAGAAATTCTATAACTTTGAAATGAATATTATTTGACATTGAATTGAAATGATTTAAATGAATATTATTTTAAGGGTTATGACTTTCTAAGCATTATGATTTCAAAATGATAATATTTCAAAGTATGATTTCAAAGTATTATGGTTTCAAAGTGTTTTGGTTGGAAAGGGTATAACTTTGAAAGTACTATGGTTTGGAAAATGAATTGAATTTATTTAAGAATTCTATTTGATTTGGTTTTAAAATGAAATAATATTGTATTTAGTTTTTGAAATGGATATGATATTATGTTTTAAAGTATAAATGATTTTGAAATAAATATCCATGGGTTATAATAACGGTTGGTTGTTGAAGAGACCGGGATCGGAAGTTGTCATACTCTCTGCCAACTCTGAAAAACACTTTAACAACCGTGTATGCGGTGGAGATTCCAGAATGAAGTAGGATGGTGGCGGTATTTATTGAAGGCATGAACGTGGACCCGACTCCTGAGAGTTGGCATAAGGTGGCTAAAACAGGAGCGAATCTGGGCCAGTGAGGTAGCTCCTCTTATCGGACACACTCCTTCGATACCATTCTATTACTTTGTGATTGATTGGGGCCCTTTTGGTTTTTGAGGTGGGCGGTAGATGCGCTCTATGCATCACCACCAATACGGACAGTAATTGGTATATCTACCTTGGCATTGCCTCGTCGTGCCGTGTCACCTACCCTAACGAGCCTTGTACGAGTTTGATTTGTGTCGTACCTATGGAGTATCTTCTCGTAGCCTCCCGATCAGGGGGTACGTAGGTACTGTATAGATTATTGGCACTATTATGTGTTAAGGGGAATATTGGGTAACTCCTTAACGCTATTTTCAAGTAAGTTTATTTTACTCTAGACATAATTATAAAGCAAAATATTACTACACAGTAAATAGTTTAACGGATCCTTAGAAGATGGGCGGTCCCAAGCATCCTTTAAGTTACTTGTACCTTATATTACAGTTCACTTGAGTTGGTTTACATTGTATAAATATGTCTGTCCTGACTCCAGTGTTTTGCTTTACGCTCGAGTCAAACTGAGTGATACAACTTTTAAGACTCACATTTTGAGTTGGAGCTTTGCTTGATGATCCAACTATCTGTTTAGCTTTCAGTTATACAGTCGATTTGAGTTATCCAGTTGGGCCCCATTATCCGGTTGATTCTAGTCATTACACTTGATTATTATGTTGAGACTTCTGTTGTATCTTGTTAGTCTTGTTGTAGCTCGTTTAACTCTGATGTATTTCTGTAGCAGCTTCATGAACTATTATCTCTTTACTTCCGCTGCATCATATTACTTTGTGTTTGTGATTCTGTGATTTATTTATTTGCTGTATATTCTTAGTTTTGCCAAACTTAAATTAACAATTCGATATTTTTAACTATTCAAGTCCAACATGTGCGGATGCGAATGGTCGAAATAGCGGGTCGTTACAGTTGGTATCAGAGCTTTGGCTCTAGGCAAAACTTAGCATGTGTAGTAAATTTATTTAAAGAATTACTTTCGTTCGAGCTTGAATCTCTTTCTCTTTGACACTATTTCCTTTGAATTTTGGAACATTCCCTTTCCAAAATCCATTCTTGTCCCTCACTATTCGTATTCTTTTGATTCTAGAGCATCCCATAGCTCTACGATATGACATTGTAAAGGGGGGAAACTCCTTTACAATAGGAATTGATTTACCGTAGAGTTCTGTATCCTCGGTTTACGACGTTGTTATCTTCTGCTATGCCTGAATTCTATCTCTTGAGATCGAATGTAGATTTACCCCAGGATTCGACATCGATCTAATTCTTAAAGTCGCGGTTGACCCGGTTAAGATTGCCCACGATTTATATAAGCTTACCCATTTCCTTATTCATTTAGTCAATCATTTTATCTTTTGTTTCCAACTTATCTTCAGATCAGAGTTTTCGTTGATTTGAGTTAATCAAATTTGAATCTCTATCCTTGCTTTGAAATTCTATTCCTGTATAGTGTATTTGTAAATCTACATTTAAATGTTTTATATATTGTGTTGTTTGAGTTGTTGATGTTGATTTGGGTTTCCAATCGATTCATTTGATCAACGCTACCGATAGGATCTCCAAGACACTTGAACAGAGCAAACCGACACAATATAGTTTTCAAATTTAGTAAAGGAAACAAACTTTGTATAATTACATTGTATATGTATATAAGTATAATTTTTTTAATTTTGATAGCTAATTGAAATGGATGTTGAGAAATAATATTTGACTATGTATTTAAAACTTGTAATCATTGGCTTTGGTTTCATATATAAATAATTGAGCTATAAGCATGGCTATAAATTAAATTGGAAATTTAAATTAATTTAAAACAAGAAACTAAGAATTTAATTTTCGACAGTTTCAAACTTTGTGTTTAAAGTTTAAAAAGGGTATATTATTTAAATTATTTCAAGTAGAAATTGTTTCAAAGAATTTTAATGTGTAAATCAGTGCTTTTTTCTTTGTCGCTGGAAAATATCCTCGGTAAACACTACAGCATCATCGACATTCGTTTTCGAGTCTTGAAGTGAAGAGACCATTTTGTAGTTTTGCTACAGTCTTGCTTTGGAAAATTAAATTAATTTGGATTTCTAAAATATGACTTGATTTATATTGTGTGTTATATATGATTTAGGATTTGATTTGATATATATTGTGTGTATTTAATTTTCTCTAAAATAGTTTGAAGTTAATCGGAAATCTAATTCTTAAACTTTGTCTTAAAGGATAATGTCAATTATAAAATTAAAATGAAAATTATGAATAAATATTTAAGCTTGTGATAATTGAATTAGAGAGTTTTATTGGTATAATACTCAATTACATTCCTATATAACTTACCTAAATTATTCTGATGTTGAGTATGTCATTGGATAATACACAATATAAAAAGCATTTTGTAAATAAAATATGACTGGTTATGATAAATGTTATACACTTAAATTTTAGTTATAAAAGATTAATAGAGGTAAACATAATAAAAAGTTAATTGAATAAAATACAATATAAAATGATGTTAAGGGAATTTATAAACAAATTGGAATGTTACAATAAATGTTATTATACTTAATATATGTGATTAGATATATATTAAGTGGAATAAACTTAATAATGATTTAGAATAAAGAAGAATAAAATTTATTGAATAAATAATAAGTATAATAAATGAATTTCCAAATTCATGGTTTTATAAATTGATAATTGGATGATAAGATAATGGAACTAAAATAGTTAAGTTTTATTTAACTTAGAGAAATCAAGTATTAATCCAAGTTGAAATTTTCATGGTTTTAAATTTATTACCTTGTCCTGTTTTCCAACTTCTTTTCTTTGGGGATGTTCTTGATTTTTGGAGGATCTTGGGAAGATCATCTACGTCTTGTTGAATGTACCTATAACGACAGTTATCAGGCATAATTTCAATCTTCTTTTCATCGTGTCTTAATCCTATCTCATTCTATCCTGTTTTTCCATGTTTTCCATGTCTCGTTCCTTTTCGGGGACAAAAAATTTTGAGTGAGGGAGAGTGTAACAGCCCATAATTTGGTAAGTATTTTTAATTAATTTTTATTTGTAAACTCTGATTTTTAATCATTAAAATTTGTATTTCTGGAATTCTTCAATGTAAGTTTGGAATTTGTTTGTAAATTTATTTTCCGAATTCAATGAACTAAACTTTTCTGAAAGTCAAAGTTTGACCACAGTTGAAAATTTTAAATTTCTAATTTTTTCTTAGAAAATTTATTTTATTTTAATATTAATTCTGTTTTTCGTTTTGTAAAATTTCATTTAATACTTTTTAAATTAGATAAAATACGGTGTTTTACACGCAATGATTTCAATATTTTATTTTCTCTTTTTTCCTTTGTTTATTTCTCTAAATTTTATTTCCTATTTTAGTTTGTATAAACTTTGATTATATTTATTTGATTTTGATTGGTTTTATTTTTAATAAAAGCTTAGAAATTTTAAATGTGATATCCCGGAAATTTGGGACAATATCAGTTTAATAATCTACATTAAAAATTAAATTGATTTGATAATATTTGTCAATAATTTAATAATATTCTTTTAAATAAATATTTAACAGATAAATTATCTTTTAGAAGTTAATGAAATTGCCTTCTACTTATAATGTATATATATCTGTATATATTGTATAGGGAAAATCTTTATTTTAATTTAATAAATAGACATGTTTTCTAATTCTAATATTTTTGAAAATTTAGAAATTTGATATTTAAGCTATTTAATAAATGATTATATGATTTTAAATTACTCAAGATTTAAGTTTAATTGTTTAAAGTAATTTTAGCTTACATTTAAATTTAGCAAAAAGGTTTGTTTAATTTGTTTTAAATTTATCTTGATAAAAAAATAAACAGTTTATTAATAGATAAATACTTTTATAAATCATTTGACTTAATATTGAGCTCTATTAATTATATAAATGTATACAAATGAATTTTTAATAATGTCAACTTTATTTATATGTATGTTTGAATACAATTTATGATTTGGTAATTAAAAATAAAGGTTTCAAAATGTTCAAATTTAAAATAAACATTTACTAATATTAATATAAGTATGAAGTAAAATAATAATAAGTAATCAAATATTGGTTAGTCTATGTTAAAAATAATAAAGGAAAGTAAAAGTGAAACATATGCTAGAAAATAGAATTAAATACCTAAGACTAAGTCATAGCAATGAAAAATATAAGGTCTGTAAGAAATTTGTAGTGCAAGCTAATGCAAAGAAAATTCAAAACACATATTTGTAAGTATACAAGACATAATAATTGAAGTATGCAGACAAGAATAAAAAAAAAAACATATATAAGTAGCCTGTAAATTAAGTATGCAGGCAGAAAAGAAAAAAAGAGACAGGTATGCAAAGCTAAATAAAAATATCTTCATTTTAGTCAAATGGTATTAGTCAAAGTATAGAAATAACACCTCACAAAAGATGTATAGTATAGTTCCAAACTAGAAACAATAAAAAAAACAGAAATTTATAAACATGTAGCTTCATATACAAGCTAAAGTTTGGCCTGCAGATTGTACACTTACACAGCTGTATATAATTATAATTATGTTAACTAATAGAGAAACCAAGCATTAATCACTATCATATCAGCACATAATTTTGTCAATTCAAGTGTATGCAAGTATCTTGCCTAATAAAACAATTTTTGTACCTGCAAAGAAATTGTTGTCCCAGTTATCACCTTCCCCTATAAACTTCTTTTTATACATGCTTTCTAATTCGTTCAGCATAGTCTTTCATAGCAAACACATATATTTTAAAAACTGAAGCATCAATGCAAAGTCAAAGCAGAAATATTTCACAACAGTTTCAGTTTTAAAGTATATGCCATTTTCAACACTCAGGTGCTCTGTTCATTCCTTCAAATGCAATGGTGAGTAACTCCTTTAAATAACTTAAGTTTTTAAACTTGTTGCATGTTAATATGTGAATGCATAAATATATTGTGTGGATATTTATATCTTCATTTCTCTGGGTGTTTGTGAGATGAAAATCTCTGCATATTTAAAATCTGCAAAATTCAAAAAAACCGTTTCATCATAAATCTGTTCTATTTATTTTCAAGTGTGTAACATCATTTCCTTTAAATCTAAGAATAAATATGGTTATATGTTTTCTGTGATAAATGTTATGGTATGTACATATGTAAATGAATCTGTCTGTGCATGTTTATGTCCATTTAAACACCCTCTGTAAGTTTCCAGTTTTCTTGTTTAGATTTAAATTAATAATTCTATTCAGTAAATTGTTAATAGAACTTAGTTACAAACAAAGGCTGTTTGTTTCATTATGCATTTATGTTCAGAAGCCTGTTTTAGTTAAACTTCAAGTCTGTGTGTCCCAGAGAGCTAAAACAACAGTTTTGATAAACAAAGTAAAATTTCAACTTGTAATTTGGAGGCCCAGTAATAAAAATTTGGAAAACAACAACTATAAAAAAAAAATTGAACTAAACATTATAAATTTTAGTTTGGGTTTTAGGAAATGGTTCTGGTTTAAATGAAATATGAGTACATGGGTTTTTCTGGTGATCAAGTGGACTGGAGGGGTCGAGGATCTTCAGATCGATGGAGGAGTGATTGGTGATGCTGGGAAAAATAGGTGGCGGTGATGAAGTTCATCAGGGGAGATGCGGTAGTGGGTTTTCTCCTAAAACCCAAAAGTTCTGCTGTGTATAAGAATTGATCGCCACGGCCCATGTTGGTGATCGAGTGCAGGGACATTTGGGGTGGTGGTAGTTGGGTTGTTGTCGAATATGGTGCCAGAGTTGAAGACCCTCCTATGGTCGGAGGGTGGAGAATTCGATGATGACAGGTTTTGAGGTGGGGAGGTGTTGGTGGTTTCAGGCTTTTTGTACTGTCATTTTTTTTAGTGTGCAGGGTTTTAGGTCTCGGGGAAGTCTCGGGTCATTTGCATGGTTTACTCGAAGTAGGGAGAGCATTGACCCGAAGCAATTTTGTTTAGGTTCAGGTGGAAGTTAATTTCTACAGGCTGTATAAACAACCTGTATATTTAAAGTTAAACTAAAATTTAAAGCAAAATTAAATGGTAAGTTAGTAAAATCTTGATGTAATTGAATTTAAGTTGTCAAATAAGATTTTATAAGATCTAAATCTAATTAGAAGTTTAAACTCAAATCTATAGTTTGAATCTAAAATGCAGTTTTGAAATATTTAAAAGAATTCCAGTTTTAAAACTTGTTAAATTTCCAGATTTTAAAATTTAATCTGAAACAAAATGCTACTGCAGTTAAATATGATTTTTGTTAAAAGTTTTGATTCAAATGGATATTTGAATTTTAAAGTTTAAAATGAATTTGGATTTAAAAATCAAATTTCTGACTCTAGTTGTTAAAAGAAAGTTAATTCGAAGTTTAAGTTCAAAATAAATTGAGAAATTCAAGTTTACATAGAATTTAAAATCTGAAAATTTAAATAAGTTTAAATATGAATAATTTAAGAATGATTTCAAATAAAATAGTTGATAAGTAATTCGTTTAAATAAAAATTAACTTGATTTTGAGAATTCTTGATTTAAAGTTTTTGAATGGAAAATAAATGAATTGTTTAACTTGAGATTTGCAAGTTAAATATTAATGTAAATTTAGAAATTTAAATTTGAATTAAAAATTCAAATAGTTTAATTTAAAAGATTTTAATTTGAATGTTAATTTTAATCATTTTGAATCTTAAATTCAAATGATTTTTAAATTTAAAATGTAATGTTAATGAAGTCATTAATTAAAGAATGAGTTATCTTAAGGATAATAGAGTAATTAAGGAATGACCTATGTATCAAAGTTAATAAATAAAGGTCAATTAAGAAGTAAATTAAGAAATATTATTAAATGTAGACAATTAACTAAAGATCTTTAATTAATTAATATATGTGATTAACTTTGGATAATTAATTAGATTAATTAGGTAATTACTTGATGAAAGTAATTAAGAGATTAATTACTTATGGTAATTAATTTTGATTAATATGATGAATTTAAGTTAGTTAATTTATTTTAATTAATTTAAAGAAATCATTTGCTAAATTGATTAATTACTTAGTGTATGCAATGGAGCATAATTACTTAATGAAGTAATTAATGATAATTACTGAATGTAATTAGTGAAAGATGATATATTAATAAAGTAATTTGGATAATTACTTTTGAAATTAATCAGAGGATTAATTAATGGAGATAATTAATTATGAAATGATTTATTTATTTATATGAGTAATTAAGGATATTTATTTACTGGTTGTTATAATCAAAGGTGATTAATAACTATGTTTAATTAAAAATTAATCACTTAATGTGATTAATAAAGTAATTTAATCTGAATTAGAGATCATTAATTAATATAATTAATGATATAAATTAAGAATTGTTTAATTAAGAAATAATTAATAATGTGGAAATTAATTTATATAATTAATTAAGAATAAATGTAATTAATGAAGTAATTAAAAGTTAATTACTAGGAATAACTTAGAATAACTAATTTGTAAAATTTATTAAAGACTAATTACTTACTGTAATTAGAAAATGATTAATTAGAGGAGTTACTCAAGATAAATATCTAGAGATTAATTAATTAATTTGTACAAATTTAATGATTGGTTGTATAAGCAAGATTTATAAATTAAGTAATTAATTTAATTTACTTTAAATTAATTAGAGATAGAAGTAGTTAATTTAATTCATTTTAAATTAATTACAAATGGTAAGATTTTAAATCATTGCTTATAAATGAATGATATTGATATTTCATTTGATATGAGATGGGTAATATCTTGTGATATGGATGCTTGGTTTAAGTAAGATAATATTTAATTATCTGATGGATGATAAGTTTGATTATCTGTTTATAATGATGATGTGATTATTTGTTGTGATATTATGAATTATCCATTTGTGTGTATATTGATTATGTTGAATTAAACTGTTAAGACTAAATAGACAACTTGGCCCTAAAAGACACGTTTTGGATTTTGATGAGACCGGGATCGGGTTTTCCGCATTAGCAACATCCGAAAACCACATCGTTTCCAAATTAACGATAGGTTGTGAATCTGAAGTGAAGATGAAGAATCAGAGTGCAAGGGTTGTCGTCGTTAACTCTGAGGGTGATTCCAAAATGAGTGTAACGAGATAATGCCTTCGGTTTCGTTCGAACCCAGAACAAACTTGTATGGATTGAATGCTTTCAACACATCGTCAGGTGGGAGATGAGCATTCTAAGTAATGTATTCTTTAAAGGTAATCGTAGCCTCAAGCCTCATCAACCGGGAATGGCTAAAACAGGGGAGGTGCAGCAAGGTTAGGTGGGTCATGCCCAAGCAGGACAAGATTTTCCCCTGTCCAGATGTCCCTTTTTATTCGGCTTTGTGGGCGGTTGGATGTACACCTACTGCGGGGTTATCTTGTTCGGGACTGTTCAGTAAGGAATGGTTCCGGCCTTGTGTTGCAGGGGATGAAGGGAGTAATCCTCGGTACGTTGATCTAGGCCACGTACTGTGACAGGCGGTACCCCAGTAGCCCTGCCGTTGTATGGAATCCACAATCCAATAAGTGCCAACGGTTTTGATTGTATTACCCACTTTTGTGGCTAGTAGCTGGAATTTAATCATGTAACAATTTCGGCTATTTTCTATTTACTTGAAAACCCTAGACCTATTATAATATCACAGAATTTCCTATCAAATGTTTTGGTTAGCGTAAGGTAAAAACTTTTCCATGTTTATGTGTGGGAAGTCTTACGTGATACCTTTTGTTTTCAAAAGATTTTCAAAATTAAACAACTTTAACCTATTACTCATACCAGACCCATGTCTGACCCGGAGTTTATTTTTGTTTTTCATAAACTCTCGGGTACCCAAATTTTTACGGGTAGCCAAGGGATTCAAGTTAGCTTTGACGAATTCTGGAGGAGCAATAGAGCAGGTGGCTTCAGCGTTGTAGATATATATATAGTTCTGCTATGTTGGTATCTCTGAGTCGTTTTGATTGAGTTGTTCTGTATATTGAGTTGTATAACTGGACTGGTGTTTATAACTGTCAAGTATGTGATGTATTATCTGTATAACTCTGATTGATGTTGTATATTATATAAATACTTATGTGATTATTATAATTTATTCGTTCCGCTGTGAGATTCTGATGTTGTTGTTCTTTCTTCTCTATCTTTTCTATTTTCTCACCTCTTTCTTTTCTTATTAACGATACTTCTTCCTGGGCGTAGGAAGTAGAGGGTCGTTACAGTGGTATTAGAGCGCTAGGTTGAGTGAATACCTAGGCTCTTAAGTGATTTCTTCTTGAGAGAGAGTATTTGTAATTTTGATATATATATATATATATATATATATATTTATTTCTACCTATTGTTGGGTTACCTGTTCAGGTTTTCCAATATGTTATAAAGGTAGATGGGTAGTGGTGTGTGTAACACAACTACCAATGGTTGGAAGTGTAATTGTCAAGACTGTAGGCCTAATACTGTCTTGAGTAAGTTTTGGATGGTGTAAGGATTTCATTGATCTCTGAAGGAAACCTGTTAAGGTTCGGAGTTCTTCTTTGAAGTGTTAGAGTTTAGTTGAGCTAGAATTTGGATCTTTCGGATAGACAGAAGTAAGTCAAGATATTTTGATACATCAAGGTGTAGTAGCTGTGTGATGAGACACAGTGACTATGGATATCTCCGACGATATTTCTTTGGAACATGTAAGGTGAAGTGACTGCTTTGGTGTTGTGGCTGTGCTCAGCTGGGTGTTTTGTTTGTTTTGAGGTCCGAGTTTCTCGAAGAGCTTTGGATAGGAAATCTTAGCATCTGTGGCAACAATGCAGCTTGGAATATTTTTGGTGTTGGCAAGAGATTTTCCGGCTTAGCAGTTTTTCTGTAATGGAATTCAGAAGTAATTATGTGGACTCGTATCTTTGATGGATTGGCCACTTAAGTGTAAGCTGTTATGATTTGTAAAAGGAGAGAGAGCAGTTTCCTTTGAAATTTGGCTGTATCGATCGCAAAAGTGACTTGCGATAGTTTGGGTGTTCCTTTGGGGTTTCAGAGAATTTTCTAGATGTCTTCTGGAAGTTAGGGTTTTGTTCTGGAAATTGAGTTGGTGAAGCAGCTCGGAATTTTGGTGAAACTTCTGAGTTTTATTTTTGGAATGTGTTGACCAGTCTGTGCTTGAGATAATCATCAGCATTTTCATCTGTTCAGTCAAAGTGGCGCAGTGGAAGAATGGTGGTAGCTGTTTTAGTTTGGAAGCAATTAGATGTTGCAGTGTTTGGATTAGAGAGTTCTACGGGAAGTTTTTCAGGATCTGAGACCAGATTGGAGTGCTCATGTTCTATCTTTTCTAGATGCGGGAGATGTGAGTTCTGTTTTCTTTTTTTGGAATAGAGTTGTATTCTGTGTTTTGGTTGATCTTGGAAAGATCAATTTGTTGGATTGTCTTTGGTTCAGTTTGTTTATAGGGCATCAGCAAGGATTGAGCTAATCACGAAGATGAAGGAAGCCCAGGATCGTCCGAAGAGTTTTGTGGATTAGAGACGAAGGAATTTGGAGTCCATAATCGGGAATCTGATTTTGGATAATTGCTTGGTCTTCAGGATTGAATTGACAGTTTGGATAACTGAATTCGGAATGTTTCACGTATCTCTGAAGGAGTACGTGTAAGATCTATCTTTGATTTTAGAATCAGCAATTCAGGGAATTTCAGTTGTTGGGTCAGACTTGAGCTTGGTCTGATTTCCTGTTTTGTTTTGTAGATTTAGATGAGTGAGAACTCTGTAGTTTAGTAGTAGTATCGGTTGTTTGGATTCTATGGGGCGAGTAACCCGGTATTTTATATTTGGGGAAACTCGAGAAAATTCTATTTTGTATTTTGTCTGGATAGTTAGATTTGTTTGTTTGGATGAATTGGTTGCTATGATTGTTATTTTATGTTGATATATACTTGTGTTTCGTATTTAAATTTTTAATTGGATTATTAAATTACCTTTGTTTTAAATTTCGGGGACGAAATTATTTTAAGGGGGGAAGAATGCGATATCCCGGAAATTAGGGACAATATCAATTTAATAATCTACATTAAAAATTAAATTGATTTGATAATATTTGTCAATAATTTAATAATATTCTTTTAAATAAATATTTAACTGATAAATTATCTTTTAGAAGTTAATCAAATTGCCTTCTATTTATAATGTATATATATCTGTATATATTGTACAGGGAAAATCTTTGTTTTAATTTAATAAATAGATATGTTTTCTAATTCTAATATTTTTGAAAATTTAGAAATTTTATATTTAAGCTATTTAATAAATGATTATATGATTTTAAATTACTCAAGATTTAAGTTTAATTGTTTAAAGTAATTTTAGCTTACATTTAAATTTAGCAAAAAGGTTTGTTTAATTTGTTTTAAATTTATCTTGATAAAAAAATAAACAGTTTATTAATAGATATATACTTTTATAAATCATTTGACTTAATAATGAGCTCTATTAATTATGTAAATGTTTACAAATGAATTTTTAATAATGTCAACTTTATTTATATGTGTGTTTGAATAAAATTTATGATTTGGTAATTAAAAATAAAGGTTTCAAAATGTTCAAATTTAAAATAAACATTTACTAATATTAATATAAGTATGAAGTAAAATAATAATAAGTAATCAAATATTGGTTAGTCTATGTTAAAAATAATGAAGGAAAGTAAAAGTGAAACATATGCTAGAAAATAGAACTAAATACCTAAGACTAAGTCATAGCAAAGAAAAATACAAGGTCTGTAAGAAATTTGTAGTGCAAGCTAATGCAAAGAAAATTGAAAACACATATTTGTAAGTATACAAGACATAATAATTGAAGTATGCAGACAAGAATAAAAAGAAAAAAAATAAATAAAAAACATATGTAAGTAGCCTGTAAATTAAGTATGCAGGCAGAAAAGAAAAAAAGAGACAGGTATGCAAAGCTAAATAAAAATATCTTCATTTTAGTCAAATGGTATTAGTCAAAGTATAGAAATAACACCTCACAAAAGATGTATAGTATAGTTCAAAACTAGAAACAATAAAAAAAACAGAAATTTATAAACATGTAGCTTCATATACAAGCTAAAGTTTGGCCTGCAGATTGTACACTTACACAGCTGTATATAATTATAATTATGTTAACTAATAGAGAAACCAAGCATTAATCACTATCATATCAGCACATAATTTTGTCAATTCAAGTGTATGCAAGTATCTTGCCCGATAAAACAATTTTTGTACCTGCAAAGAAATTGTTGTCCCAGTTATCACCTTCCCCTATAAACTTCTTTTTATACATGCTTTCTAATTCGTTCAGCATAGTCTTTCATAGCAAACACATATATTTTAATAACCGAAGAATCAATGCAAAGTCAAAGCAGAAATATTTCACAACAGTTTCAGTTTTAAAGTATATGCCATTTTCAACACTCAGGTGCTCTGTTCATTCCTTCAAATGCAATGGTGAGTAACTCCTTTAAATAACTTAAGTTTTTAAACTTGTTGCATGTTAATATTTGAATGCATAAATATATTGTGTGGATATTTATTTCTTCATTTCTCTGGGTGTTTGTGAGATGAAAATCTCTGCATATTTAAAACCTGCAAAATTCAAAAAAACCGTTTCATCATAAATCTGTTCTATTTATTTTCAAGTGTGTAACATCATTTCCTTTAAATCTAAGAATAAATATGGTTATATGTTTTCTGTGATAAATATTGTGGTATGTACATATGTAAATGAATCTGTCTGTGCATGTTTATGTCCATTTAAACACCCTTTGTTAGTTTCCAGTTTTCTTGTTTAGATTTAAATTAATAATTCTATTCAGTAAATTGTTAATAGAACTTAGTTACAAACAAAGGCTGTTTGTTTCATTATGCATTTATGTTTAAAAGCCTGTTTTAGTTAAACTTCAAGTCTGTGTGTCCTAGAGAGCTAAAACAACAGTTTTGATAAACAAAGTAAAATTTCAACTTGTAATTTGGAGGCCCAGTATTAAAAATTTGGAAAACAACAACTATAATAAAATTTTTGAACTAAACATTATAAATTATAGTTTGGGTTTTAGGAAATGGTTTTGGTTTAAATGAAATATGAGTATATGGGTTTTTCTGGTGATCAAGTGGACTGGAGGGGTCGAGGATCTTCAGATCGATGGAGGAGTGATTGGTGATGCTGGGAAAAATAGGTGGCGGTGATGAAGTTCATCAGGGGAGATGCGGTAGTGGGTTTTCTCCTAAAACCCAAAAGTTCTGCTGTGTATAAGAATTGATCGCCACGGCCCATGTTGGTGATCGAGTGAAGGGACATTTGGGGTGGTGGTAGTTGGGTTGTTGTCGAATAAGGTGCCGGAGCTGAAGACCCTCCTATGGTCGGAGGGTGGAGAATTCGATGATGAAAGGTTTTGAGGTGGGGAGGTGTTGGTGGTTTCAGGTTTTTTTTACTGTCATTTTTTTTAGTGTGCAGGGTTTTAGGTCTCGGGGAAGTATCGGGTCATTTGCATGGTTTACTCGAAGTAGGGAGAGCATTGACCCGAAGCAATTTTGTTCAGGTTCAGGTGGAAGTTAATTTCTACAGGCTGTATAAACAACCTGTATATTTAAAGTTAAACTAAAATTTAAAGCAAAATTAAATGGTAAGTTAGTAAAATCTTGATGTAATTGAATTTAAGTTGTCAAATAAGATTTTATAAGATGTAAATCTAATTGGAAGTTTAAACTCAAACCTATAGTTTGAATCTAAAATGCAGTTTTGAAATATTTAAAAGAGTTCCAGTTTTAAAACTTGATAAATTTCTAGATTTTAAAATTTAATCTGAAAAAAAATGCTACTGCAGTTAAATATGATTTTTTTAAAAAGTTTTGATTCAAATGGATATTTGAATTTTAAAGTTTAAAATGAATTTGGATTTAAAAATCAAATTTCTGACTCTAGTTGTTAAAAGAAAGTTAAATCGAAGTTTAAATTCAAAATAAATTGAGAAATTCAAGTTTACATAGAATTTAAAATCTAAAAATTTAAATAAGTTTAAATATGAATAATTTAAGAATGAGTTCAAATAAAATAGTTGACAAGTAATTCGCTTAAATAAAAATTAACTTGATTTTGAGAATTCTTGATTTAAAGTTTTTGAATGGAAAATAAATGAATTGTTTAACTTGAGATTTGCAAGTTAAATATTAATGTAAATTTGGAAATTTAAATTTGAATTAAAAATTCAAATAGTTTAATTTAAAAGATTTTAATTTGAATGTTAATTTTAATCATTTTGAATCTTAAATTCAAATGATATTTAAATTTAAAATGTAATGTTAATGAAGTCATTAATTAAAGAATGAGTTATCTTAAGGATAATAGGGTAATTAAGGAATGACCTATGTATCAAAGTTAATAAATAAAGGCAATTAAGAAGTAAATTAAGAAATATTATTAAATGTAGACAATTAACTAAAGATCTTTAATTAATTAATATATATGATTAACTTTGGATAATTAATTAGATTAATTAGGTAATTACTTGATGAAAGTAATTAAGAGATTAATTACTTATGGTAATTAATTTTGATTAATATGATGAGTTTAAGTTAGTTAATTTATTTTAATTAATTTAAAGAAATCATTTGCTAAATTGATTAATTACTTAGTGTATGCAATGGAGCATAATTACTTAATGAAGTAATTAATGATAATTACTGAATGTAATTAGTGAAAGATGATATATTAATAAAGTAATTTGGATAATTACTTTTGAAATTAATCAGAGGATTAATTAATGGAGATAATTAATTATGAAATGATTTATTTATTTATATGAGTAATTAAGGATATTTAATTACTGGTTGTTATAAATCAAAGGTGATTAATAACTATGTTTAATTAAAAATTAATCACTTAATGTGATTAATAAAGTAATTTAATCTGAATTAGAGATCATTAATTAACATAATTAATGATATAAATTAAGAATTGTTTAATTAATAAATAATTAATAATGTGGAAATTAATTTATATAATTAATTAAGAATAAATGTAATTAATAAAGTAATTAAAAGTTAATTACTAGGAATAACTTAGAATAACTAATTTGTAAAATTTATTAAAGACTAATTACTTACTGTAATTAGAAAATGATTAATTAGAGGAGTTACTCAAGATAAATATCTAGAGATTAATTAATTAATTTGTATAAATTTAATGATTGGTTGTATAAGCAGGATTTATAAATTAAGTAATTAATTTAATTTACTTTAAATTAATTAGAGATAGAAGTAGTTAATTTAATTCATTTTAAATTAATTACAAATGGTAAGATTTTAAATCATTGCTTATAAATGAATGATATTGATATTTCATTTGATATGAGATGGGTAATATCTTGTGATATGGATGCTTGGTTTAAGTAAGATAATATTTAATTATCTAATGGATGATAATTTTGATTATCTGTTTATAATGATGATGTGATTATTTGTTATGATATTATGAATTATCCATTTGTGTGTATATTGATTATGTTGAATTAAACTGTTAAGACTAAATAGACAACTTGGCCCTAAAAGACATGTTTTGGATTTTGATGAGACCGGGATCAGGTTTTCCGCATTAGGAACATCCGAAAACCACATCGTTTCCAAATTAACGATAGGTCGTGAATCTGAAGTGAAGATGAAGAATCAGAGTGCAAGGGTTGCCGTCGTTAACTCTGAGGGTGATTCCAAAATGAGTGTAACGAGATAATGCCTTCGGTTTCGTTCGAACCCAGAACGAACTTGTATGGATTAAATGCTTTCAACACATCGTCAGGTGGGCGATGAGCATTCTAAGTAATGTATTCTTTAAAGTTAATCGTAGCCTCAAGCCTCATCAACCGGGAATGGCTAAAACAGGGGAGGTGCAGCAAGGTTAGGTGGGTCATGCCCAAGCAGGACAAGATTTTCCCCTGTCTAGAAGTCCCTTTTTATTCGGCTTTGTGGGCGGTTGGATGTACACCAACTACGGGGTTATCTTGTTCGAGACTGTTCAGTAAGGAATGGTTCCGGCCTTGTGTTGCAGGGGATGAAGGGAGTAATCCTCGGTACGTTGATCTAGGCCACGTACTGTGACGGGCGGTACCCCAGCAGCCCTGCCATTGTATGGAATCCACAATCCAATAAGTGCCAACGGTTTTGATTGTATTACCCACTTCTGTGGCTAGTAGCTGGAATTTAATCATGTAACAATTTCGGCTATTTTCTATTTACTTGAAAACCCTAGACCTATTATAATATCACAGAATTTCCTATCAAATCTTTTGGTTAGCGTAAGGTAAAAACTTTTCCATGTTTATGTGTGGGAAGTATTACGTGATACCTTTTGTTTTCAGAAGATTTTCAAAATTAAACAACTTTTACCTGTTACTCATACCAGACCCATGTCTGACCCGAAGTTTATTTTTGTTTTTCATAAACTCTCGGGTACCCAAATTTTTACAGGTAGCCAAGGGATTCAGGTTAGCTTTGACGAATTCTGGAGGAGCAATGGAGCAGGTGGCTTCAGCATTGTAGATATATATAGTTCCGCTATGTTGGTATCTCTGAGTCGTTTTGATTGAGTTGTTCTGTATATTGAGTTGTATAACTGGACAGGTGTTTATAACTGTCTAGTATGTGATGTATTATCTGTATAACTCTGATTGATGTTGTATATTATATAAATACTTATGTGATTATTATAATTTATTCGTTCCGCTGTGAGATTCTGATGTTGTTGTTCTTTCTTCTCTATCTTTTCTATTTTCTCACCTCTTTCTTTTCTTATTAACGATACTTCTTCCTGGGCGTAGGAAGTTGGGTCGTTACATTAAGGGACATAGGTTACATGTTTTTATTCTTTGCCTTTTTATTTGCATTGCCTCTTTATTTCATCTCTAACCGTTCCTTGCCTCTAACCCTAGCTGCCATCTAGTATTGCAATTCACATACAAATTAGTTTCTCATCTCAAACTCCTCATTTCTAGCCATTCCTATTCCAAGCCGTTCAAAACACTACATATCTCTAGCCGTTCATTTTTATCCCATAACTGTGCTTTTTTGTTAACCCTAGCCGCCTCCTCTTTTTCTTATTCACGTGAAAAGTTTCTCATCTCCTCATTCTCATTGCGTTCTGGAGAAAAAAAGAAGTATATAAGTTCCTCTTATGGCTTCTCTTCCTCCTCTTTTCCATTTTCTTTTGTTTGTTCTTTGTTTTCCTTAAGCTATTGCTTGGCCTCCACCTCCTAGCCGACCTCACCACCACTCCACCACCACCATGCCGACCATCACCACCTCCTCCATCACCCCATGACATGGCCATGACCACCAAGATGCCAAACACCACCATCTCCTTGTTTTAAGCCTAGCCGAGCCTTTTTCCCATCACCTCCTCCCCTATTAGCCACAACCACACCACACTAACTCCACCAAATTGCTTTGCCATGACCTTACTATCCCCAAGCCGTGAGTTTGTGATGCCTAGATCCTACCCAAACCCAATGGCCGAGCAAAACAAGCATAGGGCCGAGCCTATGTTGCTTGTGACCTTCCAATTTCCAAGCTTTTGCCTTCCTAATGTTTGTAACTTAAATCTCTTCTTATTTCCAAGCCATGGTCATGCATTCATGGTCCATAGCCGAGCCTAGCTTGCACAAAACATGATGTGGCCGAGCCACAAGATGATGGTCTAGCCCATTTGACCATGGTTGAGCCCACTTGGTTGTTGAAGCAAAGGTTATGTCATGTTTATCTCATATTTCCCATTTTTTTATCTATATTCTTTTGTATTGCATCATACTTAGGTTTGTGATAATTTTTTGCATACAAGATTTGGATCTGACTTTGCATTCACTCAAAAATATAGTCATGCTTTGTCGTGCCTTTTCGTGCTATGCAGAGTTTGAATTGTGCTTTGAATTGGATTTCTAGCTTTAAAAGATGAGTTATTCACTCTAGATATTACGTACTTATATAATT
This sequence comes from Allium cepa, assembly GCA_030765085.1. Lineage (NCBI taxonomy): Eukaryota > Viridiplantae > Streptophyta > Magnoliopsida > Asparagales > Amaryllidaceae > Allium > Allium cepa. The sequence continues at coordinate 67,845,324 of CM060929.1, forward strand.
GTGAAATGATGATAAGTGAATTGTATAAATTAATATGTATGTTCATACATGCATGTGATATATTTGTATGATGTTAAATGTTGTTTGTATAACTGTTACATCATTTGATGATATGTATTATTATACTGTTCATTTTATTTACTGTATCACACCGCAAGTTCCCTATCGCTATGGGTTGAAATGATACATACCCGAACGGACATTAGAAAAAGGAAAAATCATTATTTGCTGAAATGATAAGCTCAAGTGATTTTTATTGTATTTGATTTACTTGGGATTGCTGGTTTGAAATGATAGAACACAGATTTTTCATTTTAAATTACGGATTGAAATGATACATATCCGTATCACTTGACCTAGGTTAGAAAATATAATACAGGTCCATGGTTATATATTTAAAAATAATATTTTCCTAAAAATTTATTAAGTATTTTTATATAATATTTCCTTAAAAGATTATTAAGTATTATGAGTTTTATAAATATATGAGATTTTAACTTAAACTTTGGTTTATTTCTTTAATTATGAAGGTGTATTGGTTTTTCTATAAGTTAAATTTTTATAAAGTTCATAATTGGTTTTAAGTTGAATCAAAGATCTTTATTGATGATAAATAACTTAATAATTGAATTTGACTTAATTTGGAAGTTCTATATCTAACCAAGTAATTGTTATGAATTTCACTTTAAGAAATGGACATGTTTTGTATAATGAATAATGTATTTAGAATTGAGAAAATGAAATACAGTTTTAATTGGCATTTTGTAATAAAATTGATTAACTTGAAATCATAGTTAATTGATGTCTAAATGAATAGACTTATAAAGAAAATTTGATTGTTATATTAAATATGACAAAATGTTTTATGAAATGGTTGTGTTGTAAAATAAAGAATTTTGATTTAAAGGGTCCAAAAGTATCTTAAATTATGACCTAACTTAAAAAATGGAAATTTGGTTTTTAAATGGAAATTTTAAGTTAAGTAAATAAATGGAAATTCAGTTTTATTTATGGAATGGGTGTTTTAAAATAAAGTATTAAGTTAATTTTAAAATAAAAGTTAAGGAATAATGTTCTTTTGACTTAATAAATTATTTACAGTAATTGGATATTTATTGATAAAATTTTATTTTATTGAATCATAAGTTAAATGATATCCAAATGAATATTTTTGAAGCGAAAAATATGATTTTTATAAGTTAAATGGCTAAAAATTGAAGTTTTAATGCTTCTGAAATTTTATAATAAATCTGGAATTAGTATTGGTAGCATTTCAGAAACGATGTGGTTGACAACATTTGTTAAGTGCAATCATTTCTGAAAATAAACGAAGTTCTGGACTAATAAAGAGCTACTACAGCACTTTGTAAGTGCTATTGTTGCAGAAACTAAACTATATTTTGAAATAACTAAAGAGCTATTGCAGCACTTGGTAAGTGCTGTTGTTGTTGAAAGCAAACTTTTTAAAGTAATAACTAAATACCAACTGTGGCACTTTGTAAGTGCTGCTGTTTTGGGTTTGTCAATGTTTTGAAATACTAATATATCTACTATAACACTTTATAAATGTTGTTGTAGCTGAAATTTATATGTATTGGAAATTCTATAATTAATTGAATGAACTTAGAAATGCTTCAACTTTGGAATGAATATTATTTGACATTGAATTGAAACGATTTAAATGAATATTATTTTAAGGGTTATGACTTTCTAAGTACTATTATTTCAAATGATAATATTTCAAAGTGTATGATTTCAAAGTATTATGGTTTCAAAGTGTTTTGGTTCAAAAGGGTATAACTTTGAAAGTACTATGGTTTGGGAAATGAATTGAATTTATCTAAGAATTCTATTTGATTTGGTTTTAAAATGAAATGATATTGTATTTTGTTTTTTAAATGGATATGATATTATGGTTTTGAAGTATAAATGATTTTGAAATAAATATCCATGGGTTATAATAACAGTTGGTTGTTGAAGAGACCGGGATTGGAAGTTGTCATGCTCTCTACCAACTACGAAAACCACTTTATCAACCGTGTATGCGGTGGAGATTCCAGAATGTAGTAGGATGGCGGCGGCGTTTCTTTGAGGTATGAAGATGGACCCGACTCCTGAGAGTTGGCATAAGGTGGCTAAAACAGGAGCGATTCCGGGCCAGTGAGGTAGCTCCTCTTATCGGACACACTCCTTCGATGCCATTCTATTACTTTGTGATTGATTGGGGCCCTTTTGATTTTTGAGGGTGTGGCTCGAGGTGGGCGGAAGCTGCGCGCTATGCATCACCACCAGTCCGGATAGTAATTGGTATATCTACCCTGGCATTGCCTCGTTTTGTCGTGTCACCTAACCTAGTGATCTTTGTACGAGTTTGATTTGTGTCGTACCTATGGAATATCTCCTCATAGCCTCCCGATCAGGAGGTACGCAGGTACCGTATGGACTATTGGCACTATTATATGTTAAGGGGGATATTGGGTAACTCCTTAACGCTATTTTCAAGTAAGTTTATTTTACTATAGACATTATTATAATAGCGAAATATTACTACATAGTAAATAGTTTAACGAATCCTTAGAGGATGGGCGGTCCCAAGCATCCTTTAAGTTACTTGTACCTTATGTTACAGTTCACTTGAGTTGGTTTACATTGTATAAGTATGCATTTCTCACTCGAGTGTTTTGTGTTTTTCTTTACGCTCGGGTCAGACTGACTGATACAGCATTTGAGACTCACCTTTGGAGTTGGAGCTTTGCTTGAAGATCCAACTATCTGTTTTGCTTTCAGTTATCCAATCGATTTCAGTTATACAGTTGATTCCAGTTATCCTATTGATTCTAGTGATTGTACTTGATTATCATATTGAGACTTCTGTTGTATCTTGTTGCTTCTATTGTAGCATGTTTAACTCTGATGTATTTATATAGTAGCTTCATGAACTATTATCTCTTGTGACGACCCGGAATTTTGAGCAATATCAATTTAATAATCTTTGATAATAATTAAATTGATTTGATCATTTTATATTATAAATTGACAAGTTAAATTTATTTTAAAGGTAAATGATAATAATTTGTTCATATCTATTAACATTTTTCTTGACAATATGAATTGGCAAATTTAATTCTTTTGAAAGCTAATAATATTTTGATTTGAAAATATTTATTTTGGTAAATAAGCAGTTTTTTATGTAATAAAACTTTGTATTCAAATTGTAATATATATAAATGTATATATTGTGTGATTTGAATTTGTTTTAAAATTTAATATGGAAATTATCAAATTTAATGTTAGAATGTTTCTATTTGAAATATGTATATGTATATTTGTATATATATGTTTGAAATAGGAATTGTATTAATTTGAATTTAATAAGAGTTTTCAAAATTGAATATATTTAGTTTTGAAATTTGAAATGATAATTTGATTTAATGTCTTTGAAATGATATTTGAAATTTAAATTTTAAACAATAAAGTTAATTTCTTATTTTATAAACATATATTTTAGCTTTTGTTTTTTTTATAAGATAAAATTGTTTTAAAAATTTATATAAGGAGTTAAAATCAATTTCTCAAGTTTATAAACATATATTATATAATATAAATCAAAACTATAAGTTATTTGTATTCACATGCATATTTATTATAAGATAAGTTCATAATATTACATAATTACTTACATATAACTTAAATAAATTTATAAATAAGAAGATAACATTTAAAAACATTAATAAAAACAATAATAAAACACTTGTTAAACTTTTAGATATGTGTTAAGACAAATGTAAATCAATATGTATAGGTGTAAGCTAATTAGAATGTAAGATAGACAAATGTCACTCTCTTGTAAATTTAATTTAAAATTAAATCGTAAAATAAAAAATGAGCTTCATTTTCAGTAAAAGGATTCCTTTACTCTCTTCTACAACAAAATAAATGCAAATCTGAAAGGCAAGATCAAAACAAAGATAAACTCAGAAGAAAAAAAAATACAAATCAAAGATGAATACAAATCTGCAAATCTGGAAATCCAAGAAAGCAAGGGAAAATCTGGATACTGAATCAAGAGCAAGATCTTCAGGTTCTTGTTCAAATCATGATAGTTACATTAAACATGCAAGAGCTGGAAATTTAAACAACTGGAATCAAGCAATAAAATCAACATGCAGTGAATTTTGAAAGCCTGGGAAGCTACTCTGTTTTCTGCTTTTATAATAAGGTGAGTAAATGCTATTTGAAAAAAACAGTTTGATTCTATATTTCACCTTGATATTGTGTGGATCACCATGATATTAACAGATTGTTTGAATATAAATTGAATGCATGCTTGAACTGAGTAAATTTGAATGCCTATGTAGTTTACATGATCTATGTGTGATTTTTGCAGTTATCATTTCCATAATTAAATCAATAACTTTAGGTTGAATCCAAATTAGCATATGATTTATGAACAAAGATTGTTTGAAATCAAGTAATGCTTCATTTAAAAATAGTTATAGATTTTTAAAATGAATGTTTGGTTCAAAATTTACAAATTTGCAGTATTGATCAACTTGGATCAAAATTTTATGAATTAAATTTGTAGTTTTGATTCCATGATTGAAATAATGTTAGGAAATTATGATTTTTAAGGGTTAAATCACAAATTTTAGTTTGGTATTTAGTGGTGAATTTGTGATTATCTATTTTGGGGTTTTTGGCCGATTCAGGGTGATCGACGACGAATCAATGGTCGTGTTGGTGTGTGGAGATAGTGGGTCTATAGTGGTCTCTGGAAAAATACTGAGGAGGTCGGCCGATGGCCATGGTGGCGGCGGAAGGCAATTGTATTATGGTGCCCTAATTTTTATCAGAGTATGAACCGTGGTGATTTCATCACCACGAGATGATCGAGTGGTGCGGCCTTCGAGTTAATGAAGGTAGGATGGGTGACGAGTTCACGGCTGTAGGAGATGGCACTCAAGGTGGTCAGATGGTCGAGGGGGAACTCGGTGGTAGGGATGAAGTGGAATATTGCTTCAGGAAAATTTGGGGGTTCGAACGCTCGTATTTCGATTCTTGATCGAAATTGGATTTCTGGGCTTTGAATTGTGATATTGGGGACGAGAGAGACTTGATGGAGGCTAGCATGGTGATCGTCGTTGATCGGCGTGGTGGTGCACATTTACGTGCACATGGTTGTGCAACTGTGATGTCGCGTTTGGAGGTTGGGGAGGAAGAAGGTGGAGACTCGAAGTAGGCATCATGTTTTGTTGTGTGGAACTCGAAGCAGGAAGACTGGGTGGGAAGCACGGGTTAAACTCGGAAATTGACGCGAGATTTTGGAGAAGGTTACTCGAGTTTTTGGATGGGTTTACTTGGGAATTTCTGTAGTTTGCTCGTGCATTGGAGCTCGCAGGGTTTGTTTCTGTTTGGGTACAAACAGTTATATAAGTTTTGAAAATTAACAGCAAGGTTTATATTAAGTTTTAAAAACAAGATATTACGATTTTGTAAATGATTCTAGATTTAAAAACAAGAGTTAGATAAGTTTGTTTATAAACCCTAATTTGTTTTAAAGTTGGTTAAACAAAGTTTTATATATATAAAATATGGAAGTTTAAAATAAAATTAGTGTAATTTTGAATTAAGTTATATTAATTTAGTAACTATGGAAAGTTTAAAGTTTTAAAAAGGGTTTGATTTGATTATTGAAAACTGTTTTAATCATAATTGACTTTTAAAATAATTTATTTATAAATAAGGATTAATGGTTAAAGTTTAGAAATCAATTATAATTTAAGAAATTATAAGTTTTGATTATTTAAAGATAATTAAATTTGTAAAGATAATTGAGATAATTAAATTATTTTTAATTATCAAGGTTTATTTGTTAATAAATGATATAATTAAGATAATGGTTTCTTGTTTAAGAATCTTTTTAATATAGTAAATTAAAGAATCATTTAATTAATTTTAAATGATTAAGTTAAATAGTTAATTAAGTAATTAACTTGTGATTAATTAAGATAATCACTTTGGATTAATCTAATTACCTGGGAAGTAATTAAGTAATTAAATGGTTAATTACTAGAGGTTATTAAGTAAAGGATAATTTCTTTATTAAAAGTAGTTAAGTAATGTGATTAAGAGTTAATCACTTTAGTTATTAAATTAAAGAATTAATTAATAATTAGTTAAAGGTCTAAATTATGTGATTAATGATTGATTTATTAAAGAATTAATAGTAATTAATTAAGTGATTAATTACTTGTTAAAGTAATTAATTAAGAAAGAAATTTAGTTAATGATGTAATCATTAATTAATGAAAATAATTAGTTAATTTTTAATTAATAATTTAAGAATAATTAATTTATAATTAAGTTTTAATTACTAAATGTAATTAAAATAATTAATTAAATATGATTAATTTAAAAGTAATTAATCAAGTGTGATTAATTAAAAGTGATTAATCAAGTGTAATTGCTTAAAAGATAATTAAGGAATAATTATCAAAATAATTAGAGGATAATTAATCAAGGTTGATTAATTTTAAAAGGTAATTAAGAGGTAATTACTTAGTATAATTTGGAAGTAATTAATCGGGATGATTAATTAATATGGTAATTAAGTAATAATTACTTAAAGTAATTAAGTGATAATTAATCAGGGAAGATTAATTGAGATGGATAATTAAGTGATGTTAATTAATTAATTTGTAATTAATTAAGGAATAATAAAATGGATTGAAGATAATCCAAGTAATTAATTAAGGATTAATTTAATTTAAGGATTAATTAAATTAATCAAGTTGAATCAAACTTGTTTATGGATGATAATTGATTGGATGATATATATCATTGAATGAGTTAATGATTGGATGTTATTGGATGACATTGATTGATGGATGATGATGTGTATATGCTATATCTGATTGTGATATATGATGCATTGTGATATGTATAGATGCATGTGATAATAGATGCTTATCTATCTGTATTGTGAATACATCCATTTATGTTAGGTGATATTTCTAAATATCTATTGTTTAAATCCCTTAAGAATAACTTGGACGTTAAAATGGCGTTTTGTTTCGATGAGACCGGGATCGGGTTTCCATATTTGGAATCCGAAAACCACATCGATTCCAATTAAACGTTAGGTCATTAATCCAAGTGGAGCAAGTGAAGACTCGAGGTGTAAGGGCTATACGTCAGTATAACTCTATGGGTGATTCCGTAATGAGTTTGACGAATAGTACTTATAGATTCGAGATGGTGGTTTAGAATGCAAGGGCTATGGTCGTTGACTCTGAGGGTGATTCCAAAATGAGTGCAACGAGATAATGCCTTCGGTTTCGTTCGAACCCGGAACGAACTTGTATGGTGAATGCTTTCAGCACATCGTCAGGCGGACGATGAGCATTCTAAGATAATTGGTCCTATAAAGGTAATCGCAGCCTCAAGCCTCATCAACCGGGAATGGATAAAATAGGGGAGGTGCAGCAAGGCTTCGTGGGTCGCTCCCACCGGAGAGCGAGATACATCCCTGTCTAGATGTCCCTTTTATTTTGGCTTTGTGGGCGGTTGGAACTGCAGCCAACTGCGGGGTGGTCTTGTTCGGGACTGTTCAGTAAGGAATGGTTCCAGCCTTGTGTTGCAGGGGATGAAGGGAGTAATCCTCGGTACGGTGATCTAGGCCACGTACTGTGACGGGCGGTACCCCAGTAGCCCTGCCATTGATGGAAACCCATTTTCCCTACGAGACCCTACGGTTTTGTTTGTATTACCCACTTTTGTGGCTAGTAGCTGGAATTTAATCATGTAACAATTTCGGCTATTTCATATTTATTTGAAAACCCTAGACACTATTATAATATCACTGGATTTCCTATCAAATGTTTTGGTTAGCGTAAGGTAAAAACTTTTCCATGTTTATGTGTGGAAAGTCTTACGTGATACTTTTTCCTTTCAAAGGTTTTTCTAAAGTTAAGCAATCTTAAACCGTTTACTCACACCAGACCCCTGTCTGACCCGAGTGTTTATTTTCTGTTTTATTAAACTCTTGGGTACTCATATTATATATGAGTAGTCAAGTGATTCAGGTTATCTCTTGACGAATTCTGGAGGAGCTTTGGAGCAGGAGGCTTCAGCGTGTAGATATGGTTAGAGTTTCCGCTGTGTATTATTCTGTATGATGTCTTGTATTATATTAGACAGAAATGTTATAACTGTCTAAATTGAGATGTTTAGTTGTGTACTCTGATGTATATGATACTATGTATATGTTCTATATTATATTTAAATCGTTCCGCTGTGAGATTCTGATGTGTTGTTTCTTTTTCTTCTCTTTCTTTTCTTCTTCTATCCCTTTCTTTCTTAATTAGTGATGTGATTTTCCGGGAGTGGAAAGTAGGGTTGCTACAGTTGGTATCAGAGTGTTAGGTTGAGTGAATACCTAGGCTCTGGAATGGTGACTATCTTGAGAGAGCGTACTTGTAATTTTTATATAAATATATATTTATATAACTACCTAATCTGTTGGGTTATCTGTTCGGATTTTCCAACATAGGTTATAAAAGTAGATAAGGTAGAGGTGTGTGGAACACAACTACCACTAATGGAAGAGGTTTATATGTTGTGGTTGGAGGTGTTTATCGAGATTGTAGATCTAATACCATCTCGAATAAGTTGTGTAGATTGTAGAAAGGATTTCTTTGTGTCCCGAGGAAGTCTTTTCCCAGAATTGGAGTGTATTCTTGAAGTGTGAGGTTGATTTGCTCTCGAGTGAGCGGGGTTTCTGAGAGTTGAGTTGCCAACTAAATACAAGCAGGTAAGGGTATCTTGATAGCTTCAAGAAGGAATAGCTGTGTGATGGATGCAGTATCCATAGATGGTTCTGAAGATGTTTCTTTCGGAGCCAGATTTAGATGAAGCTAAGGGAACTGTGATGTCTACTGCAATGAAGATTCGAATGTTTAGAGATTTTCTGGATCTCAAGTAAGGTATCTTATCTGTATTGAAGTAGGAGACTAAGGTCGATGAGTTACCTCATTTCGGACATGGTCTCATTTGTTTTCTTAAGAAGATAAGTGGTTGGTGTTTGGTTTGGAGTCGAGTTTCTTGAGAAGATGTCTACTCGTCTCAAGGATTTTTGGCAAAATTGGATGTTAGTTTGGTGTTTCATGGAGCTTTGGTTAAGGAAGATCTTTGGCTTAGCAGTATCATTGGACTGAAGTTTGGAAGCAGCGTGGATCTGTTTCTTCGATGACTCAGTAATCTTTGGGATTCTACTATCAGCAGACCAAGCAAATGGTAGAGCTTATTCATTTCTTTGGAAGGCTCAACAGAGCGAGATATTTGTTGGAAGTGATCTACCAGTTTATGATAGGTAAGCCATTCTGGAAAGGTTTATCTTGAATAGGAAAAGCTGTTCTAGTTGGGGAGACAGTTGTTTGGAATCTGAACTAAGTGGGATCGCAAAAGTGACTTGCGATTAGTTTGGGAATCTTGGAGTATTCTTTGATTTGAGATTGAGGCATCTCGAGTAGAGGTGAAAGCTATGGTAGTAGTCGGAGGGTCTCCAGATGTTTTGAGGGAGTTCAGAAGTTGGCTCGAATCGAAGACTGAGTTTTCTTATCGACTTGGATTTCCAAGAGCAATTTTAATGGTTCAACCATGAAGAGGGATGACTCTTAGATCGAGAAGAGTTTGGTGAGGCACCTCAAGATTCTTTGGGAAAGGATTGATCATCTTATTCTAAGTTGAGATTCTGTTGAGATGTTTTGACAAAGTGGAATGGTCACTAAGATTTTTTATGAGTCATATGAACTGTGTATGGAGATAGATTGTGCTTGTGTTCTTCGATAGCATTCTTATATGCTTTAGATCAGAGTTGTGCAGCGGAAACGAGTTGGCAGTTATTCTAGTATGGAAGCAACCGGATGTTGCAGTAGAGGATTTCTACTGGAAATTTAAGTATGAAGGAATTTTCTGGATTTGAAGGTAAGGTTGTCAAGTACAACTGTTTGGCTATTCCAGATAAGAGATGCAGGTTTGAAGTCCATTGATGCTTGTGGTATAGAGTTGTATGTTGGATTTCAGCAAATTATTTTTGGGAAAGCCATTTTGTTGAATCGGACCTGGAGATTTGGTTTGAGTTGGTCCTGATGTTTCATGAAGCAATCGGCAAGAATTAGGCTGATCATGAATATTGGAGGTGACTCAGAGCATCTGAATGGTTATGCAGTTAAGAACTGAGAAATTTTGGAATGTGCAGTTAGAGTTTGGATATTGATTTGGTTTTATCCGATCAAAGGAGATATAAGATTGGGTAAAACTGGAGAGTTCGCTCTGGAGGTATTTTGGAGTTGTTTCTGTGTTCTCTAGAGATTTGATTTTGATCTACAGGATTGAATTGCCAGTTCGAATAGCTGGAATTCATTGTATTTCACATATCTCTGAGGAATATGTGTATGATTCTTCGAGCGATAGAATCAGTAGTTAAGAAGGATTTGGTAGTTCAGCTGGTTTTGAGTTTAGTCTGATGTTATGTTCAGATTTGTAGGATCAGATGATGGAGTTCTTGGTTTTAATAGTGTAGTTAATTAAGATTCTGTAGAGCGAGTATTCCAGTATAGGTGCCTGGAAAACTCTAGATAATATTAGGAGGTTCTATTCAGAATTTTTCTGGAATAGATAAATTGTTTATTTGAATTTGTTGCTGTGATTGATAATGTTTGATTGCTAATTTAAATTGAAATTCTTTATCTGGGTTATTAAATTATCTTTGCTTTTAAATTTCGGGGACGAAATTCTTTTAAGGGGGGAGGAATGTGACGACCCGGAATTTTGAGCAATATCAATTTAATAATCTTTGATAATAATTAAATTGATTTGATCATTTTATATTATAAATTGACAAGTTAAATTTATTTTAAAGGTTAATGATAATAATTTGTTCATATCTATTAACATTTTTCTTGACAATATGAATTAGCAAATTTAATTCTTTTGAAAGCTAACAATATTTTGATTTGAAAATATTTATTTTGGAAATAAGAAGTTTTTAATGTAATAAAACATTATATTCAAATTTTAATATATATATAAATGTATATATTGTGTGATTTGAATTTGTTTTAAAATTTAATATGGAAATTATCAAATTTAATGTTAGAATGTTTCTATTTAAAATATGTATATGTATATTTGTATATATATGTTTGAAATAGGAATTGTATTAATTTGAATTTAATAAGAGTTTTCAAACTTGAATATATTTAGTTTTGAAATTTGAAATGATAATTTGATTTAATGTCTTTGAAATGATATTTGAAATTTAAATTTTAAACAATAAAGTTAGTTTCTTATTGTATAAACATATATTTTAGCTTTTTTTTTATAAGATAAAATTGTTTTAAAAATTTATATAAGGAGTTAAAATCAATTTCTCAAGTTTATAAACATATATTATATAATATAAATCAAAACTATAAGTTATTTGTATTCACATGCATATTTATTATAAGATAAGTTCATAATATTACATAATTACTTACATATAACTTAAATAAATTTATAAATAAGAAGATAACATTTAAAAACATTAATAAAAACAATAATAAAACACTTGTTAAACTTTTAGATATGTGTTAAGACAAATGTAAATTAATATGTATAGGTGTAAGCTAATTAGAATGTAAGATAGACAAATGTCACTCTCTTGTAAATTTAATTTAAAATTAAATTGTAAAATACAAAATGAGCTTCATTTTCAGTAAAAGGATTCCTTTACTCTCTTCTACAACAAAATAAATGCAAATATGAAAGGCAAGATCAAAACAAAGATAAACTTAGAAAAAAAATACAAATCAAAGATGAATACAAATCTGCAAATCTGGAAATCCAGGAAAGCAAGGGAAAATCTGGATACTGAATCAAGAGCAAGACCTTCAGCTTCTTGTTCAAATCATGCTAGTTACATTCAACATGCAAGAGCTTGAAATTTAAACAACTAGAATCAAGCAATAAAATCAACATGCAGTGAATTTTGAAAGCCTGGGAAGCTACTCTGTTTTCTGCTTTTTATAATAAGGTGAGTAAATGCTATTTGAAAATACAGTTTGATTCAATATTTCACCTTGATATTGTGTGGATCACCTTGATATTAACAGATTGTTTGAATATAAATTGAATGCATGCTTGAACTGAGAAAATTTGAATGCCTATGTAGTTTACATGATCTCTGTGTGATTTTTGCAGTTATCATTTCCATAATTAAATCAATAACTTTAGGTTGAATCCAAATTAGCATGTGATTTATGAACAAAGATTGTTTGAAATCAAGTAATGCTTCATTTAAAATAGTTATAGATTTTTAAAATGAATGTTTGGTTCAAAATTTACAAATTTGCAGTATTGATCAACTTGGATCAAAATTTTATGAATTAAATTTGTAGTTTTGATTCCATGATTGAAAAAATGTTAGGAAATTATGATTTTTAAGGGTTAAATCACAAATTTTAGTTTGGTATTTAGTGGTGAATTTGTGATTATCTATTTTGGGGTTTTTGGCCGATTCTGGGTGATCGACGACGAATCAGTGTCGTGTTGGTGTGTGGAGATAGTGGGGTCTATAGTGGTCTCTGGAAAAATACGGAGGAGGTCGGCCGATGGCCATGGTGGCGGCGGAAGGCAATTGTATTCCGGTGCCCTAATTTTTATCAGAGTATGAACCGTGGTGATTTCATCACCACGAGATGATCGAGTGGTGTGGCCTTCGAGTTGATGAAGGTAGGATGGGTGACGAGTTCATGGCTGTAGGAGATGGCACTCAAGGTGGTCAGATGGTCGAGGGGGAACTCGGTGGTAGGGATGAAGTGGAATATTGCTTCAGGAAAATTTGGGGGTTCGAATGCTCGTATTTCGATTCTTGATCGAAATTGGATTTCTGGGCTTCGAATTGTGATATTGGGGACGAGAGCGACTTGATGGAGGCTAGCATGGTGATCGCCGTTGATCGGCGTGGTAGTGCACATTTACGTGCACATGGTTGTGCAACTGTGATGTCGCGTTTGGAGGTTGGGGAGGAAGAAGGTGGAGACTCGAAGTAGGCAACATGTTTTTGTGTGGAACTCGAAGCAGGAAGACTGGGTGGGAAGCACGGGTTAAACTCGAAAATTGACGCGAGATTTTGGAGAAGGTTACTCGAGTTTTTGGATGGGTTTACTCGGGAATTTCTGTAGTTTGCTCGTGCATTGGAGCTCGCAGGGTTTGTTTCTGTTTGGGTGCAAACAGTTATATAAGTTTTGAAAATTAACAGCAAGGTTTTTATTAAGTTTTAAAAACAAGATACTATGATTTTGTAAATGATTCTAGATTTAAAAACAAGATTTAGATAAGTTTGTTTATAAACCCTAATTTGTTTTAAAGTTGGTTAAACAAAGTTTTATATATATAAAATATGGAAGTTTAAAATAAAATTAGTGTAATTTTGAATTAAGTTGTATTAATTTAGTAACTATGGAAAGTTTAAAGTTTTAAAAAGGGTTTGATTTGAATATTGAAATTTTTTTTAATCATAATTGACTTTTAAAATAATTTATTTATAAATAAGGATTAATGGTTAATGTGACGCCCCACCTCTATACCCACACTAGCCAAGAACACTACAGTGTAATGCTGTCAATTAGCACGGAGAATAAGGCTGTTGAGGAGTGACCATCCGTGTAATTGCTTTGTGCGAGCATCGATATGTCAGATAATATAACATGCATTTCTTTTCAAGAGAAAATCCGACATACCGACACAAACTCAAAGCTACTACACAGTGGCTATAAAGGTCTTCGGAAACAAATATAGAAATAAACATAACATAAATCAGTCACTGACAATTCATATCACAAAGGCGGAAATAGATATGAATATTACACATGAAAGTGTACATTAGAGTAGTGGTCAAAAGAATCCACAATAATACAAAGGAATAGATACAAGTGCTAGACAAAAGAATAAGTATACATCAAGGAGTCTATATCTCAAATGTATACAACAAAAACTACTAAACTAGAGTAGTTAGCCAAAAGTCAGAAGATGGTTCCAGGTAGGAAGCCATGAGTAAGCACCTGTAATATCTCAGTCTGACCCGAGTATTATTTAAGAAGATAATAATAAACGGATCAGTCTAGCTATAAATATCAGATGAAGTGATATATAATAAGAGATACGACACAAACATATAATAATCACAATGCCAAGCTGTGATAAATAAGTAATTGAAAATCAACAAGAGATTAATCAATATCACAATAATCTACTCAAGATAAAAAGGAATGTCATACTCCTAATTTCATTCACCAAGCTACAATAAATGACATATATATCAATGCCCATCGTAAAAGTTGGTGAAACACAAATTCCAGAAATCAACACACGAAATCCAGAAATCACAATAAAAAGGATGGCCAATCCCACAAACTGGACATCGACGCACCTAGAAAGACACGCCCCATGTACAGTCGAACATCGACACACCTAGAAAGATATGCCCCATGCTCTAGCATCGACGCACCTAGAAAGATACGCCCCATGCACAAATAAACATCGAAGCACCTAGAAAGATACACCCCATGTAATGTCTAACACCGATGCACCTAGAAAGATACACCCCATGTAATGTCTAACATCGACGCACCTAGAAAGATACGCCCCATGCATAGACGAACATCGACGCACCTAGAAAGATACACCCCATGCATAGACGAACATCGACGCACCTAGAAAGATACGCCCCATGTCCCGACTTATTGAGCCGATTGCTCCACGAAGTAAATAAACATCGATGCACCTAGAAAGATACACCCCATGCATAAATAAACATTGACGCACCGAAAAAGGTACGACCCATGTATAAACAAACATCGATGCACCTAGAAAGGTACACCCCATGTAATAATAAAACATTGACGCACCTAAAAAGGTACGACCCATGTATAAAATGAGACGAAGCTCAATAAAATGAGGAACAGTCCTCCACATAAACAAAGAGACATTGCTAGTCTAAATCACAAAGATGATCGTCTTGATCAACGAGCAGTGTCGATTACAGTAAGCTAGTAAATATATGAGCTTAGCATCATGTCCCATAACCACTAGCTTAACTTAAATATTTACGAACAAATTGTATATCTCCACTAGAAAATTGTCACAAGTGATTCAATCGAACAAGTCCAAGAATTAACCGACGAAGTAAACGCAAGCGTTTCATACCACTCGTTTTACTAAGTCGTTTAATTAGATTTCTCATACGAGTGAGGTAAAGGTTTATATATACTAATAGATTGGAAAACGGTTTTGTAAACGAATTTGGTATTAAAATAGTATTGAAATCGTTTGAGGAAAGAGTTTTGATAATTACTACTAGTATAGAAAACCTTTATATTTTTAAAGTGACAAAGCACAAGGGGGAGTGTAGAAACAGTCAATCACAAAGATCACATTTGAAGATGTGAATAAAAATCCAATGAAATCGATAAAGGATCCATCGAAGTGGATATATCTAAAATTCCCAAAGAAAATAAGTCATCAAAGATGATAATAAATGATGACAATAAATAGGATCATCACGAATCGATTTAAATTGAAAATTCAATCCAAAAAGGCAAATTGGACTCAAACAGCAGGTTCAGTCGACTGAACAGAGTTTTCAGTCGACTGACCCTGTGCCTGGAAATTTTCCAGGTTCAGGAAACTTTCTGTTTTCAGTTTCAGTCGATTGTGCAGAGTTTTTCAGTCGACTGAATCATGCCTGGAAACTCTCGGGTTTCAGGTTCAGTCGACTGAACAGAGTTTTCAGTCGACTGAATCATGCCTGGGCTGTTTTTCAGCCTTATTCAAATGAAGAGCAAATTCTTCCAAAATGCAACCGGACGAACATTGGCTCTAAGGGTTTATGCCAATCGGCAATCCGGCCCTATATGCTCCTCGGTGCATCACCAAAAACTTGATCAAACATCCATAAAAGGATTTCACACAAATTTGACTTTAAAACTCAAACAATTTGAATATTCACAAAACCAATCCAAATCAAGAGCAAATGCACATGCAGAAGTGTTAGGAATTCATATCCAACAACCAAAGATAATTGTAGTCATAGATGTGAGATAAAAATCTCACCTTTGCACTAAAATTTATGAAGATGAAGCTTGAAAGCAAAGGGGAATCAACCACTCTTCAAGTCCAACTCTAGAAACTTGAATCTAAGCTGAAAAGAAGAACATTTCCTAAGTTAGGTTTAGGAAATTTCTGAAATTCAAAGAGAGAATGAGTTGGAGAAGAAGAAGAGGAAGCTTACCAATGGGTTCTCATGAACTTTGGAGCAAGGAGAAGGATTTGCAAAGCAAGCTAGGGCTTAGGAATTTCTACTTCCCATTCTCTTCCTCCATTTTTGCTTGAGCTTGAGTGTTAGGAAAATAGAAGAGAAGTGAATGAAGAGGAGAGTGTTGGAACTGAGTTAAGTGGCTAATTGGCTCAGCCCAACCAAAGCCCTAAGCGGGAAAAAGTAGAAAAAATCAACTTTCTCCAAACATATCGAAGCTTATACTCAAAAAGGTCGCAAACGACATTTTGAACTCAATGGAGGTGGTCTCGAGTCCAAATTCTACCGTATGCAAAAAGTAGCTTTTCGGACTAAAATCCGACGAACGATAGAATATTTAAATAAAATATTTAAATATAAAATCGATAAATATGCGGGTTGTTACAGTTAAAGTTTAGAAATCAATTATAATTTAAGAAATTATAAGTTTTGATTATTTAAAGATAATTAAATTTGTAAAGATAATTGAGATAATTAAATTATTTTTAATTATCGAGTTTTATTTGTTAATAAATGATATAATTAAGATAATGGTTTCTTGTTTAAGAATCTTTTTAATATAGTAAATTAAAGAATCATTTAATTAATTTTAAATGATTAAGTTAAATAGTTAATTAAGTAATTAACTTGTGATTAATTAAGATAATCACTTTGGATTAATCTAATTACTTGGGAAGTAATTAAGTAATTAAATGGTTAATTACTAGAGGTTATTAAGTAAAGGATAATTTCTTTATTAAAAGTAATTAAGTAATGTGATTAAGAGTTAATCACTTTAGTTATTAAATTAAAGAATTAATTAATAATTAGTTAAAGGTCTAAATTATGTGATTAATGATTGATTAATTAAAGAATTAAGAGTAATTAATTAAGTGATTAATTACTTGATAAAGTAATTAATTAAGAAAGAAATTTAGTTAATGATGTAATAATTAATTAATGAAAATAATTAGTTAATTGTTAATTAATAATTTAAGAATAATTAATTTATAATTAAGTTTAATTACTAAATGTAATTAAAATAATTAATTAAATATGATTAATTTAAAAGTAATTAATCAAGTGTGATTAATTAAAAGTGATTAATCAAGTGTAATTGCTTAAAAGATAATTAAGGAATAATTATCAAAATAACTAGAGGATAATTAATCAAGGTTGATTAATTTTAAAAGGTAATTAAGAGGTTATTACTTAGTATAATTTGGAAGTAATTAATCGGGATGATTAATTAATATGGCAATTAAGTAATAATTACTTAAAGTAATTAAGTGATAATTAATCAGGGAAGATTAATTGAGATGGATAATTAAGTGATATTAATTAATTAATTTGTAATTAATTAATGAATAATAAAATGGATTGAAGATAATCCATGTAATTAATTAAGGATTAGTTTAATTTAAGGATTACTTAAATTAATCAAGTTGAATCAAACTTGTTTATGGATGATAATTGATTGGATGATATATATCATTGAATGAGTTAATGATTGGATGTTATTGGATGACATTGATTGATGGATGATGATGTGTATATGCTATATATGATTGTGATATATGCTGCTTTGTGATATGTATAGATGCATGTGATAATAGATGCTTATCTATCTTTGTTGTGAATACATCCATTTATGTTAGGTGATATTTCTAAATATCTATTGTTTAAATCCCTTAAGAATAACTTGGACATTAAAATGGCGTTTGGTTTCGATGAGACCGGGATCGGGTTTCCATATGTGGAATACGAAAACCACGTCGATTCCAATTAAACGTTAGGTCGTTAATCCAAGTGGAGCAAGTGAAGACTCGAGGTGTAAGGGCTATACGTCAGTATAACTCTATGGGTGATTCCGTAATGAGTTTGATGGAATAGTTCTTATAGATTCGAGATGGTGGTTTAGAATGCAAGGGCTATGGTCGTTGACTCTGAGGGTGATTCCAAAATGAGTGCAACAAGATAATGCCTTCGGTTTCTTTCGAACTCGGAACGAACTTGTATGGATTGAATGCTTTCAGCACATCGTTAGGCGGACGATGAGCATTCTAAGATAATTGGTCCTATAAAGGTAATCGCAGCCTCAAGCCTCATCAACCGGGAATGGCTAAAACAGGGGAGGTGCAGCAATGCTTCGTGGGTCGCTCCCACTGGAGAGCGAGATACATCCCTGTCTAGATGTCCCTTTTATTTCGGCTTTGTGGGCGGTTGGAACTGCAGCCAACTACGGGGTGGTCTTGTTCGGGACTGTTCAGTAAGGAATGGTTCCGGCCTTGTGTTTTAGGGGATGAAGGGAGTAATCCTCGGTACGGTGATCTAGGCCACGTACTATGACGGGCGGTACCCCAGTAGCCCTGCCATTGATGGAAACCCATTTTCCCTACGAGACCCTACGGTTTTGTTTGTATTACCCACTTTTGTGGCTAGTAGCTGGAATTTAATCATGTAACAATTTCGGCTATTTCATATTTATTTGAAAACCCTAGACACTATTATAATATCACTGGATTTCCTATCAAATGTTTTGTTTAGCGTAAGGTAAAAACTTTTCCATGTTTATGTGTGGAAAGTCTTACGTGATTCCTTTTCTTTTCAAAGGTTTTTCTAAAGTTAAGCAATCTTAAACAGTTTACTCACACCAGACCCATGTCTGACCCGAGTGTTTATTTTCTGTTTTATTAAACTCTTGGGTACTCATATTATATATGAGTAGTCAAGTGATTCAGGTTATCTCTTGACGAATTCTGGAGGAGCTTTGGAGCAGGAGGCTTCAGCGTGTAGATATGGTTAGAGTTTCCGCTGTGTGTTATTCTGTATGATGTCTTGTATTGTATTAGACAGAAATGTTATAACTGTCTAAATTGAGATGTTTAGTTGTTTACTCTGATGTATATGATACTATGTATATGTTCTATATTATATTTAAATCGTTCCGCTGTGAGATTCTGATGTGTTGTTTCTTTTTCTTCTCTTTCTTTTCTTCTTCTATCCCTTTCTTTCTTAATTAGTGATGTGATTTTCCGGGAGTGGAAAGTCGGGTCTCAACATCTCTTTACTTCCGCTGCATCATATTACTCCATGTCTATGATTCTGTGATTTATTTATTTGCTGTATATTCTGAGTTTTGCCAAATTTAAATTAACAATTCGATATTTTTAACTATATAAGTCCAACATGTGCGGATGCGAATGGATGAAAATAGCGGGTCGTTACATCCGCTCATACTCAGAAAATGACATGTCTCCCTGCTTAACATCCATAAACTCCCTGTATAGCTGAGACTTCCATTCTTCGGGCATCCACTTAGCCACAAAAGCATCCCTAAAGCACGATATCGAAACATAAGAAAGATTCCAAAGAGTGAAAACTGAATCAACTCAAGAACCAATACAAGATGATACCTAAACTGCTCCCAAGAAATATCAGCCTCGATAGTGTGAGCTATAACAGACTCTCGCCAATCCAAGGCTGCCTCCTTCAACTGCCAAGCTGCCAACTGACGCCTCTGAGCATACGTGACCTCTAGACCAGAGAAAATCCTCTCCAAACCCTTCAACCACTACCGATCCTAAACGATGCTCCATGATCCAGTAAACTTGGTACCACCAAGCTCAGTGAATTCCTTACACAGAGTGGTGAACCTAATGGGTGCAACAGGCTCTGGAACAGGGGCAACACCACGACCTTGACCTCTGGCATTCGTACGATCCATCCCGAGAAAATCAAGAATGAGTTTTAGGACAAAGGTAAAGGAGATACAAAGACAAGACTCAACATGAGTGGGTATCCTATTCAAAGAATTTAATTAATAAGGTGGATAGGTAAAGGAAGGAAGTTTAGAAAAATTAGATTTAAAAACAAGAAAAGTTATATCAAAATAATATTTTTTAATCCTTTGAAAATCATTTGAAAATAGTTTTATACTTAAAAATACGTTCTCTCATAAAGAAATGATTCTAAGATTGATTTCACTCATGCTAGGGTATTTCTACCCAATCTCTAACGAGTTTTTGCTCTGTAGGCTAAGCTTTTCCTAAAACTAAAGCTCTGATACCAAATGTAACATCCCGCTATTTTGAACCATTCAAATCGACAATAAAACTACACATATCAGACTTGAATAATTCAAAACAACAGATTGTTAATATAATTTGGAGCAAATAAAACCAAACACAGAATCACAAACACAGAATATCAGAATAACTCGCAGCGGAAATAAAGTAACCATAGTAGTTCATGAAGCTACTACATACAGTCTCAAAACAAATACATAATACTAGATTGTGAAAGCAAATTCAATAGGAAATCCAAATACATAACTCCACAAATGCATAATCAAAGGCTGAAATGAAATAACTGAAATGGAAATAGATAGACAACTAGATAAATAAATAAGTCTTCAACAAATCTCTAGCTCTAGAAGATGAATCCAAAGGTGGGATACTCAGGTTGACCTAAGCGTAAAGCACAACAAAAAACACTCAAATCATGACATATATGCTTATAAAATGTAAATCAACTCAAGTGAACTGTAATAGAAATACACAAGTAAATTAAAGGATGTTTGGGATCGTCCATCCTTTAAGGATCCGTTAAACTATCTACTATGTATTAATAAACGCTATTATAATAATGTCTAAAGTGAAATATACTATTTAAAAATAGCGTTAAGGCTTTTACATTTTCTACCTTAACACATTTTATAGTGCCAAAATTCTATACAGTATCGTAATACCTCCAGATCGGGAGACTACCGGAGGATACTCCATAGGTACGACACAAATCAAACTCGTATAAGGTGCGTTAGGGTAGGTGACACTACACAACTATGCAATGTCGGTATAGATATACCAATTACACTTCCGGGCTGGTAGTAACGCATAGCAGCCACTACCGCCCACCTTGAACCACACTCCCAAAATCAAAGGTGCGTACCAAATCAATCACAAAGTAATAGATTGCCAAATGAAGGAGTATGTCCGATCGGAGGAGCTACCTCACTTGGCCCGTCAATTGCTCCTGTTTTAGCCACTTTATGCCAACTCATGGGAGTCGGGTCCATGTATATACCTCATATAGGATCGTCGCCACCATTCTACTTCATTCTAGAATCTCCACCGCGTACACAGTTATTAAAGTGTTTTTCGGAGTTGGCAGAGAGTATGACAACTTCCGATCTCAGTCTTTTTAACAACCAAATGTTAGTTATTTATTTCAAATGGTTTACATTTCAAATCAAACATAGCCATTTCAAAACCATTTAAATCCGATGTCATTCTTCTTTCAAATAAATATTTATTTCTCAAAGTTTGTAACATTTCCAAATCTGTACACTTAGTTATAACACTTCGAAAAATGTAATACTTAGAAACCATAGCACTTTGAAAATGTGACCCTTATATAGTAGCATTTCAAAAATGTTATATTTTTAGAAATAGTAACATTTTAAAAACATAACCTAAAGTAGCATAGCATTTTAGAAATGCTACAAATTCTGCTGTAACAAATTTAAAACATCATATCTTCAAATTTTATCATAGTTATTATTTAAAAACTAATTTATTATACAAATTTATCCATTTGAGAATTAATTAAACTATGATTCTAGGTAAATAAAATTTATTACAAAAATATCCAATTAAAACTGCATTTTCTTATATTAGATTAAAAGTACATTTAACCTATATGTTTTACAAAAATAAATAACTATTATTTTATTTAAATATCCATTTTGGAAGTAAAATAATTATATGCAAGGTTAGATTTAAAAATTCCATCAAATTAAATTATTAAGTTAGATAAAATCTTAAGTTACAAATAAAACCACTTATTAACTTATAAACTCTTCATTTAAAAATTTTAACTCATAGAAACCCAATATACATACATATATATATTATTTAAATCACTTAAACAAATTTAAGTTAAATTTTTTACATATATAAAATTTAAAAATACTTAATAATTTTTAGAAACTATTAAAACTAACCACATGTTTGTATAATATTTTCTAACCTAGGTCAAGTGATACAGATATGTATCATTTCAATCTGTAATTTATCAAATTTCGGGTTTTATCATTTCAAACCCGCAAGCCCAAGTCAAACAAATAATTGCTTGAGCCTATCATTTCAGCTCATAACGATTTTTCCCTATTCTAAAGTCCGTTCGGGTATATATCATTTTAACCCATGGTGAGGGAACTTGCACTATGGGTAACAGAATAGAAAATGAATAGAATAACATAGCATATCATAGTATTTCATGTCAGGGAATAAAACAGGTATAACATAAGGTGATAACGTCATATAATATCATGCCATAAGCATGTATGAGATAACTAACATCATGGCATATCACTACTACAATTCCACAAGTCCACGATTCACTATAATATAAGTACGTAGTCGAGAGTGATAAACTCATCTTCTTTGGCTAAAGATAAAAGTTCAAATATAAGACAATTCCCGAAAGGCACGACAAAGCACGAATCAAACTTGAGTGGAAGTAGAACCAAAATCCAAATCTTATAAGCAAACAAAGTAAATATATATAAGCAA
Source organism: Allium cepa (assembly GCA_030765085.1). Classification (NCBI taxonomy): domain Eukaryota; kingdom Viridiplantae; phylum Streptophyta; class Magnoliopsida; order Asparagales; family Amaryllidaceae; genus Allium; species Allium cepa. The sequence continues at coordinate 67,868,235 of CM060929.1, forward strand.
ATAATTTATACATGAAAAATAAATAAAACACAGAACAAATAGGCTAGTCAAGGCACATATAGGCTCGGCCTTATAGGAAATAGGCTCGGCCACTGTGATTTGTGCTCGGCCATAATAGCTTTGGGTTAGGTAGGTGCGGCCCTAGGCTAGATCAGGTGGTTCCCATAGGAAACTGAAGTGGTTTGGCCTACAGGCTTTGGAAATGGCTACAAAGGCTTGGCCATGGTCAAGGAAAATGAAGAAAAGGCAATGGAAGGCAAAAGGGCTAGGGCTAGGGCAAGTGGCATTTGGGTTCGGCCCTAAGAACTTTGGGTTCGCCATGATGGAATCATGGCTAGGAAATGATGAAGAGGTCACGGCTAAGCAAGGAGGAGGTGATGGCCGAGGCAAATAGGAAGGGAGGAGGGAAAAATAGGAGATCGGCTGTGGTTTGGGCAAGGAAATTGGTGGGTTGGCCAAGGCTAGTCACGGCCTAGGGTTGATATGGTGAGGAATGCGGTTATAGGAAATGGTGGAGGATCATCATGTAGTGGAGACAAGAAGTAGATTGGCTATGGAAAGGGTGAGGCCGAACTTGATGAGTATAAAGGAAGAAACAAAATAAGAAAAGTGGAATAAGAGAAAGAAAACTTAATGAAATTTTTGGTTGAAGGAAGAAGAAGAGTGAGAAGGAATGTGAAGTCAGGGAATTTTGTACGTACATTTCTCAAGAGGTGGACTTACAAAATGAATAGACAAATAGATGTCTCTTGGTTTACCCAGCCCATTAGCCAATGCCCAACAATACATAACAAACCAAATACTAAACCAAATCAAGCCAAAAACCCAATCAAAATAGAAAACAAAACACGGAAAATATTTGTGTGTAAAACGTTGAAACATTGCAGATTTAAAAAGTATAAATCATAATTTAACGAAACAAAAACCATAGAGAATGTTAAAATCAAGTCCAGCTTCAAAGAAAAAGAATAAAAATTTAAAATTCAAATTTAAAAAATTCAACTGAAAGTCAAACTTAAACCAAAGTTTACCAAAACTTCAAATTTCAGAAAAGTCTTTATATTATTATATTTGAAAAACAATTCTCAACAAATACCAAAATTTCATTGTAAAATTCCTAATTTTAAATTTTTAAACGGTTTAAAATCAAAGTTTTCAAATATATCTTATTTGAAATATTTGATAAAATTATGGGTTGTTACATTAAGTCATGAAATATTTGTATAAGTAATTTTTTATGAAATGGTTCATCAATAAATTTAGTGTGAAATAAAATATTGTTTAATGAAATTAAATGTGATTTAAATTAAAAAGGAAATGGGTATGGTCAAGAAACCAATTAGAATAATTACATAGGATGCGCGTATATTATTTTATTCACATAAGGATCGTTGATTCGGAATCGGACACATGATTTTGAGGCGATTTACATCGGCTCGAATAATGATTTTTCACTCGATTTTTGACATAAACACTTGACACATATTTTTGATTTGATTCAGAAGTTTTCTATCGTAGTATATAGCTATGCAAGTAAAACGAAGGTTTCAATTCAAGGAACCGGATCGCAGTCCGCACTAGAGAAGTTGAGTTAGCGATACTAATTCGAAAGTGATATTTGTGTAATGGAGTGAGTGGTCAAATTTGATATTCTGTATGGATGACATATGTACGTCGTATGGACTTTAATGAAAATTATATGCTCTTGACATTAGAAAGGCACATGATTTGATCTGACATGTTGGTTGAAATGATTGTTATTTATGGTTTAGCATGCTTAGATCCATGTTATATGATGGATGAGTTATTGTATTGTTTCATTGTCATGTTTAACTCCCTTTTGGGTTATATAAGTGAGTTTCGGGTGTATGGAAGCAAAGGCTAGCTTGCTGCTTTTGATTTCATAAGTAGCATTTGTTTCTCGACAAATAGATATGTAGTAGATTTAGAATTTGGGATTTGATTGGTGATTTTATGCCCGATATATGGAAAGCCACTTTTGGGCTTTTGTTATCTTTTCTTGGTTTGGGGGTAGCTGTAGTGAGTTGTGGTTGTTTGGACCGAGCTACGCTAAGGAGGCGCTACCAAAATTTTCTTAAAATTTAAGCCAAAGTTGAGAAGAAAGTTAATGCAAGGATTTTTAGAGATAGCCTATTTTCATAAGAATTGGTGGCATAGATTTCTGGACTACCCCTGAGTGACTTTGGAATTTAGTGACAATATGGAAAGTTGTCAATATAGTTGTAGTTGTTGTTACTTATTCGTTTCGCGTGTTTATAACTCTATTCAAATGAGAGTGCCTTGTTGGCTGACATGTGTGTATGTGTAGGTATGATGGTGTCCAGGATAGCTTAGCGTGGAGTGGCAATTTTGGAATAAGTTGAAGATGATTTTTTTTATATCATCAAATAAGCTTGGGAGTTGGGTTTGTTGCTTAGTCCTTTTGGATTTTGGGGAAAAAATCATTTTAAGGGGGGAGAGTGTAAGAACATCCATTTATAGGCTGCATTTAATATTTAAATATTTAATTAGTTTATTTTATCAATGAGTTGGAAATTCTATTTTTGTAGAGGGACTTTTTAGGATTCAGGGTTATTTCCGTAGGGTACGGATGGTCTGAATGAATGAGTGTAAGCATCAATTTATTTTGGCTATTTGTTTTCGACTTAAATGGTCAAGTTCGATTAGTAAAATCGAGTGAGTCGAAAAGTTAACTTTTTTATATGATGGAATTATGTCCCAAAAATAGATCTATTGAGTCTAGAATAAGGTTATTTAGCAAGGAATGCCAGTAATCATGCCTTGATCAGAGTTCGTGTGTTTTTGGGCGTAAACAGTATCATTTGGATTATCTATATATGTCACGACCCGTTTTCTCGTAACCTTTGAATTGACAATAAACCATACGTGTCCAACTCATACTGCACGAAAATACGGAACATGAAGGGTGATAAAGAAAAGTAGACTGAACTGAGTCTCACAAGAATGGAATAACATATAATATTGAACCAATATTTTACAAAACTTTTATAATACAATATCAGAGACTAACCTAACTTCAGCTTAGACAGTTATAAAACCTGCCCCTACAAATGCTGACAAACATTAAACAAAATACACTAAACAAAGAAGATAATAGAATATCTCCATACGTCGATGAATATCTCCATATGTTGATGAATATTTCCAGCTCTCCCCTGGAAACTCCAATTGTCTTCGACTATCTTGAAACTACTCGGATCTAACCCGAGTATTGAAAATACCCGGATCAGGCTTGATAAACCAGCGTGAGAAAAACTCAATAATAAATGACAGTGTCATATATCGGCCTTTTGATAAAATTCTTGGAAATAAAGAGTATCTCATAAGACCATGCCCACACATAAACACGGACGGGTTTTTACTTAATGATAACTAAAATACTTTAATATCAAAACATTTGATATTATTTCTAATGACATTCTTTTAAAACATTTGCAAATAGCCTTATTAATCTTAGCCGAAATTGTTACATTGATTAAATTCCAGCATAATAGGTTTACAATCAAGTCTGTAGGTACTTATTGGAGAATGGATTTCCATACAAATGACCAGGCGTAGGATCTACCTCCCGAAATGGGTACACCTCTAGTTGGATGTCCTGAGGCACAGAACATCTGCCCTCTACCAACAAAAGACCGACCTACATCTATAAATAGATTGTACCGAATATGTCATCCCCCGGTGGTTACCGACCTTTAACCGAGCGCTTGTTTTCCATACACCACATTAATTAACATCCCGAACGTCATAGCGGGAAGAAATATATCTAGAAGGGGATGATAATACCCTAATTGGGAATGACACACTTAGCCTTGCTGCATCTAATCATGTTTCGGTCATTTCCGATTTGATGATGCTTGGGGCAAACGATTACCTTTCCACATAGCACATATCATATCTTTGAATGCCAAATTACCATTTCCATTTAACTACTAATTGCCTTCTACAAAAATACAACCCTTGAGCTCGTAAGTTTCAAGGAGGGTGTTAATCTAAGAGAAGTTGCCTTCTCCGCCACCGCTGATGTACGTTTGTAAATCCAGTGTGCGTAATCTTTAGAAATACGACGTCAGACAAACGTCCATACAAGTTGTCCAGGAACAGGGCAAACCAAAAGCACTTTCATCGGCCTTTACTAGGCGAGAAGCCCTTGCAATCCGCAAAATCTCCATCACAAGGAGACCACTGCTATATATAACACGGGAGCTACCCAGAGCAAGTCAACAAGCAGTCCCCACGCTATGAAGATCCACATTCTTCAATAATCATCGTCTTCCACAAGTCTTCACGTTCAAACGTATACATTAGTTCGAAGTGGTATTCGGATAGGAATTAACCAAATCCGTCTCCAGTTCCTTCGAAATCCAATCATCGATAAAAGTGAATATGAGTATACATGATTTATTAAGTCTCTTTTCACTTTAATTCTTTTCGGATGATTTCAAAATATCTTTCTTTCAACTTAGGATAATTCAAAGTAATTCATTCTTTTACTTTAGAAAATATCTCAGATTTCCTTACTAAATTCTTGATCCAAACTTCTTAACTTTTAAGCAGGTCAAAAACAATGTTATTTAAGATATCGTATACGGTAAACCCTTAATCAATCTTAACAAACATTTTTGAGTAAATAGGATCGTAGAAATCATTCATTTTGGAGATTTCTTAACTTTTGGATAATGCCAATCTTCTTTTAATTCAAAAACTTAATACAGTCTTTTTATTTAAGAGCATCCGGGATTTCCTTTCGATCTGTTCCACCCCTCGCCTAAGAAAAGAAAACATAGACCAGGTAAGTTCAGGGCACTAGTTGCTCCATCCCTAACCTTAGTTAAACACCTTGTTTTATCTTCCCAGATCTCACAAGCGGGACAAATGTACTAGTCGTTTTTGCATACTCAGATTTTCAACTTCACTTTGGAATTTCTTATAAATATTCAAAATTATCTTCCAAAATGCTTAATTATCTTTTTTAAAACATTCACATTTTATTCTGGGAAACATTGTTACATTTAAACTCATATTCCAAAACTTTTACAATTCGCAGTAGAAAAGTGCTGCGGAAAGTGCCATATAAGCTTATTTGATTAAAACAACTTTTAAACATTCGATAATTCATATTTTCCAATCCAAATCTCTTTTAAATCATTTAAATAGATTTATCAAATTTGTGCCATATTTTTCCATAATTAAAAACATCCATTTAAACAAATTTTATGTTATGGTCACTAAACTGCAGTAGCGCAATTTTTCTAGAAAATTGATTTGGACTTAATTCAAAATCAACTTGTCGAAATTTTGATTTTCTTCCTTCGTTTAGAAGATATAGATAAAATAGTCCGGAATTTTCTTATCTCGAAGAATTCCGAGCCATATTCCACTCTACACAATCATTTGAACTTTTCGACGCGAAATCGCGAACTACCGTTGTGCGACGCGTCTAGTTTTAACTTATTTTTCAATATTTGAAATAATCTATTGAAATTGGATTTTATCACTTATAAAATCATTAGAAACTATTTTAAATCAATATTTTCACTTTTTAAAGTATTTAAAATATATTTTCACTCTTACCATATTATAATATTATTATATTCCCATTATTTCAATATTAAATTTTAAATTTCAATTTCAACTTAATTTCAATCTATTCTCAAATTAAACACATTCAAAGCTTAGATTTCAAATCTAATCTCAATTTAAACTTTAATTCTATATCAAACTAAACTTCACTTTTTCAAAATCGATTTCAATTTCATTATTCATCTAAATTTGAATTTCTAATTAGTTTTTCTTTTCAAATCTGTTTCACTTCAAATTTCAAATTCTCTTTCATTTTAACTTTAATTTCAATTTTATAAAAAGAGACTTATTTTTCCATAATTTCTGTGACGTCTTGGAAATTTTAACAATTTAAATTGGAATAGTTAATTGATTTTAAAATATTTAAAAGTTAATTTTAACTTGAATTTCAAAATATCAATATTTACTTGATAATTAAATTATTGAATTATATAGTTTAAATATTGAATCATACAATTTGAAATTGGGTAAAACGCTGAATCTGGAGTTTTAAGCTTGTTAAAAATAATTTGAAGGCTTATAAAGTTTATATTGATAGCACTGAAGGTAGTGAAAGCGTTGAAATTGAGTTTGAAAGTGTTTTGTCCTATTTTGAAAATATATCGTTTAAATTAAATTTAGAAATAGCCTTCCGAGACACAGTCTCGGAATTTGACGAAGCCAGTTTCATTGGGTCCGTAATATTATATTATTATCGGATTTCAATTTTCGTAACAATCAGAGTTGTCGTTTGACCCCGACAGCTCAAAACGCTTAGAAGTTATTTTAACCGATTTAATTTAAATTTTATCGGTTACTTCCGTAACTCGCGCATATGATCGTATTAGCTTCTGAAACACATTCCATTATGTTCGGGATGCGGCTAAAACCTTATAATCGTCTAGCGACATTCCTTAAAAGGAGTTTAAAATTTTAAATGGCGATTAACGAGATGTTTGAAGCTTTATAATATAATAAAATTTAGAGTCAAATCGTAAAGATATTTTTATTAACAGGAAGGCGTACTTGAGAAGCCAATTCCCCAAAAATCGATATATATTTTCGTCCTCCTCTCGAAAAGCTTACAGGAGAAATTTAAGAAAAGAAAGAATGAAACGAAACGAAATTCGTTTGAAGATAAAAACCAAAATAATCGCATCTTTTTCCCAGTATTTCATCCAAATCAAATTCGTATTTCCCTCTATTCTAAGTCGAGAGCTCTCTCTAAAATATTAGATGATGTAGACAATAATCAAATTTAAATCGAAAACGAGGCCGTGTTTTCCATCGTCTTCGGTTTCAATTGAATTCATGCCGAGAAGCCGCGACGACGATGAAAGCTTTCACGAGATCTAGGGCAGCGCGTTGATGAAGACTCGAGTTCGATTTGGCAATTTGCGATGGAAGCGACTTGGGTTCGAAGTTAGGGTTCGCTGAATTTTTTTGAAGGAGGCGATGGTCGCGGAGAGGGTTTTGAACAAGGGTTTCGGCATCTCGACATCGTCGAACCAGTGGAGCATGGTTTCGATTTCTGCAGCATTTATTTAGGTAAGTAATCTTCGATCTGTGCAACTGATTTGCTGCTATGAATTTGTGAAAGCTTTAGTTATATTGGTTGCTGTTAGCAATCTATGTTGGTTGAAAGAAAATAGTTTTGAATTTAAAAATGAATTTGAAAGAAAATACTTTAAATGTGTTTTGAGAATGATAAGTAAATCTGTTATAAAATGTTATTTTAAAGCTAATAAATTAAAAACTTAAGGATAATAATTCAAATGATAGTTGCTTAAAAATCAAATAAGTATAATTATTTAGGTTTATTAAGGAATAATTACTTGAATATTTAAAAAGGGGTTAATTACATAAAGTAATTAATTTAATAATTAATTAAAATATGATTTGTTAAAGGTTAGTTAATCTCTGAATATGATTAGTTAATGAGTAATGGAAGAATGAGATTAATGGAAATAATTAAGGATGGCTGATTATTTAATGAAATTAAATTAGATTAGAATAAATTGAAATGTAAATGAGAAATCATTAATTTATATAATCAAAGATGTAAATAGAAATTGATTAGTTAAGAAAATAAATCAATATAAGTGACTTATGAGAAGTTAATTAATATAAGTAATTATGGACTAATGTAATTTAAATAGTTAATTAATTCATGAAGTAATTAAAATTACTTATTGATTTTGGGTTAAGAATAATATCGTGAAATTAATCAAAGATAATTACTTGAATGTAATTTAAAAGTAATTAATCCAGCGCGATTAATTAAGATGAATGGATAGGGAATGGTTGATTGATTAATTGATTTGGAAGTAACTAATGAAGGAATCAAAGTGATTTAGGTTTGAAATCAATTAGAATCAATTGATTTGATTTGTATGTAATTAAGCTTGGCTTCTGAAAGATTGAATGGTATTGGATGATTTTAAGGGGTTGTTAACTCCAATATGAAATGTTGTGTATTCCATTTGGATAACTTGGAATAGGATGATATGAGGTTCGAAGAGACCGGGGTGGGGTATTGGGAAATACCCGAAACCACTTCGAATGTTTATAGATTGACATGTAAAATATATATGCTAGGGTAAGTGAATTGGAGGAATTGGACTATTTTAAAATCGAAATCTTTGGTATTTAGAAACTTATGTGGAATAAGTGTTGTCTAAAATAAAATGTGGCTTTGTGAATTGATATAAGTTACCCGGGTTTTATGTAAGTTGTATGCTTTGTATTACATGTTGAATGGGTTTACTCACGCTGGTTTCCAGCCTGACTCGAGTGTTACTTTGGTGTAATGCTCGGGTCAGACTGAGTATTACAAATTTTCAGGTAAGGACGTTCTGCAGCCCAAGAGGCGAGCTGGATTGAAGGAACGTATAGAGTATTTCTGCTGTGTTATATTACTGTAAATCTGTGTTATGCTAATTGTGTAAATTCAGTGATTGTGTATATGTGAAACTCTGATGTATTAAAATGTAATTGACAGATATAATATTCTTTTGTAGACTGATATTATTTATTATTTATTGATGTAACCCAGGCTAGAAGGATGAGTCGTATACGAGATAAGGGCAAGTATTTAAGTCGTTCACGACTTAGGAGGGTAGAATTAAGTCATTTCCGACTTAAGGAATCACGTGGGAAAGGAATACGAGTTAATGAAGAGGATTTAAGTCGTTTGCGACTTAATAAAGCTCAGGGAATGAATCGTACACGAGTTAAGGGAGCTTCGGGTTTAAGCCTTAAGTCGTTCACGAGTCAACCAGGAAAGGCGCGACCTAAGGAAGGACTTTTAGGTCGTCCACAACTCAATGAGACACGGGAAGAGAAGCTGCGAGCTAACAAGGAGATGAGTCGTTCGGAGTTAAGTTGTCTGGGAAGATAAGTCGCTCGAGTTTAGGTCGTTGGACCTTGGGTGGTGATGAATATGAGATGAGTCGCTTGATCCAGGGGTAAGTCGTGACTATGTTAAGTCGTATCGTTTAAGTCGTTGTGTCTTGAGTCGCTATGATGTACAGAGTGTTGTAATTTGTTAGATCGTTAACGACTTAAGTCATAAGTCGTAGGTCGCGAGTCGGTCTTGTTTATACTATGTCGTGAGTCGTGTAACCTGTGTTGTTTGTTAAGTCGTATCTCTTGAGTCGTCTGTACATGTTTGTGTTAGGTCGTTGCTGACATATACCGAGTCGCATGATGATTGAGTCGCTGCCAACCTATGAGTTGTGGGTAGCGTGTACCGTTGAGTCGCTAACGACTTATGATGAGTCGCAAGTCATGAGTCGGCAATGACTTATGGAGCCGGTTGTAAAAGGGCTATAAATAGGGAGTGAGTTGTACATTTTTGGTGGTTTATTTTTGAATAAAATTTCTTGTTGATTGTTGTGTGCTTTCATCTTAAATTGGTAGTTGAGTGTAATCTCCTATCTCCTCTTTCGGTTAATCGAGTGCGCTCGATTCAACGATCATAGAAGCCGATTCACGGTATCTAGTGCGCTAGATCAACGTACGAAGAATTGTAGATCTTTAAACACGGTATAGTACGCTATCAACGTGTTTTAGATAGCTAGAATTCGGTATCTTCGGATCAACGAATTTGGGCATTTTGGTATTCATCAATCCACCGATTGCTACTTTTATCGATCCATATCGTTTTGTTAATTATCCGCTGCATCTGTTTTGGTATCAGAGCTAGACTTAGCCAATCATAGCTAAGCCGAGACTTGGAGCAAATTTTTGAAGTTGAAGTTTGAAGTTGGAGTTCATCGTGTTCATCTTGAAGTTGCAACGAGTTTGAAGATTTTGATCCATTTCATTTTTGGATCTAGAGTTGAAAAGTGTTTGAAGTATTGAGGCCGAGCTAGTGATTGGAGCCGTGCCTTGTTGTTGTTTGAATCAAAGGGTTGAAGAAGGTGGCCGAACCAAGTGCAGTTAAGCCATGAGTTCAAGCCGAGTCGACCTAAATTTGGGTCGTTGCAAGTGAGCCGAGCCGAGTCAAGTTGCAAGTACAATTTGTTGAAGTTGTTGCCGAGTTAAGGAGTTAAGTTGTGTAGAGCTATTGCCGAGCCAAGCTTGAGACCGTGACTTGTTGATCTTGTGTTGAAGTTTTATGTTTGAAGTATTTGGGAAGTTTTGAAGTGTTTGTGAAGAGTTTCCAATCATACCACCAAGGAGAGCTAATCGTCATCAAAATGTTGAAGCGTTGTATAAAAGAGAAGAAGCCGAACTAATGGAACAACGTATTAATGAGAAATTTGATGAAGGCATTGGAAAGTTAGAGAAGTGGATGAATGATTTGAATCAAACTCAAAGAAGGAGATCACCAAACTCAAACCATGGAGGAAACCGAGTTTCGCCATCGGTTACGGAAGCGAGAAGGGTATCACCACATTCTTTTAGAGATAGAAGAGAAACATCAATTTCATCACGGAGAGATCATCATGACTATGGACATGAAGAGATAAGAAGCCAACATGAATTTTACAATGAGGCGTATAGAGATGAAGGGAGACATAGTCGAAGAAACATACATGAACGAAGGGATGACAATGGTCGAGATCGATGTAGGCGTACTTTTGATTTTGATGAAGAGGGTGATAGAGCTAGCATTCATTATCGAGATCGAGACCAAGTTCGAAATTCTTATCGGGATGTTGAAGATGATCGTCGATGGGAGTCGGGAATGAAAATGGAAATTCAAGAGTTTAAGGGTGGAATGGTAGCAGAAGAATTTCTTGATTGGTTGTCTAATATTAAAGAGATCTTTGATTTCAAGGAGGTTCCAGAGAATCGTCGAGTAAAGTTGGTTGCTACTAGGTTGAGGGGGAGAGCTTTGGCATGGTGGTAGCAAACTAAACTTACAAGGGAAAGAATGGGAAAGTCAAAGATTGAATCATGGGAGAAGATGAAGAAGTTGATGCGAGCTACATTTTTGCCTTACAACTACTAATCACTTATGTACCAGAGGTTGCAGAATCTGAGGCAAGGAACGAAGTCTGTTAGTGATTATGCTGATGAATTTTACCAACTCATTGCCAGGAATGATATTATGGAAACGGAAGAACAGCTAACTACCTGATTCATTGGGGGATTGAGAATGCAGATCCAGGATATGGTTAATATGTTTGATCCTAGATCAGTAGCAGAGGCACATCAGAAAGCGTTGGCTTGGGAGAAGCAGGGAAGGCATGGAGGTGGTGTGTTTACTAATTCCAATAATCAAGTGAAGGGTGTTAGTGGGAGTTTTAATGTTCCTAAACCTGTCAGTAAGCCAGTGGTGAAGGAGGCTGAGAAGGCAAAGGTTAGCAGTGGTTTCAAATGTTATAATTGTCAGGAGTTGGGTCACAAAAGCAATGAATGTCCGAAGACGAAGAAGAGAGCAATGGTTGCTGAGATTGAGGATGATGGTGAGGAGGCAGAATGTTCAAATGCACCTTATGTTGAGGAGGAAGAAGAATTGTCTGGGGATGAAGGTTGTAATCTTATGATGAGGAGGTCATGTCTTACACCAAAGCAAGAAGAGGATTCTAGTTGGTTGAGGAGCAATATTTTTCAGTCGACATGCACTATTCTAGGGAAAGTTTGCAAGTTCGTTATTGATGCTGAAAGTTGTGACAATATCATCTCTACTGAAGCAGTAAGGAAGCTGAACTTGAAAACTGAGAAGCATCCTAAACCATACAAGTTAGCATGGTTAAGGAAGGGTGGTGAAGTGAAGGTGTGTCGAAGGGCTTGTGTGAATTTCTCAATTGGAAAGAAGTACAAAGATGAAATTTGGTGTGACGTTGTAGACATGAATGTGTGTCATCTGTTGTTGGGCAGACCATGGCAGTTTGATAGAGCAGTGCAACATAATGGTCGTGCTAATAGTTACAGTTTCATATTCGAAGGTACTAAAATCACTTTAGTTCCTAAGAAGCAACAGCAGAAGGAAAGCAAGTTGGAGGAGATTGAAGAGCTGAAAACTTTGCTATCTTTGAAGGAGTTTGTTAAGGAAGTTGAAGATGAGCCTGAAGTCTTTTTGTTGATTGGACGAGAGTGTAGTGAAGAGGTTGAAATTCCAGAAGAAGCAAAGCCAGTTTTGAAAGAATTTGAAGATATATTTCCAGAAGAGTTGCCAAAGGAGTTACCGCCACTGAGGGACATTCAACATCAAATTGATCTTGTTTCGGGAGCAGTTTTACCACATCGACCACATTACCGAATGAGTCCGAAGGAACATGAAGAGTTACGAAGGCAAGTGGTAGAGTTGTTAGAACAGAGACGTGTTCAGGAAAGCTTGAGTCCTTGTGCAGTACCAGCATTGTTAGTGCCGAAGAAGGATGGAACATGGAGAATGTGTACCGATAGTAGAGCTTTGAACAAGATTACTGTTCGTTACAGGTTTCCTATGCCGAGGTTGGATGAATTGCTAGATCAGTTGAGTGGGGCTACTTTCTTTTCGAAGATTGATTTGAAGAGTGGTTATCATCAAATTCGAATTAGACCGGGAGACGAATGGAAGACAGCGTTCAAGACAAGGGAAGGATTGTATGAATGGTTGGTTATGCCGTTTGGTCTATCGAATGCACCGAGTACATTTATGAGGGTGATGAATCAAATTTTCAGACCGTACATTGGGAAGTTTGTTGTAGTTTACTTTGATGATATTTTGATTTATAGTGCGAGCACAGAGGAACATGTAGAGCATTTGAGAAAGGTGTTAATTATCCTCCGCGAGGTACAATTCTATGCCGCAACAAAGAAATGTGTGTTTATGACGAGAAGTGTGTTATTTTTGGGATATGTTGTATCTGAGAAGGGAATCCAGGTGGACCAGAGTAAAGTTAAAGCACTTAGAAATTGGCCACAGCCGAGAACTATCACTGAAGTTAGAAGTTTTCATGGATTGGTATCATTCTACCGAAGATTCATTCCACACTTCGGTAGCGTGATGGCACCAGTTACTGAATGCATGAAGGGGAAACAATTTTCTTGGACAGAGGAAGCTAGGATTGCTTTTGAGAAGATCAAGAAACTTTTGACGACAGCACCAATTCTTGTATTACCAGATTTTCAGTTGTTGTTTGAGCTACACACTGATGCATCAAAGGTTGGGATTGGAGGAGTGTTGAGTAAGAGTGGAAGACCTATTGCATATTTCGGTGAGAAGTTATCAGGGGAAAAGATGAGATATAGTACCTACGATGTTGAGTTTTATGCTGTTGTGCAAGCTGTTAAACATTGGAGGCATTATCTATTTCAGAAAGAGTTTGTTCTTTACACTGATCATGAGGCGTTGAAGCATTTGCAGGGGCAGGACAAGATTTCAGCGAGACATGCATCATGGATTGCTTATTTACAACAGTTTACTTTTGTCGTGAAACATAAATCTGGGGTAACGAATCGTGTAGCTGATGCTTTGAGTAGGAGGAGTCATTTGTTGACTACAATGAAAGTTGAGGTGATAGGGTTTGAATTATTGCCAGAGTTGATTGACGAAGATCCTTACTTTGCAAAGTTCGTTGAGAAAGTTAAGGATGGAGATACTGATGAATTTATGTTGGTTGATGGATTATTGTTTAAAGGAAATCAGTTATGTATTCCAGAGAGCAGTTTGAGATTGAAGATTATCAAAGAATTGCATGAAGAAGGCCATGTGGGTAGAGATCATACTTTACAGTTAATTTCTCAATTTTATTTTTGGCCATCGATGAGGAAAGAGGTTGAAAAGTTTGTGGAGAGATGTCATATATGTCAAGTTTCGAAGGGAACAGCGACAAATGCGGGATTGTATATGCCGTTACCTGTACCATCTAAACCGTGGGTTGATATTAGTATGGATTTCGTTTTGGGTTTGCCGAGAACTCAAAGGGGAAATGATTCTATATTTTTTGTGGTGGATAGATTTTCGAAAATGGTACATTTTATTGCTTGTAAGAAGATGGCGGATGCAGTTCGAGTAGCACAATTATTCTTTAAAGAAATCTATCGTTTACATGGGTTGCCGGAGCCTATTGTTTCAGACAGGGATACCAGATTTTTGAGTCATTTTTTGCTTAGTTTGTGGAAGATGGTGGGAACAAAGTTGAACTTTAGCAGCGCTTATCATCCGCAAACTGATGGGCAGACAGAAGTTGTTAACAGATCATTGGGAAATTTGTTGCGATGTCTTGTGCAGGATAATCTGAAGAGTTGGGACATGAAGTTATGCCAGGCAGAGTTTGCTCATAATCACGTAGTGAATCGTAGTACTGGATTCAGTCCATTTCAAATTGTATATTCAAGTTTGCGAAGGGGACCACTGGATTTGGCAGTAATACCACAACCGAAGGGGACAGTTAAACGAGCTGTTGATTTTGTCGATGAATTAACTGAATGTCATAAGATCGTTCAGGAACGATTGGAAAAGTCAAATGAAAAATATAAGAAATTTGCAGACTTGAAGCGACGAAATGTTGAATTTAACGAAGGAGATTTGGTGTATGCTGTGTTAACCAAGGATCGTTTTCCAATAGGCGCTTATAACTAGTTGAAAGCCAGAAAAATTGGTCCAGTAGAAGTTGTGAAACGGATCAATGAGAATGCTTATAAGTTGAAACTGCCGGGGGATGTATACACTTCTGACGTACTCAATGTTAAGCATCTTGTGCCATATTATGAAAATGGACAATCTGATGTGGAAGAATTTACAAATTCGAGGATGAATTTTTCTCAACCAGGGGAGGATGATGTAACCCAGGCTAGAAGGATGAGTCGTATACGAGATAAGGGCAAGTATTTAAGTCGTTCACAACGTAGGAGGGTAGAATTAAGTCGTTTCCGACTTAAGGAATCACGTGTGAAAGGAATACGAGTTAATGAAGAGGATTTAAGTCGTTTGCGACTTAATAAAGCTCAGGGAATGAATCGTACACGAGTTAAGGGAGCTTCGGGTTTAAGCCTTAAGTCGTTCACGAGTCAACCAGGAAAGGCGTGACCTAAGGAAGGACTTTTGGGTCGTCCACGACTCAATGAGACACGGGAAGAGAAGCTGCGAGCTAACAAGGAGATGAGTCGTTCGGAGTTAAGTTGTCTGGGAAGACAAGTCTCTCGAGTTTAGGTCGTTGGAGCTTGGTTGGTGATGCATATGAGATGAGTCGCTTGATCCAGGGGTAAGTCGTGACTATGTTAAGTCGTATCGTTTAAGTAGTTGTGTCTTGAGTCGCTATGATGTATAGAGTGTTGTAATTTGTTAGATCGTTAACGACTTAAGTCATAAGTCGTAGGTCGCGACTCAGTCTTGTTTATACTATGTCGTGAGTCGTGTAACCTGTGTTGTTTGTTGAGTCGTATCTCTTGAGTCGTCTGTACATGTTTGTGTTAGGTCGTTGCTGACATATACCTAGTCACATGATGATTGAGTCGCTGCCAACCTATGAGTCGTGGGTAGTGCGTACCGTTGAGTCGCTAACGACTTATGATGAGTCGCAAGTCATGAGTCGGCAACGACTTATGGAGCCGGTTGTAAAAGGGCTATAAATAGGGAGTGAGTTGTACATTTTTGGTGGTTGATTTTTGAATAAAATTTCTTGTTGATTGTTGTGTGCTTTCATCTTAAGTTGGTAGTTGAGTGTAATCTCCTATCTCCTCTTTCGGTTAATCGAGTGCGCTCGATTCAACGATCGTAGAAGTCGATTCACGGTATCTAGTGCGCTAGATCAACGTACGAAGAATCGTAGATCTTTAAACACGGTATAGTGCGCTATCAACGTGTTTGAGATAGCTAGAATTCGGTATCTTCGGATCAACGAATTTGGGCATTTTGGTATTCATCAATCCACCGATTGCTACTTTCATCGATCCATATCGTTTTGTTAATTATCCGCTGCGTCATTTATTATATTTTATCCGCTGCGAATGTGAGATGTTGTTGATTCTGTTCTTCTTCTTCTATCTCTTTCTTCTTTTTCATAACTATCTGGAATTTTCGGCTTTGGAAATTCCGGGTCATTACATTTGCTATCAGAGCTGTAAGGTTAAGCGAGAACCTTGGCTCTGGTGGGGATTACTCATTAAATAGAGTCTGAAGTATTCTAGAATGAGTTGTGTGTGTATATATATATATACGAGAGCGTACTTGTTATTTTCTTATATTAAGGTTTTAAACAATTTTATATAAAAATATATTTTTTGATATATAAAGCAATATTTTCATCTAATAAATAATTAAGGTGATTGGCTGTTAGATTATTGGAATTAAAATTTAGAAGTAATGTAATACAACCAAACTGAAGTCTTGAATTGGAATTAAATTAAGTAGAAATAGAGATACAACAAAATAAAAATTTAATTGACTGAAAATGAAATTGTAAATCTGGTCCCACAATTTAAAATTTTGTTTCAATGTAATGAAAAATAATAAATAAGTATTATTTGGATAACTGGGACTTGTTGCAACAATGGGTTGCTTGTAAATTTGATTTCAATTTAAAACCAAAGGTGGATTAAAATTTTAAAACATGGCTGGGAGGGCCAAGAAATAAATATGTATATATGTATGGATATACATGATATCAAAGATAATTTGAAATAAACTCTAAGAGGTTGAGTTTTAATTTTTCCCTAAAGTGTGATGTAAAAACCCAAAGTGATATAAGTTTTGAACTTATAAGAGGGAAAGAATTCTGAAGTTGAAGCGGGAATTCAAATTAAGTAAGATTGATTGGATTAAGCAAATTGGAATTTAACTTTGGGAATGTTAAATAAGTATAGAAAAAAGCAACCTGAATTGGAAATTTCAAGATGAAATTAGAATTTAACATAGGAAGTTAAATGGTTGATTTGAATCGGGAATTCATGTGATCTCAAAACGGGTTTGAGATTTAAAAATTGAAATTGGATGGACGTTTAAAAGTAAATTAGATGATATCATCCTATTGTTAACGAAAATCTTTAAATTGAGAATGGTATTTTCATGAACAAAATAAATTTGAATAATTGAATCGTAAATTAAACTTTTTTAAGAACCGACTACAAACTGGAATATAAAATTGAGTAATAAATTAAATTTTTAAAATAAAATTGTGTTGAATTCTTAGTTGAACCTTGAAATACATAAGTAAAAATAATTTAAAATGGAATTTTGAGAATTGGACTCCGAAATTAAATTGATTGTAAACTTTGAATAAAAGTTAATTTGGTTTAAAAAGTTAAACCAACCTTTGAGAATTTAACTCGAGTTTATATAATTCAAGGTAGTTTAAATTCAAGATTGAAGTTGAATTAGTTCAAAATTAATTTGGTTTAAATTAATTGAATTGGTGATTGAAGATGTATAAGTTTAAGAATTTAAATGGGAAATTGAATTGGATTATGTTGAAATAATTTGAATTTGAAATGGGTTAAATTGATAATAATTCAAATTGATTGTAATAATATGAAATTATAATCAAAGTTGAACAGGATTAAAATCAAATGGAATTTCATTTAAATTGGGAAGGGAATCAAGGTTGATTCAACCTGAATTGGGTTTAAATAAATTTTAATAGAAAGTGAAGTTATTCAAGTTAGAATTGGATCAATTAAATAGAAGTGGAAATTTAAGTTGAATTGTTGGGGAAGTGAACAGTCGACTCTTGACTATTTTCTATATAAATTGTTTAATATAAACTTATTTTTCTAAGCTATTAAATATATACAACCTTTCTTTCTTAAAGCCAAATTATTTTATACTTGTTTTACAATTATTTTTGGAGATAATTAATCATTTTTCAACTGTTTTCTAAACTAATTACTATTTTTCAACTATTTCACAAACTAATTTCTATTTTACAACTATTTGGCAATTATTTAAAAATTTCTGAAACTATTTAACTCTTTTCAACTATTTTACAATTAGTTAACTATTTTATAGCTATTTTTCAAACTAATAATTATTTTTCAACTACTTATCTATTTTAAAATTTTTCAAACTATTTTCTAAATATAAACTGGTCGGAGTTCAGACTATTATTGATTAAATACCCAACTGAGATAAGAATTGAAGTGATAATTCAATGGAATTGAGGCAATTGTGTATAGAAAGGAAATTGATTTGGCTAATAATCGATGAAGATAATTACGTAGGATGTACGTATATTATTCTATTCGCATAGTGATTTGATCCAAATTCGAGCACAGAATTTCGAGATAGTTTATCGATTCGAGTTGGGATTTTTCACTCGATTTACAACGGCGAACCTAGATATGGATTGTCGTTTGGTTCTGTATATTCTCTATCATAGTCATGGCTATGCAAAGAGAATGATCGTTTCTAATCTAGAAACCAGATCTGAGTCCGCACTAGGAATTCGGTTGGACAATGCTAGTTCGGAAGTGAAATTGTGTGATCGAGTGGACGATCAGATTGGTATAGCGTACGGATGATATCGGTATATCGTACGAATTTGAATGAAATTGATATTGAAAAGAGTAATCAAATTGGAATATTTGATTTTGAATAAACAAAGTTATAAATTTTTGTTATATAAGTTAAATATCCGCTTGTTAAATCTATTGCCAGAAGAAAAGGATTTTTGAAGGAGTTTGAAGTATAAAAGGAGATTTATACAAATTTGAAAGGATCCAAAGTTTTAATTTTTTTTATATATTTGAATATATATATAAAGGATCTTATGATGATTTTGAAAAAGGTTTTGGTAACCTTTGGATTTTGAAAGGCTTTTGATTTTTGGGCAAAATCAATACTAAAAATGTGAAAAGCCTAGTGTGAGAACTATCGATTTGGGATAATCGATTTTGTGTAAAGAAGCTTTGCATGAGATCATACTAGGTGTATGATTTGAAAGATACTATATGTGTATAGTAAAAGTGTTTTGATGATGGCTCTGGGGAAAAACGCGCTCCCTTGAAATGAACTTCTCAGGAGTGCCACAGGGTGGTGCTGCCTTGAGCCCCAAGGGGGGTTCTAAAGTTGATCGAGTGAGGAGTCCGGACAAAACTAGTTCCTGGGGATTATGAGTAGAGTATACCATAGCGAAAGTCGTGTGTGCCGCTGAGAGCAGCAGTCTGAATTTGATTTTATATCGGTAGACTGTGACCTATGGTATAACATAGAGAAAGCGGTGTGTGCCGCCGAGAGAAAACAGTCCGCGTTTGATTTTATACCGGTAGACTGCGACCTATATAGGAGTGGAGAAGTTTCATTTCGACAGCGAAAATCAAAGGCCGCAGAGAGCCTGCAGTTGCATGGACTTTTGATGTGATGGCAACGTAACCCTGCAATGTAACTGTGATCTGTTGTGGGTTCCATGGTGTAATCAAGAGGCTGCGGAGAGCCTGTAGTTACATGGACTTTTGTTGTGATGGCAACATAACCTTGGAATGTAACCGCGACCATGGATGGGGGTGATGATTTCCAGAGCATCCACACCAAAGATATTTCCTCTATTTTCAAAAAAATTGGTTTCTATATTTTCAATAAAATTATTTTCCAAGTATTTTCACTGGATGTTGAAAATGGGTCTACCAAGTACTTATAGATTTTCAGTCCTACGCCTGATCAACGTATGACCGAATTCTATAAGAACAAGGATGGACCGGTAGAGACATCGAGTTATAAGAAGTATTTTTTTACAAAGATCTATTTTATTAGTCTGATGTGAATTTAAAAGAATTTCTAAAAATTTTAAATAATGATGTTGGAATTAGGGGAAAATAAAAGGAAATCCAAACTGGAATTTTAATGAAGTGATTTTGTAATTAAAATCGAATATTGATTTAGAAGTTGGAAATAAGCTAATTGGTTAAATAATTGTTGGATTGAGTATGTTAATAAAATTTAACTCGGTTTAATAAAATGGGTTGTAAGTTAATAATGGAGATTGAAAATGAATTCAAACAGTAAATAGAATTCGACTTGGATTTGATAATGAATTAAATAAGTGGAGATGTTGTAAAAATAACTAGAGTTGGATCGAAATAGTGATGGTTTGAATTATAAATAAAATTCAAGTGTGATATGAATAATATTCAAGGTAATTTGCAAGTAAATTAGATATAATGGAAGTGTTGTCGAATGAAATGAAAATGAATTATAATAAACAGGGTTTGAATTGCAAACAAAACCCAGATAAGTAGAAAAAGATTGAGAATGGCTTTGTATTAATAAAATAAATTCGAAAATAAATTACGTAAGTGAATTAAAAATTTAATTATGAGGTGGATAAATGGGTTAATCGAATTAAACAATAAATAGATGAAGTCCGCTTGAATAAAAATTGAATCAAAGTTTTAATAGAGATTGGATTATCAGAATGGACTTGAGTTATGAGGCGAATTTATTTGAAGCAAAATTACTTAAATAAAAACTTGGTTTCGAGTGAGAATAATAGACCATTAAATAAAAGGTTTGGATTAAATTTATTCTTGAAAAATGAATGTTATCAAGCTCAATGAAAAAGTTTTAAATTGAAACCAATGCGGGGATGAATGAAATGCAATATTTGGTTGGTGAATAAATTGGAAATAAAATGGAATTAAGTTCAGAATGAGTTGAAATTAAGTTGAAGTAGTTATAAACTTAAATGGACACTTTATTAAGCAAATATCGCCAAAATTTTCATAAAAATAGTTGACGTTGTTGTAAACAAAAGTAATTAAAATTATATGGGTTGACAGAAGTTAAACGATAATGATTTTGAATCGTTTGAAGTAAATATGAGCTTGTTTGGATTAAAAATCAATTAAATGTAAGCACTTGGGTTGTAAATCATTAAAACTGAATGAAATGGCATATAAATTTGGTTAGAAGCAATTGGAATTAGCTTTAAATCAGATAATCGCTTGTGGAAAGCGTTTTGGTGCTTATTGCTTATAATATACATGTGTTTAGCTATTGAATATAAGTGAAATGCTAATAGATTTTCTATATATGGCACTTCCATATTTAAATTGAGTAAGTACAGGTGCCCGAAGGCCGTTTGGCTTTATTTGGATGCATTAATTGCTAAAATAAATAAGCCGCATGCTTAAAATGCTAAATAAGGTACGCCTACGCAATAAAAATAGGAAATATGAACTGTTTTTGCTTTTTCCGACCGTGTGGGTCGATGTATACATATTTATATCTCTTGTCAGATTGCAAAAGCTCCTCCGTACAAAGGAGACTCCTTCAAAAAAATTCGAAAATTTTGGGAGTTCGAATTTTTTTGAAAATATTAGGGATAAATTTTATTAACGACAAAACAATTTAGAGTTGAAAACTAAAGTAAATTAGTAGATGAAACTAATAAGAATAAGTTTAAATGATAGATAAAATTCAATAATTCAAAATTGTAAGTAAATTGAAATCATACGGACATGGGAACAACTAAATTGAATTAGATATGAAACCTATTTAAGAAAACGTATAAATTGATTGGGAAGGATACGATTGGATATTATTGTTAAGTAAGATATACAGGTATTATAAGGGAAAAGAAGATAAATTTGAATTGCCTGACAAAAAGGTATGTATTTAAATTTCTATATGAGATTGGATTGGGTTTTTGATCTATCCACTTGGCTTTTGTTTTCTTTTGGAATTTGAGAGCCCGTAGAGGCCTTTTGTAGTTGTACCGAGCTAGCTGCGCAAAGGAGACGCTGGCAAAATTTTCTTGGAATTTAGAGAGTTCGAAAAATTTTGAGAAAATTTTGATAATTCCAAATTTGGTTTTAAATTGAAATTTAAACGATTGGGTAAAAAGGAATTGTTGGAAACCATGGAAGGTTTTGGAAGTTGGTTGAGGTAATAGAGAATCTTTAATAAAAGATATTGTGGCAAGTGTTGAATATGCGCTTATATGATTTTTGTTTGATGATAATAAACATATATACATTCGTTTAAATGTATTTGTTAATGTACTATTTTATTTTTCATAGATTAAATAAATATTTGTTGAATAAAATAATTTACACAGAAGTTGAATTCAAACAGAAATTTTATTCAAACAAATATTTATTACAATTTTGAATAGTACAAATTCAAGCGCTCACTATACATATACAATTTTGATTACATCACAATTCAGTTTACATAAATTTCTCACTACATATCACTCACACTCGTAGTTTATCATCAACTTCATTCCAATTAGAATCCAGCATCTGAGAAATCTTCAAAAATGTTCAATAACTCAATAAAATTGAAAAAGAAATATTTTTGCAATATAAAATGAAATATGATTTCTGAAAATATGATTTGCCTCAGTTATTTGGGTTGTTCGTCATCATTCACATTTGAATTCATCATACACGAACAATGTAACATGCACAGTGTATCACTGTACATGCCACAAGGCCATGCACATCGATATACACTTGATAATGCTACAGGGACAGGTGAGCACAGGTCAAACCCAAATGAAAAGCCGGGTTCAACTCACGTGCAATATATTTAAAATCACGACACGAGCACAAGGTCAAACCCGAGTTTTGAAACTGGATTCAACTCAAGTGAAATTTCAAAAATCAACATGAAAGGATGCAAAGACCAGAAGTTCAAACTGAAGACTGCAAGAAGTATGCAATTCGAAGTGATATAACGGCAAATACCACAATATCAAGTTCAAGTCAGAACAACAAAAGAAGCACAGTGAAAATTTGGAGTATCATATGCAAAACAACTTACAGACCCAACATAATGGACTACATGCACAGACCAAAGAGACAATATGAACAAGTGACTCAGGCAAATACACATGAAGACCAACAACAAACCCAAATGAAGACGACAAGTACACAACAACTCCAGAAGTGATAGTGAAATATGCAAACTGACTCGAAGATTGCCACCAACATAAGCAGCAACAGTGAAGACCACTATGCAGTAGACATAAATGCAACTTGACTATCAAGACTCAGTAAACAACAACAATATCAAGTATCATGATACGACATCAAGACGAGTCAACAATCAGAATATATGAAACACAGAAATGATTCATGCAAGCTACAGATATATGGAAATGCACAAACGAGTATGCTAAAACAAAACCTGGTTCAAACCAGTTGCAAACAACATGAATGTCACAAGTAACGGCATAGCAACTACCATAAGACCACAATAAAGTTATACAAGAATACCAGAGACTACAAAGTATGGAATGTGCAAGTGCAGACCAACCAGACATTCAAGGCAACAGAGACCAAGCAATGAACAACTCAAAGCTACAATCAACAGGCCAGAAGCTCAAGTACACCAGTGACACAGTGATGCAATGCAAGTTCATATGGACAGCAAACTACAGGAACTCAACAAGGCAGACTACAATACCAAGTTACAAACATATGATCAGTGGATCACATGCAAGCACAGCTTCAAACCAGCAAAGAAATGCATCATGCAAGCTATCAAGACTCAGTGCAGCTAGCAACTACATCTAGCAAGTTCATATAACAAAAGTGCATAAGGGAAGTATAATGGTGAAACTCGGAAACCAAATAGAAGTCGAATGCAACCATACACTTGCAACAGAAAAACAACAGTGAAGCAAAGTAACAAACATCAGAGACAAGCTCAAATATCAATGGAGAAAAAAGATTATCATTGTCAACAAGGCATAGTTAGTTTCTGCCGCGTAAATCAATGTTACAAAGATGAAGTCGAAGCCAACTAAGTAATTCACAGCGAAGTCGAGATGAACAATGCAAACTACAATGCGATGTCAATGCAGACGCAAACAAGTAAATATAAACAAATGGAAACAAACTCGAAGTCAGGTGATAAAATTCGTGTTTAAAAAAAATTCAAGCACGTATCATTGAAAAAGTCAAAACAAATAAAAAGGGAAAGTTTCTACCGTATCAAACAAGTTAAATCGAACGCTGCACAAACAAAACCGTGGGTATCAAGTTGTAACAATATCAAGAAAGCATAATTTAGGAAAGTATCGAAGTGATTAAGGTCTCGGAATTCATATAAATACCAAACCGCAAAACATCATCAGTGTGTGGAGAAATCGAATCGAATTAAAATATAAACCCACAATCATCATCGGCAAGATAATCACGGCATCGAGTTCGAGTACGAAAATCAGAAAAGCACAAACAAGGAATTTACATACCGAAGCAACAGTGAACTCAATCAAGTAGAAGAGGCCAAGAGAAAAACCAACGAGAAAGAAGCACAAGAATAACCACTGTATCGATCAACATAAAAGGCCCAGCTTCAAAGCCCTAATTTTGGAAGCATGGAATAAAAGAGCCGAAGCCCTAATTTAGTTGCAAAGAGGAACGGCCGCCATTATTCTCACAAGCCAACAGAAAAGGAACGGGCTAAAGCATAAAAAAGAGGATCGGGTGAAACAAAATTTGGCCGTCCATGTTAACAAGGGCTTTAGTTTAATATTGGCGTCTAATTTCATTAAGGGGTTTTTTTGTTTATTAGTTTTATTTTTATTTGTTCTTTTCAAATCTTTGTAAATCACCACCTAGGTTGTAGGTAGTGTCAGATTGTCTAGTTAGAATTAGTTCAGTGAGCAGGGTGTGCGAGTTTGCAAAACTCTATAGGCGGGAGCAGGGTTTGCGAGTTTGCAAAACTCTATAGGCGGGAGCAGGGATTGCTAGTCTATTAGAGTGTTTGTAAGTGGGAGCAGAGTTTGCGAGTCTGTTAGAGTGTTTGTAAGTGGGAGACTGTTTAGTTCTAATAGAAATTTGGGAATGCAGCAGTAGGTAGGGGTTGCCGAAGCTGGGTAAATTTTGTGTGTGATTTAGTTTTCAGCATATTTATTTCTCTGCAGTTTGTTTTTGTTTAATTCGAGAAAATTTGCTATAACCCTATTCACCCCCCTCTAGGGTTAATCTAGATCCTACAAGTGGTATCATAGCACGGTATTTTTCTTTAACTCTAGAGTCGTGAATCCACCAAATAATGCTTTTTCTGAGGGGCAATCTATTGTTAGGCCACCCATGTTTAATGGGAATGATTATGCTTATTGGAAAGTTAGGATGGGTATTTATCTTAGTTCTGTTGATTATGATGTTTGGGACATTATTGAAACTGGCTATAAATCTTCCACTATAACTGTTGGTGATACCGAGATTCCAAAACCTAAGGATAGGTGGAATGCTAACGATAAGAATTTAAAAGATGCAAATGCTAAAGCCATGAATGCTCTGATCTGTGCTCTTGATAAGACTGAATTTAATAAATTTCTCATTGTAAAAATGCACAGGAAATCTGGAATACCTTCGATGCAATATATGGTGCAAAAGTCAACAGCAATGAGAAATCCTCCACAACCAACTCAGTTGAAGAAATGTGCTTAACAGGATTTGTAAAAAGCAGTTGTGATGAGGATGATGATGATGGAGCAACTAAGCTAGCGTTAATAAAGAAACTCAAAAGGTGGAACCACAAATATGGAAATCCAGCTCTAAATCAAAAATTAAAAAGCAGAATAATCAAAGCACTAGACAACTCGGAAGAACACGGAACCATTTGCAACAAACCCGGTGATATCAAGCCTAATTTTCCCCGATTTCAACGCGATTTTGAAAAGTAATCAAAACGGAGAAATACTACAGTCACGTGGTATACAAGTGATGAAGACAATCAAGTTCTAACAGTAAGAGTGAGAAAGAAGGTATGTGCCTTCATGGAAATATAACTGATAGCAACGATGACGAGCCAAGTAAGGTATCAAAACTTACTCACTCTGAATTACTTATTTATTTCCACGAAGTAAATGGCTGTTTTAAACGACTTAAGGAGAAGTATGCCAAACTTGAATCACAAAAAGACACTTTGATAGAATTAAATGAACAACCTGACCAATTAGTTAAAACCTATCAAAGTAGGATCCCTAAGTGTGATAAGTGTCCAACATTCGAAGAAGAAATTAAAAAATCAGAAATTAATATAAAATCACTTGAAAATGAAATTCTGATTTTGAAAGAGAACGAAAATACTAGGAGAGAAAATTCTATCAAAAAGCGCACACAATTATTGAACGAAAATGAATCTCTCAAAATACAAGTCCAACAATTGTCAATAACTTTAGATAAATTTTCAAAAAGTGAGAAGTCGTTGAATCTGCTATTAGGAAAGCAAACTGTTAATACAGCTAGACAAGGACTTGGATATAATCAATCTGAAAATGTTGAAAGCGATATTAATCAAGAAAATTCCATAAATATGGACACGATCACAATAATTGTTGGTATAGACCCAAACATGTGAAAACCATACCAATTTGGGTTCCAAAAGGCACAAATATAAAATCTCTCAAAGTTAAACAAATTTGGGTGCCAAAAGGAACATATATAAATAGTTTTGGGTCTCCACAAAATTATTTTTCTACATCTTCTGCCACTAACAACCATGGACCTATAAAAACAAATAGGTCACATAAATCTTTTCCCGTGTAGGTGTGGTGGCAGGCTAAGGAACAACAATAGTGTTTTCTGGATTTTTGGCTGTTCCAGAAACACAACGGGCGACAAAGCAAAGTTCCTTAGCCTAGTACAAAGGTGACAGAATCAAAATGGGCAATCACGAAAAATTATCGTACAGGTAAAACAGGTGAAGGTATAATTATTTGATCGATATATTAAATGTGATAATCTGCACCATATTCTGAATTAAATCAGCCAATAATGTGATGATAAAGAGATGATAATTTTTTCTGGCTTTTCAACATAGTTGGCCAATTATATTTATGCCAAAAACACTATTCTTTGAATTACTTCATACACATACATTTGGATTAAACATAGTGTTTTGTTGGATGATAATATTTTTGGTTACGGCTAACTCTATATTCACGATTTTCTGATTATTTACATAGCTTTAATCCAAATTCAAGAATGCTGTAAAAAGTTGAGTTTGAGTTTTTGTGCACTCTTCATGGCCTGGTCTATCAAATATAGTTAGTGATATTGTGGAGTGAAAAAGAAGTTCAGATGCAGATTACACTGGTAATCTAGTTGATAGAAAAATTACTAGTTGAACGTGATTTTTGAGACATTTAGTAACTGCATCGTTTTTCAAAGAAAATATCTGCATATTTTTCATCTCAAATAATTTTCAAAGAAAATTCTCTCATATAACCCCCTCGAGAAAATCATTTTTGACCATATCTTCAGATTAGCCATTTTTATTTGATTTTAAATGACAAATTTTGACTAATCCGACTCCCTACTAATTATCAAAAAGATAAATAGTGATTGAAAAGGTGATAAGTGTTGATATTTAACATACATTGCTCAAGAGAGTATATTTGTAAAATTTCTTTAGGAATTCAAACAAGAGTTATAAAACTTTTTGTTGGGTAAAGATTCCATGACCATTTCTACATCTATCATATTTCTATCGACCATTGTTTATCAAATCATAAATATAGTTTGTCGATATGTGGTTCTATAGTCAGGGATCATTTGTTTTCCATTTCACATTTTTTTGTAAAAATAAATAAATATCCAAAGTATTCACTCTCATTTAAAAGTCCTCACGGTTACGCATGGGTGAATTACTTGGATTTTTTGATTATGTGCTTCCATGCTCATTTAAAAGTCCTTACGATTATGCATGTATGGAATGCATATCAAAATTAATTGATTAAATAGACAAGTTGATTCTAATCCCATTTAAATGTCCTCACGGTCATGCGTGGTTAGAAGATACTTGAATTCATTTTAAAATTAAATTGAAATACTACTAATCTCATTTAAAAGTCCTAACGGTTATGCATGATTAGTAGGTATTCAAATTCCTGATATAAATGTACAACAAGTAGATACAACCGAATGATTTTATATAAGAACATCATTTCCATCATTCTAAAAGTGGAATATGCGCCTAACAAGGGTAGTTATGATTTTTGTTTGATTTTTATTGAAGTTTAATATTTGTATTCAAATTGAGTTTTAATGTTGGATTAATATTGATCACTTTATCTCTATTTTCTCTAACACTATTATTCTTTTGCTGATAACAAAAGGGGGAGTGAAAAGTTAAGATTTTGTCAAATAAAATCAAGCAAAGTCAAATAATTTTCCATTTGCATCTAGGCTCATTTGTATATTTCTATTTGTATGCATATATGTAGGGGGAGCAACATGTAGAGAGGAAGCATTTAAATATGGAGAGCAACTAGAGTATATCATTGATCAAATACATTTAACACATGTACAAAATCTTAAATATATGTTTGTTATCATCAAAAGGGGGAGATTGTTGAATATGCGCTTATATGATTTTATTTGATGATAATAAACATATATACATTCGTTTAAATGTATTAGTTAACGTACTATTTTATTTTTCATAGATTAAATTAATATTTGTTGAATAAAATAATTTACACAGAATTTGAATTCAAACATAAATTTTATTCAAACAAATATTTATTACATTTTTGAATAGTACAAATTCAAGCTCTCACTATACATATACAATTTTGATTACATCACAATTCAGTTTACATAAATTTCTCACTACATATCACTCACACTCATAGTTTATCTTCAACTTCATTCCAGTTAGAATCCAGCATTTGAGAAATCTGCAAAAATGTTCAATAACGCAGTAAAGAAATATTTTTGCGATATAAAATGAAATATGATTTTTGAAAATATGATTTGCCTCAGTTATTTGGGTTGTTCGTCATCATTCACATTTGAATTCATCGTACACGAACAATGTGACATGCACAGTGTATCACTGTACATGCCACAAGGCCATGCACATCGATATACACTTGATAACGCTACAGGGACAGGTGAGCACAGGTAAAACCCAAATGAAAAGCCGGGTTCAACTCACGTGCAATATATTTAAAATCACGACACGAGCACAAGGTCAAACCCGAGTTTTGAAACTGGATTCAACTCAAGTGAAATTTCAAAAATCAACATGAAAGGATGCAAAGACGAGAAGTACAAACTGAAGACTGCAAGAAGTATGCAATTCGAAGTGATATAACAGCAAATACCACAATATCAAGTTCAAGTCAGAACAACAAAAGAAGCACAGTGAAAATTTGGAGTATCATATGCAAAACAACTTGCAGACCCAACATAATGGACTACATGCACAGACCAAAGAGACAATATGAACAAGTGACTCAGGCAAATACACATAAAGACCAACAACAAACCCAAGTGAAGACCACAAGTACACAACAACTCCAAAAGTGACAGTGAAATATGAAAACTGACTCGAAGATTGCCACCAACATAAGCAGCAACAATGAAGACCACTATGCAGTAGACATGAATGCAACTTGACTATCAAGACTCAGTAAACAACAGCAATATCAAGTATCATGATACAACATCAAGGCGAGTCAACAATCAGAATTTATGAAACACAGAAATGATTCATGCAAGCTACAGATATATGGCAATGCACAAACGAGTATGCTAAAGCAAAATCTGGTTCAAACCAGTTGCAAACAACATGAATGTCACAAGTAAGTAACGGCATAGCAACTGCCACAATACCACAATAAAGTTGTACAAGAATACCAGAGACTATAAAGTATGGAATGTGCAAGTGCAGACCAACCAGAAATTCAAGGCAACAGAGACCAAGCAATGAACAACTCAAAGCAACAATCAACAGGCCAGAAGCTCAAGTACACCAGTGACACAGTGATGCAATGCAAGTTCATATGGATAGCAAACTACAGGAACTCAACAAGGCAGACCACAATACCAAGTTACAAACATATGATCAGTGGAACACATGCAAGCACAGCTTCAAACCAGTAAGGAAATGCATCATGCAAGCTATCAAGACTCAGTGCCGCTAGCAACTACATCCAGCAAGTTCATATAACAAAAGTGCATAAGGGCAGTATAATGGTGAAACTCAGAAACCAAGTAGAAGTCGAATGCAACCATACACTTGCAATAGAAAAACAACAGTGAAGCAAAGTAACAAACATCAGAGACAAGCTCAAATATCAATGGAGCAAAAAGATTATCATTGTCAACAAGGCATAGTTAGTTTCTACCATGTAAATCAATGCTACAGAGATGAAGTCGAAGCCAACTAAGTAATTCATGGTGAAGTCGAGATGAACAATGCAAACTACAATGCGAAGTCAATGCAGACGCAAACAAGTAAGGATAAACAGATGGAAACAAACTCGAAGTCAAGTGATAAAATTCGTGTTTAAAAAAAATTCAAGCGTGTATCACTGAAAAAGTCAAAACAAATAAAAAGGGAAAGTTTCTGCTGTATCAAACAAGTTAAATCGAACGCTGCACAAACAAAACCGTGGGTATCAAGTTGTAACAATATCAGGAAAGCATAATTTAGGAAAGTATCGAAGTGATTAAGGTCTCGGAATTCATATAAATACCAAACCGCAAATCATCATCAGTGTTTAGAGAAATCGAATCGAATCAAAATATAAACCCGCAATCATCATCGGTAAGATAATCACGGAATCGAGTTCGAGTACGAAAATCAGAAAAGCACAAACAAGGAATTTACACACCGAAGCAATAGTGAACTTGATCGAGTAGAAGCGGCCAAGAGCAAAACCAACGATAATGAAGCACACGAATAACCACTGTATCGTTCAACATAAAAGGCGCAGCTTCAAAGCCCTAATTTTGGAAGCAAGGAATAAAAGAGCCGAAGCCCTAATTTAGTTGCAAAGAGGAACGAACGCCATTATTCTCACAAGCCAAAAGAAAAGGAGCGGGCCAAAGCAGAAAAAAAGAGGATCGGGTGAAAGAAAATTGGGCCGACCTTGTTAACAAGGGCTTTAGTTTAATATTAGGGTTTAATTTCATTATGGGGGATTTTTTGTTTATTAGTTTTATTTTTATTTGTTCTTTTCAAATCTTGGTAAATCACCACCTAGGTTGTTGGTAGTGTCAGATTGTCTAATTAGAATTAGTTCAGTGAGCAGGGTGTGCGAGATTGCAAAACTCTATAGGCGGGAGCAGGGTTTGCGAGTTTGTGAAACTCTATAGGCGGGAGCAGGGATTGCGAGTCTATTAGAGAGTTTGTAAGCGGGAGAAGGGTTTGCGAGTCTGTTATAGTGTTTGTAAGCGGGAGACTGTTTAATTCTAATAGAAATCTGGGAATGCAGCAGTAGGAATGGGTTGCCGAAGCTGGGTAAATTTTGTATGTGATTTACTTTTCAGCATATTTATTTCTCTGCAGTTTGTTTTTGTTTAATTCAAGAAAATTTTCTATAACCCTATTCACCCCCCTCTAGGGTTAATCTAGATCCTACAGTAAGTTGATAAAACTATTGGTTTTGGAGGAAAGGTAAACAGGTATGGTTCCCTTCTTCCTAACTAGCAATTTCGGGAACGAAAATTCTTTTAAGGGGGAGGAATGTGACGACCCAGAAATTTTAAAAATTTAAATTAGAATAGTTAATTGATTTTAAAATATTTAAAAGTTAATTTTAACTTGGATTTCAAAATATAAATATTTACTTGATAATTAAATTATTGAATTATATAGTTTAAATATTGAATCATACAATTTGAAATTAGGTAAAACGCTGAATTTGGAGTTTTAAGCCTGTTAAAAATAATTTGAAGGCTTATAAAGTTTATATTGATAGCACTGAAGGTAGTGAAAGCATTGAAATTGAGTTTGAAAGTGTTTTGTTCCGTTTTGAAAATATATCGTTTAAATTAAATTTAAAAACAGCTTTCCGAGGCACAGTCTCGGAATTTGATGAAACCAGTTCCATTGGGTCCGTAATATTATAATATTATCGGATTTCAATTTTCGTAACAATTAGAGTTGTCGTTTGACCCTGATAGCTCAAAACGCTTAGAAGTTATTTTAATCGATTTAATTTAAATTTGATCGTTTACTTCCGTAACTCGTGCATATGATCGGATTAGCTTCCGAAACACATTCCATTGTGTTAGGGACACGGGTAAAACCTTATAATCGTCTACCGGCATTCCTTAAGAGGAGTTCAAAATTTTAAATCGCGATTAACGAGATGTTTGAAGCTTTATAATATAATAAAATTTAGAGTCAAATCGTAAAGATATTTTTATTAACAAGAAGGCGTACTTGAGAAGCTAATTCCCCAAAAATCGATACTTATTTTCGTCCTCCTCTCGAAAAGCTTACAGGAGAAATTGAAAAAAAAAGAACGAAACGAAACGAAATTCGTTCGAAGATAAAAACCAAAATAATCGCATTCTCTTCCTAGTATTTCATCCAAATCAAATTCGTATTTACCTCTATTCTAAGTCGAGAGCTCTCTCTAAAATATTAGATGATGTAGACAATCATTGAATTCAATTCGAAAACGAGGCTGTGTTTTCCATTCAATTCAATTCAATTCGAAAACGAGGCTGTAGACAATTCAATTCAATTTGTTAAAGGTTAGTTATTCTTTGGATATGATTAGTTAATGAGTAATGGAGGAATGAGATTGATGGAAATAATTAAGGATGGCTGATTATTTAATGAAATTAAATTAGATTAGAATAAATTGAAATGTAAATGAGAAATCATACATTTATATAATCAATGATGTAAAAAGAAATTGATTAGTTAAGAAAATAAATCAATATAAGTGACTTATGAGAAGTTAATTAATATAAGTAATTATGGACTAATGTAATTTAAACACTTAATTAATTCATTAAGTAATTAAAATTACTTATTGATTTTGGGTTTAGAATAATTAATATCGTGAAATTAATCAAAGATAATTACTTGAATGTAATTTAAAAGTAATTAATCCAGCGCGATTAATTAAGATGAATGGATAGGGAATGGTTGATTGATTAATTGATTTGGAAGTAACTAATGAAGGAATCAAAGTGATTTAGGTTTGAAATTCAATTAGAATCAATTGTTTTGATTGGTATGTAATTAAGCTTGGCTTCTGAAAGATTGAATGGTATTGGATGATTTGAAGGGGTTGATAGCTTCGATATGAAATGTTGTGTATTCCATTTGGATAACTTAGAATAGCATGATATGAGGTTCGAAGAAGCCAGGGTCGGGTATTGGGAAATACCCGAAGCCACTTCAAATGTTTATAGATTGACGTGTAAAATCTATATGCTGGGGTAAGTGGATTGTAGGAATTGGACTATTATAAAATCTAAATCTTTGGTATTTAGGAACTTATATGTGGAATAATTGTTGTCTAAAATAAAATGTGGATTTGTGAATTGATATAAGTTACCCGGGTTTTATATAAGTTGTAAGCTTTGTATTCCACGTTGAATGGGTTTACTTACGCTGGTTTTCTGCCTGACCTGGGTGTTACTTTGGTGCAATGCTCGGGTCAGACCGAGTATTACAGAATTTCAGGTAAGGACACTCTGGAGCTCAGGAGGCGAGCTAGATGGAAGGAACGTATTGAGTATTTATGCTGTGTTATATTATTGTAAATCTGTGTTATGATAATTGTGTAAATTCAGTGACTGTGTATATGTGAAACTCTTATGTATTAAAATGTAATTGACAGATATAATATTCTTTTATAGACTGTTATTATTTATTATTTATTATATTTTATCCGCTGCGAATGTGAGATGTTGTTGGTTCTGTTCTTCTTCTTCTTCTATCTCTTTCTTCTTTTTCATAACTATCTGGAATTTTCGGCTTCGGAAATTTCGGCTCGTTACAATTTCTCGTATTACTAAAATATGGTATTACTAAACAAAGTGATTACTTAACTAATAGGAATTTGATATCTAAATTATCATAACAACCGTACAACATCCATATAACATTAATACTTTACATACGGTAAATGTCATAACATTACCATGGATTATCCAACTTATTCAAACATTCAATCAAACATCCATATCATCAAATAGTGATTATTTAACATAACAATTTAGAATGATAATCAATATAATTTAAAAAGCGGTGAGAATTTCTCACCATAATATCCACTCCGGCAATCTTTAATGTGAGATACGCGTTTCTCGCCAACGTGCTATTTTCCAACGTCTCGCTTTTATCGCTTCTTTTCCGAATGCTTTTGTTTTTCTTTCTTTTCTTTCTCTTTTCTTTTTCCCTTTTTTATATTAAAGAGGGGTACGGCCTTGGTGAAGGGGAGGGTATGGTGTGTAGGATAGGGTAGGAAAGTGTGGTGCTTGGCCTAGGGGGTAGGAGCTCGGCTTGGGCTTGTGTGTGCTCGGCCTAGGGGGTAAGGCTCGGAGTTGGTATGGTGTGCTCGGCCTAGGACAGTGTGGGGGTGTAGGCGTGGGTTTTGGGTGAGTAGGAGGTGTGTAGGTGGTATTTTGGCTTGTGTAAGGTGATGTAAGCTGATGGTTTGGAGTACGGAGGTGATAGCTTGAAGGTAGAAGGGAAATGGTGGAAGTAGAGAAGGTTTTTGGAAATTTTTATGAAATGAAAGTGTAGTGGAAATGAAGAGAGGTATGGTTGTATTTATAAGTGAACATCTTTAGTGGTAAATGACATTAATGCCCTCTTCGTTTTTGAATTTGAATATACTTTTCTTTTGTGTGAAAAAGAGTGATTTGATATGTATTAATGGTAATGGAAAGAAAGAGAAATGATTACTTTTTTAGATTTTGTGTTTAAAGAGAAGACTTTGGAATGATTTGATTTGCATTAAATGAATGTATGTATGTGTCATTAACTCCTTACATTAGCATTCTTTTCACTTTTCCATTTGCTCCTTTCCTATGTATAAACATAACATCTTATTAATCAGATATGAAGTAGAGTAATGATGTAGTTTTATAAAAGGTTTAATAATTTTTAAATTTGTCAAATCATACTTTTTACTTTTTATACATTTATGTAAATATTTTTAAAAGTAAACTCTTTTTGTTTTTAGTGCTAAATGTATAATGTTTATATAGTTTGTAAAATTGTATTTATATGTTTGGAAATGTATCAAGTTGCAACAACTTGTCGACAACTTGTTTTGGTTGAAAACGGCGTTTTTGACGACAAATTATACAGTCAAAATTTGACGTTTTTATTAAGCTATATATTGGAGTAAACCAAACTTTAGAATGAACTTTTTACTTCTTTAAATAAAATAAATCAAGTCTCTTTATATTTTAAAACCATATTTAATTAATATCAAAATCTCTAATTTTACAGTG
The DNA here is from genome assembly GCA_030765085.1 of Allium cepa. Lineage (NCBI taxonomy): Eukaryota > Viridiplantae > Streptophyta > Magnoliopsida > Asparagales > Amaryllidaceae > Allium > Allium cepa. The sequence goes on from CM060929.1 coordinate 67,903,395, forward strand.
TATGTAAAACTGACAAAATGCGACAAATTTTGGTTGTTTTTGTAAAACGATTATTAACAAACTTTTAAATCCTTTAACATACTTCTATTATCTTTATTAGATGTTTTAAATAAGATTTAACTTTTTAAATAAATATTTAAATCCATTTATTTAAGCCTTTATTTATTTTTAACAAAACTTAACTTTTGTCAATTTGTTCGAAAATCCAAATTTATACTTTTTAATATATTAACTACAAGAATAGATAATTATTTATTATATATAACATATTTATTTAAGATTTAAACTCCTTTTAAATTTAAAATGAACGAAATCTCTCATTTCGAAGTAGCGAAATTATGGGTCGTTGCATTCTCCCATATTTAAAAGCATTTCGTCCTCAAAATGAAATCAAATATATAGAACTATAAAGGTCAACAATATATGTCAAAGGAACTACTATCACTAAATACGATCATAAAGTACAATCATTCATCCTAGTCCTAACCTGAGTGCGTACTACACACTTGAGGTAAATACAAAGTCACAAGTCAACTATATATATTTGTCAACCCAAAAATATCATACAAAAAGACTACATCCCATATCTTAGCGCGTACTACGTGCTTTAGATAATCATAACTGCTATAATAATACAACAACCCCAAAAAATGTTTCAAAGTGAAACACTAATCGTCGGAAGAACCCTTTAATGGTGCTTCTAAGTATATCTCTTCTGGTTCCTCATCTTCCTCGACCGGCTCCTCCTCATCTATCTCTAGAACTATGTCCCATCCTAACGGCTGCCACTACTGGCCTCCTGGAACCATGGCTCATGCTGCTCTATCTCAATATCCTCTATACCAATATCCTCAGCTACCATCGGAATGGGAGATCCTATCTCCTAAACGGGCGTACCCATATCCCAAATAATTTGCTAATCGTCTTCTGAATCATCTTCCTCGTAAAATCTCACATCGTAGATCCTTGAGACTACTGTCTCTATCTCCATGGGTTCTCGGATCAGTGGCTCGATCTCCACGGGCTCCTCCATAGGTTCCTCTTCCTCCGGTTCCTCATCATCACTCAAAGAATCTAACATCCAGTCATCTGCCTCATCCTCTGCCTCGTCATCTGCCTCTGCTGCTGCTTCGATCTCTACGACTACGGGCAACACATACTCAACTACCAACTCCTCATCGTCGGAGATCTCTATCGGGTGGTCAAATGATCCCGGTACTATACCTGAGGGTCCTCCTACTGGTATATCTTTCTCTTCACTCGTGATCGGCAAGTCAACAACTTCCAAGTCTCCGTATTTGGCTAAGGCTTCCCTAAATCTTTGCCTAAGTTCTAGTCTTTCGGCCTTGGTTTGTTTCTACAATTTTATATATGAGAACTCAAAATTAGTTATCATTTCCTATCAAAGAGTAGCTTTATTTTTATCTCATTTTTTTAAGTTTTTCTTACTTAATTATTATCATATTTTTTTTTCTAATGGGTTCTAGCAGAATTTGGACATTAACAAAATAGCAAAACGATATCTTATATATTAATTCTGAAATACATTCATACTAAGTGGCTTCTAAGAAGTACACTCAAAAAGTTTCACAAAAAGTCATACAATACTTAGATAAGACTTGCTTATACATGATTACTAACTTAGACTTCCACTATCCCCTTCCCTTTTTCTGTGGCAGTGGGTGGACGAGTAAGGGTAACAAAAGGCCTCGACTGTTCTGCCTCTTTGGGCATTGGCCAGTCTCTGGCGATATGTCTTATAATGTGGCAGTAGCAACAACTCTTAGAGGCTGTTTTCTTAAAAGTCTTGACGTTTTCTCTTAATTTACATTCTTTAGCAAGGTGACCTTTTTGTCTATAATTAAAACAATGATCTTTGTTTTTCTTATGCCCTTTTTTCTTGGCTGGTGCTTCAGTAGTCGGCTGTGGAATAGTATCTTCGAATTTTAGGGTATTGCTTATCATTTCCCTAAACGATCCACGTATGAAGCTTATCATGCTATGTTGAATTTCATCACATTTGCTTAACCAATTCTTAAATTCTATGATCTTTTCTGATCCCGAGAACTTCCTTTGTCTTAAGAACTCGAACTCCCAACAAAGTGAAGCGAAGTACAGTGGGTTTGGTCTTTCCTGAAAAGAATATTATTTCTCTACATATTATCCTCAAATACCTTATAGTCAAATTGTGAAACTTAATTCACGAGGTATTTGTTCTTATTTACTCATTTGATACTTATCAATCCTTTATTATTTCTTAGGGCTGGATATCCAAGGTTATGGAATTTCTAAATTATAGTTCTCTATCAATTTATTTCTTTATAGGAATATCTTATAGTCAAATTTTGCAATTCTAATCACAAGATATTCATATTTTAGTTTCACTAAGCCAAGTCACAATCAATCCTTAACTTCTAACCCAAAAAGTAATAATATCCCCTTAACATTTAAAATATAAACCCAAGGTAAAATTATTTCATTTATCAATTCCTTTAAAACAAAATCATTTTCATAAAATAAACAAATACGCGCTCATATATATATAATACTCTCATAACTCATTATAGGGTGTTACTTACCCTGTCTCTAATGAGATACTCATCCTATGATATTACTAATCCTATCTCTGATGAGATTTTACCCATAACAGAGCTAAGATTCCCGCTTAACCTTCAGCTCTGATACCAAACGTCAAGACCCGTTTTCCCGTACCCTTTGAATCGACAATAAATCACACGTGTCCAACTCAAATTGCACGAAAATATGGAACATGAAGGGTGATAAAGAAAAGTAGAGAGAAAAGAGTTTCACACGAATGGAATAACATATAATATTGAACAAATATTTAACAGCGGAAAACTTTTGTAATACAATATCAGAGTCTAACCTAACTTCAGCTTGGACGGTTATAAAACCTGCCCTTACAAATGCCGACGAACATTAAACAAAATACACTAAGCAAAGCGGATAATAGAATATCTCCATACGTCGATGAATATCTCCATACGTTGATGAATATCTCCAAATCTCCTCTGGTAACTCCAATTGTCTTCGACTATCCTGAAACTACTCGGATCTGACCCGAGTATTGAAAATAACCAGATCAGGCTTGATAAACCAGTGTGAGGAAAACTCAATAATAAATGACAGTGTCATGTATCAGCCTTTGGATAAAATTCTTGGAAATAAAGAGTATCTCATAAGACCAAGCCCACACATAAACACGGATGGGTTTTTACCTCTTGATAACTGAAACACTTTTATATCAAAACATTTGATATTATTTCTAATGACATTCTTTGAACACACTTGCAAATAAACTTATTAATCTTAACCGAAATTGTTACATTGATTAAATTCCAGCATATAGGTTTACAATCAAGTCCGTAGGTTCTTATTGGAGAATGGATTTCCATAAAAATGAGCAGACTCAGGATCTACCTTCTGAAATGGGTACACCTCTAGTTGGATGTCCTGAGGCACAGAACATCTGCCATCTACCAACACAAGATCGGCCTACCTCTATAACTAGATAGTATCGAATATGTCATCCCTCGTTCGTTACCGACCTTTAACCGAGCGCTCGTTTTCCATACACCACATTAATTAACATCCCGAACGTCATAGCGCGAAGAAATATATCTAGAAGGGGATGATCATACCCTAATTGGGAATGACCCACTTAGCCTTGCTGCATCTAATCCTATTTCGGTCATTTCAGGTTTGATGAGGCTTGAGGCAAACGACTACCTTTCCACATAGCACATAACATATCTTTGAGTGCCACATTACCATTTCCGTTTAACTACTAATTGCCTTCTACAAAAATATAACCCTTGAGCTCGTAAGTCTCAAGTAGGGTGTTAAGCTAAGAGAAGTTGCCTTCTCCGCCATCGCTGATGTACGTTTGTAAAACCAATGTATGTAATCTTTAGAAATGCGATGTTAGACAAACGTCCATACAAGTTGTCCAGAAATAGGACAAACCGAAGGCACTTTCCTCGGCCTTTACTAGGCGGGAAGCCCTTGCAATCCGCATGTGACGCCCCACCTCAATACCCACGCTAGCCAAGAACACTACGGAGTAATGCTGTCAACTAGTGCGGAGAATAAGGCTGTTGAGAAGCGACCGTCCATGTAACTTCTTTGTGCGAGCACCGATATGTCAGATAGTGTAGCATGCATTTCATTTAAGGAGAGAGTCGGACATACCGATACAAACTCAAAGCTATCACACAGTGGCTATAAATAAATCTTCGGAAACCAATATAGAAATAAACATAACACAATTAGTCACAGACATCCATATCACAAAGGCGGAAAAAGATATGAATATATAACTAACACATGAAAGTGAACATCAAAGTAGTGGTCATGAAAGGACCACATACACAAAAGAATAGAAACAGGTGCTATACAAAAGAATACATCTATGAGTCTATATCTCAAGTGTAAACGACAAAAACTGCTAATCTAAATGGTCAGCCAAAAGTCAGAGTAGTAAATCCCTGGGGGAGAAGTCAAGCAGAAGCACCTGTAACATCTCGGTCTGACCCGAGTATTATTTATAAAAAATAATACACGGATCAGTCTAGCTATAAATATCAGTTAACGTGATATAAAGCAATAGATATGGCAAGAACATATAGTAACCATAAAGACATACTATGATAAGCATGTAAATGAAGATCATCAAGAGATCAAACAATATCAAAAGAATCTTCTAAAAGATCCAAATTCACCTAAAAAAAGCGATGACGCACAAGTTCACGAAGACATAAAAGCTGGAAAATCATAACAATGAAAGTCATGAAAATAGGTGAAGCTCAAATTCCAGAAGAGTACACAAGAAATCCAGAAGTCACAATATAGGAGCATGAAAACTCACAAAATGGGAGCATGAAAACTCACCTACACGTGTAACACAAAGCGAGACGCTATCTCATGGTTGCAAGCCATTAATTTTGACACACGAATGGCCTGAAGACCGTGAGGTGCTACCCCACATATGTGATGGCGAAACATCACACAAATGCGATGGCGAAACATCACAAGAGTGAGGTCCAGTCTCCCTCGCAGACAAAGAGACATCGCACAATTGCTAGTCTAAATCACAAAAATGATCGTCATGATCATCAAGAAGTGTCAATCACATTAAGCTAGTAAATATATGAGTTTAGCTTCATGTCCCATAACCACTTGCGTAACTTAAATATTTACGAACAAATGTAGATCGTCACTAGAAAATTGTCGCAAAAGGTTCAATCGAACAAGTTCTAGAATTAACCGACGAAGCAAACGCAAGCGTTTCATACCACTTGTTTTACTAAGTCATTTAATTAGATTTCTCATCCGAGTGAGGTAAAGGTTTGTATATACTAATAGATTGGAAAACGGTTTAGGAAAAGAGCTTTGTATTAAAATAGTGTTGAAATCGTTTTGGTGAAAGACTTTTGATATTTACTACTAGTATTGAAACCTTCATATTTCTAAAGTTGTTATCCCGCCTTTTTAGCAAGGCCGTGATACAATAAAATCGACCGAGAAGCCCAAGATAGTTTGTCTCGAAGAATGGTCAACTCAGCATCTCAACAAAGCAAGTTCTGTTGAATGTTTTTCAGATAAGATCCCCTACGGATGGGGGGTCCAGGGGGTGGCAACCCCCCAAGGTAGGGGTGCGGGGGCAACGCCCCCGCTACGGGGTTCGACCTAGTGAAGACTTAAGGGAGGATAGGATCGAGCGACCTAATGGTTGCGACCTAGGGGTCTAAGGGGTCAAGCAACCTAGTGGTTGCGACCTAGAAGCGTTCGCGAGTTAACAGAGGTAAGCGAGCTAAAGTCTCAAACAAGGCCTAACGACCTAACTGCTCGCGACCTAAATGAGGAAACATGACAAACGACCTACTGGTTACGACTTAGGGGGTGTTCGCGACCTAAGTACGTGACCTAATGTGGTCAACGACCTAACTCGGTCGCGACCTAACGGAGCAAAGGGGCGAACAACCTAACTGTAGTCATGGTCCTGCGACCTAAAGGGGGTCAACGACCAAAACACATGGAGGCCGAGCGACCTAAAGGAGAACAAGGTCAAGCGACCTAAACGGGGGTACGCGACCTAGTGGAGTTAGGGGGAAATGACCTAGGGGTTTAGGACCTAAAAAGGAACGAAGGCCAAGGACCAAAAGCCCAAACGAGTTAACATATGTCGCGACCTACATGGTAACGACCTAACGGAGAAAGGCAGAGCGACCTAGTGGCCAAAGCGACTTAATGTTAAATGAGCCATGCGACCTAAGGCGTTAGCTCGCGAGCGACCTAAGGCGTTAGCTCGCGAGCGACCTAAGACGTTAGCTAGCGAGCGACCTAACCCCAACACGCACAAATGTCCAGAACGATCTAAATGCAGAAAATTCACCAAAAAGCTAAAAATTGGAGTTTTTGGCCAATCCAATCCAAACCAAATGCAAATGTACATGTTAAAGTGATAGGAAATCATTCCCAAACATCCGTGATAGTTATAGACAAGAATGTGAGATAAAAATCTCACCTTTGCACCAAAAATCAAAGAAAATGAAGACCAATGCAAAACAAGAATCAATGCTCTTCAATCTCAACACAAGAAGCTTGAATCCAATGTCTTTACTTTGATTTTGGAGTTGGATGTTGAATTTGCTAATGAACTTGGGCTTGGAATTTTAATTTCCCTTTCCACTCACCATTAATGCTAAAACTAGAGTTAGGTAAGAATTTATGAAGAGATGAGGAGAAGGGGTTGGAACTTAGGTTTAATAGGCTAAACCAACCCAAAGTCCAAAGCGGGAAAAGTTAGTGAAATTCCACTAACCCCAAACATATCAAAGTTTACACTTAAAAAGATTGTAAACGACATTTCGAACTCAATGGAAGCGGTCTCGAGTCCTAATTTGACCGTTTGCAAAAAGTAGCTTTTCGGACCAATATCCATTAAAGACAAAATATTTGAAATATAAAATCGATAAATATGCGGGTTGTTACACCGCAAAATCTCCATCACGAGGAGCCCACTGCTAATTATAACTCGGGAGCTACCCAGAGCAAGTCAACAAGCAGTCCTCACGCTATGAAGATCCACGGTCCTCAATAATCATCGTCTTCAAAAAGTCTTCACGTTCGAACGTATACATTGGTTCGGAGTGGTTTTCGGATAGGAATTAACCAAATCCGACTCCGGTTCCTTCGAAATCCAATCATCGATAAAAGTGAATATGAGTATATAGGATTTATTAAGTCTCTTTTCACTTTAATTCTTTTCGGATGATTTCAAAATACCTTTCTATTAACTAGGATAATTCTAAGTAATTCATTCTTTTACTTTGGAAAATATCTCAGATTTCCTTACTAAATTCTTGATCCAAACTTCTTAAATTTTAAGCGGGTCAAAACAATGTTATCCAAGACATCGTGTACGATAAACCCTTAATCAATCTTAACAAACATTTTTGAGTAAACAGGATCATAGAAATCATTCATTTTGAAGATTGCTCAACTTTTGGATAATACCAATCTTCTTTTAGTTCAAAAACTTAATACAGTCTTTTTATTTAAGAGCATCCGAGCTTTCCATTGGATCTGTTCCACCCCTCGCCTAAGAAAAGAAAACATAGGCTAGGTAAGTTCAGGGCACTGGTTGCTCCATCCCTAACCTTAGTTAAACACCTTGTTTTATCTTCCCAGATCTCACGGGCGGGACAAATGTACTAGTCGTTTCCGCATACTCAGATTTTCAACTTTACTTTGGAATTTCTAATAAATATTCAAAATTATCTTTCAATATGCTTAATTATCCTTTTTAAAACATTCACATTTTATTCTGGGAAACGTCGTTACATTTAAACTCATATTCCAAAAGTTTTACAATTCGCAGCAGAAAAGTGCTGCGGAAAGTGCCATATAAGCTTATTTGATTAAAAAAAACTTTTAAACATTCGATAATTCATATTTTCCAATCCAAATCTCTTTTAAATCATTTAAATAGATTTATCAAATTTATTCCATACTTTTCCATAATTAAAAACATCTATTTAAATAAATTTTCTGTTATGGTCACTAAACTACACTAGCGCGATTTTTCTAGAAAATTATTTTGGACTTAATTCAAAATCTACTTATCGAAACTTTGATTTTATTTCTTCGTTTAGAAGATATAGATATAATAGTCCGGAATTTTCTTATCTCGAAGAATTCCGAGCTATATTCCACTCTACACATTCATTTGAACTTTTTGGCGCGAAATCGTGAACTACCATTGCGCGACGCGTCTAGTTTTAACTTATTTTTCAATATTTAATCTATTCAAATAGGATTTTATCACTTATAAAATCATTAGAAACTATTTTACATCAATATTTTCACTTTTTAAAGTATTTAAAATATATTTTCACTATTACTATATTATAATATTATTATATTCCCATTATTTTAATATTAAATTTTAAATTCCAATTTCAACTTAATTTCAATTCTAATCTCAAATTAAACACATTTAAAACTTAGATTTCAAATCTAATCTAAATTTAAACTTCAATTCAATATCAAACTAAACTTCACTTTTTCAAAATCGATTTCAGTTTCAATTTCACTATTCATCTAAATTTCAATTTCTAATTAGTTATCCTTTTCAAATTCGTTTCACTTCAAATTTCAAATTCTCCTTCATTTTAACTTTAATTTCACTTTTAAATGAAGAGACTTATTTTTCCACAATTTCTCATATTACTAAAATATGAGCTTACTAAACAAAGTGATTACTTAACTAGTAGGAATTTAATATCCAATTTATCATAACAACCATATAATATCCATATAACATCAATACTTTCCATACCGTAAATGTCATAACATTACTATGGATTATCCAACATATTCAAAATTCAATCAAACATCCATATCAAACAATGATTATTTAACAGAACAATTTAGCATGATAATCAATATAATTTAAAAAGCAGTAAGAATTTCTCACATAATATCCACTCCGTCAATCTTTAATGTGAGATACGCGTTTCTCGCTAACGTGCTATTTTCCAACGTCTAGCTTTTATCGCTTCTTTTCCGAATGCTTTTTTTTTTCTTTCTTTTCTTTCTCTTTTCTTTTTTCTTTTTTAATATGAAAGAGGGGTATGACCTTGGTGAAGGGGAGGGTATGGCGTGTAGGAGAGGTTAGGAAAGCGTGGTGCTTGGCCTAGGGGGTAGGAGCTCGGCTTGGGCTTCTGTGTGCTCGGCCTAAGGGGTAGGGCTCAGGTTTGGTGTGGTGTGCTCGGCCTAGGGTGGTGTGGGGGTGGAGGCATGGGTTTTGGGTGAGGAGGAGGTGTGTAGGTGGTAGTTTGGCTTGTGTAAGGTGATGTTTTGGAGTATGGAGGTGATAGCTTGAAGGTAGAAGGGAAATGGTGGAAGTAGATAAAGTTTTTAGAAATTTTTATGAAATGAAAGTGCAGTGGAAATGAAGAGAGGTGTGGTTGTATTTATAAGTGAACATCTTTTGTGGTAAATGACATTTATGCCCTCTTCATTTTTGAATTTAAATATACTTTTCTTTTATGTGAAAAAGAGTGATTTGATATGTATTAATGGTGATGGTAAGAAAGAGAAATGATTACTTTCTTAGATTTTGTGTTTAAAGAGAAGACTTTGGAATGATTTGATTTGCATTAAATGCATGTATGTATGTGTCATTAACTTCTTACATTAGCGTTCTTTTCACTTTTCCATTTGCCCTTTTCCTATGTATAAACATAACATCTTATTAATGAGATATGAAGTAGATTAATGTTGTTGTTTTATAAAAGGTTTAATAATTTTTAAATTTGTCAAATCATACTTTTTACTTTTTATACATTTATGTAAATATTTTTAAAAGTATTCTCTTTTTGTTTTTAGTGCTAAATGTATAATGTTTATATAGTTTGTAAACTTGTATTTATAAGTTTGGAAATGTATCAAGTTGCAACAACTTGTCGACAACTTGTTTTGGTTGAAAACGGCGTTTTTGACGACAAATTATACAATCAAAATTTTACGTTTTTATAAAGCTATATATTGGAGTAAACCAAACTTTAGAATGAACTTTTTACTTCTTTAAATAAAGTAAAGCAAGTTTCTTTATATTTTAAAAGCATATTTAATTAATATCAAAATCTCTAATTTTATAATGTATGTAAAACTGACGAAATGCGACAAATTTTGGTTATTTTTGTAAAACGATTATTAACAAACTTTTAAATCCTTTAACATACTTTTATTATCTTTATTAGATGTTTTAAATAAGATTTACCTTTTTTAATAAATATTTGAATCCATTTATTTAAGCCTTTATTTATTTTTAACAAAACTTAACTTTTGTCGATTTGTTCCAAAATCCAAATTTATACTTTTTAATATATTAACTATAGGAGTAGATAATTATTTATTATATATATCATATTTATTTAAGATTTAAAGTCCTTTTAAATTTAAATTGAACAAAATCTCTCATTTTCGAAGTAGCGAAATTACAGATCGTTACAATATAAGAGCCCTACCGCATTCATTTGCTCAAACACTAAATGATAACCCGAGCTACCATTTATTCATCCCCCTCATCCAACAACCCTTATTGGTACGAGCCACCAAAAGGCGAGTTGGGCTTTGACCCCAACTACAAAGTTGTTCGGCTGTGGGAGTTGAGTCCTTCGATCGATTGGATCATCGTAAGGAGAGGCATGATTGTGTAGATCCAAAGTTGAACTACGACATGTTTATAGGTTCAATCTCCGGTGTGGGGCCATGATAGGGATGACTTTGGTGGCATTGGGTAGAGGACATTGAGTTCTATCATCAGTGAGGAAGTAGTGACAACTAGAGTGGTGGAGCAATGGTGGCGTGCGAAGGAAGTTGCGGCCTCGGTTTTGTGAAAGTGCGGTCGAGATTTGATTAATGTTTGTAAAGGTCCATTAGAGTGATTAATTTTCTAATTAAGTTAATTATTTAATTAATTTCCAAACCTTTTAAACTTGGTATCGTGTTCATACAAGGTCCAAATCAAACCTTGGCGATCGCGTTGGACACATATTGACGTTGGCTACATTCTAGAATTGGATAGGTGGAATATGGAGCTAATGGAATGTTGCACTGAAATCAATCACAATTTTAGATGGAACCATAATGCTCCGACGATGACTAGAATTTTTGTGAGTTAAACTCACATTTTTGATTTACAATAAGATATAAAGTAGTTAAATTATACTGCTTTGTGTTTGGTTGAAATTATTGGTTGTATGTTTAGATGTTTTAATTGGTTGATTGTTTGGTTTTGATAAATTGCTACTTTTAAAAACGATCAATATATGAAATCGTTTACAAGAAATTTATTTGATGTACAGGGAATTTGTAGTGCGATCAAACGAGATTCCTCACCATTGTTGATTTAGTTTCAATCATATTCCTATTGCACAAATTATAGGATATCAAAACCTGATTATTTGGCCTCATTGGTTATGAAAATGTAATGTTAAAACTTAATCTTGTAGTGATAAAAATAAACAAAAAATCGGTTAAGTTCTTAGTCGATTGCCTCAATTCGGTATTTTTGTAACGACCCGGGATTTTGACAATAGTATTATAATAAGAATCTAATCTAATTAAATAAAATACAAGCTTTTCATTTTATAAATAAATAAGATCTTTGGACATTTACCAGTTATACATGTATATATATGTATTGTGAAGGAAAATTTGATTTGAAAATTTAAACTAGAATCTTTCAAAAATATTTACAATAAAATCTGTCTTATTCAATTAAGTTAAAAAGTTTGACATTATTAACATTCGATAGAATACATATATGAATATAAATAAAGTCTTTAATAATAATGTTTAAAATAAAACAATCCTATCAATATTAAATATAAATATAAAATATAATACAAATATATGTTATAAATCAAAGGTTTGAAACTTAAACTACAAACAGAAATAAAACTAAGAAGTCATGTTAACAATAACTTATATAGTTAAACTTAAATAGAAACATACGATAATTCTAGTATAAATACATATGGTGTGCAAGACAAAAAAAAAATCTTTGACAAAAATAATGACAAGTGTTGCTGTGTAATACATGTATGTGCAATGCAAAAGAAGACAAACTATTCACATACGCAAAATATCTTTTTACAAAAAAAAATGTAAAATAAAAATAGAATAATAATTACATGTAAACATGTAAGAAACATATGCATTAAATCCTAGCACAACATTTGTCATTTCAAATTACAAGGGGAATAATCTCAATACAAAAATAAGGCCAGCCGAAATATACAAATATCACTTCAAATTGCAGTATACTAAACACAAAATTTGATTAAAACAAGTTAAAGCTTGTACCAGTTGTAGCCTACACTGTTCAAAGCTGTTTCTATATAAATGTCCTTTAATTCTTATTCGTTCTCAACTTTGCAAGCCTGAGAAAAGAAAATAAACATCAATACAAACTTAAACATCATTCAACAGCAATCACGCAAGAAGATTTAAAGGAAATTAAGTAGTGGCTTCCAGAGTTTATTCTATGTTCGCAAACTTTTTTCTTCAGCTGAGTAAGCTACTGTTTTTGAGAAACTTAATATGGTTTAAATCTTGATTTATGTGATAATCCTTGAAGTTATGGATGTAAATCATGTTGCGTGTCTGTATATAAGAAGGTTCAGTGTATGAAGGTTATTATAATTGTTTATACTTCTCTGTTTAAAGTTTATAGGCCTTAACAATTTAAGAAAATCAAATACTCATCTCCTAATCCTTTTCAGGATTTAATGTTTAAACAAAAGTTGTTTGAATTAACTAGTTCTTAACCTTAAAAATATTTCCAAGTGTTATTGGTTTAAAATTTTACGGGTAGTTTGAAAATACAGTAGATTTTCTTTAATTATGTAAAACCCAAACATTTTAATTTGTTGATTTCAATTCACAATTTGAATCGTCACTCAAAAACTTGATTTTTAAGATGAAGATCATGAATTTTAGGTTTGTAAATTGGGCGATATTGCATGTTGATCGAAATTGGGTTAGTGGCAAATTCTGGCGATCGGGATACTTTCTGTGGTCGGAATCGTGCTTGAAGGTGGAGGAGGACATGGAGACCTCGGTAAAAATGTATGACGAATTTATCAATCGTTGTAGAGGCCGGACTTTGACGATTTAGGTTTAAGCTTGTGTTTGTGTATGGGTCGAATTCTTAGTACTGAGTCGTCCTCGGTTGACCCGATTAGTTCGCACCGGTGGCGATCGAAGCCTGAAAGTCACGCAAAGCTTTGACCAGGAGCATGTGTCGTCTAATGATTGGAGGAGGAAGAACGGGGTGTTTCGTGAGAGCCGTTTTGTTCCAGTTTCGAGTCAGATGGCTAGATTTCAATCTCGTTAAGGTTTGGGAATGCTGGGTGTTCTGGTAGTGTGCGTGGGTTGTAGCGGACCGTTCGATGGCCAGAGCTTCTATCGTAGAAGGCCAAGATCGCAGTGCACATGCACATGAATACTGATACCTCGGTTGGAGTTTGAATGGAGGAAGGGGAAGAGGATTCAAGTGTGGCATCGTGTATTTTCGGGGTGTTCGTTATGTTAGTATTTGTTTAAGGAAATGAGCAAAGTCAGGTTTTGGCAAGATGAATTGCATTCACCTGATTTGGAACAAAATGTTTATAACAGATTCAAGCAAAAATTCTTCCAAATCAAGTTTCCAAAATCTAATTTAAAATAAAATGTTTTGAATTAAGCTATTTGACTTTGTCTAAATGTAATTAATTAAGTTTGTTCTGTATAGGTAATTAAGGAATAGTTAATGAGATTTATTATTGGTTGATGTGTGAACCTGATTGATTAATGGGATCGAGAGAAAGGTAAATTAGTCAATGTAATATATCAAAGTTCACTTAATTAATTAAAGATTGATTAGTTAAGGATTGATTAATTAAGGATAATTACTTAACAAAGTAATTAATGGATGGTTATTGAAGGTAATTAAGGGTAGAATCAGTAACTAGTGATTAAGTGATGATTATTTGACTAATTAATAATTGTAATTAATTTTAAGTTAACTGATTAGTTAATTAATTAAAGATAATCACTTATAAATTAATTAAGTATAATTACTAAGTGAAGTAATTAATGGATAATTGCTAAATGTAATTAATTGGGGGTTAGTTGCTGAATGTAATTAATGAAGAGAGTAATTAGTTGATGGAAAGTAATTAAGAAAATTACTTAATGGAAGTAATTTAGGGTTAATTACTTAGTGTAGTAAATCAAAGGATTAATATAATTAATTAAGGAGTTAATTAATTAAGATAAGTAATTATAGGATGTTTAATTACTGGAAGTGATCAGAGGATCATTAATGAGTGTCATTAATTAATTAAAGTTTAATTGATAGGAATGATTAAGGTTGATTATTCTATGTGGTAAATAAAAATTAATTACTTAATGAAATAATTAATCAAGGATGATTAATTAAGATGGATGATTAAAAGTTGATTAATTATTGGTTGTAATTAACTAATTTTTAGGTCAGCAAAATTAAAGAGTAAACTAAGCAATCAAGTTGGTAAATAAATTGAAGATTTGGGTATCTGATTTAACTTGTTATGGATGAATGAAAGGTGTTGGATGATTTGGTTATGTCTAATCCGATAGCTTATAATGAATCATGATATGTTATGAAGGGTGAACCGTGATATTCTGAGTTGTCTATCAATAATTAATTTGTTGCGTGACTATGATATTTTGTATATAGCTGGTTTGTATCCACTTAAACTGGAAATAAGATGACATTGGATTCGAAGAGACCGGGGTCGGGAATTAGTAAATATCCGAAACCACTTCGATTCTTTATGGATTTGGTATGTGAAAAGAATAGGCTGGAGTGAAATTATTTAAGTGAATTGGACTATTTAATCTAAATTTTGGTACTTAGAAAATCGATGTGTGAAATAGGTGATGCCTAAAACAAATTGTGAATCTGTAAAGTGATTCGAGTTACCCTGGTCAGACCGAGTATTACAAATTTTCAAGTAAGGACGTTCTGGAGCTCAGGAGGCGAGCGGGATGGCAAGAACATATAGAGTATTTCCACTGTATTATATTATTGTATATCTGAGACTTGATAATTGTGTATACCCAGTGCCTGTATAAATGTGTAACTCTGATGTATTATAAATGAAATTGACAGGTAAAGAATGCTTTTGTAAACTGTATTTATTTATTATTATATTTTATCCGCTGCGATTGTGAGATGTTGAGGTTATATTCTTCTTCTTCTTCTATCTCTTTCTTCTTTTTCATAACTATCTGAAATTTTCAGGATCGGAAATTTCAGGTCATTACAGTTGGTATCAGAACTGAAAGGTTAAGCGAGACCTTGGCTCTAGTGGGGATTACTCATTAAATATAGTCTGCAGTACTCTAGAATGAGTTGAATATATATATATATATATATATATATATATATATATATATATATATATGAGTGCGTACTTGTTATTTTCTTATATAAAGGTTTTAAATGATTTTATATAAAAATATATTTTGATATATAAGGCAATATTTCTTTAATAAATATTAAGGTATTGGATGCTAATTATTGAAATTAAATAAGAATTTAAGTGATAAATATATGTATCCGAGTAGTAATTGAATAGAATGTACCATTCTTATAAGGAACATTTGACTTAAATTTTGTTTCAAATCAAATTAAGTGGTAATAGAAATACTGGGATGTTTGTTTCCTAATAATGATAAAGCAAAATGAAATGTGTTAAGGAAGTAAACTGTTCCATAAAGTATAACATGGTAAGCAAATTAATATAAGAGTAAAAGTTGAATTTTTCTAATTAAATCTAATTTATAGGTTAGGAAGCCCCTCTAGAATTCAGTCTTTGAGAGAGATGACTAAGAGTGAAGAATGGAAGGTTAGGCCCAGAGAACAAAGAGAAGTCGCACGTACGGATCGAGAAGAAGAAATTCAAGAGTATGAGAACCAGGTTAAGGAAAGGA
The DNA here is from genome assembly GCA_030765085.1 of Allium cepa. Classification (NCBI taxonomy): domain Eukaryota; kingdom Viridiplantae; phylum Streptophyta; class Magnoliopsida; order Asparagales; family Amaryllidaceae; genus Allium; species Allium cepa. The sequence continues at coordinate 67,919,451 of CM060929.1, forward strand.
CTGAACCAAGACCTTATGATAATGTCACTTGTTGCAGATGTTTCAATAAGGGTCATTATGCAGCCAAGTGCAGTAAAACAAAGGAGGAATTGAAGGGTACATTCCATCGGTTTCGCTTTGAGATCTTGTGCTTTAAGTGTCATAAGAAAGGACGTTTCCTAAATCATTGCCCTGAAGTGAGGAAGGCGAAGCATAAACTAGTTGAACCGGTCAATGAGTCGATTATTTGCTATCATTGTAAGAAGACGGGACACATTGCTAAAAATTGTTCTGAGAGGCAGAAGAGGGGTAAGGCTATGGAATGTACTGTTGGAGCAATGAAGGTTATCCAGATTGATGACAGGGTAGAAACATTTTTTGGCAAATGTTATAAGTGGGGACACCCTGTGGAGAAGTGTATGTTCGGGCTTTTCCATTTGGAAGGAGGTCCATAGAAATGCATCTAGGTTTATGACTTCTGTAAGATTCTTATTTTAGATAAATGTATGTAATGCATGAACGACTAATATGTAGTCAATTAATGTATGGAATATTTTGTGGTAGTACAATCTAATATAAATTTTCTTTATCTATTGAGAATTGGACTCAGAATTTAATTATTTAAAGATTTGCATTATTGAAAATAAAGGTTAGTTTTAGTTAAGGGGTTAAATCGACATTTGGAAATTTAACTCGAATTTATATAATTCGAGATGGGTTAAAGCTGAGATTTAGATTTCATTAGTTCAAATTAATTAGAATTAAAGATGGATAAGTATGGAATTCAGATGGAAAAATTAAATTGGATTAATTGGAAATTAAAATGGAAGATGAGTTCAAATTCAATTGGGAATTGGGGTTAACTCTTATAGAAATTGAAATGATTTGAAATTAAAGTGGATTCAATTAAAAGGTAGTCTAAATTAATAATTTGGAATTGTAGTTAAAGTGAATATGTTTAAAATCAAATGGAATTTGATTTGAATTTGGAGAGAAATTGAGAATAAATTCAAACTTGAATTGGAAATAAATCAAGTCCAATGGAAATTAGAGTTATTTAAATTGGATTTGAGTCAATTAAATGGAAGTGGAAGTTTAAATTGAATTGTTGGGGAAGTGAACAGTTTTGACTCTAGACTATTTTCAATATAAATTATTCTAATATAAACTTATTTTTTTTCAAGCTATTTAATATATACAACCTTTCTTTTTGAAGCCAAATTATTTTATATTTGTTTTACAATTATTTTTGAAACTATAGAGTAATTTTTCAACTTTTTTGTAAACTAATTACTATTTTTCAACTATTTTACAAATTAATAGTATTTTACAACTATTTTGCAATTATCTAAAATTTCTGAAACTATTAAACTATTTTTCAACTATTTTTGTGACGACCTGGAAATTTTAACGAATGAAATTGGAACAATTAATCGATTTTAAATATTTAAAAGTTACTTTTAACTTGAAATTCAGGATATTAATATTTACTTGATAATTAAATCATTGAATTATATAGTTTAAATATTGAATTTAATAATTAAAATTGGGTAAATCGCTGAATCTGAAATTTTTAAGCTTGTTTAAATAAATTGAAGGCTTATAAAACTTATAATGATAATACTAGAGATAATTTAATGGTTGAATTTCAATTTAAAGGTAATTTTTTTCAGTTTTAAATAATATATCATTTAAATTGAATTTTAAAATAGCCTTCTGAGGCACAGTCTCGGAATTTGACGAAACCAGTTCCATTGGATCCGTAATAGTTAGTTATTATCGGATTTCAATTTTCGTAGCAATCAGAGTTGTCGTTTACCCTGGCAGCTCAAAACGCTTAGAACTATTTGAATCGTTTTAATTTAAAATTGATCGTTTTCTTCTGTAACTTACGCATATGATTGAATTAGCTTCCGAAACACGTTCCATTATGTTCGGAACGGGGGTAAAACCTTATGAACGTCTGTTGGTATGTTTAATTCGGATTTCGGGATTTCGTGTTATGCAACGAGATATTTTTTTTAAATATTAAATTATTTAATTAAGGCGTATTCACGAAGCTTCTCCAACCTTTATTTGCCGTCCTTTCTCTCACCTTTAACAGAGATCGAACTCGTTCCTTCCTTTCCTTATTTTCAACCTAGATTAAATCGAGCCGAGCTTTTAAAAAAAAAAGAGTGGAAACGAGTTTGACAAAGAGTCGCTGTCGCGCGTGAGAGAAAGGGAACTCGATTTCGTGCCGTTCGACGCGATGAGGGGCTCGCGTATGCGCGCACGAGGTAGAGATATTATCGATTTGGAGTTCGCGGCCATGTGGTAGGCAGTCGCTTGTCCGTGGAGGCGCAATGGAGGTCAAGCGAAATCGAGTTTGCTGATGTTGGTGTTGCGCGTGTAGATGGTCGAACGCGACTCGCGTGGTAGCGCTGGAGGTTCGTAAGGGCCGGCGGTGGCTTGGAGGTGAGCAGTTTTGTTTGTTTTATTTTAATTTTAATTTTTTTCCCTAAGTTATATGATATTTGTGCATGAAAGAAGAGAAATTATTTTATTGTTTACTGCAGTGCTGAAATTTGCAATTTAGGAATGGGATATTATTAGTTTTCGGATTGGGAATTTTTGTTTGTAAGGATTTAGAAGAAACAGAAAACAAGGGAAATTAGTTTAGGAAAATTTATTCATTTGTTTCAATAAAGATTTGGTTAAATTAAATTTACAAAATGGAAATCAATTTATTTAGTTAACTTATATAATTATTTGATAACTAGTAAATATGTTATAAGCGGAAATTTAATTTGAAATTAACTTATTAGGCAAAATGAAAATTTATTAAATAGAAATGGATTTGTTCAAATTCTTCGGATAGTAATAAGATCATTTAATGATTATACAAGGTTATAACCCGGGAAACCATGTCAAGAATGAAGTGGATTGCTAATTTAAGGAGGAAAGGTGAGTAAATCACACCCTGATGGATTTCTATTTAGTTTCAAACGGATAAATTTAAATAATTGGATGATTGATTGAGTTGATTTGATGTGCACTGATGATGATGTGATCTTGGTTTTGATATGGTTCTCGAGTTAACTGTGGTTTGACTCGAAGTATTCGGATTTTAAATTCTTTAAACTAAAATTATCATAAGAAGTTAATGATGTGTGATTCATCGAAATCGTAGGGTAATTGAAATTAATAATTTATTAATTATTAATCAATAAATCGAGTTGATTAATTCATTTTGGTTAAGTTAATTTAGTCGAATTAATATAGAATAATCAATGGATGGTTTGATAGATAACCACTTAATGTAATTAATAAAATAAAATTTCTTTGTGAAATAAATAAAGGAATAAATCAAGATGGTTAATTAAGGAGTAATTGAATACTAAATGAAGTAAATAAAATTATAGTTAATTATCATTTGGAACTAATCGAAAATGATTAATATTGTGGTTGATTAAGGTAATTAAATTTGATTAGGATAAATTAAAATATAATTGGTAATCCTCAATTTATATATAAAAGAAAGAATATGATTAAAGATTTGATTAATTAAGATGTATCAATTAATAAATAAGTGGCTTATGAGAAATTAATTAACGTAAGTAATTAAAGGTTAATGAAGTTTAAATTGTTAATTAATTCGAGGAGTAATGAAAGATTACTTATTGATTTCAGTAAGAAGAATTAATATCATGAAATAAATTAAAATTAATTACTTGAATGGAAAATTGAAAGGATAATTACTCCGGGGTGATTAATTAGGATTTAAAAAAATATGAAGGAATGGTTGATCAATTGATTTGAAACGAAGTAATGTTAAATGAAGAAACCTAAGAGGTAGAGGCTAGTAATTCAATCAGGATTAATTAAATCAAATTAGTATGTGATTAAGCTTTGCTGATGAATGATTGAATAGTATTGGATGCTTCTAATAAGTTAATATGAAATGTTGTGTATTTCATTGGATAACTTGGGTTAGGATTACATGTGACTCGAAGGGGCCGGGATTGGGTATTGGGTGATACTCGAAACCACTTCGAATCTCTTATTATTGATATGAGAAATTGATAAGTGGGAATAAATGGATTTAAATAAATCGGATTATTTAATCTAAATTTTGGCACATAGAATACTTATTTTGAAAATAAGTTATGACTAAGGCAAAGTGTGACTTTGCAAATTGATTTGTGAAATAAAAGGACTGGAATGAAATGATTTAAGTAAATTAGAGTTATTTTATCTGAATTTGGTATTTTAGAAGTGGATATGTGCAATAAGAATTGTCTATAGAAAATTGTGAATTGGTTAAATTATAAAAGTTACCCGGGTTTTTATGAGTTGTTTGTTTTGGTAATCCATGTTAGTTGGATTTACTCACGCTGATTTCCAGCCTGACCCGGGTGTTACTTTGGTTTAATGCTCGGGTCAGACCGAGTATTACATATTTTCAGGTAGGTACGTTCTGAGCTCAGGAGGCGAGTTGGTGGCAATTCGTATAGAGTATATCCGCTGTATTTATATTATTGTTAATTTGAGTCACGATAATTGTAATATTCAGTGACTGTACATTATCTGAAACTCTGATGTATATTAAATGTAACCGACAGTTATAATATTCTTTTGTAAACTGTTATTATTTATTATATTTTATCCGCTGCAATTGTGAGATGTTTGGTGTTTCTGTTCTTCTTCTTCTATCTCTTTCTTCTTTTTCATAACTATCTGGAATTTTCGGGTTCAAAAATTTTGGGTTGCTACATTTGGTATCAGAGCTGAAAGGTTAAGCAAGAACCTTGGCTCTGGTGGGGATTACTCATTAAATAGAGTTCGTTGAACTCTAGAATGAGTTGAATGTATATATATATGAGCGCGTACTTGTTATTTTCTTATATAAAGGTTTTAAATGGTTTTATATAAAAGTATATTTTGATATATAAAGCAATATTCTCTTCTAATGAATATTTAGGTGATTGGTTGTTAAATTATTGGTATTAAGTTACGAAGTAATATAAGATACAACCAAATTAAAATTAAATTAATTAAAAATGAAATTCTAGAATTGGAACTCAGAAATTAGAATTGTTTGAAACTTTAAATAAACAAAGTTAATTTGGTTTAAAAAGGTTAAACCAATCCTTGAGAATTTAACTCGAATTTATATAATTCGAGATGATTTAAATTTGAAGTTGGAATTGAATTCATTCAAATTGAACCCGATTTGAATTAATTGGATTTGGGATTGAAGATGTATAAGTTCAAAAATTTAAATGGAAGATTTGGGTAGAATTGTAATGATTGAAATTGAAGTGGATTCAATTGAATGAAAATTAGTCCAAAGTAATTAGAATAACTTTGGAATTGTAATTAAAGTGGAAATTGGTTTAAAATCAAAAAGGAATTTGAAATATAGATTGTAAATGTAATTTATAAATTGAAATAAACTTCATAAATAAATGAGATTATAATTTGGAATAGAATTCCAGAGGATGTTTGAAAATAAAGTAGGATGAAAATTCCAGAGTAACGTTTAATTATGAATTGGATGGATTGGGAACTTGGAATTTTTGGGAGAATCTAAAATTCCTTTGGGTTGAAAGTGGTTTCCAAAGGTTTTGGAGAAATAATAGCATTATTTCAAAAATATTGGAAGTGTTTTTAGAGAGATAAAAGCATTAAACTCTTTCGGTCACTGGAAAATAACGTCGGTAATGACTGCAACATCATCGATGTTCGTTTTCGAGTTTCTAGAAAAGAAATTTTGCTACCAAATTGTTTTAAATTGGAATTGTTTGTGAACTGGGTTTGGTTTTGAAATTCAAAAGGGATAATTGAATTTGCCAAAAGAATTTTGGATATAGTTGAATTCTAAGGTGATATTGAAATTTTGGAAATTTGTTTAAACTCTGGAACCTTGATTAAATGTTTATGGAATAATAAAAATATATTGACTAAATAAAGTGTATAATTCCGAGTTAAAAGCAAAATGTGAATGTAATTGATTTTAAATATTAATTGTAAAATTGAAATTATAATTAAAGTTATACAAGTTTAAAGATCAAATAGAATTTAAATTGAATTGGAAAAGAAATCATGATTGATTCAACTTAAATTGGAGTTAAATCAATTTCAATGGAAATTGAAGATTATCTAAATTGGAGTTGGGTTAATTTAAATGGGAGTGAAAATTTAAATTGAATTGTTGGGGAAGTGAACAGTTTTGACTCTAGGCTATTTTCAATATAAATTGTCTTAATATAAACTTATTTTTCTAAGCTATTAAATATATACAACCTTTCTTTCTTAAAGCCAAATTATTTTATACTTGTTTTACAATTATTTTGGAACTATTTAACCATTTTTCAACTGTTTTCTAAACTTATTACTATATTTCAACTATGTTACAAATTAATTACTAATTTACAACTATTTTGCAATTATTAAGATTTCTATAACTATTTAACTATTTTCCGACTATTTTATAATTAGTTAACTATTTTACAATTATTTTGCAAACTAATAATTATTTTTCAACTACATACCTATTTTTAAAATTTTCAAGCTATTTTTCTAAACTGGTCGGAGTTTAAACTATTATTGATTAAAATACCCAACTAAGATGAGGATTGAAGTAATAATCCAAATGGGGATTAATGTAAAGGTGAATAAGGAATGTGAAATGGTTCTTTTGAACTGAAAGAATATTCTGAGAAATATGAAATGAACAAAGATGGAAATTGGATATTTCTATGGTTTTTGAGAGTTTTTGGAGTATAAAAGGTGTTTTATACAAGAAAGTAAGGATCCAAAGTTTTAAATATATATATATATATATATATATATATATATATCTGAATATATATAAAGGATCTTATGAGGATTTTGGGAAAGGCTTTTGATTTTTGGATAAAATCAATATTGAGTTTTGGAAAGCCTATTTTGAGAATTATCGATTTTGAGATAATCGATTTTGTGTAAAGGAGCTTTGCATGAGATTCATATTAGGTGTATGAATTGAAAGATACTATATGTGTATAGTATAAAGTGTTTCGATGATAGCTCTGGGGAAAAAGGCGCTCCCTTGAAATGGACTTCTCAGGAGTGGCACCGAGTGGTGCTGCCTTGAGCCCCAAGGGGGGGTTCTAAAGTTGATCCTGTGAGGAGTCCGGACAAAACTAGTTCCTGAGGATTATGAGTTGAGTTTACCATAGCGTAAGTCGTGTGTGCCGCGGAGAAACAACAGTTACATGGACTTTTTCTGTGACTGCAACGTAACCCAGGATGTAACTGCGACCTATGGTAACATAGCGAAAGTCGTGAGTGCCGCTGAGAGCCAACGGTCTGCGTTTGAGTTTATCTCGGTAGACTACGACCTATGTAGGAGTGGAGAAGTTTCATTTCGACAGCGAAAATCAGAGGCCGCGGAGAGCCTACAGTTACATGGACTTTTCCAGCGACTGCAACGTAACCCTGGATGTAACTGTGATCTATTGTGGGTTCCATGGCGTAATCGAGAGGCCGCGGAGAGCCTGCAGTTACATGGACTTTTGTTGTGACTGCAACGTAACCCTGCTATGTAAATGTGACCATGGAATGGGGGTGATGATTTCCCAAGCATTCTCACCAAAGATATTTCCTCTATTTCAAAACTGTTTCAATATTTTCAATAAAACTATTTTCCAAGTATTTTCACTGGGTGTTGAAAACGGGTTTACCAAGTACTTATAGATTTTAAGTCCTATGCCTGATCAACGTATGACTGAATTTCTGTGAGAACAAGGATGGATTGGTTGATACATCGAGTTATAAAGAGTTATAAAAAGTATTTTCTTTATAAAGAGTTATTTTAATAGTATGATGTGAATTTAAAAACATTTCTAAAAATTTTAAATAAAGATGTTGGAATTTTGGAAAATCAAGGAAAACCAAACTGGAATTTTAATAAGTGAATTTGTAATTAAAATCGAATATTGATTTAGAAGTTGAAAGTAGGTTAATTGGCTAAATAATTATTTGATTGAGTATATTAATAAAATTTAACTTAGGGAAATAAAATAAATGGTAAGCTAATAATGGAATTTGACAATGAATTCAAATTGTGAATAGAATTCGACTTGGACTTGATAATGAAATAAATAAGAAGAGATGTTGTAAAATAAAATAAAATAGAGTTGGATTGAAAACGAGATGGTTTGAATTACAAATAAAATGCAAGTTTAATTTGAATAATATTTAATGAAATTTGCATGTAAATTGGATGCAAGAGAAGTGATTATAATAGAAATGGTTTGTGTTGCAAAACAAAACCCAAGTGAATAGAAATAAATTGAGAATAGCCCTGTATTAATAAAATAAATTCGATAACGAATTAAGTAATTGAAAAAAATATTATAAGATGGGTTAATTGAGTTAAATAATAAATGGATGAAGTCTAATAGAATAAAAACTGAATCAAAATTGTGATTGGAACTAGATTATCAGACTGAACTTAAATTTGGTGGTATATTAAATTGAAGTATAAATGAGATAAGTATGTGGATGGATATTATTTTGATAAATTGAGAAGGTGAATTTAAAATTAAAATTTTAAATTGATGGGCTAACTAAATTTAATGGGAGTTGATTAAATGAGAATCAAATAGAAGTAAACTTAAGTTTGATGTTGGAATCAATTAAAGTAAATTAACTTAAGTTAAAAATTCATGGAAGCTTGGCTTCGAATAAGAGTGAAAGCCCATTAAATAAAACTTGGATTAAATTAGTTTGGGAAGTAGTTAATAATTTATAAAAATGGAATGTGCCAAGCTTAATAAATTGTTTTGCATGAATCTAATACGGAAATAAAATGAAATGCAATGAATGGTTGGTTAATAAATTAGAAATGAAATGGAATTGAATACAGAATAAGTTGAAATTAATTTAAGTAATTATAAACTACATGAATACTCTATTAAACGAATATCGTCGAAATTGTATAAAATGGTTGTCATTCGGCATAAATAAAAGTAATTAAAATTTCTATGAGTTGATAGAGATTAAATAAAATTGATTCTGGATCATTTGAAGTGAATATGAGCTTGTTTGGATTAAAAAACAATGGAATGTAAGCAATTGAGTTGTAAGCCATTTAAAATTGAATGGAATGGCATATAATTTGGTTGACAACAAATTGAATAAGCTTTAAAATTATATAAATCGCTTATGGTAAGCGTTTGGTGTTTGTTGCTTTTGAAATGCTTGTGTTTAGCCATTATTAGTAGTGAAATGTTAATAGATTCTCTATATGTGGCATTTACATATTTAAATTGAGTAAGTACGGTACCTGAAGGCTGTTTGGCTGGTTTGCATTGCGCTAATTGCTTAAATTAATAAGCTACTTGCTTAAAATGCTAAATAAGGTACGCCTACGCAATAAAATAGAAATATGAACTGTTTTTGCTTTTTCCGACCGGGTGGGTTGATGTATACATATTTATATCTCTTGTCAAATTGCAAAAGCTCCTCCGTACAAAGGAGACTCTGCCAAAATTTTTCGAAAATTATGGGAGTTAGAAATTTTTTTAAAAATTTTTGGAAGATTTTTCTTAACGACAAAACGATTTCAAATTGGGAATTAAAGTAAATTAGTATATGAAACAAATATGAATCAGATGTACTTGAAAGATAAAATTCAACATTCAAGATTTAAAGTAAACCGAATTCGTATGAAGTAGGGAAAACTAATTTGAAATAGATACGAAACTTATGTTGGAAAGTGTATACAATGATTTGGAAGGGTTACGATTGGATATTATTGTCAAGTAAGATATGCAGGTATTAAAGGGAAAGGAAATTGGATTTGATTCCAAAGGATAAAGGTGAATTGCCCAACAAAAAGGTATGTATTTAAATTTCTGAATGAAATTGGACTGGGTTTTTGATGTAGCCATTTGTCTTTTGTTTTCTTTTGGTATTTGGAAGCCCGTAGAGGCCTTTTGTAGTTGTACCGAGCTAGCCGCGCAAAGGAGACGCTGGCAAAAATTTTTGGGAATTTAGAGAGTTAGAAAAATTTTGAGAAAATTTTGATAATTCGAAATTTGGTTTTAAGATTGAAATTTAAATGATTGAGAAGAGGGTATTGTTTGATACTATAGAAGGTTTTGGGAAGTTGGTTAAGATGATAGTGAGTCTTTAATAAAAGATAGTTGGTAGGATGTTGAATTGTGGATTTGAGAAAAAGTAAACGGATTTTGAACCATTCTCCCTAACTAGTAATTTCGGGGATGAAATTCTTTTAAGGAGGGAGGAATGTGACGACCCGGAAATTTTAACGAATGAAATTGTAATAATTAATCGATTTTAAATATTTAAAAGTTACTTTTAACTTGAAATTCAGGATATTAATATTTACTTGATAATTAAATCATTGAATTATATAGTTTAAATATTGAATTTAATAATTAAAATTGGGTAAAACACTGAATCTGAAATTTTTAAGCTTGTTTAAATGAATTGAAGGCTTATAAAACTTATAATGATAATACTAGAGACAATAGAATGGTTGAATTTCAATTTAAAGGTAATTTGTTCAGTTTTAAATAATATATCGTTTAAATTGAATTTTAAAATAGCCATCCAAGGCACAGTCTCGGAATTTGACGAAACCAGTTCTATTGGATCCGTAATAGTTAGTTATTATCGAATTTCAATTTTCGTAACAATCGGGGTTGTCGTTTGACCCTAGCAGCTCAAAACGCTTAGAACTATTTTAATCGTTTTAATTTAAAATTGATCGTTTTCTTCTGTAACTTGCGCATATGATAGATTTAGCTTCCGAAACATGTTCCATTGTGTTCGGAACGGGGGTAAAACCTTATGAACGTCTGTCGGTATGTTTAATTCGGATTTCGGGATTTCGTGTTATGCAACGAGATATTTTTTTAAATATTAAATTATTTAATTAAGGCGTATTCATGAAGCTTCTCCAACCTTTGCCATCCTCTCTCTCACCTTTAACAGAGATTGAACTCGTTCCTTCATTTCCTCATTTTCAACCTAGATTAAATCGAGCCGAGCGTTAAAAAAAAAGAGTGGAAACGAGTTCGACGAAGAGTCGCTGTCGCACGTGAGAGAAAGGGAACTCGATTTCGTGCCTTTTGACGCGATGAGGGGCTCGCGTATGCACGTGCGAGGTAGAGATATTTTCGATTTGGAGTCCGCGGCCACGTGGGAGGCAGTCGCTTGTCCGTGAAGGCGCAATGGAGGTCAAGCGAAATCGAGTTTGCTGATGTTGGTGTTGCGCGTGTAGATGGTCGAACGCGACTCGCGTAGTGGCGCTGGAGGTTCGTAAGGGCCGGCGGTGGCTTGGAGGTGAGTAGTTTTGTTTGTTTTATTTTAATTTTAATTTTTTTCCCTAAGTTATATGATATTTGTACATGAAAAAAGTGAAATTATTTTATCGTTTACTGCAGTGCTAAAATTTGCAATTTAGGAATGGGATATTATTAGTTTTCGGATTGGGAATTTTTTTTCTGTAAGGATTTAGAAGAAATAGAAAACAAGGGAAATTAGTTTAGGAAAATTTATTTATTTGTTTCAATAAAGATTTGGTTAAATTAAATTTACAAAATGGAAATCAATTTATTTAGTTAACTTATATAATTATTTGATAACTAGTAAATATGTTATAAACGGAAATTTAATTTGAAATTAACTTATTAGGCAAAATGAAAATTTATTAAATAGAATTGGATTTGTTCAAATTGTTCGGATAGTAATAAGATCATCTAATGATTATACAAGGTTATAACCCGGGAAACTATGTCAAGAATGAAGTGGATTGCTAATTTAAGGAGCAAAGGTGAGTAAATCAAACCCTGATGGATTTCTATTTAGTTTTGAATGGTTAAATTTAAATAATTGGATGATTGATTGAGTTGATTTGATGTGCACTGATGATGATGTGATCTTCGTTTTGATTTGGTTCTCGAGCTAACCGTGGTTTGACTCGAAGTATTCGGATTTTAAATTGTTTAAACTAAAATTATAATAAGAAGTTAATGATGTGTGATTCATTGAAATCGTAGGGTAATTGAAATGAATAATTTATTAATTATTAATTAATAAATCGAGTTGATTAATTAGTAAGTAATTGTAACGATCCTGATTTTTAATTAAAATTAAATTGATAATGTAAATAAATTTTTGGATAAAATTGTAAGTTAATTTGAATTTTCAAATTAAATAGGATATTTGTTTATTTGAATATTGATTTTAAAATTTAATTGAGATTTCGAATTTTTATACTTAAAATCTTATGAATAAAAAGTAACATCCCAAAATTTTCAATTTAATAAATAATATATTTCAAACTTTTGGGATTTAATTTCAAATTAAATTGGAAGAAAAAAAAACCTAAACAAATAAAAATGAGTGATAGTAATATATGATTAAATCCCAATTTTATTTTGAGATTAAAATATTGAAATAATAAATGTTGTAAAAAGTCATATAGATTTAAGATCTTATATATATGAAAATGACATATATTAGTAACATTGAATACACATTAAAAAAAAATTAATTTAAATTTGTTCAAAATAAAGTGTGAATGTATAAATGGATATGAAAGTTTATATTTCAAGTTTGAGATTGAAAATTGAATTTAAATTTGAAATAAATGTTTTAAAAAAATTTAGTAGCATTCAAAATCATTTCTTTCTTTAAAATTAATAAAACAAAAATGTGTATAAAATGAGCAATAAGAATTTAAAATAATATATATAGATAAGTTGCTTATTTAAAAGATATAATAGTCTTAATTCAAAAAGAAAAAAAAATATAATGAACTAAGCTTAAATATATTGGTTTAAAAAGTGATATTGTAAAACTGATATAAACAAAAGTTCACAAAAGCTAAATCATCTTGTATACTTAATAATTAGATTTGATAAAATAAGGACTTAAAACACATTGTACATATGCATATATACATACAAATCAATAAAAATATATATATTGGTTTATAAAAGTATGAATATAATATAGGAAATAAAATCTATAAAGTTTCTTTTGCCTTGTTACATCAAAAGCTGAAACTTACCTTCACAATAAAATTTAATAATTAACAAAATCTAAGTTTTAAGATATCTTCTTACAAATGGCACAAACCATCATTTCCTAAATAAAATAATCAAATAAAAAATTCAGAAAACTTTTCACCTTCTAAAGTTCGAATTTTTAAATCTCCTAAACATCTGAAAAGTTCAGTAATCAAAAATCTAACATTTCATATCTCAACACTCAAGCAAGAAACCAAAAATTCAGAAAAAAAAAGAAGAAGAAAGAAAACTGTCAAGCTTTCTTCAATTCAAACTAAAAACTGAAGTGATTTCTAAAGCATCAAGTGTAGTGTGATACATTCAGGTAAGTTTTTAAAATTTTATAGTTAATAAAATTTTGGTTTTGAAGTCATATGTTAACAACAATTTTTAAATTCAAACTGCAGATTTGCCTTGAAACAGTGAAGTTTCAGGGTTTTGCCTATGCTAGTTTCTGGAAATAATTGTAAAAGGCAAGTAAATTTTCTTTTAAAAGAATTTGAGTTTGAAGTTATAATTGCTAAGGGAAAAATAATTTAATACCCTAACATTCAATAAATTGCAGGGAAAGAATCAAGTTAAAGGCTAAACTTAGTTTCTGGACTGCAGAAAAAAAGAAAAAGAAAAGCTCTCTGTTCTATTAAAAATCCTAACTGTAAGGAAATTAAATTTGTTGTTGTTGATCAATTGAATGCATAAATACAATAAGAAGTAAACAAAGATCTGTAACTATGATTTGCAGATCTGAACTCCAATTTAAAATAAAGAAAGAAGAGTAGTTGCAGGCTTCCATCTATGATTTGAAACTGTCAGCAAACATCTCTGTCTTCTGAAATAAGGTAAGTAAATGAATTTTTTTTTTTGTTATTGATGAGTTAAGTAAACAAATATAACTAAGAAATCTTCAATCTGGAAATTATAAATTCAGATTCAACTTGAAAGCAAGATATCAAAACAAGTTCCAGTTTTGAAGAAAAAGAAACTGTCTCTGTTCTTCATTAACTAAGGTGAGCAAAACTTCAAGTTTGAATCTGCTGTTGTTGTTTGTGAATAAACCTATGCTTGTTATAATTTTCTTTGTGTTTGGATTCTTATATGGATGCTTATATGAATGTGAATGGCTTTGCATGTGAATGAGTGGCCAAGCTTATGTTTGATTTTCCTGGAAACATTTGTTTCCTTGTCTCTGTCTCCCTGTAACATTTTAGTTACGGTGATGATTCAAAATCCCTATCCTTCAACCCTTTTGGAAACAAAATGGAATTGTAAAAGATATGGTTTAACAATTCACCATGTTTTAAAAGTTGAAACAAAGCAAAGCCTGGGTAACTTTACAAATACTCTTATATTGATTTCCTGGTTACAGAATAAAACACATTCAAATGCAACATTCTTTTCCCCTTCTTGTTCCTGAAATATGTTAGTAATTAAGTAAAAAAAAAATTGTTACTTAAATTTGTGTTTCAATTCAGTAATTAATCAAAGCAGGTTGAAATTTTCTTTTTTCTGGAAACTAAATTTTGGTTTACAGATCAACCAATATCCAAACAACTCCAAACCTCTCTCTCTCATCCCTTCTGGAAGTAAATTGAAACAAATTAAAGATTTTTTTAAAACCTGTGTTTATTCCATAAATGAACTAGAGTAAATTGTATAAGAAAAATTTCCTGTAAACAATGAAGCACAGCCAAAATTCAAATGTTCAAGAAATTCGAACTTTACGAATCTCAAATTTAGTAACACTATCTTAATCTTCTTTAAAGACAATGATTTTAGAAACAAAAATCAAATTTTTTCCTTGCATATTGCTCAGGAAAATGGGGGTTGATCAAAAGGTGAGTTTTTGACAAAATCTGGTGATCTATGTAGTTATAAGCCTCGAATTCGTGGTCGCCGCATGATTTGGTGTTCGTGATCACCATAAAAATGCAGTTTGATTTTTTTAAAAACCAGATTTCGAATTCGAGCTTAATTTAGGGTTTAAGAACCCATTTGGGTTCGCGTACGAAACGACGTTGCTGCGCCTTCCACAGACGACCGGACCTCATCGCACCGGAGCCATTAGAAGTGTCACATGTCGACGAAGTCGTGACCAAATCTTGTGGCATCTGACGATCGGAGGAGGCGGGACGAGCTATTTTTCTGGTGAAGCTTCGCTGGGTTGTTGGGTCGAGATAGCTCGATTCTGGTTTTCGAAATGAATTCGAATTCTGGGTGTTTGTAGGGTGTTAGGGGATGAGCGCTGAATTGTTGGTGGCTGCAGCTTCGACCATCAGCAGTGGTCTTGATCGTGCACGTGTACGAGCTGGTGGTGGTATCAGTTGTGATGGTTTGGGGAAGCAGGGAGGAAAGCTCGAAGCACCACTCAGGGATTTAGGTAGAAAACTCGAAGAGAGA
Organism: Allium cepa; assembly: GCA_030765085.1. Taxonomy (NCBI): domain Eukaryota; kingdom Viridiplantae; phylum Streptophyta; class Magnoliopsida; order Asparagales; family Amaryllidaceae; genus Allium; species Allium cepa. Next base: position 67,934,900 of record CM060929.1, read on the forward strand.
CTCGGGTGGCTTTAGCGTTTGTCGCGTCGTTTTTAAACCTTAAACAAATTTCGGAAAAAAATAAAGCACGGGTCACTTTGGTGAAAAACCCGAAGTTAAGGGGTGTTTGTCTCGGGGTAAACCCGAAGTAGGCCTCGGGTGAATGTAAAACAGCAACAAGCCCAGTTTTCAACCCAATTTTGAACACAAGTTAAATTTAATTCTGAATAAACTAATGATATTTGTAAATAGGATATGAAACAAATGGTATTTCAAATTTATAATTTTATAAAAGTGGTTTTAAAGTTTAACTCAACAAAATTTTTTAAAAGTAAAATAAATGTTTAAATGTTAATTTAAAAACCCGAATTGATTTTCTATAAATGAAGTATTTTAAAACTTAGATTTAAAAAAAAAATTGTTTACAAATTTAACTTGATAAAAATACTTAGGAGCAAATCCAATAACTTAAAGACAAAATTCTTTATAATGATTAAATAAAAATTTTAAAACATTAAAATTTGCAATTACTTTATAATTAAAAGTTGATTTAATAAAAGGGTGAAAGTAATTAAGATTTACTTAATTATAAATTAAGGATTTATGAATTAAGATAATTAATTAAGAAAAGTTAGTTGATAAAGTTAATTAGGATTGAACCAATTTATAGTTAAGAATAATTAATCGTTGATTTAAGTTTTATAAAATAAATTGTGTGGTTAACACACTTAATCATATTTACCCTAATTAGAGATGATTAACTATCATCAATTGTTCTGTATTGGATTGATATTTTTTGTTGTGATGTTGTGATTGCTTTGTGATGGACTGTGATTTGTGATTTGTTCCCATATGACCGTGAAACCCCTTTTGCCCGTAAAACGGCATTTAAATTTCGATGCGATAGGGAGTCGGATTTCAGTTGGTTATCCAAAACCCACATCGAATCATACTAGTGAGTCTTTGTGATTGATAAATTTATTTTATCTATGAATTTGTGAATATAGATAAGCGTTATGGGTTATACCGCTTATCGATATGAGTATGAAGTTGTGCATTATTGTGTTGAATCCTAGACCACACTATACACACACAAATATGGATTGCACGAGGAGATGGGTTAAGTCACAGATTTTTGAAATATATTTAAATTGGTATATTTGAATCCAAAATAGTTTTGGAATTAGAATTGAAGCTTTTGAAAATAGTTATTTTGAATAACTAGATCGAGTTTTGAAATTTAAATAATTTGATTTAAATCCAATATTTGGGATTGAATTATGTGGTTTGGAAACTATTGGTTAAAAAGGTTATTCTACTTATAAATGTGTTATATGGGTTTTTTTTAAAACCATTTAAAAAAGCGATGTTTGGGAACTTTAAATTTAACCCAAAGTTTTTAACTTGTATAAATGAAATCGGATCTTCCTGAAACAAAGACTATTGTTTTTAAAAATAAACGCTTTCACAAAAGATAAGAATTTTCAATTTGTGTTAAAGGGATTTCAAGTCTAAAATGAAAACGGTTTTCCAGGTTATGAGTAAATCTTTGGAAATAGTTTTGAAAGCTATGAATAAATCTTTGGTTTAAAGACCGGATGGGTTAATCCAATTTGAAATGGAATTGCTTTGAAAGGCTTCGAATGAATTTTTGGAAAGATTGATGAACTTTGTTTTAAAATTGAAAGTGGTCTTAAAATGATTCTTTTATTTAAATGATTTAAGTGTGGGAATTGTTTAAACCATTGAAGGTTTTTGAAATGAATCTTTTTGTTAAAAAAAAAAGATTGGAAATGGTAAATTGTTTAACCATTTGAATGAAAGGTTTTGGGTTTTATAAGTTGTGACTTAACCGAAATCCCATATCCATATGTTTTTAAACATGGCGCTTGCTATTCGGTTTAGCCGGGAGAGGACCTTGTGTCATACAACCCATTCCGAATAGTGATACGACGTTATGGATTGCATTTAAAGACCGGTGGTGAAGACTAGGTATTTGTGAGAACGATAGGATAACCTATCGATTGACTCTGCACTGAGTTGCTCCGGTATAGAGTTCTCCTTAGTGATTGGAAGTCCGATCGGGATTGTGGATACCCGGATTTGCAAGGGCTTCTTCAGAAGTGCCTTCGGTTCTGTTCGAACCCAGAACAGACTTGTATGGTTGTATGTCCGACATTACACTTTGAGATGTTAATTGATTTCTATCAAATACATTTCTGCTTGGTGGCGGAGAATTTATTCTCTTAGCTTAACACCCTTCTCTGAGACGCACGAGCTCAGAGGTTATGTAGTTGATATTTATCAGTGATATATTCCCAATTTGGTAATGTGGCATGCTGAGTGCTGCTGTGTGATGATGATCATTTGTTGATCATTTGTGATCGAAGCATGGCTTTTGTATAAAGCGTAGCTTTGTGGACGAGACTGCATCAGGACCTCACTCCCCGGAAATGGTCGAAACAGGAAAGATGCGGCAAGGTTATGAGGGTCGCGCCCTTTAGGGTATGTCATTTCCTTCTGGAAAAGGGTGGTATCATGGTATGGAGCCCAGATACTTACTCATGTTGATACACTATATCTATTACTGTGTGGTGTTGTTGTGCGCGCGCTCGGATAAAGGTCCCAAAGGACCGGGGGATGGCATATTCGTGTAGTAGTTACGTAGTTACAGAGGTAACCCGGCCTTGTGTTGGCAGAGATCTAACCGTAACGTTAGTTCTCGGGACGTCCCGCCAGAGGCGTACCCATGTGGCAATAGGAAGTTCCTTAGCCTGACCATTTGTTGGAAATCCATTCATCCAATACGTGCCTTGTACGGTTTTAGTTGTAGAACCTGCCATTTAACATGGCAGCTATAGTAGGCATAGCATCATGGTACCTATGCTGGCTAGGATTTATGTTATACTTTCGAAAGATTTTCCACTATGCATTAGTAAAAATATCAAAGAAAATTTTCTCGTATTAAGCATATTTGACTATCATAAGGAGAAATCTCCTCCAAGTCTGCGTTTGCATTGTGTGTGTGGCGGGAGGCCTTATGGTAGTTTCATTTTCTAAGAAGCATTGCGGATTTCAAATTTAAATTCTCTTGTTTGTTTCAAAGACCAAATGTTTTTGTTTGCTCATACCAGTCTCATGACTGACCTGGAGTTTATTGTTCCTTTCCTAAACTCTGGGTGCCCACTATTTTCCCACACGGGCAGTCTAGAGTTGGGTTTTTCAGATAGTCAGGTTTAGTAGATTATCTGGAGCTAGTTCAGTCTTTGGATCTGAACTGCACTTGCTTATCTTGTGCATCTTGATTTGGAGTTCGAGCTACGTCTGGATTGGTGCTTTGGAGATGGAGATTACTGATACTGGAGTTCTTTCTTGAAGACTATTTTGGAGATTTGTTCCGCTGCTAGTGTTATTATTATATTTCCGCTGCTATTCTTTGTATCTCTGATAATGTTGATATCTATTGTACCATTCTGTTGTATCATTCATGTTGTATCAGTTATTGTATCAAATGTTGTATATTGATATATGCTATTCATTTCTTCCGCTGTGTTACTTACTTAATGTGTTATAAACTCCGACGAACCAGGTTCGACGTTTGGATCTGCGGCATTTGAATACGAGTGTCGTATTCGGTGCCAATTTTCGAAGGTCGAGTCAGGGTCGTTACAATTGGTATCAGAGCTGAAGGTTAAAACTTTAGCTCAGGAGTATAACACATTAAGTAGCTCATTAGGGATAGGGTGAAGTATACCCTAGAATGAGTATATCCCTAAGATATCCGTTCAAATGCCTCACTAAATTCTCTTACTATCTACTGATAGTAAGTATGAGTGCAAGAAGAGAACGAGATAGGGGACAGGGAAGTACCAGTACAAGTGGTCAATGCCCTGCAACAACGGAAATAACCTTCTTTATCAATCTCCTTTGATTCGTCTTTCAATTTCTTTTGATTGCTTTATAGCAGCTCATGAAAGAAGCTTCGGTGTGATGGTGGCCCTACGAATCGTAGATAAGTCTCTATTTCGTATTCTCTTAGTTAAATTTCCATCAGCTTTTCGTTCTTAACCTTAGCGAAATTTAAATTTGATAAATTGGTATCTAAAATATAAAGTTAAATAATTTGTATCGATAAAATGATTTCGATTAAAACCAAATTTGAAATTCTATTGTAATTCCTTATGTTGATTGAAGTCCGAAGAGGGACAAGTTGATGTATACTTTGGGGTATTCCGACCTAAGTTGGAATCCATATCTTGTGTTTGAGAAATTGTAGAAGATTTAATCCATCTATCTATTCTCTGGGATCCGATATATTCTACGAACGATTAGTTATCCTTCGAACTAATCAATGCCCTTGCATATTCGTAGACCGGATAAACCCGAGTATCTTATGAAATAATTGTATGAGTTTATTCTCATATTGTTGATATTCTGATTTGTTAAGCCAAATACAGAATTGATATCCAGTTTAATTTGGAAAGATATTTCTCTATCTTTAATCTTTTCTTTGTCGTTTTCCTTGCAAATTTCGAGGACGAATTTTTTTTTAAGAGGGGAAATCTGTAACGATCCTGATTTTTAATTAAAATTAAATTGATAATGTAAATAAATTTTTGGATAAAATTGTAAGTTAATTTGAATTTTCAAATTAAATAGGATATTTGTTTATTTGAATATTGATTTTAAAATTTAATTGAGTTTTCGAATTTTTATATTTAAAATCTTATGAATAAAAAGTAACATCCCAAAATTTTCAATTTAATAAATAACATATTTCAAACTTTTGGGATTTAATTTCAAATTAAATTGGAAGAAAAAAAAACCTAAACAAATAAAAATGAGTGATAGTAATATATGATTAAATCCCAATTTTATTTTGAGATTAAAATATTGAAATAATAAATGTTGTAAAAAGTCATATAGATTTAAGATCTTATATATATGAAAATGACATATATTAGTAACATTGAATACACATTAAAAAAAAATAATTTAAATTTGTTCAAAATAAAGTGTGAATGTATAAATGGATATGAAAGTTTATATTTCAAGTTTGAGATTGAAAATTTAATTTAAATTTGAAATAAATGTTTTAAAAAAATTTAGTAGCATTCAAAATCATTTCTTTCTTTAAAATTAATAAAACAAAAATGTGTACAAAATGAGCAATAAGAGTTTAAAATAATATATATAGATAAGTTGCTTATTTAAAAGATATAATAGTCTTAATTCAAAAAGAAAAAAATATATAATGAACTAAGCTTAAATATATTGGTTTAAAAAGTGATATTGTAAAATTGATATAAACAAAAGTTTACAAAAGCTAAATCATCTTGTATACTTAATAATTAGATTTGATAAAACAAGGACTTAAAACACATTGTACATATGCATATATACATACAAATGAATAAAAATATATATATTGGTTTATAAAAGTATGTATATAATATAGGAAATAAAATCTATAAAGTTTCTTTTGCCTTGTTACATCAAAAGCTGAAACTTACCTTCACAATAAAATTTAATAATTAAGAAAATCTATGTTTTAAGATATCTTTTTACAAATGGCACAAACCATCATTTCCTAAATAAAATAATCAAATAAAAAATTCAGAAAACTTTTCACCTTCTAAAGTTCGATTTTTTAAATCTCCTAAACTTCTGAAAAGTTTAGTAATAAAAAATCTAACATTTCATATCTCAACACTCAAGCAAGAAAAAAAAATTCAGAAAAAAAAAGAAGAAAGAAAACTGTCAAGCTTTCTTCAATTCAAACTAAAAACTGAAGTGATTTCTAAAGCATCAAGTGTAGTGTGATACATTCAGGTAAGTTTTTAAAATTTTATAGTTAATAAAATTTTGGTTTTGAAGTCATATGTTAACAACAATTTTTAAATTCAAACTGCAGATTTGCCTTGAAACAGTGAAGTTTCAGGGTTTTGCCAATGCTAGTTTCTGGAAATAATTGTAAAAGGCAAGTAAATTTTCTTTTAAAAGAATTTGAGTTTGAAGTTATAATTGCTAAGGGAAAAAGAATTTAATACCCTAACATTCAATAAATTGCAGGGAAAGAATCAAGTTAAAGGCTAAACTTAGTTTCTGGACTGCAGAAAAAAAGAAAAAGAAAAGCTCTCTGTTCTATTAAAAATCCTAACTGTAAGGAAATTAAATTTGTTGTTGTTGATCAATTGAATGCATAAATACAATAAGAAGTAAACAAAGATCTGTAACTATGATTTGCAGATCTGAACTCCAATTTAAAATAAAGAAAGAAGAGTAGTTGCAGGCTTTCATCTATGATTTGAAACTGTCAGCAAACATCTCTGTCTTTTTAAATAAGGTAAGTAAATGAATTTTTTTTTCTTTCGTTATTGATGAGTTAAGTAAACAAATATAACTAAGAAATCTTCAATCTGGAAATTATAAATTCAGATTCAACTTGAAAGCAAGATATCAAAACAAGTTCCAGTTTTGAAGAAAAAGAAACTGTCTCTGTTCTTCATTAACTAAGGTGAGCAAAACTTCAAGTTTGAATCTGCTGTTGTTGTTTGTGAATAAACCTATGCTTGTTCTAATTTTCTTTGTGTTTGGATTCTTATATGGATGCTTATATGAATGTGAATGGCTTTGCATGTGAATGAGTGGCCAAGCTTATGTTTGATTTTCCTGGAAACATTTGTTTCCTTGTCTCTGTCTCCCTGTAACATTTTAGTTACGGTGATGATTCAAAATCCCTATCCTTCAACCCTTTTGGAAACAAAATGGAATTGTAAAAGATATGGTTTAACAATTCACCATGTTTTAAAAGTTGAAACAAAGCAAAGCCTGGGTAACTTTACAAATACTGTTATATTGATTTCCTGGTTACAGAATAAAACACATTCAAATACAACATTCTTTTCCCCTTCTTATTCCTCAAATATGTTAGTAATTAAGTAAAAAAAAATTGTTACTTAAATTTGTGTTTCATTTCAGTAATTAATCAAAGCAGGTTGAAATTTTCTTTTTTCTGGAAACTAAATTTTGGTTTACAGATCAACCTATATTCAAACAACTCCAAACCTCTCTCTCTCATCCCTTCTGGAAGTAAACTGAAACAAATTAAAGATTTTTTTTAAAACCTGTGTTTATTCCAGAAACGAACTAGAGTAAATTGTATAAGAAAAATTTCCTGTAAACAATGAAGCACAGCCAAAATTCAAATGTTCAAGAAATTCGAACTTTATGAATCTCAAATTTAGTAACACTATCTTAATCTTCTTTAAAGACAATGATTTTAGAAACAAAAATCAAAATTTTTCATTGCATATTGCTCAGGAAAATGGGGGTTGATCAAAAGGTGAGTTTTTGACAAAATCTGGTGATCTATGTAGTTATAAGCCTCGAATTCGTGGGTATCGCATGATTTGGTGTTCGTGATCACCATAAAAATGCAGTTTGATTTTTTAAAAAACCAGATTTCGAATTCGAGCTTAATTTAGGGTTTAAGAACCCATTTGGGTTCGCGTACGAAACGACGTTGCTGCGCCTTCCACAGACGACCGGACCTCATCGCACCGGAGCCATTAGAAGTGTCACATGTCGACGAAGTCGTGACCAAATCTTGTGGCATCTGACGATCGGAGGAGGCGGGACGAGCTATTTTTCTCGTGAAGCTTCGCTGGGTTGTTGGGTCGAGATAGCTCGATTCTGGTTTTCGAGATGAATTCGAATTATGGGTGTTTGTAGGGTGTTAGGGGATGAGCGCTGACTTGTTGGTGGCTGCAGCTTCGACCATCAGCAGTGGTCTTGATCGTGCACGTGTACGAGCTGGTGGTGGTATCAGTTGTGATGGTTTGGGGAAGCAGGGAGGAAAGCTCGAAGCACCACTCGGGGATTTAGGTAGAAAACTCGAAGAGAGACTCGGGTGGCTTTAGCGTTTGTCGCGTCGTTTTTAAAGCTTAAACAAATTTCGGAAAAAAATAAAGCGCGGGTCACTTTGGTGAAAAACCCGAAGTTAAGGGGTGTTTGTCTCGGGGTAAACCCGAAGTAGGCCTCGGGTGAATGTAAAACAGCAACAAGCCCAGTTTTCAACCCAATTTTGAACACAAGTTAAATTTAATTCTGAATAAACTAATGATATTTGTAAATAGGATATGAAACAAATGGTATTTCAAATTTATAATTTTATAAAAGTGGTTTTAAAGTTTAACTCAACAAAATTTTTTAAAAGTAAAATAAATGTTTAAATGTTAATTTAAAAACCCGAATTGATTTTCTATAAATGAAGTATTTTAAAACTTAGATTTAAAAAAAAAATTGTTTACAAATTTAACTTGATAAAAATACTTAGGAGCAAATCCAATAACTTAAAGACAAAATTCTTTATAATGATTAAATAAAAATTTTAAAACATTAAAATTTGCAATTACTTTATAATTAAAAGTTGATTTAATAAAAGGGTGAAAGTAATTAAGATTTACTTAATTATAAATTAAGGATTTATGAATTAAGATAATTAATTAAGAAAAGTTAGTTGATAAAGTTAATTAGGATTGAACCAATTTATAGTTAAGAATAATTAATCGTTGATTTAAATTTTATAAAATAAATTGTGTGGTTAACACACTTAATCATATTTACCCTAATTAGAGATGATTAACTATCATCAATTGTTCTGTATTGGATTGATATTTTTTGTTGTGATGTTGTGATTGCTTTGTGATGGACTGTGATTTGTGATTTGTTCCCATATGACTGTGAAACCCCTTTTGCCCGTAAAACGGCATTTAAATTTCGATGCGACAGGGAGTCGGATTTCAGTTGGTTATCCGAAACCCACATCGAATCATACTAGTGAATCTTTATGATTGATAAATTTATTTTATCTATGAATTTGTGAATATAGATAAGCGTTATGGGTTATACCGCTTATCGATATGAGTATGATGTTGTGCACTATTGTGTTGAATCCTAGACCACACTATACACACACAAATATGGATTGCACGAGGAGATGGGTTAAGTCACAGATTTTTGAAATATATTTAAATTGGTATATTTGAATCCAAAATAGTTTTGGAATTAGAATTGAAGCTTTTGAAAATAGTTATTTTGAATAACTAGATTGAGTTTTGAAATTTAAATAATTTGATTTAAATCCAATATTTGGGATTGAATTCTATGGTTTGGAAACTATTGGTTAAAAAGGTTATTCTACTTATAAATGTGTTTATATGGGTTTTTTTAAAACCATTTAAAAAAGCGATGTTTGGGAACTTTAAATTTAACCCAAAGTTTTTAACTTGTATAAATGAAATCGGATCTTCCTGAAACAAAGACTATTGTTTTTAAAAATAAAAGCTTTCACAAAAGATATGAATTTTCAATTTGTGTTAAAGGGATTTCAAGTTTAAAATGAAAATGGTTTTCCAGGTTATGAGTACATCTTTGGAAATAGTTTTGAAAGCTATGAATAAATCTTTGGTTTAAAGACCGGATGGGTTAATCCAATTTGAAATGGAATAGCTTTGAAAGGCTTTGAATGAATTTTTGGAAAGATTGATGAACTTTGTTTTAAAGTTGAAAGTGGTCTTAAAATGAATCTTTTGTTTAAATGATTTAAGTGTGGGAATTGTTTAAACCATTGAAGGTTTTTGAAATGAATCTTTTTGTTAAAAAAAAAGATTGGAAATGGTAAATTGTTTAACCATTTGAATGAAAGGTTTTGGGTTTTATAAGTTGTGACTTAACCGAAATCCCATATCCATATGTTTTTAAATATGGCGCTTGCTATTCGGTTTAGCCGGGAGAGGACCTTGTGTCATACAACCCATTCCGAATAGTGATACGACGTTATGGATTGCATTTAAAGACCGGTGGTAAAGACCGGGTATTTGTGAGAACGATAGGATAACCTATCGATTGACTCTGCACTGAGTTGCTCCGGTATAGAGTTCTCCTTAGTGATGGGAAGTCCGATCGGGATTGTGGATACCCGGATTTGCAAGGGCTTCTTCGGAAGTGCCTTCGGTTCTGTTCGAACCCGGAATAGACTTGTATGGTTGTATGTCCAACATTACACTTTGAGATGTTAACTGATTTCTATCAAATACATTTCTGCTTGGTGGCGGAGAATTTATTCTCTTAGCTTAACACCCTTCTCTGAGACGCACGAGCTCAGAGGTTATGTAGTTGATATTTATCAGTGATATATTCCCAATTTGGTAATGTGGCATGCTGAGTGCTGCTGTGTGATGATGATCATTTGTTGATCATTTGTGATTGAAGCATGGCTTTTGTATAAAGCGTAGCTTTGTGGACGAGACTGCATCAGGACCTCACTCCCCGGAAATGGTCGAAACAGGAAAGATGCGGCAAGGTTATGAGGGTCGCGCCCTTTAGGGTATGTCATTTCCTTCTGGAAAAGGGTGGTATCATGGTATGGAGCCCAGATACTTACTCATGTTGATACACTATGTCTATTACTATGTAGTGTTGTTGTGCGCGCGCTCGGATAAAGGTCCCAAAGGACCGGGGGATGGCATATTCGTGTAGTAGTTACCTAGTTACAGAGGTAACCTGGCCTTGTGTTGGCAGAGATCTAACCGTAACGTTAGTTCTCGGGACGTCCCGCCAGAGGCGTACCCATGTGGCAATAGGAAGTTCCTTAGCCTGACCATTTGTTGGAAATCCATTCATCCAATACGTGCCTTGTAAGGTTTTAGTTGTAGAACCTGCCATTTAACATGGCAGCTATAGTAGGCATAGCATCATGGTACCTATGCTGGCTAGGATTTATATTATACTTTCGAAAGATTTTCCACTATGCAGTAGTAAAAATATCAAAGAAAATTTTCTCGTATTAAGCATATTTGACTATCATAAGGTGAAATCTCCTCCAAGCCTGCGTTTGCATTGTGTGTGTGGCGGGAGGCCTTATGGTAGTTTCATTTTCTAAAAAGCATTGCGGATTTCAAATTTAAATTCTCTTGTTTGTTTCAAAGACCAAATGTTTTTGTTTGCTCATACCAGTCTCATGACTGACCTGGAGTTTATTGTTCCTTTCCTAAACTCTAGGTGCCCACTATTTTCCCACACGGGCAGTCTAGAGTTGGGTTCTTCAGATAGTCAGGTTTAGTAGATTATCTGGAGCTAGTTCAGTCTTTGGATCTGAACTGCACTTGCTTATCTTGTGCATCTTGATTTGGAGTTCGAGCTATGTCTGGATTGGTGCTTTGGAGATAGAGATTACTGATACTGGAGTTCTTTCTTGAAGACTATTTTGGAGATTTGTTCCGCTACTAGTGTTATTATTATATTTCCGCTGCTATTCTTTGTATCTCTGATAATGTTGATATCTATTGTACCATTCTGTTGTATCATTCATGTTGTATCAGTTATTGTATCAAATGTTGTATATTGATATATGCTATTCATTTCTTCCGCTGTGTTACTTACTTAATGTGTTATAAACTCCGGCGAACCAGGTTCGACGTTTGGATCTGCGGCATTTGAATACAAGTGTCGTATTCGGTGCCAATTTTCGAAGGTCGAGTCAGGGTCGTTACAGTAATGGTTTGAATTCAATTTGGTTAAGTTAATTTAGTCCAATTAATATAGAATAATCAATGGATGGTTTTATAGATAACCACTTAATGTAATTAATAAAATAAAATTTCTTTGTGAAATAAATAAAGGAATAAATCAAGATGGTTAATTAAGGAGTAATTGATTACTAAATGAAGTAAATAAAATTATAGTTAATTATCGTTTGGAACTAATCGAAAATGATTAATATTGTGGTTTATTAAGGTAATTAAATTTGATCAGGATAAATTAAAATATAATTGGTAATCCTCAATTTATATATAAAAAAAGAATATGATTAAAGATTTGATTAATTAAGATGTATCAATTAATAAATAAGTGGCTTATGAGAAATTAATTAACGTAAGTAATTAAGGGTTAATGAAATTTACGTAGTTAATTAATTCGAGGAGTAATGAAAGATTACTTATTGATTTCAGTTAGAAGAACTAATATCATGAAATTAATTAAAATTAATTACTTGAATGGAAAATTGAAAGGATAATTACTCCGGGGTGATTAATTAGGATTAAAAAAAATGAAGGAATGGTTGATCAATTGATTTGAAATGAAGTAATGTTAAATGAAGAAACCTAAGAGGTAGATGCTAGTAATTCAATCAGGATTAATTAAATCAAATTAGTATGTGATTAATCTTTGCTGATGAATGATTGAATAGTATTGGATGCTTCGAATAAGTTAATATGAAATGTTGTGTATTTCATTGGATAACTTGGGTTAAGATGACATGTGACTCGAAGGGGCCGGGAACGGGTATTGGGAAATACTCGAAACCACTTCGAATCTCTTATAATTGATATGAGAAATTGTTAAGTGGGAATAAATGGATTTAAATAAATCGGATTATTTAATCTAAATTTTGGTACATAGAATACTTATTTTGAAAATAAGTTATGACTATGGCAAAGTGTGACTTTGCAAATTTATTTGTGAAATAAAAGGATTGGAATGAAATGATTTAAGTAAATTAAAGTTATTTTATCTGAATTCGGTATTTTAGAAATGGATATGTGTAATAAGCATTGTCTATAGCAAATTGTGAATTGGTTAAATTATAAAAGTTACCCGGGTTTTTATGAGTTGTTTGTTCTGGTATTCCATGTTAGTTGGATTTACTCACGCTGGTTTCCAGCCTGACCCGGGTGTTACTTTGGTGTAGTACTCGGGTCAGACTGAGTACTACAGATTTTCAGGTAGGTATGTTCTGAGCTCAGGAGGCGAGTTGGTGGCAATTCGTATAGAGTATATCCGTTGTATTTATACTATTGTTAATCTGAGTCATGATAATTGTAATATTCAGTGACTGTATATTATGTGAAACTCTGATGTATATTAAATGTAACTGACAGTTATAATATTCTTTTGTAAACTGTTATTATTTATTATATTTTATCCGCTGCGATTGTGAGATGTTTGGTGTTTCTGTTCTTCTTCTTCTATCTCTTTCTTCTTTTTCATAACTATCTGGAATTTTCGGGTTGGAAAATTTTGGGTCGTTACAATTTTACATTTAGTTAAGTATTTTACAACTATCTTACAAACTAATAATTATTCTTCAACTGCTTATCTAATTATTTTTTAAATTTCAAGCTATTTTCTAAATATAAAATGGACGGAGTTCAAACCATTATTAATTAAATACCCAACTGAGGTAAGGATTAAAGTGATAATCCAAATGAGGATTAAGATAAATGTGAACAAGTGAATAAAATCGAAGTGAGGATGGATGGAAAGTAAATTGATTTGGCTAATAATCAATGAAGTTAATTACGTAGGACGTAAGTATACTATTCTATTCGCATAGTTGTTTGATCCAGATTCGAGCACAGAATTTCGAGATAGTTATATCGATCCGAGCTGGGATTTTTCACTCGATTTTCGAGGCGAACCTGGATATGGGTTGTTGATTGATTCTAGATATTCCCTATCATAGTTATAGCTATGTAAGGAGAATGACGGTTTCTGAACAAGAAACCAGATCCGATTCCGCACTAGGAAGTCGGGTGGACAATACTAGTTCGGAAGTGAAATTGTGTGATCGAGCGAGCGATTAGATTGGTATAGCGTACGGATGATATGTGTTCATCGTATGGATTTGAATGAAATTGATATTGAAAAGAGTAATCAAATTGGAATATTTGATTTTGAATAAACAAAGTTATATATCTTTGTTATATATAAGATAAATCTCTCCTTGTTGTATCTATTGACGGAAGAAAAGGATTTTGAAAGTGTTTGAAGTATAAAAGGAGTTTTATACAAGTTTGAAATAATCCAAAGTTTTTAAAGAATTTTGTTTAATATATTTATTTATATATATATATATATATACATATATAAAGGATCTTATGAGGATTTGGGGAAAGGATTTGGGAACCTATGGATTTGGAAAGGCTTTTGATTTTCGAGTAAAATTAATATTGGAATTTGAAAAGCCTAGTTTGAGAATTATCGAATTTGGGATAATCAATTTTGTGTAAAGAAGTTTTGTATGAGATCATACTAGGTGTATGATTTGAAAGATACTATATGCGTATAGTATAAAGTGTTTTGATGATGGATATGGGGAAAAAGGCGCTCCCTTCAAATGAACTTCTCAGGAGTACCACCGGGTGGTGTTGCCTTGAACCCTAAGGGGGGTTCTAAAGTTGATCCTATGGGGAGTCCGGACAAAACTATTTCTTGTGGATTATGAGTAGTGTGTAGCAAAAATCGAGGGGCGCTGATGCCTACATAGGCATTTGGGTTATACTGTGACGATAGTGTAACTCGATGTCACTGCAGTCTACTGCAGACCATAGCGAAAGTCGTGTGTGCTGCTGAGGGCCAACGGTTTATGTTTGATTTTATATTGGTAGACTACGACCTATGGTAACATACCAAATGTTGGGTGTGCCATTGAGAACCAATGGTCTACGTTTGATTTTACATCGGTAGACTGTGACCTATGTACGAGTGGAGAAGTTTCATTCGGACAGCGAAAATCGAGGGTGCTGATGCCTGCAGTTACATGGACTTTTGCTGCGATGGCAAAATAACCCTGGAATGTAACTGCGATCTGTTGTGGGTTCCATGGTGTAATCGAGGGGCGTGGAGTGCCTACAGTTACATGGACTTTTGCTGCGGTGGCAACGTAACCCAGGATGTAATTGCGACCATGGATGGGAGTGATGATTTCCAGAGCATTCTCGCCAAAGATATTTCGCCTATTTTCAAAATGTTTTCGATAGTTTCTATAAAATTATTTTTCAAAGTATTTTCACTGGATGTTGAAAACAGGTCTGCCACGCACTTATAGATTTTCAGTCATACGCCTGATCAACGTATGACTGAATTTCTGTAAGAACAAGGATGGACTTATTAGAACATCGAGTTATAAAAGTATTTGTATAAAAACTATTTTAGTAATATTATATAGATTTTCAATGTAGTTTATAAAAAAAATCAATCAAAGAAAATTTATTTGATTTTAAGCATTTTAATAATTCTGGTTTCATTCCTTTTCGTGGACAAAAAGATTTAAAGGGGGGAGGAATGTAACGACCCGAGATTTTGACCATAGTATTATAATAAGAATTTAATCTAATTAAATAAAATACAAGCTTTTCATTTTATAAATAAATAAAATCTTTGGACATTTACCAGTTATATATATATATATATATATGTATGTATGTATGTATGTATGTATGTATGTATGTATTGTGCAGGAAAATTTGATTTGAAAATTTAAAATAGAATCTTTCAAAAATATTTACAATAAAATCTGTCTTATTCAATTAAGTTAAAAAGTTCGACATTATTAACATTCTATATAATACATATATGAATATAAATAAAGTCTTTAATAAAACAATCCTATGAATATTAAATATAAATATAAAATATAAGTACAAATATATGTTATAAATCAAATGTTTGAAACTTAAACTATAAATAGAAATAAAAATAAGAAGTTATGTTAACAATAACTTATATGGTTAAACATAAATAGAAACATAAGATAATTCTAGTATAAATACATATGTTATGCAAGACAAAAACAAAATCTTTGACAAAAATAATAACAAGTGTTGTTGTGTAATACATGTATGTGCAATGCAAAAGAAGACAAAGTATTCATATATGCAAAATATCTTTGTACAAATAAAAAAATATATAAGATAAAAATATAATAATAATAAATGTAAACATATAGGAAACATATGCATTAAATGCTAGCACAACATTTGTCATTTCAAATTACAAAGGGAATCATCTTAGTACAAAAATACGGCCAGCCGAAATATACAAATATCACTTCGAATTGTAGTGTGCTAAACACAAAATCTGATCAAAACAAGTTGAAGCTTGTACCAGTTGTAGCCTACACTGTTCAAAGTTGTTTCTACATAAACATCCTCTCATTCTTGTTCGTTCTCAACATTGCAAACCTGAAAAAGAAAATAAACATCGTTACAAACTTAAACATCATTCAACAGCAATCAGGCAAGAAGATTTAAAGGAAATCAAGTAGTGGCTTCCAGAATTTATTCTCTGTTCCCAAACTTTTTTTTAAGGTGAGTAAGCTACTGTTTTTGAGAAACTTAATCTGGTTTAAATCTTGATGTACGTGATAATCCTTGAACTTATGGATGTAAATCATGTTACATATCTGTATACAGGAAGGTTCAGTGGATGCAGGTTAGTATAAATGTTTATACTTCTCTGCTTAAAGTTTACAAGCCTTAACAATTTAAGAAAATCAAATGCTCATCTCCTAATCCTTTTCAGGATTTGATGTTTAAACAAAAGTTGTTTGAATCAACTAGATCTTAACCTTAAAAATATTTCCATGTTACTGGTTTAAAATTTAATGGGAAGTTTGAAATTACAGTAGATTTTCTTTAATTATGTAAACCCAAACATTTTAATTTGTTGATTTGAACTCGCAATTTGAATCGTCACTCAAAAAATTGATTTTTAAGATGAAGATCATGAATTTTAGGTTTGTAATTGGGTGATATTGCATGTTGATCGAAATTGGGTCTAGTGGCAAATTCCGGCGATCGAGATACTTTCTGTGGTCAGAATAGTGCTTGAAGGTGGAGGAGGATTTGGAGACCTCGATAAAAATGTCTGATGAATTTATCAATCGTCGTAGAGGCCGGACTTTGACGATAGAGGTTTTAAGCTTGTGTTTATGTATGGATCGAATTCTTAGTGCTGAGTCGTCCTCGGTTGACCGGATCAGTTCGCATCGGTGGAGATCGAAGCCTGAAAGTCAGGCGAAGCTTTGACCAGGAGCATGTGTCCTCTGATGATTGGAGGAGGAAGAATGGGGCGTTTCGTGAGAGTCGTTTTGTTCCAGTTTCGAGTCATATGGCCCGATTTCAATCTCGTTGAGGTTTGGGAATGCTGGGTGTTCTGGTGGTGTGCGTGGGTTGTAGCAGACTGGTTGAGGGCCAAAACTTTGATCGTAGATGGCCAAGATCGTAGTACACCAACACATGAATATTGATACCTCGGTTGGAGTTTGAATGGAGGAAGGCGAAGATGATTCAAGTGTGGCATCGTGTATTTTCAGGGGGTTTGTTATGTTAGTATCTGTTTAAGGAAATGAGCAAAGTCAGGTTTTGGCAAGATGAATTGCTTTGACCTAATTTGGAACAAAATTTCTATAACAAATTCAAGCAAAAATTCTTCCAAGTCAAGTTTCCAAAATCTAATTTAAATTAATTTTTTTTGAATTAAACTATTTAACTTTGTCTAAATGGAATTAATTAAGGTTGTTCTATATAAGTAATTAAGCAACAGTTAATGAGATTTATTATTGGTTGATATGTGAATGTGATTGATTAATGAGTTTTACAGAAAGGTAAATTAGTCAATGTAATTAATGAAAGTTCATATGTAGTGTAATCAATTAAAGATTGATTATTTTAGGATTGATTAATTAAGGCAAATTACTTAGTAAAGTAATTAGTGGATAGTTATTGAAGGTAATTATGGGTAGAATCAGCAAGTAGTGATTAAATGATGATTAATTGACTAATTAATTAATGTAATTAATTTTAAGTTAACTAATTAGTTAATTAATTAAAGATAATCACTTATAAATTAATTAGGTATAATTACTTGATGAAGTAATTAATGGATAATTACTAAATGTAATTAATTAGGGGTTAATTGCTAAATGTAATTAATGAAGAGAGTAATTAGTTGATGGAAAGTAATTAAGAAAATTACTTAATGGAAGTAATTTAGGGTTAATTACTTAGTGTAGTAAATCAAAGGATTAATATAATTAATTAAGGTGTTAATTAATTAAGATAAGTAATTACAGGATGGTTAATTACTGGAAGTGATCAGATGATCATTAATGAATGTCATTAATTAATTAAAGTTTAATTGATGGGAACGATTAAGGTTAATTAATCTGTATGGTAAATAAAAATTAATTACTTAATGTAATAATTAATTAAGGACGATAATTTAAGATGGATGATTAAAAGTTGATTAATTATTGGTTGTAATTAACTAATTTTTAGGTAAGCAAAATTAAAGAGTAATCTAAGTATCAAGTTGGTAATTAAATTAAAGATTTGAATATCTGTTCAAACTTGTTATGCATGATTGAATGGTGTTGGATGATTTGGTTATATCTAATCCGATAGCATATAATGAATCATGATATGTTATGAAGGGTGAACCGTGATATTCTGAGTTGTCCATCAATGATTAATTTGCTATGTGACTATGATATTTTGTATATAGCTGGTTTGTATCCACTTAAACTGGAAATAAGATGATATTGGATTTGAAGAGATCAGGGTCGAGAATTAGTAAATATCCAAAACCACTTCGATTCTTTATGGATTTCGTATGTGAAAACAATAGGCTGGAATGAAATGATTTAAGTGAATTGGACTATTTAATTTAAATTTTTGTACTTAGAAAATGGATGTATGAAATAAGTGATGCCTAAAACAAATTATCAATTTGTAAAGTGATTCGAGTTACCCAGGTTTTCCTTGGGATATGAATTTAGTATATCCAATTATATGGGTTTATTCAAGCTGGTTTCCAGCCTGACCCGGTTGTTACTTAGATGTAATGCTGGGGTCAGACCGAGTATTACAGATTTTCAGGTAAAGACGTTCTAGAGCTCTAGAGGCGAGCGGGATGGCAAGAACGTATAGAGTATTTTCGATGTATTATATTATTATATATCTAAGACTTGATAATTATGCATACCCAGTGTTCGTATAAATGTGTAACTCTGATGTATTATAAATGAAATTGAAAGGTAATGAATGCTTTTGTAAACTGTATTTATTTATTATTGTATTTTATCCGCTGCGAATGTGAGATGTTGATGTTCTGTTCTTCTTCTTCTTCTATCTCTTTCTCCTTTTTCATAACAATTTGAAATTTTCGGGATCGGAAATTTTGGGTCGTTACAATTTTGAAATCCTATTGAATGTCGTTTTGGGTTGAAATGGGTTTTTTGATAAGCGAATGATTTCAAATCTAATATTTAGGATTTTTGGAATATTTTAATTTAAGCATATTTTGAACTTCCCTATTTTACCGCAAACTTTCTATTTGCCATTTCTAATTTATTTGGAAATGTTTTAAAGTTGTTTATCTATCATTTAATAATGATCTAAAGTTGTTTAACATTGTTTAATAATGTTTAAATGTTGTTTGTTTCAATTAAATTTTGTTTTATATTTATTTATTAATATTTTAATATTGTGAAAGGCTATTTATTTAAATAATTGACATTGTTTGAAGATAATTATTATTATTTATTAATAATATTTTGCAAGTCAATTGTTTATTATAATAAGGTTTTTAAAGATTAATTATTAATTATTATATTAAGGGTGTTTGAAATTATTAAATATCATATCAGTAATGTTTTAAAGTTTTTAATATTATACTAATAA
Organism: Allium cepa; assembly: GCA_030765085.1. Lineage (NCBI taxonomy): Eukaryota > Viridiplantae > Streptophyta > Magnoliopsida > Asparagales > Amaryllidaceae > Allium > Allium cepa. Next base: position 67,954,408 of record CM060929.1, read on the forward strand.
TATTTTGAAGTAAATTAATTATTTCTTTAATGATGTTCTAAAGAAAATTGACTGTGTTATTAGTGTTGTTGAAAAGATAATTTATTATTTATTTATGATGTTTTAAGTTAGTTAATTTATCTGATTAATTATATTATAAATAATAAACAGATTTATAAAGGAATTTCATTTCATAATGATTTTTCAAATGAAAATGGAGTTTTTGTGTTTATAAATGATTTTTATAATGGCTTTAGAAAGAACTTTTATAAAGGGATTTTAAAAAAGACTGTTATAAAGTAAATTTAAAAGGGAATTTTATAAAGGATCTTTATAAAAGAGTTCCATAAAAGAATAAAGTTTAATAAATGGATTTGTATGTTTATTAAAAGAGTTTTATAAATAGTTTATGGATTTTGTGACGACCCAGAATTTTTAAGCCCTTTAAATCGGAATATTAAATTAATTTTAAATATTCAATGTAATACTTTTAACTGGAATTACACATATCGCTATTTGTATGATAATTAAATAATAGAATTTAGTTATCAGTAAGTGAGTAAATTGTTGAATCTCGAATTTTAAGACTGTTAAAAATAATTTGAAGGTTTGTAAAATTTATATTGATAACACTGAAAATGATAGAAGTTGTAAAATTGAAACTAACATTGGTTTGTTCAGTTTTAAAATTTTATTTTTTAAATTGAATTTAAAAATAGCCTCCCAAGGCACAGTCTCGGAATTAGACGAAACCAGTTCCATTGGGTCCGCAATATTGAATTATTACCGGATTTCAAATTTCGTATTAATCGAAGTTAGTATGTGGGTGCATGATATATAAACACGCTGAAAATTTCATTGTTAATAGTCGACTTAAATTGAAATTTGAAATTAAATTTATACGTTGTTTAAAAAGTCGACCTTCAGTCGAAAAAATAATTTCACATCATCGTTTTCTTTCACACCAAAGCACTGTAGTCAACCATTATGGCCCATAGCTTCTCCAACACGCTTACATTGATATTTATCCCGAGCCTTCGTTCCATTCGAGAACATAACCGAACAATTTCTTTCCCCTCCTTTTCTTTCAGGTGCCGCTCCCCATTTACTTCTTCTTCTTTTTAGTCATCAAATTCAAATAAAAAAATAATAATAATAAAACATAGGCGATTGTTCGATGGCGGCGCGGGATTTAGGGGCGAGCTCGAATATCGCGAGCTGCGTGCGCGCGCAAGAGGGGAAGGCTGGGCGAGGGCTTCGCGTGTTTGAGAGAGGGAGGGTTTTGGATATGGAATTTGGAGGCGAGGTCAAGGCGACATGCAAGGAATTCGGCGAGGAGTAGTGAGCCGTGGGCCGCGACTTAGTCGCGCTGCGTGGGGAAGCGCGCACACGCGCGAGTGGGGATTCGTACTCAGGCCGATGGCGTCGAGGAGGAGTGGCGAGCAGTGGTGGGTTCAAGGCTGCGTTTTGGGGCTGCGTTCGATTTGGTATGGCCTTTCCTTTAATTCAATTCGATTTTTATAAAATTACTGGTTCAGGAACTTGTTTACAGTAAGCAAAAAAAAAGGAGTCTATTTTAATTTTACAGAATATGAATATTTAGGTAAGACAGATAAATTTGTTTTCTATAATTTTAGTTTTGTTAATTGCACAAAACGGTAGGTTTAAAAACAAAAGTTTTTTTTTTATATAATCAGTGGTTGTCAGTTACAAATAAGATTGGGAAATATAGGAATTTTAAATTTTTGAGGATCTAATTGTTTAACAACTCATTTAATTATTTGGATTACTAAAAATATTTCCATTTAAAATTTAGATTAAAAATTAAATTAAATTATTAGTCTTAATTAAAATCATTGGTTAACCAAATTTTTAAATGGAATTGATTAGTTCGATCGATTCAAATATTAATAAATCATCTAATGATTTTACAAGGTCTGTAAATGGTGAGATGGGTTGGATTGCAAATGGAAAAAGGTGAGTTAATCTCACTCAGTTCGATTTAATTTTAAATTTAATTTAAATGATTAAATTTAAATAATTGTTTGAATGGTTGAGTTGATTGATGTGTTATATTATGGTATATTTTGGAATTGGTATTGTATGTTGTGCTAACGGCTGTGGATGCAGGGAGAACAGGTTGGAGGGATCCAACTGGGTCCCTCAATATATATATATATATATTGTTTATTATTCTCCGTTAGGCTTTGTGGATATTCTGTGATGAATTATCTCGAAATATTGAATGCTATAGTTGCTTGGATATATTCTGGTACTCTGAGTTACCAGATTATATAGCATTGGATTTTTGGTAAGAAAATAATTATAAAGATTGTAAATAAATTAAAATGGATTGAATAAGAATATTAGTGTTTTCAAAATGTTAACTAATGAATCCTGTATAAAGAAAGGAATTTTGAATAAACAGAAAGCTAAGAAACTTAAATTTCAATGTTACTGTTTAAAAGAATAAAACAATTATTTTAAATTTAGGATTTAAATTACCCTAGAAGAATAAAGAGGAAATGAGAAAAATCTGAAATTTGTATATCTCAGTTAAAGATTAAAATCAAACGGAAAATGTTAACAATTATAATGAAGTCAATAATTAATGAATTTTGAAATGAACCGAGCAAGTAAAGAAATTTATTTTAAATAGAATGAATTGGAAATCAATTTGGGAAATTGATTTAAGAGCTTGAAGTTAGAATTCTCGCTGAATGGCCAAGTACACGTTTTTAAAAGTCAATTTGTAAATATAAATTAAATGCTTTAAAATTGTTTTTTTTAAAAGAAGCAAGTTTTATAAAATTTAGTATTTCTAATATTTAATTTCTAAAGCAAGTATTTCCTTTTCATATATTATAGCATTAATTATTTAAATGTGACTTAATATTTGTTTTAAAAGTAAAAAACTGGTTTTATATTTTATAAAGTAACCTTATTTTCTCAAATTCATATAGTATGTATTTTTAACGAATTATTTAAGTAGTTATCCTAAATGTTTTAAAGTATATATTTTAAAGTATACATTTCAAAGTAAAGTTTTTTAAATTATTTTAAAAATCTAGTTTGTGCTTGGTGATTTCAGAGGAGATATAAAATATTTGGAAAAATCGATTCTGAGAAGAATGATGGTTTTGAAACTGTTTTCAAAGAATTGAAAATAGAAATATATCTTGTGAAGATATTTTTGAGATTAATAAATAATTTGGAAAATTATTTATTGGTCGATGGTTGTTTTGTGAATATAATTTATAGTTAAGTAACCGACTATCAATATTGGACAAACACGCTAGTCATTTCAAAGAGACCGGGATCGAGATTTATTTCTCGAAAACCACTTCGATCCGGTTTGTACGTTTCGTGGAAACGGATTTGTATTCGAATATGAGCAGTGGAGTGCAAGGGCTAGTCGCTACTAATCCTGAGGATATTTTCGAAATGGATGTAGTAGGAATAGTGCCTTCGGTTCCGTTCGAACCCAGGACGGACTTGTATGGATGAATGCTTGCGAAACATCGTCAAGTGGACGATGGGCATTCTTAGGGATATGTTCTATAAAAGGTAACGCTTAGCCTCAAGCCTCATCAAATGGGAATGACTGAAAATCAGAGGTTATGCAGCAAGGCTAGGTGGGTAGCACCCAAGCTGGGTGAGGTCATTCCAGTCTAGATGTCCCTTATTATTATTTCGGCTTAGTGGGCGGTTGTTGATCCCAACCGCGGGGTGATCTCACTCGGGACTGTTCAGTAAGGAATGCGCAACGATCCTAAATTTTTGAACAATTTAAATTGGAAATATTTAATTTATTTTAAATATTTGAATGATGGTTTAAATTTAATTCCCAATATAACTGTGAATTTGGCGATTAAATTTTAAAATTTAATCTATGAAAAGTTGAACAAAAATTTAAATTTGATATTGGCGTTGAAATTGAATATTGAATTTGTATTTTAATTCAAACTAATGACTTAGAAAAATAATTTGGATACAAGAATTTTTATTTATAAAAATTTATAAATGGGTGGTTAGTTTTTAAACAACATTTTTCTTTTCTTTGAAAAAAAACAAAGTAAATAAATTTTTTATCAAAAACAAATTGAATTTAAAATAAATAAAGAGATACACATAGTAAAAAAAAATTTCAAACAACAAAATTTACAAAACAAAGCAAAGAAGTAACAAAACCAATTGGAATTCAAATATATAAAAAATAAACATAAAATAAGAGAAAAAAAATTTGCTGATGGAAGTTTAATCGGTTAAAATTCTTTTATAAAATTTTGTTAAGTGTTAGGAGTTAAACAGGCTTTAATTTCAATGTTGGCCCATATTTTTATTGATGCTGTGATTAAGTATACCCGTTTTCCCTTTACCCCATTCATTCGAAACCCTGAGACAAAATCAAAACGAGGAACGAAAAAATGGCGGCCTCTCTCTAAAATTTGTTCATTCCTTCAATCCAAATTTAGGGCTTTCGAAGCTGTGCTATTTGCTTGATCGATAGGAATTTGCGTGTTGCCTTGCTCGATCTATTTTTCGTTGCTCACTGCTGCTTCGTTCTCGTTCGTCCTCTTTGAAATTTTTTTTGGCTTTCGTCTTTGCTTCGGTGAAAGGTGAGTTTTTTTTCTCACGATTAATTGTTATTCAAGTTTTTAAATTGGTTTGAATTGGGTGCTTGGTTGCATGCTATGATTTGGGGTGTTATTTGTTATCATCTGCTCGGTTATTTGAATTTAAACTAATAAGAACAGATAAACCACTGCATGTTGTTTGTTGGGTGTTATTTGCTATCATTTGCTCTGATAAATTGATGTAAAACTGATAAGAACAGATGTTAGTTGAAATTTGTTTTTTTAAACTGAAGAGAGCAGATGCTATAAATTTTGTTTTTTAAGCAGTTAAGAACAGATGCTTTTAAACTGATAAGAACAGATGCAATCAAATCTTGCTTTTAAAACCGATGAGGACAGATGCTATCAAAAATTTTGCTTGTTTTTGTTGTGGTTGCATGTGATCGATCTTTGAATCTGGTTAAGGAAATGTAGTAAGGAAAATTAATACTTGTGAGCAAACACCCATTTTTAATTTAAATCTCTTTGCATGTGAGCAAACATCTAAATTTAAATATTAAGTAAGATAATATGGTTGCTTAAGTGGTTGCTGTAATAATGATGCTTGTTGTGATATTACTGCATATTGTATATATATGAATATGTTAATGTGTGTGCATGTGAGTTTTTTTTTTTTTGAAACTACAGGGTGTAAAATAAACTCAAAAACTAGTTAGTTCCTCTTCTGGTTCATTTTATGTTGAGAAGTTTTAACAAAATTTGTCTTTAAACTGCAATATTTAAATTGTAAAAAAATAATAATATGAGAAGCAAGAATCTATAAGGATTCCTGCATGTATAGGCAGTAGTTTGAAACTGTGGTTATGAATGCATTTGAATCTGCATAACTTGATTCTCTGTTCATAACTGGTTACAGAGTTTTAAAAAATAATAGAAGATTCAAACTTTCCATATAAAAACTTTGCAGCCTTGAGTTTTCAAACAAATTTGTTGAGTTTAATCTCCATCTTGATTATGAAACATGTTTAAGTTTTTAAAACTTGCACTAGTGAGCCAGAAATAAAATTAAAAGCAAGTTTTGAAGTTTTTCTTTCTTCTACTAGGAAATGAGTATCAGGCTCAACAAGTAAAACATATCAAAATTTTAAATATATCTGTAATATGTGTTTAAGTAATAAATCAAAGTAAAGTTGTGAAGTTTCTTGCAAAAATTTTGTTTACAGGTCAACTTATATCAAAGAAAATCTAAATCTCCTCCTCTTTGATTCTAACAGGGAATGCACACAAGTTGAAATATTGTTTCAAACTTGTATTACATTTCAGTAATTAAAGCTGTGAGTAAACCTTTGCTTAATTCAGTTCTTTGTGTTTGAATGCTTGCATAAATGTGAATAGCTTTTGCATGTGAATGAATGGTTATGCTTGTGTTTATATTTGCTTGGAAATGTTGTTTCCAGTTCTTCTGTTTCCTGTAACACCATGGTTTACCGTGTAAACCATGCTAAAACTAGATTGACACGGGGAATTTGTATTTGCTTGTAGATTTTGAGTTGAGATTTTCTGGTTTTAGCTACAGATCATTTTGTTTGAAAATTTGAATTTGCTGGCTACATGATTTTGAACTTCATTCCTTGGCATGCACCACATTCGAACTACAACTAGCATTTGTTTTTTTGTTCTGTAAACAAGCTTGATCTTCAGCTTGAAATTCTCAGTTTTGAATCCTTCATAATTCCCTTTTGTTTTAAATCCTCAGATCTTCAAATTTACATTGTTCCCCAGATCTGAAGTGCTTCATATTAAAAACTTCCTGCATACTTTTTGTTTTACATATTTACATCTTTGTACAATTACATTTTATATTCTGTTTATACGCATTCAAGTGTTCTCTGTTGATTTACTGTGAAGGTTCTGTTTAAAAATTTCAATATATACAAATCTAATTCATATTAGCTTTAAACGTTTAAATGAAAACTGATACCACTCTCCACTTATTCCTTATGAAAGGGTTTGTGCCTTTGTTCATGACTTAAGTTTTAAAGCCTGTAGTGTTTTGTTCTAAACAATTTTCAAATTAAGTTTTATTTTGTTCTAAACAAATTAAGTTTTGTTTGCTCTAAACAATTTTCAAATTAAGTTTTGTTTTGTTCTAAAAAATTTTTCAAATTAATTTTAATCTTTGGTTGTTGAGATGTAGGGAGTTAAAGTTGTATTGCATCCTAGATATATGAATGAATATTTTGTTTTGCATGTTGACTGTGTATATTATTAATCCCTGGTTTTGTGCCTTAAACTTGCACCATGTTTAGTAACAAACTAAGTAAGTTTTGAAATTTTCTTTCTTTTACTAAAAAAAAATGTAAGCCCAACCTTTCTGTAAATTTCCATACCCTTGTTACAAGTTGTTGCACTATATTTGGACTTGATCATGGCTTCCTCTGTTGTATACATGTCCACTGCAGTTTCCTCACTGATGCATTTGGACTTGACTGTTGCACTTGTAGTTGCATTCCATTTTGTTGCATTTGGACCTGACTGTTGCACTTGTAGTTGCATTCCATTTTGTTGCATTTGGACCTAACTGTTGCATTTGTAGTTGCATTCCATTCCGTTGCATTTGACATGGTGTTTCTGGTCTGCATACTATTCAGTGTTTCACTGTTGCACTATGTTGGTCTAACCCTGTTGCAATTAGTTTATTTTGTTAGCACTCATTTGTAGTCTGCACCACCATATGATTTTGTAGCCTGATCTTTATTGAACATGTGTTTTGCTATACTGTTCACTTGAGTTTGAAATTGTGTCTCATTTGAAACAGTGCAGTCCCTTTGTTTTTGAGGTATATGCATGTTGACTAGTTCACTTGCTCATATGTGTTGATTCTCTGATGCATTTCTTATGGTCTGTTTCCTGTTGTTATGAGCTTAATGAGTTGTGCTCATTTTGGTCTGCATTCTGTAAACTTTGAGTTGTATTTGTGAATCTTTCGTTGCTTCATGTCTTTGCCATTTCTGAGACTTTGCCCTTGATAGCCTGCTTTGACATTGCTGTTTGTATTGCTTTGTCTGATGCCTTCTTGACTCTTTTGTCTGTGCATTGGCCTTGAGTTGAACCTAGTTTTGAAACTTGGGTTTGATCTTGTTTTGATCTGATAGCTGTGTGTTTTTGTTTGGTGCACACGAGTTGGCGAGGCAGTACACATGTGTATAAATATACGTGTGTACTGCAGCCACACAGGATTGACAGATTTTTAAAAAAAAATTGAAGTTGTTAATATGGAAATCCATAATAGATTTAAACTGTTTCATGTGATTCATCATCTCTATTGCTTAGTTTACATGAATGCATGTTTGTTTGGCCATAGTCATTTTTGCTCTGTTACATCCCAGATTTTATTCGCTGGTTTGAGATATGTGTACTCCTGTACACTACTTATCATCACTTGTGGGCATTTACATTATTTACACTATTTGTTGATCCGATTTGTTTTGTTATCTCTGGTGTCTGTACTGCACTATTAACCCTGTTTGGGCTGTTACCATTTTATTTCTGTTCATTTCAAATTTATTTACTTGAATAAAGATTAATCCTGACTCGAGTGTTTTTGTGTTTTGCATAAAATGCTCGGGTCAGACCGAGTATTTTTACGTCTTGGAGATTTTCTCGCAGCGAAGTTAGAGAGAGAGGGGAAAGCACTTCACTAAAGCTTTACAGAAAAAAAATTTCTTATACTTAATAAAAATTGTTTCGCTGTATAAAATGTAATTCATTGTATAACTCTGATATTTGTATATAAAAGAAAAGTTCGTTTATAAAATATATTATTGGTTCTGTGATTCTGTGACTGATTCTGTTTAAATGTTATAAACTAAATAACAATCCATCATTTTGAACGTTTCTAGTTGGTTTAATTACCGACTAGAGGCGGTCAGAGCGGCGGGTCGTTACAAAGTGGTATTAGAGCTTTGGTTTATACAAAACTTAGTTTATGGCGTTTAATATGAATAGTTACTAGAATCACTTTAAAGAAAACGTTTTCCAAATCTAAAGAGGTTTAAATTTTTTTTCTTTAAATAAAAAGTATTTTGAAAATTAGAATTATTTTTGAAAATTCCCCTCTCTAAATTTAGGTTTGCGATAGTTTCTATTCGGTGAGGTCTCCTTAGATTTGAGTTTCGATTGTTCGGAAACTCGTTATCAAATTGTTGAGATTTACGGAAAGTGAAATATAAGTTAAGTGAATTAATGAATTGGTTTAAATTGGTTTAAATCGAATATTGTGAATATCTCCAAAGTAACAATTGGGAAATAAAATGACATGTCAATTTGGTTATAATCAAGAGAATTATTGAACTATAACTTGGGATTTGATTCTAAATTCTTTTGAAAAATTGATTTCAAACGTTGTGAAGAACGATTTAGTAAATAAAAAGATTATAAATATTTAACGTATAATATGGATTTTGGTATATAACCAAGTTATATAAATTGAATTGAAGTGATAAAAGGAGATTATAAATCGAAGTTTTATAAATAGAAGTAGAATTTGTAAAGATCGTTTATAAATTCGAAACCAATTGAATTTGATAAATGAAACATAAAAGTTGTTAAAGGAGATATATTGTAATTTTGGACAGTGAATATATTATTAAATAAATCGGTTATGTCTTGGGAAAATGATTGAATGATCCGACCTTTGCTAATGAGTATTGCAAATTTTGATAGGATATTTAATTGTCGACTTAACTGTATGAATAAAACAAGTTTTGATGTAAAGCTTATATTTCAAGTTAGACTAATGCCTAAAATAGTTAATGTGGAAATATGAATCTAATGGAACTAAGTCGATAAGTGGTTTACTAAAGAATTATTTGATTATTTTGGAAATGAAAAGCAAATGCAAAAATTCAAATGGAATTTAGATTTCAAATTTGATGTTTGTCAACATGAAAATCCATAATAGATTTAATTGATTCGGTGATGAATTTGAATTTGAACATGCAGAAAATGAAGTTAATCCATTTCAAGTTGTTTTAAAATGTGTTAAGAATCAAAATCATAGATTTCAACATTTATTGTTGAAATAGACGTTTTCGACAGAAAGAAAGGAAATGGTGGACTATAACACTGTTGTTATAGTAAATGCTTTCCAAAAGGAAATGTTTTATATAGTATTGGGATTTATATATCTATCTTAAATTCGAATCCCTATACTAGTGATTTTGGGTCGTCGTAACGATGTTTTACGCAACATTCATTTTGACTCAAATAAATGTGTTTAAAAGGGACACTTTCCTTAAAGAATGAAATATATACTTGTTTATGATTTAAGTATATTAAATATTTTCAAAGTGTTGGAAATAAATGGATTTGTGAATTACTTATTATTAAATAAGTATAGAAATATTTTCCAATATGAAATGAAAGGTTTGAAATTTTATGTTTTAAAGATAAAGTGAAAAGTGTATGTTTTGAGATTTTATCTTTTAAAGATAAATTGAAAATGAATATTTGAAATCGATTTGAAAATCGTATATTCATAGATATTTTGGAAATGTAAATTCATTATGGAATTTATAAAAGAAAGGGAAATTTGTTAGAAATAAATATTGATTTATTTTTGAAATGTGGAAATAAATTTACGGATTTGGAACGTAAGTTTAAAATAAATCAGTAAGGATTTATTTGATTGATTTAAATGAACCATTTTAAGTTTAAAATGGATAAATATTTGGAAATGTTTCCGTTTAAGGAAATTGCTTTGAAATTTGTTTTCAAAGATTGAAAGGTGAAAAATGATTTGAAATTTGTTTTCAAATGATTAAGTGTGGAAAATTATATATCTTGTAAAGATATTATTTTTGGAAAATATGAACAATTAGTTCAACTTGGTAATTTTCAAAGGATTGAATTTTGAGTTAAATTAAGTTTAACTTTGACACCCAAAAATAATATAAGTTGAACTTTGAATTTAGAATGGTTGATTTGGATTGTATGTCTATCATTGTGAATTGACGACATAGCAATTGATCTCTATTAAATATATATCTGTTGGTGGCGGAGAATTTATTCTCTTAGCTTAACACCCTTCTCTGAGACATACGAGCTCAGAGGTTATATATCGATAGACATCAATTATGTGTTGAGAATTTACGATGTCACGTGAAATCCAAATCGAGTGTGAAGTCGATAATAAATTGAATTATGAATGTGAATTAGGTTTGAGATAACCTTAAATTTCCAAATCGACTTAGACGAAAATTTTAAATGGATAATGAAGTGGAAAATTTGTGAATCCTCTATTTGTTATGGGTATGAAATATTATGGTTTTCATAACGTATATATGAGAATACGATTAAATTCGAAAACCATTTAGTTTGGAAAAGTAATTGTTGTGGAATGAAATATTATATATGTATGTATGATATTATGTTTTCCAAATTGAGGATATGGAAAAGTACCTTCCATTTAAAATTTGTGAAGGTTGTTGGAACTCGAGATGAGTGTCCATTTGAAAATCGTAGCTACGTAGAATTCCATAAGTTGGATTGACCATTTGATTTCCATTAGTTGGATTGACCATTTGATTTCCATTAGTTGGATTGGCCCTTTGTTTTCCATTAGTTGGATTGGCGCTTTGTTTTCCATTAGTTGGATTGGCCATTTGTTTTCCATTAGTTGGAGTGACTAGCGTAATTTGAGGGGCGTGATGCCTACAGTTACAAGCGATTCCACTGGGATAGTGGCGTAACCGCCGAGTAAACTGCAATCCAGAAGCCAAAGCGAAATTCAAGGGGCGAGATGCCTACGGTCACAAGCGATTCTACTGGAATAGTTGCGTAACCGCTGTGTGGACCGCGATCTATGGCAACAACCATGGCGAAATTCAAGAGATGAGAAATCTACAGTTTACAAGTGATTCTACTGGGATAGTAGCGAAACCGCCAGGTAAACTGTGATCCATGGGGGAATGTGCTTTCCATATCCATTTTTAGAAAAGATTTGTAAAGTATTTTCACTGGGAATTGAAGCAAGTATATTTAGTACTTGGAGATTTTTAGACTTGCGCCTGGCCAGCGTATGCCTAATGTCTTTAAGAACGACAATAGACTTGTTAAATTTCGAGTTAGCAAGTATTTTCAAACTTTAAATAGAAAATCAATAATCTGAAATTAAAGCAACATAAATTCCAACCAAATGAACTAAGGAAGAGGATTTTTGAAATGTTTTGAAAGTCCACAGCTTTGGAAAAGTTATACTATGTAAATTTCTTAAATGAAGAATTTAAAATTTAAAATTTGGGTTTTGTAAGTTGAAAACTTTAGTAAAAGACTTTTGTGTCTTGATTGTAGAAAATGATGAGTTAATTAACAAAGTTAGTGAGACAAAACCAATAGAATGAATCCTATACTTATTTATTTATTTTTAATAAGTTTTGAGCTCGATAAAATTGTGTAGGGTATAAATATCGGTGAGATCTTAACAATTATTTTTTCCTAACTTATAATTTCGGGACGAAATTCTTTTAAGGAGGGGAGATTGTAACGATCCTAAATTTTTGAACAATTTAAATTGGAAATATTTAATTTATTTTAAATATTTCAATGATGGTTTAAATTGAATTCCCAATATAACTGTGAATTTGGCGATTAAATTTTAAAATTTAATCTATGAAAAGTTGAATAAAAATTTAAATTTGACATTGGCGTTGAAATTGAATATTGAATTTGTATTTTAATTCAAACTAATGACTTGGAAAAATAATTTGGATACAAGAATTTTTATTTATAAAAATTTATAAATGGGTGGTTAGTTTTTAAACAACATTTTTCTTTTCTTTAAAAAAAACAAAGTAAATAAAATTTTTATCAAAAACAAATTGAATTTAAAATAAATAAAGAGATACACATTGTAAAAAAAAAAATTCAAACAACAAAATTTACAAAACAAAGCAAAGAAGTAACAAAACCAATTGGAATTCAAATATATAAAAAATAAACATAAAATAAGAGAAAAAAAATTTGCTGATGGAAGTTTAATCGGTTAAAATTCTTTTATAAAATTTTGTCAAGTGTTAGGAGTTAAACAGGCTTTAATTTCAATGTTGGCCCATATTTTTATTGATGCTGTGATTAAGTATACCCGTTTTCCCTTTACCCCATTCATTCGAAACCCTAAGACAAAATCAAAACGAGGAACGAAAAAATGGCGGCCTCTCTCTAAAATTCGTTCGTTCCTTCAATCCAAATTTAGGGCTTCCGAAGCTGCGCTATTTGCTTGATCGATAGGAATTTGCATGTTGCCTTGCTCGATCTATTCTTCGTTGCTCACTGCTGCTTCGTTCTCGTTCGTCCTCTTTGAAATTTTTTTTGGCTTTCGTCTTTGCTTCGGTGAAAGGTGAGTTTTTTTTTCTCACGATTAATCGTTATTCAAGTTTTTAAATTGGTTTGAATTGGGTGCTTGGTTGCATGCTATGATTTGGGGTGTTATTTGTTATCATCTGCTCGGTTATTTGAATTTAAACTAATAAGAACAGATAAACCACTGCATGTTATTTGTTGGGTGTTATTTGCTATCATTTGCTCTGATAAATTGATGTAAAACTGATAAGAACAGATGTTAGTTGAAATTTGTTTGTTAAACCGATGAGAGCAGATGCTAAAAATTTTGTTTTTTAAACTGTTAAGAACAGATGCTTTTAAACTGATAAGAACAGATGCAATCAAATCTTGCTTTTAAAACTGATGAGGACAAATGCTATCACAAATTTTGCTTGTTTTTGTTGTGGCTGCATGTGATGGATCTTTGAATCTGGTTAATGAAATGTGGTAAGGAAAATGAATACTTGTGAGCAAACACCCATTTTTAATTTAAATCTCTTTGCATGTGAGCAAACATCAAAATTTAAATATTAAGTAAGATAATATGGTTGCTTAAGTGGTTGCTGTAATAATGATGCTTGTTGTGATATTACTGCATATTGTATATATATGAATATGTTAATGTGTGTGCATGTTAGTTTTCTTTTTTTTTTGAAACTACAGGGTGTAAAATAAATTCAAAAACTAGTTAGTTCCTCTTCTGGTTCATTTTATGTTGAGAAGTTTTAACAAAATTTGTCTTAAAACTGCAATATTTAAATTGTAAAATAATAATAATATGAGAAGCAAGAATCTATAAGGATTCCTGCATGTATAGGCAGTAGTTTGAAACTATGGTTATGAATGCATCTGAATCTGCATAACTTGATTCTCTGTTCATACCTGGTTACAGAGTTTTAAAAAATAAAAGAAGATTAAAACTTTCCATATAAAAACTTTGCAGCCTTGAGTTTTCAAACAAATTTGTTGAGTTTAATCTCCATCTTGATTATGAAACATGTTTAAGTTTTTAAAACTTGCACTAGTGAGCCAGAAATAAAATTAAAAGCAAGTTTTGAAGTTTTCTTTCTTCTACTAGGAAATGAGTATCATGCTCAACAAGTAAAACATATCAAAATATTAAATATATCTGTAATATGTGTTTCAGTAATAAATCAAAGTGAAGTTGTGAAGTTTCTTCCAAAAATTTTGTTTACAGGTCAACTTATATCAAAGAAAATCTAAATCTCCTCCTCTTTGATTCAAACAGGGATTGTACACAAGTTGAAATATTGTTTCAAACTTGTATTACATTTCAGTAATTAAAGCTGTGAGTAAAACTATGCTTAATTCAGTCTTTGTGTTTGAATGCTTGCATAAATGTGAATAGCTTTTGCATGTGAATGAATGGTTATGCTTGTGTTTATATTTGCTTGGAAATGTTGTTTCCAGTTCTTCTGTTTCCTGTAACACCATGGTTTACAGTGTAAACCATGCCAAAACTAGATTGACACGGGGAATTTATATTTGCTTGTATATTTTGAGTTGAGATTTTCTGGTTTTAGCTACAGATCATTTTGTTTGAAAATTTGAATTTGCTGGCTACATGATTTTGAACTTCATTCCTTGGCATGCACCAGATTCGAACTACAACTAGCATTTGTTTTTTTGTTCTGCAAACAAGCTTGATCTTCAGCTTGAAATTCTCAGTTTTGAATCCTTCATAATTCCCTTTTGTTTTAAATCCTCAGATCTTCAAATTTACATTGTTCCCCAGATCTGAAGTGCTTCATATTAAAAACTTCCTGCATGCTTTATGTTTTACATATTTACATCTTTGTGCATTTACATTTTATATTCTGTTTATACGCATTCAAGTGTTCTCTGTTGATTTACTGTGAAGGTTCTGTTTAAAAATTTCAATATATACAAATCTAATTCATATTAGCTTTAAAAGTTTAAATGAAAACTGATACCACTCTCCACTTATTCCTTATGAAAGGGTTTGTGCCTTTGTTCATGATTTAAGTTTTAAAACCTGTAGTGTTTTGTTCTAAACAATTTTCAAATTAAGTTTTATTTTGTTCTAAACAAATTAAGTTTTGTTTGCTCTAAACAATTTTCAAATTAAGTTTTGTTTTGTTCTAAATTTTTTTCCAAATTTAGTTTAATCTTTGGTTGCTGAGATGTAGGGAGTTAAAGTTGTATTGCATCCTAGATATATGAATGAATATTTTGTTTTGCATGTTGACTGTGTATATTTTTAATCCCTGGTTTTGTGCCTTAAACTTGCACCATGTTTAGTAACAAACTAAGTAAGTTTTGAAATTTTCTTTCTTTTACTAAAAAAAAAAAAATGTAAGCCCAACCTTTCTGTAAATTTCCATACCCTTGTTACAAGTTGTTGCACTATATTTGGACTTGATCATGGCTTCCTCTGTTGTATACATGTCCACTGCAGTTTCCTCACTGATGCATTTGGACTTGACTGTTGCACTTGTAGTTGCATTCCATTTTGTTGCATTTGGACCTGACTGTTGCACTTGTAGTTGCATTCCATTTTATTGCATTTGGACCTGACTGTTGCATTTGTAGTTGCATTCCATTCCGTTGCATTTGACATGGTGTTTCTGGTCTGCATACTATTCAGTGTTTCACTGTTGCACTATGTTGGTCTAACCCTGTTGCAATTAGTTTATTTTATTAGCACTCATTTGTAGTCTGCACCACCATATGATTTTGTAGCCTGATCTTTATTGAACATGTGTTTTGCTATACTGTTCACTTGAGTTTGAAATTGTTGTCTCATTTGAAACAGTGCAGTCCCTTTGTTTTTGAGGTATATGCATGTTGACTAGTTCACTTGCTCATATGTGTTGATTCTCTAATGCATTTCTTATGGTATGTTTCTTGTTGTTATGAGCTTAATGAGTTGTGCTCATTTTGGTCTGCATTCTGTAAACTTTGAGTTGTATTTGTGAATCTTTCGTTGCTTCATGTCTTTGCCATTTCTGAGACTTTGCCCTTGATAGCCTGCTTTGACATTGCTGTTTGTATTGCTTTGTCTGATGCCTTCTTGACTCTTTTGTCTGTGCATTGGCCTTGAGTTGAACCTAGTTTTGAAACTTGGGTTTGATCTTGTTTTGATATGATAGCTGTGTGTTTTGTTTGGTGCACACGAGTTGGGGAGGCAGTACACATGTGTATAAATATACGTGTGTACTGCAGCAACACAGGATTGACAGATTTTAAAAAAAAATTTGAAGTTGTTAATATGGAAATCCATAATAGATTTAAATTGATTCATGTGATTCATCATCTCTGTTGCTTAGTTTACATGAATGCATGTTTGTTTGGCCATAGTCATTTTTGCTCTGTTAAATCCCAGATTTTATTCGCTGGTTTGAGATATGTGTACTCCTGTACATTACTTATCATCACTTGTGGGCATTTACATTATTTACACTATTTGTTGATCCGATTTGTTTTGTTATCTCTGCTGTCTGTACTGCACTATTAACCCTGTTTGGGCTGTTAACATTTTATTTCTGTTCATTTCAAATTTATTTACTTGAATAAAGATTAATCCTGACTCGAGTGTTTTTGTGTTTTGCATAAAACGCTCGGGTCAGACCGAGTATTTTTACAGCTTGGAGATTTTCTCGTAGCGAAGTTAGAGAGATAGGGGAAAGCACTTCACTAAAGCTTTTCAGAAAAAAAAATTCTTGAACTTAATAAAAATTGTTCCGCTGTATAAAATGTAATTCATTGTATAACTCTGATATTTGTATATAAAAGAAAAGTTCATTTATAAAATAAATTATTGTTTCTGTGATTCTGTGACTGATTCTGTTTAAATGTTATAAACTAAATAACAATCCGTCATTTTGAACGTTTCTAGTTGGTTTAATTACCGACTAGAGGCGGTCAGAGCGGCGGGTCGTTACAGAATGGTTCCGGCCTTGTGTTGCAGGGGAGCGGGCGTACTCCTCGGTACGGTGATCTAGGCCCCGTACTATGATAGGTGGTACCCCAGTGCCTAGTCATTAGATGGAAATCCATTCACCCTACGAGCCTTGTACGAGTTTTGTTTGTATTACCCACTCTGTGGCTAGTAGCTGGAATTTAATGAATGTAACAATTTCAGCTATTTTATAAGTACTTGTATATAGACCCTATTATAATATCAGAGGATTTCTATAAAAATTGTTTTAGCTATCGTAAGGTAAAAACCTGACATGTTTATTTGTGGCGTGGTCTTACGAGATGCTTTTGTTTCCAAAGGTTTTTTGAAACTTTAATAATAAATTGAGTGTGATTTTCTCATGCTGGTAATCCAGACTGACTCGGGTGTTATTTAACTGTAATGCTCGGGTCAGACCGAGTATTATAGAATACAGGATATGATGTTGTGGAGCTCAGGAGACGAGCAGGATGACGATATGTACTCCCGTACTTGTGTTTATATATGTATATATATATATATATTCCGCTGTGTTGAGTTGATGTGTGTTCAGTTGTATGTTACTGATGTTGAGTTGTGATTGATGTACTCTGATGATGTAAAATATGTAAGCAGATATATTTGATTTTGAGTAAAGATCATATATGATCTATTATATTTTATTCCGCTGCGATGGTTAGATTCTGTTGTTGTTTTATATTTTTCTTCTTCTACCTCTTCTTCTTTAACGCAAACGGTTCGTATTTCTGTACAACTTGAGTCGATTTAGATAGAATAGTGTTAACTCAAGGGGTACGGATTTGCGGGCTGTTACACTTGGTATCAGAGCTTAGGTTGGAGATAACCTTGGCTCTGGTGGGAATTACTCATTTAAGATAGAGTGTATAGTACTCTAAAATGAGTTTGAGCGTATTAATAAATAAGAGGGCGTATTTGTTAGTGAATATAAATTGTTTTAATATCGTGTTGAATGGTTTATTGAGTGGCATATGAACCTTCGTCGACACAGTCTACGCAACTGTATCGAAGGGGTTTCTAAACACTTGAATAGAACAATTGACACGGTATTGTTTTAAATGTGGGTAAATGAAATAATTTTACCCAAAATATATTTTGATATAAATAAAAGTTTTGTAAACTATTTAGCTAATATATGGTTGCTTGGATGTTAGGAATGATAATATTAAAGTATTATCATTGTTAAGTGAAAATTTAACTAGAAATTGTAAATATAATCAAAAGATAATTTGTATGAGCATATACAAATGAATTATAGTTAAATTTGATTTAAGCAGGATTTGGAATTTAAATTCCCGAGATTTGGAAGAGTTTTAAAGATAAATGATGGCATTATTGTTTTATAGATATTTTTGAAAGGAAATTTGTTTTAAAATGGATTTTGGAGGGTATATAGCATTGAATTCACTTCAGTCACTGGAAAATAACTTCGGTGATGACTGCAGCATCATCGATGTTCATTTTCGAGTTTCTAAGTGACAGATTACTGTCAAATTAATTTGTTTTGGAAAATCTGTATGTTTTTGTAATTTCTAAGGAAATTTGTTGGAAATGAAAACCAGGATTGGTTTGACTTTTGAGAAATGTGATTTGAGATGTTGGAGATTTCAAAATGATTTGAAAACAAAGCCGGGAGTTTAAAAATCCTAATGAGATAGGTTGTAAGCTCTTAAATTGAGATGGTTTTTAAATCAGTGAAATATAAGCTTTGGATGTTGGGAATTTAAATTTAAAGAGAAAGGTTAAAAATGAAATTAACTTGGATTGGGAAATAAAAAAAAAATTAGCTGGATTGGAATAAATTGAATAAGATGAAAATAATATCCAGTTGTATTCGAATTAAGTTGAAATCGAATTGGGTTAAATAAATCTGGGTTAAAATGAAATTGAACTGGAATAAGGGTTCAATCAAGTTATTAAATGAAATTAAATTTTGACCTGGATAACTGGGAAATAAGTTGGATAAGAATTAGATTGAGTTAAATAAATCAGAATGACTTGTAAAAGAATTAAAAATCCATGAAATAAAAATATGCTTGGGTTATAAATAAGCATAAGGCTTGGGTTAAAAATTAAAGATGAATATGTTCAAGCCTATAATGAATGGGATTTTATGAAATATAAGTTGTGACTTGTTAAATTTGAAGGTGAGATAGAAAACCCAAAAATAAATATCTTCGGTGAATTGGATAATAAACAGAAAAGCCAAACTTGAATTATAAAATAATGTGAACTAAGAAAATTAAGTGAAGTGATATTTGGAAATAAAATCAAGTGTTGTACTATAAATAGGAGAGAATTAATTTGTTAATAAATTAGTTAATGAAATTGAATTGTGATTTTATGATGAGGTTTGAAAATAAAACTCAAGTTATAATTAAATTCGACTTACACTGTCAATGAAGAAAATATAATTAAAAGTGGCTTGGAAATTAATTAATTGATTTGTGAATGAAATTGCAATGTAAGTTAATAAAATTGGATGGTAATTTAAAAGTGAATGGTAATTTGAAAATGGATAATGGATCCAGAACTTGAGTTATAGATTAAAATCTAACTTGGAGTGTTAACAAGTTAAATATAATTGGGAATATATCGAATAAAAATGTGATTTGATTAAAATAGTAATGGGATGGTTTGTATTGTGAATAAAATCCAAATATGTGGAAATAAATTGGATATGGCCTTGTAATCAATTGAGTTAAGCTGAGTATAAAAGAGAAAATTTACTTGTAAAATGAAAATAAGCATAAGTATAAATTTGAATAAATTGAAATAAATTGACTTAAGCTGAATAAATCGAAGAGAGTTGAATTTAATTCAACTTAAACCAAGTTTAATGATATTGGATTAAATTTGAATCAAGTAAAAATAAATATGGATTGAAATAAAACTAGGCGGGTTGTAATAATATTTAAGGAAATGGAAAATTCGTAATGGATTGAGTGGATAAGTTAAATTATACTGAATAAGTGAATGGATTGGATAAATAAGAACCAAAGGAAGTATGGTTTAAATAAGTTGAGAAATGGTTATTGAATGAAATAGCTTGGATTGTCTTCGAGCTAGATAAAATAGTTTGGGATAAACAAATGTGGAATGGAATGTATATGGATGGATTGTGAATAAAATTCAGATGAAATGTGTCAAACTAAATAAGTGGTTGTGAATGAATTAAAAAAAAAGGGAATTTAATTGGTAATTAAAATGAATCTAAATTGTTAATGGTTTTAAATGAACTAGTTGGGTTAATAAAATGAAATGCAAGTGAATGGATTCAAATTTAAAATGCAAGGGAAATGAGAATATATAGATTTTGAATAAATTTGAAAATGCAATAGAATTAAGTATAAATCGAGTTGAAACCCATTTACATTCGTTATAAAACATAAATATTTGTTTGTTCACATAGATTTTATCAGATTTGCATAGAATAAATATCATTGGATGTAAATGGAGGTGATTAAAATTCTATGAATTAATAGGAGAGAAATAAATCGATTTTGAGAGCAATGGAATTAAATATGAATTGAGCTTGCTTAAGAATAAATTGAATGTTGGTGATTGAGTGTTAAACCATTCAAATTGACTGAAAATGGTTATAAAATAACTGAAACAGTTGAATTAGCATGGAAACTATATTAATTGCTTACGGAAAAATGATTGGTATGAGTTTCTTTTAGAATTCATGTGTGTAACTATTGCAAACAAGTGAAATGTAGTTAAACTTCATTTATATGGCACTTACATGTTTAAATTGAGTAAGTACAGGTACCTGGAAGCCGTGTGGCTGGATTAGGTTGCACTGTTTGCTAAAAATTATAAGTTGTTTGCTTAAAATGCTAAATAAGGTACGCCTATGCAATAAAACTAGGAAATATGAATTGTTTTTGGTTTTTCCGACCGTGTGGGTCGATGTATATATATTTATCTCTTTTGTCAAATTGCAAAAGCTCCTCCGTACAAAGGGGACTCTGCCAAAAAAATTCAGAAATTTTGGAAGTTAGAAAATTTTTGGAAAATTTTGTTAACCACAAAGAATTTCAAATTGGGAATTGAAATAAGTTAGTAAATGAAACTAATGAAAATATTGACATGAATTAGTATAAATGAAAAATAAAATTTAAAAGTTAGAGTTTAAGATAAATTTTAATTCATATGGAAATGGAGGAATCGATTTGAATAGAAATAGATATAAACTAAAGTCGGAGTGAATTAAATATAAGAAACACATAAAATACTTATACTAACTTAAGTATGAGATGGTGCATTCTTAATTGGAAATGGAATATTACAAATGCATTCTAAGTTGATATTTGGATTAATAAATATTGACATTGGTAAGAAAGTTGATATAATGTTTTGGGAATATTGTGATTGGATATTAGTGCTAAGCAGGATATGCAAGTATTATAAAAGGGAAAAGGAAACTGGATTTGATTTCAAGAGATAAATTTGTATTGCCCGACAAAGGTACGTATTTAAATTTGGTATGGAATTTGATTGGGATTTGGATTTGGTTTGAGCCACTTGGCCTTTTGTTTTCTTTTTGGATTTGGGAGGCCGTAGAGCCATTTTGTAGTTGTACCGAGTCAGACGCGCAAAGGAGACGTTGGCAAAAAATTTCGGGAAATTAGGGAGGTAGAAAATTTTTGAGAAAATTTTGATAATTCAAAATTGGTTTTATGATTAAAACTTGAATGGTTGGGCGAATAAGATTGTTTGCAAACTAGGGAAAGGTTTGGAAAGTTAATAAGAATGAAAATGGATCTTTTATAAAAGATAGTTGGTAGGATGTTGAACTATTAGAAACTGTTTGGTTTTGGAAAAAATAGTAACGGGTATTGGATCATTCTTCCTAACTAGTAATTTCGGGGACGAAATTCTTTTAAGGGGGGAGGAATGTGACGACCTGGAATTTTTAAGCCCTTTAAATCGGAATATTAAATTAGTTTTAAATATTCAATATAATACTTTTAACTGGAATTACACATATCGCTATTTGTATGATAATTAAATAATAGAATTTAGTTATCAGTAGTTGAGTAAATTGTTGAATCTCGAATTTAAAGCCTGTTAAAAATAATTTGAAGGTTTGTAAAATTTATATTGATAACACTGAAAATGATAGAAGTTGTAAAATTGAAATTAACAGTGGTTTGCTCAGTTTTGAAATTTTATCGTTTAAATTGAATTTAAAAATAGCCTCCCAAGGCACAGTCTTAGAATTAGACGAAACTAGTTCCATTGGGTCCGCAATATTGAATTATTTTCGAATTTCAAATTTCGTATTAATCAGAGTTAGTATGTGGGTGTATGATATATAAACACGCTGAAAATTTCATTGTTAATAGTCGACTTAAATTGAAATTTGAAATTAAATTTATACGTTGTTTAACCAGTCGACCTTCAGTCGAAAAAATAATTTCACATCATCGTTTTCTTTCACACCAAAGCACTGTAGTCAACCATTATGGCCCATAGCTTCTCCAACACGCTTACATTGATATTTATCCCGAGCTTTCGTTCCATTCGAGAACATAACAGAACAATTTCTTTCCCCTCCTTTTCTTTCAGGTGCCGCTCCCCATTTACTTCTTCTTCTTTTCATTCATCAAATTCAAATAAAAATAAATAATAATAAAACGCCGGCGATTGTTCAATGGTGACGCGGGATTTAGGGGCGAGCTCGAAGATCGCGAGCTGCATGCGCGCGCAAGAGGGGAAGGCTGGGCGAGGGCTTCGCGTGTTCGAGAGAGGGGGGGTTTTGGATCTGGAATTTGGAGGCGAGGTCAAGGCGACACGCAAGGAATTCGGCGAGGAGTAGAGAGTCGTGGGCCGCGACTTAGTCGTGCTGCGAGGAGAAGCGCGCACACACGCGAGTGGGGATTCGTACTCAGGCCGATGGCGTCGACGAAGAGTGGCGAGCAGTGGTGGGTTCAAGGCTGCATTTTGGGGCTGCGTTCGATTTGGTATGGCCTTTCCTTTAATTCAATTGGATTTTTATAAAATTACTGGTTCAGGAACTTGTTTACAGTAGGCAAAAAAAAGGAGTCTATTTTAATTTTACAGAATATGAATATTTAGGTAAGACAGATAAATTTGTTTTCTATAATTTTAGTTTTGTTAATTGTACAAAACGGTAGGTTTAAAAACAGAAGCTTTTTTTTATATAATCAGTGGTTGTCAGTTACAAATAAGATTGGGAAATATAGGAATTTTACATTTATGAGGATCTAATTGTTTAACAACTCATTAAATTATCTGGATTACTAAAAATATTTCCATTTAAAATTTAGATGAAAAATTAAATTATTAGTCTTAATTAAAATCATTGGTTAACCAAATTTTTAAATGGAATGGTTAGTCCGATCGATTCAAATATTAATAAATCATCTAATGATTTTACAAGGTCTGTAAATCGTGGAAAATCAAGTTGAGATGGGTTGGATTGTAAATGGAATAAGGTGAGTTGATCTCACTCAGTTCAATTTAATTTTAAATTTAATTTAAATGATTTAATTTAAATAATTGTTTGAATGGTTGAGTTGATTGATGTGTTATAGTATGGTATATTTTGGAATTGGTATTGTATGTTGTGCGAACGGCTGTGGATGCAGGGAGAACAGGTTGGAGGGATCCAACTGGGTCCCTCAATATATATATTGTTTATTATTCTCTGTTAGGCTTTGTGGATATTCTGTGATGAATTATCTCGAAATATTGAATTCTATAGTTGCTTGTATATATTCTGGTACTCTGAGTTACCAAATTATATAGCATTGGATTTTTGGTAAGGAAATAATTATAAAGATTGTAAATAAATTAAAATGGATTGAATAAGAATATTAGTGTTTTCGAAATGTTAACTAATGAATCCTGTATAAAGAAAGGTATTTTGAATAAACAGAAAGTTAAAAAACTTAAACTTCAATGTTACTGTTTAAAAGAATAAAACAATTATTTTAAATTTAGGATTTAAATTACCCTAGAAGAATAAAGAGGAAATGAGAAAAATCTGAAATTTGTATATCTCAGTTAAAGATTAAAATCAAACGAGAAATGTTAACAATTATAATGAAGTCAATAATTAATGAATTTTGAAATGAACCGAGCAAGTAAAGAAATTTATTTTAAATAGAATGAATTGAAAATCAATTCGGGAAATTGATTTAAGAGCTTGAAGTTAGAATTCTCGCTGAATGGCCAAGACCACGTTTTTAAAAGTCAATTTGTAAATATAAATTAAATGCTTTAAAGTTGTTTTTTTTTAAAGAAAGCAAGTTTTGTAAAATTTATTATTTCTAATATTTAATTTCTAAAGCAAGTATTTCCTTTTCATATATTATAGCATTAATTATTTAAAAGTGACTTAATATTTGTTTTAAAAGTGAAAACCTGGTTTTATATTTTATAAAGTAACCTTATTTTCTCAAATTCATATAGTATGTATTTTTAACAATTTATTTAAGTAGTTGTCCTAAATGTTTTAAAGTATATATTTTAAAGTATATATTTCAAAGTAAAGTGTTTTAAATTATTTTAAAAATCTAGTTTGTGCTTGGTGATTTCAGAGGAGATATAAAATATTTGGAAAAATCGATTCTGAGAAGAATGATGGTTTTGAAACTGTTTTCAAAGAATTGAAAATAGAAATATATCTTTTGAAGATATTTTTGAGATTAATAAATAATTTGGAAAATTATTTATTGGTTGATGGTTGTTTTGTGAATATAATTGATAGTTAAATAACCGACTATCAATATTGGACAAACACGCTGATCGTTTCGAAGAGACAGGGATCGAGATTTATTTCTCGAAAACCACTTCGATCCGGTTTGTACGTTTTGTGGAAACGGATTTGGATTCAAAGATGAGCAGTGGAGTGCAAGGGCTAGTCGCTACTAATCCTGAGGATATTTTCGAAATGGATGTAGTAGGAATAGTGCCTTCGGTTCCATTCGAACCCGGGTTGGACTTGTATGCATGAATGCTTGCGAAACATCGTCAAGTGGACGATAGGCATTCTAAGGGATATGTTCTATAAAAGGTAACGCTTAGCCTCAAGCCTCATCAAATGGGAATGACTGAAAATAAGGGGTTATGCAGCAAGGCTAGGTGGGTAGCACCCAAGCAGGGTGAGGTCATTCCAGTCTGGATGTCCCTTATTATTATTTCGGCTTAGTGGGCGGTTGCTGATCCCCACCGCGGGGTGATCTCACCCGGGACTGTTCAGTAAGGAATGGTTCCGGCCTTGTGTTGCAGGGGAGCGGGCGTACTCCTCGGTACGGTGATCTAGGCCCCGTACTATGACAGGTGGTACCCCAGTGCCTAGTCATTAGTTGGAAATGCATTCACCCTACGAGCCTTGTACGAGTTTTGTTTGTATTACCCACTCTGTGGCTAGTAGCTGGAATTTAATGAATGTAACAATGTCGGCTATTTTATAAGTACTTGTATATAGACCCTATTATAATATCAGAGGATTTCTATAAAAGTTGTTTTAGCTATCGTAAGGTAAAAACCTGACATGTTTATTTGTGGCGTGGTCTTACGAGATGCTTTTGTTTCCAAAGGATTTTTGAAACTTAAATAATAAATTTAGTGTGATTTTCTCACGCTGGTATTCCAGACTGGCTCGGGTGTCATTTAACTATAATGCTCGGGTCAGACCGGGTATTATAGAATACAGGATATGATGCTGTGGAGCTCAGGAGACGAGCAGGATGACGATACGTACTCCCGTACTTGTGTTTATATATATATATATATATTCCGCTGTGTTGAGTTGATGTGTATTCAGTTGTATGTTATTGATGTTTAGTTGTGATTGATGTACTCTGATGATGTAAAATATGTAAGCAGACATATTCGATTTTGAGTAAAGATCATATATTATCTATTATATTTTAATCCGCTGCGATGGTTAGATTCTGTTGTTGTTTTCTATTTTTCTTCTTCTTTAACGCAAACGGTTCGTATTTCTGTACAACTTGAGTCGATTTAGATAAAATGGTGTTGACTCAAGGGGTACGGATTTGCGGGTCATTACAGATTTATTAAAAGGCTTTATAAATGGTTTGGAAACTTATAAAAAGAATTCAATCTATGGTTTAAGAAATTTATATAAAGAGTTCTATAAATTGTTTAAAGATATATAAAAGTGTTTTTAAACGATTTTAGAGATTTATAAAAGACGTTTTATAAATGATTTTAAAGTTATATAAAAGGAGAATTTATAAAAAAAGATTAGATTAATTTCCAAAATTGATTTTTAAATAATTATGGTGGTATGGAAACGTCTTTCCATACTTAATACCAAATATGAAATCTTTCTCAGTTTTTGTAAATATATATACTATTGAGATAAGTATATAAATACATTTTCTAAGTAGTGAAAGTGTAGTGTTTTTTGTGAATATACTTATACCGTTGAGATAAATATATAGATACACTTTCTAATTAGTGAAAGAGCAGTGTTTTCATTAGTATACTTATACCACCGAGATAAGTTTGTGGATATTCTTCCAAGCATTTCTTCTACGTATTGAAAGGAGTATAAAGTGTTTGTGGGTATACCTTTGTGAAAGTATTCTGATACAAGTATTTACAAGATGATTTTAATTGAAGAAACGATTGATTAAAGAGGTTAGCGGTTGCTTATTTGCTTGAACTTTGTTGATTATATGGATATTCTTCCAAGCATTTCTTCAAAGTATTGAAAGTAGTATAAAGTGTTTGTGGCTATACCTTTGTAAAAGTATTTTGATACAAGTATTTACAAGGTGATTTGAATTGAAGAAAGGATTAGTTAAAGAGGTTAGTGGTTACTTATTTGCATAAACTATGTTGATTTCCCTATGGAATTAAATCCCTATTGTGTTTATTTTTTATTTGATAGTTAAATAACCGACTATCAAACTTGGCTTGTTTTTAAATTATCATTGTCGGTTCGAAGAGACCAGGATCAGATATATTATCCAAAACATACGGTCTAACTGTTAGGTCGCATACGACCTACCGATATAAGAGGGGACGGGTTAAGGGCTATCGAAGCACACGACCTAATATTTAGGCGTATACTTCGAGGGGCAAATGTTAACTCCGCCTTGACCATAACTCACCGATCTAGCGCATCAAGAGGTTCTGACCTAACAGTTAGAAGCGTGCCGACCTAAGGCTCAACAGGGGGTGCCGACCTAAGGCCTAAGGGTTATGCCGACTTAACACTTCAACAAGGCTACCGACTCAACATAAATACCGACCCAACAGCCTTAGCTCATTGCCGACCTAAGATGAATGGTGACTCAATGGTTACCGACTTAATGACTCAGAAGGGACAGCGACTCAAGGGAGACCGACTTAAGATTCAAAGGGTTACCGACCTAGTAGGATTAAGAGGCATACCGACTTGAGAAATACCGAGTCAAAGCTAAAACAGTTGCCGACCTAACGTGGGTACTGGCTTAAGACTCAGAAGATACCGACTCAGTGACTTGACCGAGTTACCGATCTAAGGCCCTACCAAGCTGGCGACCTAGAATAGTTGCCGACCCAAGTCACAACCGATCCAGCTCCCCAGTTATCTCGTTCACGATCCAGGACTTATCATTTGGACCGTGACTTGCGACCTACCAAGTTAACTCGTCCACGACCTAATATAAGCCCGATGCCATGTTACTGAGAAGAGGTGGTGTTGACTCGGAGGCGACCTTAGACCGGTCACGACTCACCTTAAGTCGGCTGCGGCTTAACTTGAGTCGGCCACGGTTTAGGACTTGGCAAAAATTTCAGAATCAGAACTCTCTATAAATAGGCACCCATCTCCAACATTCAAAGGACTTTTTTGGCACATTCTCTTGAGAGACCGTTACCTTGCTGCATCGAGAACTCCATCGACACTTAGAGCTTTCGAGATCAAAGGAATACTTCGAAGAACTTCACGAAGAAACTACACATCTTCAATTTGAATTCAAGGATTTTAATCGACATAGAAGCTTGAGCTACTTGTTCCAAAACTCTTGTAACTTGAAATATATTGTACTTGAGAAGAATTGTATCAGCTTGTAACGAGATCATTAATAAAAGTACTTAAAGTGGACGTAGGCTATACCCTTAAGCCGAACCACTATAAAATTGTTGTCGTTTACTGCTTTTCTACTGTTTTCTGCTTGTAATCTGTTCCCGAGCTTTCAGGTGGTGCTTTCACAACTATAACTCATACACCGGGGTGTTAGCGTTCAAATTTTAGCGTTAACATTTTTGGTGCTTTCACTGAGAACTGAACTCAGGAAAACTGTCATCATTGCTTCGCAGAGATTTGTAGAAAGAATTTCCTTAAAAACCAGAAGTCTATCTGAAATTATGGCTCCTGGAAGGAAAAGTAGATCTGTCAGATCTGGAAACATTCAAGAGGGAACTTCCGCTTCCCCTGTGCCTAATCAACCCACCCCGTCTGTTGGAGTTACGAAAGCGGAATTGGATGCTGTGATTCTAGGGCTAAACCAATAGATAAACGCCCAAAATGCACAATTAGAGGCTCAAAGTGCCCAGAATGCTCTGATTCTGAATAAGTTGAACGACTTACTTGGGGCAAACAATCAACCGGCTGGTAATGAAAGGAACTATGCTGGCAACATTCATGATGTTAATGAAAGGAATGCTCCTGAAAGGGCTACTAGTCCCTTTGAGCAGGCAGTACCTGAGGCCGGTGGATCTAGAACTCGGCATGATGAGGAATATCTTTCTGGAATGGTCCGGCAGATCATGAAAGAAAGTATGCAAAGGGTTGAAGATGAGAAGGAATGGGGTTTCGCCCCAAGCAAAACTCCGTTTACTGAAAGAATCTTAAAGGCGGAATTTCCAAGGAAGTTTGTCCCTCCGACTATCCCAGCTTATAAGGGGACAAGTGACCCGAATGAATTCTTGTATAAATATGATTGGCACATGACAGGTGCCAGAGCCTCGGATGAAATAAAGTGCCGATATTTCCCCGTATACCTGGAAGGTGATGGCTCTACTATGGTTCACCAAGTTGCCAGTCCGATCTATTGATCAGTTTTCAGACTTGACCAGAAAATTCAAGGAGCAGTTTAGACTATATGCTTCGAAGGCTAAGGACATCATGTCACTGTCAAGTTTAGAGCAGAATCCTGGTGAATCTATCAGATCTTTCTTGAACCGCTTTAATATAGCGCTGGCCGAGGTGGACAATGCTGAACCACGAATGATATTGACTTATCTGATGAGAGCTATTGATAAGTCAAGCGAATTTGGGAAATGGTTAAATATGAAAGAGCCAACCTCTCTCGAAAAGTTCTACAAAAAAGCAGATGAATTCATTCGCTTGGAAAGTCGTCCTTTGCCAGTAAAGACAGTGTTGGAGAAAGCAGAAGACAACACTGTCGCTCCACGCAAGAATGAATCGGTGGGGCAAAAAAGGGAGAATAATAATGGGAAGAAACAGGGTAATCTGAAGAAGCCCCGATCCTTCAAGACATCAGAGTATACTCCATTATCACATAGGCCGGAGCACATCTACCTTGCCACTAAAGATTCCGTCGATTTTCTTAAACCTATCCCTTTGAGGACCGGGAAAAAAGCCATACAGAGTGGGAAATTCTGCCGCTTCCACAATCAACCCGGTCATGAAACTAATGAATGTCGTCAGTTGAAAAATCTGATTGAAGAGTTGCTAAGAGAGGACAAACTGCAGCAATTTGTGAAGAAGAATAGCAACAATCCTGCATCGTCAAGTCAGGGGCAACAGGTTCCTGTTCATCAGCCCAGGACGGGTGAGAAAGCTACGGGACATGAATCTGGAAGGCCCGTTATCAATGTCATTACAGGAGGGCCTCACCCAGCTGGCAAGAGCTGGGGTGAGATGGAGAGATATTCCAGGGCTTTGAAATATGCCCCAGCCGAAGAAGATGTCTTTGTTTTAGAAGACACTACGCCCCTGAAACAACAGAAAACTTTCAGCGATGATATTGTTTTCAGAGCCAGAGATTCCACAGGTATAGAAGCTCCTACCCTAGATCCCTTGGTCATCTCAGCTGGTATTGGACCGGCCATTGTCAGAAGAGTCCTCATCGACTGCGGAGCATCATGTAATATCCTCTTCAAGAAGACATTTGACCAGATGAAAATCCCTATGATCGATGTACAAGCCTCATCACAGAAGATCGCTGGCTTCACTGGGGAGCCAAAACAACCAATTGGGACCATCGATCTGCTTGTAGAACTTGGGGAAGCAGAAAGGAAAGTGGTCCGCAAGCAAACATTTGTGATTGTCGATGAGTTTTCTGCTTATAATGCTTTTCTTGGCCGTCCAACACTCGCAGCATTCAAAGCTATCCTAGCCCCGTGGTGCCTCACTATTAAATTCCCTACTGACAATGGAGTAGGAGTTATAAAAGGGGATCAAAATGCTGCGCGAGAGTGCTATTTGACAGAGCTGCGAGAGTCAAGAAAAAGAGAAATGGGAAAGGATGCGGCAACCCCAGTCCGCATCAAGGAACCAGCCTTGTAGCAATTACGGGGCGGACCCTGCACTGGCGAGCACAGCGGGGCACGGAAAGAAATGGATCCCAGAAAGGCCAGTGCAGGGGAGAATAGAGTAGTGCCGGTGGAAACGACAGTTCCGGTACCTGTTGACCCGAAGGACCCAAATAAGGTGTTGAATGTGGGTTCACAGCTTAATGTGTCAATTCAGAATATCTTGATATCTTTCCTGAAAGCAAATCTGGATGTCTTTGCTTGGACTCATGCCGATATGTGTGGAATATCTCCAGAAGTTGCAGTACACGCTCTGAATATTGACCCAAAGTTTACGCCAGTTAAACAGAAAAGAAGAACCCAAGGTCCAGAAAGGTCAGCAGCATTAAAAGAAGAAGTTGATCGACTCATGGAAAATAACTTCATCAAAGAATCTACATATCCGAATTGGGTTTCAAATCCTGTGCTGGTCAAGAAAGCTAATGGAAAATGGAGAGTGTGTATCGATTTTTCTGATCTAAACAAGGCCTGCCCCAAAGATTGCTTCCCGTTACCTAGGATCGATCAACTGGTAGACGGAACTGCGGGACATGAATTGTTATCTTTCATGGATGCCTACTCCGGTTATAACCAAATCATGATGCACGAGCTGGATCAGGAGGATACAAGCTTTATCACAGATGTTGGACTTTATTGCTACAGAGTTATGCCCTTCGGATTGAAAAATGCAGGGGCAACTTACCAAAGACTTGTTAATGCTATGTTCAAACCGCAATTGGGCAAAACTATGGAAGTCTACGTCGACGACATGTTAGTGAAGTCCAGGAAAGCAGCAGATCACATTGAACACTTAGCAGAAATGTTCGCAGTCCTTCGGAAATACAGAATGAAACTTAACCCTCTAAAATGTACATTTGGGGTCGAATCCGGAAAGTTCTTAGGTTTCATTGTTAGTGCTAGGGGCATTGAGGCTAGTCCATCTCAAATTACTGCCTTAAAAGAAGTTAAAGCTCCTAGAACGAAAAAGGAATTGCAGAGTCTCAACGGAAAGGTCGCCGCCCTGAGTCGGTTCATTTCC
The DNA here is from genome assembly GCA_030765085.1 of Allium cepa. Classification (NCBI taxonomy): domain Eukaryota; kingdom Viridiplantae; phylum Streptophyta; class Magnoliopsida; order Asparagales; family Amaryllidaceae; genus Allium; species Allium cepa. Next base: position 67,985,882 of record CM060929.1, read on the forward strand.
AAAGCCACTGATAAATGCATCCCATTCTTTGACGCCCTGAAGAAAGGAAAGAAGAATTTTGAATGGACTTCCGAATGCCAAAAAGCCTTAGAATGAGTTGATCCGTCATATGGAAACGCCTCCAATACTTTCTAGGCCAGGCAATGGTGAGGATCTTCTTATATACTTGGCAGTATCATCTCATGCTCTAAGTGCAGCGCTGATACGGGAAGACAAAAGGATTCAACATCCGGTTTACTATATCAGCAAAAGACTCACTGGGGCAGAGCTGAATTACTCCAAGTTGGAAAAACTCGCCTATTGCCTACTAGTTGCATCAAGGAAACTGAGGCAATATTTCCAAGCTCATCCTATCAAAGTACTCACTGATCAACCCCTAAAGCAAGTCCTATTTCGCCCTGAAACTTCGGGTCGCCTTCTAAAATGGAACATTGAACTCAGTCAATACGACATCACTTATCATCCCCGAAAAGCAATCAACGGACAAGCTTTAGCTGATTTCATTGCAGAATTCACAGAGAAGGATAATGGTGAGGATGAAACGATCAATGATTCCCCAATCCAGTGGAAGATGTATGTTGATGGCGCAAGAAATGACTACTGTTCTGGAGCCGGAGTGGTACTTGAAACTCCTGAAGGTCGATCATTATGTTATGCACTAAGATTGGAATTTCCTTCAACAAACAATGAAGCAGAATATGAAGCTCTTATTGCAGGTCTGAAAATCGCTAAAGAGCTAAACATTCGAGCATTACAGATCTTCAGTGATTCTCAGCTTATTGTATGCCAAGTCAAGAAGGAATTTCAAACAAAAGGTGGAAACTTGCCTTCCTACTTGTCAAAGGCTTGGGAACTCCTATGTGAACTCGATCACTATTCAATAAGCCACATTCCTCGGGAAGAGAATATGAAGGCAGATTCCCTCGCAAAGTATTCAAGTTCTGGTGAAGCTCAACTATTGGGATTGGTCCCTGTAGAAGTCCTTTCAGCACCAAGTATAGACGAGATGGATATTGACTGGATTATGAATGTATCTCAAGAACAAGAGTCATGGATGACTCCAATACTGGACTACCTACTCAGAGGTTCTCTGCCAGAAAATTCGATAGAAAGACGAAAGCTACTAAGGAAAGCCTCTCGCCATGTAATTCAGGATGGCCGATTGTACAGACGGGGATTCTCAATGCCATTGCTTCGATGTGTATCCCGGGAAGAGTCCAAAACAATCCTAGCTGAGGTGCATGGAGGAGAATGTGGTGATCATTCAGGTGGTCAAACATTAGCAAAGAAAATTCTCCGATACGGATATTTTTGGCCAGAAATTAATCGAGAAGCTCATCAAATTTTTGAGGAATAAGCAGGCAATCCACCTGAATCGGACCAATGTCGAAATTACCTGAAGATGTTGGCTTCTTCAGTTCAATCTCATAATTCTGAGCCCCAATGTCCTCCAAAGCCTCTTCATCAGTAGGGGTGATTACCCCAGTTCTTGTAGGAGGCGGCAAATGAGCACTAGGGCCTGTAATGTCCACCTCGGGAGAAACTAGAGGACGTTCGGAGATGGTAGGCGGTACTTCTTTTTCAGAACGCTCCTCTTCCGCCATCCCGGCCCGCGCTCTGGCAAGCTGCTCCTTACCCTTGGCAAGAGCGGCACGGGCTTCGTCATCAAGATAATGCTCTTCAAGGGCTGACTCAGCATATCCAGCACCTTTACCACCGAGCATATCAAGTGCTGCCTCCCAAACTTCAGCCAGTGTGATTTCATACTTGGGGCCTAGAAAGGCAAGGCTTCCACGCCCCAAGACGCTGTGCAAGTAGAAGTCGAATAATGTTGAGCTGATGCTGTTTTTGGTCGCCTCATGAGATTCTTCAGCTGCGATCCTGCCGGCGACAGCCTCATCACGCTCCCTTTCAGTTTTGGCAAGCTGAAGCTTAAGCATTTGTATCTCCGCCTCCTGGGAGTTGTTTTTCTTTCGGAGCTCAGCAATATCAGTAGCATAGCCTTCGCTGATTCTTTTTTGTACTTCGAGCTTGTCTTCGGCATCCCTTTGGCTAGCGTGAGCATCTCTCACTTGTTTCAGGAGCACTTCTTCTTTTTGAGAATAGGAAGTAGAGGAAGCAGCAAGCTCATGTTTCAATTCCTCGACTTTTGCTTCAAGCTCCTCATTGTAAGAAGAAATGTTCCTCATTTCGGTGTCGTGTTGCTCAACGACCTTTTGCCATTCGGCCTTATCGTTTTCCATAGTAAGCATGGCCTCTATGTTGGCACGGTTAACTCTTTGAAGCTCATCGACAAGCTTCTGCCAGTTTGACATCCTCTCGATATCAAGTTTGACGGCGTCGAGATTTCGTAGCATGGCAGACTTGTCGATGGGGACCAAGTCTAGGTCGAACCTCACTCCCTTAAGGCACCATTGAGGAAACCGGCTCTGCAGAGTGGCAGGACCCGGTCCAACTTGAAATTTGGGCCTGCTAATTATCGTTTGAATGTCTGATTTCCCAAGAGCAGGAGAGTCAGAAGGAATGTCGAGCGAAGCAGGAGTAGTAACTTTCTCAGGAGTAGTAGAGGCCTGCTTTTCACTGTGACGGGCTCGTTTGCTTAAGTCTTCACCCATGAGACCTTTTCCTCGATCGTCATGAGATTTTCTCTTGTGGGAGTCATCGCCTTTTTGCCAAGAATCATCGCGCTCTTCTCTCTCCCTTCTTTCGCGGCGTTCTTCTTCAGTCCTCCTTTCAAGAGCCTTTCGGGCAGCCCTCTCTTCATCCGACTCTCTGTAAGAAGGAAGGTAACGCCTGTAATCATACTGGCTACGCCTCCCGTAGCGCTGGAAATCGTCATAGTACGAGCCGCTGCGCCCCATAGGAGAATCTGGAATTAAAATAATAAGCTTTAGAAATCTTTAAAGTACAAGAAGATAAGTGCATAGAAGTGATGAGAAATTCTAAGTGTGTGTGTTGTGCAAACTACGCGCATTAATCTACGAACCACTCTTTATTTGGGGAGTGGTTGTGGGTGTAATAGTTAACGTCAACTCTTGAGTCGACGACGACTGTTGCAAAATAGAAGTAGCTTCAACTACTGAAGAAGAAATCCCGGCAGTAGTAGGGTCATCTTTGAAGATCTCTTGTGAAGTAGCGAAAAGGTCGCTCAATCCTTCGAAGGTATCGTCCCTGCTTTGCTTGACGGGACTGGATTTCTTAACCTTTTCACCAGATTCTTGTGAATGGTGAGAGGATCCCTGAGGCTCTTCTTCCTCGATAACCGGGGCAAGTTTACCAGATGGCCCCGCAACATCAACAGAAGTGGAGCACTTCACCAACAAAGATTCAGGAGTCTTTATCGGAGAATCGGGGACTTCCGTTGGAACTTCATGAGCATGCATAGAGCGAGAAGTGTGTAGAAGCCCATGTTGATGTAAAAATTCATCCCTCAACAGAAATTTTATGCTCCTCTCTTCTGTGGCCACGGCACTCAACCTTTCAAAAACTTGCTTATGAATTGGGTCTCTAGAAGGGAGAGGAAGTGCTGAAAGGAACAAAGAATGAAATTAGCAACTGAAAGTTCGGATCTCAAAAAAGTTTCAAAACGGAAAAAATAGAAACACTAATCTTACTTCCTACTCTCCAGATGGCATAAAACCCTGGGGGACAGCGGGCAAAGAAAATCTGGTTCAAAAATCCATGAACACTTTCAGTAAGATCGGAAATGAGCTTGCGGTTTCTGGCACTTCTCACAATAATGAGGGAAGGATGATCTTTACTCTTTGCAAACGAGCACAGATAACGAATTTCTTCAAAACTCGGTAGGCGATCAAGAGTTCTTCTAAACAAAACACATAACCCCGTCAAGATGGCATAGCCATTGGGATGAAGTTGAAACGGAGAGATTGTCAACCGAAGGAGAAGAGTTCGAAGGAAGTCGTTAAAAGGAGGAATCGCCCCACTTAAGCACATTTGGCGATTGACTGCAACAAAACCATAGGGAGGATTGTCAGCAGTATCACTTGGCCCAGGGAGAAGAACATCACTTTCAGCAAAGCCAAATTGAGTGCGCAGCTGGATAAACGCTCTCGAAGTTAGAATAGTCGAGGTTCTCTCTGGAGGATTCTCTATGGGAACAGCTATCGGAAAAGTTTCTTCCTCTTGAGTTACCACTTCTTCTTCTCGGTGGGAAGTCATTCTACATAAACAACTGGGTATTCAAACATGAAGGTGCACGTTTCCTAAAGTGTGTGAAGTGTTGTGTAAAATCAATCAAGCAGTGAACAAATATAACTGGAATGAAAACTAGCAAGCATTTGTTAGTTATGAAATTCAGGGACTATTGTTCTAAGCTTAAATATGCAAGTAAGATGTTGATGCAGATAAATCAGTTCAGATTATTGATACTTTGCATTAATGTTTAACTTGAATTGATTAATTCACAAACATTTCATGCAATATAATTAAGTTGCTTGTCTTGTCTTGACTAATCTGTCATCTGACATGGGCAGTCAATGGCAGTATTTTCGCCTTGGTTTTCTTTGTTTGTTATTTTCAGCAGGTTAGCAGCTTATAAGTTAATGCGATCTGTGAAATAATACAATGAGATTCAAGCAAATTTAAAGTTGGGGCAGTTCAAAGTTTAGGCAACTTAGTTTGGCAGTTCAAATTAGAAACTCAAAGTGGATCTATGCTCTCAAAAAGTCAGCATGCCCAAAGCTTAAGTGTTAACTCGGTCACGGTTTAAGAGCCAACTCGGTCACGGTTTAAGAGCCAACTCGGTCACGGTTTAAGAGCCAACTCGGTCACGGTTTAAGCGTTTAACTCGGCCACAGTTTTAAGGCTTAGATCGGCAGAAGGTTAGGTCGGTAGATCTCCCTCAAGTGCTAGCACTGCCACGATTTAAGGATTGGGTCAGCCAAAAGCCAAGCCCCCTAAAATCACCAGGTCGTATCTAAATCAATACCTCGCCCCGCTCAACCTGTTAACCCGTTAGCTACTCCCTCAACCAAAAAATTCTCACTTCATTTATCCTATCTCATGCATTCGGATCATCCAAGACATCAACTCGAAACCTCTGCAAAGTCAGCGCCTTGCAATCCTAGCACGAATCAAAATCAGCTAGCTTAAATCAGTAAACCATATTCATCGTCCCATCGATCAGTCGAAATCGAACCAAGCAAGCAACCTAAACTTCACCAATCACGAAAACAATGGTATTCTTGATGGAGCATCACGCAAAGAGGCGATTCGTGTTTGAGCGACAGGATTCATGAATCGACAGTAATCTACAATCGAAAGAGGGATAAAATCACTTACGCAATGGATGGTAAAGGTTATCGGTGATTAGTTGGAAGGAAATTGCTTCTAGGAATTTGAGAATACTTTAATGGCGGAATCAGGCAAGTGAGTAAGTGACGAAGAAAGAAGAAGAAAGTTAACTTATACCCTGCAGTGGAAAATTTGGAGCAAAACATACGGTCTAACTGTTAGGTCGCATACGACCTACCGACATAAGAGGGGACGGGTTAAGGGCTATCGAAGCACACGACCTAATATTTAGGCGTATACTTCGAGGGGCAAATGTTAACTCCGCCTTGACCATAACTCACCGATCTAGCGCATCAAGAGGTTCTGACCTAACAGTTAGAAGCGTGCCGACCTAAGGCTCAACAGGGGGTGCCGACCTAAGGCCTAAGGGTTATGCCGACCTAACACTTCAACAAGGCTACCGACTCAACATAAATACCGACCCAACAGCCTTAGCTCATTGCCGACCTAAGATGAATGGTGACTCAATGGTTACCGACTTAATGACTCAGAAGGGACAACGACTCAAGGGAGACCGACTTAAGATTCAAAGGGTTACCGACCTAGTAGGATTAAGAGGCATACCGACTTGAGAAATACCGAGTCAAAGCTAAAACAGTTGCCGACCTAACGTGGGTACTGGCCTAAGACTCAAAAGATACCGACTCAGTGACTTGACCGAGTTACCGATCTAAGGCCCTACTAAGCTGGCGACCTAGAATAGTTGCCGACCCAAGTCACAACCGATCCAGCTCCCCAGTTATCTCGTTCACGATCCAGGACTTATCATTTGGACCGTGACTTGCGACCTACCAAGTTAACTCGTCCACGACCTAATATAAGCCCGATGCCATGTTACTGAGAAGAGGTGGTGTTGACTCGGAAGCGACCTTAGACCGGTCACGACTCACCTTAAGTCGGCTGCGGCTTAACTTGAGTCGGCCACGGTTTAGGACTTGGCAAAAATTTCAGAATCAGAACTCTCTATAAATAGGCACCCATCTCCAACATTCAAAGGACTTTTTTGGCACATTCTCTTGAGAGACCGTTACCTTGCTGCATCGAGAACTCCATCAACACTTAGAGCTTTCGAGATCAAAGGAATACTTCGAAGAACTTCACGAAGAAACTACACATCTTCAATTTGAATTCAAGGATTTTAATCGACATAGAAGCTTGAGCTACTTGTTCCAAAACTCTTGTAACTTGAAATATATTGTACTTGAGAAGAATTGTATCAGCTTGTAACGAGATCATTAATAAAAGTACTTAAAGTGGACGTAGGCTATACCCTTAAGCCGAACCACTATAAAATTGTTGTCGTTTACTGCTTTTCTACTGTTTTCTGCTTGTAATCTGTTCCCGAGCTTTCGGGTGGTGCTTTCACAACTATAACTCATACACCGGGGTGTTAGCGTTCAAATTTTAGCGTTAACAATAGCATTTCAGAAACAATGTAATATAATGTGCGGAATAATCAAAGTCACAGAAAAGAAAACCAAGATCAGTTATATACATACATAACCGTCACCATACATATCCATATAATACATCATACAAGAGTAACTACTAGGTAGCTAAGTGTCAAAATATACATCCCAAAAATATACAAATGATCATAAAGGAGTAGTCCCAAAAGACGAAGACTAGCTAGCCAAAATATACATATATGTGTCCCACAAAAAGTATCAAGCTGAACTGGAGGCAAAAGAAATCCAAGCTAACCTGCAACTCGGTCTGACCCGAGTGAATAAAACACACGGGTCAGGCAACTAAACTCATCAGTAGATAAGGAACTATAGGATAATAAGTAAAGGGAAGCATTCATTCTGTTGTACCCAACAGAATAAATGAAAGGTTCAATGATAATCAAGGGAGGTGTCAAGCTAATATTCTAATGTCATGCGTAAGGGGAAATGTGATTAAGTTAAGTAAATTATTAATAACATCCATGAAATCATAAAATCTCATAAATCTCCATCAAGTCATGAAACGATATAAATAATCATGGACCACAAAATAATATCGCCTTATTCATATATAAGGCTATAGAAATCATCAAATTCCGATAAATCATAAAGCATCAAAAGATAATTTTGCACGTGCTTTTGAATCTCCACTAGTACTATACTTTGGTACCAACAATCGTGATGATCGGGATCAAGTCATCTAGATAAATCTTGACAATCTTGACGACTACGTAGCCTATAATTTAATCAATCCCAATCGGTGACGTCAAAGACCCGAGTAATAGTAAATTCATGATTTGGGGCATAATTTCAAATCTTGATTCCCCAATAAACTCGTGGTCTCATAGTACTAGTCCAATCTTGAATGTGTATCAACATCGAGACTAGGAACCCATAAGGTATAACCCACGTCCCATACCATGAGTTATCACCTAATGGTTTACTAATCACTTGTTGGTTCCACATTAGGAAAAATCATAAATCAATACAATCACAATGCCTCATTTCATCGGCGAATGTAAATAATCAAGTCGTAGCAATTCCGCTACGATAAACCAAAAATAAATTCAAACTTGTCTCATTTCATCGACAAGTGAAAACCTAATCAAAATTATAAAATCATAATCAACCATAATTGGTTTTGCCTCATTTCATCGGCGGGAGCACTAAAATCTTGATAGTCCATAATCAATATACTCCAATCGGGAGTTCTCGGACTACTTCCATATATTAGCTAATCTTGTTAATACGGGACAAATGCTCTAAATAAATCTCAAGGTACCACATAGTGGTTAACAATCTTGGAGGATCTCAAAAGATTCCTCGAATTCATTTCGATCGTACAAGTTTGTATTTAAACGATAAAGCAATTACGCACGAGTCCCATACCTCGCGGTTTTTACTAAATCGTTTAATATACTTTCTCATACGTCCGAACATTCACGAAAAATGATTAAAATAACTAAAATTATACATAAAAGATTTTTGAAGAGAAAACGGGATTAAAATATATAAAATATAGGTTAAATATAAAATAATTGTAGTATAATACTTTTAAAATGTTTAAAATGAAATTTTTAACATCATATTAGTGAGATACAAATTGCATATACATGTTCATAGATGCAAACCATTTTTAATAGTTTAAAATCAACACTAGTCCATGCAACCAAAACACAGGACAGCGAGAAACTTTTGCAATTTTAGCATAGCAAACGTCAAAATCACAGAAAACACAACAAATGAAAATTATAGCCACTGAAATAAGCTTTTCAAAACATCCAAAATTATCAAATTCCGATTAAAAATGAAAAAGTTATGGAAGATTTCATTTCTGCATCAACAACAGAGCTGGTTTGATTTTTGCTCTCGGGTTAGCAGTAGAAAGGTTCAATTTTGACACAGATAACCTCAAAATTGCAGAAAGATCAACAAACAAAAGTTGTAGCCAATGAAATAAGCTTTCCGAAAAATCCAAAATTATCTGATTCCGATTTGAAACACAAAAGTTATGCCAAAATTACTATTCAGCGAAATATATTTTCTGTGCAAAACCCTCTCGGGTTTGCAACTTTCACAGCAAATACAGAGGTCCAAACGGACTCAAAAATGGATGAAATTTGACATGAACAAACTAGATCAAGTGCAATACAATCTGAAAAAAGAATGGCATCAATCTGACACCGGATGAGCCAGATATGATCAAAACAACAATGGACAGTTTCAGCAAAATATAGCTTTTCAAATCAAAGTTTTTATGTCTAAAACATCAAACTAAGCATCAAAATGTTTTCAAGCATCGCAATTCCTTTTGCTTATAGTTGCTGTAAGTGTTTTACTTACCTTTACAGCGAAGGAGGAGGTCGATTGGAGCTTCAAGATGGAGTATTTCAGCTGGTAGTGGCCTCTAAACTACCTGTAGGAGCTGAAAAAAGACATGCATGGAAGAAAATCATCAAAACAACACATACAATATCTGAAATCTACAATTTCCAAGGATTTGAGATGAGAATTGGTTAAGAGATTACCTTTTTATTGATTTTAGACTTAAATTCTCTTGATTTCAGCTGGGATTTGGTTTAATTTGGGCAAGATTTACAAAGAGGAGGCCATGGTTATGATTACTGGAGTTTTTTTTTTTTTCTGGAGAAGGAAATGAACGAAGAGAAGAAAGGTACGTACAAAATTCCAAAAGTGTCAGTTGGGCTTAGGGTAAGGATCCAATTTTCACAACAAAACCCATTAGGACTTAGGCAAATATTTGCTTTTTAGTTTATGAAATTTTATTTATGTAATTTCTTTAAATCTCCATATCTTATACATATTAAATCCGATTTTTACAAACTTAGGTGCGTTAGAACCATTACAACTTCTAGATTCCAAATAAAAAGATAAAAACACAATTTTAACAATTTTATTATTATTTTTATTAATATTATTCCAATTTAACCAATTTTCATATTTTTGCAAATAAATTGCAATTTGTCACAATTGGTTAAACATAATTATATTTTACACTCCAATAATTGTAATTACATGATTTAACACCAAATGAATATTTTCTTATCATTTTTAATCATAATTACTATGATTAATTATTTTATTAATCAATTCTCTTGAGTTTTAATTAATAAAATGGCAATATTGGCAAATAACACAATATTGGACAAATTATTAAATTTAATTGAATGTATCCTAATCAATACATTCAAAAATTCATGAAATAAAGTAAAAACTCTATTTCACACATGCTTATCATTTAAATCTTAAGAATTATTATTATTTCTTATGTTTTAATAATACAACGGCAATATTGACAATAAACTAAATATTGTCATGATCAATATATTAAATCCAATATAGTCAAACAACTATACTAAAAAAAATTCCCGAAATAAAGCAAAATCTTTATTCTGCTCATGTTCATCAATTATTCAACAAGGAATAATTATTTCTTATTATTCTCCATATTTATTTATTTTCAATAGCTCAAATTAATCCAAATTCATTGTTAATTAAAATAAACAACATTTTCTTCCTATTAATTTAATTAATCCCAATATTAAATTATAATCATCATTATAATTTAATATTTATGGTAATCTCCAAACCGGGGTTGTTACAGACCTCCCCCCCTAATAAAATTGCGTCCACGCAATTTCTAAGGGAAAAATCTATAACAATTTAGTGATTCAAACGAAAGAAACAAGAAATAGCTCGAGATAATAAATCCTCACCATCACCAAAAGAAGAAAGAAAGCCCGGAAAAGAACGCTTGATAGAGTCTTCGGTTTCCCAAGTGCAATCATTGGGATTTTCCGACCATTGAATCTTGACAAGGGGCACATTCTTGTTTCGAAGGCGCTTCACCTCCTTCCCAAGTACTCGAATAGGCTGTTGAAAGGTAGATAAGCTCGGTGAGATCTCAAGCTCAAGCTGCTCGGATGGATCAATGATAGAGTCAGAATCTCGAAGACACTTCCTCAACTGAGAAACATGGAAGACGTCATGAATACCGGATAAATGAGACGGAAGTGACAAACGATAAGCAACCGGACCGATACGCTCAATAATCGGAAATGGTCCTATAAAGCGAGGAGCCAATTTCCCCGTAGAGCTAAAGCGCATCACTCCCTTCATCGGAGAAACACGGATAAAGACATGATCACCAATAGTGAACTCAAGAGGCCTCCTACGGTTGTCCGCGTAGGATTTCTGACGGCTCTGAGCCTCTTTCATTCTCTGTCTAATAAGGAAAATCTTCTCCGAGGAATCACGAATCGAATCCGGTCCAAGAATAAGCTTCTCGCCAGATTCTAGCCAACAAGATGGAGAACGGCACGGTCTGCCATAAAGAGCCTCAAACGGCGCCATGCCAATACTAGATTGAAAGCTGTTATTATAAGAGAATTCTACCAATGGAATGTGGTCCTCCCATGAACCACCAAAATCAAGAATACAAGCTCGAAGGAGATCCTCAAGAATACGATTCACCCTCTCCGTCTGACCGTCAGACTGAGGATGATAAGCAGTCGAAAGATTAAGTTTTGTACCCAAAGCTTGCTGAAAACTCGTCCAGAAATGACTAGTGAATAATGGATCTCGGTCACAAACAATCGAAGAAGGAATACCATGTAACCGTACAATTTCCTTTATGTAAAGCTTTGCCAAGAGAGGGGCATTCCTATTAGATTTAATAGGAATAAAATGAGCAGACTTCGTAAGACGATCAACAACGACCCAGATACTAGAATGACCCGACCTCGAACGAGGTAGGCCATCGACAAAATCCATCGAAACTTGGTCCCACTTCCATAGTGGAACTTCAAGAGGCTGAAGAAGACCAGATGGCCGCTGATGCTCGGCCTTAACAAGCTGACAGGTTGGGCACTTGCTTACATAACTCGGAACATCACGCTTCATGCCCTCCCAATAGTAAAGACGACGCATATCCGAATACATCTTACTACTACCCGGATGAATGGTATACTTAGAGCGATGACAATCATCAAGTATGTCACGCCTAAGTGCTGAATCAGAAGGCACAACAGTACGGTTCCTCAACCGAAGGCAACCGTAAGAATCAATCGAATAATCCCGCAATTCCTCATCACGGGACTCAGATGAGCAAGACCGAATGAGACGCATACAACTATCATCACGCCTCTGAGCCTCTGAAATACAATCTAAAAGAGATGGACGAGCGTCCAGACTAAACAATAAAGCAGGAGAATCAGACGATGGAGCTCGATCACGAATATCACAAGAAGATAGGGTCAATAGAACATCCCATTCGGCTAACATCATAGAAACCACAGCCGAATGCTTGCGACTAAGCGCATCTGCAACTCGATTACCCTTACCAGGGGTATACTCAATATCAAAATCATATGAGGCGAGAAACTCTAACCATCGCTGTTGCCTCATATTCAAATCCTTCTGTGAAAAGAGATACTTAAGAGATTTGTGATCGGTGTAAAGGACGAAGTGCTCTCCCAAAAGATAATGACGCCAAATCTTCAAAGCGAAGACAATGGCAGCAAGCTCAAGGTCGTGGGTAGCATATCGAACCTCGTTCGGACGTAACTGTCTCGAAGCATAAGCAACCACCCGATCTTTCTGCATCAGAACTGCGCCAAGACCACTAATGCAGGCATCGGTATAAACGATAAGATCTTGGTTCCCATGAGGAACCACAAGAACAGGAGCATTAGTGAGAAGCTCTTTCAATCGTTGAAAAGAAGCCTCACACTTATCGGACCAAATAAATCGAACTCCTTTTCTCGTAAGGCTAGTCAATGGAAGCACAATATGGGAAAAGTCTTTGATAAAGCGGCGGTAATAACCCGCTAAACCCAGAAAAGAACGAATCTCGTGAACATTCTCAGGCCTTTTCCAATTCTGAATAGCCTCTATCTTAGAGGGATCAACTGATATACCTTCCGAAGATAGAACATGACCTAAGAACTTCACTTGCTTCTCCCAAAAGTGACATTTAGAAAGTTTTGCTTTGAGTTGATGTTGCCGTAGAGTACTCAAAACAATTCTAAGATGTCGAGCATGGTCCGCTTCGGATTTTGAATATACAAGAATATCATCAATGAAAACAAGCACGAACTTATCGAGATATTCCCGGAATACTCGATTCATAAGATCGACAAAGTAGGCAGGTGCGTTCGTCAATCCGAACGGCATGACGAGCCACTCATAAGAACCATAGCGAGTGCGGAATGCGGTGAGAGGAACACTATCTTCCGCGACTCGGAGCTGATGAAAATCAGTGGCAAGGTCTAATTGTGAAAAGACCTTAGCACCACTTAATTGATCGAACATGTCATCAATTCGAGGCAAGGGATAACGATTCTTGATGGTTAATTCGTTAAGCTTGCGATAGTCAACGCAAAGCCTAAGAGTCCCATCGGACTTCCTCACGAATACAACTGCAGCACCCCACGGTGAAGAACTAGAACGAATGAAATGCTTAGCTTCAAGCTCAAGGAGTTGCTTTTTGAGTTCCTCATTTTCCCGTGCAGACATCCTCGTAGGAGGACGACTAACAGGCTGAGCACCTGGAATAAGATCAATACGAAACTCGATAGATCGCTTAGGAGGCAAACCAGAAGCAGGCTCAAATAAATCAGCAAAGTCGCAAACAACTGGAATAAGAGATATATCGCCATCAATGTCATGAGAACCGAGAGCAAATAAGGAAGCCACAGAGTCACAATCAGAATCACGAAGCGAGAGAGATAGCTGATCGGGACAATCAGGATGTCGAAGATAAAGAACTCGCTCCATGCAAAGAATCCTGGCATCGTATCGAACAAGCCAGTCCATACCGAGAATCATATCGAAACCAAGGAAAGGAATCACGTGCAGATTCGCATGGAAGGAATAACCACATATCAAAATCTCAACATCCTCACAATATAAGCTAAAAGTAGCGGATCCTCCAATAGGATTAGCAATCCGCAATGAAGTAAGCAAGCAAGACACATCCAACTGTAAAGCATCAACGAGTTCCTTCGATACGAATGAGTGGGACGCACCCGTATCGAAGAGCACTCTAATATAATGATCATGAAATAAAATAGAACCTTCCAAAATAGACGAGGATGTACCTTTAGGCTGAGAAGAACCACCAGAAGCAGATGCAACATTAAGCTGACCCTGACGAGGTCCTTTCCCCTTCTTGGGGCAAGAAGCAACTAAATGTCCCTCTTTCTTGCAATAGAGGCACCTTTTGGGTTTGGGACAGTCTCTGACATGATGATCAGGGGAGCCACAATTGAAATAAGCAAATGGTTTAGCTGAAAGAGCTGGCTGAGATTGAGAAGAGGAACCACTAAACTTCTTCTTCTTCTTAGAAGGAAAAGACTTAGGCTTGCCAAAGAACTTCTTCTTGTTCGGGTTGGCCCGAACACTAGTATCATCATCACTATCTTTTTCCTTCTCGACCACTTCAAGACGAAGGGCCGTATCAACAAGCTTCTCGAAAGAAAGCTCAAGACGAAGCATAAGGGCCTTCTTCAAATACTTCTTGAGCCCGGAAACGAACATAAGATTCTTCTTGTAAGGAGTGGAAATGTGCTCAAGACCATACTTTGAAAGACTTTCGAAAGAGGCAACATACTCGGAAACAGATAGCTTTCCTTGCTTAATCTCAAGGAAACGTCGAGCTAGAGTAGCTCTCTCAGAATCAGGGATAAACTTGAGCTCGAACCGCTCACGGAATTGATCCCACTCAAGTGAGGACTCATCAACCTCAGAAATCAGAAGATCATACCAATGAAGGGCTCGTTCTTGCAACATACTAGATGCTACAAGAACCTGATGGCGGCTAGAAATCTCCATACGGGTAAAGATACGCTCACAAGAACTGAGCCAAGCCTCGACCTCAATAACAGACTCGGTGCCTTTGAAGGGCTTGCCACCGAGATGAGTAAAGTCACTGCACATACGTGCGAAGGCAGACTTCTGCGGAGCAGAATAAGAACCAGAAGTGGGAGGCTGAATGCTTCGCACAAGCTCTAGAATCTGGTCGGTAGACATGCATACGCCTTCAGGACGAGAACCACTGGACGGTCCCGCCGCTGAAGAACGTCCTCTACCACGTCCAGACATAGCTGAAAGAAAAGATAAGGTGGGATTATTCACAGGGTAAATATATATATTCATAAGAAATTTGAATGCGAAAATTAAGGAATACTACAGAATAAAATATACATTCCTAGACGTATTCCTTTCTATTTACCCCAAAGGAATCGAAAAGGGACACACTTGAATCATGGGTAAAGACAAAGATAAGTAAAGGTGAAACGGGTTGTGATTTATGGGATGACACATGTAGATGTATAATACTAAATGTATGGTATCTCATGTGCTGTTCTGTGTATATTACATTATTTTCTGAAATAACGCTCTGATACCAAGCTGTAACGCCCCACCCCGAGACCCACGTTAGTAAAGGGAATTAACGAGTAATTCTGTCTACTAACGCAGAGAATAAGGCTGAATGGGAGCGACCAACATAGTATACAATAGCTATGAACTAAACATGTCAAGTATGTGTCAAATTTTTTTTCATAACCTTATGTGTGGTTGACACGTCTAGTGCATAACTATTGCACACTACGGCGGCTATATAGCATTTTAGAAACAATGTAATATAATGTGCGGAATAATCAAAGTCACAGAAAAGCAAACCCAGATCAGTTATATACATACATAACCGTCACCATACATATCCATATAATACATCATACAAGAGTAACTACTAGGTAGCTAAGTGTCAAAATATACATCCCAAAAATATACAAATGATCATAAAGGAGTAGTCCCAAAAGACGAAGACTAGCTAGCCTAAATATACATATATGCGTCCCACAAAAAGTATCAAGCTGAACTGGAGGCAAAAGAAATCCAAGCTAACCTGCAACTCGGTCTGACCCGAGTGAATAAAACACACGGGTCAGGCAACTAAACTCATCAGTAGATAAGGAACTCTAGGATAATAAGTAAAGGGAAGCATTCATTCTGTTGTACCCAACAGAATAAATGAAAGGTTCAATGATAATCAAGGGAGGTGTCAAGCTAATATTCTAATGTCATGCGTAAGGGGAAATGTGATTAAGTTAAGTAAATTATTAATAACATCCATGAAATAATAAAATCTCATAAATCTCCAACAAGTCATGAAACGATATAAATAATCATGGACCACAAAATAATATCACCTTAATCATATATAAGGCTATAGAAATCATCAAATTCCGATAAATCATAAAGCATCAAAAGATAATTTTGCACGTGCTTTTGAATCTCCACTAGTACTATACTTTGGTACCAACAATCGTGATGATCGGGATCAAGTCATCTAGATAAATCTTGACAATCTTGACGACTACGTAGCCTATAATTTAATCAATCCCAATCGGTGACGTCAAAGACCCGAGTAATAGTAAATTCATGATTTGGGGCATAATTTCAAATCTTGATTCCCCAATAAACTCGTGGTCTCATAGTACTAGTCCAATCTTGAATGTGTATCAACATCGAGACTAGGAACCCATAAGGTATAACCCACGTCCCATACCATGAGTTATCACCTAATGGTTTACTAATCACTTGTTGGTTCCACATTAGGAAAAATCATAAATCAATACAATCACAATGCCTCATTTCATCGGCGAATGTAAATAATCAAGTCGTAGCAATTCCGCTACGATAAACCAAAAATAAATTCAAACTTGTCTCATTTCATCGACAAGTGAAAACCTAATCAAAATTATAAAATCATAATCAACCATAATTGGTTTTGCCTCATTTCATCGGCGGGAGCACTAAAATCTTGATAGTCCATAATCAATATACTCCAATCGGGAGTTCTCGGACTACTTCCACATATTAGCTAATCTTGTTAATACAGGACAAATGCTCTAAATAAATCTCAAGGTACCACATAGTGGTTAACAATCGTGGAGGATCTCAAAAGATTCCTCGAATTCATTTCGATCGTACAAGTTTGTATTTAAACGATAAAGCAATTACGCACGAGTCCCATACCTCGTGGTTTTTACTAAATCGTTTAATATACTTTCTCATACGTCCGAACATTCACGAAAAATGATTAAAATAACTAAAATTATACATAAAAGATTTTTGAAGAGAAAACGGGATTAAAATATATAAAATATAGGTTAAATATAAAATAATTGTAGTATAATACTTTTAAAATGTTTAAAATGAAATGTTTAACATCATATTAGTGAGATACAAATTGCATATACATGTTCATAGATGCAAACCATTATTAATAGTTTAAAATCAACACTAGTCCATGCAACCAAAACACAGGACAGCGAGAAACTTTTGCAATTTTAGCATAGCAAACGTCAAAATCACAGAAAACACAACAAATGAAAGTTGTAGCCACTGAAATAAGCTTTTCAAAACATCCAAAATTATCAAATTCCGATTAAAAACGAAAAAGTTATGGAAGATTTCATTTCTGCATCAACAACAGAGCAGGTTTGATTTTTGCTCTCGGGTTAGCAGTAGAAAGGTTCAATTTTGACACAGATAACCTCAAAATTGCAGAAAGATCAACAAACAAAAGTTGTAGCCAATGAAATAAGCTTTCCGAAACATCCAAAATTATCTGATTCCGATTTGAAACACAAAAGTTATGCCAAAATTACTATTCAGCGAAATATATTTTCTGTGCAAAACCCTCTCGGGTTTGCAACTTTCACAGCAAATACAGAGGTCCAAACGGACTCAAAAATGGATGAAATTTGACATGAACAAAATAGATCAAGTGCAGTACAATCTGAAAAAAGAATGGCATCAATCCGACACCGGATGAGACAGATATGATCAAAACAACAATGGACAGTTTCAGCAAAATATAGCTTTTCAAATCAAAGTTTTTATGTCTAAAACATCAAACTAAGCATCAAAATGTTTTCAAGCATCGCAATTCCTTTTGCTTATAGTTGTTGTAAGTGTTTTACTTACCTTTACAGCGAAGGAGTAGGTCGATTGGAGCTTCAAGATGGAGTATTTCAGCTGGTAGTGGCCTCTAAACTACCTGTAGGAGCTGAAAAAAGACATGCATGGAAGAAAATCATCAAAACAACACATACAATATCTGAAATCTACAATTTTCAAGGATTTGAGATGAGAATTGGTTAAGAGATTACCTTTTTATTGATTTTAGACTTAAATTCTCTTGATTTCAGCTGGGATTTGGTTTAATTTGGGCAAGATTTACAAAGAGGAGGCCATGGTTATGATTACTGGAGGTTTTTTTTTTTTTGGAGAAGGAAATGAACGAAGAGAAGAAAGGTACGTACAAAATTCCAAAAGTGTCAGTTGGGCTTAGGGTAAGGATCCAATTTTCACAACAAAACCCATTAGGACTTAGGCAAATATTTGCTTTTTAGTTTATGAAATTTTATTTATGTAATTTCTTTAAATCTCCATATCTTATACATATTAAATCCGATTTTTACAAACTTAGGTGCGTTAGAACCATTACAACTTCTAGATTCCAAATAAAAAGATAAAAACACAATTTTAACAATTTTATTATTATTTTTATTAATATTATTCCAATTTAACCAATTTTCATATTTTTGCAAATAAATTGCAATTTGTCACAATTGGTTAAACATAATTATATTTTACACTCCAATAATTGTAATTACATGATTTAACACCAAATGAATATTTTCTTATCATTTTTAATCATAATTACTATGATTAATTATTTTATTAATCAATTCTCTTGAGTTTTAATTAATAAAATGGCAATATTGGCAAATAACACAATATTGGACAAATTATTAAATTTAATTGAATGTATCCTAATCAATACATTCAAAAATTCATGAAATAAAGTAAAAACTCTATTTCACACATGCTTATCATTTAAATCTTAAGAATTATTATTATTTCTTATGTTTTAATAATACAACGGCAATATTGACAATAAACTCAATATTGTCATGATCAATATATTAAATCCAATATAGTCAAACAACTATACTAAAAAAAATTCCCGAAATAAAGCAAAATCTTTATTCTGCTCATGTTCATCAATTATTCAACAAGGAATAATTATTTCTTATTATTCTCCATATTTATTTATTTTCAATAGCTCAAATTAATCCAAATTCATTGTTAATTAAAATAAACAACATTTTCTTCCTATTAATTTAATTAATCCCAATATTAAATTATAATCATCATTATAATTTAATATTTATGGTAATCTCCAAACCGGGGTTGTTACAGGCCTCCCCCCTTAATAAAATTGCGTCCACGCAATTTCTAAGGGAAAAATCTATAACAATTTAGTGATTCAAACGAAAGAAACAAGAAATAGCTCGAGATAATAAATCCTCACCATCACCAAAAGAAGAAAGAAAGCCCGGAAAAGAACGCTTGATAGAGTCTTCGGTTTCCCAAGTGCAATCATTGGGATTTTCCGACCATTGAATCTTGACAAGGGGCACATTCTTGTTTCGAAGGCGCTTCACCTCCTTCCCAAGTACTCGAATAGGCTGTTGAAAGGTAGATAAGCTCGGTGAGATCTCAAGCTCAAGCTGCTCGGATGGATCAATGATAGAGTCAGAATCTCGAAGACACTTCCTCAACTGAGAAACATGGAAGACGTCATGAATACCGGATAAATGAGACGGAAGTGACAAACGATAAGCAACCGGACTGATACGCTCAATAATCGGAAATGGTCCTATAAAGCGAGGAGCCAATTTCCCCGTAGAGCTAAAGCGCATCACTCCCTTCATCGGAGAAACACGGTTAAACAACCTTAAACTGTTTACTCATACCAGACCCATGTCTGACCCGGAGTTTATTTTTGTTTTTCATAAACTCTCGGGTACCCAAATTTTTACTGGTAGCCAAGGGATTCCGGTTAGCTTTGACGAATTCTGGAGGAGCAATGGAGCAGGAGGCTTCAGCGTTATAGATATATATATAGTTCCGCTGTGTTGGTATCTCTGAGTTATTGTTTGAGTTGTATTGTATTGAGGTGTATTAACTAGACAGGTGTTTATAACTGTCTAGTATGTAATATATTATCTGTATAACTCTGATTGATGTTATATATTATGTAAATATTTATGTGATTAATATAATTTATTCGTTCCGCTGTGAGATTCTGATGTTGTTGTTCATTCTTCTCTATCTTTTCTATTTTCTCATCCCTTTCTTTCTTCAAGACGGACCGTCTTTCTGGACGTAGAACGGCGGGTCGTCACAGTTGGTATCAGAGCGCTAGGTTGAGTGAATACCTAGCCTCTTGAGTGATTTCTTTCCTGAGAGAGCGTGTTTGTAATTTTGATATATATAATATATGTATTTATTTATTTCTACCAATTGTTGGGTTACCTGTTCGGGTTTTCCAATAAGCTATAAAGGTAGATAGGGTAGTGGTGTGTGTAACACAACTACCAATGGTTGGAATTTGAATGATTGAGGTTGGAAGTGTATTTGTCGAGAATGTAGACCTATTACCGTCTCGAGAAAGCTTTGGGTGGTGTAAGGATTTCATCGATCTCTGAAGGAAACCTGTTAAGGTTCGGAGTTCATTTTGAAGTGTAGTTTGGATCAGCTAAAGTTTGGATCTGTCGGTTGGACAGAAACCAGTCATGATATCTTGATACATCAAGGTATAGTAACCGTGTGATGAGACACAGTGATCATGGATGTCTCCGAAGATGTTTCTTTGGAACAAGTTAAGGAAGAGTAATTGCTTCAGTGTTGTAGCTGAGTTCAGTAGAATGTTTCTGGTTGCTTTGAGGTCTGGGTTTTTCGAAGAGTTTTGGTTTAGGAAGTCTTCTGGCTTAGTAGTTTTTCTTGGGTAACATCAGAAGCAGTATAGTAGATCCATTTCTTCGATGGATTGGCCACGTAAGTGTAAGCTATTCTGATTAGTAGAGAGAACAGTTTTTCTTTGGAATTTGGCTGGATTGATCGCAAAAGTGATTTGCGATAGTTTGAG
The DNA here is from genome assembly GCA_030765085.1 of Allium cepa. Lineage (NCBI taxonomy): Eukaryota > Viridiplantae > Streptophyta > Magnoliopsida > Asparagales > Amaryllidaceae > Allium > Allium cepa. Next base: position 68,006,675 of record CM060929.1, read on the forward strand.
GATTCTCTTGTGTTTCAGAGGTTTTTCTGGATGTCTCCAGGAAGTCAGAGTTTTGCTAACATCTGGAGATTCAGTTTGGTATCGACTGGATTTCCAGGAGTGGTACTGATGGATCAGATTAGTAATAAGATGATTTTTGAGTTGTGGAAGTAGCTCAGGTTTTGAGGAATCTCGGAGTTTTATTTTTTGGATATGTGAGCTTTATTTTTGAAATGTGTTGACGAGTCTGTGCTTGAGTTCATAATCAGCACTTTCATCTGTTCAATCAGAGTTGCGCAGTGGAAGCATGGTGGCAGTTGTTTTAGTTTGGAAGCAAATGGATGTTGCAATGTTTGGGTTGGAGAGTTCTACAGAAAATTTTTCAGCATCTGAGACCAAATTAGAGTGCACCTGTTTTATCTCTTCCAGATGAGAGAAGTGAGTTCTGTTTTCTGTTTTGGAATAGAGTTATATTTGGAGTTTTGGTTGATCTTGGAAAGATCATTTTGTTGGATTGCTTTTGGTCCAGTTATTTCTAGGAGCATCAGCAAGAGTTGAGCTGATCAGTAAGGACGTAGACGATCCAGGATCGTCCAACGAGTTTTGTGGATATGAGACGGAGGAATTTGGATTTTTGAAATCGGAGATTTGATTTTGGAAAGTGTTTGGTCTTCAGGATCGAAATGCTAGTTTGGGTAGCTGGAATTCGTTGTGTTTCACGTATCTCTGAGGGAGTACGTGTAAGATTATCTCTGGTTGTAGAACCAGCAGTTCAGGGAGTCATGATTGTTGATTCAGACTTGTCTATAGTCTGATATCCTGTCTTGTTTTGTAGATCTAGACGAGTAGAAGTTCTGTAGCTTAGTAGTATTGATTGTTTGGATTCTATAGAGCTAGTAACCCAGTATTTATACTTGGGGAAACTTGAGAAAATTCTGTCCGGAATTTTGTCTGGATAGTTAGATTTGTTTGTTTGGATGAATTGGTTGCTATGATTGTTAGCTTATGGTGGATATATGCCTGTGTTTTAAAATTTAAATATTTAACTAGATTATTAAATTACCTTTGTTTTAAATTTCGGGGACGAAATTCTTTTAAGGGGGGAGGAATGTGACATTCCGGAAATTTGGGGCAATATCAATTTAATAATCTACATTAAAAATTAAATTGATTTGATAATATTTGTTAATAATATTTGAATTGATTTAATAATCTTCTTTTAAATAACTATTTAACTAATAATTTATCTTTTAAAAGCTAATTTAAATTATTTCTATTTATAATGTGTATATGTATATAATTGTATATATTATAAATAGATAAGTTTTGTTTTAAATTAATAAATAAAGTTATGGTTTCTAATTCTACTATTTTTGATAATTTGGAAATCTAATATTGAATAAATAATAATATGATCTTAAAAATACTCAAGATAAAGTTTAATTTGTTTTAGCCTAGAGTTTAAATTAAATAAAAAGTTTTGTTTTGTTTTTTTTAAAATATAGCTTGATAAATAAGTACTTATATTTTTAAGAGATCGTTTCTTTTGAAAATTTATTTTTAATTTAATAATGTGTTATATTTAAAAATATTAATAATGCAATATCTTTACAAATGGATTTTTATATAGATAGAAATTGTTATTTTAAATTTATTTATATATATATGTATTTTGGAAAGCTATGGTTTGTAAATTTAAATAAAGTAAACTTTATAATTATGAAAGTTAAGAATAAATCAAATGTATAAGGTTAACATAAGTACATAAGTTAAAAATTCACAACAAATATTGAAATAAAGTACTTAAAGCAAAGAAAAAAAATAAATAGTGTAAAATAAAATGCAAAGCTAAGAAAAGAAACATCAAGTATAAAAATAAATAAAATAAGATATAATATGTAGGTTAGAGAAAGGAATGCAAAGCATAGTTAAGAAAGCAAATAACTAAAACCAATTTTGAAATGTGTATGTAAAATACAGAAAGATGTAATCATGTCTATACAATAATTATGTCGGCAAATAAAACAAAATAAAGTAAGAAAAAATAGATAAGCAGGCATGAAGTAAAAGAATGCAAAGCTAAGCAGCAAAATATAAACAATGAAATGTAAAATATCTATGCACAGAATAAGCTAAATAGGAAACATAAAAGTACATCAACATTTAAAGCTTTCAACTCTAGCATACAAACAAGTCATTTTGAATTTGTATAAAAATCTTTCAGCCTCCTTTTGAAAAAGTCTTGCCTGATACAAAAAAAATGAAATATTTGTATCTGCAAATTGCCTAAACCCAGTAAACACCTACCCCTATAAACTTCTATATATACATGTCTTTCTTCTTTAGTTCGTTCAACATAGCATATTAAACTTAACATATACAAGTAGCCTTTTTTTTGTTTACTACTGAAGCATCATCAACAAGGCAAGAAATTTTGGAAAGCAAAACAGTTTCCAGTTTTTCCAAAACTGTCAAACCAGAAGTGCTCTGTCATTCACAAGCATTGGTGAGTAACATTTTTTATTTAAAAATTATTTAAGTTTTACAATCTGATGCATGTTGATATTTGGATGCTTAAGTATATGGTTTGAATATTTATTTAATCATTTTACTCTGGTGTTTGTGTGATGGAAATTTTGTATAGTTCAAACCTGCAAAATTCAAACTGCCTTCATTTAATTTGTTCTGTTTTTTATTTGCTGTGAGTAGCTTTAATTTCTAACTTAAGTATTTAAACTAGTTGCAATTTAAAACCAGAAATAAGTGTGATTGTATGTATAAAACCTTCTGTGCGTATGGATGTGGTCAGAGTACACATTAATGTCTCTGTAAACAAGCTTATCCATTTTGTTCTCTAGCTTGAATTGTTACAAATTATTTTACCACTTTATCTAATAGCTTTTAGGATTTATAATATAAATAGAAACTGTTTGTTTCAATATGATTTAGAGTTTAAGTATATTTAAGTTGAATGAAAATTGAATATGGTTTTGGGAATCAAAATAACAGAGGAAAAGTTGAATAAGAGAAAAATCAAACACTTTTAATCATAAAATCAAGAAAATACTTTGAATCACTATAACAAAATATGGATTTTAAAACTTGAATCAAGATTTTTAATACCAGATGTTAAGAGCAGTTCTGGAATGAATATTTAAGGCAAACTTGGGGGTTTCTGGTGATCTAAGGGGATTGGGAGGTCGGATTTATGGCTGGTGATAGGGGAGTGACCGGAGGTGTTGGGAAAAATAACCGGAGTTGCTCCAGTTCGTCGAGGAAGCGGCGGTGGGGATTTGTTTTTTTTAACCTAGTTTTGAATGCTTTGAAGTGTTGGATCAGTGCAACCTCTCTGGTTGACCGAGTGTTATGGGGTCTTGGAGTTGGCTAGAGGTGTGATGGTCGAAGTTGATGCCGGAGTTTCTGGTGGTCTGGCGGTCGGAGCAGCGAGGAGGAGGTGTTGACAGGTTCGAGGTGGAAGCCTGTTTATGTTTCCAGGTTTTGTAATATGAACTCGATCTTCATTCAAGCGAGTGGGTGGCTTCGGAGGGGTCGCGATCACGTCAGGTGAGGGTCGTTGGTGAGTGGGTGCCTGAGTGGATGTCCGGCGTCAGTTGGGGCCACGATGCACGTGCACCGTGCCATTGAAGTGGTTGGGGTTCTTGTTTTTTTCTGTGTGCAGTTTTCTTTTTGGAGCTGGGAAAACTCGGGTTATTCGAGTATGTGACTCGAAGCAGCTGGGCAAAAACTCGAAGCACATCTTAGTTGACTCGAGTCAGTTGTTGTTCCAGGTTATTTGTAAAACCTGGCAGCAAATTTGTTTTTAAACAAATTTAAGTGAAACTTTAAATTGTATACAAGATTTGAACAAAGTTTAAATCAGTTTGAAGTTTGAATTCAAACTTATTTTTGAATTCAAATCCGAAATGAGATAAAGGTTTCAAAATAATTAAATGTGGATTTTTAGGTTTACAAACCTGATAGTTTTCAGATTTTAAAATCCAATTTAAAATTTGAAAACAGAAATTTAACAGTGGTTTAAATTCGAAGTTTAAAGTATAGGTTCAAATAGACTTTGAATCTAAGGTAAAAGAAAATGAATTTGAATTTTAAATCAAGATTTTAAAACTAAGGTTTTCAAAAGCAAGTTAAAACTAAAGTTTTAAATTTAAGGTTAAACCAATGAGTTCAAGTATTTCTCGAATTCAAATACGAAATTTTAAATCAGTTTTAAAGTTAAATATATAAAACCAGATTAATAGTTTTGAAAAGTAATTTTGTTTCAAATAGAATTTAAATTTGGTAAATGTTTAAACAATAAACTTTTTGAATCTTGAATTCAAAATGGGATTTGAATCTAAATTTAAAAAGTGTAATATTCTAATACACTTTTATATTAATTAAGTCATTAAATAAGAAATAAATTATCTTAAGAATAATTAAGGTATTAAATGATTTAATTAATAAGATAATAAAAGAAAGGTAATTTATTATATTTATAAATTAATAATTTAGATTAATTTATAAATAAAGATAATTAGGAAGTAAATTAAAAGATGATATTAGATAATTAACTAAGGATTACTAATTAATTAATGTGATTTATTTCGATAATTAATCAGATTAATTAGATAATCTATTGTAAATTGTTAAATGTAATTACTTGATATAAGTAATTAGGAGATTAATTACTTTTGTAATTAATTTTGATTAAATGATTACTTTAAGTTAATTAATTTAGTTTAATTAATTTAAGAAAATCATTTGATGAATTGATAAGTATAATTACTTAGTGTATGCAATGGAGCATAATTACTTAAGGAAGTAATTAATAGTAATTACTGAATGTAATTAATGAAAGATGTAATAAAGTAATTTGAATAATTACTTTTGTAATTAATCAGAGGATTAATTAAAGAAGATAATTAATTATGGGATAATTAATTTATTAATATGAGTAATTAAGGGTAGTTAATTACTGGTTGATATTAATCAAGGATAATTAATAATTGTGTTTAATTAAAGATTAATTACTGAATGTAATTAATTTAATCAAAGTAATTTAATTTTAATATAAATTAAAGATCATGAATTAATATAATTAATGATGTAAATTAAGAATTGGTTAATTAAGAAATAATTAAATAATGTAATTGATTAAGGATAAATGTATTTAATTATAGTTAATTCATAAATGAAGTAATTAATGTTTAATTACTATGAATAATTTAGGATAATTAATTTGTGAAATTAATTAAAGAATAATTACTTATTGTAATTAGAGATTGATCAATCAAGAGTGTTTAATCAAGATGAATATATCGAGAATGATTAATTAATTTGATTTATAATTAATTAATGATTGTATAAACAGGATTTGTAGGTGAAGTAATTAATTTAATTTACTTTAAATTAATTAGAGATAGTGGTAGTTAATTTAATTCATTTTAAATTAATTACAAATTAAAAATGATATAAATCACTACTTATGGATGTATGATATTGATATCTCATTTGATGATGTTGAATTTAGATATGACATGAATAATATCTATGTGGCATGGATGCTTGGTTTAAGTATGATAATATTTAATTATCTGTTTGGATGATAATTTTGATTATCTGTTTATGGGATTATCTGTGATTATCTACTGTGATATTATGAATTATCCATCTATGTGTATATTGATTATATTGAATTAAACTGTTAAGACTAAATAGACAACTTGGCCTTAAAAGACACGTTTTGGATTCCGATAAGACCGGGATCGGGTTTCCACATTTGGAACATTCGAAAACCACATCGATTCCAAATTAACGATAGGTCATGAATCTGAAGTGAAGATGAAGATTCAGAATGCAAGGGTTATCGTCGTTAACTCTCAGGGTGATTCCAAAATGAGTGTAACGAGATAATGCCTTCGGTTTCGTTTGAACCCGGAACGAACTTGTATGGATCGAATGCTTTCAATACATCGTCAGGCGGACGATGAGCATTCTAAGAAATATGTTCTATAAAGGTAATCGTAACCTCAAGCCTCATCAACCGGGAATGGCTAAAACAGGGGAGGTGCAACATGGTTAGGTGGGTCATGCCCAAGCAGGACAAGGATATTCCCCTGTCTAGATGTCCCTTTATTTTCGGCTGTGTGGGCGGTTGATTGCAACAACTGCCGGGGTTTTATCTTGTTCGGGACTGTTCAGTAAGGAATGGTTCCGGCCTTGTGTTACAGGGGGTCGGGAGTGATCCTCGGTACGTTGATCTAGGCCACGTACTGTGACGGGCGGTACCCCAGTAGCCCTGCCATCATATGGAATCCACAATCCAATAAGTGCCAACGGTTTTGATTGTATTACCCACTTTTGTGGCTAGTAGCTGGAATTTAATGAATGTAACAATTTCGGCTATTTTCTATTTACTTGAAAACCCTAGACCTATTATAGTATCACATAATTTCCTATCAAATGTTTTGGTTAGCGTAAGGTAAAAACTTATCCATGTTTATTTGTGGGGAGTCTTACGTGATACCTTTTGTTTTCAAAAGATTTTCAAAGTTAAGCAACTTTAACCTGTTACTCATACCAGACCCATGTCAGACTCGGAGTTTATTTTTGTTTTTCATAAACTCTCGGGTACCCAGATTTTTACGGGTAGCAAGGGATTCAGGTTAGCTTTGACGAATTCTGAAGGAGCAATGGAGCAGGAGTCTTCAGCGTTATAGATATATATATAGTTCCGCTGTGTTGGTATCTCTGAGTTATTGTTTGAGCTGTATTGTATTGAGGTGTATTAACTAGACAGGTGTTTATAACTGTCTAGTATGTGCTGTATTATCTGTATAACTCTGATTGATGTTATATATTATGTAAATACTTATGTGATTAATATAATTTATTCGTTCCGCTGTGAGATTCTGATGTTGTTGTTCATTCTTCTCTATCTTTTCTATTTTCTCATCCCTTTCTTTCTTCAAGACGGAATGTCTTTCTGGGTGTAGAAGGGCGGGTCGTCACAGGTGGTGACATCGGCTTGAATCGACATGGGTATGTAGCAATATCAATAAGGCACGGATTTGGTAGCTTCTATGGATATGGACGACGTCAGTCATCAATATCGCATGGATATTTTCTATTGCTCATATCACCATGTTTGGATATTCAATTATTTTGTTACATATATCATTCTATTGCCTACAATAGAGTGATATATGCAATATAAATAAATGAATATCTATACAGAATATTATTTATTTGTACCAGTATAACCGATATTTATTTATATCGGTATAATTGATATTTATAGATGAATAACTGCTGATATTTATACAAATGTAACTACTATTTATTTATAATGCTTATAAATATCAGCGCAATTGGTATTTTTCTATTTATAAGTTTCAAAAAATTATGCACAATAGAAAGATAAATGCAACAAGTTATACCAACTTTGTAACGACCTATCTTTTTGGACGTTTTAAGCAGACACACATGCCAGACTCAAATCATTCAAAAGGGCAGATTGTTATAGGGTAAATAAGAAAAAGAGAAAGAAGTAAAACAAATACATAATCTTGCAGCGGAATGACAAAATATAATAATCAAATAACAGTTCATGAAGCTATTTTATAAATACATCTGATTATTCTTTACAACACAAATATCAGAGTTACATAAACAGCAATAAATAAACACAGTGGAACAATATGATGCAATGGATTAATATCATAAATAGTAATAGTACAAATCTTTATCTTCGTCCTTCAGAAATAAGGTCTTCGAGCCTGAAATGCTCAGGCTGACCCGAGCGAATTGAAAAGACAAAACACTCGAGTTAGAACTAAAAGATCTTATGTGAGTTAAATGAACGGTAAATATGCATGTGATGGCGTTAGACATATTTACGGTGTTTGATATCTCCTATCCAGTGTCTATCGTGAGTACAGTAACTCAAGAGTTATTCAGGATGCACATCTCCTAAGGATCCATTAAACTACATACTATGTAGTACAATACGCTATTATAATAGTGTCTAACATAAAGTAAATGGTACCAAAATAGCACTTAGGCATTACCCATATCCCTCTTAACACATTTTATATATTCTCATAATCTATATAGTACCATACGCTCCTCCATAAACTGGACGTATACCCAGAGGTCACTTCATATGTATGGTACAAAACAAACTCGTAGAAGGTATGATAGGGCATGCGCCATGACACACGAGGAAATGCCAGGGTAGATATACCATTTTCGGATCCGTACTGGTGGTACGCATAGCAGCTACTATAGCCCACCTTGGAACACACTCCAAAATCAAAATCAAGGGTGGCCAGCAATCAAATCACAAAGTCAAAACATAGTATCAAAGAAGTGTGCCCGATCGGAGGAATGACCTCACTTGGCCTGGCACGGCTCCTGATTTTAGCCGCATCAAGCTGACACACGGGAGTTAGGGTCACGTAAATACTTCATACAGAAATCATTCACCGAACCATCCTACTTCATTTTTGGAATCTCCACCACGTGCATAGTTGTTAAAGTGGTTTTCAGGTATTGGCAAAGAGTATGACAATATCTGATCTCGGTCTCTTTAACAACCAAACGCTTATTTCACACTGGATGGTACGTTTACATTTCAAAAGTCAATTCACAATTTATATCAAAATATCATATTCTCAAAACCATATTACTTTCGAAATCATATTCACTTTCAAATCCTTATCACGTTTGAAATCATATCGTTTCCGAAATCATAATTTCTTTCAAAAATCATATATCCAAGTATGTTAAATCCTTGCATCAAAATCATCATATTCAATTAATTATGACATTTAAATCCTAACTTTGGTTATAACATCATTTAACCGTATTTGCTTTCAACCAGTGAATTTGAATATAAACATTTCTGTGATAGTCCGGGTTTCAGCGCTCGAAAATCGACAGCCACACTTCACACGTATTCGAATATCGCAGATTCAAACATCGAAATCCGATTTGCCGGAGCATATAACACAATTAGGTGAATACAACATAGCAGAAACAGAAAGAATAACTTTTATTGATACACAACATTTGATACAACAATCTAATACAAATGAATATCAATATTATCAGAAATACAACAGCGGAAAGATTAACATTAGGTTGAATGTCAACTTTGACTTCCAAAAGAAAGAGAGAGCTAGAAACCAACAAATTGCATCCACAATGCCAAATCTCCAAAACTCCAATCAAACAAACTCGAACCACCCATTATGCTGAAGTGAAACAAATGCGATTGCCAAAATCCAAAGACTTCAAAGATTGCCAAAAGCTACATCTATTAGCTGATTATCTAAAAATTTGACTTTAGACTGCTCGTGTGGAAAATTGTGGGCACCCAGAGTTTAGAAAGGGAACAATAAACTCTAGGTCAGTCATGGGACTGGTGTGAGCAAACAAAAACTATTTATCTTTAACAAACGGAAATAAAAAAATTCGCTATGCATTTTGGAAAATGAAACTACCATAAGGCCTCCCCATACACACACAATGCAAGCACACAATTAGAGGAGATTTCTCCTTATGATAGTCAAACATGCTTTATACGTGAAAATCCTTTGATATTATTATTAGTGCATAGTGTAAAAAACATTTCGAAAGTATATTATTAATCTTAGCCAGCATACGTACCATTATAGTATGCCTACTATAGCTACCATATTAGATGGCAGGTTCTACAACTAAAACCGTACAAGGCTCGTATTGAATGATCGGATTTCCAACAATGGACAGGCTAAGGAACTTCCTCACCGAATGGGAACGCCTCTGGAGGGATGCCCCGAGAACCTAATTGGGTCTCTGCCAAAACAAGGCCGGGTTACCTCTGTAACTAGGTAACTAACTGTCATGAGTATTCCATCCTCCGGTCGTCACCGACCTTTATTTGAGGCCTCGACACCAACAATGATGACCCGACTTCCTAACTCCAGGAAATCGCATCATCATGAAGAAAGAAAGGAATAGAAAAAGAAAAGAAAGAGAAAGAAGAAAGACAACAACATCAGAGAACTCACAGCGGAACGAATGAAATATAATATATAACATAAAATATTACATAGTATCTTAATCAGAGTTACACAACTTATTTAACACATATTAGACAGTTATAAACATCTGTCTAATTCATACAACTCAAGCACAAGAGAAACAGATACAACAAACACAGCGGAACCAATATATATAACTATACGTGGAAGCCTCCTGCTCCATTACTCCTCCAGAGTTCGTCAAGCAAACCTGAATCACTTGACTACTCATACATAATATGAGTACCCAAGAGTTTAATAAAACAGAAAATAAACACTCGGGTCAGACAGGGGTCTGGTGTAAGTAAACGGGTTAAAATTGCTTAACATTGGAAAAACCTTTGAAAGAAAAGGTATCACGTAAGACTTCCCACACATAAACATGGAAAAGTTTTTACCTTACGCTAACCAAAACATTTGATAGGAAATCCTATGATATTATAATAGTGTCTAGGGTTTTCAAGTAAATATGAAATAGCCGAAATTGTTACATGATTAAATTACAGCTACTAGCCACAAAAGTGGGTAATACAAACAAAACTGTAGGCTCTCGTAGGAAGAATGGGTTTCCATCAACGGTAGGGCTACTGGGGTACCGCCCGTCACAGTACGTGGCCTAGATCACCGTACCGAGGAGTACTCCCACTCCGCTGCAACACAAGGCCGGGACCATTCCTTATTGAACAGTCCCAAACAAGACAACCCCGCGGTTGTCCGGAATTGAACCTCCCCACACAGCCGAATAAAAAGGGACCTCTAGACAGGGGTAAATCTTGCTCTCCAGTGGGAGCTACCCACGAAGCCTTGCTGCACCTCCCCTATTTTAGCCATTCCCGGTTGATGAGGCTTGAGGCTGCGATTACCTTTATAGGACACATCTCTTAGAATGCTCAACGTCCGCCTGACGATGTTCTGAAAGCATTCAATCCATACAAGTTCGTTCCGGGTTCGAACGAAACCGAAGGCACTATCTCGTTGCACTCATTTTGGAATCACCCTCAGAGTCAACGACCATAGCCCTTGCACTCTAAATCTCCATCTTGAACCTATAAGTACTATTCCGTCAAACTCATTACGGAATCACCCACAGAGTTATACTGACGTATAGCCCTAACACCTCGAGTCTTCACTTGCTCCACTTGGATTCACGACCTAACGTTTAATTGGAATCGATGTGGTTTTAGGATTCTAAATATGGAAACCCGATCCCGGTCTCATCGAAACAAAACGCCATTTTAATGTCCAAGTTGTACTTAAGGGTTTAATAATTAACTTATATTCAGGATGAAATAAACAGATAGATAAATCATATTACCACAATAGATAATTCATATCAATTTTCATCTTCACAAAGAAGCATATCACAAATATTATAGTCATCCAAATCATCCAGTATCAACCAATCACCCCATATCAATCATCCAATGTCATTCGACCCAATATCAATCACTCAATATCAACCATTCAATATTAATCAATCACCCATAGCAGAATTGATTAACTCTTAATAAATTTAATTAACCACTAATTAAATTCAATACTATCCTTTAATCACTTGGATTATTGATTTATTACAAATCAAATTCATTATCATCTCTTGATGATCTTCCTTAATTAACCTTCCCTGATTAATTATCCTTTAATTACATTCAAGTAATTAATCCTAACCATATTCAGTAATTAACCTTTAATTACTATCATTAATTACAATAATTAATGATCCTTCATAAATTAATTAACTATAATTAACTACATTAATCCTTAATTAATTACAATTAATTAATCATATTTAAATTAATTACTTAATTAATTACTTCATTAATTATATTAATTAATAATCTTTATTAATTAATAATCCTTTAATTAATTAAATAATTAACTTGTAATTAATCATCTCATTAACCATAAACAGTAATTAACAATTTGTAATTATTTATCCTAATTAATTAACTTCTTAATTAATTAACTTCTAATTTAATTATATTAATCCTTGATTAAATAATCCAATTAATTAATCTTAATTACTTCATTAAGTAATTTTTAATCAATAATTAATCCTTAATTAATTACTTTATTAATTAATTACAATTTTAATTAATTACACTTAGTAATTAATCTTAAATTAATCTCATTCTTCAATTAATTAATCACATTAATTATTTGACTAAAATAATTAAGTAATTAACTCTTAATTACTTACATAAGTAATTATCTTCTAATTACTTCTATTAATAAATCTTAATTACTTCTTAAATTAATTACTTGACAAATAATTAATTCCATCATTAAATAAATCTTAATTAACTAATTAATTACTCCATAATTAATTATCTTCAAAACAATTAAGTTAATCAATTCCATAATTGATAACATTAAGTGATTCCATTAATCACTTTCATTAATTACTACCATGAGTAACTTCCCTAAGTAATTAACATACTAATCACGTTCAAAAGTTAATCATTGATTACTTCATTAAGTAATCACATTAAATTAATCCATAATTAAGTGATTATTTAAAGTTAAATAAACAATTAACTAATTATTTAAAATTAATTAAACAATTAATTAACATCTTATATTTCAAAATATTTAATTAATTAAGAAAAAGCATTTATCTTAATTAATTCTTTACTTAATTACAAATCATATTCAAATCAAGTATTCTAAAGTTAATAACAAAGATAAATTAACCCTATTTATCTTCATAATTAAATTATTTGAAATTAATCAAATTTTATTAACCTTAAGGTCAAATTTATTCAATTTCGTTTACATAATTATAATTTATTTTTGGAAGTAAAGTATTTAGAAACAAATTCCCAAGTTTAAAACATTTCAAATTATCTAATTCCAAACCTATTTATTTACAATATAAATTGAACTTAGTTTTAAATATTACTTAGAAATTTATCTTAAAACTTTGATTCACTATTTAAATTCAAAACACTCCTTTAAATTAAATTTCAAATTCTAGTTAAGATAATTACTTTTAAAAGAAATCATTTTTAAAAATTTATTTAAAAATAATTTCAATTTACACTTTTTAGAAGATTGATAACTTTGCTTCAAAGGCCATGATTTCATTTACATGAAAACTTGTTTATAACTTAATACTTGATCTAAAATTATTCAATAAGTTTTAAATTGGAAAACTTATATTTTATGCAGTACAACTAGAAATCACTACGCCCTAAAGCTCGAGTAAATCACTCAACCCACCCGTGCCTTCCCCGAAGCAAACCAAATACCTTCATCTTCGAGTCGCCCCTGGAAAAACATGAGTATTACTTCGAGCTCGACTCAACTTCCCCAACTCAACACTTCACCAGATTCCTTGCATGTACACAACAACCACGTGCACGTGTCCCACTGCCGGAGGTCGCCGTTGGTCGTAGCGACTAATGTAACGATACGATTTTTCGTTGCCGAAAAACCGAATAGTTATGGGTTTTAAAAAGAATTTAAGAAAAGAAAAAGAGAGAAGATAGAGAAGAGATAGAAAATAGAGGGAAAAGAAGATAGACAATTTTTTTTAGAAAAACAGAAAAAGAGAATTTGAAAATAGAACAGAAAGAACAACATCAGAATCTCACAATTCGCAGCGGAATAACATATAATAATAAATGAATAATCTTTAAACAAAGGACTATATCAGTTATTACATTATCATCATATTACATCACATCATATCATCAGAGTATACAACATCAACAACATCAAACAGTGCAGCGGAAAAAGAAATACTATATAAGTAATATGCCATGCCATCCATCTTGCCTCCAGCAACTCCAGAATATCCAGAATATCCTGATAAACCTTAACTCTTGACTGCCCGTGTGGAAATTGGTGGGCACCCAGAGTTTAGGAAGGAAAACAATAAACTCCAAGTCAGTCATGTGACTGGTGTGAGAACTCAAAACAGTTTATTTATCTTTGAAAACAAAATAGAAGAATATTTTTATTTCAATTCGCAATGCTTTTAAAAATGAGACTACCATAAGGCCTCCCGCACACACACACAATGCAAACGCAGAATCGGAGGAGATTTCTCCTTATGATAGTCAAAGATGCTTGATACGCATTTAAAATAACATTTGATATTATTACTAGTGCATAGTGTAGGGAAAATTCATTTCGAAAGTAGAATATAAATCTTAGCCAACATAGACATTTCGAACTATGCCTACTATAGCTACTATCCAAACAGTGGTGACCACCATAAGTGAATAGCAGGTTCTACAACTAATACCGTACAAGTTTCGTATTGGGAATTGGATTTCCAACGAATGATCGGGCCAAGGAACTTCCCATTGCCACATGAGAATGCCTCTGGATGGACATCCCCGAGAACCAAACCGGATCTCTACCAACACAAGGCCGGGTTACTCCTAACTGAGTAACAACTGACCGAATATGCCATCCCCCGGTCCTTTGGGACCTTTTCACCGAGCGCTCGTAATCAATTCACACAATCATAAAGTGTTTTCAACATGAGTAAGTATCTGGGCTCCATACCATGATACCACCCTTTTCCAGAAGGAAATGGACACATCCTAAAGGGTGCTACCCCTCATAACCTTGCTGCTTCTTTCCTGTTTTGACCATTCACGGGGTGTGAGGCTCGACGAAGTCACGTCCACAAAACATACTTTATACAAAAGCCATGCTTTGGGTCAACAAATGATCAACACAATGATCACAAGGATAGACGATCAAATAAACGATCCTATCACAAATAATCAACACAATGATCATTTCAGCATCACTCAGCATGTCACATTACCAAATTGGGAATATATTGCTGATAACTTCAACTATATAACCTTTGAGCTCGTACGTCTCAAAGAAGGGTGTTAAGCAAAGAATAAATTCTCCGCCACCAACAGAAATATATTTGAAAGAAATCGGCTTTATATCTCAAATTGTAATGTCAGACATACAATCCATACAAGTCTGTTCCGGGATCGAACAAAACCGAAGGCACTTCTTACGAAGCCCTTGCAATACGGGTATTCACAATCCCGATCGAATTTCCCATCACTTAGGAGATCTCTATACCAGGAGCTACCCAGTGCAGAGACAATCGATAGGTCATCCTATCGCTTTCACAAATACTCGGTCTTCAACACCGATCCTTAATGCAATTCACAACGACGTATCACATATTCGGAATGGGTTATACGACCCCATGGTCCTTTCCCGGTTAACCCGAATAGTGAGCGCTTATTCAAAAATAAGTGTGCGTTCAAATTCAATCAATTCACATCAAATACCCATTCAAAGGGAAATATTGATAGTCGGCTATTGAACTATCAATTGATATGCACACATCACCAGATTCCAAATAATTTTCCAAATTATTTATTTTCCAAAATATCTTTACAAGATATATAATTTCAACACTTCAAAAATAAATCAATATTTATTTTCAAACTAATTTCACTTATTATTTATAAATTCCATAATGAATTTATATTCCCAAAATATCTATGAATAACCGATTTCAATTATTCATTTTCAATTTATCTTTTCATATTGGAAAACATTTCCATACTTATTTATTCATAAGTAATTCACAAATCTTTTTATTTTCAACACTTAGAAAATATTCAATATACTTAAATCGAATTAAGTATATATTTCATTCTATTAAGGAAATCATTCTCTTAACATATTTATTTGGGCCAAAACGAATGTTGCGTAAAACATCGTTACGACAACCCAAAATCACTAGTATAGGGATTCGAAATTAAATAGATATATAAATCCCAATACTGTACAAAACATTTCCTTTCGGAAATCATCTATTATAACAACAGTGTTATAATCTACCATTTCCTTTTATTTCCCGAAACATCTATTTCAACAATAAATGTTGAAATTTATGATTTCAAATCTCAACATATTTTAAAACATCATTAGATCGTTTTAATTTTATTTAAGACATCACATTCTAAATAATTTCTTTAACATATTATTCACTATTCAAAAACGTGAATATATTGTTAACCAATTTCATTTCTTCTATTCATTTTAGTTTAAGGAATTATTCACTGTCTAAAACATGAATATAACTTCATAAATAAATTGCAACAATTTACTTATCAAAATAAGTAGTTTGCGAATTTATAAAACAATGTTTATAAATTCTATTTCTATTTCTTTTATAACAACTTCCTTTTATAAATTTCCTTTATTAACTTATCTCAATTCATATCACAATGATATATTAAAAATTTCATATTATAAGTCAAATACTTATAATTTATTTGTTTATAAAATCATTCCTTTAAACCTCACAAATTTTATAAATCTTATAACTTATAAGATTCATCTATTTATCCAAAATCTTATTCTTTTAAATAACAAATTTTATAAACCTACTGTTTATAAAATTCCAATTATAACTTCACCGTTCATAGTTCTATAAATTCATTCATTTGTGAAATTCATTCACAATTCATCCTAACTCTTATAAAAACTTCGTTTTATAATTCCAATATTTTTATTTACAAAAATCCGTTTGTAAATCTTTTATATAAATCAATTTATACTGTTTAAAAAATTTTATTTATAACTTCATCGTTATAATTCTATAAATTCATTCATTTATGAAATTCATTTACAATTTATTCTAACACTTATAAAAGCTTGTTTTATAATTCTTATATTTTTAATTTATAAATATCAATTTATAAATCTTTTTAATATAAAACAATTTATATTATTCTTTTGAAACATCTTCACAGTCTTTATAATTTCATCACTTTTATTCATTTTATAATAGATTCAAAAATCCCAGTTTAAATTATTTTGTCAAATCATTAACCCCATATTCTCAAAAATCAACTTTTAACTATATTTCTCAAAAATCATAATTTTTATAACATAAAAATTATAACGTTTATTTATTATAATGGATCAATTCCAAAAATATTTAATAAACGTATATTTCCAAAAATCCTTTTAGAAATTAAAATCGTTGTTTTTAAATTTCAAAATTTGGATCCGATGATGCAACACATCAATAGTCAATTACGATTTTCACACATCATATATCATCCATGATAAACAATCAAATATCACAATATATGAAATCAAATAAATATTGTGAGGAATCCAGTTGGATCCCTCCAACCTGTTTCCCTGCATCCACAGACATTAGCACAATACCATTCCGTTTCAAGACGGAACATCGCGGTATATGGGATTTTATAAATATATATCCGCTTACTAACGGCGTAACAGGGTCTCATCCGCTAAAAGAAAATGCGGGAAATCAATCAACTGCAATATATACATATGCCAATATATATATATATTGCTATGTATATAATATAATACCATTCCACTTCGAGGTGGAATATCGCGGTATATGTGTGTAATAAATAACCTCCGCTTACTAACGGCGTATAGGGTCTATTCACATCCAATAAATATATATAACAATCATCATTCAAGCAATCCATTAACACAGTCAATAAATTTTAAATCTAACTATTTAAAATTCAAATAAACAATTCCTTTTTGAGTGAGAAGTTCTCACCTTAGCTTTTAAATTTGCCATCCATTTCCATCCTGATTGTTTTTCTCCATTTAGAGACCTTGTATAAATATTATACGAATTAATTAATATTTGAAATAATCGAATTATTCAATTTGTCATTTTAAAATTTTAATCCATTCAAAAATTTAGTTCAGAATAAATGTTTTAATTAACTTACTCTATAATTCAATTTATCTAACTAAAATTTATTTAGAACTAAATTTCTTTTAATCAAATAATTAATCTATATAGGCTTCATAAAAATCTACTTCACATAAATTTTCAAAGACACATACTTTTACTGTTTACATAAATATATACTGACCCTTCTAAAATTGGTATGCATCCTTTTATAAATTTAAGCCCTAAATAAACATCAAATTCAAATAAATCAAACTTCTTTTTTTTCCAGCCCTATATACATGTAAAATAATAATAATCTACAGATCTGAAAAAAAAAATTCCTTTACTGTAAAATAATAATAATAATAATAATAACCGACACATTAAATTAAGAATCTACACCATCTTAAAATTGATTTTAAATGCTTTAATGGTTTCGATTACCTGAAACATACATGAACTCGAAATCGCGAGACGACCCCAACTCCTCACTGCCGCTCTGCCATGCCGCCATCGCGACAGCATACCCTCCTAACATCGCCTGCACTCGCGAGTGCCCTAGCCGCTGAACGCCGGCTTCAATTTGAGCCTCGCGATCATCGATCGTATATACCGATTCTGCGCTCGAACTTCATCCATCGGTCAACCCACTTCAAATCACGACCCCCCAATCGATCGTCCCGTTAAGCTCCTCACCTGCCGCCGCCTCAACTGCCACGACATCGCCTCCTCCCATCGCCAGTCGCAAGCGCCTTCACCTCCTCACCCTAGCCTACGCGCACGCGTGTGTGACTCACGACTTCGATTCTTACGGCAACGGCCATTTTTCTTTTTCTTTTTTTTCTTCTTTTTTTTTTTTATTTCGTATGAATGAAATAGGGGAGAGAGGGGTCGGGTATAAGATAGAAGAAAAGAACGTGATTTTGGCGTGAAAAAGGCATGGAACACGGCATGGAACAAGGTAAGGTAGGTAAGGTAATGTTTACTTATTTTTTTATTTATTTTATTTTATTTTATTTTCTTTTCTTTTCTTTTAAATTTAATTAGTTTTTTTGTTAATTGTTTGCTTTGTTTTTATTTTGTTAAATTTATGTTGTTAAAATTTTTAACTAGTATATATTCTTTATTTATTATATATATATTTTTATTTAAATCATTAATTCAAATTTTAAAATATAAGTTCAATATTAAATTTCAACTTCAAAGTCAAAACTCAAATTTCTATTCAACTTTTAAATAGATTAAATTCTAAATTCTAATCACCAATTTATTCTGATAATAAGAAATTCAATTCAAACCAATATTCAAATATTTAAAATTAATTAAACATTTCCAAATTAAATTGTTTAAAATTCTGGATCGTTACAATCTTTCCCCCTTAAAAGAATTTCGTCCCGAAATTACAAGTTAAGAAGAATGCCCTTATCCCGTCTATCATTTTTTTTACAATCCAAATAATTGTATCAACTTACTAACCTAAATCTTTTTACTAGAGATTCTTTATCATTTCAACTAGCTTTCCAACTTCAATTATAAGTTTCAACTATATTGTTTTCCTTAACAATTCAAGTTTAAATTCAAATTCAAATTTCAAACTTTCAAAATTTCTCAAAATTTTTCTAACACCCTAAATTTTCGAAAAATTTCGCCAGCGTTTCCTTTGCGCGGCTCGATCGGTACGACTACAAAATGGCACCACGGCCCCTCAGAATCAAAAAGAAAAGAGAAAAGCCAAGTGGCTAGAGAAGAAAGTCATCAAATCTCATACTAAAATTAAAATACGTACCTTTTTGTCGAGCAATTTAATTTTATCTTTGAAATAAAAATCTCAATCCCTTTATACACCTGTATAACCTGCTAACAGTAGCATCCATATCTAACTTCAAACTATTTTGCCAATTCTATTACAAAATTTTTAACATATATTTCTTATACGTTTTTATTTCACTATTGAAGTTACATATTCAATTTCATTCAATTTCACGTTTCAATTCAATTCACGATTTCAAATTCATTCGAATTCAATTCCCAATTTAAATTCTATTTGAATTAAATTCTAAATTCTAAATATTGAATTCTATTGATTAACTAATTTAATTCAATTTGTACATTCACATTACTACATTGAATTAGTTTCATTCACTAATTCATTTCAAATTTCAATTCATCTCGATTTTTACTTAATTATTCAATTCAATTTTGCATTTCAAATTTCATTCCCTTGGAGATTATATCACAAATGAATAAATTATCAAGTTAATTTACTTAAATCCAATCCATTTTATTTATTCAATTCCATATACTAATGATAATAATTCAATATTATCACTTCCTAACAATCATGCAACCATATACTATAATAATTCATAGAAAATCATTTCTTTTCTATACAAAAATAGTTTTGGGCAAAATTATCTTATTCACCCGACTCAAAAACAATTTTATATTCACTAACAAATACGCGCTCATATCTATTATTACACTCAAACTCATTCTAGAGTACTACTGACTCTATCTCTAATGAGTAATACCCTACAGAACCATGGTTGTCGCTTAACCATCAGCTTTGATACCAAATGTAACGATACGATTTTTCGTTGCCGAAAAACCGAATAGTTATGGGTTTTAAAAAGAATTTAAGAAAAGAAAAAGAGAGAAGATAGAGAAGAGATAGAAAATAGAGGGAAAAGAAGATAGACAATTTTTTTTAGAAAAACAGAAAAAGAGAATTTGAAAATAGAACAGAAAGAACAACATCAGAATCTCACAATTCGCAGCGGAACAACATATAATAATAAATGAATAATCTTTAAACAAAGGACTATATCAGTTATTACATTATCATCATATTACATCACATCATATCATCAGAGTATACAACATCAACAACATCAAACAGTGCAGCGGAAAAAGAAATACTATATAAGTAATATGCCATGCCATCCATCTTGCCTCCAGCAACTCCAGAATATCCAGAATATCCTGATAAACCTTAACTCTTGACTGCCCGTGTGGAAATTGGTGGGCACCCAGAGTTTAGGAAGGAAAACAATAAACTCCAAGTTAGTCATGTGACTGGTGTGAGAACTCAAAACAGTTTATTTATCTTTGAAAACAAAATAGAAGAATATTTTTATTTCAATTCGCAATGCTTTTAAAAATGAGACTACCATAAGGCCTCCCGCACGCACACACAATGCAAACGCAGAATCGGAGGAGATTTCTCCTTATGATAGTCAAAGATGCTTGATACGCATTTAAAATAACATTTGATATTATTACTAGTGCATAGTGTAGGGAAAATTCATTTCGAAAGTAGAATATAAATCTTAGCCAACATAGACATTTCGAACTATGCCTACTATAGCTACTATCCAAACAGTGGTGACCACCATAAGTGAATAGCAGGTTCTACAACTAATACCGTACAAGTTTCGTATTGGGAATTGGATTTCCAACGAATGATCGGGCCAAGGAACTTCCCATTGCCACATGAGAATGCCTCTGGATGGACATCCCCGAGAACCAAACCGGATCTCTACCAACACAAGGCCGGGTTACTCCTAACTGAGTAACAACTGACCGAATATGCCATCCCCCGGTCCTTTGGGACCTTTTCACCGAGCGCTCGTAATCAATTCACACAATCATAAAGTGTTTTCAACATGAGTAAGTATCTGGGCTCCATACCATGATACCACCCTTTTCCAGAAGGAAATGGACACATCCTAAAGGGTGCTACCCCTCATAACCTTGCTGCTTCTTTCCTGTTTTGACCATTCACGGGGTGTGAGGCTCGACGAAGTCACGTCCATAAAACATACTTTATACAAAAGCCATGCTTTGGGTCAACAAATGATCAACACAATGATCACAAGGATAGACGATCAAATAAACGATCCTATCACAAATAATCAACACAATGATCATTTCAGCATCACTCAGCATGTCACATTACCAAATTGGGAATATATTGCTGATAACTTCAACTATATAACCTTTGAGCTCGTACGTCTCAAAGAAGGGTGTTAAGCAAAGAATAAATTCTCCGCCACCAACAGAAATATATTTGAAAGAAATCGGCTTTATATCTCAAATTGTAATGTCAGACATACAATCCATACAAGTCTGTTCCGGGATCGAACAAAACCGAAGGCACTTCTTACGAAGCCCTTGCAATACGGGTATTCACAATCCCGATCGAATTTCCCATCACTTAGGAGATCTCTATACCAGGAGCTACCCAGTGCAGAGACAATCGATAGGTCATCCTATCGCTTTCACAAATACTCGGTCTTCAACACTGATCTTTAATGCAATTCACAACGACGTATCACATATTCGGAATGGGTTATACGACCCCATGGTCCTTTCCCGGTTAACCCGAATAGTGAGCGCTTATTCAAAAATAAGTGTGCGTTCAAATTCAATCAATTCACATCAAATACCCATTCAAAGGGAAATATTGATAGTCGGCTATTGAACTATCAATTGATATGCACACATCACCAGATTCCAAATAATTTTCCAAATTATTTATTTTCCAAAATATCTTTACAAGATATATAATTTCAACACTTCAAAAATAAATCAATATTTATTTTCAAACTAATTTCACTTATTATTTATAAATTCCATAATGAATTTATATTCCCAAAATATCTATGAATAACAGATTTCAATTATTCATTTTCAATTTATCTTTTCATATTGGAAAACATTTCCATACTTATTTATTCATAAGTAATTCACAAATCTTTTTATTTTCAACACTTAGAAAATATTGAATATACTTAAATCGAATTAAGTATATATTTCATTCTATTAAGGAAATCATTCTCTTAACATATTTATTTGGGCCAAAACGAATGTTGCGTAAAACATCGTTACGACAACCCAAAATCACTAGTATAGGGATTCGAAATTAAATAGATATATAAATCCCAATACTGTACAAAACATTTCCTTTCGGAAATCATCTATTATAACAACAGTGTTATAATCTACCATTTCCTTTTATTTCCCGAAACATCTATTTCAACAATAAATGTTGAAATCTATGATTTCAAATCTCAACATATTTTAAAACATCATTAGATCGTTTTAATTTTATTTAAGACATCACATTCTAAATAATTTCTTTAACATATTATTCACTATTCAAAAACGTGAATATATTGTTAACCAATTTCATTTCTTCTATTCATTTTAGTTTAAGGAATTATTCACTGTCTAAAACATGAATATAACTTCATAAATAAATTGCAACAATTTACTTATCAAAATAAGTAGTTTGCGAATTTATAAAACAATGTTTATAAATTCTATTTCTATTTCTTTTATAACAACTTCCTTTTATAAATTTCCTTTATTAACTTATCTCAATTCATATCACAATGATATATTAAAAATTTCATATTATAAGTCAAATACTTATAATTTATTTGTTTATAAAATCATTCCTTTAAACCTCACAAATTTTATAAATCTTATAACTTATAAGATTCATCTATTTATCCAAAATCTTATTCTTTTAAATAACAAATTTTATAAACCTACTGTTTATAAAATTCCAATTATAACTTCACCGTTCATAGTTCTATAAATTCATTCATTTGTGAAATTCATTCACAATTCATCCTAACTCTTATAAAAACTTCGTTTTATAATTCCAATATTTTTATTTACAAAAATCCGTTTGTAAATCTTTTATATAAATCAATTTATACTGTTTAAAAATTTTTATTTATAACTTCATCGTTATAATTCTATAAATTCATTCATTTATGAAATTCATTTACAATTTATTCTAACACTTATAAAAGCTTGTTTTATAATTCTTATATTTTAAATTTATAAATATCAATTTATAAATCTTTTTAATATAAAACAATTTATATTATTCTTTTGAAACATCTTCACAGTTCTTTATAATTTCATCACTTTTATTCATTTTATAATAGATTCAAAAATCCCAGTTTAAATTATTTTGTCAAATCATTAACCCCATATTCTCAAAAATCAACTTTTAACTATATTTCTCAAAAATCATAATTTTTATAACATAAAAATTATAACGTTTATTTATTATAATGGATCAATTCCAAAAATATTTAATAAATGTATATTTCCAAAAATCCTTTTAGAAATTAAAATCGTTGTTTTTAAATTTCAAAATTTGGATCCGATGATGCAACACATCAATAGTCAATCACGATTTTCACACATCATATATCATCCATGATAAACAATCAAATATCACAATATATGAAATCAAATAAATATTGTGAGGAATCCAGTTGGATCCCTCCAACCTGTTTCCCTGCATCCACAGACATTAGCACAATACCATTCCGTTTCAAGACGGAACATCGCGGTATATGGGATTTTATAAATATATATCCGCTTACTAACGGCGTAATAGGGTCTCATCCGCTAAAAGAAAATGCGGGAAATCAATCAACTGCAATATATACATATGCCAATATATATATATTGCTATGTATATAATATAATACCAATTCCACTTCGAGGTGGAATATCGCGGTATATGTGTGTAATAAATAACCTCCGCTTACTAACGGCGTATAGGGTCTATTCACATCCAATAAATATATATAACAATCATCATTCAAGCAATCCATTAACACAGTCAATAAATTTTAAATCTAACTATTTAAAATTCAAATAAACAATTCCTTTTTGAGTGAGAAGTTCTCACCTTAGCTTTTAAATTTGCCATCCATTTCCATCCTGATTGTTTTTCTCCATTTAGAGACCTTGTATAAATATTATACGAATTAATTAATATTTGAAATAATCGAATTATTCAATTTGTCATTTTAAAATTTTAATCCATTTAAAAATTTAGTTCAGAATAAATGTTTTAATTAACTTACTCTATAATTCAATTTATCTAACTAAAATTTATTTAGAACTAAATTTCTTTTAATCAAATAATTAATCTATATAGGCTTCATAAAAATCTACTTCACATAAATTTTCAAAGACACATACTTTTACTGTTTACATAAATATATACTGACCCTTCTAAAATTGGTATGCATCCTTTTATAAATTTAAGCCCTAAATAAACATCAAATTCAAATAAATCAAACTTCTTTTTTTTCCAGCCCTATATACATGTAAAATAATAATAATCTACAGATCTGAAAAAAAAAATTCCTTTACTGTAAAATAATAATAATAATAATAATAACCGACACATTAAATTAAGAATCTACACCATCTTAAAATTGATTTTAAATGCTTTAATGGTTTCGATTACCTGAAACATACATGAACTCGAAATCGCGAGACGACCCCAACTCCTCACTGCCGCTCTGCCATGCCGCCATCGCGACAGCATACCCTCCTAACATCGCCTGCACTCGCGAGTGCCCTAGCCGCTGAACGCCGGCTTCAATTTGAGCCTCGCGATCATCGATCGTATATACCGATTCTGCGCTCGAACTTCATCCATCGGTCAACCCACTTCAAATCACGACCCCCCAATCGATCGTCCTGTTAAGCTCCTCACCTGCCGCCGCCTCAACTGCCACGACATCGCCTCCTCCCATCGCCAGTCGCAAGCGCCTTCACCTCCTCACCCTAGCCTACGCGCACGCGTGTGTGACTCACGACTTCGATTCTTACGGCAACGGCCATTTTTCTTTTTCTTTTTTTTCTTCTTTTTTTTTTTTATTTCGTATGAATGAAATAGGGGAGAGAGGGGTCGGGTATAAGATAGAAGAAAAGAACATGATTTTGGCGTGAAAAAGGCATGGAACACGGCATGGAACAAGGTAAGGTAGGTAAGGTAATGTTTACTTATTTTTTTATTTATTTTATTTTATTTTCTTTTCTTTTCTTTTCTTTTAAATTTAATTAGTTTTTTTGTTAATTGTTTGCTTTGTTTTTATTTTGTTAAATTTATGTTGTTAAAAATTTTAACTAGTATATATTCTTTATTTATTATATATATATTTTTATTTAAATCATTAATTCAAATTTTAAAATATAAGTTCAATATTAAATTTCAACTTCAAAGTCAAAATTCAAATTTCTATTCAACTTTTAAATAGATTAAATTCTAAATTCTAATCACCAATTTATTCTGATAATAAGAAATTCAATTCAAACCAATATTCAAATATTTAAAATTAATTAAACATTTCCAAATTAAATTGTTTAAAATTCTGGATCGTTACAACTAATGCCGATGATCACACGAACCCACTCGTACACCAAACTCAACCCAGATCCAACTATTGATACGCGTTCCAAAATTCGAGCATACGAACTAAAAACTTCAGCAAACTTCAAACCAAAATCCCATCACCTCCCACAATCACCACAGCCGGTAGCTCCAACGACCATTCCAGAACATCGCCGCAACATTCAAGCCACCATCCCCCACGTCGCGATCGATTCCAGTTCAACTTCCACGTCGCGAATGCCTTTACAGCCCAAACCAAAACCAAAACAAGCTAAAACCCTAGTTTAACCAAATCCAAACAAATTTGTCATTGGAAAAATCTGAAAACATTTTTCCCCTAATCAACAACTCACAAACTAGCTTCGATTAAGATTTCAAATCAAATTATTGTGTTGATGATCGGCTATCCACCTAAATGCCGAAACTCTTCAAACTTAAATTCCCAATTGATTATCACATTAAAAAATATGATTTTCATGTTAAAATTAGTGATTTTACATCACAATTACATGTAGGTAATCCAAATTTGAATTTAAAGCAGTGGAAATTTGACCCAAAATTTAAATTTTACTGAATTATCCCATTTAAACATTATAAATTAATTTAAAATTTACAGAAACTATTTGAAATCTTCATCAGACATTAACATACAACTTATATTCAATCATCAAGATCAAATAAGGATGTTATTGAAGGTTTTCGAATTTTGAAGTAAAATCTATCCTAAAACAGAAAACAGAGTTCATATGAATACCAAACTATTTCACATATACATACAGATCATATAAATTCAATAATATAAATACTGCAGAATTTCATGCAACATCAAGATTAATTCACAAATTTAACTCATCATTTAAGTTAAACGAATGTTTTTCTGTTTTTTTTAAAAAATTACTCACCTGCTAAATTAAAGAGGCAGAGCAGTTTCAATTTACTTCCAGGATTTGATATGCTGAAGAAAAATCCATTTGCATGCTTTTAAATCTGATGCTTGCAGATAAAATTGAATTCTTGCATGCCCTTTAAATCAGACGCTTTAAAAGATTGAAAGTGCAGATCTCATTTGCATGTTTAAGTTGCAGGTTGGTTTGAACATTGAAATGCAATTTGAATTTGAAGATTGCAGATTTTGAAAAAAAATGCAGATTTGAGGTTGAAGATCTAATTGCATTAGCAGGTTGATTTTGCAGATTGGATTTGCAGTTTTGATTTTATCTTACTTTTGGATTTTATTTTCAGATTTTGGCAATTTGTTTCTGATTTTGCCATTAATTTGAAAAAAAAAATTAAAGAAAGAAAAACAAACTTCTTTATGTCTCAAATAAAAGCAAAAGAAGTTAAACTTCAAAATAAAGACACTTGTTATCACAACTTGAACAAATGTCAAATGCAAAGCCCTTTTATCTTACAAGTGTTATTAAAGCGACTAATATGATTACATTTGCCCTAAGTATTTTTAAATTACTTTTTTTTCATTTAATTTAAATGAAAACATAAACTAACATGTTTAATTTACTTTATTAATGAATACTTACATATGTGAATATAAATTTACTTTTTAAAGAAAATATTCTAAAACTAATTATAATATAAATATACATTTATGACCATTTTAAAATTAAACAATTTAAAGAAACAAAAAATAAAACTTTAATTAAATCGTTTTTAACTATCATATTCTAAAACAACAATTATCTTATATTTTGAAAACAAATGAATTAAACTTAAATTAGCTTTTGAAGAATATTAATTTTTAAACAAGGCTTTAAATCATAATTTCATACATATTCAAATTTATCAATAAATTTAAATTATATTTGAAAACAACTCAAAATATAACATATACATACATATATATTACAATTTGAAAATTTAACTTTATTTAAAACAAAAGATATTCCCATTCACAATATATATCAAATATATATATTATAAATAGAACAAAATTTCAATAGCTTTTGAAAAACAAATCTTATCAATATTTCCAGATTAAAAATTTATTAACCTTTAAAAGATTAAATTTACCAATTTTAAATTAAATTTATAAACAAAATTATCAAACCAATTTAGTTATTAATGCAGATTATTAAATCGGTATTGCCCAAAATTCCGGGTCGTTACAATCCTCCCCCCTTAAAAGAATTTCGTCCCCGAAATTTAAAAGCAAAGGTAATTTAATAACCCAACAAAGATTTTAATTCCAATTAGCAAAGCATTCCTAACAATCAGTTACTAACAACCAAAGCAATCAATCACACAGAAAAACTTAACTAATTATCCTGACATATGTCAGAATAAAACTCTAATACTATTTCGAGTTTCCCAAGTAAAAAAAAAAATCACCGGGAGACTCGCTCCACCGAAGCTAAACTAACAAACTACACCACCAAAATCCAGAGCTCCTCTCTTCTCTAGATCCACCAATCTGAACAGAATATCAGCTTATCCTTAGATCCAGCTCAACATCCAACTCCAACTGAACTACAGATTCAACAACCAACGATGAATCATACACGTACTCCCTCAGAGGTACGTGAAATATAATGAATTCCAGCTATCCAAACTGGCAATTCAATCTCATAGGCAATAGATCTTATCTTATCAGAACACATATAAGAAATCTCAAATGCCAAAGCACTAACCAACCAATCTTACTCAATTTCTGCTCTCTTAACTAGAGAAATCCTAACAACAACGAAGTCTTCAACTTCGAATTACAAAACTCCTTATCTCATATCTGCATATCTCAACAGACAATCCAGGGCTGCCAATCTCTTCCTGAACAGCTCAACCTATGCTGATATTTCCAGAAACAACTACACCAAAACAAACCAATTCCTAGATCCTATTCAACAGAAAAGTCTTTATAATCCGTCAAAATTCAGAACACAAACTCTACTACTCAAACAATAGCAAACAGAACATGCTTCCTTCCTCGCACAGCTGCTACCTCGCTTCCGTTGCACAACTCCGATTCGGAAATAGATAAGAATACTGTTGATGAACATGAGTACAAACTTACCCAATATCCGAAAAACTTTGTTCATCAAATCCATAAAATCTTAGTGACACATCCGAATCGGTTACACAACCTTACTACAGAATCCAATTCAAAAACAAAATCTAACCAAATCCAAATTCCTAAAATTCCCGAGCTGCTACACCAACTCTTCCTACTAGGCTAACCACCCAAAATCACTTCTGGAACTAAAAAAATATGGAACTCTACTCCAGATGCAGACAACCTTCTGATTACTCCAGCAGCTCCTACTTCCTCAGAGAATCCTCAGCCTCAAACAAAAGAATGCTCAAGAAAATTCCAAAACAATCGCAAGTCACTTTTGCGAACCAAACTAATCCGGATTCCAAAGAAACCGTTCTCACTTTACCAATTAGAACAGCTTTAAGCTTTTCCAACAAGGTTAACTCTTCAAGAAAACTTCACCATCTGCTCGGACTGCTAAAAGAAGAACCACAAACATTCCTGAACCATCCGAGAAACAACCAACACTGCTGCTTCCAACTCTCCCTCGATGATACTGCAAAGGCAAAAGACCTTCTCGTCAGCACACCGAACTCTTCGAGCTGAAACTGCTACCACAGCTAACCAAAGACTTCTAATCCAAATTCTCTCCTCGAACTCCAAAACTATCAACAAACCACACGGCAGAACCTTCGAGATGGCAGACATCCAAAAGAAACTCAGCCTCCAAACCAAGCATCAACACCTCACTTTCCTTAAAAGATGACAAATAAGACCATGCCGAAGCGAAGCAACTCATGGACCTTAGTCCCATATTCTAGAACAGCCAATCTCTTTGCTGAAGATCCAAACAACTTATACACAGACGAGTCTTACCTGAGGGAGGTAAAGACTGCTCCTTAACTATTTCTAAAACTGCTTCAAGAGAAAACTTCTCTGGAAAATATCCAAGGATACTGCATCTCATCATGCAGTTATCAAGATACCATTACTTTTATCTACACTTTCATCAAATCCAAACTCAAGAATAATTCGCTCACCCGAGCGAAATCCAAACTTATTCTTCAAAGATAAATTCCGAATCTTCAAAAGATTTCCTTCGGATATCAGAGAAATCCTTATTCCAAACTACAAATCTCACTCGAGACGGTATTAGGTCTACAGTCTCGACAAATACTTCAAACTTCAACATATGGGCCTTTTCCATCAGTGGTAATCGTATTACACACACATACCACCACTACTCCACTATCTACCTCTATAACTTATGTTGGATAATCCGAACAGATAACCCAACTGATTAGGTAGGTATATAAATATATATAGTTATATATAAAAATTACAAGTATGCTCTCTCAAGGAAGACACAACTACAGAGCCTAGGTATTCATTTAACCTAACGCTCCCTAAAGAAAGACACACTTCAGAGATTAGGTATTCGCTCAGCCTAATGCTCTGATACCAAAAGTGATGACCCGACTTCCTAACTCCAGGAAATCGCATCGTCATGAAGAATGAAAGGAATAGAAGAAGAAATGAAAGAGAAAGAAGAAAGACAACAACATCAAAGAACTCACAGCGGAACGAATCAAATATAATATATAACATAAAATATTACATAGTATCTTATTACATCAGAGTTACACAACTTATTTAACACATATTAGACAGTTATAAACATCTGTCCAATTCATACAACTCAAGCACAAGAGAAACGGATACAACAAACACAGCGGAACCAATATATATAACTATACATGGAAGCCTCTTGCTCCATTATTCCTCCAGAATTCGTCAAGCAAACCTGAATCACTTGACTACTCGTACATAATATGAGTACCAAGAGTTTAATAAAACAGAAAATAAACACTCGGGTCAGACAGGGGTCTGGTGTGAGTAAACGGGTTAAAATTGCTTAACTTTGGAAAAACCTTTGAAAAAAAGGTATCACGTAAGACTTCCCACACATAAACATGGAAAAGTTTTTACCTTACGCTAACCAAAACATTTGATAGGAAATCCGGTGATATTATAATAGTGTCTAGGGTTTTCAAGTAAATATGAAATAGCCGAAATTGTTACATGATTAAATTCTAGCTACTAGCCACAAAAGTGGGTAATACAAACAAAACCGTTGGTCTCGTAGGAAGAATGGTTTTCCATCAATGGCAGGGCTACTGGGGTACCGCACGTCATAGTACGTGGCTTAGATCACCGTACCGAGGAGTACTCCCACTTCCCTGCAACACAAGGCCGGGACCATTCCTTACAGAACAGTCCCAAACAAGACAACCCCGGCGGTTGTCCGGAATTAAACCGCCCCACACAGCCGAATAAAAAGGGACCTCTAGACAGGGGTAAATCTTGCTCTCCAATGGGAGCTACCCACGAAGCCTTGCTGCACCTCCCCTGTTTTAGCCATTCCCGTTTGATGAGGCTTGAGGCTGCGATTACATTTATAGGACACATCTCTTAGAATGCTCATCGTCCGCCTGACGATGTTCTAAAAGCATTCAATCCTTACAAGTTCATTCCGGGTTCGAACGAAACCGAAGGCACTATCTCATTGCATCCATTTTGGAATCACCCTCAGAGTCAATGACCATAGCCCTTGCACTCTAAATCTCCATCTCGAACCTATAAGTACTATTCCGTCAAACTCATTACGAAATCACCCACAGAGTTATACTGACGTATAGCCCTTACACCTCGAGTCTTCACTTGCTCCACTTGGATTCACGACCTAACGTTTAATTGGAATCGATGTGGTTTTCGGATTCCAAATATGGAAACCTGATCCCGGTCTCATCGAAACCAAACACCATTTTAATGTCCAAGTCGTACTTAAGGGTTTAACAATTAACTTATATTCAGGATGAAATAAACAGATAGATAAATCATATTACCACAATAGATAATTCATATCAATTTTCATCTTCACAAAGCAGCATATCACAAATATCATAATCATCCAAATCATCCAGTATCAACCAATCACCCCATATCAATCATCCAATGTCATTCAACCCAATATCAATCACTCAATATCAACCATTCAATATTAATCAATCACCCATAGCAGAATTGATTAACTCTTAATAAATTTAATTAACCACTAATTAAATTAAATACTATCCTTTAATCACTTGGATTATTGATTTATTACAAATCAAATTCATTATCATCTCTTGATGGTCTTCCTTAATTAATCTTCGCTGATTAATTATCCTTTAATTACATTCAAGTAATTAATCCTAACCATATTCAGTAATTAACCTTTAATTACTATCATTAATTACAATAATTAATGATCCTTTATAAATTAATTAACTATACTTAACTACATTAATCCTTAATTAATTACAATTAATTAATCATATTTAAATTAATTACTTAAATTAATTACTTCATTAATTATACTAAATAAAAAACTTTATTAATTAATAATCCTTTAATTAATTAAATAAATAACTTGTAATTAATCATCTCATTAACCATAAACAGTAATTAACAATTTGTAATTACTTATCTTAATTAATTAACTGCTTAATTAATTAACTTCTAATTTAATTATATTAATCCTTGATTAATTAATCCTATTAATTAATCTTAATTACTTCATTAAGTAATTATTAATCAATAATTAATCCTTAATTAATTACTTTATTCATTAATTACAATTTTAATTAATTACATTTAGTAATTAATCTTAAATTAATCTCATTCTTCAATTAATTAATCACATTAATTATTTGACTAAAATAATTAAGTAATTAACTCTTAATTACTTACATAAGTAATTATCTTCTGATTACTTCTATTAATAAATCTTAATTACTTCTTAAATTAATTACATGACAAATAATTAATTCCACCATTAAATAAATCTTAATTAAGTAATTAATTACTCCATAATTAGTTATCTTCAAAACAATTAAGTTAATCAATTCCATAATTGATAACATTAAGTGATCCCATTAATCACTTTCATTAATTACTACCATGAGTAACTTCCCTAATTACTTCCCTAAGTAATTAACATACTAATCACATTCAAAAATTAACCATTGATTACTTCATTAAGTAATCACACTTAATTAATCCATAATTAAGTGAATATTTAAAATTAAATAAACAATTAACTAATTATTTAAAATTAATTAAACAATTAATTAACATCTTATATTTCAAAATCTTTAATTAATTAAGAAAAAGCATTTATCTTAATTAATTCTTTACTTAATTACAAATCATATTCAAATCAAGTACTCTAAAGTTAATAACAAAGATAAATTAACCCTATTTATCTTCATAATTAAATTATTTGAAATTAATCAAATTTTATTAACCTTAAGGACAAATTTATTCAATTTCGTTTACATAATTATAATTTATTTTTGGAAGTAAAGTATTTAGAAACAAATTCCCAAATTTAAAACATTTTAAATTATCTAATTTCAAACCTATTTATTCACAATATTAATTGAACTTAGTTTTAAACATTACTTAGAAATTTATCTTAAAACTTCGATTCACTATTTAAATTCAAAACACTCCTTTAAATTAAATTTCAAATTCTAATTAAGATAATTACTTTTAAAAGAAATCATTTTTAACAATTTATTTAAAAATAATTTCAATTTACACTTTTTAAAAGATTGATAACTTTGCTTCAAAGGCCATGATTTCATTTATTTGAAAACTTGTTTATAACTTAATACTTGATCTAAAATTATTCAATAAGTTTTAAATTGGAAAACTTATATTTTATGCAGTACAACTAGAAATCACTACGCCCTAAAGCTCGAGTAAATCACTCAACCCACCCGTGCCTTCCCTGAAGCAAACCAAATACCTTCATCTTCGAGTCGCCCGTGGAAAAACACGAGTATTACTTCGAGCTCGACTCAACTTCCCCAACTCAACACTTCACCAGATTCCTTGCGTGTACACAACAACCACGTGCACGTGTCCCACTGCCGGAGGTCGCCGTTGGTCGCCGCGACTGATGCCGATGATCACACGAACCCACTCGAACACCAAACTCAACCCAAATCCAACAATTGATACGCGTTCCAAAATTCGAGCATACGAACTAAAAACTTCAGCAAACTTCAAACCAAAATCCCATCGCCTCCCACAATCACCACCGTCGGTAGCTCCAACGACCATTCCAGAACATCGCCGCAACATTCACCCCACCATCCCCCACGTGACGATCGATTCCAGTTCAACTTCCACGCCGCGAATGCCTTTACTGCCCAAACCGAAACCATAGCAAGCTAAACCAAATCCAAACAAATTTGTCATTAGAAAAAACTGAAAACGTTTTTCCCCTAATCAACAACTCATAAACTAGCTTCGATTAAGATTTCAAATCAAATTATTGAGTTGATGATCGGCTATACACCTAAATGCCGAAACTCCTCAAACTTAAATTCCCAATTGATTATCACATTAAAAAATATGATTTGCACGTTAAAATTCATGATTTTACATCACAATTACATGTAGGTAATCCAAATTTGAATTTAAAGCAGTGGAATTTTGACCCAAAATTTAAGTTTTACTGAATTATCCCATTTAAACATTATAAATTAATTTAAAATTTACAGAAACTATTTGAAATCTTCATCAGACATTAACATACAACTTATATTCAATCATCAAGATCAAATAAGGATGTTATTGAAGGTTTTGGAATTTTGAAGTAAAATCTGTCCTAAAACAGAAAACAGAGTTCATATGAATACCAAACTATTTCACATATACATACAGATCATATAAATTCAATAATATAAATACTGCAGAATTTCATGCAAATCAAGATTAATTCACAAATTTAACTCATTCATTTAAGTTAAACGAATATTTATCTGTTTTAAAAAAAATTTACTCACCTGTTAAATTAAAGAGGCAGAGCAGTTTCAATTTACTTCCAGGATTTGATATGCTGAAGAAAAATCCATTTGCATGCTTTTAAATCTGATGTTTGCAGATAACATTGAATTCTTGCATGCCCTTTAAATCAGATGCTTTAAAAGATATAAAGTGCAGATCTCATTTGCATGTTTAAGTTGCAGGTTGGTTTGAACTTTGAAATGCAGTTTGAATTTGAAGATTGCAGATTTTGAAAAAAAATGCAGAATTGAGGTTGAAGATCTAATTGCATTAGCAAGTTGATTTTGCAGATTGGATTTGCATTTTTTATTTTATCTTACTTTTGGATTTTATTTTCAGATTTTGGCAATTTGTTTCTGATTTTGCCATTAATTTGAAAAAAAAATTGAAGAAAGAAAAACAAACTTCTTTATGTCTCAAATAAAAGCAAAAGAAGCTAAACTTCAAAATAAAGACACTTGTTATCACAACTTGAACAAATGTCAAATGCAAAGCCCTTTTATCTTACAAGTGTTAATAAAGTGGCTAATATGATTACATTTGTCCTAAGTATTTTTAAATTACTTTTTTTTTTCATTTAATTTAAATGAAAACATAAACTAACATGTCTAATTTACTTTATTAATGAATACTAACATATGTGAAATAAAAAATATATTCTAAAGCTAATTATAATATAAATATACATTTATAACCATTTTAAAATTAAACACTTTAAAGAAACAAAAAATAAAACTTTAATTAAATCGTTTTTAACTATCATATTTTAAAACAACAATTATCTTATATTTTGAAAACAAATGAATTAAACTTAAATTAGCTTTTGAAGAATATTAATCTTTAAACAAGGCTTTAAATCATAATTTCGTACATATTCAAATTTATCGATAAATTTAAATTATAGTTCAAAACAACTCAAATTATAACATATACATACGTATATATTACAATGTGAAAATTTAACTTTATTTAAATGAAAAGATATTCCCATTCACAATATATATCAAATATATATATATATATATATATTATAAATAGAATAAAATTTCATTAGCTTTTGAAAAACAAATCTTATCAATATTTTCAGATTAAAAATTTATTAACCTTTAAAAGATTATATTTACCAATTTTAAATTAAATTTATAAAGAAAATTATCAAACCAATTTAGTTATTAATGCAGATTATTAAATCGGTATTGCCCAAAATTCCAGGTCGTTACACCAACAAATTCCAATAACCGCATAAGTTAAATATCTGAGCTCCATACCATGATATCACATTTTATCCAGAAGGAAATGCACATACCCAAAAGGGCGCGACCCTCATAACCTTGCCGCATCATTTATGTTTCGACCATTTTTGGGCTGTGAGGTTCGACGAAGTCTCGTCCACAAAGCTAAGTTTTTCACAAATGCCATGCTCCGATCAACAAATGATCAGCAACACTCAGTATGCCACATTACCAAATTGGAAATATATCACTAGTAACCATCAACTACATAACCTCTGTGCTCGTTGATGTGCATGTAAATGTGCATATTTTTACCACCATATTTAATCTATTTAAATTAAATAAATGATCATATTGGGTATTTTTACTTGTTTTAACCAAAAATCCATATTAATTCCAAATTGTCACATATCCATCTTCATATAGGGGCGAAACGGTCATTTGTGTGCATATATTTCTTTGAGAAAAATTAATTGGAAATTTATACATATTTGTGTAGGAATTTGATCTCAAATAGGAGGGGGTTCATGAAGACACATGCATGCACAACATGAATATAAAGGAATGAAGATGGAAATAATTCAAAGTGAAGAACTTGGAGGACCCCACCTACCCACCACCTTAATGTACAAACTAGAGGCTAATATACATGCTTATGGAATTAATGGCTTCATGTACACTTAAATGGGGATTATGACATGCTAATGATTACTTGGTGGCCACACTACCTCATGAGCATTTTGGGCATTCTCCAGAAATATGAATTAGGGTTTCATACATGTATAAATACCATATGTTTCATGTAACCTCTCTCTCTTACCCTTCCCTTCCTCTTCATTAGTTTAGGCTCAAAATAAAAGAAAAGCTTCTCTTTCTTTCCATGGCTACTTATCCGTTTCTTCTCTTATGTAATTCTTTTGTTATGCAATTTAATACATGTTCATTCTCTTTTCTGGTTTATTTCCTTTCATGTTGTAGTGTAGATCACTTTTATTTTATGCAAGTAGAATAGTGTTTCATTTAACTTTGCTCTCTTTTCCTTTTCTTTTTCTTTCATGTTGCAAGCTACACTTACTAATCAAATGACAAATATGAGAGGCTAAACCCCTTCAATTTTGGGACAATGAAGCTCTCTAATTATGTAGCTTCAATCCTTTGTTAATTCATGCTCTCTTCTTGTGCTTAATTATGACGAATGAAGTGCTTTATTTGTTATTATTGCTTTGAATTTGATAGCCTATATTGTTGACACCAAATAGGCTATGCTTAAACAACCACTATCACAAATGCCTCTTCATCAAAATATGATTATGGCATGAGAAAGTGATTTGAAATTAAAATTTGATGGTCTATATTTCTAATCAATAGTTAATAGACCATACTTAAAATAGATTTCATTTTCATTTTGTTTGTCAAGTTTCATGAAAATTAGTAAGTGTTCAAAGGGATGTTTTATAGTTTGATGGCTTATGTTAGCTAATCAATAGCATAAATATGTCATACTTATGATAAGCACATCAATTAAAGCATTAATGACGATAAAAGAGAGATCATGATTTCATATGTGTTGAACTACATGATCTAAATAGTGGATTTATTCTCTAAATTGTCATTTAACTCTTATATTTGCATCTCTTTTCTTTTAGTTAGTTAGCTAATTTTCTATCTTAACATTCTCTTCAACTTTTATTTAATTTGATTGAATAGAATTTTAAAATCATCAATTCCCTGTCGATCAACACGTATTCGCTACGTGCTACATTAGTACACTGTGCATTTGCGGTTATTTTTAATTTAAATTCGTTCGACGGTTTTCTAAACCGATAGAATATCCGTCGAAAAAGTTTTTGGCGCCGTTGCCGGGGAGTTGTTTTGTTTTTGATTTTATATTCTTTGGATTATTTTTGTGCGATTTTATTTGTGTGTTTTTATTTTGTGTGTTTGTATTTCAAAAAAAAAATGTGTGTTTGTTTGATTTTTATGTGCTTGTTGTTCTAGTTTCTTTTTCCATTTGCATTTCATATTTGAAAACAAAAGTTATTACATACACAAGTTTATTTCAACAAACAAAAAAATATTTTATTGCATTGTATTTCAATATTCATTTACATTTGCATTCTTTCTATTTTCATTTACATTTACAAAACAGTGCACTTCCCTTCTCTGTCTACTGTTCACTGCATATCAGTGCACTTCACTGCTCTGTGCACTCCCACATTCTTCATCTCCACCACCACACCAACCTCTGTCCATCCATTGCTTCATCATCCGCTCAACAACACTGCAGTGTCAAAACCACACATCTACCATACGACCTGACCATCCACTGCATCTTGCCACTGCACAGTCATATAACTTCTTTACTACCCTATACACAGTGCAATTCTACCCACTGACCAATCTTTCAACACATACAACTGCTCATTTCAAACACATTCATCACCCACTACTCAACTCCATAAAAAAACCTCCAAACAACTTCAACACTTGCTACCATTCACAACCACTACCGCCCCCTTTCTCTCACTACTTCAATAAACAAATTCACATACCTCCCCTGCAAACTTCCCTGTCAACTCCACCATAAACCAAAAACGCCCTCTGACATCACTACTTTAAATTCCACTGTGCTGCCTCATCACCACAGCTTAAACTTCCCATGTTCTGCCACCATCCCGCAGAATATAACACACCCCTTCCAATACTTACTACATCGTTCCCAGTGCCACCCACTGTCAGTTTCCACTTCATCTCTGCCATTCAAGTAATTAAATCAAACACTTCATTTCATTTATCGTTTGCCTCATCACCTCCTCCTAAAACCATTCTCAACAGCATCTGCCTGACCCCACACATCAATTCCATCATCGGTCTCAACCAGTTCGCTAACAACCAATTTTTACCATTAACTGCTTCACATACCATAATTTCCACGATCCAGAAAACTGTCACCAACCCAATCAACATCGCGACCAGCAAGCTACTCTAATTGATAACGCGACAAACCATTCTCAATCTTTTTGGTTCACTTTTAACTGGGCCGGGCCCAAATCAATTAAATTGTTAATTTTTTTCTTTCTTTTGTTACCTTTTAGTTTAAAAAAACATGTTTCAATTGTTTCCAATAACATTTTTTTTGGCTTTCGTTTTGTTTTGTTCCGTTTTATCCTTAAAAAAATTGTATTGATTCAATTTGCTTTTAAATTCCATCCATCTTTTATATATAATAATAATAATAATAATAATAATGTAACGACCCGTTAAATTAGATAATATTGAATAAATTTAATTTATATGTTTTCTAATCTAATCCGGAATAAAATAGAAGCCTTAGGATTTTTAAAGAAATGGAATGTGAGGGTTAGATAGTAACTGTAATTAAAGTTAAATAACTTAAATGTTATATGACATAGATTGAAATAACTGGAATTTGTGATTGAGGTTATAAGTCATAATTTGTTGATTTTAAACGGTATTAATGAAACTATAACTGAATTGGATTGCATAGACATAAATATTAGGAAAAAAATGTATTAGGCGGACTAAAATTTTTAAAGTTCATAAGTTGTGTAATCCAATTTAGTAGAAACTCTAAATTATAAACGAAGATGTAAATAGACGCTAAAATTTAACTATGTAAATGGTGACTGAAGACCTAGTTATAAGGAATGGGAATATAACCTAACTTGAGTTAAGTAGAAGAAGGATTTGATTTAATATGAAAATTTTTGTTCTAAGTATTGAATAAAATTGGGAATCAAATTTTATTTAATGATAATAACGTTAGTATTGGTTAATAAATAGATTTCAATGCAGTAACCAAATGAATGGAATAAGATGAGTATATATTGCATAGAAATGAAATGTAAATTGTCACATTTGGTTGGAGCTAATTTTTAGAAACATATAAATGTTGAATCAGTAAATATTAAATTCCATTTAATATAAGAATTCAAAGGTGGAAGATTTACATTTGGATTGGAAAATGGATAGTTATTAATTAAAAGTGACCATTGAATAAATTTATGCAAACGTGATATAATGTAAATAGATGGGGATCAACTTTTATTTATGTGGTTAAGGGAATTTAATTTCTATAGTATGATAATCGAAATTAATGGAAGTTGGAATAGCTAATTTATATGTTAGTTGAAATTTAGCTAGAATATGTAGATATTGAATGATCGTAAAAATTTAATGGATATAAAAGTTTCAATTATACATTGAAATTCATACTCGCCATAAAAGGTTAATTGAGACCAAAGAAGTAGTATAGGAATCTAACCTTCTTTATTAATTTGGATTTATTGCAATAGTTAATTTCATAAAATAAAGGTGAAGCTAATTCAAATTTAACTGGACCATTGTTGGTATAACTTTAGAAGCAAGATT
Organism: Allium cepa; assembly: GCA_030765085.1. NCBI lineage: Eukaryota > Viridiplantae > Streptophyta > Magnoliopsida > Asparagales > Amaryllidaceae > Allium > Allium cepa. The sequence goes on from CM060929.1 coordinate 68,047,122, forward strand.
TATTTATGATTTGAGTATTTAATTCAACAAGTGGTATTTACGACAAATAAAATAGAATTGAACGTAAAATATTACGTTATTAAATTGAAATGGAATTTGTAAACATTGAGTGAAATCTTAAACTAATGTTAGTATTCGTCGTATTTACAACAATAACTTTGAATAATAGAAAGGAAGTGAATATAATAAATTAATCAAATTTATAGTGTTGAATTCAATTGGATTGGAATTAATAAATAGTTAAGAAAAATAATGGTTATTAATAATTTGGAATTTAATTATGGTAAAAAGGTTAATTGCAATCCAAAGATGAGTTGGAATGGAAATCAAGTATTTATTTAATTTGATTTAAGAGGTGAGTATAAAGGTATAAGATTTAATAATTGGGTTTAGAATAAAATTTATAATCTCTAAATAATAAGGAAGTGCAGATATTTAGCTGCAAATTTATATACTGATAGATTTTAATTCACATCCAAGCTTGGTAAATAATTTAGAATTGATTGAAGTATATAAATAATGAAATGGGGCCTATATTAGAAGTTGAAATATAAAAATTGGATTTTTAATTTATTTGATTTATTTAATAAGTATTAAAATGGTCATTTTTGTCACGGACTCGGATTTCGACGAAACCAGTTTCATCGGATCCGTATCGGTGAATTGTTATAGGGTTTCAAGTTTCGTATCGATCGGACTTGTCGTTTGATCGTACGGACGCGAAACGCCTTGAAATCAATTTTATTAAAAATCAATTTGAAATCAATTTGGAATTCTTGTTTTCAGCATAACTTCTTCATACGAACGAATTTGGTCGTGAAACTTTTTCCATCGCGTTCAGAATATTTTAAAATACCTATCCGGATATATGGGTTTGATAAATTTCGTTCCGGAGTCAGAACGGGCTTTTTGGGCCAACTACCGTCTAGCGCGTTCGTTATCCGTACCCACCTAGCCTTCTTCTATTTGTCTATATATATGCGATCATAAACCCTAGCTTCACCCTATTGTCTATTTGCTGTACGTTCATTTTCTTCAACCTTCTTTCTTCCTCAATGGATACATCTCAGATCCAATTCCAGATCTATCCACAGTTCAAAATCAAAAGTCAAAACTCAAAAATTTCAGAAAATTCCAGAAAAAATATATGTTGAAGTATTCGATACGCGTAATCTCATGGTGTAGTTCGTTTTTCAATTGGAGCTGTCGTTCATCCAGAATAAATTCAGAACAGTCCCAACCGTTCATCGTCGCCGTAGCAAAAGTTGTCGGATCGGGAAAACATTTCTGGGTTTTGGAGAGAGTCGAGCATGCTTCGCATCGGTGTAATTGGTTCGTCGTTTTAACGGATAGATCGCCTCGGATTTTGGATTAGGGTTCGGTCCCCTAGGGGCGGCCGGCATTTTCTCGCGTAGATCGAGGGGACTGGGGGAGACCGGAGTTTGGCCAGAGGTAGAGGGCGACGCGACTTGGAGATTGGTGGTGGTGGCCTGAGCTATCGTGGCCGGAGGTGGATGAAATTGATGGTCAAAGGTGGCAAAGGGAGGTCGGCCTGGTTGCTGTTTCGAGAAGAACGAACGGGTAGGGGGGATGACGTGGAAAAAAATATGTGAGTGAATGTGTACCACTTTGTTTATTTTTAATTTTGAATTCAATCACCATTTTTCGCCATAACTTTCTCATACGACCTCGGATTCAAACGAAATTTCTTTTGTTAGGATCGTAATTTAATTCCGGACTCGATGACGCTGGTTTGGACGAATTCCGAGACGGGCGAATTTTTGGGTTTAAATCGAATTTAAATTCGTTTTAAATTCAAAAGGTGAGTGTTTTGACCCACTCACAATTACTAGAAGCTTTTATGTTTGTTAAATAAATTTTAGAAATGAATAGAAATTTATTTATGAGTATTTGGCATGTTTATTTCATTCATATCTGTTGAATTGCATTTTATTGAATTTAACGGTCAATTAAATTGATTTATTGCGTATAAATTGGCTGTTAGAAATTATTGTTTGCATATGAACTGCTAGTGAACAGTTATGTCAATTATCACTGAAAATAAACTGTTAGATTAATAGTTGATAAATATAATTTGAAATAAAACTGCCAATTATTACCTGTTGTATATTACCAAACATATATTGTTATTGATTGATATTGCTTGATGTTTGTGACTGGATGATGGATGTGTTGTTGAATGGATGTTTTATTTGATATCATTAAACTGCAAGTTAGTATGCATTTTTCATTTCATTCGGGATTGCGGTTTGTAATGATATACAACCGCAGTTTGTTTTAAATTGCGGATTGAAATGATAAATATCCGTATCACTTGACCATAGGATAGAAAATTATATACAGGCACCGCGGTCTATATATAACTATTTTAATGTGATTTCTATGGTTTGGATTGAATACGGTTTATAAATCTTAAATTTATATTGTATAAATATTTTATTCCATATTTATATACCTATGAAGTTGAAATTTTGAAATTAAAAGGTAAATAAATTTCTTTATTAAAAATGGAAGAAAATTAAGAAAATGGAGTTTGATGATTTATATCCTATGTTTAGATATTAAGTTGGAAATTTTAAAAATATGATATTTAAAATTGGATTTTTCCCAAAATATTTTGAAATGAATATTCTAGTAAAATTTGAATTTGGAAATATATATATATTTTACTAGAAATTGAAGTCTTATTAATTATGGATTCTATGTGAATATTCAAGGCTAATTAATAGAACATTTGATTTGAAAGAATAAAATCCAACTTTAGTTGAAATATTTATACTCAAAATGGATATACGTATATATATGAATTTATTGAAATGGTTTTGGAACTTGAAGCGATATTAAATTTTGGTTTTAACTTTAAATAAAGAAATGTATTGTAAAGCCACGAGAAATATTTATTTTCAAAGTAACATTTAAGTTAAACCACTTATTTTATATACTGTTGAATATCCAAACCATTTAGTTTTGAAAGTAATGGTTTTAAAAACTATGGATTTCGAAGTATTATGTTGAAAGTTAATATTCAAATATTTGGTTACAAGGAATTATAAATTTTAAAAGTGGCATAATTTTTGGAAAAGATTTATATTTGGGAAATGATATCATTGATTTGGGTTTTATAAAAATAATATCAAAATGACTCGTTTTGGGTTTTAAAGAAGAAATGATATCGTAATATTATGGTTTTGAAATGGATTATATTCTGGTTTTAAAGTATAAACTATTTTTAAATGACCGCGGTGTTATAATAACGATGGGTTGGCAAAGAGACCGGGATCGGATATGGACATACTCTCTGTCGATACCGAAAACCACTTTGACTAACCGTGTACGCGGTGGAGATTCCAGAATGAAGTAGGTGGTGGCGACGTTTCCTGTAAGGTAAATACGTGGACCCAACTCCCGTGAGTTGGCATAAGGTGGCTAAAACAGGAGCGATTCTCAGGCCAATGAGGTCATTCCTGTTATCGGACGCTCCTCTTCGATATTATACTTTGACTTGGATTGATTCAGTGGCCACTTCTATATTTTGATTTTTGGGGGAGTTAGTCCGAGGTGGGCGGTAACTGCGGCTACGCGTTTCCACCAGCCTGGATAGCAATTGGTATATCTACCCTGGCATTGCCTAGTTGTGCCGTGTCACCTACCATATCGAGCCTTTACTACGAGTTTCTATTTGTGTCGTACCTATGGAGTATCCTCTGGTAGCTTCCCGATCAGGAGGTATTACGGTACTGTATAGACTATTGGCATTTTACGTGTTAAGGTGGAAAATGTAAAGCCTTAACGCTATTTAAAAGTAAGTTTATTTTACAATTAGACACTATTATAATAGCGCAATATACTACATAGTAAATAGTTTAACGGATCCTTAGGAGATGTAAATCCCGAGCATCTCTTGAGTTACTGTACTCATATTTATTTCTGTTTATTTAACTCACATAAGATTTTCTAGTCTGACTCGAGTGTTTTTGTCTTTTCAAATTCGCTCGGGTCAGTCCGAGCGTTTCAGGATATCAGATTTTAGCATTGGAGGACGAAGACGAAGACGAAGAATCAGTATTATTTTACATATAGTATTGCACCACACTCTTTCTATTCCGCTGCATTGCTTGTATTGGTATGTGTAACTCTGATATTTATTGTAAAAGAAGAATCAAGCTTTTGTAAACTGTTTATGAAACTGTATATTTGTTATTATATTTTATCCTTCCGCTGTGAGATTCTATTTTCGTTTTATTTCTTCTCCATTTTTCTTATTTACCCCATAACAATCCGCCCTTGCGTATGCTTTGAATTGGGACAAGTGTTGGTTTAAAGTGTGCGAAAAGAGTGGACGTTACATCTGGTATCAGAGCCAGGTTTAGCGATAAACCTTGGCTTTGTGGGGTTTGACTCTTTGTTAATAGGGTAGAAATATCCTATGGGAGTCGCTGAGTGTATATATATGAGAGAGCGTATTTGTTAGTATTAATAAAAAGATTTTTTATATTGTGTTAATCTGTTCCGCTTTGTATTTATAAATTCTGGTTGATGCATGGGATGCTATGCCATCAATAGGGATTTCTAAACACTTAATAGGACAGACCGACATAATATTTGTTTTAATATAGGTGAATGAAAAATTTTTGCCTATTATATTTTCTATATATAAAAATATTTTTATAAAGATATATATATATATGGTTGCTATAGATTGGGTGTTAGGTAATAAAAATATTTAAGTTGGAATTATAATAAATCAAATTGGAGATTTTAGAACTTAAGTCCGGGATTTTGAAAATCTGTTTTCAAAGGATTTATGAAGTATAATGATTTGGTTTATAAGTATTTTTTTTATAAATATTTAGTATAATTCGGAAGAATTGTTTTAAAGAAGATTTTGGAGAAAATAAAATTTTGTACTTTCCTTTCTGTCGCTGGAAAATAAATTTCGGTGATGGCGGCCGCATCATCGACTTTCATTTTCGAGTTTCGAAAGGGAAAGGCCAATGTAGTAGATTCTACTGCAGATTATTTTGAAATATTTAAATTTTAATTGTTTTAAATATAATTAGAGATATATAAGTGTAAGAAGTTATTTATCTATTATTTCAAAATAAATTGAAATTTGACCCGGAATTTAATTCTAAAATTTTCCATTAATTGATTGTTAAATTTTTAGTGAAATAAAAAGTAAGAAATAAATGGATTGAAACCTCTAATATTAAATAAGAGAATTATTGCAAAGTTATAAAGAAAAATTTGAATACATATGAGACAAAGCGTAATATTGATTAACATTAAATTTAATTAAAGGATTAGATAAAACTTGTATAAGTTCTTTTGCTTTTTCTTTAACATAAATAACTTACCAAATATGAAAAGCTGAAATGTTAAATAAGAAACTAGAATTGAATATTTTACAAGTAGGAATTTGGGAAATAATGAAGTATTCAATAAACTATGGTTATAAATAAGAATTTAATGGTATAAACTTAGGTTATAATTGAAATTTTACTGAAATTAAAGTTAAGTATTATTAATAGGTGATATGAACTTAAGTATATAAAATGAAATCCTAAATAAGAATTGATTGTAGGATTATTAATTTAAGTATGTTTTAATTTTCCCCTATTCTAATATAATGGAAAGTAGAAAAATTTAAACGACTGAAATCCATAGATAATGAATAAGTAAAATCTTTCACCTATAGGAATGCAAGTTATAAGGTTAATAAATTAAGTGTAAGTAGAGGGTTATTGTAATTAAATATTATAGAAACGTAAACCTTAAATAAAGTAATGAAATTGAGGGTAAGTTGAAATTGTAGTTATAAAACGAATATATGTTTGGTGAACCATTAATTAATAAAAAGGAATTGAAAAGAAACTTGGAAATTTTCACTTACATTCTTAAAACATACATAACTTACCATATAATAAAAGTTGCAATGTTAGTAAGAAATGTAAGGGGAAATCTTACAAGTGAAGCTTGAGGTAATTAAGGAATTCAATAAATTTGCTGTTATTAATGAGAAAATTATATAAGCTTAAGTTAAATTGGAATTTCACTATATAAGTGAAGGTAAGTAGTATAAATAGATGATATAAACTTTAGTCAATAAATTGGAATACAAATATAATGAATTTTGTAATAAATGAAAAAGTGAAAACTTTAAGAAATAAAAGAAATCCCTCCATAAATAAAAAAAAAGGAAAAAAAAGAAAAAAAAAGAAAATCAAACCAGTGAAGCATGAAATAAATGTATAATAAGTTAATTTAGTTGTTGGTTTGAATTGTTATTGTTTGATTTATGTTGTTGGGTAAGGAATTTGAAGTTGTGGGATGAATAAATAATCTATCTATGTTCCATCTAAGACAGTTGAGTAAAGTATGCACTTGATAGTTAATTTCATTTTATACAAATTTCAAGTTTTGGACCCAAACAACAAATTGTTTGATGGATTAAATGGTTGCTTTGTTTGTGTATGTATGCTGTTGTAAGGTTGATGATTGTTGTACTGATTGGTTGGTTAATGGTTGAAGCCACCTAAACATTTCACTTTAATATAAATATTTAACCTTTTAGATTATATAAGTGAATACAGGTGATGGAAACAACTGTTACTACTTTTGGTTCCATAGAAATAACCGTATATTGCCCGACAAATAGGTACGTTTCCGGATTATGTTTAAAGCGCTATTTTATATAATTTTTCCCATGTTGGGATAATATTTTGATATTATATTTTCTCTAGAATCTCTCCGTACAAAGGAGACTCTGCCAAAATTTTTCGAAAATTTTGGGACTTAGAATTTTGTGAGATTATTTTTCCAACTTTAATAATTCAAGCATTAAAGGAAATTAATCCAGTAAAATATTGTTTATGAGTAATATCTGAAATAAGTATACTGTTTTATTCTTCCTCCTCCCTTCTTTTCCTTTTCGGGGACGAAAAGTTTTGAGTGGGGGAGATTGTAACGACCCGTTAAATTAGATAATATTGAATAAATTTAATTTATATGTTTTCTAATCTAATCCAGAATAAAATAGAAGCCTTAGGATTTTTAAAGAAATGGAATGTGAGGGTTAGATAGTAACTGTAATTAAAGTTAAATAACTTAAATGTTATATGACATAGATTGAAATAACTGGAATTTGTGATTGAGGTTATAAGTCATAATTTGTTGATTTTAAACGGTATTAATGAAACTATAACTGAATTGGATTGCATAGACATAAATATTAGGAAAAAAATGTATTAGGTGGACTAAAATTTTTAAAGTTCATAAGTTGTGTAATCCAATTTAGTAGAAACTCTAAGTATAAACGAAGATGTAAATACACGCTAAAATTTAACTATGTAAATGGTGACTGAAGACCAAGTTATAAGGAATGGGAATATAACCTAACTTGAGTTAAGTAAAAGAAGGATTTGATTTAATATGAAAATTTTTGTTCTAAGTATTGAATAAAATTGGGAATCAAATTTTATTTAATGATAATAACGTTAGTATTGGTTAATAAATAGATTTCAATGCAGTAACCAAATGAATGGAATAAGATGAGTATATATTGCATAGAAATGAAATGTAAATTGTCACATTTGGTTGGAGCTAATTTTTAGAAACATATAAATGTTGAATCAGTAAATATTAAATTCCATTTAATATAAGAATTCAAAGGTGGAAGATTTACATTTGGATTGGAAAATGGATAGTTATTAATTAAAAGTGACCATTGAATAAATTTATGCAAACGTGATATAATGTAAATAGATGGGGATCAACTTTTATTTATGTGGTTAAGGGAATTTAATTTCTATAGTATGATAATCGAAATTAATGGAAGTTGGAATAGCTGATTTATATGTTAGTTGAAATTTAGCTAGAATATGTAGATATTGAATGATAGTAAAAATTTAATGGATATAAAAGTTTCAATTATACATTGAAATTCATACTCGCCATAAAAGGTTAATTGAGACCAAAGAAGTAGTATAGGAATCTAACCTTCTTTATTAATTTGGATTTATTGCAATAGTTAATTTCATAAAATAAAGGTAAAGCTAATTCAAATTTAACTGGACCATTGTTGGTATAACTTTAGAAGCAAGATTTATTTATGATTTGAGTATTTAATTCAACAAGTGGTATTTACGACAAATAAAATAGAATTAAACGTAAAATATTACGTTATTAAATTGAAATGGAATTTGTAAACATTGAGTGAAATCTTAAACTAATGTTAGTATTCGTCGTATTTACAACAATAACTTTGAATAATAGAAAGGAAGTGGATATAATAAATTAATCAAATTTATAGTGTTGAATTCAATTGGATTGGAATTAATAAATAGTTAAGAAAAATAATGATTATTAATAATTTGGAATTTAATTATGGTAAAAAGGTTAATTGCAATCCAAAGATGAGTTGGAATGGAAATCAAGTATTTATTTAATTTGATTTAAGAGGTGAGTATAAAGGTATAAGATTTAATAATTGGGTTTAGAATAAAATTTATAATCTCTAAATAATAAGGAAGTGCAGATATTTAGCTGAAAATTTATATACTGATAGATTTTAATTCACATCCAAGCTTGGTAAATAATTTAGAATTGATTGAAGTATATAAATAATGAAATGGGGCCTATATTAGAAGTTGAAATATAAAAATTGGATTTTTAATTTATTTGATTTATTTAATAAATATTAAAATGGTCATTTTTGTCACGGACTCGGATTTCGACGAAACCAGTTTCATCGGATCCGTATCGGTGAATTGTTATAGGGTTTCAAGTTTCGTATCGATCGGACTTGTCGTTTGATCGTACGGACGCGAAACGCCTTGAAATCAATTTTATTAAAAATCAATTTGAAATCAATTTGGAATTCTTGTTTTCAGCATAACTTCTTCATACGAACGAATTTGGTCGTGAAACTTTTTCCATCGCGTTCAGAATATTTTAAAATACCTATCTGGATATATGGGTTTGATAAATTTCGTTCCGGAGTCAGAACGGGCTTTTTGGGCCAACTACCGTCTAGCGCGTTCGTTATCCGTACCCACCTAGCCTTCTTCTATTTGTCTATATATATGCGATCATAAACCCTAGCTTGACCCTATTGTCTATTTGCTGTACGTTCATTTTCTTCAACCTTCTTTCTTCCTCAATGGATACATCTCAGATCCAATTCCAGATCTATCCACAGTTCAAAATCAAAAGTCAAAACTCAAAAATTTCAGAAAATTCCAGAAAAAATATATGTTGAAGTATTCGATACGCGTAATCTCATGGTGTAGTTCGTTTTTCAATTGGAGCTGTCGTTCATCCAGAATAAATTCAGAAACGTCCCAACCGTTCATCGTCGCCGTAGCAAAAGTTGTCGGATCGGGAAAACATTTCTGGGTTTTGGAGAGAGTCGAGCATGCTTCGCATCGGTGTAATTGGTTCGTCGTTTTAACGGATAGATCGCCTCGGATTTTGGATTAGGGTTCGGTCCCCTAGGGGCGGCCGGCATTTTTTCGCGTAGATCGAGGGGACTGGGGGAGACCGGAGTTTGGCCAGAGGTAGAGGGCGACGCGACTTGGAGATTGGTGGTGGTGGCCTGAGCTATCGTGGCCGGAGGTGGATGAAATTGATGGTCAAAGGTGGCAAAGGGAGGTCGGCCTGGTTGCTGTTTCGAGAAGAACGAACGGGTAGGGGGGATGACGTGGAAAAAAATATGTGAGTGAATGTGTACCACTTTGTTTATTTTTAATTTTGAATTCAATCACCATTTTTCGCCATAACTTTCTCATACGACCTCGGATTCAAACGAAATTTCTTTTGTTAGGATCGTAATTTAATTCCGGACTCGATGACGCTGGTTTGGACGAATTCCGAGACGGGCGAATTTTTGGGTTTAAATCGAATTTAAATTCGTTTTAAATTCAAAAGGTGAGTGTTTTGACCCACTCACAATTACTAGAAGCTTTTATGTTTGTTAAATAAATTTTAGAAATGAATAGAAATTTATTTATGAGTATTTGGCATGTTTATTTCATTCATATCTGTTGAATTGCATTTTATTGAATTTAACGGTCAATTAAATTGATTTATTGCGTATAAATTGGCTGTTAGAAATTATTGTTTGCATATGAACTGCTAGTGAACAGTTATGTCAATTATCAATGAAAATAAACTGTTAGATTAATAGTTGATAAATATAATTTGAAATAAAACTGCCAATTATTACCTGTTGTATATTACCAAACATATATTGTTATTGATTGATATTGCTTGATGTTTGTGACTGGATGATGGATGTGTTGTTGAATGGATGTTTTATTTGATATCATTAAACTGCAAGTTAGTATGCATTTTTCATTTCATTCGGGATTGCGGTTTGTAATGATATACAACCGCAGTTTGTTTTAAATTGCGGATTGAAATGATAAATATCCGTATCACTTGACCATAGGATAGAAAATTATATACAGGCACCGCGGTCTATATATAACTATTTTAATGTGATTTCTATGGTTTGGATTGAATACGGTTTATAAATCTTAAATTTATATTGTATAAATATTTTATTCCATATTTATATACCTATGAAGTTGAAATTTTGAAATTAAAAGGTAAATAAATTTCTTTATTAAAAATGGAAGAAAATTAAGAAAATGGAGTTTGATGATTTATATCCTATGTTTAGATATTAAGTTGGAAATTTTAAAAATATGATATTTAAAATTGGATTTTTCCCAAAATATTTTGAAATGAATATTCTAGTAAAATTTGAATTTGGAAATATATATATATTTTACTAGAAATTGAAGTCTTATTAATTATGGATTCTATGTGAATATTCAAGGCTAATTAATAGAACATTTGATTTGAAAGAATAAAATCCAACTTTAGTTGAAATATTTATACTCAAAATGGATATACGTATATATATGAATTTATTGAAATGGTTTTGGAACTTGAAGCGATATTAAATTTTGGTTTTAACTTTAAATAAAGAAATGTATTGTAAAGCCACGAGAAATATTTCTTTTCAAAGTAACATTTAAGTTAAACCACTTATTTTATATACTGTTGAATATCCAAACCATTTAGTTTTGAAAGTAATGGTTTTAAAAACTATGGATTTCGAAGTATTATGTTGAAAGTTAATATTCAAATATTTGGTTACAAGGAATTATAAATTTTAAAAGTGGCATAATTTTTGGAAAAGATTTATATTTGGGAAATGATATCATTGATTTGGGTTTTATAAAAATAATATCAAAATGACTCGTTTTGGGTTTTAAAGAAGAAATGATATCGTAATATTATGGTTTTGAAATGGATTATATTCTGGTTTTAAAGTATAAACTATTTTTAAATGACCGCGGTGTTATAATAACGATGGGTTGGCAAAGAGACCGGGATCGGATATGGACATACTCTCTGTCGATACCGAAAACCACTTTGACTAACCGTGTACGCGGTGGAGATTCCAGAATGAAGTAGGTGGTGGCGACGTTTCCTGTAAGGTAAATACGTGGACCCAACTCCCGTGAGTTGGCATAAGGTGGCTAAAACAGGAGCGATTCTCAGGCCAATGAGGTCATTCCTCTGATCGGACGCTCCTCTTCGATATTATACTTTGACTTGGATTGATTCAGTGGCCACTTCTATATTTTGATTTTTGGGGGAGTTAGTCCGAGGTGGGCGGTAACTGCGGCTACGCGTTTCCACCAGCCTGGATAGCAATTGGTATATCTACCCTGGCATTGCCTAGTTGTGCCGTGTCACCTACCATATCGAGCCTTTACTACGAGTTTCTATTTGTGTCGTACCTATGGAGTATCCTTTGGTAGCTTCCCGATCAGGAGGTATTACGGTACTGTATAGACTATTGGCATTTTACGTGTTAAGGTGGAAAATGTAAAGCCTTAACGCTATTTAAAAGTAAGTTTATTTTACAATTAGACACTATTATAATAGCGCAATATACTACATAGTAAATAGTTTAACGGATCCTTAGGAGATGTAAATCCCGAGCATCTCTTGAGTTACTGTACTCATATTTATTTCTGTTTATTTAACTCACATAAGATTTTCTAGTCTGACTCGAGTGTTTTTGTCTTTTCAAATTCGCTCGGGTCAGTCCGAGCGTTTCAGGATATCAGATTTTAGCATTGGAGGACGAAGACGAAGAATCAATATTATTTTACATATAGTATTGCACCACACTCTTTCTATTCCGCTGCATTGCTTGTATTGGTATGTGTAACTCTGATATTTATTGTAAAAGAAGAATCAAGCTTTTGTAAACTGTTTATGAAACTGTATATTTGTTATTATATTTTATCCTTCCGCTGTGAGATTCTATTTTCGTTTTATTTCTTCTCCATTTTTCTTATTTACCCCATAACAATCCGCCCTTGCGTATGCTTTGAATTGGGACAAGTGTCGGTTTAAAGTGTGCGAAAAGAGTGGACGTTACAAATAATAATAATAATAATAATAGTAATAGTAATAGTAATAATAATTGTATTTATATATATATATATATATATATATATATATAGTTTCTCTTTTCAGGTTGCCAAAGAAGAAAATCAAGAGGAGTTGCTTGCTTCGCTAGCCAAAATAAATTGCTCTACTTGCTAGCTCAAAAAAAAATCTGCTTTCATTTCTAGTTTTATTTGAATTGCATTGTTGGTTTCTTGCATTTGCAATTTATAAAAAATCCATTCATAGTTGCATTGTTAATACACGTTTAATTTCTGCTTTGCATTTCATTTTAGAATTTTGATTAATAATAACGATAGCACTTAATTGTATATTAACAATTTGTCTTCTTTGAACAATTTAAATTCTTGGTGTCTAGGCTACGGCAAAGCAATAATCAGTTATAAATATTACGGTGATTCGTAAATATTATACTGAATTGTTTCTCTGAAGGTACTTAAACCTTCGGCTGCATTGCTATGGTGATTCGTGGTGCACCGATAAATCCTATCTGTTACCTGGCTGAGAACTATCTTGTTTATCTAAGACAGTGTTTGATTATACAATTTTGGGTTAACTTAGGAAAAATCATTTGTAATTAACCTTTGCATCCATTTAGCTGCATTAGTTCATGCATACTTAAAAAAAAATTCAAAAATCCAAAACTAAAAAAAATTGTAAATATTCCTTTTATTTTTCTTTGAACTTTCTACATCCTTTTCCTTTGAAATTTAAAAAACCCAAGAAATTTAGAAAAACAAAAATCCAGAAAAATATATAAAAACTTTTTTTAAAAAAAAGCCAAAAAAATTGAAAACAAAAAAACAAAAATCAATTTTCCATTTTGAAAAATAAATTCTACTTGTAAATATTTTTCTTTATAAAAAAAACCAAAAAAAAATCTTGAAAATGTCCGAGTTTCCTTTTTTTTACTCACTTGAAGTTAGTTGTGAAAATCAATATAATCCATATGAGTTCACCCCAAATTCATATGGATATTTTAACAACAACTTTTGTTTAGACAATTCGAATTTTGAACCACAAAATTTCCATAGTAATGGTCAACCCTTAACTCTTGAAAATAGCATTTCATCATTACTTGAACTCTCTACGCAACAAAATCAAGAGATAAATGAGTTGTGCAATTCATATTTGTGTTATAACTTTAATCAAGGTTTTCAAAATAATCAAAATTTGAATTCACTTCAAAATTCAAATGATTTGGAGTGTAACGCATGCCAATTTAATTTCGAATTTCAAGATGAATGTCAAAATCAAGACGAAAATATGAACCAATTTTCAAATAATTTTGGCAATGGGAATAGTTTCAGTAATGATACGATTGAAAACTTTGGTTATCAACAAATTCAAAATGAAAGTTTTCAAATTAATAATCACGAATTTGATTTTCTTGACCAAATGGAAAAAGATAACAAGGATTTATTACTTGAGAAATACAAAAAATTTCATGAAAATCATAACCAAATCTCAACTTGCGAAGAATCAAATAATAATCTACCGTTTATCGAAATTGACAATTATTGTTCTCAACAAGTCCAAATCGAAATATTTCAAGTTAATAATTACAAATTTGACTTTGTTGAGCAAATGAATGAAATTTACTATGATCACACAAATTTGTTGATTAAAACATTGGAAAATTTTCGTGAGAAACAAAATCAAATTTCAATGAGTGACGAGTCTAACGATAATCCATCTTTTACCCAAATCGATGATTTTCAAATAACAACTTTTGAAATTGATAATGACGATCTTAATCAAGTTGTTGAAAATACGGTAATTAAGTTGGATTTCAATTCTTTTGAGGGTGCGAAACTCGATTTAAACTTCTATCTTCCTATTTCTGAAAATTGAATACGACAACTTTGAATTTTAAACTCGATTTACATGACGAAGTTGTTGATAATCCAACAATGGAAGTTGAATTTAACGAACATGAGTTTTATGGACTTCTTGAAAAGGAGTTGTTGAATTCTGAAGAGGGAAATTTCGATCACCATTTTGACTTTGAAATCAATAATTTGAAAAAGTTTTCAATGATAAACTTGAATTTCAATTTGGTGAAAAAAATGTGAATTTCAATGAATTGTTTTATCAACACCAATAATCATCGAAAATAAAACAACTCGTATGACTTTCAAAATGACATTCGTTTTTCCAAATCAAGATTCGACTTTGAAATCTTTGACGATTTAGTTTTTCGAGCTTAAGCTTTGTTTCGCACATTTAACGAGACAAATGAATTGGTCTTTAGAAGACCGTTTCATTTACTTTTTGACTGTATACTTTCTCGTCTCTTGTAAAAAAATCATCCTTTCATGTAAATAAAGGATTTTTATTTTTATTTTTCTTCTTTCTCCTTCCACTTGGGCTGACTTTGGGGACACAGTCAAAATCAAGTGTGGGGGAGTCTCATCATCTTATTTTTATAGTTTATTTTACATTTTGTTTTCAAAAATTCAAAAAAAAAATGATTTATTTTTAAAGAAACATTATCGGATAAATATATGGTTTTGGTTTGTTAAATTGAAATTATTGAAAATTTATTTGTCTTAACAAAAATAAAAATGAAGCTTGATGATAAATAGCAAAGGTTTAACTAGAATATAGGAAGATCCATGCGTGTTAATTATGAAATACATCCTAATTGAAAATCTTTGTTTTAAAAGTGGTGAATTTAATGTAAATGATATAACATTTTTTTTGTCTTCTGAGTTAAATGGTGCTACGATGATTTTGGAAAACTCTCTCTCTCTCTTAAAAAAAAAGTAACATCCAAAGTATTCACTCTCATTTAAAAGTCCTCACGGTTATGCATAGGTGAATTACTTGGAATCTTTGTTATATGCTTTCATACTCATTTAAAAGTCCTCACGGTTATGCATATATGGAACACATACAAAAAAAGAATAGACTTAATAAAAACCACCTACGGTCGATAGGCGTATGCACGAAAGTGTGTGCACTCGCCATGCTCTGTACTCCCGTCACATAAGCCCGTAAGGCAGTGCATGGGTGGTATATCTGGCCTAAGTTAACCTGAGCTAGGTGTGTTATTTTTCTTGCAAATAATAAGAGAGCAAGCAATTGAAATCCTAGCACTATTTTTACTTAGTTGATTTGATTTGTTATCAAAAAGAAATGAAAATACCACTTTGATAAACTTTGATAATCAACTAAGAATCCTTTTCATAATTACACTTTGTTTTCAACCGAAATGACGAGTTAAACTATAGTATATTTATGATAGCTTCGTCTTTATTGGAAACTTTGATGAGTGAATGACTTAAATTTCAAGATAATGATCGAAACCTATATTAAACTTATTTCTGTTGATTTAAAATAGATCCTTCATTTGTAAATATTTTCAAAAACTCGCATTCATCTCTTTGTAAATAAATCTTGCATTTTGTAAATATTTTCATCCTGCATTTGGATTTTGTGGGTAGTATCCGCTGAAAACCCTCACGAGACAACACTCATCTTACTGCAGACACCCAGAGGTTTAATGGCTTGTTGCATACACTCAATGCAATCATGCTCCCTACGAAAACGGATTTATCTTAGTTGTTCTTTATTCGAGGATGAATAAAAAGAAAAGTGTGGGGGTATTTGATGTGCATGTAAATGTGCATATTTTTACAACCATATTTAATCTATTTAAATTAAATAAATGACCGTATTGGTTATTTTTACTTGTTTTAACCAAAATCCATATTAATTCCAAATTGTCACATATCCATCTTCATAAAGGGGCAAAACGGTCATTTGTGTGCATATATTTCTTTGAGAAAAATTAATTGAAAATTTATACATATTTGTGTAAAAATTTGATCTCAAATAGGAGTAGGTTCATGAAGACACATGCATGCACAACATAAATATAAAGGAATGAAGATGGAAATAATTCAAAGTGATGAACATGGAGGACCCCACCTACCCACCACCTTAATGTACAAACTAGAGGCTAACGCACATGCTTATGAAATTAGTGGCTTCATGTACACTTAAATGGGGATTATGACATGCTAATGATTACTTGGTGGCCACACTACCTCATGGGCATTTTGGGCATTCCCCAAAAATATGAATTAGGGTTTCATACATGTATAAATACCCATATGTTTCATTTAATCTCTCTCTCTCTCTCTCTCTCTCAGCCTTCTCTTCCTCTTCATTAGTTTAGTCTCAAAATAAAAGAAAAGCTTCTCTTTCTTTCCATGGCTACTTAGCCATTTCTTCTCTTATGTAATTCTTTTTTTTATGCAATTTAATACATGTTCATTTTCTATTCTGTTTTATTTCATTTCATGTTGTAGTGTAGATCTCTTTTATTTTATGCAAGTAGAATAGTTTTTCATTTAACTTTGCCCTCTTTTCCTTTTCTTTTTCTTTCATGTTGCAAGCTACATTTGTTAATAAAATGACAAATATGAGAGGCTAAACCCCCTCAATTTAGGGGTAGTGAAGCTCTCTAATTATGTAGCTTCAATCCTTTGTTAATTCATGCTCTCTTTTTATTCTTAATGATGATCAATGCAGTGTTTTATTTGTTGTTATTCTTTGAATTTGATAGCCTATATTGTTGACACCAAATAGGCAATTCTTAAACAATCACTAACACAAATGCCTCTTCATCAAAATATGATTATGGCATGAGAAAGTGATTTGAAATTAAAATTTGATGGTCTATATTTCTAATCAATAGTTAATAGACCATACTTAAAATAGATTTTATTTTCATTTTCTTTGCGTAACGACCCATAAATTTAACCGGTTTTAATAACGTCATTAATTGAAATTTTGTGGAATTTTAAACGATAAAATTTTGTAATATAAAATTTGATATTTGGAATGTGTCTAATTAAACATAGCAACTGGCAAATTTTCGTCTGAAAATATGAAAGTTTATTTCGCGCGTAAATTTACTTCAATTTAATCAGTTAAAAGTGATGAAAATAAAACGTTTTCGAAACTTAAATATTTTTACATAGAAAAATTCTAAATCATCTTTTGAGCAAGACACAATTTTTTGTTTTTCAAAATTCGGACTTCTTTAATTCCGCCGATCTTATTTTTCTTGCATTTTTGTTGCATTTTCCGCTGTTAGAAAATTCGAATTTTTATAATTCAATCGTAACGCTGATATCCGTATATCATTTGATCGTCTCGTCATGCTGATCTGTATGGTATATTCATCTCTGAGTTTCGAAGTCCGGTACTCAGATGCTTTACGAAATGGTAACTATACCGGTACCCGTACCATAGCCTTTTTAGAGCCTTTTTGTTTCTGAGTCATTTCATTTTCGTTGTCATTCATTTCCCAGCGTTCACATCTGTTAACCACTAAAATTTATTATTTTTTGGCATTCGCGTTGGACCGTTGGTTGCCCACTTTCATCTCAATATCTGGTTCATTTATCTCGGCACCTTTAATCCTCTTCCTCTTCTCTGTAATTTATTTATCTTCTCCAAATTTTAGCCTCTTGTTCCTCTTCATGCTGTTCAAATCTCCTCTCCCGTCCACCCTAAGTTCCACCGACCTCCGCCCACCTTGCCGCCGACAAAACCCATGTCCTCCTTTGCTTCTCGCCATCCGCTTTATCCACCTGTTCGTCCACCTGACAGAATCGATCAACCTCCAGCCCAAAGCCTCCACCTAGACTCCACTGCCTCACCCATTGGCCTCATCCGCAGCCACCTTCGCAGCGATTGTCCCTTCACCCGACCTCGGCCATCATCCATCGAAGCGGCCAGTACACCAGAAACCCATCGTCACTCTCATCACAACATACGCACCAAACCACCAGCAACCCACAAGCGTCAGCCTCCTTCCACGCCGAGCGCACGTCCTCTCTCCGGTCGATCTACCACCCTCGGCCATAAGCGCCTCCGGCATCCATCTCTCCACGTCCTCACACAACCCAGCGCCACCACTTCTCTTCTTTCCCCTAGCCTCTGCCTTCTCTGTTTGAAGTAGGTATATACTACGTTTATATTATATAACATTATATGTATTTGGTTTACAAGTTGCCATTGTATGCCATGTGTTATATTTGTAAAGTGTATATACTGATTCACTTTGATTTGTTTATACGTTCATTTTAATTATATAAATCTGTATATTTGTTTATATTGCTGATATACTATGATTTCCATGTTTGTTTCCCTTGTTTATATATATATAATAGTAATTTGTAAGTTTATATAGGTTCCAGGTTTATATAGTATGTTTGTTTATATACTAGCCTGTATATTTTATTTGCAAATTTAGTTAAGCATGGTTTTCATGTTCTAACTTTGTTTTCCAGATCTTCTATTCTGCTATTTTGTTTATTTAAGTTTCAATATATATAGAGTATATATGTCAGTAGATATAAATGTTTTTATATATTTGTACATTTATATAAAGTAAAGCTTTGAAAATTTTAATATCTATATACATTCGTTGTAATATACATACGACGGTACATATGCTAGATAGTATAAAATAAACATGAGAATTCTATATATTAATATTATTTCGTTAGTGTATCAATTTTTATTTAAAAAATATAAGTTTATATACCTAATTTTGCAGTCAGGGATGTTTTATAAAGGTGGTCGGTACTCAGTTTGCATTTTGAACGTACACTATTACCTGTTATGTTAGTATATTCATATATATCCTTATATATCGGCTGCACATATATGTATTGATTTTGTCAGTTTGTATAGGGATTATAAGATATGTATATATTTATATTAGATGTATAGAATATGCTTGTTCTTATATATAGGTTACCAGTTACTTACTTCAATGTATGTTATATAAAAGTATGTACTGTTATATATTTGTCTGAAAAGAAGAATTTTTTTTAAAGTAAGGCTGCTATTCATTTAAACTCCATTCACAGTCATTTCTTTTCAAAGCTTTTTCCTGATTTTCAAATGCTGCTTACAGTATTGTTTTGAAATTGAAATGCCTACTTATATTTGGATTTCTCTTTAGAAATATATGTATATTGTTTAAATTATAACTTATAGGTAAGTTTGTGTATATGTTCATATACGTTAGTTTATATTGATTATCTCGGATATTTTATTTTTGACTTACAGTATGTTTACAATATATTCATATCCAAAATATATTGGCATTTTGATTATCTCGGATATTGGTTTTTAAATGTAGATATTTTGATTTCCGTTGGTTATTAGTTTTAAAGAAATATGTATATATAGATCTTATGTTGATAGATATTTTAAGTTGAATATGATTTCTATGAAAAATTATCATATTTTTTTTTTCAGTTATTTAAATGTGTTCACTTATACCCGATTATCATCATCAATCCAATTCTGATTTGATTTCGTCAATTCCTATTTGTCAGATTTGCTTGTCAAATTCACGTTCAATCTAGCTTTGCTTTGGATTCGTAACTCATCTGATTCTTGTTCGTCTCTAGCCTCGAAGGTGAGCAATCACTCACGATTTATGTTCTTTTATTTATTAAAATTGATTTCAATTGAAATATGCTATTGTTAGTTATTTACACTGTTATATATGTTATTATCTGTATCGGCTCAGTTGTGACATCTGACACCATTATCTGTTAATTATTTATGCGATGATAATCTAGTTTGGTTGATAATTGATTGATTGATTGTTTGTTGTTTATATTGGATGTTAAATTGTAATGTATAAAATAATAAATATTATACAATTGAATTTGATGTAGGATAGTTTAAAATTTGAATCGACATATGTGTTGAAATTGATTAGTTAATTTGAATAATATGACCCCTTAAATGTTTAATTATTTGACACATAGAGATATGGTTAATCGCACTTCGAACTATTTAAATGTATGTTGTGTAAATTGATGTAGTATAAAATTGAATAATTGATGTCAAGTATAGAATTGCATAGAATAATTAGTGTAATAATCTTTCATCTACATGAAATGATAGTGTAGATTCTAGAAATAATTATATTAATTTGCATTAACAACAAATGTAAATTGATACGATTGTTTCGGGATTATTTGAATTAATTATTGAATTGTTATTGACTTTTGTTACTGCTTGTTTATTTACTTTGACACCATCCCAGTTATCACACTGTAATTTCCCTTTGCTATGCTTAAATTTTTGAATTGAAATGAAATATGGTTGAAGTGATAAATACCCAAATGAACTTGACTTAGGATAGAGAATTAAATAAAAACCCGATTGGTCAATAATTTGATTTAAAAATATAATGAAGATTTGATTTCAATAAATAATAAGTTTTGAAAGAAATTAGACTTTGAATATAATGAAAGGAAATGTTAATATTAATATTTGAAACAAAATATTAACATAATAGTTGTTAAGAGAACGTTGTTTTATAATAAATTATTTGACAATATAATTTGGAGTTGTTCATTGATTAAGTTGAAATTATTTAATAATTAAGTTTGAAATTATTGAATAATTATGTTTTGAAATTATTTAATAATTAAATAAGATTGAATTATTTGATAATTAAATAAAATTGAATTCTTTGATAAGGAAAATTGAACTTTTGAATAAGTGAGTTTGAACTTCGTTGATGAATGAAATTGGGTTTCCTTTTTTAATTAAGCTTTGGGGAAAATTTAAATAAGTTTATAAGTGGAATTGAACATCTTGAATATGTGAAATTTAGTTCTTTCTTAATTGTTTGAAATTGTAACTATGTAAATAAATAAGTGAAATCGAATTCCTTTAACAAGAAATAAAAATGTGATCTATTGATTTGACGAATTTAATTTAATTTAATTTGCAGTTTTGATATAATGAAGTTGAACGGAAGTAATTGATTTAATAAATTGGAAATTAAATGGAAATTGTTTTAAATGATAAACTAACTTAATGAATATTGAATGAAATCGATAAATGAGTTTAAATTGGTTTGAACGTTAAATTAAATTAATTTAAATGATTTCGGAGTGAAATTTACGTACAAGCTTGAATCAATATTCGAATTGTTTAAAATAAAAATTGAAATTGAATTATAAGATTTTGAAATGGTGTTTGTATGTTTGAAACGTAGATATGGAAATTGATTTTTGAAAGACAAACGAAAGGTTGATTTATAAATTCTAATTCAAATTGAATTTGATTTGGTTTTGAAAATTATTAAACGATCAATCGGTGTAATAATCACGAAAGTTATTAAAGAGACCGAAATCGGTTATGGACATACTCTCTGTCTCAACCGAAAACCACTTTAATAACTATACATGGAGTGTGATCCAGAATGAAGTGGTTGGAATGATGTACGCTATGATTGAAGAAAGAGAACGATAATGGATATCCTTGACACTTATGTCAAATTGGAAATGACCAAAACAAGAGCTGTGCTGGGCCAAATGGGGTTAGCCACCTCGAGCGAGTACACTTCTTCGTAAACTACTCATTACTTGTTATCGATTGGTGCACCCTCATACTTTTGGGGGTGTTGTTTCACGGTGTTGCGATCGTTGCGGCGATGCGTCCTCACCGGTCCGGATCAGGCAAACGGTAGTTTCACTACCTTGGGTATTGCCTCATGTGCCTTGTCATACTTATATCCCTATATACGCGACCACTATGAATTTGTTTTGTGTTATACCTATGGAGTACTCCCTGATATCCCACTAGTTTACGGTGGAGTTTACAGTGCTGTATAGACTATGACATTTATATAAAATGTGTTAAGGGGGATAATGGTAACATCATAACACTAGCGTACACTACTACATAGTAGATAGTTTAACGGATCCTTAGAGGATGGTTATTCCAACGTCCTTTGAGTTATTTGTATTTCAATTGTTATTTCACTTGAGTTGGATTTATTGATATAAGAATGTTAATCCTGACTCGAGTGTTTTGTGTTTTGCTTTACGCTCCGGTCAGACCGAGTGGTTCAGCTTTTGAGACCCACCTATGGAGTTGGAGCTTCGCTTGGAGATCCAGCCATCTATCCAGCTTTCAGTATTCGATGATTCCAATGATGTATTCTGATTTGTACATGATGTACCGTGTTACTCTTTTGATGCATCTGGTTTAACACTGATATATTTTATATATTTATATAGTAGCTTCACGAACTACTATCTCTTTTACTTCCGCTGCATATTATTAATCTGTGTCTATGATTCTGTGATTATTTATTTACTGTATACCTGAGTTTCGCCAAATTTAAATTAACAATTCGGTATTTTGAATTACTAAAGTCCGACATGTGCGGATGCGAATAGTCCAAAATAGCGGGTCGTTACAGTTGGTATCAGAGCTTTTGGTAGCTCTTGGCAAAACTTAGCATATAGGGTAAATATATTTACAGAATCACTCTCATTCGAGTTTCAATCCCTTCCTTTTGACTCAATTCCTTTGGATTTTGGAACGTTCTCTGCGGTTCCAAAAATCCATTCGTGTCCCTCACTATTCATCTTCTTTCAATTCTGGAGCATCCCATAACTCCACTTCGGAAAACCCTTATAATGAATCGACGGTTTCTCCAAACTTCGAATGATTTGTAAAGAGGTGAAACTCCTTTACAACTGGCATTGATTTACCAGAGATTTCTGTATCCTTGGTTTACGATGCTATCTATTCCCTGCTATACCTGAATTCTATCCCTTGAGATCGAATGTTGATTTACCTCGAAATCCAGCATCGATCTTATTCTTGAAGTTACGGTCGACCCGGTTAAGGTTGCCTGTGAATTAAATAAGCTTATCCATTTCTGAATTATGCTATTGAATCATCTTATCTTTCTTTCGAACTTGGCTTCGAATCAGAATTCTCTTTGATTTGAGTCCATAAATTTGAATCTCTATCCTTGTTTTGGAATCCATCCTTGTATCGTCGAGCTGGAAGTGTATTTGTAAATTAATATTTAAACGTTTTAATACATATTGGGTATTTGAGTTGTTAATGTTGATTTGGATTTTCGATCGATTCGTCTGATCAACGCTATCGATAGGATTTCCAAAACACTTAAACAGAGCAAACTGACACAATATTATTTTCAAATTTGTTAAATAAAATAGTTTTGTATGATTATATTACATATAAGTCAAAATTTATCTGAAATTAAAATGTTAATGAATCTGTTGTTCGAAAGGTCAAAATTTATTTTTCATTTATTATTTTATAAATCATTGACTATTTCATAATATAACTAAATGAATTATAAATTTTGGTTATAATTTGATTTGGAGTTCATAATGAATTTAATCAAGAATTTAAGAATTTGATTTCCGGTGATTTCAAACTGATTTTAAAAGTTTTAAAGCATATAATATCTAAAATATTTTCGAATGGAAATCATTTCAAAGAAATATTAGATGTTTAATAAGTGCTCTTCTCTTTGTCGCTGGAAAATAATTTCGGTGATGACGGCCGCATCATCGACATTCATTTTCGAGTTTCGAAGTGGAGAGACTATTTTGTAGCTTTGCTACGGTTTGTTTCGAAAAATAAATTTATTTGAATTTCTAAACATGACTTGATTTATAATATATGTTGAAATTTTTAAATTTGATTTGATATATTATGAATATATATATATATATTTATTTATTTTATCTCTAAGTTGTTTGAAGCTAATCGAAAGTTAATTCTTAAAATTTGTTAAAGGACGATTTTCAATTATAAAATGAAGCCAAATTCTTTTTATATAAATACTTAACTTGGAATAACTAATTGTAAAATTTTATTTGGATAATACTCAGTTGCATTATATATAACTTACCTAAATTTTCAAAATTTAACTATGTAATTGGATATTATACAATATAAAATGATATCAAAGGAATTATAAACTAAATTTGAGTAATTATAATAAGCGTGAATATACTTAATATATATGTGATAAGATACATTAAGTAGAATAAACTTAAAAATAATTTGGAATAAAGATGAATTAAATTTTCCGAATAATATATGATTATAAAAAAATGATTATCCAAGTTTATGACCATTGAAATTGTTTATTTAAGATGATTGGATAGTATACCTTATAAAATGTCTTTATGAATAAAATGAGTGCTTATGATGAATGTGGTATACTTAAATTTTAATTATAAAATGGTTAATAGAGATAAAAGCATACAAGGTCAGTTGAATAATAAATGGATTAATAAAATAAATGGTCATTTGAAATGAATTTTGCAACAAACAATGATAAATTTAAAATAAACCATGTTAATGAAATTCGTTGAGTTTAAAATCAATTGTTGAATATAAATTAATTTAAATTGAAATTTATATGGTTTAATTTAATGGTTTCTTTTGTAATTCAAGTCTATTTTCTTCTGGTTATTTCTATTCTCCTACCTCCTTCCTTCTCGGGGACGAAAAGTTTTGAGTGGGGGAGAGTGTAACGACCCGTAAATTTAACTGGTTTTAATAACGTTATTAATTGAAATTTTGTGGAATTTTAAACGATAAAATTTTGTAATATAAAATTTGATATTCGAAATGCGTCTAATTAAACGTAGCAACTGGTAAATTTTCGTCCGAAAATATAAAAGTTTATTTCACGCGTAAATTTACTTCAATTTAATTAGTTAAAAGTGATGAAAATAAAACGTTTTCAAAATTTAAATATTTTTACATAGAAAAATTCTAAATCATCTTCTGAGCAAGACACCATTTTTCGTTTTTCAAAATTCGGACTTCTTTAGCTCCTTCGATCATATTTTTCTTGTGTTTTTGTTCCATTTTTCGCTATTAGAAAATTCGAATTTTTATAATTCAATCGTACCACTGATATCCATATATCGTTTGATCGTCTCGTCGTGCTGATCTGTACGGTATATTCATCTCTGAGTTTCGGAGTCTAATACTCAGAGGCTTTACGAAACGGTAACCATACCGGTACTCGTACCGTATCCATTTTAGAGCCTTTTTTTTCTGAGTCATTTCATTTTCTTTGTCATTCATTTCCCGGCGTGCAAAGATGTCAACCAATAAAATTTATTATTTTTTGGCATTCACGTTGGACCTTTGGTTGCCCACTTTCATCTCAATATCTGGTTCATTTATCTCAGCACCTTTAATCCTCTTCCTCTTCTCTGTAATTTATTTATCTTCTCCAAATTTTAGCCTCTTGATCCTCTTCATGCCGTTCAAATCTCCTATCCCCACCACCCTAAGTTCCACCGACCTCCGGCCACCTTGCTGCCGACAAAACCCATGTCCTAATTTGCTTCTCGCCCTCTGCTTTATCCACCTTTTCGGCCACTTCATGGTATCTATCAACCTCCAGCCCATAGCCTCCACCCAAACTCCACTGCTTCATTCATTGGCCTCATCCGCAGCCATTTTCCCAACGACTGTCCCTTCACCCGACCTCGGCCATCATCCATCGAAGCGGCCAGCACACCAGAAACCCATCATCACTCTCATCACAGCACACGCACCAAACCACTAGCAACCCGTGTGCGTCAGCCTCCTCCCATGCCCAGTGCACGTCCTCTCTCGGGCCGATCTACCACCCTCGTACACAAGCGCCTCCGGCCTCCATCTCTCTACGGCCTCACGCAACCCAGCGCCGCCACTTCTCTTCTTTCCCCTAGCCTCTGCCTTCTCTGTTTGAAATAGGTATATACTACATTTATATTATGTAACTTTATATGTATTTGATTTACAAGTTGTCATTTTATGATATGTGTTATATTTATAAAGTGTATATACTGATTCACTTTGATTTGTTTATACGTTCATTTAAATTATATAAATCTGTAAATTTGTTTATATTGCTGATATACTATGATTTCCATGTTTGTTTCCCTTGTTTATATACATAATAGTAATTTGTAAGTTTATATAGGTTTCAGGTTTATATAGTATGTTTGTTTATATACAAGCCTGTATATTTATTTGCAAATTTATTAAATCACGGTTTTCATGTTCTAACTTTGTTTTCCAGATCTTCTATTCTGCTATTTTGTTGATTTAAGTTTCAATATATATAGTATATATGTCAGTAGATATAAATGTTTTTAAAATTCATACATTTATATAAAGTAAAGCTTTGAAAATTTTATTATTTATATAAATTCGTTGTTATATACATACCATGGTACATATGCTAGATAGTATAAAATAACCATGAGAATTCTATGTATTGATATTATTTGGTTGGTATATCGATTTTTATTTAAAAATATAAGTTTACATGCCTAATTTTGCAGTCAGGGATGTGTTATAAAGGTAGTTTGTACTAAGTTTGGATTTTGAACATACGTATATTATAACCTGTTATGTTAGTATATTTATATATATCTTTATATATCGGCTGCTTATATATGTATCCATTTTTTCAGTTTGTATAGGGATTATAAGATATGTATATATTTATATTATATGTATAGAAATATGCTTGTTCTTAAATATATGTTACCAATTACTTACTTCAATGTATGTTATATAAATGTATGTACTGTTATATATTTGTCTGAAAAGAAGAATTTTTTTTGAAGTAAGGCTGTTATTCATTTAAACTCCATTCGCGGTCATTTCTTTTCAAAGCTTTTGCCTGATTTTCAAATGCTGCTTACAGTATTGTTTTGAAATTGAAATGCCTACTTATATTTGGATTTATCTTTAGAAATATATGTATATTGTTTAAATTATAACTTATAGGTAAGTTTGTGTATATGTTCATATACATTAGTTTATACTAATTATCTCGGATATTTTATTTTTGACTTATAGTATGTTTACAATATATATCATATCCAAAATATATTGGTATTTTGAGTATCTCGGATATTGGTCTTTAAATGTAGATATTTTGATTTTTGTTGGTTATTGGTTTTAAAGAAAAATGTATATATAGATCTTATGTTGATAGATATTTTAAGTTGAATAAGGATTTTATGAAAAATTATCATATTATTTTGTTTCAGTTATTTAAATATGTTCACTTATACCCGATTATCATCATAAATCCAATTCTGATTTGATTTCGTCAATTCCTGTTTGTCAGCATTGCTTGTCCAATTCGCATTCAATCTAGCTTTGCTTTGGATTCGTAACTCATCTGATTCTCGTTCGTCTCTAGCCTCGAAAGGTGAGCAATCACTCACGATTAATGTTATTTTATTTATTAAATTTTATTTCAATCGAAATGACAATTGAAATATCCTATTGTTAGTTATTTACACTGTTATATATGTTATTACCTCTATCGGTTCACTTGTGACATCTGACACCATTATCTGTTAATTATTTATGCGATGATAATCCAGTATGGTTGATAATTAATTAATTGATTGTTTGTTGTTTGTATTGGATGTTAAATTTGTGACGACCCGGAATTTTTAACAACTTAAATTGGAATTGTTAATTGATTTTAAATATTTAAAAAGTTAATTTTAATTTGAATTTCAAAATATCAATATTTACTTGTTTATTAAATTATTGAATTATATAGTTTAACTATTAAACCATATAATTTGAAATTGGGTAAAATGCTAAATCTAGAGTTTTAAGCCTGTTAAAAATAATTTGAAGGCTTATAAAATTTTTGTTGATAGCACTGAAGGTAGTGAAAGTGTTGAAATTGAGTTTGGAAGTGTTTTGTTCCGTTTTGAAATTTTATCGTTTAAATTAAATTTAAAAATAGCCTTCCGAGGCACAGTCTCGGAATTTGACGAAACCAATTCCATTGGATCCGTAATAGTTAGTTATTATCGGATTTCATTTTTCGCGACAATCGAAGTTGTCATTGAACCCTGGCGGCTTTAAACGCTTAGAACTGTTTTAATCAATTTAATTTAAAATTGATTGTTTATTTCGGTAACTCGCTCATGTGATTGAAATAGCCTCTGAAACACGTTCCATTGTGTTCCGAATGCGGGTAAAACCTTAAAAAGGTCTGCCGGTATGTCTGATTCGGGGTTCGGGATTTCGCGTTATACGACGGGGGATATTTTCAATATTTAATTATACAATAAAATCTGAAGTACATTATTAGTCAGAGATATTTTTAGTAAACAAGCGTACGCAGGAAGCCTTTCCAAACCCCATATCTCATTTCCGTTCTTCTCTATTCTCTTCAGTGGAAATCGAACGCGTGAAACAAATTAATTAAATTTTTTAAAATGAAATCTTGGCCGAAGCTTTTAATATCAATAGAGATCGAAAAAAAGGAAAGAAAAATCTTCAGCAAAGAAAAATTGAAAAAAATGGAAGCCGAGTCACTTTCCGTTCAAATCAATTCGTCTCGTTCGAAGTTATCGCAACTGGAGCTCGCACGCAGTGAATGGAAGTAATCGAGTCCTTTCCCCAACTCGACGCGAAATCATGGAAGTCGAGCATCGCGGTGGAGTGTTTCAGAGGCGCACGCAAGCTCGAGGTCGCGATTTCTCGATGGTGATGGGTTCGCGTAGGCGCGCGTGAAGACAGGTGGGCAGGGAAGTGTCGAGATCGCCGATGAAGGGAGGGC
This sequence comes from Allium cepa, assembly GCA_030765085.1. Lineage (NCBI taxonomy): Eukaryota > Viridiplantae > Streptophyta > Magnoliopsida > Asparagales > Amaryllidaceae > Allium > Allium cepa. Next base: position 68,076,085 of record CM060929.1, read on the forward strand.
TTGAGGGCAGTAGTGCTCGTGATTTTGGCTTGCTCAGGGCGGCGACCTGGGGTTTGAAGTTAGGGAAATTTGGAGTTTTGATCGAGATGGCGGCGGCTCGATTTGGGAAGTTCGTCGAAGTCGGGTTGTTGGATTTTGGATCTGCAATGGTGGAGGCATCATAGCAGTGAGGTATACGTTATCTTCTTTTGATTAATCTTGAAAAAAAAATGAAATGAAATAAATATATATGGATATTTATATGCAGTAAAGATAAATAGTGATACAAAAATAAATACATATTTATCTTATTAGTCTAAATTTAAATATTTGTCTAAATTAAATGACTTGTTAAAATGAGAACAATTAAATTAAAATCTCTAGTAAATTAAATTTATCAAATGGAAATTTAATTTTTCGATTTGGTTCGAATATTAATCAAAATCATCCAATGTTTATGCAAGGTCAATAATTGTGAAGAAACAAGTCAGGATAGGATGGAATTGCAAATAAAACAAAGGTGAGTAAAACTCACGTTTCGGAGTTTCTATTGAAATTTAAATGGTTAAATTTAAATGATCAGTTGAATGGTTGAATTGGATTGATGTGCTATATTATATAGTACTATATGGTTCATACTGGAATGATTGATATCCTATGATGAATATTTTAGGTAATTGGACTGCTGAATGCTATGGGTTGCTTGAATATTTCGGTACCTTGAGTTATCGAAATATATAAATTGGATTTTGGAAGAAATATAAGGGTGATTAAAATGGATAATTAATTAATTCAATTAATTAATGGTTTGGACTAATTAATTTAGTATTTAAGGGTTTGAATTAATCAATAACTTAAATTATAAATTAATTAATTAAGTGACAGTAATTCAGAATAATTATCTAATGGCTTGATAAATAATTGTTTGATGACGTTAATGAAATACAATTACTGTGTAAATAAACAAGAGATTAATTAAGATAATTAATTAAGGAGAAATTGATTTATTTAATGAAGAAAATAAATGGATAGTTAATTGCAGGGTAAGATAAATCAAGAATGATTAATATGGTATTTTAATTAATGTAATTTATTTCAGATTAAGATAAATTGAAATATAATTGGAAATCGGTAATTTATATAGTTAATGAAGTAATTAAAGATTTGAATAATTGAGATTCTTAATTCATAATAAGTGACTTATGAGAAGTTAATTAATATAAGAATACTTAGTGTAATTAATTATAGTTAATTAATTTGTGAAGTAATTAAAGATTTCTTATTGATTATGGGTTAAGAATATTTAATATCGTGAAATGAATTAAAGATAATCACCTAAATATAATTGAAAGAAAATTAATCCAGGGTTGTTAATTAAGATGAATGGATATGGAAGAGTTGATTAATTAATTGATTTGGAATTAATTAATAAGGAAATCTAAGTGATTGAAGTTTGAAATTTCAATTAGAATCAATTGAATTGATGTGTATGCGATTAAGCATGGATGATTGAAGGGTATTGGATGCTTTGAATGAGTTGATATCACTGATATGAGATGTTGTGTAATTCATTTGGATAACTTGGGTTAGGATGACATGAGTTTCGATCGGGGTCGGGTATTGGGAAATACCCGAAACCACTTCGAATTTTTATAATTGATTTGTGAAATCAATAGGCTGGAATGAAATGATTAAGTAAATTGGATTATTTTATCTAAGTTTGGTACTTAGAAATTTTTATGTGAAATAAGCATTGATTATAGCAAATTGTGGATCTGTTAAATTGATATAAGTTACCCCGGGTTTATGTAAGTTGTTGCTTTGGTATTCTATGTTAGTTGGGTTTACTTACGCTAGTTTCCAGCCTGACCCGGGTGTTACCTTGGTGTAATGCTCGGGTCAGACCGAGTATTACAGATTTTCAGGTTAGGATGTTCTGAAGCTCAGAAGGCGAGCTGGATGGCAGGAGCATGTAGAATGTTCCCGCTGTATTTATATTATTGTTAATCTGAGACATGATAATTGTAAATATTCAGTGACTGAGTATATGTGGAACTCTGATGTATTAAAATGTAATCGACAGATATAGTATTATTTTGAAGATGTTATTATTTATTATTATATTTTATCTGCTGTGATTGTGAGATGTTTGGTGTTTCTGTTCTTCTTCTATCTCTTTCTTCTTTTTCATAACTATTTGGAATTTTCGGGATCGAAAATTTCGGGTCATTACATTTGGTATCAGAGCCGAAAGGTTAACGGAGAACCTTGGCTTTGGTGGGGATTACTCATTTAATAGAGTCTGTAGTACTCTAGAATGAGTTGAGCATATATATATATATACATACAAAGATATATATATATATATATATATATATACACGAGAGCGTACTTGTTATTTTCTTATAAAAAGGTTTTTTAATGATTTTACATGAAAATATATTTTGATACATCAAGAAATATTTCCTTCTAATAAAGATTAAAGCGATTGATTGCTAAAATTATTGAAATGAAAATTAAGAAGTAATATAATACAACCAAATGAAGTCTTGATTTGGAATTAAATTAAGTAGAATAGAAATACAACCAAATTAAAATTTAATTGATTGAAAATGAAATTCTAAATATGGTCCCGGAATTCGGAAATTTTGTTTCAAAGTAATGAAAAATAATAAATAAGTATTATTTGGATAACTGGACTTGTTGCAAACAATGGGTTGTTTGAAAATTGATTTGAATTTAAAACCAAAGGTGGTTTAAAATTTTAAAACATGGCTGGGAGGGCCATGAAACAAATATTTATATATGTATGGATATATATATAATATTAAAGATAATTTGAAATAAACTCTAAGAGGTTGAGATTTGATTTTCCTTGAAGTATGGTGTAAAAACCCAAAGTGATATAAGTTTTGAACTTATAAGAGGGAAAGAATTTTGAAGTTTGAAGCGGGAAGTCAAATTGATTAAGATTGATTGGATTAAGCAAAATTGGAATTTAACTTTGGGAAAGTTAAATAAGTGTAAAGAAAACAATTAGAATTGGAAATTTCAAGATGAAATTGGAATTTAACTTGAAAAGTTAAATGATTGATTTGAATTGCGAATTTGTGTGATCTCAAAACGGGTTTGACATTTAGAAATAGAAAATGGATGGACGTTTTAAAATAAATTGGATGATATCATCCTATTGTTAATAAAAATCTTTAAATTGAGAATGGTAGTGTATAAATAAAATAAATTTGAATAATTAAATTGTAAAATAAACTTGTTTAAGAACTGGCTTCAAACTGGAAGATAAAATTTAATAATAAATTAAATAAAATTGTATTGAACTCTTATTTGAACCTTGGAATACATAAGTAAAGATAAATTAAAATGGAATTTTTAGAATTGAACTCATAAATTAAATAGTTTAAAAACTTTAAATAAAGGTTAATTGGGTTTAAAAAGTTAAACCAACCTTGGGAATTTAACTCGAATTTATATAATCTGAGATAGTTTAAAATAAAGATTGAAATTGAAACAGTTTAAAATTTAATTTGTTTTGAATTAATTGGATTGGTGATTGAAGATGTATAAGTTAAAAAAAAATTAATGGGAAATTGAATTGGATTAAATTGAAATGATTTGAATTTGAAATGGGTTCAATTGATTATAATTCAAATCGATTGGAATAATTTGAGGTTATAATTAAAGGAACAGGATTAATTCAAATGAAAGTGTAAATTTACATGGGAAAGTGAATAGTTTGACTGTTGACTATTTCAATATGATTTTTTTTGATATAAACTTATTTTTTTCTAAGCTATTAAATTTATACAACCTTCTTTCTTAAAGCCAAATTATTTTATACTTGTTTTACAATTATTTTTGAAGCTATTTAACTATTTTTCAACTGTTTTATAACCTAATTACTATTTTTTTAACTATTTTACAAATAAATTACTATTTTCCAATTACCTAAAATTTCTGGAACTATTTAACTATTTTCTAACTATTCTACGATTAGTTAACTATTTTATAGCTATTTTGTAAACTAATAATTATTTTTCAACTACTTATCTATTTTTCAATTTTCAAGCTATTTTCTAAATATAATCTGGTCGGAGTTCAAACTGTTATAGATTTAAATACCCAACCGAGATAAGAATTGAAGTGATAATCCAAATGGGAATTAAGGCAATTGTAAATAAGAGAATGGAAATTATAGGAAAAGTGAATAGAAAGGAAATTGACTGGCTGATAATCAATGGAAATAAATACCTAGGATGTACGTATATTATTCTATTCGCATACTAATTTGATCCAGATTCAGACACAGAATTTTGAGATAGTTTATCGATCCGAGTCGGAATTTTTCACTCGATTTTCGACGGCAAACCTGGATATGGATTGTTGATTGGTTCTGGATATTCTCTATCATAGTTATGGCTATGCAAGGAGAATGACGGTTTCTAATCAAGAAACCAGATCTGTGTCCGCACTAGAAATCGAGTGGACGATACTAGTTCGGAAGTGAAATTGCGTGATCGAGTGGACGATCAGATTGATATAGCGTACGGATAATATGTGTATATCGTAAGGATTTGAATGAAATTGATATTGAAAAGAGTAATCAAATTTGAATATTGGATTTTGAATAAACAAAGTTATATATCTTTGTTATATATAAGATAAATCTTTCCTTGTTAAATCTATTGTCGGAAGAAAAGAATTTTTGAAGGTGTTTGAAGTATAAAAGGAGTTTTATACAAGTTTGAAAAGATCCAAAGTTTTTAAAATTTTATATATCTGAATATATATATAAAGGATCTTATGAGAAATTCGAAAAAAGGTTTTGAGAATCTTTGGATTCGTAAAGGCTTTTGATTTTTGGGCAAAATCAATATTCAAATTTGGAAAGCCTAGTTTGAGAATTATCGATTTTGTTTAAAGGAGCTTGATATGAAATCATACTAGGTGTACGATTTGAAAGATACTATATATGTATAGTATAAAATGTTTTGATGATCGCTCTAGGGAAAAAAGCGCTCCCTTGAAATGAACTTCTCAGGAGTGCCACCGGATGGTGCTGCCTTGAGCCCAAGGGGGGTTCTAAAGTTGATCCTGTGAGGAGTCCGGACAAAACTAGTTCCTGAGGATTATGAGTAGAGTATACCATAGCGAAAGTCGTGTGTGCCGCTGAGAGCCAACAGTTACATGGACTTTTGCTGCGATGGCAACCCAGGATATAACTGCGACCTATGGTATAACATAGTGAAAGTCCCGTGTGCCACTGAGAGCCAACAGTCTGCGTTTGATTTTATATCGGTAGACTGCGATTTATGTAGGAGTGGAGAAGTTTCATTTCGACAACGAAAACCAAAGGACACTGAGAGCCTGCAGTTACATGGACTTTTACTGTGACAGCAACGTAACCCTGGGATGTAACTGTGATCTATTGTGTGGGATCCATGGCGCAATCGAGAGGCCGCGGAGTGCCTGCAGTTGCATGGACTTTTGCAGTAACGGCAACGTAACCCTGGAATGTAACTTTGACCATTGATGGGGGTGATGATTTCCAGAGCATTCTCACCAAATATATTTCCTCTATTTTCAAAAAAAAAACTGTTTTCTATATTTCAATAAAATCATTTTCTAAATATTTTCACTGGGTGTTGAAAACGGGTTTACCTAGTACTTGTAGGTTTTCAGTCCCATGCCTGATCAACGTATGACTGAATTTCTGTGAGAACAAGGATGGACTGGTTGAGACATCGAGTCATAAAAAGTATTTTTATAAAGAGCTATTTTATTAAGTATGATGTGAATTTAAAAGAATTTCTAAATTTTTTTAAATAAAGATGTTGGAATTTTGGGGAAATAAAAGAAAATCCAAACTGGAAATTTAATGAAGCGAATTTGTAATTAAAATCGAATATTAATTTAGAAGTTGCAAGTAAGCTAATTGGCTAAATAGTTATTTGATTGAGTATATTAATAAAATTTAACTTGGGGAAATAAATAGATTGTAAGTTGATAATGGGTCTGGGAATGAATTCGAATTTTAAATAGAATTCGACTTAGTTCGTTAACGAATTGAATAAGAGGAGATGTTGTTAAATAAGAATAAAATAGAGTTGGATTGAAAAAAGTGATGTTTTGAATTACAAATAAAATTCAAAGGTGATTTGAATAATATTTAATGAAATTTGCAAGTAAATTGGATATAAGAGAAGTGAATATAATAGAAATAGTTTGAGTTGCAAAACAAAACCCAAATGAATAGAAATAAATTGAGAACGACTTTGTATTAATAAAATAAATTCGATAACGAATTAAGTAAGTAAATTAAAAATTTAAAACGAGTTAATCGAGTAAAATATTAAATGGATGAAGTCTGATTGAATAAAAACTAAATCAAGTTGTGATTGGAATTGGATAATCAGACTGAACTTGAATTTGGTGGTATATTAATTTGAAGTATAAATGAGTTAAGTAGATGCTTGGGTATTATTTTGATAAATTGAGAAGGTGAATTTGAAATTAAAATTTAAAGTGGATGGGTTAATTGAATTTAATGGAAATGGATTAAATGACAATCAAATAGAAGTAAACTTAAGTTTGATGTTGGAATAAATTAAAGTAAATTTACTTAAATTAAAATTTATGGAAGCTGGGCATTGAATAAGAGTGAATGCCGATTAAATAAAAGTTGGATTGAATTAATTTGGGAATGGTTAGTGGTATACAAGAATGAAATGTGTCGAGCTAAATGAATGGTTGGTTAATAAATTAGAAATGAAATGAAATTAAATTCAGAATGAGTTGAAATTAATTTGAAATAGTTATAAACTAAAATAGATACTTTATTAACCGAATATCATCGAGATTTCATAACAATAATTGTTGTTTGGCGTAAACCAAAGTAATTAAAATACTATGAGTTGATAGAGATTAAATAAAATTGATTCTGAATCATTTGAAGTGAATATGATGTTGTTTGGATTTAAAATCAATTAGATGTAAGAAATTGAGTTGCAAGCCATTAAAGTTGAATGAAATGGGATATAAATTGGGTTGAAAACAATTGAATAAGTTTTAAAATCATATGAATCACTTATGGGAAGCGTTTGGCACTTGTTGTATATTTAATATATGAGTTTTTCTATTGAAAGTAAGTGAAATGCTAATAAATTTTCTATATATGGCACTTACATATTTAAATTGAGTAAGTACAGGTACCTGAAGGCCGTTAGGCTGGTTTGGATTGCGCTTATTGCTTAAATTAATAAGTTGCTTGCTTAAAATGCTAAATAAGGTACGCCTACGCAATAAAAATAGGAAATATGAACTGTTTTTGCTTTTTCCGACCGGGTGGGTCGATTTATATATATTTGTATCTCTTGTCAAATTGCAAAAGCTCTTCCGTACAAAGGAGACTCTGTCAAAAATTTTCGAAAATTTTGGGAGTTAGAAAATTTTTGAAAAATTTGGTTAACGACAAATTGATTTCAAATTGGAAAACTAATGTAAACTAGTAGATGAAACTAATGTGAATTAGCATGAAACAGGGAAACCTAATTTGCGTAGAAGTATATGTGAAAACTTCTGTAAGAAAAAATATAAATGATTTGAAAGATTACAATTGTATATATTGTTGCTAAATAAGATATGCAGGTATTAAAGGGGAAAAGAAAATTGGATTTGATTCCAAAGGATAAATGTGAATTGTCCCACAAAAAGGTACGTATTTAAATTTATAGATGAAATTGGATTGGGTTTTTGATGTAGCCACTTGGCTTTTGTTTTCTTTTGGAATTTGGGAGCCAGTAGAGGCCTTTTGTAGTTGTACCGAGCTAGCCGCGCAAAGGAGACGCTGGCAAATTTGTTTGGAAATTTAGGGAGTTAGAAAAATTTTGAGAAAATTTTGGTAATTCAAAATTTGGTTATAAATTGAAATTTAGAGAATGGAGCAAAGGGATATTATTGGAAACTATAGAAGGTTTTGGGAAGTTGGATAAGGTGATAGTGGGTCTTTAATAAAGTATAGTTGGTAGGAAACTGATAAAACTATTGGATTTGGAAAAAAAGGTAAACGGGTATTGGTCCGTTCTTCCTAACTAGTAATTTCGGGGACGAAATTCTTTTAAGGGGGAGGAATGTGACGAACCGGAATTTTTAACAACTTAAATTGGAATTGTTAATTGATTTTAAATATTTAAAAAGTTAATTTTAGTTTGAATTTCAAAATATCAATATTTACTTGTTAATTAAATTATTGAATTATATAGTTTAACTATTGAATCGTATAATTTGAAATTGGGTAAAATGCTAAATCTGGAGTTTTAAGCCTTTTAAAAATGATTTGAAGGCTTATAATTTTTTTACTGATAGCACTGAAGGTAGTGAAAGTGTTGAAATTGAGTTTAGAAGTGTTTTGTTCCCTTTTGAAATTTTATCGTATAAATTAAATTTAAAAATAGCCTTCCGAGGCATGGTCTCGAAATTTGACGAAACCAGTTCCATTGGATCCGTAATAGTTAGTTATTATCGGATTTCATTTTTCGCGACAATCGGAGTTGTCATTAAACCCTGGCAGCTTTAAACGCTTAGAACTATTTTAACCAATTTAATTTAAAATTGATTGTTTATTTCGGTAACTCGCTCATATGATCGAAATAGCCTCCGAAACACGTTCCATTGTGTTCGGAATGCGGGTAAAACCTTAAAAAGGTCCGTCGACATGTCTAATTCGGGGTTCGGGATTTCGTGTTATACGAAGCGGGATATTTTCAATATTTAATTATATAATAAACTCCGAAGTACATTATTAGTCAGAGATATTTTTAGTAAACAAGCGTACACAGGATGCCTTTCCAAACCCTTTATCTCATTTCCGTTCCTCTCTATTCTCTTCAGTGGAAATCGAACGTGTGAAACAAATTAATTAAATTTTTTAAAACGAAATCTTGGCCGAAGCTTTTAATATCAATAGAGATCGAAAAAACAAAAGGAAAGAAAAATCTTCAGCAAAGAAAAATTGAAAAAAAAATTGGAAGCCGAGTCACTTTCTGTTCAAATCAATTCGTCTCGTTCGAAGTTATCGCAACTGGAGCTCGGACGTAGTGAATGGAAGGAATGGAGTCTTTTCCCCAACTCGACGTGAAATCATGGAAGTCGAGCATCACGGCGGAGTGTTTTAGTGGCGCGTGCAAGCTCGAGGTCGCGATTTCTCGAAGGCGATGGGTTCGCGTACGCGCGCGTGAAGCCAGGTGGGCAGGGAAGTGTCGAGCTCGCCGATGAGGGGAGGGCTCGAGGGTAGCAGTGCTCGAGATTTTGGCTTGCTCGGGGCAGCGACTTGGGGTTTGCAGTTAGGGCAATTTAGGGTTTTGATCGAGATGGCGGCGGCTCGATTTGGGAAGTTCGTCGAAGTCGGGTTGTTGGATTTTGGATCTGCGATGGTGGAGGCATCATAACAGTGAGGTATACGTTATCTTCTTTTGATTAATCTTGAAAAAAAAGAAACGAAATGAATATATATGGATATTTATATGCAGTAAAAATAAGTAGTGATATAAATATAAATACATATTTATCTTATTAGTTTAAATTTAAATATTAGTTTAAAATAAATGACTTGTTAAAATGAGAACTATTAAATTAAAATCTCTAGTAAATTAAATTTATCAAATGGAAATATAATTTTTCGATTTGGTTCGAATATTAATGAAAATCATCCAATGTTTATGCAAGGTCAATAATTCTGAAGAAACAAGTCAGGATAGGATGGAATAGCAAATAAAATAAAGGTGAGTTAACCTCACGTTTCTGAATTTCTATTTAAATTTAAATGGTTAAATTTAAATGATTGGTTGAATGGTTGAATTGCATTGATGTGCTATATTATATAGTACTATATGGTTCATACTAGAATGATTGATATCCTGTGATGAATATTTTAGGTAATTGGACTGCTAAATGTTGTGGATTGCTTGAATATTTTGGTACCCTGAGTTATCGAAATATATAAATTGGATTTTGGAAGAAATATAAGGGTGATTAAAATGGATAGTTAATTAAATCAATTAATTAATGGTTTGGGTTAATTAATTAGTATTTAAGGGTTTGAATTAATCAATAACTTAAGTTATAAGTTAATTAATTAAGTGAGAGTAATTCAGAATAATCATCTGATGGCTTGATAAATAACTGTTTAATGACATTAATAAAATACAATTACCGTGTGAATAAACAAGAGACTAATTAAGATAATTAATTAATGAGAAATTGATTTATTTAATGAAGAAAATAAATGGATAGTTAATTGCAGGGTAAGGTAAATCAAGAATGATTAATATGGTATTTTAATTAATGTAATTTAATCCAAATTAAGATAAATTGAAATATAATTGGAAATCGGTAATTTATATAATTAATGAAGTAATTAAAGATTTGAATAATTGAGATTCATTAATTCATAATAAGTGACTTATGAGAAGTTAATTAATATAAGTAATTAAGAATACTTAGTGTAATTAATTATAGTTAATTAATTTGTGAAGTAATTAAAGATTTCTTATTGATTATGGGTTAAGAATATTTAATATCGTGAAATGAATTAAAGATAATCACTTGAATATAATTGAAAGAAAATTAATCCAGGGTTGTTAATTAAGACGAATGGATATGGAAGAGTTGATTAATTAATTGATTTGGAATTAACTAATGAGGAAATCTAAGTGATTGAAGTTTGAAATTTCAATTAGAATCAATTGAATTGATGTGTATGCGGTTAAGTATGGATGATTGAAGGGTATTGGATGCTTTGAATGAGTTGATATCACTGATATGAGATGTTGTGTAATTTTAATTGGATAACTTGGGTTAGGATGACATGAGTTTCGAAGTGATCGGGGTCGGGTATTGGGAAATACCCGAATACACTTCGAATTTTTATAAATTGATTTGTGAAATCAATAGGCTGGAATGAAATGATTTAAGTAAATTGGATTATTTTATCTAAGTTTGGTACTTAGAAATTTATATGTGAAATAAGCATTGATTATAGCAAATTGTGGATCTGTTAAATTGATATAAGTTACCCCGGGTTTATGTAAGTTGTTGCTTTAGTATTCTATGTTAGTTGGGTTTACTCACGCTGGTTTCAAGCCTGACATGGGTGTTACCTTGGTGTAATGCTCGGGTCAGATCGAGTATTACAGATTTTCAGGTTAGGACGTTCTGGAGCTCAGGAGGTGAGCTGGATGGCAGAAGCGTATAGAATGTTCCCGCTGTATTTATATTATTGTTAATCAGAGACATGATAATTGTAAATATTCAGTGACTGAGTATATGTGGAACTCTGATGTATTAAAATGTAATCGACAAATATAGTATTTTTTGAAGATGTTATTATTTATTATTATATTTTATCCGCTGCGATTGTGAGATATTTGGTGTTTCTGTTCTTCTTCTTCTGTCTCTTTCTTCTTTTTCATAACTATCTGGAATTTTCGAGATCGAAAATTTCGAGTGGTTACAAAATTGTAATGTATAAAGTGATAAATATTATACAATTGAATTTGGCGTAGGGTATTTTAAAATTTGAATCGACATATGTGTTGAAATTGATTAGTTAATTTGAATAATATGACCCTTTAAATGTTTAATTATTTGACACGTAGAGATATGGTTAATCGCACTTTGAACTATTTAAACGTGTGTTGTGTAAATTAATGTAGTATAAAATTGAATAATTGATGTCAATTATAGAATTGCATAGAATAATCAGTGTAATAATCTTTAATCTACATGAAATGATAGTGTAGATTCTAGAAATAATTATATTAATTTGCATTAACAACAAATGTAAATTGATACGATTGTTTTGGGATTATTTGAATTAATTATTGAATTGTTATTGACTGTTGTTACTGCTTGTTTATTTACTTTGACACCATCCCAGTTATCACACTACAAGTTCCCTTTGCTATGCTTAAATTTTTGAATTGAAATGGAATCGGGTTGAAATGATAAATACCCAAATGAACTTGACTTAGGATAGAGAATTAAATAAAAACCCGATTGGTCAATAATTTGATTTAAAAATAAAATGAAGATTTTGTTTTAATAATTAATAAGTTTTGAAAGAAATTGAAATTTGAATTTAATGAAAGGAAATGTTAATATTAATATTCGAAACAAAATATTAACATAATAATTGTTAAGAGAACGTTGTTTTATAATAAATTATTTGACAATAAAATTTGGAATATTCGTTGATTAAGTTGAAATTACTTAATAATTAAGTTTGAAATTATTGAATAATTAAGTTTTGAAATAATTTTATAACTAAAAAAGATTGAATTATTTGATAATTAAATAAAATTGAATTCTTTGATAAGGAAAATAGAACTTTTGAATAAGTGAATTTGAACTTCGTTGATGAATGAAATTTGGTTTTCTTTATTAATTAAGCTTTGGGGAAAATTTAAATAAGTTAATAAGTGGAATTGAACATCTTGAATATGTGAAATTTAGTTCTTTATTAATTGTTTGAAATTGTAACTAAGTAAATAAATAAGTGAAATCGAATTCCTTTAACAAGAAATAAAAATGTGATCTGTTGGAATTGATGTAAGACTTGTAATTTAGAGAATTTGATTTGACGAATTTAATTTAATACAATTTGCAGTTTTGATATAATGAAGTTGAAAGTAAGTAACTGATTTGATAAATTGAAAATTAAATGGAAATTGTTTTAAATGATAAACTAACTTAATGAATATTGAATGAAATCGATAAATGAGTTCAAATTAGTTTGAATGTTAAATTGAATTAATTTAAATGATTTCGGAATGAAATTTACATACAAGCTTGAATCGATATTCGAATTGTTTAAAATAAAAATTGAAATTGAATTATAAGATTTTGAAATGGTGTTTGTAAGTTTTAAACGTAGATATGGAAATTGGTTTTTGAAAGACAAACGAAAGGTTGATTTATAAATTCTAATTGAAATTGAATTTGATTTGGTTTTGAATATTATTAAACGACCAATCGGTGTAATAATCACGAAAGTTATTAAAGAGACCGAAATCGGTTATGGACATACTCTCTGTCTCAACCGAAAACCACTTTAATAACTATACACGGAGTTTGATCCAGAACGAAGTGGTCGGAATGATGTACGCGATGATTGAAGAAAGAGAGTGATAATGGATAGCCTTGACACTTATGTCAAATTGGAAATGACTAAAACAGGAGTTGTGCTGGGCCAAATGGGGTTAGCCACCTCGAGCGAATACACTTCTTCGTAAACTACTCATTACTTGTTATTGATTGGTGCACCCTCGTACTTTCAGGAGTGTTGTTTCGCGGTGTTGCAATCGTTGCGGCGATGCGTTCTCACCAGTCCGGATCAGGCAAACGGTAGTTTCACTACCTTGGGTATTGCCTCATGTGCCTTGTCATACTTGTATCCCTATATTGGCGACCACTACGAATTTGTTTTTTGTTATACCTATGGAGTACTCCCTGATAACCCACTAGTTTATGGTGGAGTTTACAGTGCTCTATAGACTATGACATTTATATAAAATGTGTTAAGGGGGATAATGGTAACGTCTTAACACTATTTTGATACTTTATATTACTGATAGACATTATCTACTTAGCATACACTACTACATAGTAGATAGTTTAACGGATCCTTAGAGGATGGTTATTCCAACGTCCTTTGAGTTATTTGTATTTAAATTGTTATTTCACTTGAGTTGGATTTATTGATATAAGAATGTTAATCCTGAATCGAGTGTTTTGTGTTTTGCTTTACGCTCGGGTCAGACCGAGTAGTTCAGCCTTTGAGACTCACCATGGAGTTGGAGCTTTGCTTGGAGATCCATCCATCTATCCAGCTTTCAGTATTCGATGATTCCATTGATGTATTCTAATTTGTACCTGATGTATCGTGTTACTCTTTTGTTGTATCTGGTTTAACACTGATGTATTTTATATATTTATATAGTAGCTTCATGAACTACTACAACTTTTACTTCCGCTGCATATTATTAATCTGTGTCTATGACTCTGTGATTATTTATTTACTGTATACTTGAGTTTTGCCAAATTTAAATTAACAATTCGGTATTTTGAATTATCCAAGTCTGACATGTGCGGATGCGAATAGTCGAAAATAGCGGGTCGTGTGACGCCCCACCCCGAGACCCATCTTAGTAAAGAGAATTAACAAGTAATTCCGTCTACTAAAGTGGAGAATAGGGCTGGTTAAGGGCGACCATCTATAATTTTGTCTTAATCATCTACTGAATGCGTCGATAAATGCAATATAATTTTTCTTTTCAACTCAAGTGGATCGACATACCCAGTTAATGCTTAATCCAAAATTATAGGTGGCTAGCGCATCTATCAGAACAAAATACAATAACTAAATGTGAATCACATCACAGAACATTAACAACATCATATATATACATATACACTGATACATATTTAGTACAGTACTATATGAATACAATAAAGGTGGTACACGACCACACCATATACTTCGAATCAAATGTAAATACGTTAGAGTATGCCGAAGAAATAAACTACTCAAGCGATAGATAAGCTAATGACCAACATCAACTTCAAGCTAAGCCCAATAGATGATACCTGAAACAACTCTGTCTGACCCGAGTACAAAATACACGGGTCAGTCTAGCTAAAACAATAAGTTAACAAGGATAGATGATAATATAAAGCATAAGATACAAGGTGATAATTATTTTTGAATGAGAAGAGACAATAGAAAGAATTACAACCCATGACTTAAGTGAAATAATGTCACTTAATTATACAAAGACCTCAAAAGAGGTAAATTCAATAATAATACTCAAATAATACAAACATTAGCCTTATATCATCGGCGACACCCTAAAGTGTCTACATGGTTTCCATGAAGCTTATCTCCTCAAAAGAAGAAACATCTATACAAACTCTCGCCAAAATGGCAAAGGTAAAACAATCTCAATAGGATGATCCAAAACTCAGGTATAAAAGAATCTCCAAATTCAATTATACCACATCTCATTGGTATAAATGTAAATAAATTTCAATCTCAACTCGCCAAAATGGCAAAACCCAGAATATCCTTTAAAATCATGAGATCATCCAAACTCACAACTCAAGGAACTCGATTAGAGTTCAATACATCATAAATGAAATCACCATTTATATAACATCACATATAGCACTAGGCTATCGATGTAATAAAACATCTTACAATGGTGAAATCATAGTAAAACAGAAAACTCAAAAACCCCGGATTGGCCAAATCCCCGATTGCAATGTCGAAGCAATGCTGCACATGCTAAACTCAAATGGCCGAAGCCTCGGACAAGGTCACTAACACCTCCCAAAGCAGTCCGTCCTCATGACAAGGTCGCTGACACCTCTCCAAGCTGTTTTGTCAGCCCTAACAAGGTCGCTAACATCTCCCAAAGCAGTTTGTCCTCATGACTAGGTTGCTGACACCTCTCCAAGCTGTTTTGTCAGCCCTAACAAGGTCGCTAACACCTCCCAAAGCAGTTTGTCCTCATGACTAGGTCGCTAACACCTCTCAAAGTAGTTCTGTTAGGTAAACATCGTGAATGTGTCACAAACTCACGAATAGGAACCCAAAAAGTGTTAACGTGTGTCCCATACCACACGTTCGCACTTAGTGGTTTATTAGCCGCTAGGCGATGCCACATAAAAATCAGAAATTCATATCTCTCTCGTCTCATTGGCGAGTGATAAAAAGTCATTATACTCGTCTCGTCTCATCGACAAGTATTAAATGGCATCGTAACTTGTCTCATCTCATCCACAAGTGAAAACATCGTGATGGTCCTCATAAACCATAAATCTAAAAGTAGAATCTCAAACCATAAAACTAGCCAAATATTGGCCTTCCCAGATAATTCCTAAAGATAGGAATAATAATCTCAAAATCCCGCTATAAATTGGCAAACTAACTCAGAATTAATAATCCAGATAGTTTCGATCGTACAAGTCTGGACTTAACCGAAATAGTAAACGCAAATGTCTCATACCACGAGTTTTACTAAATCGTTTAATTCTCTTTCTCATACATTCGAATATCGCAGAAGTGTGCTTTTGATATTTAAAATAGTTTAGTAGAGAAAACAAGTTTTTAAAACTTTTTCCCGAAATATTAATAAAACCAATATTTAAAATTCCTTTATTATAGGAAATAAATAGAATTTTACATTAGAATTTTTTTTAAAAAAATACAATGTAATAATAAATTGAAATGTCCATTTATTTCAAAAATCACTTCAAAATGGTTTAGTGAAAATCGTACTCGAAAATAATGAAAAACAAGAAAGATTACTCAAGACCGATAACTTAAATTCAATACGAATTCAATTCAAATTTAACCCAAGTCAATTCAAATTCTATTTAAATTTGGGTTTTAAATTCTCTAAATACATCTGGCCTATTAACGGGCATCATAGCTCTCAAAACATCTCAAAAACAACATCAAAATCGAACAAGAATGGGAGCAAAAATAAGCCAATACAATTCTCAGTTCAATGATTGTTATTGCTGTCGTTTTGCTCTCGAGACAGCAACAAATAAATACAGTTTTGACCAAGCTAACTTTGAAATTTCAGAAATCTCAAAACATGAAACCTCTAGCACAAAGTCTAAGCTTTCTAGAACATCTAAAATTATTGAATTTAGACAATAAAGGTGAAAGACACGACCAAAACAAATTTCAGATATGAAGTTCACAACAACTGTCATTTTAGTTTCGCGATAGCGATACTAGAATGAATTTTCGACCATGTAAACATCAAAATTTGACAAAATACAAAACAAGAAAATCGTAGTATATAATCTAAACTTTCTGAAACATCAAGATTCGTCAAATTCGGACATCAAACGATAAAGATATGCTTAAATTACCAACAACGCTTAGCACAGAAAGTCACAAATTTACGGTGATAGAGCAGCGAGTTTGTATTGGGATTTTCGACCCTCTATGCTCAAAATTTTCGAAAGTAATCAACAGGAAAGTTGTCACATTCTTTTCAATATTTCCAGAAATTTAAATAAAATAGAATTCCGATGTAAAACGAAAGAGATATGCATAATTTACTGACAGCGATTTTCAATCGAACATGCAACAATAAAAAAAATTGAGATTTCTTATCTTAAAATCTCAATCAAAGCTAGAATATGTGAGTTTTGATACTCACCTTACAATTCATGGAGATTAACATAAATAAATTTAGCCAAAACTGAAGCAAGATGAAAGCTTTTGGTAATAGAAAGTTTCAGCTACCTGTAGAAACTTAGAAACAGAACATGCAAAGAAGAAGAACAAGTGATTAACAGATAACCCAAAAACAAAATTGAAATTTGATGAATTCTCTCTGATTTGAAGTAGATTACCTGTTTGAAATTAGCTTTTAATTGATTGAGACATCAAATACATGAAGAAATTAAGGGATTGAAGGCCATAGATTGAATAGGGTTTCTATCTTTTGTTTAGGGCTAGAGGAAGAAGATGAGAATAGTTTCTGTACGTGCAGGAAATATTTTCTCATCTCTTTGTCTTCTGGTGGTAAGCTAATGGGCTTTTGGACTCAAATAGAGAATAAATTAATTAGCCTAAGGTTTTAATTCACAACTAAATCAATATGTACATTTTTACACTATGTTATAATAAAACAATGCATTTTCTTTCAAGTTTCTACACAAACAAAATTTGTAAACTTATATACATAAAAAATATATTCTACATCATGTAAAAAGTTTAATTTTGATTTTAATTTTTTTTGTTATTAAAAACCTTATTTTACATAGATACACAATTTTACACTGATAAATGAATTACTCCGTATTTTAACTCCAAAAATTCTATTAAAATATTTTTCTTGTTTAGAAAAATATGACAAAGCATTTTAAACTTAATTTCATAACCAAAACTCCTTTTTAAATCAAATTCCATCCTTTTGTTTGAATAAACAATCTTAAAAATCAGATACTTTTTAATAATTATAAAAAGAAGTAAATTGCAACAATTAATAAAATTATTGCATTTTCTCCAAATTACAACCATTTTCCATTCATTATTAACTCAAACAAAATAAAATAAAGTTTCAAACTTTATTTTCTCATTTTATTTCTAAAAATACATTGTTTATTCTGAATAAACAATTTGAAAATTTATTTTTAATTCACAATATTAAATCGTAACTATCGTTATAATCTTGTATTTATAGGTAATCTCCAAAACCAGGGTTCTTACAGACTCTCCCCCTTAGCAAAATTGCGTCCTCGCAATTTCTAGAGAAGTATTTATATTCGACTCGTCTATTTCATCAATCAAAAGAAGGGTAGACCAACACGAGATTAAATTTTTTTACTCTCAACTCAAGATGATAGAAGACCAAGATAAAATTGATCAATAAATTCTATGATTTCCCAAGTATAATTACTGGGATTAGCGGATCATTGAATTTCTTCGAGCAATACATTATGATTTCGAAGGCGCCTTACCTTCAAAACAAGAACAAAAATTTGAATGCTGCACAAAAGATCGATCAAGTGAGATTGATTTCTCAAAAGCTTCTCGAATACAGTCCGGATTTTAGTATCATTATATCCTGGACTCCAATCAAAAAGATCATTATTGATGTGACTTTCTGTGTATCACTATGGAAAGAGCCACATAGGTTTTAGATTGACGACAATAAAGATAAGAAAATTTGACGAGAGGTGGTTCTTCAAATGCTACCAAACTCAAACGACCGCATAACTGCAAGTCGTTAGACCATTGCACTAAAGCAAGATAGACACAAGGAACCAAAATATATATATATATATACACACATATATGTATATATTTGTATTAATTTTCAATCAAAAATTCTTAGAGTTTCAAAACTCATTATCTTTATAATCACAATTTTCAATACTTGAAAATTTACAAAACTCTTATTTAAATTTAAATTTAACTCATTACTCTTTATTTAGAGTAAATAAAATTTAAGTTGTTTATTCTCCAACTCTTCCATAAATATATTTTTATTTGTAACTCATATTTTTCCACACTAATAATCAATTTAAAAATAATAATTTCAAACATGACTTGAAAAGTACTTATAATCACACCCTTCAACGATGGCTATTTACACATAGCTGTCTCCCTAGCCTATTTATTACTATTATGGACTTTAAATCTTACACAACACATTTAGGAGATAAAAAATAAACTACTCGAAAACACATAGAAAATTTTTTCAAATTTATTTCCCAAATTTTTCAAAGTGTTAACATTTTTTGGAAAATTCGACGGAGTCTCCTTTGTATGGAGGGCCGTTTACAATATTACAAAAATGATTTATATAATACACATCGACCATTAGGTCGGAAACACAATATATATCGACATTTAACACTTAAAAATTTAATCCGAAAACATACCTTTCTTTTTAGCATTTTAAAGCGAGTTTGCATAATCTTATATAATTTTTTTGGCTCAAAATATAGCCCAACCATCCTTTTTCACCTTAACTTAACTCAAGTAGATGATATTAGTTTATGTTCATAAATAAGAAGTGCTACACTTAACTATTAAGAAGAAATAAATCAATTTCATTTCAAACCTTCTGTAAAGAAGACCCATTTTGACCCAGAAAACAACAAAATATGAAGAAATTGGTAAAATGAAAGTTATTCTACTCTATCTAAGCTTTCTAGAAATATAAAGATCATCAAAATCGGATTTACGATTTGAAAGTTATGTAAAATTTACTTTCAGCTTAATCTTAGAGAATTTTGTAATAGGGAAGAATTGCATATCCCCATTCCAACCCATTTTAGCCTCAGTAAGTAGCAAAATATTTAAAAGTGGTAAAAATAAATTTTATGGCTTACTGAAAGACCATTCATTATAAAAAAGATCGAGCTCATTTGGATTAACGAATCTCTAGTTATCGCTGGTTTAGTACAACACTTTTCTAAATGAAATTTCAGCTTTCAAACAAATTTAAAATTTGAAATTTTCCCCAAACCATTTTAATTTTAAACTACATTTTCAAACAAGATTTTTGCTAAATAATTTAATAAATGATCTTATTTTTTCCCATAATGTTAAGACATACAAAATTATGATCAACTCTGTGACGACCCGGAATTTACAAGCATTTAAAATCGGAATATTTAATTGATTTTAAATATTCAATAGAGTAATTTTAACTTGAATTCAAGTATCACTATTTATTTGATAATTTATTTATTGAATTAAATAATTTGAAGTTGAGCTAAATGTTGAATGTGGAGTTTTAAGCCGGATAAAAATAATTTGAAGGCTTGTAAAATTCATATTAATAATACTGAAGATGATAAAATTTTTAAAATTTAATTTGAAAGCGTTTTGTTAAGTTTTGAAATTTTATATCGTTTAAATTGAATTTGAAAATAGCCTTCCGAGGCACAGTCTCGGAATTCGACGAAACAAGTTCCATTGGATCCGTAATATTGTTTTATTATGGGATTTCAAATTTCGTAGTGATCGGAGTAATTGTGTGAGCGCACGGTATATAAACGTCATGGGATAATTATTCGAAACGATTTGAAAAGAAAGTATAATATATTCATTGTCAGTCAAAGCTGTATCAACACTCATCCGAAATTATTTCATGTCACAACTTTTGGCTTTCATTTGAAAAACTCTATAGATCTGCAAAATTCTTCTGCAAGCCACCTTCTTCTTTAAAACATTTCAGCCAAGCATTCCACTTTTTATTTTCTTCAAATAAATCGAAATATTTCACGAAACAATGGCGAAATTCAAGATTTGCGTTCGAAACCATGAAGGAGATCGCAGGCGCACGAAGAGATACGGGGTTCACGCGATAAGATCTCGCTCGACTTAGAAGCGTGTGCAACCAGGTGAGGTGCCGCGTCCACTGCAGGCGATGGTCGCGAGGCGAATTAGGGTTTCTGATGGCATGGCGAACTCGTCAGGTTGCGATGACACTAGGGCAGGAGGAGAGCTCAAGGGGTCGGTGGAGATGTCGCCACTGGGTTGCGGCAAGGGCTCATGATTTGTGACAAGTGGTGACCCGTCTTCAGAAAGGGGAGGTCGCGTTCGTGTGATGCTGTTCAGGGTTCGTGAGTTTCGTCTACGGCTGGGTATGGGTTCTCTATTCGTTTCTTTATTTCATTTTGAATTCTAACTAGGTTTGAAAAGTAATGAAATTGAGAAAGTGTAGTATATTGAACATGTATATTGGAAATATATATATATATATATATATATATATATATATATATATATATATATATATATACGATAAAAAGATTTTACCGAAGTTTGAAATTGTTTGGATTCGGAAAGAAAGAATAGCTAAGATATTTATATTCTTTACTAGCAGAAGAAAAATAAAGAAAAAAAGAAATATCATGTTTCAAAATTACAATTACATTTGAAATAATGTATTGGTGATAACCGGTTTAAGTAACTCATCTAATTATTTTGGGTTACTAGGAAAATTAGTTACCATAGGAAATTTATTCGAAAATCTAGATTACTGGTCTAAATTAAGATACTAGTTAATTAAACTTATTTGGAAGGATAATTGACGGGTTGGTTATTTAAAAATGTTAATAAAATAGTTTGATTAATCCAAATATTAATAAATCGTATAAATGTTTATTCAAGGTCTAAAATCATAAAGGAAATGGTTGGAATTGGATCAGACAGCAAAGTAAAATCAAAAGGTGAGTTAATCTCACTCAGTTAATTTAAATTTAAATTTAAATGATGAAATTTAAATAATTGTTTGAATGGTTAAATTGATGGATGTGCTATAGTATGGCATATTCTGAAATTGGCATATTATTTTGTGCTAACATCTATGGATGCAGGGAGAGCAGGTTGGAGGGATCCAACTGGATTCCTCAAATATTTAATTTTATTTAAATATTCCGTGATATGATTTTTGATATCCTGTGATGAACTATATGAATAATTGGATGTTATGGTTTGGTTGGACCTATTTGGATATGCTGATTTATCGAAATCTCTAGATTCGAATTCTTGAAAAGAAATAAAAGAGTAAATTTTTAAGTAAAATAATTCTAGTGAACTGGAATAAATTAATAATGAATTGAAAATAAAAAAAATAAAAGAGATTGCAAAATTCTAACAAATTTGGGATAAGAGGATTTTAAATTAATAGGGGGTATAATAATTTGTGAAGCTTAAGTGATATTATTTGAAAGAATAAAGAATTTTTTTTTTTAATTTAAGGATTAAATTTAATTTAGTGATGAAGAAGGAATTTTGGAAATCTGAAATTGATATTTTCAGTTAAAAGGGTTTTTACTCAAAATAAGGAAATAAATTCTGAAAGTTAATGAAATTTGAATAAATAAAGTAAGAGAAGGAATTCATTTCAAAGTAAAGTAAATTGGGAATCAATTGCAAATTAATTAAGTGTTTGGGTTTTGAAATTTAAAAAGAAGTGAGATTTTGGGAATAAACTGGGTTTATAAAGTGAAATAAAAAGTCTGTGGATATTTTAAATATATAAATTCAAGGTAAGAATTTATTAAAGGAATGAGAATTTGTTTAAAAATAAATGGTGGTTTATTTTTAAGAGATGTGAAAGAGAAGAGTATTTCCCTGGATAGCCAAGTATGGTTTTCAAAGAAATTTTAAAAATAAATTAAAGGTTTTAATATTGTTTTAAAAGGCATGTTTTGGAAAGTTTATTATTCTAAAAGTTAATTTTTAAAGTAAGTATATTTTTCCCAAATCTATTATTGTAATAACCATATAAAGTAACTTGGTATTGTGTTTAAAAGAGGAAATTTAGTTTATATTTTATAAAGTGTTTTATGTAAAATATTCTTGAAGTATATATATTTTAATAAAATATTTAAAGTGGTTTTAATTTTAATGTTATAAAGTATGTTTTATAAAAATGCATTTGAATTGTTCAAATCTTAAGTGTTTTGTATTTGGTGTTCTAGTGGAAATAATTAATTGGAAATGTAATCTGTGAGAGGAAACTGGATTGAAACTGTTTTCAAAAGAAATTTGAAAAGTGAAAATATATCTTGTGAAGATATTTTTGGGATAAATAAATAATTTGCGAAATTATTTATTGGTTAATGGATGTTTTTGCAAGTTAGTTGATAGTTAAATCACCGGCTATCAATATTGGACAAATACGTTGATCGTTTCGAAGAGACCGGGATCGAGATTTATTTCTCGAAAACCACTTCGATCCGTTTTGTACGTTTTCGTGAAAACGATTTTGGATTTGAAGATGGAGCATTGAAGTGCAAGGGCTAGTCGCTACTAATCCTGAGGATATTTCCAAAATGGATGTAGTAGGAGTAGTGCCTTCGGTTCCTTTCGAACCTGGGACAGACTTGTATGGATGAATGCTTGCGAAACATCGTTAGGTGGACGATGGGC
Source organism: Allium cepa (assembly GCA_030765085.1). Lineage (NCBI taxonomy): Eukaryota > Viridiplantae > Streptophyta > Magnoliopsida > Asparagales > Amaryllidaceae > Allium > Allium cepa. Next base: position 68,099,558 of record CM060929.1, read on the forward strand.
ATTCTAAGGGATATGTTCTAAAAAGGTAATGCTTAGCCTCAAGCCTCATCAAATGGGAATGGCTGAAAATCAAGGGTTATGCAGCAAGGCTTCGTGGGTAACACCCACTGGAGGGTGTGGTCATCCCTGTCTAGATATCCCTTTATTTCGGCTTAGTGGGCGGTTGCTGATCCCAACCGCGGGGTGATCTTGCTCGAGACTGTCCAGTAAGGGATGGTTCCGGTCTTGTGTTGCAGGGGAGTTAGGGTGGCTCCTCAGTACGCTGATCTAGACCAGGTACTGCGACAGGTGGTACCCCAATGCCTAGCCATTAGTTGGAATCCATTTTCCCTACACGCCCGTACGGTTTTGATCGTGACCAACTATTGCTGAAACGTGAGATGCTAGCATTTCAGCTAGATTCTATTTTACTTTCTATAGACAGTATTATAATATCAGAGGATTTTAATAAAAATGTTTTAGCTATCGTAAGGTAAAAACCCGACATGTTTATTTGTGGCGTGGTCTTACGAGATGCTTTTGTTTTTTAAAGGATTTTTGAAACTTTAATAATCAATTGGGTGTGATTTTGTCACGCTGGTATTCCAGACTGACTCAGGTGCTATTTAACTGTAATGCTCGGGTCAGACCGAGTATTATAGGATACAGGTTTGATGCTGTGGAGCTCAGGAGATGAGCTGGACGACGATACCTTTTCTCGTACTTGTTTTATATGTATATTCCGCTGTGTTGAGTAGTTGTGTATCTAGTTGTATGCTATTGATGTTGTATGAACTCTGATGATGTACTCTGATAATGTAATGTATAACAAATATATTTGATTTTGTGTAAAGATATGTTAATACCTATTATATTTTATTCCGCTGCGATGGTTAGATTCTGATGTTGATTTCGATGTTCTTCTTCTACCTCTTCTTCTTTAACCCAAATGGTTCGTATTTCTGTACAACTTGAGTTGATTTAAGTAAAATAGTGTTGAATCAAGGGGTACGGATTTGCGGGTCGTTTCACTTGGTATCAGAGCATAGGTTGGTGATAACCTTGGCTCTGGTGGGAATTACTCATTGAAATTGAGTCAATAGTACTCTATACTGAGTTTGAGCGTATTAATAAATATGAGCACGTATTTGTTAGTGAATATAAAATAATTTTATATTGTGTTGATTGGTTTATTGAATAGTTTATGGATTTTGGTTAATACGAGTAATTAACGTTATTAATAGGGATCTCTAAACACTTGAATAGAACAATTTGACACAGTATTGTTTTAAAGTAGGGTAAATGAATTAATTTTACCCAAATTATTTTTATATATAAAAGATATAATTTTTGTAAAGTATTATTGTATTTGGATGCTTGATTGTTAAGGAATGATAATATTAAATTATTAACTTTATTGTGTAGAAATTGAATAAGAAATTGAAAACTTATAACCAAGTTGAAGAATAAATTTATACAACAAAATGGAATTTGAAATATAGATTATAAATGTAATTTATAAATTGAAATAAACTTCATATACAAATGAGATTTGTAAATGTAAACTGTAAAGGTGATTATAATTTTGAAATAGAATTCCAGAGAAACATTTGAAAATTGAAATAAGATAAAATTCCAGAGAATGTTTGGATATAGTTTAAAGGAATTGCAATTGGGAATATTTTTTGAATTGGAATTGAATATGGAGAGATTTGGAATTTAAAATTTTTGAAAGGTGTTTTAAAGAGATAAAAGCATCTAATTCTCTTTCGGTCGCTGGAAAATAACGTCGGTGATGACTACAGCATCATCGATGTTCATTTTCGAGTTTCCAAGAGAGAAATTGCTACCAAATTGTTTTAAATTGGAATTGTTTGCGAACTGGGTTTGGTTTTGAAATTCAAAGGATTGAATTTGCCAAAGGATTTTGGATGTAGTTGATTTCAAAAGTGATTTCGAAATTTTGGAAAATTGTTTAAACTCTGGAATCTTGTTTAAAATGTTAATGGAATAATAAAAATATACTTGCTAAATAAAATGTATAATTCTAAGTAAAAAGGTATAATGCTAAGTAAAAAAGTAAAATGTAAATGAGATTGATTGTGGATAGATGAAAGTGTGAATATAAATAAAATGTGACTTATAAAATTTAGAAATGAGATAAATAAGCCAAAATAAAATAGTTTTGAAATCTGGAAAGTGAATGAAAATCCAAAACTTAACTTATAAAATAAATAGGTTGAACTCCAGTAAAATAGAAAAAGAGATTTTGACATAAAAATAAAATATTGATTTAATGTATGTTGAATACCAAATTTGTGGTGACAAATGTTTAGTTTGTAAATGAATTATGGGATGAATATTCGATGAAAATAATATGGAATGTTCCAAGGTTAATTAATGGAACTCCAATTGGTTAATAAAAATTTGAGTTGTGAATAAATGATAAAATTTGAAGGTGAAGCTTGAGTTATTAATAGAAATTCAACTTGCAATTATAAGTGAATTAAATTTGAATTGAAGTTGAATGGAATTGAATTAACTTAAAAGTGATTTGTATTGCAAATAAAAAAATAAATCCAAGTAGAGATAAATTGGAAATGGACTCGTTATAAAATGAAAGGAATCCAACAATAAATTATTGAATGTGAATTAGAATTCATATTGATTCAATGAAATATACTAATTTAATTTAAACGAATGGAGCTGGCAATGAACTCAAATTAAATAAAATTAAATTAAAATGATTGCAAATGAATTAGAATGGAAGAAATTGACTATTAATTGAGTTGAAATCATAATTGATTGGTAATTGAAATCAAATTTAGGATTTAAATTGGAAAGTGCTTATAAAATATATATATAACTTGAGTTTAAGAGTTGAAATAACTTGACGAGAAAATAAAAGAACTTAAGTAATATTTGAATAAAAGCTTGATTTAAGTAAAAATTGTGAAATTGTTGTGTCGAGTTTTATGAAATGATTTTAATAAAACTTGTTTGGTAAATGGAAATTTTAATTGTGTTAATTAACGTAAGTTATATTAATGAGAATTTGACTTTGGAAAATGGGAGTTGGATTGCTTTTGGGATTATTTCCATTAAAATGAGTTTGTTTGGACTAAGAATGAAATTGAGTTAAGTGGAGAGTTGTGTAATCATTTGAATTGAATAGGATGGTTTGGAAATGGATTGTTCCAAGATTTATAAATGGATTCAAATAAGATAAATATGAATATGGAATATGAAAAAAATTGAATGGAATCAATTAGAAATGGAACAAAATAAAGTAAAAGTTGAATTTGTATCAATTTTAAGTAGTATAAACTAGAAGGGATATTTTATTAAGTGAATATCATTGAATCTGCTTAGTAATGGTCGTCGTTGACTCAAATGAGCTAATATAATAAATAAAATTGGTTTTTGAATCAATTGTAATTAACATGAGTTTATTTGGATTTAAAATGAATTAAATGTAAGCAATAAAGTGTAAACCATTTAAATGAAAGCATTTAAATTTGCATTGGAACCTTATAAATTTGCTTATGGAAGGGTTTAGTGGATATTGCTTATATTATACAAGCGTTGGCTATTGAAATGAAGAAAGTTGTTAATAAACTTTGTACATTTAACGTTGACATGTTTAAATTGAGTAAGCACTGGTTTTTGGAAGCCGTTTGACTGGTTTTGACTGCGCTAATTGCTTAAATAAATAGCTGCTTGCTTTAAAATGCTAAATAAGGTACGCCTACGCAATACAAATAGGAAATATGAACTATTTTTATGTTTTCCGACCGCGTGGGTCGATGTATATATATTTATATCTCTTGTAAAATTTCAAAAGCTCCTCCGTACAAAGGAGACTCTGCCAAAAAATTTCGAAAATTTTGGGAGTTCGAAAATTAATGAAAATTTTGAAAATTTTCATTAACGGCAAATGATCTAAATTTGCTAAGCAAATGGAATTGGAACTAAGTAATTTAAATCTATTTCGAATGTGAATGTAAAGTAAGTGAAGTAGAAGGAACTAAAGAAAGTAAAGTTTGCAAATAAACATTTAGTGTGAGATTTAAATTAATTAGTAAGTGATACTAATTTGATATTCAAAGTGGAAGTGAAATTGAATTTAAATGGAATTGTAAAGGCAAAGTGAAGGGTAATGAATATAAACTTCAATGGTAAAGTGAAAATAAATTTAAGAAGTATGTAAAATATTTATATTGAACTTAAAAAGAGAATAATGAATTCTTAAGTAAATTTGGTATTGAAAGTATGCTAAGTGAATAATTGAATTAAGGTTGAAACTGATATTTTTGACTGTGGGAATTGTGAATAAGTTAATAACAATCAAAATAAATGTGAATAAAAGGAAATTGATATAATTGATAATCAATTGGAATTTATACGTAGGATGTACGTATATTATTTTATTTGCATAGCTATTTGATCCAGATTCGAGCACAGGATTTCGTGATAATTTTATCGATCCGAATAAGGATTTTTCACTCGATTTTCGAAGGCGAACCCTGGATATGGAATTTTGATTGATTATGTAAATTCTCTATCATAGTTTAAAGCTATGCAAGGAGAATGACGTTTTCTAATTGGGAAACCAGATCCGGGTCCGTACTAGGAAATTGGGTGGACGATACTAGTTCGGAAGTGAAATTGTGTGATCGAGTAGGAGATCAGATTCGGTATTGCGTACGAAAGATATAGGTACATCGTACGGGCTTAAATGGAATGAACATTGAAATTTTGGAAAGAAGTCAATAAAATGTTTTTGAATGTTGTGATTGGATATTATTGCTAAACAGGATATGCAGGTATGAAAAGGGAAAGGAGAATTGGTTTTGATTTCAGATAATAAATTAAAATTGCCCGACTAAAAGGTATGTATTTAAATTTTGGTATAAATTTTATTCGGTTTTTGGATATAGCCACTTGGCCTTTTGTTTTATTTTGGATTTGGGAGGCCGTAGAGCCATTTTGTAGTAGTACCGAGCTAGCCGCGCAAAGGAGACGCTGAAAAAAAATTTTTGAAATTTAGAGAGTTCGAAAAATTTTGAGAAATTATTGATAATTCAAAAATTTGGTTTTAAATTGAAAATTTGAATGGTTAAACAAATAGTATTGTTTGAAACTATTGGGAGGGTTTGGAAAGTTAACAAGAATAATAATGGTCTTTTATAATAAAGGATAGTGGATACAATGTTGAACAGTTTGGTTTTGAAAAATAGTAACGGGTATTGGACCATTCTTCCTAATTAGTAATTTCAGGGACGAAATTTTTTTAACGGGGAGGAATGTGACGACCCAGAATTTTCAAGCATTTAAAATCAGAATATTTAATTGATTTTAAATATTCAATAGAGTAATTTTAACTTGAATTCAAGTATCACTATTTATTTGATAATGTAATTATTGAATTAAATGATTTGAAGTTGAGCTAAATGCTGAATCTGGAGATTTAAGCCGGATAAAAATAATTTGAAGGCTTGTGTAACAACCCGCATATTTATCGATTTTATATTTAAATATTTTATCGTTAGTCGGATTTTAGTCCGAAAAGCTACTTTTTGCGTACGGTCGAATTAGGACTCGGGACCACTCCCATTGAGTTTAAAATGCCGTTTGCGACCTTTTTGAGTATAAGCTTCGATATGTTTGGAGAAAGTTGATTTTTGCTACTTTTCACTTTCGGTTTGGTTTTGGGCTCAGCCCTATGTTAACTTATGCTCAAATCTGAGCCACTCTTCCCCACTCACCCTCATTCTCCTCTCTTTTCAGTTTTTATAACATTAATGGTGGGGGAGATTGGAAATTAAAACTCCAAAACCCTAGTTTCTCTTGCAAATCAAATTCCTAGCTCCAAACTCAAGAAGAACCCATTGGTAAGCTTCTCTTCTTCTTCTCCAACTTATTCTCTTACCAATTTCAGAAATTCCTAAACCTAATTTTGGGAATGTTCTTGTTTTTGAGCATAGATTCAAGCTCATTTGGGTTGTGTTGAAGAGAGGTTGATTCTCCATTTGCTTTCAAGCTTCTTCTTGTTTGAGTTTGAGAAAAGGTGAGATTTTTATCTCACATCTATGACTATAATTATCTTTGGTTGTTAGGTTTGAATTCCTAACACTTCTTCATGAGAATTTGCTCTTGATTCGGATTGGTTTTGTGAATATTCCAATTTTTAGGTTTTTAAGTCAAATTTGTGTGAAAATCCTTTCATGGATGTTTGATCATGCTTTTGGTGATGCACCGAGGAGCATATAGGGTCGGGTTGCCGATTGGCATAAACCCTTAGAGCCAATGTTCGTCCGGTTGCATTTTGGGAGAGTTTGCTCTTCATTTGAATAAGGCTGAAAAACAGCCCAGGCATGATTCAGTCGACTGAAAACTCTATTCAGTCGACTGAACCTGGAACTCGAAAGTTTCCAGGCATGATTCAGTCGACTGAAAACTCTGTTCAGTCGACTGAACCTGGAACCCGAAAGTTTCCAGGCATGATTCAGTCGACTGAAAACTCTGTTCAGTCGACTGAAACTGGAAACAGAAAGTTTCCTGAGCCTGGAAAATTTCCAGGCACTGGGTCAGTCGACTGAAAACTCTGTTCAGTCGACTGAACCTGCTGTTTGAGTCCAATTTGCCTTTTTGGACTGAATTTCCAATTTAAATCGATTCGTGATGATCCTATTTATTGTCATCATTTATTATCATCTTTGATGACTTATTTTCTTTGGGAATTTTAGATATATCCACTTCGATGGATCCTTTATCGATTTCGTTGGATTTTTTTTCACATCTTCGAATGTGGTCTTTGTGATTGATTGTTTCTACAATCCCCCTTGTGCTTTGTCACTTTAAAAATATAAAGGTTTTCTATACTAGTAGTAAATATCAAAACTCTTTCCTCAAACGATTTCAATACTATTTTAATACCAAATTCGTTTATAAAACCGTATTCCAATCTATTAGTATATATAAACCTTTACCTCACTCGTATGAGAAATCTAATTAAACGACTTAGTAAAACAAGTGGTATGAAACGCTTGCGTTCACTTTGTTGGTTAATTCTTGGACTTGTTCGATTGAAACTCTTGTGACAATTTTCTAGTGGAGATATACAATTTGCTCGTAAATATTTAAGTTAAGCTAGTGGTTATGGGACATGATGCTAAGCTCATATATTTACTAGCTTACTGTAATCGACACTCCTCGTTGATCATGACGATCATCTTTGTGATTTAGACTAGCAATGTGCGATGTTTCTTTGTCTGCGAGGGAAACTAAACCCCGTTTTGTGGGGTTTCGACTCAATTTGGTAGGGTAGCAACACATGGTCTTCCGACCGTTTGTGGAGCTTCGGCTCAATTTGTGATGGTTAGCGACCATGGAATTAGCGTTCCGTTCGTGATACACGTGTTGGTGAGCTTTACGCTCCCGTTTGTGATACGCCTCCCCCCTTTGTGATTTCTTGATTTCTTGAGATGATTTCTAGAATTTGTGTTTCACCAATTTTCATGATTTCCATTGATAAGTTTTATCAATATTTGTGCATTGGTGAATTTGTATGTCATTGACTTTTGTGATTTTTGGATTTCGCATATTGAATTCTGGAATTTGTGTGTCATTGACTTTTGTGATTGACATTGATATATTCGTCAATATTTGTGGTTTGATGAACGAAATAAAGAGTATGACACTTCTTTGATTCTTGTGTAGATTTTGTGATATTCATTAATCTCTTGTTGATTATCAACTACTTCTATATCACAGCTTGGCCTTGTGATTGTTATGTGTTTAGTCATAACTCTGATTCAATATCGTTTCATCTGATATTTATAGCTAGACTGATCCGTTTATTATTTTCTTATTAAATAATACTCGGGTCAGACCGAGATGTTACAGGTGCTTCAGCTTGACTTCTCACTTGGGATTGATTTCTCTGACTTTTGGTTGACTACTTAGATTAGTAGTTTTTGTTGTATACATTTGAGATACAGACTCCATAATGTATACTTATTCTTTTGTGTAGTTCATGTAACTATTCTTTTGTGATATTGTGGATCTCTTTAGACCACTACTCTGATGAACACTTTCATGTGTTATATTCATATCTATTTCCGCCTTTGTGATATGAATTGTCAGTGACTGATTTGTGTTATGCTTATTTCTATATTTGTTTCCGAAGATATTATAGCCACCGTGTGGTAGCATTGAGTTTGTGTCGGTATGTCGGATTTCCTCTTGAAATAGAATGCATGCTATGCTATCTGACATATCGATGCTCGCACAAAGCAATTACACGGATGGTCGCTCCTCAACAGCCTTATTCTCCGTGCTAGTCGACAGCATTACTCCGTAGTGTTCTTGGCTAGCGTGGGAATAGAGGTGGGGCGTCACATCTTGGTATCAGAGCCAAACTTCGGAACAATATGGAATATTATAGCAAGGATCATTGTCCTAAGTCCATCTTAGGAGTCGTGCTTTAGGATTTAATTCGAGTCTTCGTACCGATTCATCCTATTTTCCTTATGTTTCCTTGTTTATCTATCAAGATTGCTTGATATTCAATTTGGTGAATAACCTTTTTCTTCTTCTTCCTTCTTTCTAAAGGAAGAGAAATGTCTAGACCAGGCCGCCCCAGAGCCGTGCCATCTAGCACTCCGCCCCAGGATGGAGTTTTCATGACTGCTCAACAGCTTCTTGATTTGGTAACTAATGCTCAAGCAGCTGGAGCTAACCCGGAACCTACTCGCCCAAAGTCGGGATTTGCACGCTTGTGCTGAGATTACACCAATTTGGGTGGGGAGCCATTCAAAGGTTCCGAAACTGTTATTGAAGTCCAAGCTTGGCTTAGAACATGCGATCGCGTCTTTTCGCGCATGAATCTTATTTACCTTCACCGAGTTCAGGTGGCCTCTAGTATGCTCCGAGAAAGAGCTTTGGACTGGTACGAGCTTCTTATTTCTGAGATTAATGAAGCGGATCTCACCTGGGAGCAATTCCGGAAACGCTTCGAATTAAAATTCGTGCCATAAGCTGAGAAAGTGACATTGGCTCCACGATTTATAGACCTTGTTCAAGGTGAGTCCTCCGTGACTGATTACGTCGCCTCCTTCGAGTCGCTTTCCAAATATTGGGTTCAATACATCAGTACCCCTCTGAAGAAGAATCAGAGATTTGTTTATGGCTTAAACAAAAGTCTCAAGAAGCCATTACTTCTAAAATTAGAAGTTTCTTTCGACCAACTCGTTGATATCGCTCTTCGTCTTAAAGAGGCCGATAGAGAGAATGATGTTGAAGTGGTGGATTCCAAACCAAACTTCAACAATAACAAGAAGAGGCCAAACAAATTTAAAGGTCCTTATCCCAATAAAAAGGGGAAACAAGCAACCTCCATGGAAAAGACTTCTTACTTTGGCCGTGGGGAATGCTATAATTGTGGTTCGAAGGACCACTATGCGAACAAGTGCCCAAAGTCTCTCTCTTGTCGCTGCTGCAAAGTTTCCGGACATGTTATATCTTCATGCCCCAAGCTTCAGGGCAGGAAGGAGGGAAAGTTAAATGTTGCTCAAGCCCCTGGCAACACATCTCGTGGCCAAGGTATTTCTCATTCTATTCTGGATGGAATTATTTTATTTCGTGATAATCCTATTCGAGTTCTTTTTGATACGGGTGCGTCCCATTCTTTTATATCAAAAGAACTTGTAGATACTTTTTCTTTGGATATTTGTGTTTAATGACTTCTTTGAGAATTGCGAATCCGGTTGGGGGATCCGCAACAATCAGTTTATTGTGTAAAGATGTCGAAATTATTTTGTGTGATTTTCCTTTCCTAGCCGATTTGCATGTCATGCGTTATTTAGGCTTTGGAATGATTTTGGGAATGGATTGGCTTAACCGTTATGAAGATCATATCCTATGTCCTGAGCGGACTATTCATCTTCGACATCCTCAATTTGTTAAGCAGATTTCTATTAATCTTAAAGATTCAGATTCTGCTTTGGTTGCATCTTTATATTCTTTAAATCCTCATGATGACGATGATGATGATGAGGGTGATATTATTTCTCTTATTCACGTCGTTCGTGAATTTTCCAACATATTCGAGCCCGTTTTAGGATTACCACCTAAGCGAGAAATTGAGTTCGGAATTAATCTTATTCCTGGAGCTCAACCTATCACTCGTCCTCCTTATCGTATGTCCAATAAAGAAAACGAGGAGATGCATAAACAATTATCTGAATTGGAAACGAAGCAATTTATTCGCTCTAGTTCCTCGCCTTGGGGAGCTTCGGCTATCTTCGTGAAGAAATCCGATGGAACACTTAGGCTTTGCGTTGACTACCGCAAGCTTAATGATCTTACTATCAAAAATAAATATCCTTTACCTCGGATTGATGATCTATTCGATCAACTTAGTGGTGCTAGAGCCTTTTCACAATTGGACTTGGCTACCGGTTTTCATCAGCTTCGTATTGCAGAGGATAGCATTCCTTTGACATCGTTCCGTACTCGGTATGGATCTTATGAATGGCTTGTTATGCCATTTGGGTTAACGAATGCTCCGGCTTATTTCGTTGACTTAATGAATCGAGTTTTTAAAGACTTTCTCGACCGGTTTGTTCTCATCTTTATCGATGATATTCTTGTGTATTCTAAAACCGAGGAGGAGCATGAAAAGTATCTTCGGATTCTGTTGGAAACTCTTAGGAGTAATCAATTAAAGGCAAAATTTTCTAAGTGCCACTTTTGGCAATCTCGTGTGAAGTTTCTCGGTCACATTATTTCCGAATCCGGAATTTTCGTGGATCCTTCAAAGATTGAAGCGATTCAAGATTGGAAGAGACCGGAGAGTGTGACAGAGATTCGTAGTTTTCTTGGATTGGCGGGCTATTACCGTCATTTTATTAAAGACTTTTCTAAGATTGCCGTGCCTCTCACTAGCTTGACGAAGAAAGGTGTTAAATACATTTGGTCGGACAAATGTGAAGCTTCTTTTCAGAAATTAAAGGAACTCCTATCTAATGCTCCTATTCTTGTTATTCCCGAGGGGAATCAAGATTTCGTTGTTTATACCGATGCTAGTCGCGTTGGTTTGGGTGCCGTTCTTATGCAAAGAGAACGTGTTATTGCTTATGCTTCTAGGCAATTGAAGCCTGTCGAGACTAGACATGCCACTCATGATTTAGAACTCGCGGCTATTGTTTTTGCTCTTCGGATTTGGCGTCATTATCATTTGGGAGAGAAATTTGTTCTTTACACGGATCATAAGTCTTTGAAATATTTATTCTCCCAAAAGGAACTTAATTTGCGTCAACAGCGTTGGCTCGAGTTCCTTGCTCCTTATGATCTTGATATTCTTTGTACCCCCGGTAAGGGTAATCGTGTCGCCGATGCTCTTAGCCGTAAACAACAAGCTGTTGTTTCTATGATGATATCCGAATGGAACGATCTCGAGATCTTATCCACTTGTGAGATTCGAGATCGCGTATCCGATTTATGTTCATCTCTTGTTTTATGTAGCCTTGAGGCTCATCCTTCTCTTTTAGACCGCATTCTTGTAGCTCAAAGGTTAGATCCCGAATTGGCTCTTCTTGGCCAAAATATTAAGGACAAGATTGATATTGAAGGTTTGAAGGACTTTGATATTGATTCTCGTGGCGGCATACGGAGATTTGGTAGACTTATCGTACCAAATATTAGTGATCTTCGTAAAGACATTTTAGAAGATTCTCATCATTCTAAATTTACCATTCATCCCGGTAGTAGTAAAATGTACGCGGATATGAAGCGACTTTATTATTGGGAGGGAATGAAACTTGACATCGCTAACTTCGTTAAGCGTTGCATGACTTGCCAACTCGTTAAGGCTGAACATCAAAGGCCCGGTGGGTTATTGCAACCTTTAGAAATTCCAATTTGGAAGTGGGATCAAATTTCCATGGATTTTGTAGATGGCCTTCCCCGTTCTCGTTCAGCTCATGATAGCTTATGGGTGATCGTTGATAGACTTACTAAATCCGCCCATTTTATTCCCGTTCGATCTAATCGAACCGTTCCTCTTTTGGCCAAAATCTTTATCAAAGAAATTGTTAAATTGCATGGAGTTCCTACTTCTATTGTTAGCGATCGTGATCCATTGTTTACTAGTAGATTTTGGAAGAGTCTTCAAAAAGCTTTAGGAACGAAGCTTAATTTTAGCACCGCTTATCACCCCCAGTCCGATGGACAAACCGAGCGTGTGAATCAAACTCTTGAAGATCTTCTTCGTGCTTGTGTTCTTGATTTTGGTGGAAGTTGGGAAGATCATATTTCACTTGTTGAATTTTCCTATAATAATAGCTTCCAATCTAGTATTGGTATGGCACCTTTTGAGGCACTCTATGGAAGGCCATGCCGATCTCCTTCTTGTTGGCTTGAGGCCGGTGAGAAGCCGGTTTTAGGCCCAGATTTTATTCGTGATTCCACAGAAAAGATTGATCTTATTGGTCATTGGATGAAAGAAGCCCAGAGTAGACAAAAATCCTATGCCGATAACCGGAGAAGGAAGTTAGAATTTTCTGTGGGAGATCTTGTGTTCATTCGTGTATCACATATGAAAGGTGTTATAAGTTTCAGTCGATCGGGAAAATTGGCGCCTCGATATATCGGTCCATTTCCTATCACTGAACGTATTGGTTCCATGGCTTATCGCCTTTTATTACCGGCTCAGTTTTCTGCTATGCATGACGTGTTTCACGTTTCTCAACTTCGGAAATGACTTCGAGATTCCAATTCTGTTCTTGAGCCCGGTGTTGTGGAAGAGATTGAAGTTTCGCCTAATTTAACTTATGAGCAACATCCTATTCGTTTCATTGCTTCGGAAGTCAAACGACTTCGAAATAAAGATGTTCCGCTTGTTAAAGTTCAATGGTCTTCAAATCCTAAGGATTGTTCTTGGGAATCTAGAGAGTACATCGAGCGAACACATCCGGACTTACTTTCTCGTGCTCTTTGAGGTGAACTTCTTATTTCAAACTTCTTTTGTGTTGAATATGCTTTTATGGTTGTTACTATATATCTTCTTCTTGTAATATTGCGAGGACGCAATTTCTTTAAGAAGGGGAGTCTGTAACAACCCGCATATTTATCGATTTTATATTTAAATATTTTATTTAAATATTTTATCGTTAGTCGGATTTTTGTCCGAAAAGCTACTTTTTGCATACGGTCGAATTAGGACTCGGGACCACTCCCATTGAGTTTGAAATGCCGTTTGCGACCTTTTTGAGTATAAGCGTTGATATGTTTGGAGAAAGTTGATTTTTGCTACTTTTCACTTTGGGTTTGGTTTTGGGCACAGCCCTATGTTAACTTATGCTCAAATCTAATCCACTCTTCCCCACTCACCATCATTCTCTTCTCTTTTCAGTTTTTATAACATTAATGGTGGGGGAATTGGAAATTAAAACTCCAAAATCCTAGTTTCTCTTGCAAATCAAATTCCTAGCTCCAAACTCAAGAAGAACCCATTGGTAAGCTTCTCTTCTTCTTCTCCAACTTATTCTCTTACCAATTTCAGAAATTCCTAAACCTAATTTTGGGAATGTTCTTGTTTTTGAGCATAGATTCAAGCTCATTTGGGTTGTGTTGAAGAGAGGTTGATTCTCCATTTGCTTTCAAGCTTCTTCTTGTTTGAGTTTGAGGAAAGGTGAGATTTTTATCTCACATCTATGACTATAATTATCTTTGGTTATTAGGTTTGAATTCCTAACACTTCTTCATGAGAATTTGCTCTTGATTCGGATTGGTTTTGTGAATATTCCAATTTTTAGGTTTTTAAGTCAAATTTTTGTGAAAATCCTTTCATGGATGTTTGATCATGCTTTTGGTGATGCACCGAGGAGCATATAGGGTCGGGTTGCCGATTGGCATAAACCCTTAGAGCCAATGTTCGTCCGGTTGCATTTTGGGAGAGTTTGCTCTTCATTTGAATAAGGCTGAAAAACAGCCCAGGCATGATTCAGTCGACTGAAAACTCTGTTCAGTCGACTGAACCTGGAACCCGAAAGTTTCCAGGCATGATTCAGTCGACTGAAAACTCTGTTCAGTCGACTGAAACTGGAAACAGAAAGTTTCCTGAACCTGGAAAATTTCCAGGCACAGGGTCAGTCGACTGAAAACTCTGTTCAGTCGACTGAACCTGCTGTTTGAGTCCAATTTTCCTTTTTGGATTGAATTTCCAATTTAAATTGATTCGTGATGATCCTATTTATTGTCATCATTTATTATCATCTTTGATGACTTATTTTCTTTGAGAATTTTAGATATATCCACTTCGATGGATCCTTTATCGATTTCGTTGGATTTTTATTCACATCTTCGAATGTGATCTTTGTGATTGATTGTTTCTACAATCCCCCTTGTGCTTTGTCACTTTAAAATTATAAAGGTTTGCTATACTGGTAGTAAATATCAAAACTCTTTCCTCAAACGATTTCAATACTATTTTAATACCAAATTCGTTTTTAAAACCGTTTTCCAATCTATTAGTACATATAAACCTTTACCTCACTCGTATGAGAAATCTAATTAAACGACTTAGTAAAACAAGTGGTATGAAACGCTTGCGTTCACTTTGTTGGTTAATTCTTGGACTTGTTCGATTGAAACTCTTGTGACAATTTTCTAGTGGAGATATACAATTTGTTCGTAAATATTTAAGTTAAGCTAGTGGTTATGGGACATGATGCTAAGCTCATATATTTACTAGCTTACTGTAATCGACACTGCTCGTTGATCATGACAATCATCTTTGTGATTTAGACTAGCAATGTGCGATGTCTCTTTGTCTGCGAGGGAGACTAAACCCCGTTTTGTGGAGTTTCGACTCAATTTGGTGGGGTAGCAACCCATGGTCTTCGGACCGTTTGTGGAGCTTCGGCTCAATTTGTGATGGTTAGCGACCATGGAATTAGCGTTCCGTTCGTGATACACGTGTTGGTGAGCTTTATGCTCCCGTTTGTGATAGGCCTCCCCCCTTTGTGATTTCTGGATTTCTTGAGATGATTTCTAGAATTTTTGTTTCACCAATTTTCGTGATTTCCATTGATAAGTTTTATCAATATTTGTGCATTGGTGAATTTGTGTGTCATTGACTTTTGTGATTTTTGGATTTCGCATATTGAATTCTGGAATTTGTGTGTCATTGACTTTTGTGATTGACATTGATATAATCGTCAATATTTGTGGTTTGATGAACGAAATAAAGAGTATGACACTTCTTTGATTCTTGTGTAGATTTTGTGATATTGATTAATCTCTTGTTGATTATCAACTACCTATATATCACAGCTTGGCCTTGTGATTGTTATGTGTTTAGTCATAACTCTGATTCTATATCGTTTCGTCTGATATTTATAGCTAGACTGATCCGTTTATTATTTTCTTATTAAATAATACTCGGGTCAGACCGAGATGTTACATGTGCTTCAGCTTGACTTCTCTCTTGGGATTGATTTCTCTGACTTTTGGTGGACTACTTAGATTAGTAGTTTTTGTTGTATACATTTGAGATACAGACTCCATAATGTATACTTATTCTTTTGTGTAGTTCATGTAACTATTCTTTTGTGATATTGTGGATCTCTTTAGACCACTACTCTGATGAACACTTTCATGTGTTATATTCATATCTATTTCCGCCTTTGTGATATGAATTGTCTGTGACTGATTTGTGTTATGCTTATTTCTATATTTGTTTCCGAAGATATTATAGCCACCGTGTGGTAGCATTGAGTTTGTGTCGGTATGTCGGATTTCCTCTTGAAATAGAATGCATGCTATACTATCTGACATATCGATGCTCGCACAAAGCAATTACACGGATGGTCGCTCCTCAACAGCCTTATTCTCCGTGCTAGTCGACAGCATTACTCCGTAGTGTTCTTAGCTAGCGTGGATATAGAGGTGGGGCGTCATAGTTTGTAAAATTCATATTAATAATACTGAAGGTGATAAAACTTTTAAAATTGAATTTGAAAGCGTTTTGTTAAGTTTTGAAATTTTATATCTTTTAAATTGAATTTAAAAATAGCCTTCTGAGGCACAGTCTCGGAATTCGACGAAACTAGTTCCACTGGATCCGTAATATTGTTTTTTATGGGATTTCAAATTCGTAGTGATCGGAGTACTTGTGTGAGCGCACGGTATGTAAACGTCTTGGGATAATTACTCGAAATGATTTGAAAAGAAAGTATGATATATTCGTTGTCAGTCAAAGCTGTATCACACTAAGCCGAAATTATTTCACGTCACAACTTTTAGCATTCATTTCAAAAACTCTATAGATCTGCAAAATTCTTCTGCAAGCCACCTACTTCTTTAAAACATTTCAGCCGAGCATTCCCCTTTTTATTTTCTTCAAATAAATCGAAATATTTCACGAAGCAATGGCGAAATTCGAGATTTGCGTTCTAAACCGTGAAGGTGATCGCGAGGCGCACGAAGAGATAAGGGGTTCACGCGATAAGATCTCGCTCGACTCAGAAGCGCGTGCAACCAGGTGAGGTGTCACGTCCGCTACAGGCGATAGTCGCGAGGCGAATTAGGGTTTCTGATGGCATGGCGAACTCGTTGGGTCGCGGTGACACCTAGGGCAGGAGGCGAGCTCGTGGGGTCGGTGGCGATGCCGCCGCTGGGTTGCGGCTAGGGCTCGCGATTTGTGACAGGTGGTGACTCGTCTTCAGACAAGGGAGGTCGCGTTCGTGTGATGCTGTTCAGGGTTCGTGAGTTTCGTCTACGGCTAGGTATGGGTTCTCTATTCGTTTCCTTATTTCATTTTGAATTCTAACTAGGTATGAACAGTAATGAAATTGAGAAAGTGTAGTATATAGAACATGTATATTGGTAATATATATATATATACACACAATAAAATGATTTTACTGAAGTTTTAAATTGTTTGGATTCGGAAAGAAAGAATAGCTAAGATATTTATATTCTTTACTAGCAGAAGAAAAAAAAAGAAAAAAAGAAATATCATGTTTCAAAATTACAATTACATTTGAAATAATGTATTGGTGATAACCGGTTTAAGTAACTCATCTAATTATTTTGGGTTACTAGGAAAATTTGTTACCATAGGAAGTTTATTCGAAAATCTAGATTACTGGTCTAAATTAAGATACTAGTTAATTAAACTTATTTGGAAGGATAATTGACGGGTTGGTTATTTAAAAATGTTAATAAAGTTGTTTGATTAATCCAAATATTAATAAATTGTATAAATGTTTATTCAAGGTCTAAAATCATGAAGGAAATGGTCGGAATTGGATCAGACAGCAAAGTAAAATCAAAAGGTGAGTTAATCTCACTCAGTTAATTTAAATTTAAATTTAAATGATGAAATTTAAATAATTGTTTGAATGGTTAAATTGATGGAAGTGCTATAGTACGGTATATTCTGGAATTGGCATATTATTTTGTGCTAACATCTATGGATGCAGGGAGAGCAGGTTGGAGGGATCCAACTGGATTCCTCAAATATTTAATTTTATTTAAATATTCTGTGATATGATTTTTGATATCCGGTGTGAACTATATGAATAATTGGATGTTATGGTTTGGTTGGACCTATTTTGATATGCTGAGTTATCAAAATCTTTAGAATGGAATTTTTGAAAAGAAATAAAAGCGTAAATTTTTAAGTAAAATAATTCTAGTGAACTGGAATAAATTAATAATGAATTGAAAATAAAATAAAATAAAAGCGATTGCAAAATTCTAACAAATTTGGGATAAGAGGATTTTAAATTAATAGGGGGTATAATAATTTGTGAAGCTTAAGTGATATTATTTGAAAGAATAAAGAATTTATTTTTTTTAATTTAAGGATTAAATTTAATTTAGTGATGAAGAAGGAATTTTGGAAATCTGAAATTGATATTTTCAGTTAAAAGGGTTTTTACTCAAAATAAGGAAATAAAATATGAAAGTTAATGAAATTTTAATAAATAAGGTAAGAGAAGGAATTCATTTCAAAGTAAAGTAATTTGGGAATCAATTGCAAATTAATTAAGTGTTTAGGTTTTGAAATTTAAAAAGAAGTGAGATTTTGGGAATTTATAAACTGGGTTTATAAAGTGAAATAAAATGTCTGTGGATATTTTAAATATATAAATTCAAGGTAAGAATTTATTAAAGGAATGAGAATTTGCTTAAAAATAAATGGTGGTTTATTTTTAAGAGATGTGAAAGAGAAGAGTATTTCCCTGGATGGCCAAGTATGGTTTTCAAAGAAATTTTAAAAATAAATTAAAGGTTTTAATATTGTTTTAAAAGGCATGTTTTGGAAAGTTTATTATTTCTAAATGTTAATTTTTAAAGTAAGTATATTTTTCCCAAATCTATTATTGTAATAACCATATAATGTAACTTGGTATTTTGTTTAAAAGAGGAAATGTAGTTTATATTTTATAAAGTGTTTTATATAAAATATTCTTAAAGTGTATATATATATATATATATATATATATATATTTTAATAAAATATTTAAAGTGGTTTTAATTTTAATGTTATAAATTATGTTTTATAAAAAAGCATTTGAATTATTTAAATCTTAAGTGTTTTGTATTTGGTGTTCCAGTGGAAATAATTAAATGGGAATGTATTCTGTGAGAGGAAACTGGATTGAAACTGTTTTCAAAAGGAATTTGGAAAGTGAAAATATATCTTGTGAAGATATTTTTGGGATAAATAAATAATTTGGGAAATTATTTATTTGTTGACGGATGTTTGTGCAAATTAGTTGATAGTTAAATCACCGGCTATCATTATTGGACAAATACGTTGATCGTTTCGAAGAGACCGGGATCGAGATTTATTTCTTGAAAACCACTTCGATTCGGTTTGTACGTTTTCGTGAAAATGATTTTGGATTTGAAGATGGAGCAGTGAAGTGCAAGGGCTAGTCGCTACTAATCCTGAGGATATTTCCAAAATAGATGTAGTAGGAGTAGTGCCTTCGGTTCCGTTCGAACCCAGGACGGACTTGTTTGGATTAATGCTTGCGAAACATCGTCAGGTGGACGATGGGAATTCTAAGGGATATGTTCTAAAAAGGTAACGCTTAGCCTCAAGCCTCATAAAACGGGAATGGCTGAAAATCAGGGGTTATGCAGCAAGGCTTCGTGGGTAGGTCCCACTGGAGGGTGAGGTCATCCCTGTCTAAATGTCCCTTTATTTCGGCTTAGTGGGCGGTTGCTGATCCCAACTGCGGGGTGATCTTGCTCGGGAGTGTCCAGTAAGGGATGGTTCCGGTCTTGTGTTGCAGGGGAGTTAGGGTGGCTCCTCGGTACGCTGATCTAGACCAGGTACCGTGACAGGTGGTACCCCAGTGCCTAGCCATTAGTTGGAATCCATTTTCCCTACGCGCCCGTACGGTTTTGATTGTGCCCAACTATTGCTGAAACGTGAGATGCAAGCATTTCAGCTAGATTCTATTTTACTTTATATAGACACTATTATAATATCAGAGGATTTCAATAAAAATGTTTTGGCTACCGTAAGGTAAAATCCCGACATGTTTATTTGTGGCGTGGTCTTACGAGATGCTTTTGTTTTTTAAAGGATTTTTGAAACTTTAATAATCAATTGGGTGTGATTTTCTCACGCTGGTATTCCAGACTAACTCGGGTGTTATTTAACTGTAATGCTCGGGTCAGACCGAGTATTATAGGATACAGATTTGATGCTGTGGAGCTTAGGAGATGAGCTGGACGACGATACGTATTCTCGTACTTGTTTTATATGTATATTCCGCTGTGTTGAGTAGTTGTATATCTAGTTGTATGTTATTGATGTTGTATGAACTCTGATGATGTACTCTGATAATGTAATGTATAACAGATATATTTGATTTTGTGTAAAGATATGTTAATACCTATTATATTTTATTCCGCTGCGATGGTTAGATTCTGATGTTGATTTCGATGTTCTTCTTCTACCTCTTCTTCTTTAACCCAAATGGTTCGTATTTCTGTACAACTTGAGTTGATTTAAGTAAAATAGTGTTGACTCAAGGGGTATGGATTTGTGGGTCGTTTCAAACTCTATGTAATCATCTTTTAAAAGAAACAATTCACTAGTTGGAAACACTTTTATCATTTTACACAAACAAGTTTTTTTCCTCTCAAATAACTAACTTTGAAGAGTCATTTTGAAAGAGAATATCTAATCTCTTTCATTATCAACAGCCAATTATCCATCCAAAATAAATTTTGAATTTACTTGTTAAATTTTAAATTGTTCTCACAATTTAAAGTGATTACATCTCATGACTTATTCATTTATTGAAACTTGCGTCTGTTAATATAGCATTTTAAAATAAATGAACCATTCAAATTCATATTTCCTTTTGTCACAGAATTAAATTTCCGTATTTTGAACAACATAAAATTAATTAGAGTTGATAATTAACTCAAACTTGTTTTCAAAAGAATTTTACAATTTTATTTCAACAATCCTTAAGATAAAAAAAAATTCCAATTTTGCTATTCTTTATTTTCAAATACCCAAATTCTCAAAACAAACTCCATCTTCAACATGTATAACTCATTTTAAAAATATTCAATAAAAGAATTTAGTTTTCAAACAAAGTATTATCTCATCTCAAGTACATTATTTCAATAACAAAACATAACTATATACCATTTTGTAAAATTTCAATTATCATAATTGCAATGCCTCGCCATAGTTTTGTAATAAATAACCCTATCGATTGGCTGCAGAGTTGACCAAATGATCAAAACTGCATCGCCACTCATCCAACCCGCTATGGATCCAGAGCTGCATATATCATCCAAATAAAATTAATTTTCAAACCATTTTAATTTACTCTCGACTTAATGGATTAAAAAAAAGAGATCAACGAGATATAAGAGTAAGGTTAAGATATCTTCTTGAATGAGCATAAGAACATTAAAAACATATCATTACTTCGAGTGAAGTAATTTCACAAAGTATAATAACAATTGAGCATCTAAGGAGGATATCTCAAGAGGAGGCAAGAATGACAATATCAAATAAATTCAATGAATCACCTCACTTCCCTATTGGACATCCTCGTGGGAGGATGACCGAAAGGCCAAAAAGCGAGAATGAAGTCAACACAATATTCAATTGCCCGATTGGGTGTCTACCCAAAACAGACTCATAGAAATCAACAGAGCCAGAATGACTGAAATTCGATATATATCATTAATATCTCAAATCTCAAGAGTGAATACAAATACTTCTGAATGATTACTAGAATTCTAAAGAATAAGAGAAACAAATCGACTAAATTAGGATACTAAAATATAGTATCCCCTAAATCTTAGAATGTGGCTTGATAATATGCAAGTCGCTACATCTCAAATCATTACAAACTCAATGTAGAAAATCTAGATAGAAAATAGAGTGCCAGTACGCACGAAAAAATAAAAATAAGCTACAAGGAAAAATCAAAAAATTGCTAAACATTTCATCTAAATATTGCGGATTCCCTCAATTGGATTTGCAATCCTCAAAGAAGAACAAGACAAGAACCAACGAAAAGCATCAACAAACTCCTCTGATACAGATGAGTGTCAAGCACGCATAGCGAAGAGGACTCAAATAGAATAATCCAATGGATTACTCCTAAGATAAGGTATCATCAATTCAATTTGGGAATACTACGGAATAAAATATATTCCTAGGAATATCTCAATTATCTAATTCAAAAGATACAAAAAAGGCTAAGGACCAGAAACTAAGAAATTTGATACACTTGTACTATACTTGGATGTATCGTCATTTATGCTTCCGTTATGTTTTTGTCATATTTTGTTCTGAACCTATCTCTCATACCAAGCTATGACGCCCCACCCCGAGACCCATCTTAGTAAAGAGAATTAACAAGTAATTCCGTCTACTAAAGTGGAGAATAGGGCTGGTTAAGGGGGACCATCTATAATTTTGTCTTAAACATCTACTGAATGCGTCGGTACATGCAATATAATTTTTCTTTTCAACTCAAGTGGATCGACATACCCAGTAAATGCTTAATCCAAAATTATAGGTGGCTAGCGGATCTATCAGAACAAAATACAATAACTAAATGTGAATCACATCACAGAATAGTAACAACATCATATATATACATATACATTGATACATATTTAGTACAATACAATATGAATATAATAAAGGTGGCACACGACCACACCATATACATCGAATCAAATGTAAATACGTCAAAGTATGCGGAAGAAATAAACTACTGAAGCGATAGATAAGCTAATTACCAACATCAACTTCAAGCTAAGCCCAATAGATGATACCTGAAACAACTCGGTCTGACCCAAGTACAAAATACACGGGTCAGTCTAGCTGAAACAATCAGTTAACAAGGATAGATGATAATATGAAGCATAGGATACAAGATGATAATTCTTTTTGAATGAGAAGAGACAACAAAAAGAATTACAACCCATGACTTAAGTGTAATAATGTCACGTAATTATACAAAGACCTCAAAAGAGGTAAATTCAATAATAATACTCAAATAAGACAAACATTAGCCTCATATCATCGGCGACACCCTAAAGTGTGTACATGGTTTCCATGAACCTTATCTCCTCAAAAGAAGAAACATCAATACAAACTCTCGCCAAAATGGCAAACATAAAACATTTTCAATAGGATGATCCAAAACTCAGGTACAAAAGAATCTCCAAAATCAATTATACCTCATCTCATCGGTATAAATGTATATAATTTCAATCTCAACTCGCCAAAATGGCAAAACCCAGAATATCCTTTAAAATCATGAAATCATCCAAACTCACAACTCAAGAAACTCGATAAGAGTTCAAAACATCATAAATGAAATCACCATTTATATAACATCACATATAGCACTAGACTATCGATGTAAAAAACATCTTACAATGGTGAAGTCATTATAAAACAGAAAACTCAAAAACCCCAGATTGGCCAAATCCCCGATTGCAATGTCGAAGCAATGTTGCGCGTGCTAAACTCAACCGGCCGAAGCCTCGGACAAGGTCGCTAACACCTCCCAAAGTAGTTCGTCCCCATGACAAGGTCACTGACACCTCTCCAAGCTGTTTTGTCAGCCCTAACAAGGTCGCTAACACCTCCCAAAGCAGTTTGTCCTCATGACTAGGTTGCTGACACCTCTCCAAGCTGTTTTGTCAACCCTAACAAGGTCGCTAACACCTCCCAAAGCAGTTTGTCCTCATGACTAGGTCGCTAACACCTCTCAAAGAAGTTCTGTTAGGTAAACATCGTGAGTGTGTCACAAACTCACGAATAGGAACCCAAAACGTGTTAATGTGTGTCCCATACCACACGTTCGCACTTAGTGGTTTACTAGCCCCTAGTCGATGCCGCATAAAAATCAGAAAATCATATCTCTCTCGTCTCATTGGCGAGTGATAAAAAGACACTACACTCGTCTCGTCTCATCGACAAGTATTAAATGGCATCGTAACTTGTCTCATCTCATCGACAAGTGAAAACATCGTGATGGTCCTCATAAACCATAAATCTCAAAGTAGAAATCTCAAACCATAAAACAAGACAAATATTGGCCTTCCCAGATAAATCCTAAAGATAGGAATTATAATCTCCAAATCCCACTGTAAATTGGCAAACTAACTCAGAATCAATAACCCGGATAGTTTCGATCGTAAAAGTTCGAATTAACCGAAATAGTAAACGCACATGTCCCATACCACGAGTTTTAATAAATCGTTTAATTCTTTTTCTCATACATTCGAATATTGCAAAAGTGTACTTTTGATATTTAAAATAGTTTAGTAGAGAAAACAAGATTTTAAAACTTTTCCCGAAAAGATTAGTAAAACCAATATTTAAAATTCCTTTATTATAGCAAATAAATAGAATTTTATATTAATTTTTTTTTAAAATACTATGTAATAATAATTTGAAATGTCCATTTTTTCAAAAATCATTTCAAAATGGTTTAGTGAAAATCGTGCTCGAAAACAATGAAAAACAAGAAAGATTACTCAAGACCGATAACTTGAATTCAATACGAATTCAATTCAAATTTAACCCAAAGTCAATTCAAATTCTATTTAAATTTGGGTTTTAAATTCTCTAAATATAGCTAGCCTATTCACAGGCATCATAGATCTCAAAACATCTCAACAACAACATCAAAATCGAACGAGAATGGGAGCAAAAATAAGCCAATACAATTCTCAGTTCAATGATTGTTATTGCTATCGTTTTGCTCTCGAGACAGCAACAAATAAATACAGTTTTGACCAAGCTAACTTTGAAATTTCGGAAAACTCAAAACATGAAACCTCTAGCACAAAGTCTAAGCTTTATGGAGCATCTAAAATTATTGAATTTAGATAATAAACATGAAAGATACAACCAAAAAAAATTTCAGATATGAAGTTCACTACAACTGTCTATTTAGTTTCGGGACAGCGATACTAGAATGAATTTTTGACCATGTAAACATCAAAATTTGACAAAATAAAAAACATGAAAATCATAGCATATAATCTAAACTTTTTGAAACACCAAGATTCGTCAAATTCAGACATCAAACGATAAAGATATGCTTAAATTACCAACAACGCTTAGCACAGAAAGTCACAAATTTACAGTGACAGAGCAGCGAGTTTGTATTTGGATTTTCGACCCAATATGCTCAAAATTTTCGAAAGTGATCAACAGGAAAGTTGTCACATTCTTTTCAAGCTTTCAAGAACTTTAAAAAAAATCGAATTCCGATGAAAGAGATATACATAATTTACTGACAGCGATTTTCAATCGAACATTCAACAATAACAAAAATTGAGATTTCTTATCTTAAAATTTCAATCAAAGATTGAATAAGTGAGTTTTGATACTCACCTTGCAATTCATGGAGATTAACATAAATAAATTTAGCCAAAACTGAAGCAAGATGAAGGCTTCTGGTAAAAGAAAGCTTCAGCTACCTGTAGAAACTTAGAAACAGAACATGCAAAGAAGAAGAACAAGTGATTAACAGATAACCCAAAAAAAAAATTGAAATTTGATGAATTCTCTCTGATTTGAAGTAGATTACCTATTTGAAATTAGCTCTTAATTGATTGAGACATTAAATACATGAAGAAATTAAGGGATTGAAGGCCATAGATTGAATAGGGTTTCTATCTTTTGTTTAGGGCTAGCGGAAGAAGATGAGAATAGTTTCTGTACGTACAGGAAATATTTTCTCATTTCTTTGTCTTCTGGTGGTAGGCTAATGGGATTTTGGACTCAAATAGAGTAGCCTAAGGTATTACTTCACAACTAAATCAATATGTACATTTTTACACTATGTTATAATAAAACAGTGCATTTTCTTTCAAGTTTCTACACAAACAAAATATGTAAACTTATATACATAAAAAATATATTCTACATCATGTAAAAAGTTTAATTTTAATTTTAATTTTTTTATATTACTAAAACCCATATTTTACATAGATACACAATTTTACACTAATAAATGAATTACTCCATATTTTAACTCCAAAAATTCTACTAAAATATTTTTCTTGTTTAGAAAAATATGACAAAGCATTTTAAACTTAATTTCATAACCAAAACTCCTTTTTAAATCAAATTCCATCCTTTTATTTGAATAAACAATCTTAAAAATCAAATACTTTTTAATAATTATTAAAAGAAGTAATTAGCAATAATTAATAAAATTATTACATTTTCTCCAAATTACAACCATTTTCCATTCATCATTAACTCAAACAAAATAAAATAAAGTTTCAAACTTTAGTTTCTCATTTTATTTCTTAAAATTCATTGTTTATTCTGAATAAACAATTTAAAATTTTATTTTTAATTCATAATATTAAATCGTAACTATCGTTATAATCTTATATTTACAGGTAATCTCCAAAACCAGGGTTGTTACAGGTCGTTACAGTTGGTATCAGAGGTTTTGGTAGCTCTAGGAAAAACTTAGCATATAGGGTAAATGTATTTACAGAATCACTCTCATTCGAGTTTCAATCCCTTCCTTTTGACTCAATTCCTTTGGATTTTGGAACGTTCTCTGCAGTTCCAAAAATCCATTCGTATCCCTTACTATTTGTCTTCTTTCAATTCTGGAGCATCCCATAACTCCACTTCGAAAAACCCTTATAATGAATCGACGGTTTCGCCAAACTTCGAATGATTTTTAAAGAGGTGAAACTCCTTTACAATAGGCATTGATTTACAAGAGATTTCTGTATCCTCGGTTTATGATGCTGTCTATACCTTGCTATACCTGAATTCTATCTCTTGAGATCGAATGTTGATTTACCTCGAAATCCAGCATCGATCTTATTCTTGAAGTTACGGTCGACCCGGTTATGGTTGCCCGTGTATTAAATAAGCTTATCCCTTTCTGAATTCTGCTATTGAATCATCTTATCTTTCTTTCGAACTTGGCTTCGAATCAGAATTCTCTTTGATTTGAGCCCATAAATTTGAATCTCTATTCTTGTTTTGGAATTCATCCTTGTATCGTCGAGCTGGAAGTGTATTTGTAACTTAATATTTAAATGTTTTAATATAATTTAGATGTTTGAGTTGTTGATGTTGATTTGGATTTTCGATCGATTCGTCTGCTCAACGCTATCGATAGGATTTCCAAAATACATAAACAGAGCAAACTGACACAATATTATTTTCAAATTTGGTAAATAAAATAGTTTTGTGTGATTATATTACATATAAGTCAAAAAAATTCTGAAATTAAAATGTTAATGAATCTGTTGTTCGAAATGTCAAAATTTAATTTTCATTTATTGTTTTAAAATCATTGGCTATTTCATAATATAAATAAATGAACTATAAATTTTGGTTATAATTTGATTTGGAGTTTGTAATGAATTTAATCAAGAATTTAAGAATTTGATTTCTGGTGATTTCAAACTGATTTTAAAAGTTCTAAAGCATATAGTATCTAAAATATTTTCAAATAGAAACCATTTCAAAGAAATATTAGATGTTTAATAAGTGCTCTTCTCTTTGTCGCTGGAAAATAATTTCGGTGATGACGGCCGCATCATCGACATTCATTTTCGTGTTTCGAAGTGGAGAGACTATTCTGTAGCTTTGCTACGGTTTGTTTCGAAAAATAAATTGATTTCAATTTCTAAACATGACTTGATTTATAATATATATTGAAAATTTTAAATTTGATTTGATATATTATGAATATATATATATATTTATTTATTTATTTATTTTATCTCTAAGTTGTTTGAAGCTAATCGGAAGTTAATTCTTAAAATTTGTTAAAGGATGATTTTCAATTATAAAACGAAGCCAAATTCTTTTTATATAAATACTTAACTTGGAATAACTATATTGTAAAACTTTATTTGGATAATACTCAGTTGCATTATATATAACTTACCTAAATTTTCGAAAGTTAACTATGTAATTGGATATTATACAATATAAAATGATATCAGAGAAATTTTAAAATAAATTTGAGTAATTATAATAAGCGTGAATATACTTATTATATATGTGATAAGATATATTAAGTAGAATAAACTTAAAAATAATTTGGAATAAAGATGAATTAAATTTTTCGAATAATATATGATTATAAAAAAATGATTATCCAAGTTTATGACCTTTGAAATTGTTTATTTAAGATGATGAATGTCTTTATGAATAAAATGAGTGCTTATGATGAATGTGATATACTTAAATTTTAATTATAAAATGGTTAATAGAGATAAAAGTATACTAGGTCGGTTGAATAATAAATGGATTAATAAAATAAATTGTCGTTTGAAATCAATTTTGTAACAAACAATGATAAATTTAAAATAAACCAAGTTAATGAAATTCCATGAGTTTAAAATCAATTGTGGAATATAAATTAATTTAAATTGAAATTTATATGGTCTAAATTAATGGTTTCTTTTGTAATTCAAGTCTATTTTCTTCTGGTTGTTTCTATACTCCTACCACCTTCCTTTTCGGGGACGAAAAGTTTTGAGTGGGGGAGAGTGTAAGGACCCGTAAATTTAACCGGTTTTAATAACGTTATTAATTGAAATTTTATGGAATTTTAAACGAAAAAATTTCGTAATATAAAATTTAATATTTGCGTCAAATTAAAGATAGCAACTGGTAAATTTTCTTCCGAAAATATAAATGTTTATTTCGCGCTTAAATTTACTTCAATTTAATCAGTTAAAAGTGATGAAAATAAAACGTTTTCGAAATTTAAATATTTTTACATAGAAAAATTCTAAATCATCTTCTAAGCAAGACACCATTTTTTGTTTTTCAAAATTTGGACTTCTTTAGCTCCATCGATCTAATTTTTGTTGCGTTTTTGTTGCATTTTCTGCTGTTAGAAAATTCAAATTTTTATAATTCAATCGTACCACTAATATCCGTATATCGTTTGATCGTCTCGTCGTGCTGATCTGTACGGTATATTCATCTCTGAGTTTCGAAGTCCGATACTCAAAGGCTTTACGAAACGGTAACCATACCGTT
This sequence comes from Allium cepa, assembly GCA_030765085.1. Lineage (NCBI taxonomy): Eukaryota > Viridiplantae > Streptophyta > Magnoliopsida > Asparagales > Amaryllidaceae > Allium > Allium cepa. The sequence goes on from CM060929.1 coordinate 68,128,113, forward strand.
ACGCTTACCGTATCCGTTTTAGAGCCTTTTTGTTTCTGAGTCATTTCGTTTTCTTTGTCATTCATTTCCCAGCGTGCAAAGCTGTCAACCACTAAAATTTATTATTTTTTGGCATTCGCGTTGGACCTTTGGTTGCCCACTTTCATCTCAATATGTGGTTCATTTATCTCAGCACCTTTAATCCTCTTCCTCTTCTCTGTAATTTATTTATCTTCTCCAAATTTTAGCCTCTTGTTCCTCTTCATACCGTTCAAATCTCCTCTCCCCTCCACCCTAAGTTCCACCGACCGCCGCCCACCTTGCCGTCGACAAAACCCATGTCCTCCTTTGCTTCTCGCCCTCCGCTTTATCCACCTTTTTGGCCACCTCACGGAATCGATCAACCTCCAGCCCAAAGCCTCCACCCAAACTCCACTGCCTCACCCATTGGCCTCATTCGCAGCCACCTTCCCAGCGACTGTCCCTTCACCCGACTTCGGCCATCATCCATCGAAGCGGCCAGCACACCAGAAACACATCGTCACTCTCATCACAACACACGCACCAAACCACCAGCAACCCGCGTGCGTCAGCCTCCTCCCACGCCGAGCACACGTCCTCTCTCCGGCCGATCTACCACCCTAGTCCACAAGCACCTCCGGCCTCCATCTCTCCACGGCCTCACGCAACCCAGCACCGCCACTTCTCTTCTTTCCCCTAGCCTCTGCCTTCTCTATTTGAAATAGGTATATACTACATTTATATTATATAACATTATATGTATTTGATTTACAAGTTGTCATTGTATGCTATGTGTTATATTTAAAAGTGAATATACTGATTCACTTTGATTTGTTTATACGTTCATTTTAATTATATAAATCTGTAGATTTGTTTATATTGCTAATATACTATGATTTCCATGTTTGTTTCCCTTGTTTATATATATATTAGTAATTTGTAAGTTTTATATAGGTTTCAGGTTTATATAGTATGTTTGTTTATATACTAGCCTGCATATTTTATTTGCAAATTTAGTTAATCATGGTTTTCATGTTCTAACTTTGTTTTCCAGATCTTCTATTCTGCTATTTTGTTTATTTAAGTTTCAATATATATATATATAGTATATATGTCAGTAGATATAAATGTTTTTTAATATTTATACATTTATATAAAGTAAAGCTTTGAAAATTTTAATATTTATATACATTCGTTGTTATATACATAAGACGGTATATATGCTAGATAGTATAAAATAAACATGAGAATTCTATATATTGATATTATTTGGTTAGTATATCGATTTTTATTTAAAAATATAAGTTTATATGCCTAATTTTGCAGTCAGGGATGTGTTATAAAGGTAGCCTGTACTCAGTTTGAATTTTGAACATACGTATATTATAACCTGTTATGTTAGTATATTTATATATATCTTTATATATCGGCAGCATATATATGTATTGATTTTGTCAGTTTGTATAGGGATTATAAGATATGTATATATTTATATTAGATGTATAGAATATGCTTGTTCTTATATATATAGGTTACCAATTACTTACTTCAATGTATGTTATATAAATGTATGTACTGTTATATATTTGTCTGAAAAGAAGAAATTTTTTTGAAGTAAGGCTGCTATTCATTTAAACTCCATTCGCAGTCATTTCTTTTCAAACCTTTTGCGTGATTTTCAAATGCTGCTTATAGTATTGTTTTGAAATTGAAATGCCTACTTATATTTGGATTTCTCTTTAGAAACATATGCATATTGTTTAAATTATAACTTATAGGTAAGTTTGTGTATATGTTCATATACATTAGTTTATATTGATTATCTCCGATATTTTATTTTTGACTTACAGTATGTTTACAATATATATCATATCCAAAATATATTAATATTTTGATTATCTCGGATATTGGTCTTTAAATGTAGATATTTTGATTTTGGTTGGTTATTGGTTTTAAAGAAAAATGTATATATAGATCTTATGTTGATAGATATTTTAGGTTGAATATGGATTTTATGAAAAATTATCGCATTATTTTGTTTCGGTTATTTAAATATGTTCACTTATACCCGATTATCATCATAAATCCAATTCTGATTTGATTTCGTCAATTCCTATTTGTCAGCATTGCTTGTTAAATTCGCGTTCAATCTAGCTTTGCTATGGATTCGTAACTCATCTGATTCTCGTTCGTCTCTAGGCTCGAAAGTTGAGCAATCACTCTCGATTAATGTTCTTTTATTTATTAAATATGATTTCAATCGAAATGACAATTGAAATATGCTATTGTTAGTTATTTACATTATTATATATATGTTATTACCTGCATCGGTTCACCTGTGACATCTAACACCATTATCTGTTAATTATTTATGCGATGATAATCCAGTTTGGTTGATAATTGATTGATTGATTGTTTGTTGTTTATATTGGATGTTAAATTGTAATGTATAAAGTGATAAATATTATACAATTGAATTTGACGTAGGATATTTTAAAATTTGAATCGACATATGTGTTGAAATTGATTAGTTAATATGACCCCTTAAATTTTTAATTATTTGGCACGTAGAGATATGGTTAATCGCACTTTGAACTATTTAAACGTATGTTGTGTAAATTGATGTAGTATAAAATTGAATAATTGATGTCAAGTATAGAATTGCATAGAATAATTAGTGTAATAATCTTTAATCTACATGAAATTATAGTGTAGATTCTATAAATAATTATATTAATTTGCACTAACAACAAATGTAAATTGATACGATTGTTTCGGGATTATTTGAATTAATTATTGAATTGTTATTGACTGTTGTTACTCCTTGTTTATTTACTCTGACACCATCCCAGTTATCACACAACAAGTTCCCTTTGCTATGCTGAAATTTTTGAATTGAAATGGAATCGGGTTGAAATGATAAATACCCAAATGAACTTGACTTAGGATAGAGAATTAAATAAAAACCCGATTGGTCAATAATTTAATTTGAAAATAAAATGAAGAATTTATTTGAATAAATAATAAGTTTAGAAAGAAATTGGAATTTGAATTTAATGAAAGTAATTGTTAATATTAATATTTGAAACAAAATATTAACATAATAGTTGTTAAGAGAACGTTGTTTTATAATAAATTATTTGACAATAAAACTTGGAATTATTCATTGATTAAGTTGAAATTATTTAATAATTAAGTTTGAAATATTGAATAATTAAGTTTTGAAATTATTTAATAATTATATAAGATTGAATTATTTGTTAATTAAATAAAATTGAATTCTTTGATAAGGAAAATTGAACTTTTGAATAAATGAATTTGAACTTCGTTGATGAATGAAATTTGGTTTCCTTTATTAATCAAGCTTTGGGGAAAATTTAAGTAAGTTAATAAGTGGAATTGAACTTCTTGAATATGTGAAATTTAGTTCTTTATTAATTTTTTGAAATTGTAACTACGTAAATAAATAAGTGAAATCGAATTCCTTTAACAAGAAATAAAAATGTGATCTATAAGAATTGATGTAAGACTTGTAATTTAGAGAATTTGATTTGACGAATTTAATTTAATTCAATTTGCAGTTTTGATATAATGAAGTTGAACGTAAGTAATTGACTTAATAAATTGGATATTAAATGGAATTTGTTTTAAATGATAAATTAACTTAATGAATATTGAATGAAATCGACAAATGAGTTTAAATTGGTTTGAATGTTAATTTAAATTAATTGAAATGATTTCTTAATGAAATTTACATACGAGCTTGAATCAATATTCGAATTGTTTAAAATAAAAATTGAAATTGAATTATAAGATTTTGAAATGGTATTTGTAAGTTTGAAACGTAGATATGGAAATTGATTTTTGAAAGACAAACGAAAGGTTGATTTATAAATTCTAATTGAAATTGAATTTGATTTGGTTTTGAAAATTATTAAACGACCAATCGGTGTAATAATCATGAAATTTATTAAAGGGACTGGAATCAGTTATGGACATACTCTCTGTCTTAACCGAAAACCACTTTAATAACTCTATGCGGACTGTGATCCAGAATGAAGTGGTTGGAATGATGTACGCGATGACTGAAGAAAGAGAACGTTAATGGATTGCCTTGACACTTGTGTCAAATTGGAAACGACTAAAACAGGAGTCGTGCCGGGCCAAATGGGGTTAGCCACCTCGAGCGAACACACTTCTTCGTAAACTACTCATTACTTATTATTGATTGGTGCACCCTCGTACTTTTGGGAGTGTTGTTTCGCGGTGTTGCGATCGTTGCGGCGATGCGTTCTCACCAGTCCGGATCAGGAAAGCGGTAGTTTCACTACCTTGGGTATTGCCTCATGTGCCTTGTCATACTTGTATCCCTATATACGCGACCACTACGAATTTGTTTTGTGTTATACCTATGAATTACTCGCTGATATCCCACTAGTTTACGGTGGAGTTTACAGTGCTGTATAGACTATGACATTTATATAAAATGTTTTAAGGGGGATAATTGTAACGCCTTAACAATATTTTGATACTTTATATTACTGATAGACATTATCTACTTAGCGTACACTACTACATAGTAGATAGTTTAACGGATCCTTAGAGGATGGTTATTCCAATGTCCTTTGAGTTATTTTTGTTTCAATTGTTATTTCACTTGAGTTGGATTTATTGATACAAGAATGTTAATCCTAACTTGAGTGTTTTGTGTTTTGCTTTACGCTCGGGTCAGACCGAGTGGTTCAGCTTTTGAGACTCACCTTTGGAGTTTGAGCTTCGCTTGGAGATCCATCCATCTATCCAGCTTACAGTATTCTATGATTCCAGTGATGTATTCTGATTTTTACCTGATGTATCTTGTTACTCTTTTATTGTATTTGGTTTAAAACTGATGTATTTTATATATTTATATAGTAGCTTCATGAACTACTATCTCTTTTACTTTCGTTGTCTGTGTCTGTGATTCTATGATTATTTATTTACTGTATATCTGAGTTTTGCCAAATTTAAATTAACGATTCGGTATTTTGAATTATTCAAGTCCGACATGTGCGGATGCGAATAGTCCAAAATAGCGGGTCGTTACACTTTGTCAAGTTTCATGAAAGTTAGTAAGTGTTTAAAGGGATGTGTTATAGTTTGATGGCTTATGTTGGCTAATCAATAGCACAAATATGTCCTACTTATGATAAGCACATCAATCAAAGCATTAATGACCATAAAAGAAAGTTCATGCTTTCATATGTGTTGAACTACATGATCTAAAGAGTGGATTTATTCTCTAAATTGTCACTTAACCCATATATTTACATCTCTTCCTTTTAGTTAGTTAGCTAATTTTCTAGCTTAACATTCTCTTCAACTTTGGTTTAATTTGATTGAATAGAAATTTAAAATCATCAATTCACTGCGGATCAACCCGCATTCCCTATGTGCTACATTCGTACACCGTGCGCTTGCGGTTATTTTTAATTTAAATTCGTTCGATGTTTTTCTAAACAGATAGAATATCCGTCGACGAACACTCGTTCGTCTCAGAGAAGGCTGTTAAGCTAAGAGAATAAATTCTGCGCTATAAACGGAAATGTATTTGATAGAAACCAGCTTTATATCTCAAAGTGTAACGTTAGACATACATCCATACAAGTCCGTTCCGGGTTCGAACGGAACCGAAGGCACTTCAAAAGAAACCTTTACAAATCTGGGTATTCACAATCCAGATCGGACTCCCCATCACATTGGAGATCTCTATATCGAGGCCAATTGATGCAGAGACATTCGACAGGTAATCCTTTCATTTTCGAAAATACCCGGTCTTCACCACCATCTACAAATGCTATCCATTTCATCGTATCATTATTCGGAATGGGTTATGTGACATAAAGTCCTCTCTCGGCTAAATCGAATAATGAGCGCTTAATTTAAAAACAATATGGATATATTGGGATCTTAGTTAAGTTACAACTTTTCAACACTTGTTTATCCAAAACAAATTTCCACTTTTAATCTTTTAAACAAAAGATTCACCCTTTAAGGAACTTTTCAATTTGAAACAAAGTTCACCAATCTTTAACAAAGATTCATTCATAGCTTTCAAAATAATTCCATTTCAAATTTGAAACCGTTACAACAAAAAATGGAAGTTCTTTCTTTATATGAAAACAATTATCTTTTGAAAACAAGGGTTTTCATTTTAGGAAAATCGGATTACATTTCCTCAAGTTAAACCCTTCAAGTATAAACTTGGGTTAAATTTAAATTCCTAAAATAATATTTTTAATATACTTCAAAAAAGGTTTAAAATCCATATATATATATATACATATATATATATATATTGTATAACTTGTATACCCTTTCAAACCAGAATTTCCAAAACAATTTCAAAACTTAAACAAGACATATTAAATTTCAATTACAAAACTTCTTTTCAAAAGCTTTTCATACTCAACCCAATTCCAATTCCATACCATTTGGATTCAAAATTCAACTTTTAAAATCATTTCACCATTTGAATAAAATAATATTAAATTCAAAATATCTACGACTTAAACAATTCCTCGTGAAATTCATATTTTTGTGTGAGTGGTGTTGTCCAAGGGTTTTACACACTACAATAACATATCACAACCATCATCAATTTAAGCACAATAATATCGATAAGCGATACAATCCTATAACGCTTATCTTCATTCACAGATTCGTAAATGAATATGTAAATTCATCATAGATAAATAAATCACATTTCATAGCTCAATCATATCACAGAACATGACACATCAGGGATATCAAACAATTCAAAGCATTCAATACAAATCAAATATCTATAAGTAAGATCAATTGATCACTTGATTAATTTAAACCAGATTAATTACATATGAATAAATTACTAATCCTGGTTAATTAACATTAGTTAATTACAAACTATTTTAATTAATTATCCTTTAATCATTTAATAATTAACCTTTAATAATAAATTAATCAACCTTTAATTATTGATTAACCAGTCTCAATTAATAAATCAATCAAACTTTGATCATTAAATAACTAACCTTTAATCATTTAATTATTCTTTAATTAATTATCGTCAATCAATTATATTAATTAATTAATTGACCCTTAGTTAATAAATCATCTCTTAATCATTTTCATTAACAAATTAACATTTAATTAATTAATTATCCCAAAATTAATTACCTTAATTAACTAATCACGTAAATTAATTATCCTTTAATTAATTATTCTTAATTACTTTCATTAAGTAATTATCTTTAAGTAATTAATTACTCTTAATTTATAAATCCTTTAATTAATTACATTAATAATTCTTTTAATTTAATAAGAGTAATTAATTAGCCTAAAACATGTAATTAGTTGTAATTTAATTACACAAAGTAATTAGCATTTAAATCAATTACACAAAGTAATTATTCATCAATTTACTTTAAAAACATTTAATCTTTAAACCTTTAGTCTTTGAAACAAAATTTTTATTAATCCATAAATTAACTTGGATTTTTAAGTTAATTAACAACTAAAAACATTTTATCTTTTCAATTAACTTCTTAACTACAACATTAAGTTTATTTAAAATAATCTTTCAAAACAAAAGGTTATATATTAAAACACATTTAAACTTGATTAACATTTTCTTTATAACATACTCATGTCTTTAGTTTTAAACCTTGGTACAATATTTGCTTAATAACTTAAAACTTGGTACAAATTTTTATTTTCAAAATTTTTAAGATCGGTAAACATTTTTTTCTTTTAAATTTTGAAAACCTGGTAACCAACATAAGAAAAACCCGAGCTCAAGTTCAAATTTCCTGAGGTTGTCCTTGTGCAAACCTCGCATCGACACTACTTCGAGTCAAACGCGATTTATTCCGAATAAAAACCCAATAACAACTTCATCTTCCCCAAAATTTTAAACCAACCCAGATACGCCTAATACCCCATGCACGTACACCATCGCCTCGATCACCTCCGGTCACTATCGCGACCACTCACAAGTCGACGACGATCATCTCATACCGAACGACCACCAGATCGATGGTCGATTCGATCAATCGAAAAACGAACCCATACGAGCATCTGGAACCCAAAATAGATCATCGAAAAACGTCTCGTCTCGTCCATCTCGAACACCTGAGATCACGCCACCACATCTATAGCTTCACCACATGAAAACACATCAATCCCTTCGGGTTCAATCGATTTCGATACCCTATCAATGACGAACAAGCTCAGAAAATATCATTGACCAAAACTAATGATCGAACCCCAGTTCGACGCCGCCTGTCCACCACGGCCATCGATAAATCCTTCCTTTATTTTTCCTATGACCACTATCCATCCAGCTACCCTCAGCTCCAGCCACGATGACTAACACTTCGCCTAACGTCGAAAATCGACAATATTCCATTTCCTGTACATCTCGAAATATCTCACCATATACTTGTTTAAAAATCATGGTTTCTCTACCTAAATTCAACATTTAAAATACGAATCGCATTATAAAATCCAAACTCGAAATTTTATACATTGATTTTTCAGATTTAAAAAGTTCACTATAGTTTTCTTTCTTTCCAGTAAAATATCTTACTTATTTTACTTATAAATATTTTTTAAAATAGCATTTGGTTAATATAAACAAATTTTATTTAAGGATTATGGACTAGCATCGATCATATGAAGAGATATTGAATTTTTAATCTTGTTTTTGAAACTTGTAAACTAATAACAGATGTAAATATACCTGTTCACAAACATGTATATTCAACATTTGCATATATCTAAACATTTTTCCACAACTTCATTTCGCGAACAACCAATTACAAATCATTAAAAAGGAATTTTATCACCTGACATTGAACGAAGAACCGATTTTTATTTTTATTTCCTTCATCTGGATCTTGAAACTTGAATCTGCTACTTAGTTGTTAGTTGTTGAATTTGAACTTTATGTTTTCTTTGCTTTGCTATATGAATTTGCTGCTAGAATTTACTGCATGCTTTTGTTTTTTGGTTTCTCATTTAGTTAAAGCAGAAGTTGAACTTTGAGTTGCTTAGGTTGATCATTGAGATGATCTGCTTGCTTTGAGACGGTTGTTGATTTTTGCTTGAATTGTTCCTGTGACGACCCGGAATTTTGGTCGTTAGATTTGAACATTTAATTCATTTGAAATGTTGAATGTGAATTATGATTTGGTTTTGAAACAAATTTTTTTTGATTAGATTAATGAAATTAGTTAAAATTCAAATATGGTAATTCAATTGGATTTGCATAATAATAATTAAATATTTGGAATTGGAATAATTGGAGAATCTGGGTGTAAATAGATATAAAAATAGTTTCTAAAATTTATTTTAAGTCTATTTGGATTTAAATAATGATGTTGGACTGTTGGATGGAATTAAAAGTCGATAGGTTAAATTTGGAATTTTATATTAATTTAATAGTGGAATTTAATAGTATAATAATGCAAATAATCAGATTTTGGTTCGAAATGAATCAGAATGATTTATGATGTGAATATAATTTATGTATGATTTATAATAAATTTAGTAAAGTTTAAAAGTGAATTTTAGATGATTTCGACGATTTTGAAAACCGCTCGAATTAGTCGACGAGTTAAAATAGCCTTCCGAGGCACAGTCTCGGAATTCGACGAAACCAGTTCCATTGGATCTGCAATAGTTAATTATTATTGGATTTCAATTTTCGTAGCATTTGGATTACCGTTTGTTCGTATGGTGAGAAAATTATTGAAATTAAAATCGATAATTTAATATTTAAATTTGATTCAAAAGGCTATCTTCCACATATGATCGAATTAGGCTCCCAAACCCGTTCCATTGTGTTTGGAATACAGGTAAAACCTTAAAAACGCCCGACGGCACGTGTGTTAATGCTAAAATTGAACGCTAACACCCCGGTGTAAGTAGAAATAAAGTGAAAGCACCACCCGTCAATGCGGGAATTAGAAGTAAGTAGAAAAGTCACAGAAAAAACAGTAAAGAGACAACAGTTTTATAGTGGTTCGGCTTCAAGTTACGCCTACGTCCACTTTAATCCCCTTTATTGCTGATTCGATTACAACTTATACAACAATCTTCGATTACAACACCACTTAGACAAAATCTAGAACTCAGATGTAGGATAATTCTTCAAATTCATGTTGAATGTATTAGATCTCTTCTTGAAGTTCGTTGAAATATCTTTCGTGTTTGAAGTGTCGAATGAGTCGAGAAATCAGCAGAGTATAGGCGTTCCAGAAATGAGCCCAAAAGTCCATTTTCAGTGGGAGTAGGTGGGGTATTTATAGGGAAAATCTGGGTTAAGTCGTAGGTCGCGAATGACCTAAGGGTAGGTCGTAGGTCGCGAGCGACCTAAGAGATACAAGCTATGGCTCGTCTTGGTTGCACTTGGTCTTACCTGAGCGGGTTAGTAGGTCATGGGCGACCTAGAGGAGAGTGGTAAGCGACTCAATCACGTGGAGGTACCTAGTGGTGCGACCTAGGCTAGTTGTGGGAGTAGTAGCGACCTAGTACCTGCTCGACCTATAACAGAGCGATATAATAATGGGAAGTTCATAGCTCGTTAAGTTGCTAACTCATTAGCTCGTTAACTTGTTAGCTCGCTAACTCGTTAGGTTCTCTTGAGTCTTTAGCTCGTTAAGTCGTTAAGCCTCTCTATTGTGATATGCTTTTGTCCTGTGTTGATAGTTAGGTCGCTAGGTCGTGATAACTTTAGGTCGTTAGATTGTGATAACTTTAGGTCGTTAGGTCGTGATAACTTTAGGTCGTTATGTCGTGATAACATTAGGTTGCTAGGTCGTTGTAGAACTTCGACCCTGTTAGCTTGTTCACACTTTAATTCCTTCGGTCGCTTATTTCCTAAGGTCGTTGAGTCATGAAATAGAGGAGTTAACATTTGCCCCTCGAAGTACACGTCTATGTCGTAGGTCGTGTGCTTCGACCTAATTTCGCTAGGTCGTGAGCGACCCAAGAGATTTGCTAACTCGCATGCCCATTCGTCTTCTTTTCCTTGCCCTATATAAGTTGTTAGCTCGTTTCTTTCACCTTAACTACTGTGACAACCTGATCTTCCATTAACAAACCTTCGAGCTCTCAAAGGCGAATTCAAGCTAATCAGTCGCCGATTCATCTCTACTATCATATTACGTAAGTGAATACGATCTTTGTCCAACTATGATCACTGCCGAATTGTGAATCCCCTTCATCTGACCCTAGTCCAAATCCATGCATCGAGGTTTCACTTCGAGTCAGGTTGCGATCGATTTTCGATCGTCGTTGGTTACGTTGTCGTTGTGATTCACGAGAGCACAGCAGTGCGTTGGATTCTGAGATGATTTGAATCAGTTTTGGGTGATTTGGTGGTATGGAGAGATAATAGACTTCACTAAAAGGATGATGGATTTCATTGTGTAGGTGATAATGGGTTATCGGATCACGAGTTAACGAGATAGCGAGCTATTGAGTGGAGAGGAGTTAGCGGGTTAAGGAAAGTAGGGCATAGCGGTTTTGATAGGAGATAGATTGAGATTGCTGAGTTACATCAGAAGCGACCTAGTGAAACTGAGCGACATAACACCCTTTACGACTTAACAGATTTAGCCGACCTAACAAACCGACCGACTTAAGAATCCTTACGACCTAAGGGAAGCTGAACGACTTTCAAATTCGCGACCTAGCTTCTTGCAGCATCGCCTTTTGCGACTTAATTTGCTGGAATAACATAAAGCTTAAAGCAGAGCGACTTACCAAATTAACGACCTAACTTCTTGCGGCAGAGGTTTTAGGTCGCGGCCGGGCTAGTACTTAGACAAATTTGCATTATCTTGACCTGAAGCCTTATTCCTTAAAATGCATCATAACTTTAACTTGTAGGTATATGAATAATGAACTTTTGATTTGAACAGAACGACTTAATGGAACTTCGACCTATGCTAAGTTGCTTGAACTTGTTTGCTTGCAAAAATATGACAGCATTTAACTTGAATCCTCAACCTGAACTGTCGAGATAACTTGCCTGAACTCGTTGCATTTCTTTACAGATTATATTAACTTTAACGCTAATAACCTATTAAACACAACATTTGCAGAAAAATGGGACGAATATACTCATCATCGACCGCCTACATCAAGTGATGGATTAGATTAAAGAACTCGTTATTTTACTTAAATAAAATAGTATGAAACTTGCCAAAGATGAAGTGATGTGAATCAACTAATTAAATGAAGTATCAACGCAAAATTCTTACAGTTATAACTGTTTATTACTAAATATCATCTGCATTGATACTACACTTAACTTTGGTTTGATAACAAGCTTAGAAACTCCCTGAATTGATATGCATTAATCATTACTATTTCATGTTTTATTTTATTTACTTGTTATTTCAGTAGCTTTGCACAACACTTCACACGCTTTTAGAAAACGTGCACCTTCATATTTTAATATCCAGTTCCTTGTGTAGAATGTCTTCTCAGCAATAAGAAATAATAGGGCAAGCTGGAGAAGTCTTCCCAATAGCTAACCCGCTGGATAATCCCCCGGAAAGAATTCCAACTTCTCTGAATCAACGGGTGTTCAGCCAGTTATGCACTCAGTTTGGTATTGCCGAAACGGATGCCCTGCTTCCTGGGGTTAATGATACTGTTGACAGGCCACCTCGGGGTTTTATCGTAGTTAATCGTCAAATGTGCTTGAGTGGAGCTATTCCTTCCTTTAACGATTTTCTTCAACAGCTCCTTCTCCAATTGACTATCTCTCCCTTCCAGTTGCATCCCAATGGCTACGCCAACTTGATGGGACTATGTGTACTTTTCAAGAGGACACTCGACCGTCTTCCAAGCTTTGAAGAAATTTGTTACTTATGCACATTCGCGAAGAACAAAGATCACCCCTCTATAATCCTTGTGAGAAGCGCAAGGAACCAAAAATTGATCACCGATCTCCCCGAAAGCGCCCACGGTTTTCTGAATAAATTTTTGTTCTTCCGTTGCCCCCTAGGATTTCACAGCATTTGGAGAATAGGAAGTAAGCTTTCCTATCTCCGTTCCTTCCGTTTCTGAACTTTCCAAAATCCACATTGTTAAGTGCTAACTTCGTTCTTTACTTTTGCAGCACTTACTCCTCCTTCCAGTGATTCAAGCCATAAGCCAACTTTTGAAAGACTAAGTGTTGTGGCGGTTGAGGAGAGAAGTATCAAATTTTTACTAAAGGACGAATATTTGCATCAATTCGGACTTTTGCACCCCTCTCGATCTACTCAGCTTCAAGATGCCCCTGGTTCTAGAGCAGAAATATCAGATGCCCTAGATTCTGTCGAAGAACATGCACCGAAGGAGCTTACTACTGAGGCTTTATAAGTAAAATGTTCTGCTTCCGTTGACGTCGCGGGGTCATCCGGAAAATTTGTACTTCCCCTAGTTATTGAAGAAGTGGAACCTCCTCAACACTCCGAGAAGGCTGCTGATGAAGGAGCTGAGAGAAAGAGTCCCGCTGGGCATGACAGTGATGATATTTTTGAGGGGTTGAGCGATTTGGTGGTTACTTCACGTGAACTCTTCAAGGATGATTCTACTGCTTCTAAACTTACTTCTCCAGCGATTGGAGTGACATTAGTTTTGCAAATATCTCCATCAACCCAAGAGATAACTCTTAAGCCGAAGAGTGGTTTATAGCTTAACGCGCGTAGTTCACATGCCACACACACTTAGAATTTTAGCAGCTTTGTGCACTTAACTTATTTTCTTTGAAGATTTCTGAACTTCTCTCTTCTTCATTTTCAGGTTCTCCAATGGGACGTAGCGGCTCTTACTATGATGATTTTCAGCGTTATGGGAGATGCAACTCTTATGATCCCAAGCGGCACCTTCCTTCCCCTAGGGAGACCGACGAAGAAAGAGCCGCAAGAAAAGCTCATGAGAGACGGGCCTATGAAGAGCGCTATGGGAGACGGGATGAGCGACATGATTCTTCCCAGAGAGGTGATGATTCCCACAAAAGAAAATCTCATGACGACAAGGGGAAAAGTCACATCGCTAAAGATCCAAGTAAACTGGCCAAGCTTAGCGAAAGGCCGGAATCTGAAATTTCTGAAAAGCCCGTTGCTCCCATCTCTTTGGAAATCCATTCCAGCACTCCTGCCCTTCAAAGAGCTGATATTCAAACGATCATCAGTAGGCCTTCATATCATGTTGGACAGGGTTCGGCTACTCTTCAAAGCCGGTTTTCGCACTGGTGCTTAAAAGAAGTGTGTTTTGATCTTGATTTGGTCCCAATCGACAAGCAAGCTATGTTGCGAAATCTTGATGACGTCAAACTCGATATTGAGAGAATGTATGGTTGGCAAAAACTTGTTGACGAACTTCAAAGAGTAAACCGTGCAAATCTCGAAGCCATGCTGACTATGGAAAATAATAAATCTGAGTGGCAAAAAACTCTCGACCAGCATGATGCAGAGATGAAGAGCATCGCCGCTTACAAGGAGAAGCTTGAAGCGGAAATTGACAAACTCAAAGAAGAGCTTGCCACTTCTTCCACTTCTTATTCTCAAAAAGAAGAAGTGCTTCAAAAACAGGTGAGAGATGCTCATGCCGGACAAAGAGAAGCTGAAGCTAAATTCGAAGCACAGCAGTATGTGGTAGAAAGCTACCGAACTGACGTTGCTCAGTTGCGAGAAAAAATCAGCTCCCAGAACATGGAAATTGAAATGTTAAGAGCTTAACTTTCTGAAGTTGAAAAAGAGCGCGATGAAGCTATCGCCGGCAAAGCAGCAGCCGAAAAGTCTCATGAAGCAACCAAGGCAAACATCAGCTCTACCTTATTTGAGTTTTACATACATAGTGTTTTGGGGCGCGGTAGCCTTTCGTTTTTGGGACCGAAGTACAAAATCACTTTGGCCGAAGTGTGGGAGGCTGCAATTGATATGCTTGGAGGCACTGGCTATGCTGAAGCAGATATTGAGGCACACTATCTGGATGATGATGCACGCGAAGACCTTGCCAAGGGTAAGGAGCAACTTGCTAAACAGCGAGCCGGAATGGCGGAAGGAGAATCTTTAGGGTAGGCACATTCGACGACCCGACTCTTCCTTCGGTTATAGCCGACATTGATATCATTGGCTCCGGTTCCCATTCCCCGCCTCCCGCTAAGGCTGACCTCGAAGTTGCAACTGCTCATAGTGGGGATGAGGCTCAAGAGAGTGCTGAAGCACACGGCTTTGAAGTTGACGTGATACAACCAACTTCTCTAGGTAACTTCAATGTTGATCCAGCTCAAGTAGATTACTCGTTTGCTTCGATCGAGTTCGATGAGCTTCTTGCTTATTTCTTAAGTCTCGATGAGCCACTATCTCCTCTTTTATGAGAAATTCTGATTTTAACTTTTCTTCTTCTGTATTGAAAACACCAAGTGTTGTGCAGACTTCTCCTCCTCTAGCTGTTCCACCTCCGTCTCTTCAAATTACTCCTCCTTCCGCTTCTCAACCGGGGTCGCAAGAAGAACTGATAGAAGCTCTTCAAGGCTTGGACGACACGGCTGCTTCGCAAGAGCAGAAGGCTGAGGAACCTGAAGAAAGTGAAAAGACTCCGGAGCAATTTCATGATGACACAAAACTGTCTGCACTTATCACTCTGGGCAGCGAGTTTTCTTCAAAGAAGAAGGGGAAGCGTGCAGTTTCAAATAGGAGAAGGAAAAGCACTTCTACTGGCGAAGAGAAGGCAGAAGTAGACCCAGCTGTACCTCTATCTCCTTCTTCCCTGACTCATCCATGCCGGCTCCCAAAGTTAACTATTAGGCCAGGCGAGAGCTCTAAAGTTGGCGGGAAGAAAAAATAATGAGTCTTGTTCTACCCTTCTTATTTTGCTTTTTGTTTGTACATAAAGGCTTATATTGACCGGAATTTGTGCGGGCACCGGTCCCCGCTCTTTTGAAACCTGCACATGTGTAAAAATTTATAGTATGGAATGAAATGATTCTTTTTACTTGTACAGTCTTTGACTGTATTTGTGAATGCATTTATTCCTTTTTTTTGCACAAGTTTCTTCACTGTGATATTGCAATAAGTTTGTAATATGTTGCTTGAGCATTGCTTTTATTAATATAGCTATATTATATTGTATTGCCCCCATACCACGACTTATTGCAATTTCTTTCATTTGATAAAACTTTGGAGAATAGTTCTTCTATTTCGAGAAGACTTGTACTCTTAAGTTGGAGAACACTTCTTCCATTTTGAGAAGGCTTGCACTCTTTCTTTAGAGAATAATTTTTTTCATTTTCAGGAAATGTAACTCTGCTTAGTAGAGTATGCCTTGTATTGGAGAAGTCTTCACTCTCTTTTGTTTGAAAAAGTTTTTACACTTCACTTTCGGAGATAGTCACTTTTATTTTTTGACAAGTGGATTCTCCTACGCGGTGAAGTGAGTTTCCAAAGAAGGCTTTGAATTGGCAATACAACTTCTGGGGAAGAATATCTTCAAGATGGAGAAATTGATCTTCCCTTGAGAGTTGCAGTGTGCCTCCGAAGAGAGCTTTTTTTCCCTTTTTTTGTTGTGCCTCATTGGAGGGCTTTTTTGCTTCGTTCGCTTGAAAGTGCTTTTCTTGGGACGTGCCTCCGAAGAGGTCTTGTGCCTCCGAAGAGGGCTTGTGCTTCCGAAGAGGGATTTTGCCTCCGAAGAGGTCTTGTGGTGCCTCTAGAGAGGGCTTCTGCCTCCGAAGAGGGCATGTATGCCTTTGGAGAAGGCTCGGGCCTCCGAAGAAGGCTTGTGGTGCCTCGGGAGAGGGCTTTTGCCTCCGAAGAGGTCATGTGCCTCCGAAGAGGGCTTGTGCCTCCGAAGAAGTTTTTATTCGATTGCCTGGAAGTTACTTTCTCATGGTTGAATGGATTCACGGGGCGGACGCAAGTTACTTAATTGGATGTTCATTTGCACAAACGATCGCAACTAGTTAACAAGGGCCCTGTGCCTTCCACTTGGGAAGGTGCCCCTCCTGTGATTCCACCAATCTTTTTTTGGTTGAGAATAGAACTTTCTTTTTTCGGCGTGCCTCCGAAGAGGGCTTTATCCTTCGAAGAGTTGTGCCTCTGAACAGGGCTTGTGCCCCTAAAGAGGGCTTTTGGTTTGCCGGAAAGCTACTTCTCACAGTTAAATGGATCCACGGGGCGGACGCAAGCTACTCGATTAGATGTTCGTTTGCACAAACGATCACAATCAGTTAGCAAGGGCCCTATGCCTTCCACTTGGGATGGTGCCCCTCCGGTGGTTCCACCAACCTAATTGGCTGAGAAGAACACTTCCACTTTTTGGCATGCCTCTGAGAAGGGCTTTGCTGTCTGCTTGCCCATGTCTTTTCACCATCTGCCATTAAGCGATTCTCGGTTATCATTTCCAAACCAATGCTCTTTTCTTTGCCAGTCATTTGTTCCTTTTCCAGAGAAGTGCACTTCACTGTTGAGTGAATCCACGGGGCAGACGCATGCTATTTGACTGGATGTGTGTTTGCACAAAACGATCACAATCAGTTAGCAAGGGCCTGGAACCTTCACGTTGGGAAGGTGCCCCTCCGGTGGAATCACCAACTACTTGTGAGAAGCACTTTTGATGTAGGAATTGAATGTGGGATTTTTGTGACTTGACATTTTTTGTTGAGTGGTTTATAGGAACCGCTGAGCCTTGGGATGTGTCAAATATGTAAGCTTTGCTTTGATAGCCTGCAATATTAAATCGACATCTTAGCCATATCTTTAAAATATTTGCATATCGAAATGAAACAGGCGTTTTATAGTAGTAAAGAACACAAGATCTATAGTTCTTATTATTGATTTGCATCGAGTTTACAATGGCTCTTAATACGATAATGATACATCCATCATCATTTTACAAATTTGAAGCAAAGCCTTTAAGTAAAATGTGGACGCAAGCGGTTGCTGCCAGTTTTCGAGATTCGATCTCCGGTGTGAGGAGAGTTCCATTTCCATTGCAATCATTGCTTTTGATCCGTATGTTAATAAGAACGGATTGTGCCCAGTCACAATTTTATTGGATAGTTCTATATCCCCATAGTGCTAGTGGTAGCTTATCGGCCCAACCACCTTTTGCTGCTTTCAGCTGCTTTTTTGATGGTTGATTTGATACTTTTGTTCACTGCTTCCACTTGCCCGTTTGTCTGCGGATGAGCCACTGTTGAGAAGCTTTTTGGATCTTGAGTTGCTTGCAAAAGTCCTGGAATTCTTCACTTTCGGGTTGGGTGCCATTGTCTGTGATTATCTTCTGAGGCACACCATATAGCATCCGTTGCACTTTGGGACTAGATTGCAGCAACTTTCAGAATAGAAATATTTTCTCGCTCCCAAGCTTATCTCAAGGCATGATCATATTTCTTCATCTCTCCCCAACTTCTGCCCATTGGGTGGGGGCCCCCTGTGATAACATTAATGATTGGCTTCTTAGATTCCTGCGTTATAGTTCTTTCATCTGAACCATACTGATGAGCAGGACTTAGTTGCCCCTGAGTCGATGAAGATGGGTCATTTCTGTTTCTCTTAACATATTGTTGCAGTTTATTCTATCTCAATAGTTCTTCAATCAACCCCTTTAAATGGCGACATTCGTTAGTGTCGTGGCCAGGTTGATTATGGAACCGGCAGAATCTTCCATTTTGAACCACGTTTTTCCCAGGCTTTATCACAGGTGGTTTAGGATATTCAATGACATCTTTGGTGGAGAAAAAGATATTCTCTGGAGTATCAGTTAAGGGAGTGAAATCTGAGGGTGGTTTAAAGTAGCGGATTTTCTTCAAATCTTTCTGCTTTTTCCCGTCATCATTCACCCTCTTCTACCTTCAGATTCCTTTTTATTAGAATCAACGTTGATATTCTTAATTTCGGCCATGACTGTTTTTGTTGGCACATGAAGGTTTTCCAAGCGCATAAATTCGTCAGCCTTTTTATAAAACTTCTCAAGTGAATTTGGTTCTTTCATCTTCAGCCACTTGCCAAATTTACTAGATTTGTCAATGGCTCGCACCAAGTAGGTCAGAATCATTCTAGGCTCAGCATTATCCACCTCAGCTAAGGCTATGTTGAAGCGGTTTAAGAAAGATCTGAGAGGCTCTCCGTGATTTTGTTCAAGGTTGGAGAGTGACATTATATCCTTGGCCTTTGAAGCATATAGCCTGAACTGGTCTTTGAACATTCGAGTGAGGTCGGAGAATTGATCCACCGAACGAATTGGTAGCTTTGTGAACCAAAGCAAAGCCACTCCTTCTAAATACACCGAAAAATACCTGCACTTGATCTCATCCGAAGCCCTGGCACCATTCATATGCCAGTCATATTTTTATAAGAATTGGTTAGGGTCACTTATTCACTTATAAGCCGGGATGGTAGGAGGAACAAACTTCCTTCGGAATTCCGCCTTTAGTATCCTTTCGGTGAATGGAGTTTTGCTTGAAGCGAACCCCCACTCTTTTTCATCTCTTCCCTTTGCATACTTTCTTTCATAATCTGTCGAACCATACCCGAAAGGTATTCCTCATCGTTTAAAGGCTCTACAGGACAGACTTCAGCCATTTCCTCATAAGTTTGCCTGGACAAACGTTCGCGGAGAGTCGGTTGTGGCCTTGATCCTCCAGCCTGAGGAGGTGCCTCTTCAGCAGGGCTAGCTGCCTTTTGAGGAATATTTCTCTCTTCAGGATTATGAACATGATCAGCAAAGTTTTCTTCATTATTCACCGGTTGACGGTTAGCTCCGAGAAAAGCATTCAACCTATCAAGCATTAAAGTGTTCTGGGCTTCCATTTGCTGATATATCCCAGACACTGCAGCATCCAACTCTGCCCGTGTAATTCCAGCACTTGGGGCTGCTTGACTTGATGAAGGAGAAGTGGCAGTATTTACATGAGCATCGCCGGGTCTTGTAGATCTGCGCTTTCTTCCAGGAGTCATGATCTCTGATAGACTTTTGGTTTTGAGAGAGATTCTTTCAAAAAACTTTTGCGAAGCAATGATGAAAACACCTGAGTTGATGCTTCTCAGTGAAAGCACCAAAAATGTTAACACTAAAATTGAACGCTAACACCCCGGTGTAAGTAGAGATAAAGTGAAAGCACCACCCGTCAATACGAGAATTAGAAGTAAGTAGAAAAGTCATAGAAAAAACAGTAAAGAGACAAAAGTTTTATGGTGTTTCGGCTTCAAGTTAGGCCTACGTCCACTTTAATCTCCTTTATTGCTGATTCGATTACAACTTATACAACAATCTTCGATTACAACACCACTTAGACAAATAACTAGAACTCCGATGTAGGAGAATTCTTCAAATTCATGTTGAATGTATTAGATCTCTTCTTGAAGTTTGTTGAAATGTCTTTCGTGCTTGAAGTGTCGAGTGAGTCGAGAAATCAGCAGAGTATAGGCGTTCCAGAAATGAGCCCAAAAGTCCATTTTCAGTTGGAGTAGGTGGGGTATTTATAGGGAAAATCTGGGCTAAGTCGTAGGTCGCGAATGACCTAAAGGTAGGTCGTAGGTCACGAGCGACCTAAGAGATACGAGCTACGGCTCATCTTGGTTGCACTTGGTCTTACCTGAGCGGGTTAGTAGGTCATGGGCGACCTAGGGGAGAGTGTTAAGCGACTCAATCACGCGGAGGTACCTAGTGGAGCGACCTAGGCTAGTTGTGGGAGTAGTAGCGACCTAGTACCTGCTCGACCTATAACTGAGCGATATAACAATGGGAAGTTCGTAGCTCGTTAAGTCGCTAACTCATTAGCTCGTTAACTTGTTAGCTCGTTAGCTCGCTAACCCATTAGGTTCTCTTGAATCTTTAGCTCGTTAAGTCGTTAAGCCTCTCTATTGTGATATGCTGTTGCCCTATGCTGATAATTAGGTCGCTAGGTCGTGATAACTTTAGGTCGTTAGATCGTGATAACTTTAGGTCGGTAGGTCGTGATAACTTTAGGTCGTTAGGTCGTGATAACTTTAGGTCGCTTGGTCGTGATAACTTTAGGTCGTTAGGCCGTGATAACTTTAGGTCGCTAGGTCGTTGTAGAACTTCGTCCCTGTTAGCTTGTTCACACTTTAATTCCTTCGGTCGCTTATTTCCTTAGGTCGTTGAGTCATGAAATAAAGGAGTTAACAACGTGTTATTTGGAGTTCGTTTGTAAAAGTTGTTAAAACTGAGAATATTAATAATATAATATTTTTATAATCGTATATATATACGTATAAGGGCCAAAACCCTCGTTCATTTTCGGGCCGCCGTGAAAACATTCCAATGTTCGAAAATCTGTTTCGTTTCCCCTCGAAAATCTCTCGATCCATGCTTTGATTTTGAAAACTTTCTAAATGAAAGTTGTAGATCATGGAGAGATCTATAGATCCAACGAGTGATTCGAGCTTTCACGATCCGAACTCGATGTTCGACAATCAACATCAAATTCGTATCGCGGGAGCTTGCAACACCATTAGATGATAAATAACACAGCAGAAAATAAAAGATGATATCATTGATATAATATGAACACAATATCCGATACATCAATTTGATACAATGGTAATCATCAACATCAGAGAATATACAACACAGAATACAGCGGAACATAATACAATATGAGATAAGTCTTCAAAGAACCCAATACTGCAACTCTGATCGAATGGCTCCAAAACTCCAAGCTCGATCCACCATCAAGAATTCACCAAGATAAGAAAGACTGTTGTGAATCCAAAGACTAAACTAGCTCCAGATAATCTACTAGACCGAACTATCTGAAAAAACCCAAACTCTAGACTGCCCGTGTGGAAAATTGTGGGCACCCGGAGTTTAGGAAAGGAACAATAAACTTCGGGTCAGTCATGGGACTGGTATGAGCAAACAAAATGGTTTGTCTTTAAAAACAATCAAAAGATTTGAATTTGATAACCGCAATGCTTTTCGAAAATGGAACTACCATAAGGCTTCCCACCACACACACCATGCAAACGCAGAATTGGAGGAGATTTCTCCTTATGATAGTCAAATATGCTTACTACGCAAAATTCTTCTTTTTATAAAATTATTAGTGCATAGTGGAAAACATTTCGAAAGTATAATATAAATCTTAGCCAGCATAGACATTTCGAACTATGTCTACTATAGCTACCATCCAAACAGTGGGGCGGCACCATAAGTGAATGGCAGGTAATACAACTAAAACCGTACAAGGATCGTATTGGATGAATGGATTTCCAACAAATAGTCAGGCTAAGGAACTTCCTACTGCCACATGGGAACGCCTCTGGTGAGACGTCCGGAGAACCTACCCAGCTCTCTACCAACAGAAGGCCGGGTTCCTCCCTGCCCGGGAGTAATACCTACAGATATGTCATCCCAGGTCCTTTGGGACCTTTACCCGAGAGCTCTCAACACCAACAACATCACACAGTAATAAATATACTACAGTGCCCACACGAGTAAGTATCTAGGCTCTATACCATGATACTACCCTTTTCCTGAAGGAATGGTCACACCCTAGGGGAGCCACCCCTGAACCTTGCCGCATCATTCCTGTTTCGATCATTGCTGGTTTGTGATGCTCGACGAGATTTCGTCCACAATGCTATGCTTTACACAAAAGCCATGCTTTGATCACAAATGATCAACCAATGATCATCAACACACAGCAGCACTTACATGCCACACTACCAAATTGGGAGCATATCTCTGATAACCTTCGACTACATAACCTCTGAGCTCGTACGTCTTAGAGAAGGGTGTTAAGCTAAGATAATAAATTCTCCGCTACCAACAGATATGTATTTGAAAGAAATCTGCTTTATATCTCAAAGTGTAGTGTCAGACATACAACCATACAAGTCTGTCCCGAGTTCGAACAGAACCGAAGGCACTTCCGAAGAAACCCTTGCAATCCGGGTATTCACAATCCCGATCGGACTTCCCATCACTTAGGGAATCTCTATACCGGAGTACCTCAGTGTAGAGATAAACGATAGGTCATCCCATCATTCTCACAAATACCCGGTCTTCACTACCGGTCTTCAAATGCTATCCATAACGACGTATCATTATTCGGTTCTTTCTGACTAAACCGAATAATGAGCGTAATATTTAAAAACATATGGATATGGGATTTTAGTTAAGTCACAACTTAATAATTCCAAACTTTCTTTCAAATGGTTTAAACCAATTACCGTTTCAAATGCTTTAAACACAAAGGTTTGCTTCACGAAGTTCATTTAGTTTCACAAAGATCTATTTACGGATTTCAAAGCGATTTACATTTCAATTATATTAACTCATTTAAATCTTAAAATCAAGATTTATCTCATAGCTTTCAAAACTGTTTCCAAAGATTCATTCATTACTTGGAAAACTATTTTCTATTTAACTTGAAATCCCTCAAAAACAATTTGAAATTCATTTCTCATGTGAAAACTTTTTATTATTTGGAAAACAACAGTTTTATTTCGAAAGAAATCTGTCTTCATTTATACAAGTTACAATCTTTGGTTTAATTCAAATTCCCAAAACAACGCTTTAAAAATGGTTTAAAATCTGTATAACTTGTATAATTCATTTTAAATCATAAATACTGAATATATAATTCAATTTCAAATATTGAATTCCAATTTAAATCGGATTATTCAAATTCCAAATCTCTATTAGTTATTCAAAATAACTTTTATTCTTAAACACCTTTCAAAAGCTTAATGTGACGACCCAGAATTTTGAGTTTGTAAAATCGGAATATTTAATTGATTTTGAATATTCAATAGAATAATTTTAACTTGAATTTCGAATATCACAATTTAATTGATAATTAAATTATTAAATTAAATAACTTGAATCTGAATAAAATGTTGAATCTGGAATTTTAAGCCGATTAAAAATAATTTGAAGGCTTATAAAATTTATATTGATAATAGTGAAGACAATAAAAGTGTTAAAATTGAATTTGGAAGTTGTTTGTTCAGTTTTGAAATTTAAATCCTTTAAACTGAATTTAAAAATAGCCTTCCGAGGCACAATCTCGGAATTCCACGAAACCAGTTCCATTAGATCTGTAATATTTAGTTATTATTGGATTTTAAATTCCGTTTGAGTCGGGGTTGTTGTGTGAGCGTACGATGAGTAAACGCATTGAAAATTAAATGAAACTTTAATTTATCAAATCGATACCATCGGTACCTTCTTAAACACGTTTTCTTTTTAAATATTTACAACCGTTCTTAAGGACAAATCATGATCAAACAAACCTTCCACTGGAAGATTCACTAATTAAAAAAAAAAAAAAATATAATAGATACATATCATATGGCTTCGTTTGTAAGCTTAGTCTACCCTCTCATATAAAAAAAAAGAGAAAAAGGGGGCCGAGCCTTTTCATTTCGTTTTAATCTCGTAAAAAAAAAAAAAAAAAAAAGAGGGGAAACGAAAATGGCAGACACCCCATCCCCTCTTTTCTTCGTCAATATCACGGCTCTGGAAATTCAAATCGCGCGTCTTTCTCCTCCTGCCCATTCGACAATCGACGACTCGAAGGCTTCTATTTTGAAGTTGTTCACACTCGAGACTAGGTGGCTGCAAAGGATGGTCGCGCTCGCGAGTTGGGTGAGGACTCGATGGTGTAACGCGCGTGTGGATTCACGTTAGGGCTATGCGGCGAACGGTGAAGGTGGCTTCGAGGGTTTAGGGTGGCGCCGAGGGACTCAGGTGGGGTTCTAGGGTTACTGCGGCGGTTCTAGTCGTGTTATTTTTTTGGATTCGAGCAAACTTGAGGGAGGGGGTTCAGAGCAGTAAGGTACGAATTTTATCTTTAATTCAGTATTTAAAGATTGGGAAAAAAATATGATAATAGGAACAGATATAGGAATATATATATATATTAGGTAAGTTTTAATCTGAATAATAATTTTTATCCTCCTTTTTCAACATTTAATTTAACAAATATATATAAATCAGAAGGGAAGCTTTATGGTAAAGCAGATTGTGGTTTTGCTGGT
Organism: Allium cepa; assembly: GCA_030765085.1. Taxonomy (NCBI): domain Eukaryota; kingdom Viridiplantae; phylum Streptophyta; class Magnoliopsida; order Asparagales; family Amaryllidaceae; genus Allium; species Allium cepa. Next base: position 68,153,147 of record CM060929.1, read on the forward strand.
TACAGAGATCTATACAGAAATGAAATGAGTTTTGAGGGATTATAAAAAGAAAAAAAATTAAAATTAATTTGATTTTGAAACTCTACAGACTTTTATAAATATATGTAGTTTCAAATGAAAAATATATATAAAATAAGTACACGTCTTTAACTTACCAGTTTATCTTAAAATTTTGTATGTAGGAAGATTAATTTATTTAATAAGCTTGTTTACATAATTAGTTACTAAAAATAATTTATTACAGGAAATTAGTTTAAAACCAAATTATTAGTTTCAATAAAATGAATAGATAGTAGGTAATGGTTCAATCAATTCAAATATTAATAAACTGTATAAATATGTTTACAAGGTCTGAAATCATGGAATCAAATCGAGAATGAAGTGGATTGCAAATTTAAAGGGAAAGGTGAGTTAATCTCACTCAGTTTAAACTTAAATTATTTAAATGATTAAATTTAAATAGTTGTTTGAATGGTTGAATTGATTGTTGTGTTATATAGTAGTATATACCACGCCTTGAAATGATTGATTTCCCTCATCTTATAGTGAAGATAATTTATATCGTGCTAACATCTGTGGATGCAGGGAAACAGGTTGGAGGGATCCAACTGGACCCCTCAACTTTCATGTAAATTATTTAATATCCTCTGTTCTGATTATTTGATATTCTATAATGAATTATGTGGAAATATTGAATGCTATGGCTTGGTTGTTATAATTGGGTATAATGAATTATTAAAAATATAAATTTGATTTTTGAAATAAAAATAAAAGAAGTGAAATTGCAAGTAAAATAATTATAGAATATATTCAAGAATAACTTGGAAAAAATATAAAGTGACTTTAAATTTTAATAAATGAATCCTGAGAATAGAAGGGAAATTTGAATAAACAGAAAATTAATGAAGTTTAAAATGCAGTATTATTAATTAAAAAGGAACAAACATTTATTTAGAATTTAAGATTTGAATTATTGAAAGAGTAAAGAAGAAACTGAAGAAGATAATAATGATAATAATAAAGACCATAACTACTGAATTTAGAAATGAACTGATAAGTAAAAGAATTTATTCCAAATAAAATAGATTTGAAATCAATTTGGGGAAAATTGATTTAAGTGATCGAAGTTTGGATTTTCTCTGGATGGCCAAGTACATGTTTTAAAAGTAAATTTGCAAATATAAATTAAATGTTTTAAAGTTGTTTAAAGAAGCAAGTTTTGTAAAATTTATTATTTCTAATATTTAAAGTAATTATTTCCTTTAATCTATTCTAACAGTAATTTTTAAGAAGTAACTTAGTATTTTGGTTTTTAAAAGTAGAAATCTAGTTTTACATTTTATTAAGTAGCTTTATTTTCAAATGTTTATATAGTATGTATTTTAATGAATTATTAAAGTAGTCGTAACTTAAGTATTTAAAGGTAAATCCCAAAGTAAGAATTTTTGTTTTATCTATTATCGAAATAATTATATAAAGAATGATTTGGTATTTTGTTAAAAGAATTATTTTAAATCAAGTACTAAAGAAAGATTTTCTAAGTTAAATATTAACCATACTTTACAATTAAGGTGTTTCGAAATTATTTTAAATTCTAAAATCTTGTGCTTGGTGATTCTAGTGGAAACGAAATACTCGGAATTTATTCTGAGGAAAAGGAAGGTAGTTGAAAACTGTTTTCAAAAGGATTTGAAAATGAGGATATACCTTGTAAAGATATTTTGAGATAAATAAATAATGTGGGAAATTATTTATTGGTTGGATGGTTGTTTGTGAATATTAATTGATAGTTAAATAACCGACTATCAATATTGGACAATGCGTTGATCGTTTCGAAGAGACCGGGATCGAGATTTATTTCTCGAAAACCACTTCGATCCGGTTTGTACGTTTTCGTGTAAACGAATTTGGATTCGAAGATGGAGCAGTGAAGTGCAAGGGCTAGTCGCTACTAATCCTGAGGATATTTTCAAAATGGATGTAGTAGGAATAGTGCCTTCGGTTCCGTTCGAACCCGGGACGGACTTGTATGGATGAATGCTTGCGAAAACATCGTCAGGCGGACGATGGGCATTCTAAGGGATATATTCTAAAAAGGTAACGCTTAGCCTCAAGCCTCATCAAATGGGAATGGCTGAAAATCAGGGGATATGCAGCATGGCTTCGTGGGTAGCCCCCACTGGAGGGTGAGGTCATCCCTGTCTAGATGTCCCTTTTTTCGGCTGTGTGGGCGGTTGCTGATCCCAACCGCGGGGTGATCTTGCTCGGGACTGTCCAGTAAGGGATGGTTCCGGTCTTGTGTTGCAGGGGAGTTAGGGTGGCTCCTCGGTACACTGATCTAGACCATGTACTGTGACAGGTGGTACCCCAGTGCCTAGCCATTAGTTGGAATCCATTTTCCCTACGCGCCCGTACGGTTTTGATTATGCCCAACTATTGCTGAAACGTGAGATGCAAGTATTTCAGCTAGATTCTATTTACTTTCTATAGACACTATTATAATATCAGAGGATTTCTATAAAATCGTTTTAGCTATCGTAAGGTAAAAACCCGACATGTTTATTTGTGGCGTGGTCTTACGAGATGCTTTTGTTTTCAAAGGATTTTGAAACTTTAATAATCAATTGGGTGTGATTTTCTCACGCTGGTATTCCAGACTGACTCGGGTGTTATTTAACTATAATGCTCGGGTCAGACCGAGTATTATAGACTACAGGTTTTGATGCTGTGGAGCTTAGGAGACGAGCCGGATGACAATACGTACTCACGTACTTGTATATATATATTTCCGCTGTGTTGAGTTGTTGTGTATCCATTTGTATGTTATTGATGTTGAGTGGTGATTGATGTACTCTGATGATGTAATATATATAAACTGATATATTTGATTTTGAGTAAAGATCATTATTATCTATTATATTTTATCCGCGGCGATGGTTAGATTCTGATGTTGATTTTGTTTTCTCTTCTTCTACCTCTTCTTCTTAAACCCAAATGGTTCGTATTTCTGTGCAACTTGAGTTGATTATTGTAGAATAGGGTTGACTCAAGGGGTACGGATTTGCGGGCTGTTACACTTGGTATCAGAGCTTAGGTTGGCGATAACCTTGGCTCTGGTGGGAATTACTCATTTAAAATAGAGTCCGTAGTACTCTATAATGAGTTTGAGCGTATAAATAAATATGAGCGCGTATTTGTTAGTCAATATAAATTGTTTTAATATTGTGTTGATTGGTTTATTGAGTGGCATATGAACCTTCGTCGGCACAGTCTGGACAACTGTATCGAAGGGGTTTCTAAACACTTGAATAGAACAATCGACACGGTATTGTTTTAAATATGGGTAAATGAAATAATTTTACCCAAAAATATATTTTTGATATAAAGAAAGTTTTTGGAAAACTATATAGCTATTATATGGTTGCTTGGATGTTAGAAATGATAATATTAAAGTATTATCATTGTTAAGTGAATTTAACTAGAAATTGAAAGTACAACCAAAGTTGAAGGGAATAAATTCATTATAAAATGAAATTCGTAAGTATGAGTCATAAATGAAATTTATAAATTGAAATATAATCAAATAAGAATTTGTATGAGCATAAGATATGCAAATGAATTATAGTAAAATTGATTTAAGCAGGATTTGGAAATTTAAAACCCGGAGATTTTGGAAGTGTTTTGAAGATAAATAATAGCACAATTGTTTTGGTGATGTTTCTGAAAAGAAATCTGTTTTAAATGGATTTTGAAAGTGATATAGCATTGAAATCACTTGGATTATTGGAAAATAATTCTGATGATGACGGCCGCATCATCAGTATTCGTTTTCGAATTTCTAAGTGAAGAATTGCTACTAAATTGATTTGCTTAGGAAAGCAGATGTTTTTAAAAATTTCAAAGGAAATTTGTTGGAAATAAAAGCCAGGATTGGATTAAAATTTTTGAGAAATGTGGTTTGAGATATTGGAGATTTCAAAATGATTTGAAGCGAAAGCCGGTGATTTTAAATTCCTGATGAGATGATTGTAAGCTTATAAATTGAGGTGATTTTTAAATCATGAAAGAAATATAAGCTTTGAATGTTGGAATTTAAATTTAAAGGGAAAAGTTAGAAATGAAATTAACTTAGAGTGTGGGAAATAAAGATTGTACTGGACTGAAATTAATTGGATAGGCTGAAATAATATCCAGTTGAAATTGAATTAAGTTAAATAAATTTGAGTTAAAATAGAATTAAATTGGAATAAAATTCAGTTGAGTTATGGGTGATATTGAATGGAATTAAATCCTTACTTGAATAAATGGAAAATAAGTTGGATAATAATTGGGTTGAAATAGATAAATCAAAATAACTTATAAGAGAATTAAAAAAAAAATATAATGTTTGATGAATTGAAAAATAAAATGAAGATCAAAACTTGAATTATAAACTAAATTGAACTAAGAAAGTTAGATGGAGTGATATTTGGGATTAAAAATTCAAGTGTTGGATTATAGATAAAGGAAGAACTAACTGATAATAAATTAGTTAATGAAATGTGTAAATGGAATTCAATGTAGTTATATAGAAGTTGTATTGTAAGCTAATAATGAAGTTTGGAAATAAAATTCAAGTTATAAACCAAATTCGACTTGAATCATTAGTGAAGAAAATATAATTGAAAATGGCCTTGCAATTAATTAAATGATTTATGAATGAAATTGCAATGTAAGTTAATAAAATTTAATGGTAATTTTAAAAGTGAATGGTAGAATTAGAACTTGAGTTATTAAATTAAAATTTAACTTGAAGTGGTAATAAATTAAATATAATTGGAAATGTATAGAATAAAAAAATGAGAGTATATTAAAATAGTGATGGTTTGAATTTCGAATGAAGTCCAAATAAGTGGAAGTAAATTTGATATGGCCTTGTAATAAATTAAACGAGTTAAATCTGGAAGCTAAATTTTATAATAACTTATTAAATGAAATTGTAAATTTTAAAATGAGATTTAACTTGGATAGAATTAAATTGTATGGAAGAGAAAAATATTTATGCGTGAAATGAAACTGAGCTTAAGTATAAAATCTGAATAAATCGATATAAATTGACTTAAGTTGAATATAAGGGGAATAGTTGAATTGAATTCAACTTAAAACCAAGCTTAATGATATTGGATGGAATTTAAACCAAGTAAAAATAAATTTGGATCGGAATAAAATTTGATGGGTTGTGAATAAAATTTAAGAAAATGAAAATACAAAATGGATGGGATAAATAAGAACCAAATGAAGTGTTGGTTTAAATGAGTTGAGAAATTGTTATTGAGTGAAATAGCCTGGATTGTTTTCGAGCTAAATAAAATAGTTTGGAATAAACAATTTTGGAATGGTTTTAAATTTAAATGAATGGATGTGAATGAATTAAAATAAGAAGGAAATTTAATTGGTAATGGAGATGTACCTAAATTGTTAATGGTTTTGAATGAACTAATTTTGTTAATGAAATTGAAATGCAATGAAGTTGAGAATATATGGATTGTGAATAAATCCGAAATGGAACAGAATTAAGTATAAATTGTGTTGGAGTCAATTTAAATTGGTTATAAACATAAATACTTATTTATTCACAAAAATCTTGTCAAATTGCATAGAACAAATTGTCATAGGATGTAAATGGAAGTAATTAAAATTCTATGAGTTGGTGGAAGTAAAATAAATTGATTTTGAAAGCAATTGAATTAAATATGAGTTCAATTTGCTTAAGAATAAATTAAAAGTAAGCAATTGAATTCTAAACCATTCAAATTGTTGGAATTGTATACGAATGAATCGAAAATCATCTGAACTGAGTGAAAATGGTTATAAATAAATTGGAACAGTTAAATTAGCATGGGACCTATATAAATTGCTTACAGAAAAATGTTTGGTATTTGTTTCTTTTAGAATTCATATGTTTTAACTATTGCTAATAAGGGAAATATAGTTAAACTGCATATATTTGGCACTTACATGTTTAAATTGAGTAAGTACAGGTACCTGGAAGCCGTATGGCTGGATTTGGGTTGGGCTATTTGCTAAAAATAATAAGCCGCTTGCTAAAAATGCTAAATAAGGTACGCCTACGCAATAAAAATAGGAAATATGAACTGTTTTTGGTTTTTCCGACCGTGTGGGTCGATGTATATATATTTATCTCTTTTGTCAAATTGCAAAAGCTCCTCCGTACAAAGGGGACTCTGCCAAAATTTTTCAGAAATTTTGGGAGTTAGAAAATTTTGGAAAATTTTGTTCACAACAAAACTATTTAAAATTGGAAACTAAAATAAGTTAGTAAATGAAACTAATTAAAGTAATGACTTAAATTAGTTATAAAGGAAGGATAAAATTTAAAAATTCAAAGCTAAAAATAAATTAAATACATATGTAATGTGGAAATCGATTTGAATAGAAATAAGTATAAACTAAAAGAGGTAAAGGGAAATAAAGATAAGAAACATATAAAATGTTCATACTAACTTAAGAGAGGAATGGTAAATTCTTGATTGGAAATTGATATTACAAATATAATCTAAGATAATATTGAAATGAATAGATATTGACATTTTGTAAGAAAGTCGATAAAATATTTTGGGATATTGTGATTTGATATTAGTGCTAAGCAGGATATGCAGGTATTATGGAAGGGAAAATGAAATTGGATTTGATTTCAAGAGATAAATTTGAATTGCCTGACAAAAAGGTACACATTTAAATTTGGTATGGAATTTGATTGGGATTTGGATTTGGATTGAGCCACTTGGCTTTTTGTTTTCTTTTTGGATTTGGGAGGCCGTAGAGCCATTTTGTAGTTGTACTGAGCTAGCCGCGCAAAGGAGACGCTGGCGAAATTTTTCGTAAATTTAAGGTGTTAGAAAAATTTTGAGAAATTTCGACAAATTCAAATTCGATTTTAAAATTGAATTTGAATTGTTAAGTAAGTAATATGGTTTGGGACTTATGGATAAGTTGAAAAGTTAAGAAAGGAATTAGTGTATCATTAATAAAAAGATTTGTTAGTAAATTGATAAAAACTATTTGGAGTTGAGAAGATAGTTAATGGGTCATGGATCATTCTTCCTAACTAGTAATTTCGGGGACGAAATTCTTTTAAGGGGGGAAGAATGTGACGACCCAGAATTTTGAGTTTGTAAAATCGGAATATTTAATTGATTTTGAATATTCAATAGAATAATTTTAACTTGAATTTCGAATATCACAATTTAATTGATAATTAAATTATTAAATTAAATAACTTGAATCTGAATAAAATGTTGAATCTGGAATTTTAAGCCGATTAAAAATAATTTGAAGGCTTATAAAATTTATATTGATAATAGTGAAGACAATAAAAGTGTTAAAATTGAATTTGGAAGTTGTTTGTTCAGTTTTGAAATTTAAATCGTTTAAACTGAATTTAAAAATAGCCTTCCGAGGCACAATCTCGGAATTCCCCGAAACCAGTTCCATTAGATCTGTAATATTTAGTTATTATTGGATTTTAAATTCCGTTTGAGTCGGGGTTGTTGTGTGAGCGTACGATGAGTAAACGCATTGAAAATTAAATAAAACTTTAATTTACCAAATCGATACCATCGGTACCTTCTTAAACACGTTTTCTTTTTAAATATTTACAACCGTTCTTAAGGACAAATCATGATCAAACAAACCTTCCACTGGAAGATTCACTAATTAAAAAAAAATATATATATAATAGATACATATCATATGGCTTCGTTTGTAAGCTTAGTCTACCCTCTCGTATAAAAAAAAAAGAGAAAAAGGGGGCCGAGCCTTTTCATTTCGTTTTAATCTCGTAAAAAAAAATAAAAAAAATAGGGGAAACGAAAATGGCAGACACCCCATCCCCTCTTTTCTTCGTCAATATCACGGCTCTGGAAATTCAAATCGCGCGTCTTTCTCCTCCTGCCCATTCGACAATCGACGACTCGAAGGTTTCTATTTTGAAGTTGTTCGCACTCGAGACTAGGTGGCTGTAAAGGATGGTCGCGCTCGCGAGTTGGGTGAGGACTCGATGGTGTAATGCGCGTGTGGATTCACGTTAGGGCTATGCGGCGAACGGTGAAGGTGGCTTCGAGGGTTTAGGGTGGCGCCGAGGGACTCAGGTGGGGTTCTAGGGTTACTGCGGCGATTCTAGTCGTGTTTTTTTTTTGGATTCGAGCAAACTTGAGGGAGGGGGTTCAGAGCAGTAAGGTACGAATTTTATCTTTAATTCAGTATTTAAAGATTGGGAAAAAAATATGATAATAGGAACAGATATAGGAATATATATATATATTAGGTAAGTTTTAATCTGAATAATAATTTTTATCCTCCTTTTTCAACATTTAATTTAACAAATATATATAAATCAGAAGGGAAGCTTTATGGTAAAGCAGATTGTGGTTTTGCTGGTTACAGAGATCTATACAGAAATGAAATGAGTTTTGAGGGATTATAAAAAGAAAAAAAAATTAAAATTAATTTGATTTTGAAACTCTACAGACTTTTATAAATATATGTAGTTTCAAATGAAAAATATATATAAAATAAGTACACGTCTTTAACTTACCAGTTTATCTTAAAATTTTGTATGTAGTAAGATTAATTTATTTAATAAGCTTGTTTACATAATTAGTTACTAAAAATAATTTATTATAGGAAATTAGTTTAAAACCAACTTATTAGTTTCAATAAAATGAATAGATAGTAGGTAATGGTTCAATCAATTCAAATATTAATAAACTGTATAAATATGTTTACAAGGTCTGAAACCATGGAATCAAATCGAGAATGAAGTGGATTGCAAATTTAAAGGGAAAGGTGAGTTAATCTCACTCAGTTTAAACTTAAATTATTTAAATGATTAAATTTAAATAGTTGTTTGAATGGTTGAATTGATTGTTGTGTTATATAGTAGTATATACCACGCCTTGAAATGATTGATTTCCCTCATCTTATAGTGAAGATAATTTATATCGTGCTAACATCTGTGGATGCAGGGAAACAGGTTGGAGGGATCCAAGTGGACCCCTCAACTTTCATGTAAATTATTTAATATCCTCTGTTCTGATTATTTGATATTCTATAATGAATTATGTGGAAATATTGAATGCTATGGCTTGGTTGTTATAATTGGGTATAATGAATTATTAAAAATATAAATTTGATTTTTGAAATAAAAATAAAAGAAGTGAAATTGCAAGTAAAATAATTATAGAATATATTCAAGAATAACTTGGAAAAAATATAAAGTGACTTTAAATTTTAATAAATGAATCCTGAGAATGGAAGGGAAATTTGAATAAACAGAAAATTAATGAAGTTTAGAATGCAGTATTATTAATTAAAAAGGAACAAACATTTATTTAGAATTTAAGATTTGAATTATTGAAAGAGTAAAGAAGAAACTGAAGAAGATAATAATGATAATAATAAAGACCATAACTACTGAATTTAGAAATGAACTGATAAGTAAAAGAATTTATTCCAAATAAAATAGATTCGAAATCAATTTGGGGAAAATTGATTTAAGTGATCGAAGTTTGGATTTTCTCTGGATGGCCAAGTACATGTTTTAAAAGTAAATTTGCAAATATAAATTAAATGTTTTAAAGTTGTTTAAAGAAGCAAGTTTTGTAAAATTTATTATTTCTAATATTTAAAGTAAGTATTTCCTTTAATCTATTCTAACAGTAATTTTAAGAAGTAACTTAGTATTTTGGTTTTTAAAAGTAGAAATCTAGTTTTACATTTTATTAAGTAGCTTTATTTTCAAATGTTTATATAGTATGTATTTTAATGAATTATTAAAGTAGTCGTAACTTAAGTATTTAAAGGTAAATCCCAAAGTAAGAATTTTTGTTTTATCTATTATCGAAATAATTATATAAAGAATGATTTGGTATTTTGTTAAAAGCATTATTTTAAATCAAGTACTAAAGAAAGATTTTCTAAGTTAAATATTAACCATACTTTACAATTAAGGTGTTTCGAAATTATTTTAAATTCTAAAATCTTGTGCTTGGTGATTCTAGTGGAAATGAAATACTCGGAATTTATTCTGAGAAAAAGGAAGGTAGTTGAAAACTGTTTTCAAAAGGATTTGAAAATGAGGATATACCTTGTAAAGATATTTTGAGATAAATAAATAATGTGGGAAATTATTTATTGGTTGGATGGTTGTTTGTGAATATTAATTGATAGTTAAATAACCGACTATCAATATTGGACAATGCGTTGATCGTTTCGAAGAGACCGGGATCGAGATTTATTTCTCGAAAACCACTTCGATCCGGTTTGTACGTTTTCGTGTAAACGAATTTGGATTCGAAGATGGAGCAGTGAAGTGCAAGGGCTAGTCGCTACTAATCCTGAGGATATTTTCAAAATGGATGTAGTAGGAATAGTGCCTTCGGTTCCGTTCGAACCCGGGACGGACTTGTATGGATGAATGCTTGCGAAAACATCGTCAGGCGGACGATGGGCATTCTAAGGGATATATTCTAAAAAGGTAACGCTTAGCCTCAAGCCTCATCAAATGGGAATGGCTGAAAATCAGGGGATATGCAGCAAGGCTTCGTTGGTAGCCCCCACTGGAGGGTGAGGTCATCCCTGTCTAGATGTCCCTTTTTCGGCTGTGTGGGCGGTTGCTGATCCCAACCGCGGGGTGATCTTGCTCGGGACTGTCCAGTAAGGGATGGTTCCGGTCTTGTGTTGCAGGGGAGTTAGGGTGGCTCCTCGGTACGCTGATCTAGACCAGGTACTGTGACAGGTGGTACCCCAGTGCCTAGCCATTAGTTGGAATCCATTTTCCCTACGCGCCCATACGGTTTTGATTGTGCCCAACTATTGCTGAAAAGTGAGATGCAAGCATTTCAGCTAGATTCTATTTACTTTCTATAGACACTATTATAATATCAGAGGATTTCTATAAAATCGTTTTAGCTATCGTAAGGTAAAAACCCGACATGTTTATTTGTGGCGTGGTCTTACGAGATGCTTTTGTTTTCAAAGGATTTTGAAACTTTAATAATCAATTGGGTGTGATTTTCTCACGCTGGTATTCCAAACTGACTCGGGTGTTATTTAACTATAATGCTCGGGTCCGACCGAGTATTATAGACTACAGGTTTTGATGCTGTGGAGCTTAGGAGACGAGCTGGATGACAATACGTACTCACGTACTTGTATATATATATATTTCCGCTGTGTTGAGTTGTTGTGTATCCATTTGTATGTTATTGATGTTGAGTGGTGATTGATGTACTCTGATGATGTAATATATATAAACTGATATATTTGATTTTGAGTAAAGATCATTATTATCTATTATATTTTATCCGCGGCGATGGTTAGATTCTGATGTTGATTTTGTTTTCTCTTCTTCTACCTCTTCTTCTTAAACCCAAATGGTTCGTATTTCTGTGCAACTTGAGTTGATTATTGTAGAATAGGGTTGACTCAAGGGGTACGGATTTGCGGGCTGTTACACTTTCCACATTAAACTTAATTTATTTCCAAAATTATTTGAATTTAAAATTCAAATTTAAAACTTATTTAAAAATCTGTGACTTAACCGATTTCCACGTGAAATCCATATTTGTGTGTGTATAGTGTGTCCAGGGATTTTACACAATAGTGCACACATTAATTATTACAGAGATATCAATATCGATAAGCGATATAATCCATAACGCTTATTTTTATTCACAGATTCATAGATAAATAAATTTATCAATTACAAAGATTTATCCTTACGATTAGATGTGGATTTCGGATAACTAACCGAAATAAGAATCCTTGTCGCACCGAAATTTAAATATCGTTTTATGGGTAAAAGGGGTTTTCACATAGATAATCAGAATAAAATCACCAATCATAATCCAGCACAGGGTAATTCACATCTCACAACATCACAATTACAGGCAAAAATATCAATTCATTATACAATAAATCAGAAATCCTACATACACAATCCATAAGCAATTATCTTAAATTCTTATTGCAATTAATTCAATTTAAAACAATTTCTTGGGAATTAATAACTTAGCCCTGTATAATCAATCGTTAATTTATTATCAATTAATCACATATTACATTTCAAATTAGTTAATTAACCAATAAATTCTTAATCAATCATTAAGTCTTAATTACTTAATTATTTTATTTCACACTATTTAATTAATTACTTCTTAATCAAGTTATTTATCTTTAATTAACTCAATTGACTTTTCCTTAATCATTAACTAATAACCATAATTATTAATCAAACTTAATTTCCCATTCATTAATGAATTAATTACTTAATTATTCATTTATTAATTCTTAATTAACTTACTTAATTAATTAACTATTAATCATTTATTAATTATCGTCTAATTACAATTGTAAAGTAATTATTCTTAATTACTTTCTAAAATATTTTATTGATATTAATTGTTCAACTTAATTAAACATTTAAAAGTCTTCTTTTAAATTTTGAAAATCAATTATAGTATTAACTACAAACTTAATTGTTTGTTAACTTTATACTTAGTTTAAACTGATTACTTAATTAAAATAGTAACTTAGAGTTAGAAACGTTGTAAAGCATCAACTCCATAATTAAACTTGTATTAAAGTTTGACTTAATCATGTTAAACATTTTCACTTTTTTTCATAAATAAAGTAACAGTGTAAAAAAAACAACAAACCCGAGATTTACCCGGTTCCACTCAACAACCGCTTCGAGTCACACATCAGCTTCCCCAAGAACACACCCTGTACACAGCTCATCTTCCTCTTTTTATTTTCTTTTCTTTAGTGTTTTAGTTTACTTAAGTTTTCATACTAAGGCAACATGAAATCTATTTGCGTGCTCCAGTGAAACCCGAGCAAGCTTCCCCAAATTCTCGAGTGTAACTCGAGTTAAAACCCCATTAAACCCGATAAAGCTTCATCTTTCCCTACCTTAAACCCAAGCAGACACGCAATGTCATGCGTGCACATGCACGACTACTCACGGCGGCTCCGATCGTTGCCACCACCCTCGACGAGTCACTAGTGACCTCCTCGTCACCCTTGACCAACCAACACCCTCAATTTCTCCGTGATTCGAAAAACGACACAAACGACAAAAAAACTGGACCACAATACGATCATAAATCCTTCCTTTGCTGATGATTCCGGCCACCATCGAACACGCGCCTTCACCCAAGCCTTCGCCTCTGGCCCACACGCCTATCCCCACACCCTGGCCAATTCCGATGCTTCCACGTCGAAGAATTCGACCTGAACCCATAGATAAACCCAACAGGGTTTTAAACCATAATTTCGATTCATACTTTCAATTTATACAATAGAAAATTTTTGTTTCAGTTTTCCTAGGATCTATGAGGATTAAGCAAGCTTGAACATGAATTTCAACATCTAGAATCAGTTGAATCATTGGATAATCTCAAATAAGCATTTTCGGTTCCTTTGAAAATTGCACCTTATTTTCTTACTAAAAAATTAACACTTTTATGTTAAAAATCTTAATTTTGTGTGTTAAATCCAGATATGAGATCAAATCTACAAATTAAAACATTTAAATTTTGACCTATTGATTTCTTTATAATGTAACTTGAAGAAACAGTATCTATATTATACAGTTATGCTAAAAATAAATTTTCAGGCTTATAAATTTAATTAAACAACTTAATTAGCTTAAATTTCTAAGTTTAGTTTGGTTTAAATGAAGAAGTATTTGTTTTTTTCCTTTCTGCATTTCTTTACTCTATAACCAAAGGTATAGAATAACAAATCATATACAGGTTCCTAGTGCAAACAGAATATACACAAAGTACTTAATTTAAACTATAGCCAGCATATATCATTTAAAACAAACAAATACACAAGTTAAATTTTAAAATCAGTTTGTTTACTCACAGGTAAAAAAACAAAGAAGTCAAATAAAAAAAAGTTTGCTCACATGTTTTCCAGGAAAGAACAGAGTTTGCTTTTATTTGCATCAGGCTTTGAATTTGCTAGCTAAATCCTTTCACTTGATCCCTGATTTGCATTGATTGTTTATGTTGTATTTTGTTTAAGTATGAGATGATGTTATCTCAGATTTTCTTCTTAGCTTATGGACGAACAAATGAAGAGTTTGATGTATATATAAAAAGAAAAACAGTGTGCAGGTTAATACGTATAAAAGAATGTACAGGTTGATAATATATTTTGTTGTGAGAGGATGGGGGCATTAAATGCAATGTCCTATTTGGTTTACAAACTTATACTATTTGTTATCATGTATGTACTATTGTGTTTCAGCCCTCTTGCATTGCTTAATGTAATATTGTTTTATAAACTGAAATGAAGTTTACATTTCAGCTGAGATAAAATCAATTCGTGCTGAGGAGATGGGCATTAAATGCAATTCCTATTTTGTTTACTTTATTTACTTTGTATATAAATGTTCATAAGATGGATGATATGTTAATATCATATGCATGTATTATTTTGTTTACAGCAAATCCACTTTTGTACTTCTTTGTTTTGTTTAGTAGATATTTCTTTTTTTTCTTTGCTTCTTGTTTACATCTTGCTTTGCCAGGTTAATGAATTCTATTGTCTTCTGTATACATTTTCTTTCTTCTTGCCTGCATACATTTCTTCATTTTATTTCTAAATTCAATATCTTATTGATTTGTTTTTACATACTTATCCTTTTATTGTTCATACTTGAATATATTGAATTGTCTTCTTTTCTTATGCTTTGTAATATAAATGACAGTCTAAAATTAATATGTTGTTATAATTTATTTTACTTCGTATGTTTACTTCATATTCTGAAATTTTATCTTATATTTATATTTCTAACTTAAGTATTAAATTTATTATTTGTTTCTATTCAAGTTTAACAAGCCAATATTTAATTTATAACATATAGTATATTTTTATATTTTACACTTAATATTGATAAGATAAATTTCGTACTTCTTATAACTTCATAAGGAAAATGGAGTAAAACAGAACCTATACATTTAATAAATAATTATACATATTATTATTCCAAAGTATGATTTATAAATCCAATTCATTTTATTGTGAGTTTAAAATCAAAGTCATAAACAAATAAGTATACATCTCTTATTAATTTGAAAATTCAAATAAATCCGTAATTTAATCCAAGAATTCAATTAAATTACAAATTTAATTTCTTCATTAAACGGGGATCATTGCACGAGCTATCATCAATGATGGAGGGATGATTTTGGCTTCAAAAAGTCTCCGTTCGAGCTCGTCATTCACAAGCATGGGTGAACCTAGCTTGATCGTGTTTCGGCCAAAGGTGGAGGCCGCGATGCGCTATCTCGTGGTGAGTTTTGATCGAGCTCGAGTGAACCGTAGGTGGAGCGGCGTGTAACCCTAGGTCGCGACCATGGGTTCGGCTGTGTTTGGAAACATCGCGTGAGAGAAGGAGCCGTGTGCGGCCTGGATTTGGTTAGTGAAATTGACGGCCAGATCTTGTTGGTATGATAATAAAAAGAATTTTTTTTTAAAATTTGTATACAAACTTTATAAATTCGTAACCTGAGCATACGTTGTTAGATTTAGACAAATTTGGTGGTGCCGGAGTCGCAGCGACGAGCAGTATGCTATGATGTAGGCCTGGGATAGCAAGTGGAAATTTTGGATTAAATTGTACGGTTCGATTTAATTTAAAATTTGAAACATCGATGCAAGGTGAGTTCATCTCACTCACATCTGGAATGCTAGTAGTTTAAATAGTTGTATTTAAATGATTGATTAGTTGATTAGTTGAATATGATAATTATTATCAAATTGGATCGATATTTATTTGTGTGCTAACACCTAAGGATGCAGGGAAGCATGTTGGAGGGATCCAATTGGATTCCTTGCAAATAGAAATTATATTCATAACATGTGATATATCTCATAGATATCCTGTGATAAATTGATATGGAATTTTGTTATGCTGTGTTATGGATGTATAAATATAATTTGGTATTTTAAAGTATAAATAAAATAAATTGGGAGTAAAGGGTAATGAAAAGGAATTTTGTAAGGAATGAATTTAAGGAAACTAAATTCAGGAAATTGGTTTGGAATTTGATATGTTTAGAAACTGTGATTGGAATGGAAACGAGAAACAGAAATTTATAAATTGGGTTTATAAATCAATTGGTATATTTATCAGTGGAAAAATTTTGAAAGATAGATTTTTGGAGGGATATTCTATAAGGAGATCTAATTGTTTTAAAGTAAAGATGAGATTATCTTTAAAGGATGGAAATTTAGTATGTTGTAAAGAAAAGCTTTCAAAATATAAACAGGCAGTTTAAAATGTGTTTTAGAATATTTTAGAAAGAAAATATTATTATAATTATTTAAAGTGTAAGTAAACATTTATTGAAGTAATTATGATATTTAATTATTTAAAAAGTAAAGCAGTGTTAAGTTTTCATAATGAAATTATAATATAAATATTTGATTTAATAACTTTATTTTAAAAGTTAAATTTGGCTTAAATTACTTAGAAAACCTCTATATATTTTCTTAAGTATTATTTTCAATTAAGTAATTTCTAGTAGTTTTATTTTAAATATTTTAAGCATATATTTTGAAAGTGATATTCCAGGAAATAGAAATGTGTTTAAAAATAAAAAGAGGGTTTATTTTTAAAGTGTTGGAAGAATTTATGGGATTTAAATATAAATTTGAAATGAGATAAATCATGTAGGATTTATAAAAGGATTCTTTGGTTTATTCCAAAAAGAAGGTGTATTTCCTTGAAAAGCCAAGTACGTTTAAAGCAGAATTCTAAGTAAAAGTTAAAAGTTTAAATTTGATTTTAAAAGAATGTTTTTAAGAATATTCATATTTAAGTTGTAAAGATTTCGGAAGTAAATATTTACTATATTAGTTATAGTAATAATTATTTTAAAGGGTTAATAGGTATTATGTTTTAAAAAGAACATCATTAATATTTATATTTAATAAACTAGTTTTATTGTAAAGATAGTTTGGTTAAAGTTTATATGAAAACTTGTATAGGATTTCATAACTTTATTTTAAACCTTAGTATGACTTAACTTTTATTTTGAAGAAAAATAGTTTATATTTTATAAAGTAGTATTATTTGAAACATTTAAAAAGTATGTATATATTTCAAATAAAGTATGTAAATAGCTTTAATTTAAATTATTATAAATCTAAAGTAATTGGCTTCAATGTTTTCCGTGGAAATCTATATTTTAAAATTTATTCCATAAGGAGTATGTGGTTTGAAACTGTTTTCAAGGGATTGAAAATGGAAATATATCTTGCGAAGATATTTTTAAGGTTAGTAAATAATTTGGGTGAAATTATTTATTTTTTGATGGATGTTTGTAAATGTTAATTGATAGTTAAATCACCGCTATCAATATTGTCCAATGCTTTGGTCGTTTCGAAGAGACTGGGATCGAGATTTATTTATTGAAAACCACTTCGATTCGATTTGTACGTTTCATGGGAAAAACGAGTTCGAAGTCGAAGATGGAGCAGTGAAAGGGCTAGTCGCTACTGATCCTAAGGATGTTTCCAAAATGGATGTAGTAGGAGTAGTGCCTTCGGTTCCGTTCGAACCCGGGACAGATTTGTATAGATGAATGCTTTCGGAACATCGTCAGCTGGACGGTGGGCATTCTAAGTGAAACATTCTAAAAAGGTAACGCTAAGCCTCAAGCCTTATCAACCGAGAATGACTGAAAATTAGGGGTTATGCAGTAAGGCTAAGTGGGTCGCACCCATTAGGGTGAGGTCATCCATGTCTAGATGTTCCTTGTTATTCGGCTTAGTGGTGCGGTTGCTGATCCCAACCGTGGGGTGATCTTACTCGGGATTATCCAGTAAGGGGTAACCCCGGTCTTGTGTTGCAGGGGAGTTAGGGTGGCTCCTTCGTACGCTATTCTAGACCACGTACTATGACAGGTGGTACCCCAATGCCTAGTCATTAGTTGGAAATCAATTTTCCCTACGAGCCTTTTTCAAGTTTTGTTTGTATTACCCATGATTGTGGCTAGTAGCTGGAATTTAATTAATGTAACAATTTCGGCTATCTGAATAAGTATTTGTAAATAGACCCTATTATAATATCAGAAGCTTGTGGATAAAAAGTGTTTTATCTATCGTAAGGTAAAAACCCGACATGTTTATTTGTGGCGTGGTCTTACGATATGCTTTTGTTTTCAAAGTATTTTGAAACTTTAATTGTAACGACCCGTATTTTCGCTACTTCGAAAATGAGAGATTTCGATCGATTTAAATTTAAAAAGGAGTTTAAATCTTAAATAATATGATATATATAATAAATAATAGTGAAGAAGTTATATATTCTTATAGTTAATAAATTAAAAAAAAGTATGAATTTGGATTTTAGAACAAATCGACAAAAGTTAAGTTTTGTTAATAATAATTAAAGGCTTAAATAAATGGATTTAAATATCTATTTAAAAAGGTAAATCTTATTTAAAACATCTAATAAAGATAATAAAAGTATGTTAAAAGATTTAAAAATTTGTTAATAATCGTTTTATAAAAATAACCAAAATTTGTCGCATTTTGTCAGTTTTGCATACACGGTAAAATTAGAGATTTGATATTAATTAAATATGATTTTAGAATATAAAGAGACTTGTTTTAATTTATTTAAAGAAGTAAAAAGTTCATTTTTAAATTTGGTTTACTTCAATACATAGTTTAACTAAAACGTCAAAATGTGACCGTAAAACATTTCGTCGAAAAACGACGTTTTGTCAATTAAAAGTGGTCGCAACGTCGTCGCACCTTTATTTTCTTATATAGGAACATATATTCAAATAGTATAAGTATTAATTAATTCACTAATCAAGTTTACTTTTACTAAACATACTTAGAAAATTCTAGAATATAATTAAGAAAAGTAAGTAAGAAAAGTCAAAAGTAAACATCAAATCAACATCAAATCAAACCAAACATAATTATTACTTTACTTTACTTACTTCTTAAGTGAAAGTGACATAAAGCATGATTTGAAATGTGATGTTAAGTTAAAAAGTAAGTAAAGGGCATTTTGGTCATTTTACATAATAATATTTTATTTCAAACTTTTTCCTATAAATAGCCATGCATACCTCTTTCATTTTCACACAAATCTTTCTTTTCTTCTTCTTCCTTTAAGCTATTTTAATGGCTTCTCTCTTAAGAGAGGTAGGAGGGTTAAAAATAGTGGAGTGCTTAAGCACTAATCCACTTGTTACTCTCTAACCTCTTCTTAATTCACTTCTTCTTCTTCTCTTCTTAAAAAAGGCCTTAGGCCATGAGTTGGAAGTTGATAAAGGAAGGACGTGAGCAAAGCAAGTAAAGATGGAGATGGTCGAGCACTTGGAAGCATGGTTATGATAAGGTTTAGTGAAGCGTTGAATTAAATGAATGTTGGTAGGAAGTTAAACGTTTGGTTAAAGGTGAGAAATTCTCATCGCTTTTGAATTTATATTTTGATTATGTTATAACAATCATATTTACACCCTTATGACATATGAATGTTTATACCAAATTGATTGTTAATATGGATGATTTGAAAATTTGTAAATTAAGTGAATTGTGATAATATATCCCGTTATGATATTAATAGTGAATGTTAGATTTGAAATCATATGCATGTGATTTGTTGAATGGATGTTATGTTAGTAATAAATATGAATATTGGATATGTTCATTTTGATTAAGTAATCACTTTGATTAGTAAGACCATATTTTAGTAATATGAGAAATTGTGGAAAAATAAGTCTCTTTTCATTTAGAAGTGAAATTAAAGTTAAAATGAAAGAGAATTTGAAATTTGAAGTGAAACGGATTTGAAAAGAATAGCTAATTAGAAATTGAAATTTAGATGAATAGTGAAATTGAAATTAAAATCGATTTTGAAAAAGTGAAGGTTAGTTTGAGATTAAATTGAAGTTTAAATTGGAATTAGATTTGAAATCTAAGTTTTAAATGTGTTTAATTTGAGATTAGAATTGAAATTGAGTTAAAATTGGGTTGTAAAGTTTAATATTAAAATAATGGGAATATAATAATATTTTAATGTGGTAAGAGTGAAAATATATTTTAAAAGCTTTAAAAAGTGAAAACATTGATTTAAAATGGTTTCTAATGATTTTATAAGTATTGAAATCCAATTTGAATAAATTATTTCAAATGTTGAAAAATAAGTTAAAACTAGACGCGTCGCGCAACGGTAGTTCGCGATTTCGCGTTAAAAAGTTCAAATGAATGTGTAGAGTGGAATATTGCTCGGAATTCTTCGAGATAAGAAAATTCCGGACTATTATATCCGTATCTTCTAAACGAAGAAAGAAACTCAAAGTTTCGATAAGTAGATTTTGGATTAAGTCCAAATCAATTTTCTAGAAAAATCGCGCTAGTGCAGTTTAGTGACCATAATAGAAAATCTGTTCGAATGAATGTTTTGAATTAAGGAAAAATATGGAATAAATTTGATAAATCTATTTAAATGATTTAAAAGAGATTTGGATTGGAAAATATGAATTAGCGAATGTTTAAAAGTTGTTTTAATCAAATAAGCTTATATAGCACTTTCCGCAGCACTTTTATGCTGTGAATTCTATAATTTTTGGAATATGAGTTTAAAAATAATGATGTTTCCCAGAATCAATTGTGAATGTTTTAAAAAGGATAATTAAGCGTTTTGAAAGATAATTTGGAATATTTATAAGCAATTCCAAAATAAGTTGAAAATCTGAGTATGCGGAAACGACTAGTACATTTGTCCCGCCTGTGAGATCTGGGAAGAGAAAACAAGGTGTTTAACTAAGGTTAGGGATGGAGCAACCAGTGCCCTGAACTTACCTGGCCTATGTTTTCTTTTCTTAGGCGAGGGGTGGAACAGATCGAAAGGAAAGCCCGGATGCTCTCAAAATAAAAAGATTCTGTTAAGTTTTTGAATTAAAAGAAGATTGGTATTATCCAAAAGTTAAGCAATCTCCAAAATGAATGATTTCTACGAACCTGTGAAGTTTAGAAAAGAATTTATAATGAATTTTAGGAATGAATTGGTAAATAAGAGTATTGGATTTTGACTTACAAGTGAGATATAAAAATGGAATTTATAAACACCGTTTTGTAAATCTGAAATCAATTTAAATTGATAAGTTAAATGTGAAAGTTATTAAAGGAATTATATTCGCGATTTTGGACAGTGAATAATCCTTTAAATTAAATGGATGTTTTGGAAGGTGATATTATAAAGGGAATGTTTTCCTTAAGTTAAAAGTTAAGAAATTTGGATCAAGAATTAAGTAGAGAAATCTGAGATATTTTCCAAAACAAAAGAATGAATTACTTAGAATTATCCTAAGTTGAAAGAAAGAGAATTTCGAAATCATCCGAAAAGAATTTAAGTGAAAAGAGACTTAATAAATCCTATATTCTCATATTCACTTTTTATCGATGATTGGATTTCGAAGGAACCGGAGTCGGATTTGGTTAATTCCTATCCGAAAACCACTTCGAACCAATGTATGCGTTCGAACGTGAAGACATGTTGAAGATGGTGATTGAAGACCGTGGATCTTCCTAGCGTGAAGACTGCTTGTTGATTTGCTCGGGTCGCACCCAATTATAGAGTTATATATATAGCAGTGGTCTCCTCGTGATAGAGATTTTGCGGATTGCAAGGGCTTCTCGCCTAGTAATGGCCGAGGAAAGTACCTTCGGTTTGTCCTGTTCCTGGACAACTTGTATGGACGTTTGTCTGACGTTGCATTTCTAAAGATTACGTACATTGGTTTTTACAAACGTACATTAGTGGTGGCGGAGAAGGCAACTTCTCTTAGCTTAACACCCTTCTTGAGACATACGAGCTCAAGGGTTGTATTTTTGTGGAAGGCAATTAGTAGTTAACGGAAATGGCAATGTGGCATTCAAAGATTTGATATGTGCTTTGTGAAAAGGTAATCGTAGCCTTAAGCCTCATCAAACCGGAAATGACCGAAACAGGATTAGATGCAGCAGGGCTATGTGGGTCATTCCCATTAGGGTATGATCATCCCCTTCTAGATATATTTCTTCCCGCTATGACGTCGGGATGTTAATTAATGTGGTGTATGCTAGAGGGCCCTCGATAAAGGTCGGTAACGACCGGGGGGTGACATATTCGGTACCATCTAGTTACAGAGGTGGGCCGGTCTTGTGTTGGTAGAGGGCAGATGTTCTGTGCCTCGGGACATCCATCTAGAGGTGTACCCATTTCGGAAGGTAGATCCTGCGCCTGGTCATTTGTATGGAAATCCATTCTCCAATAAGAACCTACGGTTTTGTTTGTATTGGCGTAATGAATAGCCTCGAAATGCTATATGGGTAACCATTTCGGATAAGATTAATAAGTTTATTTGCAAATGTTTTCAAAGAAATGTCATTAGAAATAATATCAAAGGTTTTGATATAAAAGTGTTTTAGTTATCATAAGGTAAAAACCCGTCCGTGTTTATGTGTGGGCGTGGTCTTATGAGATACTATTTATTTCAAAAGATTTTATCCAAAGGCTGATATATGACACTGTCATTTATTATTGAGTTTTTCTCACGCTGGTTTATCAAGCCTGATCCGGGTATTTTCAATACTTGGGTCAGATCCGAGTAGTTTCAGGATAGTCGAAGGAAGTTGAAGTTCCAGGGGAGAGCTGGAGATATTCATGGACGCATGGAGATATTCTTTGATCCGCTTTGCTTAGTGTATTTCGTTTGATGTTTGTCAGCAATTGTAAGGGCAGGTTTTATAACTGTCCAAGCTGAATCTAGGTTAGACTCTGATATTGTATTTCAAAATTTTCCGCTGTAAAGATTATTATTGAAATAATATATGTTATTCCATTCGTGTGAGATTCTGTTCTGTCTATTTTTCTTTATCACCCTTCATGTTCCGTATTTTCGTACAATTTGAGTTGGACATGTGTGGTTTATTGTCGATTCAAAGGGTACGGGAAAACGGAGCTTCACATTTGGTATCAGAGCTGAAGGTTAAGCGAGAACCTTGGCTCTATTATGGGTAAAAACTCATCAGAGATAGGATTAGTAATATCCTAGGATGAGTAACTCATTAGAGATAGGGTTAGTAACGCCCTAGAATGAGTTATGAGAGTATTATATATATGAGCGCGTATTTGTTAATTTTACAAAATGATTTTGTTTTAAAGAAATTGGTAAATGAAATAATTTTACCTTAGGTCTATATTATAAATATTAAAAGAGATATTATTATCTTTTGGGTTAAGGATTGATTGTAATTTAGCTTAGTAAAACTAAAATATGAATATCTTGTGATTAGAATTGCACAATTTGACTATAAGATATTTCATATAGGATCAGTTAGTTGAAAGCTAGAATTTAAAACTGTAATCATATACCCTTAGATACTTGGTATTAAGAAATAATAATTAAGTGATTATCATAATGGATGGATTTAAAAGCTAAGTACAAATATATTGTGAAGTAAAATTCACAAATTTGATTATAAGATATTTGATGATAATATTGAAGCTAGAAGTGTAATTAGAGGAAGTAAAGTGAAAATTTACACTTAGAAAAAATTCTTGTCAATAAGATAGAAAAGATAAGCCAAAATTGAAATTTTGGGTAAATATATTATGAAAGGATAAGTTCTATAACTTATAAATGAGATAAGGTAATTTGGAATTTAGACACTTTGATTAAGTTTAAAAAAAATCAAAGTGAAATTTAGGAACAAGAGATATAAGAAATATCATCCTAATATAAAAATTTGAAATAATGATACATTTAGGGTAATATTTATAATTCAAAATGAAGTAAGATTAGAAGGAGGTAGTTTTGAATAATATGGTTAGTAGTTGAATGTTGGATGAAAATGTTTAAATAACAAATACCATGTGAATTAAGTTTCACAATTTGACTATAAGGTATTTGACGGATTTAAGGTTAAGAAATTTGATTTAGAAAATGGATAGGTAAATAAGTTAACTTTGTAAGAAAAAGGCGTACATTTAGTAAAGTTGTCTTATTAAAATATGGATTAGATAAATAATATTAGCTAAATGGAGACCTTAGGTAAAAAAAACTAGGGATTAAGTTTTATAACTTATTTATTTGGAATAATAGAATTCCACATTTGTTGAAGACGCTAATTAAAGTAAATGACGATTTGAAGATTTGGGATATGTATATATACTCTTAGGAAGTAAAGGTATATTATACAAGTTAAGTCATTTGTAAGCTTAAGTAATAATGGATTTAGAAGAAAGTAAATGGTTGTGAAATAAACTTGGATTAATAGAAGTTTGGAAGAAATGTATTAGGTAAAGATGAATGTGAATAAATACTTAAGTTAAACGTAGATCATTTTGGCACATAAATTTTGATCTAAGATTTGAGTACAAAACTTTGAGGTGTTTACACCAATCCGAAAAAGGATTTATCACTCAATTCTTGATGGCGAATATTGATGAGAGTTTGTGATTATGTACACGAGTTTTCTATCATAGTTGAGAGCTATGCAAGGAAAGCAAGGGTTTGTGATCAAGAAGTCTGATCAAAGTCCGCAGTAGAAAATCGGGGGATCGATACTAGTTCGAAAGAAAAGTTGTGGATTTGAATAATAGATCGAATCAAATATCACATATAGTATGATGTGTTGGGTCTATCAACTCAGTAGTTCGATAGTTATCTTGAATAGAAGACATAAGAGATAATGGTTAGAATTATGTTTTGGTATGTATATATATAGACCTCAGGTGTAGTACATGCTTAGGTCAGAGGATGGGTTATGTGGATGTATTCATTTATGTTGATATAGTTTGGTTGTTTTTGGAGGTATAGTCTTGTTTGATAGTTGGATACATTATCTTAAGTGTGCAGTACGCACTAGGATGGGAAGGATAGAAGTTTGACTTGATGTATGTATATATAATCTTAAGAAAGTGATAAGTACTCAGGTTAATGTGGAAAATCTTTATATATGTTTGGCATCATTTGTTTTAGTGTTGTTATGATATCGGCCTTCTTCTTTTCTATCATCAATAGAAATAAGTCAAAATTTTTTTTGAGGAGATGAGTATGAGATAGATTCCTTTATCTAACTTTCATTTCGAGGACGAAATGCTTTTAAGTAGGGGAGAATGTAACGACCCGTATTTTCGCTACTTCAAAAATGAGAGATTTCGATCGATTTAAATTTAAAAAGGAGTTTAAATCTTAAATAATATGATATATATAATAAATAATAGTGAAGAAGTTATATATTCTTATAGTTAATAAATTAAAAAAAAAGTATGAATTTGGATTTTAGAACAAATCGACAAAAGTTAAGTTTTGTTAATAATAATTAAAGGCTTAAATAAATGGATTTAAATATCTATTTAAAAAGGTAAATCTTATTTAAAACATCTAATAAAGATAATAAAAGTATGTTAAAAGATTTAAAAATTTGTTAATAATCGTTTTATAAAAATAACCAAAATTTGTCGCATTTTGTCAGTTTTGCATACACGGTAAAATTAGAGATTTGATATTAATTAAATATGATTTTAGAATATAAAGAGACTTGTTTTAATTTATTTAAAGAAGTAAAAAGTTCATTTTTAAATTTGGTTTACTTCAATACATAGTTTAACTAAAACGTCAAAATGTGACCGTAAAACATTTCGTCGAAAAACGACGTTTTGTCAATTAAAAGTGGTCGCAACGTCGTCGCACCTTTATTTTCTTATATAGGAACATATATTCAAATAGTATAAGTATTAATTAATTCACTAATCAAGTTTACTTTTACTAAACATACTTAGAAAATTCTAGAATATAATTAAGAAAAGTAAGTAAGAAAAGTCAAAAGTAAACATCAAATCAACATCAAATCAAACCAAACATAATTATTACTTTACTTTACTTACTTCTTAAGTGAAAGTGACATAAAGCATGATTTGAAATGTGATGTTAAGTTAAAAAGTAAGTAAAGGGCATTTTGGTCATTTTACATAATAATATTTTATTTCAAACTTTTTCCTATAAATAGCCATGCATACCTCTTTCATTTTCACACAAATCTTTCTTTTCTTCTTCTTCCTTTAAGCTATTTTAATGGCTTCTCTCTTAAGAGAGGTAGGAGGGTTAAAAATAGTGGAGTGCTTAAGCACTAATCCACTTGTTACTCTCTAACCTCTTCTTAATTCACTTCTTCTTCTTCTCTTCTTAAAAAAGGCCTTAGGCCATGAGTTGGAAGTTGATAAAGGAAGGACGTGAGCAAATCAAGTAAAGATGGAGATGGTCGAGCACTTGGAAGCATGGTTATGATAAGGTTTAGTGAAGCGTTGAATTAAATGAATGTTGGTAGGAAGTTAAACGTTTGGTTAAAGGTGAGAAATTCTCATCGCTTTTGAATTTATATTTTGATTATGTTATAACAATCATATTTACACCCTTATGACATATGAATGTTTATACCAAATTGATTGTTAATATGGCTGATTTGAAAATTTGTAAATTAAGTGAATTGTGATAATATATCCCGTTATGATATTAATAGTGAATGTTAGATTTGAAATCATATGCATGTGATTTGTTGAATGGATGTTATGTTAGTAATAAATATGAATATTGGATATGTTCATTTTGATTAAGTAATCACTTTGATTAGTAAGACCATATTTTAGTAATATGAGAAATTGTGGAAAAATAAGTCTCTTTTCATTTAGAAGTGAAATTAAAGTTAAAATGAAAGAGAATTTGAAATTTGAAGTGAAACGGATTTGAAAAGAATAGCTAATTAGAAATTGAAATTTAGATGAATAGTGAAATTGAAATTAAAATCGATTTTGAAAAAGTGAAGGTTAGTTTGAGATTAAATTGAAGTTTAAATTGGAATTAGATTTGAAATCTAAGTTTTAAATGTGTTTAATTTGAGATTAGAATTGAAATTGAGTTAAAATTGGGTTGTAAAGTTTAATATTAAAATAATGGGAATATAATAATATTTTAATGTGGTAAGAGTGAAAATATATTTTAAAAGCTTTAAAAAGTGAAAACATTGATTTAAAATGGTTTCTAATGATTTTATAAGTATTGAAATCCAATTTGAATAAATTATTTCAAATGTTGAAAAATAAGTTAAAACTAGACGCGTCGCGCAACGGTAGTTCGCGATTTCGCGTTAAAAAGTTCAAATGAATGTGTAGAGTGGAATATTGCTCGGAATTCTTCGAGATAAGAAAATTCCGGACTATTATATCCGTATCTTCTAAACGAAGAAAGAAACTCAAAGTTTCGATAAGTAGATTTTGGATTAAGTCCAAATCAATTTTCTAGAAAAATCGCGCTAGTGCAGTTTAGTGACCATAATAGAAAATCTGTTCGAATGAATGTTTTGAATTAAGGAAAAATATGGAATAAATTTGATAAATCTATTTAAATGATTTAAAAGAGATTTGGATTGGAAAATATGAATTAGCGAATGTTTAAAAGTTGTTTTAATCAAATAAGCTTATATAGCACTTTCCGCAGCACTTTTATGCTGTGAATTCTATAATTTTTGGAATATGAGTTTAAAAATAATGATGTTTCCCAGAATCAATTGTGAATGTTTTAAAAAGGATAATTAAGCGTTTTGAAAGATAATTTGGAATATTTATAAGCAATTCCAAAATAAGTTGAAAATCTGAGTATGCGGAAACGACTAGTACATTTGTCCCGCCTGTGAGATCTGGGAAGAGAAAACAAGGTGTTTAACTAAGGTTAGGGATGGAGCAACCAGTGCCCTGAACTTACCTGGCCTATGTTTTCTTTTCTTAGGCGAGGGGTGGAACAGATCGAAAGGAAAGCCCGGATGCTCTCAAAATAAAAAGATTCTGTTAAGTTTTTGAATTAAAAGAAGATTGGTATTATCCAAAAGTTAAGCAATCTCCAAAATGAATGATTTCTACGAACCTGTGAAGTTTAGAAAAGAATTTATAATGAATTTTAGGAATGAATTGGTAAATAAGAGTATTGGATTTTGACTTACAAGTGAGATATAAAAATGGAATTTATAAACACCGTTTTGTAAATCTGAAATCAATTTAAATTGATAAGTTAAATGTGAAAGTTATTAAAGGAATTATATTCGCGATTTTGGACAGTGAATAATCCTTTAAATTAAATGGATGTTTTGGAAGGTGATATTATAAAGGGAATGTTTTCCTTAAGTTAAAAGTTAAGAAATTTGGATCAAGAATTAAGTAGAGAAATCTGAGATATTTTCCAAAACAAAAGAATGAATTACTTAGAATTATCCTAAGTTGAAAGAAAGAGAATTTCGAAATCATCCGAAAAGAATTTAAGTGAAAAGAGACTTAATAAATCCTATATTCTCATATTCACTTTTTATCGATGATTGGATTTCGAAGGAACCGGAGTCGGATTTGGTTAATTCCTATCCGAAAACCACTTCGAACCAATGTATGCGTTCGAACGTGAAGACATGTTGAAGATGGTGATTGAAGACCGTGGATCTTCCTAGCGTGAAGACTGCTTGTTGATTTGCTCGGGTCGCACCCAATTATAGAGTTATATATATAGCAGTGGTCTCCTCGTGATAGAGATTTTGCGGATTGCAAGGGCTTCTCGCCTAGTAATGGCCGAGGAAAGTACCTTCGGTTTGTCCTGTTCCTGGACAACTTGTATGGACGTTTGTCTGACGTTGCATTTCTAAAGATTACGTACATTGGTTTTTACAAACGTACATTAGTGGTGGCGGAGAAGGCAACTTCTCTTAGCTTAACACCCTTCTTGAGACATACGAGCTCAAGGGTTGTATTTTTGTGGAAGGCAATTAGTAGTTAACGGAAATGGCAATGTGGCATTCAAAGATTGGATATGTGCTTTGTGAAAAGGTAATCGTAGCCTTAAGCCTCATCAAACCGGAAATGACCGAAACAGGATTAGATGCAGCAGGGCTATGTGGGTCATTCCCATTAGGGTATGATCATCCCCTTCTAGATATATTTCTTCCCGCTATGACGTCGGGATGTTAATTAATGTGGTGTATGCTAGAGGGCCCTCGATAAAGGTCGGTAACGACCGGGGGGTGACATATTCGGTACCATCTAGTTACAGAGGTGGGCCGGTCTTGTGTTGGTAGAGGGCAGATGTTCTGTGCCTCGGGACATCCATCTAGAGGTGTACCCATTTCGGAAGGTAGATCCTGCGCCTGGTCATTTGTATGGAAATCCATTCTCCAATAAGAACCTACGGTTTTGTTTGTATTGGCGTAATGAATAGCCTCGAAATGCTATATGGGTAACCATTTCGGATAAGATTAATAAGTTTATTTGCAAATGTTTTCAAAGAAATGTCATTAGAAATAATATCAAAGGTTTTGATATAAAAGTGTTTTAGTTATCATAAGGTAAAAACCCGTCCGTGTTTATGTGTGGGCGTGGTCTTATGAGATACTATTTATTTCAAAAGATTTTATCCAAAGGCTGATATATGACACTGTCATTTATTATTGAGTTTTTCTCACGCTGGTTTATCAAGCCTGATCCGAGTATTTTCAATACTTGGGTCAGATCCGAGTAGTTTCAGGATAGTCGAAGGAAGTTGAAGTTCCAGGGGAGAGCTGGAGATATTCATGGACGCATGGAGATATTCTTTGATCCGCTTTGCTTAGTGTATTTCGTTTGATGTTTGTCAGCAATTGTAAGGGCAGGTTTTATAACTGTCCAAGCTGAATCTAGGTTAGACTCTGATATTGTATTTCAAAATTTTCCGCTGTAAAGATTATTATTGAAATAATATATGTTATTCCATTCGTGTGAGATTCTGTTCTGTCTATTTTTCTTTATCACCCTTCATGTTCCGTATTTTCGTACAATTTGAGTTGGACATGTGTGGTTTATTGTCGATTCAAAGGGTACGGGAAAACGGGCCTTGACATTAATAATCAAGTTGGGTGTATTTCTCTCACGCTGGTATTCCAGACTGACTCGGGTGTTATTTTATTATAATTCTCGGGTCAAACCGACTATTATAGATTACAGGAAAGGATGCTGTGGAGCTCATGAGAGGAGCTAGAGACCGAGACGTCTTATCCATACTTTTTTATATCCGCTGCTGTGATTGTTTGAAATTGTCAGGTTGGTAATTGTTGTTTGTTTGTGATACTCTGATGATGTAATGTATTAAACAGATATAGTTTTCATTTTGTGTAAAGATCCGATATTATGTATTATATTTTTTTCCGCTGCGATTGTGAGATTCTGTTATTGTTTACTTCCTTCTTTCTTCTATCTTCTTTCTTTTTCCTCAACTATCTATCTTTTTCGGCACTTGATCGTCGGCATTTTATACTGTGGCGTATTTTGTGTCGATTTTCGAGGGTCGAAAAGAACGGGTCGTCACAGTTCCAGGTTTGATCTGAGTTTTGTTGTTTGATTTATTTTATGATTTTAGTTTGTATTTCACTATTCTTTTTTATTTTCATTTGATTCAGGCTTTTTGTTTCTTTGAAAATGAAGAATTAAGAAATGAGAGAGGAGAGTAAAGATATTATGTAACCTAATTTTTCTCCTTTTATTTATTAATTTAAAATTAAAGAAAATTTATGACACTTGTTATATTCATATGTTAAAAACCTAACACTTGTGATTTTGTATGCATAATTAACCTACACTTGTTAAAATATAAGCATTTTGTGTTTAAATCCTTGTTTCATTTATTAATCTCAATTAAATCTTAAACTTATGTTATTATACTTTTAAATGAGTGAATGTTTATCTTATTAATTTCAAAAGAATGTGTGTATATATATATATATATATATAATTTTAAAGCTTTTATCAATTATTGTTTTATATTGGTATTCATACATTTTATATTGCTTATACATATATCAATTTTAAAGAAATGATTTTAAAACTAATAAATAAACTCCCATATGTATATTATAAAATATAGAATTTAGCTTTAAACAACTTTTTGAAAATTATTTATATCAAATTCGAATCATAACTTTCAAAATATATATTACATATATGCATTATAACAAATTTTTATTAATTTAAAATATAGTTTTTTCAAATCCAATATAATTTTCAAAGTATTTATTTATTGGATTTTCAAATTTAAATTTTAAATTTCAATTTACAATATATATAAACAAACACATATCCTATTTATATTTTTGAAAAATTCAAATAAATTCACAATTTAATCCAAAATTTTATATTAATTACCAAATTGAATTTGACTCAAAACAGGGATCGTTACAACTTCCCTCTACATAGTCTGAAAATTTAGAAAGTAATGTAAATAATTATAGACAGTTAAACCAATTATAGATAGTTAAAATACTCTAAAATAGTTTAATTATAAAAAAAGATACGATTAAATTGATTTAAGATAGTTAAATAATTTTAAATTAGATTATATAAAATAGGTAAAATAGCTTTAAAATAGATTAGTTAGATTTAAAATAAGTTAAAATGGGTTACATAGTTTAAAATAAATAAAATGGTTTATAATAGGTTAAAATGATTAAATATAGTTGATTATAGGTCAAAATGGTTTAGTTTGAAGATCTTAATAACTAAAGTCCTTAAAATAATATACTTTTAAAACAGTTTATTTTAATATATGAGTTTGAAATTAATATCAATTTAACAATTTATTTCATTCCTACAATCTAGACTAATGCAATTAAAAATCAACAAAACCCAATTTCAAAATCTTCAATCCAAATTCTTTCCAATCCATGTTGAAATATCAATTTAAATTATTCTAATTTCAATACATTTCAAAGTTATATTTCAAACCAAATTAAATAACTTAATTCCAATAAAATTTCATTTATACTAAAAAATTCAACTTTAAACTTCCAATTTAATTTCTTAAAGCAGTTCCTTTAAACCAATTCACATTTCAACCTAAAACTTGATTTTCCAATAATAATTCAATTTTTATAAATCAAATTTTATTTCAAATTATCATTTAACAGGATCGAGATCAAGGATTTAAAATCATTTAATTTAACCAATCCGGTGTCCGTTTATAATTCTCTACGCTATGGTCAAGTGATACGAATATTTATCATTTCAATCCACAATTTAAAATTTTATGGTCATATATATTTCATATAGCAATCCCGAATTTAATATTAAAATCCATAAAACTGCTCGAATCTATCATTTCAACCCATAACGATTTTTCTTTAATCTATAGATCGCTCAGGTATATATCATTTCAACCCATAGTGATTTTTCTAAACAATAACTAAGGGGACTTGTAGAGCGGTCACAATATATAAATCAAACATATCATCCACTCTCCAATAATAAAAATCAAACATCCATCATAATTATCATCCAATTCAAATAATGGATATCAACAATTTAATTTATTATCAATGATAGGTATTTAACTGACAGGTTTGAATTCAATAATAAATCGATTGACAATTTACTTCAAAATAAATTAAATTAACCGAAATAGCAATTTTAAAATATCAAACAACCATAAATAAATTCCTAATCACGTCATAAATTTAATTTAACTAACGTAAGAAATTTTATAAGTTGTGAGTGGGTCAAATCACTCACTATTGATTTAAATCCAAATTAAGCCCAAAATCCAAACAATCTTAGAATTTGTTCAAACCAACGTCAAAATGTTTGAGATTTTGACATTATCCCAACAGAATGAACCGCGTGTAAAATGGACCTCGTAAACCCAAGTTATGATAATTAGAACAATTGAATTAGGAATTTAAATAAAATAAAAAAGGGAATTCCCAATCATATGCAACCACATCACTTGCCCTTATCTTCGTTCAGAACCCTAATGACTCACCAGCAAACGAAAAGCCACCTTCTCGTTCGACACGTCGTCTATGACAGCCGCTATCGTGACCTTGCCGCACCTTAATAGACGATCGCCCCGGCTATCCCAAACATCCTCGACCCTCTTCGATCAACTCAAGGTTGGCGATTGCGAGAAAAAACGACAGTCGCCACAAACCTTTTTTCCTCAGGTTGAATTATCGACAATAATCCTACCGTCACTTTAACAAATAAACTACACCGACGCACTGCGCTTGCTGCTCTCCACAAAACTGTACTAATGTTTTGGCGATCCATCAATGTTGATCGGAAGGTGATGAAAGACCGAGAATAGTTCATTGATTTCAGACCACATCAAAAACCAAATCGATAAACTAACATCCGACATGACTTGCGCTCGTTGAGAGATTCAAATCGACATATAATTCGATATATTTTGAGGAGTATAATTTTTCGAATTGAATTTGATATTTGTAACATTCCTGAATTTTAGCCGAGTTTAATTTGGCAATTAATTTAATTTTGAAATTAAATTGTGAATTTAGTTGTGAATAAATAAGAAAATTCCCAGAATAAATAAAAGAATAAATCTTATTTTCTAATATTTTTGGGTAAACTGGAAATCTATTTTTATTTAATTTAAGCTTTTCAAAGCTATTTAATAAAATAATTATATGATTTTAAATTTATAAAATAAATTTTTAGTTATTTAAAAGGAATTTTAGCTTAAAGTTTGAATAAGATTTATAACAAAGATATGTTTTTTTTTTTTGAAATATTGCTTAAGAAATATGATTTGTAATTAGATATGAAGTTTAAAATACAACTAATAAATGAAACATTAAATAACAATTAATTTATAACCTCTTTATAAATTTATTTAAACGATTAAAAAATATTATTTTCAATTAATTGATATGTGTATTATTTTATTTATCATTATACTTGGTTTATTCTTTAAAAAAATTATCTATCTATATCTCTATATATATATATATATAACTAAGTATTAGAAACTAATTAATTTATTTAGAAACATTCATTAACACTTAATTTTAAATACAAATCACTTAAAGGACAAGTGTAAGCATCTTAGAACATAATTTAACATGTCTTAAGCTATTAAACAAATGAGTTAACAAGTGTTAACACTAAGACAATTGTCAAATTGTTATTTTTTATTTTCTTTGATTTTTAATTTATCATGAAAATAAGTTATATAAACTTGCATTTTTCCTTTCTTTTCTTTTTCTCATTTCCATTTCTAAACTAAGAATTTTTTTCAGCTGAAACTTAATACTCTAAACAATCCTCAAAACCCAAATCAGAAAAATCAAAACCCTTTTCTGCTTCAAAAAAAAATCTGTAACCATCCTCATACAAATCTGAAACTAGTAAACAAACTCCTCATATCCAAACACAAATCAATTCCCGGTTCCTATGCAAATCTGAGAATCAAATTCCCTGTAACATATTTCAAAATGCATAGCAAAAAAATCCTGTATTTCATTTCCAAAAAAAAAACCGCGTTCTTCAAAACTGTAGCATGTTCATCAATTCAACCTGCATTCTTCAAAATCTGGAAATTGGCCACTGTAATTTCTTGTAAGCTGAAGCATGCATGCAAGTTTGTAAATCAAGGGGCAAAGGCATTTTAAAGCAACATTCAAGTTTAAAGTTTTTAAAAGAGCATGAGGCAAATTAAGTTTTGAAGTTTTCAAAGGGATTTTTAAAAATCTAGAAACTCTGTTTCCCTTCACAATTCAAGTGAGTAACTACCCTTTTTAAAAATTAAGTAGGTAAATTTTGGTTGCATGATAGTTAATTTGAGATGAATGTGTAATGTATGGTATCTACTGTGATTGCATGCATGTTTAGCCTATAAGTTGTTTTCATCATAGTATTCTCTGCTTTCACCTTCCAGTTTTTCCCATTTTGTTTTAAAAATTCAAATCTTTTGACTTGTCTCTGTTAAGCTTAATATGCAAATCCAACCGGTTTGTTTAATTAAAAACATCGGTTTAAAATTATATTTAAGTCAAAATAATATGTGAATATCTCTGGAATGTATAAACAGATGACCAAGCATTAATTAGTGAAATCCCAAGTACGATGATTTGAAGTTTCAGGATTATTAATCAAAACATCATACCAAATTATGATTTTTAAAAGCAAAATTATTATTTTTAATGCTATATTCAAAGAGCGGTTATTTATTATCAGTATTATGTATTTTGGGGCATCTCTATTGTGTCAAGTGGTTAGAGGTGCCAAGTTTGCTTCTGGAGGTGGAGGAGTTATCATGGATGATGGAAAAATTATCAGATTGGGTTGAATTTCATTTTGAAGGTTGTGATTGTGATTTGAAGATTAGAACCCTAGTTTTTCTAGGTTAGGAAGAATTGATTATCTCGGCAAGTATAATTGATCGAGTTGCTTGGGGTCTTAGGTACTGGAAGTTGGTGGGTTGTCGAGAACTTCGACGGAGTTTCAGGAAGAACTATGGTCGGAGCTTCCATGGGAAGGTGTTGACAAATTTTTGTTGAAAGGAGTTCTTCATGTTCCAAGTTTTGATATTCGAACTCAAGTACAAATTCGAGTTGATTCTGAATGATCTGATGATCGAGGTAAGATGATGGGTTGCTGGTCGTTGTGAGATGATCGTTGATGTTGGCCGGAGGTGATCAAAGTCATCGTGCATGTGCATGGTGCACTTTGATCTGATGATGTTAGCTGGTGGAGTTTGGGATTGTTGCATATTCAACAAATTCTTGGGGAATTCGAGTTTTAACTCGAAGCAGTTAGGGATTTGTGTCGAGTCAGTTTAGGGTAGGCTCGAGTATTATGTTGTTGCAGGTTTTAATAGAAACAGAAACCTGTTTCAGTTTTAAAAATTAAAAGTAAAATTTTAAAATGTAAACTGAAATTTAAAATAAGTTTAAAACCTGAGTTTGAAATGTGATTTCAAATTAGTTTGAATCTTAGTTTTTGAAACAATTTAAATTTTGAAATTTAAATTTGAATTTAAAAACTATTAATTGTAAAAGTATATTTGGGTTTGATTTTAAACTGAAAGTTGAAATTGTAAAATAGAAAAGAAATTAAAATCAGTTTAAATCTGAAATTTAAAGATCTGGAATTTGGATTTGAATTTCAGTTTTAAATTTAAATTGTTTAATTGTTTTAAAAATATGGTTAAATGATTTGAATTTTAAAATGAAGATTTGGAATGTAAGGAAAGATTTTAAAATTTAAGTTAAACCTGGAATGAAGATTTAAAGTTGTATTTCGGTTTTGAAATTAAAGTAAATTTTTGAATTGAAATTTGTTTTAAATAACTTGGAATGTTTAAAGTGTATTTTTAAATTAATTTGAATTTAAAACTGAATTGAGTTTTAAATTTATTTTAAACTTCCTTATAAAATGGATATTTCTTTAACTTGTGAGATAAAAAGGTTTTTGAATTGTTTTTAAACTTTGTTTAGATAAATTTGTATTCATTTTAAAATCTTAAATTTAAAATGAAATTTAAAATGGAATTTAAAGTAAATTTAAAGCAAATTGTTTGTAAATACTTTGATTAAGTAAGAAATGTTTTATCTTACAAATAAATATAATTTAATGATTTGGATTCATTAAATTATTAAGTTAATTTAAATGGATAATTAATTATTTAATTAATTAATGACATGGATGATTAATTTTGTAATTAAGAGTTTTTAAATTAATTAATTAATGATTGAAATTAAATAATTAAGGTTAATTAATTAAGTAATTAAGATAAATTAATTTCTAATTTGTCATTAGTAAAGCAATTAATTAAGATTAATTAATTGTAAATTAAGCGTTAATTAGTAATCAATTAAGGAATGATAAATTTTTAATCAAGTTTAATAATGAATAATTAGAGTTATTAATTAATAATTAAAGGGTAAGTAATTAATTAATTAATTAATTAAAGATAAGTCAATTGATAATGAGGTTGATTAAGAAGTGATAAATTAATTTAATGATTGTGATAAATTAATTAATGATTGGTTAAGCAAAGTAAAGTGATTAATTCTTAAGTAATTGATTTAATTTAAGTTAATTAAATTAATTGAAATTTGAATTAGAAATATGCTTGCTTATGAATGATTGTATTGCCTTGAATTGATTATTATCTCTGGACTGTAATATTCTGTGATGTGAAATATGCTCTGTATTGATCTGTGATATCTGTGATATGTTTTCGGTGTAAATTCCCTTGGCCGTAAAACGCATTTGAATTTCGATGCGACAGGGAGTCGGATTCCAGTTGGTTATCCAAAACCTACATCGAATCATATTAGTGAATCCTTGTTATTGATAAATTTACTTTATCTATGAATATGTGAATGAAGATAAGCGTTGTAGCTTATACCGCTTATCGATATTGCTGCACTTAAATCTGCGATGTGAAGATTGTTGTAGCACTATTGTGTGTAAACCCTTGGACCATACCTATACACACACAAATATGGATTGTACGTGGAAATCGGTTAAGTCGCAGATTTTCAAAATAGTTTTGAATTAGAATTTTTAATCCAAATGGTTTGGAAATGGATTTGGGTTTAAAGTGAAAAGCTTTTGAAAAGGTGTTTTAAAAAATAAAAGTTATCTTGAATAACTCGATTGAGCTTTTGAAATTTAAATAATTTGATTTAAATTTTAATTCAATATTTGAAATTGAATTCTATGATTTGGGAATTAGGGTTTATATAGGATATTCAACAATAAATGGGCTTATATGGGTTTTAAACTGTTTTAAAAGTATGGTTTTGAGAATTTAATTTAACCCAACTTTACATTTGTAAGGCCTTAACTCGTGCAAATTATAATCGGGTTTTCTGAAACGGAAAACAAGTGTTTCAAATAATAATAGGTTTTGTATGAGGAAAGAATTTTTCCAAATTATTATTTCAAATTTGAAATGGAATGGTTTTGAAAAGCTATAATGGAATTTTGTAAAAGATAGTTGAACCCTAAATTGAAATTGAGAAGATTCTAAATGGTGTATCTTTTATATATAAAAGATCGAAACGAGAATTGTTTTTGGAAAGGCTGTGAATGAATCTTTGTTTAGAAGATTGGTGAACCTCGTTTTAAATTGAAGATGGGTTTTAAAGTGAATCTTTTGTTTAAAAGATTTAAATGCGGAAATTGTTTAAACCATTGATGGTTTTTGAAATGAATCTTTTTGTTTAAAATATTGGAAATGGTAATTTGTTTAACCATTTGAAAGAAAAGTTTTGGATTTTAAGTTGTGACTTAACTGAATCGCATTATCCATATGTTTTTAAAATAATGCGCTCATTATTCGGTTTAGCCGGTAGAGGACCTTTGTGTCATATAACCCATTCCGAATAATGATACGACGATATGGATAGGATTTGAAGATCGGTGGTGAAGACCGGATATTTTCGGAAACGTAAGGATAGCCTGTCGAATGTCTCTGCACCGACTGGTTCTCGGTATAGAGATTTGATCACCTATTGTGATGTGATGTCTGGACGTGATTAGGGATTATCCGGATTCGCAAGGGCATCTTCGGAAGTGCCTTCGGTTATGTTCGAACCCGGAACAGACTTGTATGGATGTGTGTCTGACGTTACACTTTGAGATGTAAAACCGGTTTCTATCAAATACATTTCTGTTTGGTGGCGGAGATTTATTCTCTTTGCTTAACACCCTTCTCTGAGACGTACGAGCTCAGAGGTTATGTAGTTGATGATTACTAGTGATATATTCCCAATTTGTTAATGTGGCATACGAAGTGCTGCTGATCATTTGTTGATCAAAGCATGTCTTTTGTGAAAAGCGTAGCTTTGTGGATGAGACTTCGTCGAACCTCACAACCCGGAATGGTCGAAACAGGAAGAATGTTGCAAGGTTATTTGGGGGTAGCGCCCCTTGAGGGTATGTCCATTTCCTTCTAGATAGAGGTGGTATCATGGTATAGAGCCCAGATACTTAACCTATGTGGTTGCTGCAAATTTACTACTTTGTGGTTGTTGGTGGAGAGGATCCTCGGATAAAGGTTGGTTATGACCGGGGATGGCATACTCGTGTAGTAGTTACCTAGTTACAGAGGTAACCCGACCTTGTGTTGGCAGAGATCCAGTTAGGTTCTCGGTGCGTCCCTTCAGAGGCGTAACCATGTGGCAATGGGAAGTTCCTTGGTCTGACCATTTGTTGGAATTCCAAAGAAACAGTACGTGCCTTGTACGGTTTTAGTTGTACAACCTGCCATTCACTTATGGTGGCGCCCCACTATCTGGATGGTAGCTATAGTAGGCATAATTCAGAATGTCTATGCTGGCTAAGATTAATATTACACTTTTGAAATGATTTTCCACACTTTGCACTTATAGTAATAATATCAAAGAATTTTCTCGTATCAAGCATATTTGACCATCATAAGGAGAAATCTCCTCCAAGTCTGCGTTTGCATTGTGTGTGTGGCGAGAGGCCTTGTGGTAGTTTCATTTTCCAAAAAGCATTGAGGATTTCAAATTTAACATCTTTTGATTGTTTTAAAAGAATAAAAAGAATTTTTGCTCATACCAGTCCCATGACTGACCCAGAGTATATTGTTCCCTTCCTAAACTCTGGGTGCCCACAATTTTCCACACGGGCAGTCTAGAGTTGGGTTTTTCAGATAGTAGACAGTAGATATCGATTCGGTAGTTTTCAGTTTTCTCTTTGGAATTCTTTGGAGTCTTCGAATTCATGGACGAGACTTGCTTAGCTTGATGCAACGTGATGGTGATTCAAGCTCGTGGTTTGAAGCTTTGGCTTGGAGCTTTGGATTAGGATGCAGCTGTGGATTCATTCTTGACTAAAGATCACTTAGAGTAATCCCTTCTATTGATATCTTTTCCGTTGTAGCATTTGATTCTTGTATCTCTGATATTGATTCATATTGTACCATTGTTGTATCGAATGTTGTATATCAATGATATTTATTTCTTTTCTTCCGTTGTGTTGTTATACTTGATGTGTTATAAGCTCCGGCGAACCAGATTCGACATTTGGATCTACAGCATCTGAATACGAGTGTCGTATTCGGTGCCGATTTTCGAAGGTCGAGTCAGGGTCGTTATAATTGGTATCAGAGCAGAAGGTTGAAACTTTAGCTCGGGAGTATAACAAATTAAGTAACTAATTAGAGATAGGGTTAAGTATACCCTAGAATGAGTATATCCCTAAGATATCTGTTCGAATGCCTCAGTAAATTCTCTTACTATTCACTGATAGTAAGTATGAGTTCAAGAAGAGGACGATATAGGGGACAGGAAAATACCAGTACAAATGGTCAATACCCTGCAATAGCGAAATAACTTTCTCGATCAATCTCCTTTGATTCGTCTTTTCAATTCTTTGATGATTCCTGGCAGCTCCAGGAAGAAGCTTTGATATATTTGCATGGGACACAAACTGTAACGACCCAGGATTTTTATAAATTTAAATTGATAATTTAAATGAATTTTTGAATTTAAAAATTGTAAAATTAATTATAAAGGGCAGCGAGTTTCCCCGATTCAAACAGAAATTATATTAAGTCGTATGAATTTGAAAATTTGTACGTATGTGAATATATATGTATATATTGGATTGGAGATAAAATCTTAAATAAATGGTTTTTAAAATAAATAGAAATAAAAAATACAAGACGATAAGTATTTAAGTTGAAAATTAATATGTAAGTCATAAGAAAAGAAAAGAAACGACATTTAAATATGAAACAAAGTTGTAAATAAATATGCAAAATAAATAAAACAAAAGTATATACATTGACACAAGTATAAAAATAAATAAATAAATTGATTTAAATTTTTTTTTATAAATGATGATAATTTGAGTTGTATAAAATATATGTGTATATAGAGAAATATAAAACAATAATTTTTAAAGTAAAATTTATGATAATTATTTAAACTAAAAATAGAAGTAAATAAAAAATGCAAGAATAAAACAAAGCTAGCTAAAAGAACTTAAAACATAAAGCAAGGCATAAAAATAAAATGTAACACACACAAACACATATGCAAACCTGAAGACAACAAACAAGAAATAGAAACAGATGTAGACAAAGGTAAAACAAAGTGAATAGAAGAAAATAAAGTAAGTACAAACAAAGTTATAAATAATATGAACAAAACAAAGATATTCAATTATACAATGTGAATTAATGAAGCCACCAAAAGAAATCATCACTTCAGCTGAAAAACAAGTTGTAAACAAAGGATGCAAGGACAGCAAAACAAAAGATGATATGGGAAATGTATAAGCATCAGAAGACTAAGGACTAAAGTAATATACTTTAACCTGGAAAACAACACAACAAGTACTGAAGCAAAGACCAGCAAGTATGGGATGAAGTAAGATAATTAATGCAATATCTTTAGCATACAAATGCAATACATCTCAGCCACCAAGTTAAATAAATGCAGCCATAACTTTAGTACAGGGAAGAGATAATATCACCTGTACACTTTCTTCTTTTATATCAACCATCTTCACTTCACTTTCGACCATTATTCAAAGTAAACCCGACATAAGCATCATCATCTCAACTATAAACAAAAACTTCAATTTAAATTAATAACAATACAAATCAACTCAGCAAGTAAATTTCAAGCCTGTGCTAAAAAATGGAAGCTCTGTTCTCTGTTCATCTTCTCAAAAGTGAGTAAACTTATCCATTTTAAATCTAAGCTTGTATCTTTAGTTGATGAACGAAAGTGCTTGATATTGTTTATATGAATAGTCTTGGTATTCTCTGTTGCTTTGGTGGTACAGGAAGCTGTTCTTCCAGTTTCTTTTGAAGCTCTTAACTAGAAAGCTAAAATAATTACAATTACTTATTCATATAAATGTTAGAACTTTAGATTTGTTGATGACACAAGTGGTTTATCTTAGACATAGGCATGTAAATCTGTTTTAGGCGTTTAATAGCATATTATAAACACTGTAACTTTAAATTACAGCAAGAAGGAAATCAATGTTAAAATTTAAATATTTTAATTTGTGAATTTGAATTTATATTTTGATTAAACACTCAAAGTTATGATTTTTAACATAAAAATCTGGATTTATAAGAAAGGATCGAAGGAGCAGTTTTAAAATGAATCGAAAATGGGTTTTTTTCAATTTTAGGAGATAGAGTTAATTTTAATTCCTGTAAATTGATAGGAGGCAAGTTCGGAATCTATGTGATTCCAGAAAAATGTCAAAAAAAATTTCGAAAACATAGATTTGGAGATTTTGATTAAAGTAGGGTTTACTGCCTTCATTTTTCAATGCTCTGTAACTTATTAATTCCGATATCATAAGTCGATCGAGTTGATCGCGATTGTTGGTGGAGTTAGAGGGGGATGTGAGTGACGTACTGGTGAGGTTTCATCACCTCCGATGATGGGTGGTGGCCGCACGAGGAAGTTCTTGGGAAGAGGTTGGTGCCGCATGGTCGAGCTTCAGGCAGTTCTTTGCCTTCGACCAAATTGAGATGTTTTGGGTGTTGTTTTCGCATGAGCAGTTGGTTTGGGATTTGTGGGGACCGTAGTGGGTCGCCGGCGGGAAGGCGAACCACCGTGCACCTGCACGGTGGTGATGGATGTCGGGCTTAAGTGGTCGTACGGGCCGCGTGATCACTTCCTCGAGTTGTGCGCGTGTAGTTTTGAGTGTTGCCCCGGGTTCGCGTTCGAGTGTAGGGGCCTGATGCTAATTTGGGTTTATATTAACTTAATTACTGAAGGAGGAATATGCATGTAGAAGAAGATGTTGAACAGAGGTGACTCAGGTAGTTGCGTGGGAAACTCGGAGTAGTTCTCGAGTTAATAAGGGAAGTTCTCGGGTTTTTTTTTTCTGAACGAACATGTAACACGATTTAGCTTTAACTTGTGTTGTAACTATGTTATGTTAGTAATTAGTAATTTAAGTTTCGAGTTAATAAGGGGAGTCTCGGGTTCAAGCCACTGAACTTAAAGAAATGAAATACATAGGTGCAGTGTTTAACAAAACTTAGTTAAACGATAATGCAAGTTTAATTATGAAATTAATGTTTTAAAAATTTATGTTTAACAAACATAGTTAAACATTAACTAGTTAAACCTAGTTAAATATTAATGTTTTAAGTGGTTAATTAAGTCGAACATTTAATATATATATAAAGTATTTTGGAAAGAAATAAAGAACAGTTACTCTTAAATTGTAATTAGTTATCGATTATAAATAATTGATAAAATTGTAATTAACTATTTGAGTCAATTTATGAATGATTAGTAGTTAGTTTATCGAGTAATTTAATTAAGAATAAATAAAGGGTTAAGGAAGCAATTAGCAGTTAATAAATGGGTAATTAAGTTGATTAATAATTAAGACTATTAATGTAATGATTAATTAAAGTGCCTAACTGGATGAAGAAGTAATTAAGTAAATGATTAATTCACAATTAAGGATTTAATTTATTTGTAATTACAAATTTTAATTAGATAATTTAAGAGAATTAATGATTGGTAGTTAATTAAAATAATTAATTAAGGGGTTAATAAATTTTATAAATTGATTTAAAAGGTTAATTTAATAATTTGTTAATTAAGGATAATTAATTTAAGTTTTTGATTAACTAATTATATCAAATGAATTATAATTAATAAATCAGAATTTAATAATTAATTCGTAAGTAATTTATTTAATTAGAAATAAATTGAATTGATTAGAATTAAACGATTAGTTAATCCCGCTTATGAATGATTGTATTGTATGAGATGCCTTGAATTGATTATCCTATCTGATCTGTGATATCTTGTTCTGTGACTGTGTATAAATTTTCCATTCATTTACATTGTTATATTATCTATGAATCTGTGAATGGGCGATAAGCTTTATAATTTACATCGCTTATCAACTATATTTCTGTGTTTTAATCTGTGATGATTGAATGATGTTGCACTATTGAGTTGAACCCCTGGACCACACC
Organism: Allium cepa; assembly: GCA_030765085.1. Classification (NCBI taxonomy): domain Eukaryota; kingdom Viridiplantae; phylum Streptophyta; class Magnoliopsida; order Asparagales; family Amaryllidaceae; genus Allium; species Allium cepa. The sequence continues at coordinate 68,197,045 of CM060929.1, forward strand.
ACACACACAATTATGGATTTCACGAGGAAATCGATTAAGTCGCAGATTTTTGAAATAGTTAAATTTGAATTTTTAAATTCAAATGTTTTGAAAATGGAATCGGAATAAATGTGAAAAGCTTTTGGAATGGAATTTCAAAATAGAATTTATTATTTTTAAATTACTTGATTAAGTTTTGGAATTTAGATAAGTTGATTTAAATTTAAATTCAATACTTGAAATTGAATTCTGTAATTTGAAATTAGGGATTAATGATATTATACTAGTCATTATGAGTTAAACCATTTTTAAAGTATTATTTTTGGGAATTTGAATTTAACCCAAGGATTTCAACTCGTATAAATGAATCAGATTTCCAAAATGAAAACTGTTGTTTTCAAATGATAAACACTTTTAGATAAGAACTGAGATTCCAGTTAATTAGGGGAATTTCAAGATTGAATAGAGAAATGATTTTCCTAAGTTATGAATGAATTCTTTTTGAAAGCTATGAATTAAATCTGTTTATTTTTAACAGATTTAAATTGATGATTTGTTTAAATCAAATAGAAATGAGATTGTTTTGAAAGCTATAAGTTAAATCATTGATTTAAAAGATTTAACGAGTTAATCAAATTGAAATGAAAATTGATTTGGAAAATCTGTGAATGAATCTTTTGTTTAAAAGATTAAAATGTGAAAATTGTTTAAACCGTTAAAGGTTGTGAAAAGGAATCTTTTTGTTAAAGATTTGAAATGGAAATTTGTCAAGCCATTTGAAGAAAGGTTTTGGGTAATAAGTTGTGACTTAATTGAAATCCCATATCCATATGTTTTAAAAAATATTTTCGCTCACTATTCGGTTTAGCCGGGAAAGGACCTTTGTGTCATATAACCCATTCTGAATATGTGATTTGACGCTATGGATAGCATTTGAAGACCGGTGATGAAGACCGGGTATTTGCGAAAGCGATAGGTTGACCTATCGATTGTTTCTACACCGAGTCGCGCCGGTATAGAAACTCCCTAAGTGATGGGAAATCCGATCGGGATTGTGAATATCCGGATTGCAAGGACTTCTTTGTAAGTGCCTTCGGTTCTGTTCGAGCCCGGAACAGACTTGTATGGATTGTATGTCTGACATTACAAATTGAGATATAAAGCCGATTTCTTTCAAATATATTTCTATTGGTGGCGGAGAATTTATTCTCTTAGCTTAACACCCTTCTTTGAGACATACGAGCTCAGAGGTTATGTAGTTGAATGTTATCAGCAATATATTCCCAATTTGGTAATGTGACATGCTGAGTGTTGCTGTGAAATGATCATTGTGTTGATTATTCGTGATAGGATCGTTTATTTGATCGTCTATCCTGGTGATCATCTCTATGATCATTTGTTGACCCAAAGCATGGCTTTTGTATAAAGTATGTTTTTGTGGACGTGACTTCGTCGAACCTCACACCTCGGGAATGGTCAAAACAGGAAAGATGCGGCAAGGTTATGAGGGGTAGCGCCCTTTAGGATATGTGCATTTCCTTCTGGAAAAGGGTGGTATCATGGTATGGAGCCCAGATACTTACTCATGTTGAAAACACTTTGTTATGATTGTGTGAATTGATTACGAGCGCTCGGTGAAAGGTCCCAAAGGACCGGGGGATGGCATATTCGGTCAGTTGTTACTCAGTTAGGGGTAACCCGGCCTTGTGCTGGTAGAGATCCGGTTTGGTTCTCGGGGATGTCCATCCAGAGGCATTCTCATGTGGCAATGGGAAGTTCCTTGGCCTGATTATTCGTTGGAAATCCAAAGAAACAATACGAGACTTGTACGGTTTTAGTTGTAGGACCTATCATTCACTTATGGTGTCGCAACACTGTTTGGATGGTAGCTATAGTAGGCATACGATAATGGTCGTATGTTGGCTAAGATTTATATTCTACTTTCGAAATGAATTTTTCCTACACTATGCACTAGTAATAATATCAAACGTTTCTTTTAATGCGTATCAAGCATCTTTGACTATCATAAGGAGAAATCTCCTCCGATTCTGCGTTTGCATTGTGTGTGTGTGCGGGAGGCCTTATGGTAGTCTCATTTTTAAAAAGCATTGCGAATTGACTTTGAAAATCTTTTGTTGAATGTTTTAAAAGATAAACTGTTTTTGTTGCTCACACCAGTCCCACGACTGATCCGGAGTTTATTGTTTTCTTTCCTAAACTCTGGGTGCTCATTATATTTCTACACGAGCAGTCTAGAGTTTGGTTTTTTTCAGATAGTCAGATGTAGTATATTATCTGGAGTTAGTTCAGTCTTTGGTCCACACCAGTCTTGTTAAGCTTTGGGCTATGTCACACCAGTCTTGCTTATCTTTGTGCATCGTTATTGGGAGTTCGAGCTATTTCTGGATTGATTCTTGGAGATGGAGTTGCAGTTCTCGGAGTTCTCTTTTGAAGACTATCTAAGAGTTATATTGTTCCGCTGCTAGATGTTATCTATTTTCTTTTCCGCTGCTATTTTATTGTATCATATCTCTGATGTATATTGATATCTATTGGATCATCTGTTGTATCAAATATTGTATCAAAGCTATATATCAATGTATTATTCTTTTATTCCGCTGTGTTGTTTACTTAATGATTGTTATAAGCTCCGGCGAATCGGATTTGAACGGTCGAATCTATGGCATTCGAATACAATTTGAAGTATGGATGTCGATTTTTGAGCGAGCAAAATCCGAGTCGTTACACAAACTCCTGATGGGTCAGAATTGTTTGTTTGGATGAATTGTTTGCTTTGATTGCTATGGTTGATAGGTATATTTTGGTTGTTTAAACTAAAACTTTTGGATTGCATCCATATATCTGTCTATTCTTCGGGGTCCAGATATATACTACGAGTGGTTAGTTATCTTTCGAATTAACTAGTACCCTTGTATATTCGTAGTTCTGGTGACCCGAGTATCTTGATTCGTTCTGGTATCCATATTGATATTCTGATTTAGGAAGCCAAATGCAGAATAGATATTTAGTTTGATCTGGAGATTCATCTCTCTATCTCTCTATATTCTGTATTTCTTGGTTGTCTCCTTACTTTCAAATTTCGAGGACAAAATTTTCTAAGGGGGAATCTGTAACATTCCTGAATTTTAGCCGAGTTTAATTTGGCAATTAATTTAATTTTGAAATTAAACTGTGAATTTAATTGTGAATAAATCAGAAAATTCCCAGAATAAATAAAAGAATAAAACTTATTTTCTACTATTTTTGGGTAAATTGGAAATCTGTTTTTATTTAATTTAAGCTTTTCAAAGCTATTTAATAAAATAATTATATGATTTTAAATTTATAAAATAAATGTTTAATTATTTAAAAGGGATTTTAGCTTAAAGTTTAAATAAGATTTATAATGAAGATTTGTTTTATTTCTTTTTTTTTTGAATATTGTTAAGAAATATTATTTGTAAGATATGAAGTTTAAAATACAACTAATAAATGAAACATTAAATAACAAGTAATTTATAACCTCTTTTATTAATTTATTTAAATGATTAAAAAAATATTATTTTTAATTAATTGGTATGATTATTTATCATTATACTTGGTTTTATTCTTTAAAAAAATTATCTATATATATAACTAAGTATTAGAAACTAATTAATCTAGTTAGAAACTTTCATTAACACTTAATTATAAATACTAATCACTTAAAGGACAAGTGTAAGCATCTTAGAACATAATTTAACATGTGTTAAGTGATTAAACAAGTGAGTCAACAAGTGTTAACACTTAAGACAAGTGTCAAATTGTTAATTTTTATTTTCTTTGATTTTTAATTTATCATGAAAATAAGTTATATAAACTTGCATTTTTCCTTTCTTTTTTTTCTCCTTTCCATTTCTAAACTAAGAATTTTTTTTCAGCTGAAACTTAATACTCTAAACAATCCTCAAAACCCAAATCTAAAAAATCAAAACCCTTTTCTACTTAAAAAAAAAACTATAATCATCCTCATACAAATCTGAAACCATTAAACAAACTCCTCATATCCAAACACAAATCAATTCCCTGTTCACATGCAAATGTGAGAATCAAATTCCTTGTAACATATTTCAAAATGCATAGCAAAAAAATCCTGTATTTCATTTCCAAAAAACCTACATTCTTCAAAACTGTAGCGTGTTCATCAATTCAACCTACATTCTTCAAAATCTGGAAATTGGCCACTGCAATTTCTTGTAAGCTGACGCATGCATGCAAGTTTGTAAATCAAGGGGCAAAGGCATTTTAAAGCAACATTCAAGTTTAAAGTTTTTAAAAGAGCATGAGGCAAATTCAGTTTTAAAGTTTTCAAAGGGCTTTTTCAAAATCGGGAAACTCTGTTTCCCTTCACAATTCAAGTGAGTAACTACCCTTTTTAAAAGTTTAGTAGGTAAATTTTCGTTGCATGATAGTTAATTTGAGATGAATGTGTAATGTATGGCATCTACTGTGATTACATGCATGTTTAGCTTACAAGTTGTTTTTATCATAGTATTCTCTGCTTTCACCTTCCAGTTTTTCTAATTTTATTTTAAAAATTCAAATCTTTTGATCTTGTCTCTATTTAAGCTTAATATGCAAATCAAACTTGTTTGTTTAATTAAAAACATCAGTTTAAAATTTTATTTAAGTCAAAATAATGTATGAATATCTATGAATGTATAAACAGATAATCAATCATTAATTAGTGAAATTCCAAGTACAATGATTTGAAGTTTCAGGGTTATTAATCAAAACATCACACAAAATTATGATTTTTAAAAGCAAAATTATAATTTTTAATGCTATATTCAAAGAGCAGTTCTTTATTATCAGTATTATGTATTTTGGGGCATCTCTGTGGCCTCAAGGGGTTAGAGGTGCCGAGTTTTCTTCTGGAGGTGGAGGAGTTATTATGGATGATGGGAAAATTATCAGATTGGGTTGCATTTCTTTTTGAAGGTTGTGATGGTGATTTTAAGATTAGAACCCTAGTTTTTCAAGGTTAGGAAGAATTGATCATCTCGGCAAGTATATATGATCGAGTTGCTTGGGGTCTTGGGTAATGGAAGTTGGTGGGTTGTTGAGAACTTCGGCGGAGTTTCAGGAACAACTATGGTCGGAGCTTCCATGGGAAGGTGTTGACAGGTTTGGGTTGAAAGGAGTTCTGCCTGTTCCAGGTTTTTATATTTGAACTCGAGTATAAATTCAACTTGATTTCGAATGATCTGATGATCGCGGTGAGATGAGGGGTTTCTGGTTGTTGTGAGATGATCGTTGATGTTGGTCGGAGGTGATCAAAGTCAGCGTGCATGTCCACGGTGCACTTTGATCTGATGATGTTAGCTGTTGGAGTTTGGGATTGTTGCATACTCGAGAAATTCTCGGGGAATTCGAGTTTTAACTCGAAGCAGTCAGGGATTTGTCTCCAGTCATTTTAGGGTAGGCTCGATTATTATGTTGTTACAGGTTTTAATAGAAATAGAAACCTATTTGAGTTTTAAAAATTAAAAGTAAAATTTTAAAATGTAAACTGAAATTTAAAATAAATTTAAAAACTGAGTTTGAAATCTGATTTCAAATTAGTTTGAATCTGAGTTTTTGAAATAATTTAAGTTTTGAAATTTAAATTTGGATTTAAAAACTATTAAGTGCAAAAGTATATTTGGGTTTGATTTTAAACTAAAAGTTGAAATTGTAAAATAGAATAAAAAATTAAAATCAGTTAAATCTGAGATTTAAAGATCTGGAAATTGGATTTGAATTTCAGTTTTTAAAATAAAATAATTTTTAAATTTAAATTGTTTAGGTGCTTTAAAAATATGGTTAAATGATTTGAATTTGAAAATGTAGATTTGGAATGTAAGAAAAGCTTTTAAAATTTAAGTTAAATCTGGAATGAAGATTTAAAGTTGTATTTCGGTTTTGAAAATAAAGTAAATTTTTGAATTTAAATTTGTTTTAAATAACTTGGAATGTTTAAAATGTATTTTCAAATTAATTTGAATTTAAAAATGAATTGAGTTTTAAATTTCTTTTAAAATTCCTTATAAAATGGATATTTTTTTAACTTGTGAGATAAAATGGTTTTTGAATTGTTTTTAAACTTTGTCTAGATAAATTTGTATTCATTTTAAAATCTTAAATTTAAAATGAAATTTAACATGGAATTTAAAGTAAATTTAAAACAAATTGTTTGTAAATACTTCGACTAAGTAAGAAATGTTTTATCTTAAAAATAAATATAATTTAATGATTTGGATTCAATAAATTATTAAGTTAATTTAAATGTTTAATTAATTATTTAATTAATTAATGATATGGATGATTGATTAAGTAATTAAGAGTTTTTAAATTAATTAATTAATGATTGAAATTAAATAATTAAGGTTAATTAATTATAATTAATTAAGTAATTAAGATAAATTAATTTCTAATTTGTAATTAATTAAGCAATTAATTAAGATTAATTAATTGTAAATTAAGGGTTAATTAGTAATCAATTAAGAAATAATAAACTTTTAATCAAGTTTAATAATGAATAAGTAGAGTTATTAATTAATAATTAAAGGGTAATTAATTAATTAATTAATTAAAGATAAACCAATTGATAATGAGGTTGATTAAGAAGTGATAAATTAATTTAACGATTGTGATAAATTAATTAATGATTGGTTAAGCAAAGTAAAGTGATTAATTCTTAAGTAATTAATTTAATTTCAATTAATTAAATTAATTGAAATTTGAATTAGAAATATGCTTGCTTATGAATGATTGTATTGTCTTGTATTGATTGTTATCTCTGGACTGTAATATTCTATGATGTGAAATATGCTGTGTATTGGTCTATGATATCTGTGATATATATTCGGTGTAAATAACCTTGGCTGTAAAACACATTTGAATTTCGATGTGACAGGGAGTCGGATTCCAGTTGGTTATCCGTAACCCACATCGAATCATATTAGTGAATCCTTGTTATTGATAAATTTACTTTATCTATGAATATGTGAATGAAGATAAGCGTTATAGCTTATACCGCTTATCAATATTGCTGTACTTAAATCTGTGATGTGATGGTTGTTGTTGCACTATTGTGTGTAAACCCCTGGACCACACCTATACACACACAAATATGGATTGTACGTGGAAATCGGTTAAGTCACAGATTTTTAAAACAGTTTTGAATTTGAATTTTTAATCCAAGTGGTTTGGAAATGGATTTGGGTTTAAAGTGAAAAACTTTGGAAAAGGTGTTTTAAAAGTAAAAGTTATCTTGAATAACTCGATTGAGCTTTTGAAATTTAAATAATTTGATTTAAATTTGGATTCAATATTTGAAATCGAATTCTATGATTCGGGAATTAGGGTTTATAAAGGATATTCTACTATAAATTGGCTTATATGGGTTTTAAACCATTTTAAAAGTATGGTTTTGAGAATTTAATTTAACCCAACTTTATATTTAAAAGGCCTGAACTCGTGCAAATTATAATCGGGTTTTCTGAAATGGAAAACAAGTGCTTCAAATAATAATAGCTTTTATGTAAGGAAAGAATTTTTCCAAATTATGATTTCAAATTTGAAATGGAATGGTTTTGAAAAGCAATAATGGTATTTTGTAAAAGATAGTTGAACACTAATTTGAAATTGAGGAGATTCTAAATGGTGTATCTTTTATATATAAAAGATTGAAACGGGAATTGTTTTTGGAAAGGCTGTGAATGAATCTTTGTTTAAAGGATTGGTGAACCTCGTTTTAAATTGAAGATGGGTTTTAAAGTGAACATTTTGTTTAAAAGATTTAAATGTGGAAATTGTTTAAACCATTGAGGGTTTTTGAAATGAATCTTTTTGTTTAAAAGGTTGGAAATGGTAAATTTGTTTAACTATTTGAAAGAAAAGGTTTGGATTTTAAGTTGTGACTCAACTGAATCACAATCTCCATATGTTTTTAACATAATGCGCTCATTATTCGGTTTAGCCGAGAGGGGACCTTTGTGTCATATAACTCATTCCGAATAATGATACGACGACATGGATAGCATTTGAAGACCGGCGGTGAAGACCGGATATTTTCGAAAACAAAAGGACGACCTGTCGAATGTATCTGGATCGACTGGTCCTGTCACGACCCAAAATTCATCGTTCAAAAGTCGACATCAAATACCTCACCTGTATTCACTGCCGGAGATTCGAACGTCGAATTTTAGTTCGGATAGAGCTTATAACAACAATAGATGAATATAAGACAGTGGAAGTAAAATAAATATCATGTATTACATCACAGATACGGCAATAATATCTGTTACAACATCAGAGTACCTAATACATGAATCACAACTCCAAATAGAATGTCATAATAGAACCACAAGAGGTCATATGCCAAAAAGTCTTCAAATGAAAGAAATGATAATGAACTCCCAAAAGCTAAACACCTGAGATCTCCAAAAGCTCCTAAGATATGTCCAAAGCAAAAATTCCAAAATACTGCTTACTCCAGAATACAGAAACCTGCTACTAGGCTGCCCGTGTGGAATTAAGGGCACCCAGAGTTTAGGAAAGAAAACAATAAACTCCGGATCAGTCATGGGACTGGTATGAGTAAACCAAAACAGTTGCTTTTAAAGAAACTAGATTTATAAAATAATTTCCGGTATGCTTTTAAAAATGGAACTACCATAAGACCTCCCGCCACACACACAATGCAAACGCAGAATTGGAGGAGATTTCATCTTATGATAGTCAAATATGCTTTATATGAGGAAAAGAATTCTTTGATATTACTACTAGTGCATAGTGTAGAAAGCATTTCGAAGATATAATATTAATCTTAGCCAACATACCACATTTCGTTGTATGCCTACTATAGCTACCATGTTTTGTGGCAGGTTATCGCCACATTGCATGGCAGGTTATATAACTAAAACCGTACAGGGCTCGTATTGTTTCTTTGGATTTCCAACAAATTGTCAGGCTAAGGAACTTCCTACTGCCACATGGGATCGTCTCTGGCGGGACGTCCCGAGAACTTAACCAGCTCTCTGCCAACACAAGGCCGGGTTGCCTCTATAACTAGGTAACTACTACACGAATATGCAACCTCCCGGTCCTTTGGGACCTTTATCAGAGGGCCCTCTATCACAAAGCAACAACCACACAGTAAATGAGATTGGAGCTACCACACAGGTAAATATATGGGCTCCATACCATGACGTCACCTTTTTCCAGAAGGAAATGACATACCCTAAAGGGCACGGCCCTCATAACCTTGCCGCATCTTTCCTGTTTCGACCATTTCCGGGTTGTGAGGTCCGATGAGGTCTCGTCCACAAAGCAATGCTTTACACGAAAGCCATGCTTTGATCACAATTGATCAACAAAAGATCATCAACACATAGCAACACTTAGCATGCCACATTAGGAGTATATCGCTGATAACCTTCAATTACATAACCTCTGAGCTCGTACGTCTCAGAGAAGGGTGTTAAGCTAAGATAATAAATTCTCCCCCACCTCAGATACGCATTTGAAAGAAATCTTCTTTATATCTCACAGTGTAGTGTCAGACACACAATCCATACAAGTCTATTCTGGGTTCGAACAGAACCGAAGGCACTTCCAAAGAAGTCCTTGCAATCCGGGCGTCCACAATCCCGATCGAATTGACCATCACATATAGAGAACTCTATTCCGGAGCAACTCAGGGTAGAGTCATTCGAAAGGTAATCCTATCGTTCTGGAAGACGTTCGGTCTTTACCACCGTCTTCCAATGCTCATCCATTTCGTCGTATCACTTATTCGGAGTGGTTTATATGACACAAAGGTCCTTTCCCGGCTAAACCGAATAGCGACAGTCAATTTTAAAAACATGTGGATATGTCGTTCACAAAAATTCACAGGTTCGATGTGGGTTTTGGATAAAGAGCTGAAATCCGATTCCCTGTCGCATCAAAGTTTAAATGTCGTTTTATGGGCAACAGGGTTTTCACATAAATACAGAAATAAATCACAATCACAGCGCAGTACATGGCAATTTACATTACATAGTATCGCGATCGGAACAGAAATATCAATCTAGTGCACGGTAGTAGTTAACTATTTTCCAATGTGGTCGTGATTTGATAAATTAACCAAATAATTATTTTTATTGAATTTTAAATCAATGATTTATTATTCTTAATGATGAATTAATTAATCTTAATCAACTTAATAAATTGATTATTCTTTAATTATTTATTTTTATTAACTGCCAATTATAATTAATCAATTTAATTTTTCTAATCATAACATTCTTAATTTACAAATTAATTTACACACTTAGTTGTTTATTATTCAATTTTAATTATAAATTGTAAATCATTCTTAATTATTTTTGAAACCATTAGTAAATAAAAATCATTTACCTTAATTATCATTTGAAAATCTTCTTTAATTATTTCTAAATCAATTTATTATTATTACAACAACTTCAATGTTAATTTAACCTTAATACTTATCTTGAATTTATTGTTAAATTAAAGTTTTAATTAAATTTTAAAACATTGTTACTATTTTCTTGGTTAATTAAAAACTTGAAAACGAATTCTTAACTTAAAATATCTAACAGTTGTTGCTTCAGAGTTACTAAACATCACAACTGGAAATCAATTGGGCTGAATCCATTTTAAAAAAAAAAACCCGAGCAACCAGGTTCTTCACTCGAGTCAAAACTCGAGTTCCTCTCTCCTCTTTTCCTGGTTTCTTCCTCTTTACCTCTCAAATCTCTGTTTTTTTCTCTTTTAATAAGTTAACTTTAAGTTTTAATACTTAGCGACATACAACAAGCTCACGTATTCGAGTTCCTCCCGAAGCCAGGCACACGCGAACGTTCCCTGACATCCAAACCAACGCCGTGCATATGCACAGCCTCTCGCCAACGTTCTGGCGAACACCAGCACCTCCAACAAGTCATGCATTGACCCTACATTCGATAGCAAAAATCATTTCGATGCCAACAACCCCAGAACGAGATCGAGCATCCAGTTCGAAACTCAAACCCATCCTCACCAAGCAAATTTGCTTCGCCCTCATCTTTATAACCATTGGAGCAGCTCGAATTCCGTCACCGCCACGACAACGCCCCGGTCTACCATCCCTTGGAGCACCACGCGACTCGACGCACCGGTGATCATGAGATCATCTTGTTCCCAGACCTATCCAAAACGCGAAATAAACCCTAATTCGACCTCGTTCCCCTAATCCGTGTGATGGAAAAATCATTTGATAATTTTCCTGGGATCATTAATCAATAAGCTAGCTTCAAATCAAAATTCGGCATTTATAACTGAATCGATCACCAGAAATTTAAAAAAAATAGATTTTTTTCAAATGTGAGTTGCACTGGAAATACTAAATGAAAAATCACCATATTTTCTTTAAAAATCATCTCTTTGTGTGTTTATTCAGGTTATAAAATCAAAACAATGATTTAATATACTTGAGTTTATCACATGATTTTGTTTTAACTATAAAATTTTAGTTACGGGTTAACTCTTCATAATCAAACTTAATACAAATTCTAGGCTATGAATTTAGTTGTAAAAAACTTGTTATGTTTAAGAATCCTAAGCTAAAAATGTTCGTATGAAGATGTTTTGATATATTTTTTAATTCACACTTCTTTGAAACCAAAAACAAAAAGAACAACTAATATACAATTTTCCAGTAACTCAGGAAACATACAGAACTATATATTTTATTACTTTACACAGCAATGCACAAGTTCCATAACTAAATACTTAGATTTTAACTGAAGAAGAACAAGTTTACTGACATGAAATTATTTGGAGACAGAGAACACTTTTCTTTTATTTAGAAAATCTGCAGATTGAATCATCCTCTCTGCTTTGTCTTTCTTCAGCAAATTGTTTTGTTGGATTTTTTTTTTTCAAGTCTATTTTTTTGTTTCTTCAGTAAAACGTTTCCAAATTCGAATACAAGGTGACACTACAACAAAAACACCCTTTAATAGCATTGAAAAAATGCTATTATAGGCTACTATAGCGTGTTTTGGTACGTTGTATATTAACATGTTGTTATAGGTCAGTGACCTATAATAGCAACGTAAAAAACGTTATAAGAAGCGCTATGGACAAGGGCTTTTCATAGCGGTTTAAAAGTGCTATAAACGTGATTTGTAATAGCCTTGAAAAATCGCTATGAAGTAAAACTATAGCGTTTTTATGAATGCTATATAACAATAAGTTGCCATACATACGAAATATACAATAGCGTCCAAAAACGCTATAAAAAACAAAATTCAACAGCGTTTTGGGCTGCAATCGTAAATTGTATGCATAAATACAACTACTTTCTATTGTGTTTAGCTGTCTTTTATAGAATTGTTTATTTGCTATGAAAACAGTTTATAGCACTATCATAATGCTGTAGTATATTAAAACTGGGAAAAACCATCTTTCCATAGCACAGTTAAAACGCTATAAGTTTTTATCATTGCTGCTACATACATTCCAGCTTACAATTTACAATTCTACGAATATATTATAAAGTTTTAAAAAAACACAATTAACACATTGTGATGTCCGTAATCAAATGGAAACATAAGCCAAACCTCAATATATATTTAAATATATATCCATAATATTTCGTATACGAAGTTTCAAATAGTTGTGATCATAAAAAAAAACAATACATACAACCATAGCTGACCAAAACGATGCATACTAAAAGAAAAGATATATGAACGTCAATACAAAATACATTAACCCAAGCATGACCGATTTGAAAGAGAATGAATGCAGCAAAATAATTTTTCCTTCCTTCCAGCTTGTAGTAACCCCGGTATTATCATACAGCACCTATCAAAACGAAGCACATAAGTACAAAATCACTTATTGTATTAAAAGACACTATTACTTAAAATGATAGTAGTACAAAATAGCCAGATCTTCTGTTCAACCATTGTATTAAAAGACTAATGTGTGCTTAAGCTTGAGTAATTTCTCATCATGGCAATAACAGAGGAACAAAAATTTTAGTTGGATTCATGTAACTGAACGTGTTTTGCTTTTTCATGTTTTATTTTTGGTCTTTAAATATAATTGTTTACTAATTCAATAAGGATTCTTTATTGCCATATAATTGTATATTCTGTCCTTGGTGTCGTTGAGGCTTTAATACATGTTAAAGGTTCCAAATTCTATCCAAGTTCTTTCTCATGTGGTAATGATATTGGTTGGGTAATGACTGAATGCAGCTCAATCCTTTGACTTTACTACATATTAGACAGAGGTACAGTATTAGGCAGAGGCACCCTTCACCACTTCCCAACTGCCTTCTGCCTGCATATCACAAAAATACGTGAACAACTACTTCACCTCACTACTACAGTCACAATCTACCCATGCACATCTCTGCTACAGCCAACCTCCAGCAATCCTAATTCAACCACTGCCTTGAACCATCCTCACTGCTGTACCCTGCTCCACAAAACAGCTGCATTATCAACTCTGCCATACCATCACAAATTCTTCCAACACCTCTGCTCCTTCCTTCAAATACACCAGTTAACTGCACACTGCCTGCTCCATTTTAACAAACATAACCACTACCATCACTAAACATATTTCTTTAAATTTACTTCTTACCACTGCCTCCTCCTGCTGCTGCCATCTCTTCCCACTGCATTCAGTCTTCCCTCTGTCAACAACTACTCCAACCCACCACCAATACATTCATCAACTCCTACAACACACTGCTGCATCCTACAACAAGTGTTTCACCGAGCCTGCCTCTTTCCAAAACCCAGACATCCCACATAGTTCATGCCAATAGATTGGGTATGTTGGTGTGTCTTGATGAGGCAACAGAATAAGTTCAAAGAATTCAATTTGCAAAATGCCTTGTGGAAATCTCCCCTGACCAAGAATTAGTTGATTCATTCCTTGTATTGACTGCAGATGGCACAAGGAAAATCATTCAGGTATCATACATGTGGAAACCAGATATATGCATAATATGTGAAGTGTTTGGTCACAAAAATGAGAACCGTGATTTAAGATCAGAGCAAATCATAAAAAAAGGCTAATGGAAAAGAAGATGAGATGATAGTTCTGTCTGACTTAGATGATGAGAAGAAAACAAAAAATAACAGTCTGAAACCTGTAATGTAGAAAAAAATATGTATGGAAAAGATTTTGAAAAAGAATAGGAATATAGATATTGAAAAAGATCGAGCATCTGTTGATGTTCATGGTAAAACATGACCAATGTTCATATCAGCTCAGGATAGTCAGTAAATGAAAAAAAGTAACCACAATAAATAGTGCAGAAGGAAGAATCAATGGAAAAGAAGATAGAAATGAAAATGCAATTAAAATTAGAAATAAATATTCAGCTCTGGACTTACATGAAGAAGGAGAGATAAATGAGTCTGAAGAAGGAGACTGTAATGAAATATAAATTGAAGAAGAAATTGATGATATGAGAAATAAACTAACTTCTGATGGAAATAAGACTCAAGAAATTGATAGACAGAAAACAGCAGATTTGAATGAAAAAGACAAAGGAAGATGCCACACTATAAAAGTGAACAAAATGGTCATGCCGCAACAACAAAAAAAATGCAAAGAGAACTTAATACCTAGAAATATGCATGTGCATAGATCTGATATGCATAGTTATATTTTCTCACAATCAACCCATCTGAACTTATTTATGCTCTAAAACTTATCTGATCCATCTAGACCCTCCTTTCTTCCTTATCAACCGAAACAACTCCTTTATTAAACTCACACCATTCCATATTTCATTCTTTTAAAACCAATTCCATTTTATCTCCTCTACTTCCTACTCCCACCTCAGAACAGCTTCTATGCATATCACCTGATCATGCTCACATGCACCCTATATCTCACAAATCCATCATGTCAATCCGAAACTAGTCTGAACTGCTTATTGGAGGAAACATACATGTTCCACATTCTTTTCTTCAATTTTTTTGAATTTCTTCGATATATAAA
Source organism: Allium cepa (assembly GCA_030765085.1). Lineage (NCBI taxonomy): Eukaryota > Viridiplantae > Streptophyta > Magnoliopsida > Asparagales > Amaryllidaceae > Allium > Allium cepa. The sequence goes on from CM060929.1 coordinate 68,212,066, forward strand.
AATAGAGCAATAAAACAAAGCTTCTCACTTTTGTTTGTTTTTGTCTTTCTTTTGTTTATCATTTTGTTTCAAGCTGCTTTTTATGGAATGTAATAACAAAGTTGGAGAACCTAAACAACAGAATATGCTTTGGGCTTTGTAAGTTTATAGATTGATACTAGATTGAGCTACGGCCCATCCTACAGTTGCATCAAATCTGCAAGAACTTCGAAAACAACACGATAAAAAATACCATTCTACAATCGTTCGTGTCAGCAAGTTAATTTTGAAGTTTAGAATGGGCACTGGGTGCAGAAAATTTCATGCCAGTGTATTTTCATTGTTATTACCGGTCCAATGTTGCGCTTAAGAAAATGCGTCTTTACCTAATCTATGTCCCTCTTGAATGTAAGTTACCATATTTTTTATTCATGTTTTCTGATTTTAGCTTTATCAAATTTCAGTTTGCTTACTTGCATTGTTTTGGTTGTGATTCAATATTTTAGGGTGGAGTTAACTGACTTTGCAGAAGAACAAAAACTGCATTTTCAGTTATAAATATGATTTAAACAGCAAAACCCAATCACCCACTTTCTCTCAATGTCGCAAATGCCATATGTCAAACTCGAACTTAACCCTCTTAAGGTATCATTAAACTGACATTGATGCCAATTTATGTTTAAAATTTTGACACATGAACTGAAAAATAAAATAAAAATAAATTAAAGAAGTTATACTTACTAGAATTTGATTCCATTATAACGTTCTCAATAGGCCAAGCTATCGTAGTGCCAAGAGCATCTTCAATGACTTCTAATTCGAACGTTGTTCTCCATAGACGTGCTTTTGGAATTTTTACAATTTCTACCCAAACTTTAATTGCATTTTTCCCCAAAGGAACACAATGAACCGTTGAAGTTGGATCGGTTGAAGACACGCATCCTAATGCAACTATTTCTCTCTTTCCCGACCAATCGATCAGCTTGCATTTACCATTTACCATAAAATTTGTACTCTATCAATAAATAAAAAGGATATTTTATTATGTGCTTCAACAATTCGTAAGATGAAAAAAAAAGTGAATCGATTATAAATAAGTTTACCTTCTCGACAACTCTGGCATTACTCCTATGATCATCCGATGATGCACCGTTAACGGTCTCGAGAACTACTTTTGACTCAGGCCATGCGACTTTGATACCAACGGCTTCCCCAACTCATGTCACACCTTTAGTGGGCCTCCATAGAAAAGCATCTTCCACTTTTGCATTATCTATCCAAACTGCAACGTCATCCGGTCCAAGAGGAAGATCATTCACAAGTTGTTTTGGATCACTCGAAAGTATTTGTCCTTCTGCAACTAATTTTTCGCTCTCACTCCAATCGAATAATTTGCATTTATGATGTGTGCTGCTACTTTTAATCTATTGAAAAAACATATTGGTTATTATTTTTATACATTCAAACTAAAACTTAAATAATATAAAGATGAAAGATTACCGTATGATCTTCTTTGTCAAAGTTATCTAAGTTATGCAAAACAACTCTAGTAGATGGTCACGCTACTATATCACCTTCAACTTCTCCAATACGTGTCAAATAAAGTGAAGGTCTCCACAAGAAAGCATCCGGTTTTCTCACAGTGTCTATTATAATTTTCTTGGCATCAGACCCTAAAGGGATTTGTTGGACAAGCTCCTTTGGATCACTTGACACAACTCATCCTTCCGCAACAATTTCGTCTGTCTCACTCCAATCCAATAAATCACATGTGCCATATTTTTTATCATAATTGTTCTACAATTAATCAAATGAAAATTATATTAATAATAAATTAAATGTCAAATGTGATGATATCGATAGTAATAAAAAATTTATAGTTATATTTTTATGAATAAGAAAAATTTTGAATACTAACCTCCCAGTATGGTAATTCAAAGAAAATAGATTTTTTTTTTCCACCGTGATAGCTCTCTTTTTGTAGGATCGTTTTCACCTTCTTTATTGTCAGTACATTTTCTTTTCTTACTTGCAATCGTTATAATTTGCTTCTTATTTAGCTTCTTCTTATTCTTTCTCTTCTTGTCCTTTTCTATTTCTTCATTTTTAAATTTTCCGAAATCATTTGGAAAATCTTTCAAAATAACAGAAATATCTCTACCTGTAAGAATTCTAAGCTTGTTACCTTTCTCCACAGTATTATCAAACCAAGCCTTTTGTTTTCTTAATGGATCGGATGAAGGTAGAAATCTTCTGTGTCCCATACAGACATTTTTTCGACTATGATTTAGCCATCGATGGTGAGTATTAATACCACATAATGGACAACCTTGTTTGCCTTTTACACAACATCCAACGAGATTTCCATAAGCTGGAAAATCGTTTATGGTCCATAACAAGATTGCTTTTAAGTTAAACAATGTCTTACTAAATGCATCATAAATCTCCACTCCGTTACTCCATAAGTACTGCAAATCTTCTACCAATGGAGCTAAATATACATCAATATCATTTCCAGGTTGCTTAGGGCCGGGAATTAATAATGTTAACATAATATTCTCATTTTTCATACATAGTACAGGCGAGAGATTATATGTCACAAGCATCACTAGCCAGCAACTATACTTGGAACCCTTAATGTCAAATGGGTTGAAACCATCAGTAGCAAGACCAAGTCGAAGGTTGCGTGGATCACTTGAAAATGATTTCCATTTATCATCCACCATGCTCCATGTCAAAGAATCCACAGGATGACGCATTTTATCATCATTAATTTTATTACTAAAATGCCACCTTAGATCATCTGCCATCTGCTCAGATCTAAACATTCTTTTAAATCTTGGAATAATTGGAAAATATCTCAACACTTTGACTGGAATACCTTTCATTACCTCTTTCGTCCGCTCATTTATCTTCCATCTCGAAGAACCGCATTTCGGACAACTAGTCAAATCTTTGTACTCTTTTTTGAAAAGACAACAATCATTTTTATAAGCATGAATCTTCTCAAATCCCATATCGAATACTTAGAGGAACTTCTTTAGTTCATATAAAGTCTTCGGAAGGACATTATTTTTGGGTAATAACAATTGCTGCACGCTTAGAAGCTTATCAAAACCAGTATCAGATAATCCGGTTTCACGTTTCAAATTATACAACGCAGTGATAGCAGATAATTTTGTTTGATCTACGCAAGCAGGATACAGTGGAGTTTCTGCATCTTCCAAATTTTTAAGGAAATCATCTGCTCGCTTTTGTGCATCATCATCGTTTTTATTCTTGGAGAAAAAAGTATAATTGACAAACTCTTCATCTTCAAAGTGAATGGCTTGAAGTAACTCATGTGTCATCCAATTTCACTTTTTTAGCTACATTTACTTGCTCGCCGAGACTATACCACTTACTGCACTTGTATAAAGGATCCATTCCTCTAATAATCAAATGCTCAACAACAATGTTATCATATTGATGAGTAAGATTTTGACAATCTAAGCAAGGACACAATTTTTTTCCATATTTCCTAAATTTCTCTTAGCGGCATGCACAAAATTCCATGCTCCTTGCTCGTACTCCCTACTAGTTCTAAATTAAATTAAAATTAAAAAACAAAGTTATTGACATAAAAAATCAAATTTTAATATTAATTTCCAAGTTAAATATTAATCCAAATATTGTATTCTTACCTATGCAAATGCACCCAATCTTTTTCCATCGCCATATATAATATTGCAACAAGCAAATTTCTAAAAAAACAGAAGCACAATATGTGAGGAAGACTTTATTACCGATGCACAATCTGTAGAGGGAAAATTTTCTAAAAAAACAAAAGTTAAATATTATTTCTTATGTCAACTGAGTTTAGCATACTATGTCAACTGAGTTTACTTCAAATTCATAATAAAATAGCATTCTGCAGCAGGGTTTTGTTGTCAACTAAGTTGCTATACTCATATTAAAATAATTGCTAAATATGATTTCCATACACTTAAATGTTCTTAATTTTGCATAAGAGTGCCAACTTGTGGAAATAGTTGTGTTTGCAGTCCATGCAAACAGCTAATTTTTTTGAGGAAAGTTTCATTACTACAAGATAACTTGTAAACAACTAATTTTGCATAAAAGTTATATCTTCTAATCCAAAAGATAACTTGTAAAAAATTACATCAAATATTTAACATATATTAATTATACAATTGTAATAGATAGAAAAAATAAGAGACTTTCTATTGACTATCCAATTTTCAAATTACTAACATCAAGCAAAAGTAGGAAAGCAGCCAAAGCTTGATTCAAGAAACAAAAAACATTCAATAAAAAATGGCTGAAACTTACAAGCTTAAAAATGAGGAGAAAAGTTGAAAAAGAGACAAAAGAAAAGTTTCTATGTCTTCACTGTCAAAAAGAGTATGACAGGAAACAAAAAGAAAAAAAACAAAAGGTCCAGATTTCGAATATAAATTTCCTATAACAAAAAAAAGACAATATCTAAGGAAATTGAAAAAAAGCAAAGTCAGCAAACAAAAGAAAGAAAAAACTTAGGCTGAAGTGGTATCAGAAGAAAGCAAAAAATTTGATCATCACAGGTCTAGAATTAAAGAAGATTCAAATTGAGTTTGGTTCTGGCCTTATGTTGGGCTAGTTTGCATTTTGTACATACCTTTTCGTTTGTGGTCAGAAAGTGATTGACAGTCTTTCCTTAAGTAAACACTAATCTCATTTTAAAGTCCTAACGGTCATGGAAGATTAGAATATGCTTAATAGTCTTTATTTTCACTTATCTAAATTGATTTTTTAAAGAATTTTTTATTATAGAAAATAATATACTGCTGCCACTGTATAAAAATTTTCCTAAACCACAACCGATCATCGCTCTAGAATGGGATATATATCAAATAAATATGATATTATGATTTTTGTTTGATTGATCGAAAATTTTAATTCTATTATCTCTATATTATTTATAGTATCAATGAAAATCTACCGCTATATAAATTATTATTTTAATTTTTTATGATAACAAAAGAGGGAGAAAGGTTAAGATTTGGATGGTTGAGTAATAACCTTGCTGATATTCAAAATTTGTTTTATCTTTTCCTTTGATCATGGCACATCAAACATATTTCTGGGTTACAAAAACTTAATATATATTTGTTATCATGTAGGTGGGAGATTGTAGAATATAGTCTATGATTTTCGTTTGATGATTATACGTGTGTGTGTTCGTTGTAGCACTAAAAACAATATCACAGAAAGAAACAATACAGACCAGAGAACGTATAAACCAGTACACGATCAAAAAAACAAGGTTAATCAACATCAAAAGTGCACTACAAGTCAAGGTATCATGAACCAACAAAGTCACTACACCTTACAATATCAATCATCAAAATTTGTTAAAAAATACATAAGATAATGCATAGGGCTACAAGCTACTACGATGCAACTCAAGGTAATATATTCAAAATCAAGTCAGGATTGGAGATTTCAAAAGCACCAATTCAGGAACACTTCAATATGTATAAAACAGAAAGCTCTAACACAAGAAGTCAGGTATAAAGAATACAAATGCACCACACAAGGATGATTCGCATAAAGGAAAATATAAGCAATAATTCAAAGTTGAATAAGTCAACAAAGTTAGGTCGTAATCGTAAAATCTAAAGGTTGAACAAGTCCAAAAACTCAAGCCGATAATCACAAAATCAAGTCACTGCTTCTAGACCACCGAGAAAAATTCAAGCTTCTCTCTATGTTACACATTTCTTTTCTAGGTGGCAAAAGCTGAAAAGGAAGGTTTTGTTCACAACACAGAAATGTTATGTTACCTTTGTTAGCTTGATGTGTACATCTTTTTACAGAGTTTATGTTAAAATTTTGTTTTGGTTTCATGTATGTTGTTTGTTAAGGTAAGGTCTGCGAAAAATGGGTAATTAGAACTGGAAATAAAATTGTGCTTTATATAATTTAAAGAATGGCGAACTGGTGACAAAAATGAGAGTGGGTCTCCTTTTATACATTCAGAGAAAGCCAAAAAAAAAAGTAATGCATATTAATTTTCCCAAACTTCCATGATGGTACACACTTATAAAACTGAACGCAACAGCTGAAATGCCTTATGCTTATAACCATGAAATGAAATAAAAAACAAAGCAAAACATGAAGAGAAGAAAAAAGTCTTTGACCGAATATTGACAAACACACTGCATTACTTGTTGCCATAAGATCTTCTACGAAATCTAACATTGTCAAACTTATCTCCTCAGTTAACATGGCAAGTGAAATCAGAACTCAGCTAACATTGTCAAACTTATCTACAAATCAAAGCTTACCGATTTCAAAATAAAATAGAGATCGAAACATATAGAAACTAAAAAAATACCAACATACAAATCAAAGCTTACTGTTTTCAATGCTTCAGCTTCTTCGACGATGCCTGCTACAGATTCTTCAACGATGCCGGCTACTGCTTCTTCAACGACGTCTGATACCGCTTCTTCAAGGATGCGTGGAGAGTCAGAGCAGTAGGCGACAGCTTCAGGCGTGGATAGTTGTGGAGAGTCGTGGGTTGGGGATCGAATTTCTCTAGGCTTTTATGAGATGGAGATTGAATTTGAGGGGCCGTGTGGTTGAAGGATGAATTAACTGCATATAGTTTAGAGCGGGATCTTTTTTTGGGGAGAACGAAATAGCGAAATTTAGGCGGCCAGGAATAAGAAGACCGCGAAGTAATTTTCTTATCTGATTAACCGCGGTTAAACGCGTTATCAATTAAATAAGAAAAGGGATTAGCATCAAATGACAGTAAGCCAATTTACTGTGCAATCCCTACTTGCTATTAAATCAACATTTTGTTGTAGTGTGATGTTCTTCTTTTCTTTTTTTTTATAAATTTCTGTTCTTTGCTCAGTTTTGTTAAACGTAAATAAAGCAGAGACTAAGGATGTGTGTGTGTGTGTACATATATATATATATATATATGAAGATTGTGTACTTACTGCGTATAGGTAGGTATAATACTTCTTTTTATATTGACTAAACCCATGCTTGAATTGGCTGATGTGATCTTGTTCATGGGAGAGAGTAGATAGCATTATTGAAAGCATTAAATGAAAGCATGTATTGTATATGCTTCCCTGTATGTTTAAACAGGCAATGTTACTTTATTTTTGTAAGTACTGTTATGGTTTTGTTTTTTTTTACATTTTTTTTCTTATATTGCCTTGCCTACATCTTAGTTTCCTGGTTTGTATATTTCTTTTGCAACTTGTTTGTTTACTTTGTTTCCCAGTTTATGAATTCCACTTGCAAACTTGTATGTCATATGTCACTTTATAACTATGTGATTTTATTTTTATCATTTTTATCATAACTTACATTCACAATTTCTTTTTAGTTCTATTCAAAGGTTTTAACTAAAGACATTAAATTTGTTCATATTTTATTTTATTGTTGTAAACAATTTCTTGTTTATAATATGTTCTTTTCTTTAATTATTATTATTATTGTTATTATTATTATTATTATTATTATTATTTATTTAAACTTAGCTATCAATTTTTTATTTAATCCCATATAACTTTGTAATATTAATATTAACCATATTTAATTTCTGTTGAAATTTATCAAATTAAATTCAAAAGTTCAAAGAAGTCACAAACTTAATTTAACAAATTCTGGGATGTTACAATATCCCCTCCTTAAGAAAATTTCGTCCTCGAAATTGAAATAGAAAGAAAAGCAAGCAAAGAATATACGAATTCAAAAAAATAAGGAAATGACTTACAGTTTAAGCCGAAATGTCTATTCTGCAGTTGGGATATGATTTCTTCATATTATCTTCAGTCTCCCAAGTACAGTCCTTTGGATCGCCACTCCACTGAACTTTGACCAGTTTCACAACTTTGTTTCACAATCGCCTTTTATTATGATCAACAATTTTTATCGGTTTCCTCTTAACTGCCAAGTTTGGATTGATTTCGAGATCCTACTGAGCAGCTTCTTCAATAATATCATCCGGGTCATGCACATACTTCCAAAGATTAGAAATGTGGGACACATCATGTAAGCCAGACAACCAGCTCGATAGCTGCACTCGATATGCTAGAAGACCAATGCTTTCCAGAATAGGAAAAGGACCAATATAATGCGGTGCTAGCTTTCCAGTTTTCCCAAACCTCAATACACCCCGCATCGGAGATACTTTCAGAAATACAGAATCTCCAACTTGAAATTCCAAATTTCTTCTTCGGCGGTCATAATAGCTCTTCTGACGGCTTTGTGCAGTTAATAACTTCTTTCAAATAAAATTTACCTTCTAAGTGGCTTCTTTAATCATATCTGGTTCTAGGATGAGTCTATCATATGATTCGATCCAGCATACAGGTGATCGACACGGACGACCATATAAAGCATCGAAAGGAGCCATTTCTATACTGGCCTGATAGCTGCTATTATATGAGAACTTGACCAGATGTAAATGGTCCTCCAAAGAACCACCAAAATCGAGAATGTAAGTGCGCAAAAGGTCTTCTAGAATTCGGTTAACCCTCTCAGTTTACCCATCAGATTGTGGGTGATAAGCAGTGCTGAAATTCAATTTTGTTCCCAAAGCGGCTTGAAATGCCTCCCAAAATCTACTAGTGAAGATCGGATCACGACCACTCACTATACTGTTGGGAATACCATGGAGACGAACAATTTCCTTTATATATCTGCTAAGATGGCCGCAGTTCGAGTGCATTTCACTGGAATAAAGTGAGCTTTTTGGTTAGACGGTCCACTATAACCCAAATTGCTTCATTTTCCTTCTTGGTTCGCGGCAATCCGTCAATGAAATCCATCGATACCTGATCCCATTTCCATTTTGGTACTTCCAAAGGTTGAAGTAGACTGGCCACTTTCTTTTGATCGATTTTGATTTGTTGACAAGTAGCACAGCGACTCAGATAAATGGATATGTCCCTTTTCATTGCCTTCCACCAGAAAGTTCTTTTAATATCTCTATACATTTTATTAACTCCTGGGTGGATACTGAATTTAGATCTATGACATTCACTAACACTTCTCGTTTCAGATCAGGGAAGTCTAGAACACATATCCTGCCTTTTAATCTGATAATCCCATTATTATCAATTGCAAAACCAGAATTTTCATCCTGATGAATTCTTTTACAAATTCCTCGAAGGAACGGTCTTCTTTTCGGTTGCTGGCGATCTTTTCAAAGAGAGAAGGAGTGACAACAAGATATGCGAGAATAACATGCCTCCTACTTAAAGCATCAGCAACTACATTGGCTTTTCCCGGCGTATATTGGATATCTAGGTCATAAGATGCAAGAAATTCCAACCAACGTTGTTGTCGCAGATTAAGATCCTTCTGGGTAAAGAGATATTTCAAGGATTTATGGTCGGTGAATAGTTTGACTTTTTCACCTAGAGATTAAGTAAATTTATTTTGTTAAGTTAATTTCTTAAATTGTTAAGAAAGCTGGAAAGATTCTTACCCAGAAGATAGTGTCGCCAGATTTTTAAAGCGAAAACTACATCCAAAAGTTCCAAATCATGTGTTGGGTAGTTTCTCTCGTGCGGACGCAATTGTTTACCCGCGTAGGCAATTACCTTCCCATTCTGCATCAATGCTGCACCTGCCCTATCACCACAAGCATCTTTATAAATAGATAATCCCTGATTCCCGTTGATAATAGCGAGAACATGAACGGTGGTTAAACTCTTTTTCAATTCCCGAAACGCTTCGTAGCATTTTGAAGTCTAATTGAATTTAGCATTCTTCATTGTTAGCTTAGTTAATGGGTAGCCAACTTAGAAAAATCCTGTATAAACTTTCTATAATATCCCACTAAACCCAGAAAACTTCGAACTTCTCTAGGAGTAGTGGGTTGCTTCCAGTCCAGAATTGCAAAAATCTTGCTTAGATCAGCATAAATCCCTTCTTTATTAACAATATGACCTAGAAATCTGACTTCATCGACCCAAAAGTGACACTTGGAAAACTTTGCATATAGAATTTTTCTCCTCAAAATCTCTAAAACGATTCTAAGATGCTCGGCATGCTCCTCTTTAGTCTTGGAATAGATAAAAATATCATCAGTGAATACAGGCACAAATTTATTCAATACTTCTCGGAACACACGAGTCATAAGATATACGAAGTATGCTGGAGCATTGGTTAGCCCGAAAGGCATGACTTACCATTCGTAGAACATATCGGCACCACTAAATGCTGTCAAATGAACACAGTCTTCGGCGATTCGTAGTTGATGGAATCCTTGAGCCAGATCCATCTTTGAAAAGAAAAGAGCATCGTGCAATTGATCAAATAAATCATCGATCCTGGGTAAAGGAAACTTATTCTTGAGAGTCATCTTATTTAGATCGTGGTAATCTACACATAATCTCAAAGATTCGTCTGATTTAGCAACAAATACTACTGCCAAGCCCCATTCAGAAACACTGGGTCGAATTAATCTTTTTGCTCGTAGTTCATCAGTTTGATGAACCAATTCAATCTTTTCCCTGGGTGCCATTCTGTGACTTGCATCAATGACAGGACAAGCATTGGGTACTAGGTCAAATCTAAATTCTATTTCTTGGTGAGGAGGTAAAGATTTCACTTCTTCAAATACATCCGAAAAATCTCTAACGATAGGAATAGACTCCAAACTGGGTTCAAGATAACCCAAATTATACATCAACCCATCACTTTTAGGACTAGAGTCCTCACAAGAAATTTTGATGAAATCCCCAAATTCGGTTTTAATCGAGATCAATCTATTGCTGCAATCCAATTTGGCTTCGTATTTAGCTAGCCAATCCATTCCGAGTAGGACTTCAAACTCGTTAAAATCAAGAACAAAGAGACCAATAGGGAACTGATAACAAGAATATGAAATAGGAACGTCTATACATCGAAGATAAAGATTCGCGGGACCTCCAACTGGATTCCTTATGCATATGGGTTCATCAACAAAATCATGTTGAAGATTTAATTCATTTACAGCTTGTTGAGGGTTAAAACTATATGTAGCGCCCATGTCAAATAGAACTCTAACAATGTTATCATAAATGGTAAGATTACCTTCCAGAACTCCTTTTCTTTTTTCTGCTTTGGAAGATGCAGGTTGGTCTTTGATTGTGTACACCTTTGCTGTTTGAGTTTACTTCATGGTTGGGCAGTCTTTAACTTCATGCCCCACTTTCTAACAGTAATAACATTTCCTATGTCTTTCTTATACAGATTGACTGACCAGTTTCTTAGGTTTTGTGCATCTGCTTGAATAATGGCCCTTCTCCAAGAAATTATAACAAGTGACATTCTCTGCCATGCTTCCTTGAATGCTCTCCTTTTTCTCTTTGCCCTGCCATGGTTTCTAGCCTCCAAATTTCCTTTTCTTCCAATTTTGATTGCCCAAATTTCCCTTCTCCATCGGGGCTTCTTGCATATCAAGGGTGGAATATCTGTACCCCATATCAATAAGATCAAAAAAAGATTCTTTGACGTGTGCTGTCATCCTTTCATGATACTTCTTGTTCATTCCATGGATGAACCTTTCATTTTTCTTAAAAGGCGTGTTTAACAACTCTGGACCAAAACAGGATAGTTCGTTGAACTTATTTAAGTACTTCTCAAATGACAAGCCTTCTTGCTTTAAATCTAAAAATTCATGATACATTCTGGAAATTCCTACCGACGGCACATAACGCTTTTCAAACACCTCCTTAATTCGATTCCAAGTAAACTCTTCCTCTGGTTCATCAATAATAACTATTTCCCACCAGGCTGAAGCTTCTTCTTGGAGTTGCCAAGAAGCTATAAGTTTCTACTGCTCATCTTGCAGCTTTAGCCCTTTAAAAAATTTCTCACACGATCTTACCCATGCTTGAGCCTCAATAATTGACTCCTTGCCGGTGAACGGTTTGCCACCAAGCTTTGAGAAATTTTTATACAAATCAGCCAGATTCGGCTGCTGCTGGATATCTATTGTCGCTACTACTGCTGAAGGATCTTGGTTTGGTGCTGCGGCATTCCCTTGACCCCTAGCTCTTCCTCTGCGTCCGCTCATTCTTACTTTCTGAAATTAGTAAGAAAATTGATTTAGATATACGGACGAAATATCTTAGAAACATCAGCAGTAAAAAGAAACAGACTAAGAAAATTTAGAGTTTTAATCTTGTTTATACCCATTCTAGGGTATACTTCACCCTATCTCTAATGAGCCATCTAGTGTGTTATACTCCGTAGCTAAAGTTCTTACTCAACCAACAGCTTTGATACCAATTTTTCACGACCCAAAATTCATCGTTCAAAAGTCGACATCAAATACCTCACTTGTATTGAACTACCGGAGATTCGAACGTCGAATTTCAGTTCGGATGGAGCTTATAACAACAATAGATGAAGATAAAACAGCGGAAAAAAATAAATATCATGCATTACATCACAGATATAACAATAATACCTGTTACAACATCAGAGTACATAATACATGATCACGACTCCAAATAGAATGTCATAATAGAACCACAAGAGGTCATATGCCAAAAAGACTTCAAATGAAAGAAGTGATAACGAACTCCCAAAAGCTAAACACCTGAGATCTTCAAAAGCTCCTAAGATATCTCCAAAGCCAAAATTCCAAAATACTGCTTACTCTAGAATACGGAAACCTGTTACTAGGCTGCCCTTGTGGAAATTAAGGGCGCCCAGAGTTTAGGAAACAAAACAATAAACTCCGGATCAGTCATGGGACTGGTATGAGTAAACCAAAACAGTTGCTTTTAAAGAAACTAGATTTATAAAAGAATTTCCGGTATGCTTTTAAAAATGGAACTACCATGAGAACTCCCTCCACCCACACAATGCAAATGCAGAATTGGGGGAGATTTCTTCTTATGATAGTCAAATATGCTTTATATGAGGAAAAGAATTCTTTGATATTACTACTAGTGCATAGTTTAGAAAGCATTTCGAAGATATAATATTAATCTTAGCCAACATACCACATTTCATCGTGTGCCTACTATACCTACCATGTTTTGTGGCAGGTTATCGCCACGTTGCATGGCAGGTTATATAACTAAAACTGTACAGGGCTCGTATTGTTTCTTTGGATTTCCAACAAATTGTCAGGCTAAGGAACTTCCTACTGCCACATGGGATCGCATCTGGCGGGGCGTCCCGAGAACTTAACCAGCTCTCTGCCAACACAAGGCCAGGTTACCTCTATAACTAGGTAACTACTACACGAATATGCCACCTCGCAGCCCTTCGGGACCTTTATCAGAGGGCACTCTATCACAAAGCAACAACCACACAGTAAATGAGATTGGAGCTACCACACAGGTAAATATCTGGGCTCCATACCATGACATCACCTTTTTCCAGAAGGAAATGACATACCCTAAAGGGTGCGACCCTCATAACCTTGCCGCATCTTTCCTATTTCGACCATTTCCGAGTTGTGAGGTCCGATGAGGTCTCGTCCACAAAGCTATGCTTTACACGAAAGCCATGCTTTGATCACAATTGATCAACAAAAGATCATCAACACACAGCAACACTTAGCATGCCACATTAGGTGTATATCGCTGATGACCTTCAATTACATAACCTCTGAGCTCGTACATCTCAGAGAAGGGTGTTAAGCTAAGAGCATAAATTCTCCGCTACCTCAGATACATATTTCAAAGAAATCTGCTTTATATCTCAAAGTGTAGTGTCACACACACAATTGATACAAGTCTGTTCTGGGTTCGAACAGAACCGAAGGCACTTCCGAGGAAGTCCTTGCAATCCGGGAGTCCACAATCCCGATCGGATTCCCCATCACATATGGAGAACCCTATACCGGAGCAAATCAGTGCAGAGTCATTCGACAGGTTATCCTATCGTTCTCGAAGACGTTCGGTCTTCACCACCGTCTTTCAATGCTCATCCATTTCGTCGTATCACTTATTCGGAATGGTTTATATGACAAAAAGGTCCTTTCCCGGCTAAACCAAATAGTGAGAGTCAATTTTAAAAACATATGGATATGTCGTTCACAAAAATTCACAGGTTCGATGTGGGTTTCGGATAATAAACTGAAATCTGATTCCCTATCGCATCAAAGTTTAAATGCCGTTTTACGCGCAACAGGGTTTTCACATCAATACAGAAATAAGTCACAATCATAGTGCAGTACATGGCAATTTACATTACATAGTATCGCGATCAGAACAGAAATATCAATCTAGTGCACGGTAGTAGTTAACTATTTTCCAATGTGGTCGTGATTTAACAAATTAACCAAATAATTATTTTTATTGATTATTTTAAATCAATGATTTATTATTCTTAATGATGAATTAATTAATCTTAATCAACTTGATAAATTGATTATTCTTTAATTAATTATTTTTATTAACTGCCAATTATAATTAATAAACTTAATTTATCTAATCAACAAATTCTTAATTTACAAATTAATTTAGACACTTAGTTGTTTATTAATCAATTTTAATTAACTCTTAATTACTTTTGAAACCATTAGTTAATAAAAATCATTTACCTTAATTATCATTTGAAAATCTTCTTTAATTATTTCTAAATCAATTTGTTATTATTACAACCACTTTAATGTTAATTTAACCTTAATACTTATCTTGAATTTATTATTAAATTAAAGTGTTAACTAGATTTTAAAACATTGTTACCATTTGCTTGGTTAATTAAAAACTTGAAAACAAATCTTAACTTAAAATATCTAACATTTGTTGCTTCAGAGTTACTAAACATCACAACCGGATATCAATTGGGCTGAATCCATTTTAAAAAAAATAAAACCCGAGCAACCAAGTTCTTCACTCGAGTCAAAACTCGAGTTCCTCCCTCCTCTTTTCCTGGGTTCTTCCTCTTTCCCTCTTGAATCTCTGTTTTTTCTCTTTTAATAAGTTAACTTTAAGTTTTAATACTTAGCAACATACAACAAGCTCACGTATTCGAGTTCCTCCCGAAGCCAGGCACACGCGAACGTTCCCTGACATCCAAACCAACGTCGTGCTCATGCACAGCCTCTCGGTAACGTTTTGGCGAACACCAGCACCTCCAACAAGTCATGCATTGACCCTACATTCGATAGCAATAATCATTTCGACGCGAACAACCCCAGAACGAGATCGAGCATCTAGTTCGAAACTCGAACACATCCTCACCAAGAAAATTTGCTTCGCCCTCGTTGTTCCAACCATCGGAGCAGCTCGACCTCCGTCACCGCCGCGACAACGCCCCGCTCTACCATCCCCTGGAGCACCACGCAACTCGACGCACCGTGATGACGAGATCACCTTGTTCCCAGACCTATCCAAAACGCGAAACAAACCCTAATTCAACCTCATTCCCTCAATCCGTGCGATCGAAAAATCATTTGATAATTTTCCTAGGATGATCAATCAATAAGCTAGCTTCAAACCGAAATTCAGCATTTATAACTGAATCGATCATCAGAAATTTGAAAAAAAATAAATTTTGTTCAAACGTGAATTGCACTGGAAATACTAAATGAAAATTCATCATATTTTCTTTAAAAGTCATCTCTTTGTGTGTTTATTCAGGTTATAAAATCAAAACAATGATTTAATATACTTGAGTTTATCACATGATTTTGTTTTAACTGTAAAATTTTAGTTACAGGTTAACTCTTCATAATCAAACTTAATACAAATCCTAGGCTATGAATCTAGTTGAAACAAACTTGTTTTGTTTAAGAATCCTAAGCTAAAAATGTTCGTACGAAGGTATTTGATTTTTTTTTAATTCACTCTCCTTTGAAACCAAAAACAGAAAGAACAGGTCATATACAATTTTCCAGTGACTCAGGAAACATACTGAACTATATATCTTTATTTCTTTACACAGCAAAGCACAAGTTCCATAACTAAACACTTAGATTTTAATTGAAGAAGAACAAGTTTACTCACATGAAATAATTTGGAGACAGAGAACACTTTTCTTTTATTTAGAAAATCTGCAGATTGAATCTTCCTCTCTGCTTTGTCTTTCTTCAGCAAATTGTTTTGTTGGATTTTCTTTTTCATGTTTATTTTTTTGTTTTGTTTCTTTAGTAAGTCGTTTCCAAATTCGAATATAAGGTGATGTTATTCTTTTCTTTTTATCTAAATTTTCTGTTCTTTGCTCAGTTTTGTTGAACGAAAATAAGGCAGAGACTAAGGATGTATATATATGAAGATTATGTACTTATTGCGCATAGGTAGGTATGATACTTCTTTTTATACTGACTAAACCCATGCTTGAATTGGCTGATGTGATCTTGTTCATGGGAGAGAGTAGATAGCATTTAATGAAAGCATTAAATGAAAGCATGTATTGTATACGCTTCCCTGTATGTTTAAACAGGCAATGTTACTTAATTTTTGTAAGTACTGTTATGGTATTGTTTTATTTTACAGTTTTTTTCTTATATTGCCTTGCCTACATATTAGTTTCCTGGTTTGTATATTTCTTTTGCAACTTGTTTGTTTACTTTGTTTCCTGGTTTATGAATTCCACTCGCAAACTTGTATGTTGTAACGACCCGTAAATTTTCGATAAACAAAATAGCTAATTTAATAAGATTTCATGATTTAGTGTTAGAAAAATTTGTAGGTCGTTTGGAATAATAATAAATGTTGAATCCATTGGGTATAATAGAGTAATTGATTGATAAGTAAAATCTATTTAAATCAAATATTGAATATTGAACAGGTAAATTGTTTAAATTAAATATTTAAAACTTATTGAATAATTGAATAACCGAAAATTGAAATTAGTGTTCTAAATTGTGAATTGGTTTTAAGGGTTGAATCTTATAAGTTCGATTTCAATATTTCAAAAGATAATGAATTATTGGATAAGCGAAATTGTTTAAATTAAATATTTAGAAATTATTGAATAATTTAATAACAGGAATTGAATAACCGTATAATGGAAATAGTTTTTCTATAATTCTAATTCGTTTCAAAAGTTAAATTTTTAAGTTCGTTTTGAATATTTCAAAAGATGGTGATTTAAGAATAATCAAATTTGTTAAATTTGATATTACAAATGTTTGAATAATTAAATTCCGAAGTTGATATGATTAATATGATATTGAAATTTAATATATGAAATTAGAGTGAATAATTGGAATTTGATTTAATAGGATTCAAATTGGTTTCCAAAGCGAATGTAAGTTATATTGGGATTTTAATAGAGTTAATAAGATTTTAAAATTGGAATTTATTGGATAATTGAATAACGGGTTAATATGACTAAAAACGATTTGTAAAATTTTATTTTATCATATTGGAGTTATAATGATGCTATAGAACTTTTAAAACTGAATTTAAAATTTATTTGTGAAAATTGAATATTTTAATATTTAATTATCGACTGGAAAATAGCCAAATTTTGAACAGTCTCAGAATTGGACGAAACTAGTTTCATTGGATCCGTAATAGTTAGTTATTATCGGATTTCAATTTTCGTAGCAATCTGAGTTGTCGTTTAACCGTGGCAGCTCGAAACGCATCGAAGTTGTTTTAATATTAATTTGACGAGTTAAAATAGTCATTTTTCAAACAGTCTCGGATTTCGACGAAACTAGTTTCATCTGATTCGTAATGTGATATTATTGTAAGATTTCAAATTTCGTGTCAATCGGATTTATCGTTTGTCCGGGGCAAGCCAAAACGCCTAGAAAATCGTTTAATCGGTTTAATTTTAAATTGACTGTTTATTGTCGTAACTCACACAGATGATCGTATTAGCCTCCAAAACATGTTCCATTGTGTTCGGAATGTGGGATAAACCTTAGAAACGCCTGTCAGCACGCTTCGTTTGGAGTTTGTCTGAAAAAGTCGATAAATAATATTAAAATAATTTGTACGCGTATATATGCGCGTTTACAACAGAAACCCTAGTCCATTATTCGTAGCCGCCACTGTCCTTCATCAATGGCCGAAATCGTCTACGCTTCCTCCTTAAATTTCTCTAAATCCATCAGGGTTTAGAGGGATGCTCCAACTGTGAAGTCGAAGAGCGTGTGGAGCTCTTCATTACCAACGGCGGTGATCGTTTTTCGAGGCCTTGGCCGATCGTGTTCGACTCGAGAAGGTGGCAAGTTCATCCACATTTTTCGTGGAGAGGGAACGACCGAGCTCCACTCTTTTTGGGGCGAAGGAAGGGGAGGTGTGGGGCTTCGAGTCGGCGTCGCCTGATCGACGTCTCGGCAATGGAGGTAGTCGTGGCTTGGAGGAGTCCTTTGCGTACGATGGGTTCGAACTGCCTGGAGCTTGCGTTTGGGAAGGAGGTGTTAGCGGCTAGGATTGGTTTGAACGTGCGGCCTGGATGTGCTGTGGTAGATGAAATTAATAAATATATATATTGTTTATAAAATTGTATTCAAACTATAAAATTTCGTATCTCTTTCATACGAGGTCCAAATCGGATGAAACTTTTTGCGTCGGATTCGTATGGACGAGCACTACGCAATGCAGCTGGATTGGAATCGTTTGGAGCTAGAGAAAATTTTGGGTTAAATCGAACGTCGTTCGATTTGATTTAAAATCGTAAAATCAAGGTGAGTGTTTTTTAACGCTCACAACGTACTAAATATCTTTATGCTAGTTAAATTTGGTATTATGAAGTGTTATGTTTTATTTGTCGTTGTTTGATAGAATTTAATTATCATATAGATTGTCATTTGAATTAACCATTGAAATTAAATTGAAAGTTAAATTTAAATTGAAATCAAAGTGCGATTAAATTACCTGACATCGATAACTATGAAATTGCCATGAATTGTATTGCCTATTGGATGATATATTTCGATGGATGCTATTGGTTGATATTTGAATGTTTGGTTGTTTATTTGCTTATATACATCCTGTTATGCATACATATGATACTGTGATTTAATTTAAGTGATATGTATTCATCCCTGACAATTAATTGAAATAAATAATTACTTGGCCATAGGATAGAAAATTATATACGAACACCGAATTGGCTAAATTAATAATTTTTGAAATCGTCGATTTGAAATTTATTTAAATGTTTTGATTTAAAAGTTATAAATAGAAATCGATTTATAGAAATTGAATTCATCGAAAAATTGAGTTTGGAATGTTGAAATAAATTTTGGTTAAAGGAATTTTGTTAAATAATTAAGTTGAGACTTTGAAATTTGAAAATGGGTTATGATTGAATGTCGAAAATTGGTTTGTTTAAAGATTTAACCTAAATTTGAGCTTTGAATATTACTAAGTAAAAGTGATATAAAAATGATATTTTGAAATCGAGTTTGGAATTGAATCATATTTGGAATTTGGATTTGAACTTGAATATTGTTGGAAATTTTGTTAAGGGTTATAAATTGATATTTTGATAAATCAAGCTCTAAATCGATATAAATTGAAATTGAATTAATTGAAGGTGAATATAAAATTGAATAAATATGAAGTCAAAGTTGACATTGATTTGAATTGAAATCGTAATTGAATCGGTAAAATGGAAATTGATTTGACTTGGGAAGTTATAAATTGAAATGGTTTAGTTTTGAAGCTATTTTATTTGTTTTCCAAATTACTCTGTTATATAAACCATTTTGAATACTTAAACTATTTTAATCTATTTTTAATCTACTTAACCCAATTTAAATTATTTTAAACTAATTTATCTATTTTAAATCCATTTTAAAGATTTTAAGTATTTTTAACTATTTTAATTATTTAAACTACTTTTAAACTACTTAAAACTATTTTTTTAAAAATTTCAAGATGGTTAATAAGGTGAAATGTTTATATTTTAATCTTGAATTTAAATATGAATTGTTTAAATGAAGTTGTAACCAAAATTGAAATTCGAAATGATTTTGAAATCGAAATGAGATACTGATGCGAAAAATGATTTTTGAAACGGAATCTCACATTTGAATAGATACGATGATATTTGAAATAGATTTGATTTTTGAAGCGAATATGATATTTTGATATCAATTTTGAATCGATTTGAAATGTAAAAGAGCCAACGGTGTAATAATACGTAGTTATTAAAGAGACCGGGATCAGATATGGGCATACTCTCTGTCGATACCGAAAACCACTTTAATAACTATTATACGCGGAGTGTTGATCCAGAATGAAGTGGATGGTTTGGTGAACACGTTGACTGAAGAAAGAGAACGATATTGGATGACCCCTAACATGACTAAAACAGGAGCCGCGCCGGGCCATTGAGGTTCGCCACCTCTAGCGGACACACTTCTTCGATACCATATCTATTACATTTGTGATTCGATTTGGGTGCACCCCTTGATTTGGGAGTGTTGTTTCGCGGTGTTGGGGTAGCTGCTGGCTGTGCCCAACATCAGTCCGGATCACGCAACTACTAGTATCCTAGTTGGTATCGCCTCATGTACCTTGTCATACTGATTATCCTATTCGCGACCACTACGTTTTTGATTTGTACCTTGAGTATATGGATTGCCCTCTGTTGACTTCCGGTTTTGGGGAAACTACGGTCTTGTATATGCTTTTGGGAATATAAAATGTGTCAAGGGGGGTTATGGTAACGCCTTAACGCTATTTTGATACTTTATATTACTAATTGGCATTATCTACTTAGCGTATATTACTACATAGTAGATAGTTTCACGGATCCTTGAGAGATGGAAAATCCCGTAATGTCTCTTGAGTTATTGCACGCACGTTGACACTGGATAGGAGATGTCAAACCCCGTAAACATCTCTGACGCCGTTACACTCATATTTATTTACGATTGATTTCACTTTCATAAGAATATTTTAGTCCTGACTCGAGTGTTTTGTCTTTTCATTACGCTCGGGTCAGTCCTGAGTTTTCAGATTTTTGAAGAACTATTTTGGAGGACGAAGACGAAGATTTGGTATACTGTTACTATTATTACCCTTGCATCATGTTATCTGCTGCATTATTTAATTGTTCTGTTGTATATGTATAGACTCTGATAAATGTTGTATAAATAATTGTCAAAGTATAGTAGACAGCTTCATGAACTGTTTATTTGACTATTATATTTTATCGTTCCGCTGCGAGATTCTGTGTTGTTTCATTTCCTTTATTTCTTTTCTTTTCTTTTCTTATTTACCCCAATAAATATCTGCCCTTTTGAATGGTTTGGAATCGACATGTGTATTTGATCATCGGTTTAAACTGTCCAAAAAGGCGGGTCGTTACAGTGGTATCAGAGCTTTGGTTTAGCGTTAAACCTTGGCTCTAGTGGGGAATAACTCATTGAAATAGAGGTAAACTATATGAATGAGTTGAGTGTATACGAGAGAGCGTATTTGTTAGTGATATAAAATGTTTTATATTGTGTCGGTTGATTTGTTGAGTGGCTTATGGATTCTGGTCAATACGAGTGATTAACGTCATTGAGAGGGATCTCTAAACACTTAAACACAACAATTCGACATAGTATTGTTTTGAAATTGGGTAAATTAAATAATTTTTCCCTAATTATATTTTGTATATAAAGAATTTATTTCAAAATATATTGTGATCAATCTAGCTTATTTGGTTGTTGGAAATGAAATATTGGCTATTAACATTAATCGGATATTGTAATTTAAATAAATAAGGTGAATTACAAAATGAACAATGATAAAACACTTGTGGGATGCTTTAAGAAAGAAAATCCTATAAGAATACTTTATAAAGGTGACTTATGAATTAAATTGGAAAAAAAATTTTGAATTTAAGACCCGGAGATTTTGAAAATGGTTCTCAAAGTTTGAAGAAATATATGGTAATATTAGTTGGAAATTGTTTATGGAAATATTTTGAAAGGACTTTTAAGAAGGAATGAATATAGTACTCCTCTCTTATGTCGCTGGAAAATAATTTCGGTGGTGACTGCGCAGCATCATCGACGTTCATTTTCGAGTCTCAAAGTGGGGGAGACTTCTAAGAAGCTTTGCTTTTCTTCAAAAATTATTTTGGGTAAATGGGTTTTGGTTTAAACTCCAAAGGTATGATTTGATGTATTAACGATATAAGTATATATGTTTATTTCAAACGATTTGGGAAAAAAACCGGGCATTTAAAATTCTAAGTTCTGTTGATTAATAATTTTCAAATTATTTGAATGAAGTGTGAATACCCAGAATTTATAAAATAAGAGGATTTAGATATCTAAGCTATTTTTGGGAAAACTTTAAGGTTGAAAGGTAATGAGGATTTAAACAAATTAAATTTGTGAACATTCTAATTAAGTGAAATGAAATTCTATAAGTTTGTATAATACCAAATTACATTCTGATAACATATAACAAGACTTACCAAATGTTAAAAGTTAAAATGATGTTTTGGATATGTAATGAGATACTGTACAAATAAGCAGAACCTGAAAATAATTGAAGCATACAAGTAAGGAAAACTCAAAAGGAATTAAAATGTATATAAATGAAAATTTGGTTGTGATAAAAATGTTATATACTTAAATATAACATGAAATGATGAATGGATAAATGGTACAAGTAAGTGAACTTAAGAAAGAAGATAAATGAATCGTATTATATCTTTGTAAATTGTTTATAGAAAATAAATATAAATTGCAAAGGGATTCTAAAATAATTGAATTTGTAACCTTTAAGATAACTGTAAACTAAAAAAAATAAAAAATCATTTATGAGAGGTTAGACTTCTATAGGATGATTAATAAACTAAAGTGATGATTAATAAGATGTTCCATAAATAAATTTGTTATTAACTAAAATTATGAAATTGAAGTAAATGAAAACAAAAGAATTTGGTATAGCTAAGAATCAACTGGAAAATAAAAAATTGAGTTTAATTAAATTTTATGGAATATTTAAATTGAACTAGAGTAAGCAAATTTTATGATATGATGTTTAAGAAAAGATAATGTTAAAGAATATGCTATGTAAAGAAATGAATATATTAATTGAATAATGGATTGTGAGTAATTAAGTGGAAAAAAATAGAAGCCAATAAAATAATTTAGTATAGATAAATTGGATAGAAATCCATTGGAAGGAAATACGTGAGATTGTACGTATATTATTTTATTCGCATAACGATTTGATCCAAATTCGGGCACAAATTTCGAGATGATTTATATCGATCCAAATTAGGATTTTTCACTCGATTTTCGACGGCGAACCCTAGATATGGATTTTTAATTCGATTCTGGAATTCTCTATCATAGTATATGGCTATGCAAGGAGAGTAACAGTTTTCAATCAAGGAACCAAATCTGAGACCGCACTAGAGAGTCTGGTGAACGATACTAGTTGGAAGTGAAATTGTGTGGTCGAATAAGTGATTAGATTGATATTGCTCACGAAGGATATATGTACGGCTTACGGACTTAACTAAAGTTAATATTGGAAATTTAAGATGCCAAAAATAAAATGATTCTTTTAAAGTACATAACAGGATATATATATAAAAGAAATAAACCAAATTGAATGTAAAATAAAATTTTGGTTATGTTGGGTATGATTTGGTTGTTTTACGATTGTTAGTTGATTGTATACAATTCATTAAGTGTTAAGGAAATGGAAAGCTATAAATCACTGAAATCAAATTGGAAGTTAAATGAATTTAAATAGAATTTAGTTTGATTCAATTTAGAAGTGAACTAATGTAAATATAAATTAGTGAATGTTAACTAATTAAATTGAGAATGAGTGTTAGTAAAATCCAACGTTAATGAATCAACTATGATTAAAATTGAAATCCAAGTCAATAAATATTAATGAGAAGTGAATTTATATTGATTGGTTATGGACTTGTTGGATGATAGTTGATTGATGGTTGCATTTGTTGCTTTGTTGCATTTGCTATGTTGGCACATGTAGTTGTTATGTTGCTATATGATGTGTATTGATACTATTTTCATATATGCATGATTCTCATTGTTTGTTGAGTGTTTAGTAGGTGTGGATTTCGATTGCTTCGCATTTGGAGCTCGCTTTCGCGCTATATTAGTCATATATGCTCGCTAATATAATATAGGGTACATGTTTATTTTGTCGTTGGATTTGGTTATTTTGATGAGCCACTTGGCTTTTGGATTTTCTTTTGTTGGTTTGGGGCCCGTAGAGGCATTTTGTAGTTCTACCGGTCGAGCCGCGCAAAGGAGACTCTGCCGAAATTTTTCGAAAAATCCGGGTGTTAGAAAAATTTTCAAGTTTAAATTTTTTATAACTCGTTTTGATAACTAACTTTTAAAGTTAGAGAGTCGTTCAGAGTAACTTAGTGGAAGCGCAGTTACGACTTTATAAGTGGAATTTCATTGTTTTATGATTGGTAACTTTCAAATAAAATATATCTAATGTTGAATTCTATACTTAGTTCCTTTTCGCTTCTTTTTCCTTTTCGGGGACGAAAAGTTTTGAGTGGGGGAGAGTGTAACGACCCGTAAATTTTCGATAAATAAAATAGCTAATTTAATAAGATTTCGTGATTTAGTGTTAGAAAAATTTGTAGGTCGTTTGGAATAATAATAAATGTTGAATCCATTGGGTATAATAGAGTAATTGATTGATAAGTAAAATCTATTTAAATCAAATATTGATATTGAACAGGTAAATTGTTTAAATTAAATATTTAAAACTTATTGAATAATTGAATAACCGAAAAATGAAATTAGTGTTCTAAATTGTGAATTGGTTTTAAGGGTTGAACCTTATAAGTTCGATTTCAATATTTCAAAAGATAATGAATTATTGGATAAGCGAAATTGTTTAAATTAAATGTTTGGAAATTATTGAATAATTTAATAACGGGAATTGAATAACCGTATAATGGAAATAGTTGTTCTATAATTCTAATTCGTTTCAAAAGTTAAACTTTTAAGTTCTTTTTGAATATTTCAAAAGATGGTGATTTAAGAATAATCAAATTTGTTAAATTTAATATTACAAATGTTTGAATAATTAAATTCCGAAGTTGATATGATTAATATGATATTGAAATTTAATATATGAAATTAGAGTGAATAATTGGAATTTGATTTAATAGGATTCAAATTGGTTTCCAAAGCGAATGTAAGTTATTTTTGGATTTTAATAGAGTTAATAAGATTTTAAAATTGAAATTTATTGGATAATTGAATAACGGGTTTAATATGACTAAACGATTTGTAAAATTTTATTTTATCATATTGGAGTTATAATGATGCTATAGAACTTTTAAAACTGAATTTAAAATTTATTTGTCAAAATTGAATATTTTAATATTTAATTATCGACTGGAAAATAGCCAAATTTTGAACAGTCTCAGAATTGGACGAAACTAGTTTCATTGGATCCGTAATAGTGAGTTATTATTGGATTTCAATTTTAATAGCAATCAGAGTTGTCGTTTGACCATGGCAGCTCGAAACGCATCGAAGTTGTTTTAATATTAATTTGACGAGTTAAAATAGTCATTTTCAAACAGTCTCGGATTTCGACGAAACAAGTTTCATCGGATTCGTAATGTGATATTATTATAAGATTTCAAATTTCGTGTCAATCGGATTTATCGTTTGTCCGGGGCAAGCCAAAACGCCTAGAAAATCGTTTAATCGGTTTAATTTTAAATTGACTGATTAGTGTCGTAACTCGCACAGATGATCGTATTAGCCTCAGAAACATGTTCCATTGTGTTCGGAATGTGGGAAAAACCTTTGAAACGCCTGTCAGCACGCTTCGTTTGGAGTTTGTCTGAAAAAGTCGATAAATAATATTAAAATAATTTATACGCGTATATATGCACGTTTACAACAAAAGCCCTAGTCCATTATCCGTAGCCGCCATTGTCCTTCATCAATGGCCGAAATTGTCTACGCTTCCTCCTTAAATTTCTCTAAATCCATCAGTTTTTAGAGGGAAGCTCCAACTGTGAAGTCGAAGAGCGTGTGGAGCTCTTCATTACCAACGGCGGTGATCGTTTTTCGAGGCCTTGGCCGATTGCGTTCGACTCGAGAAGGCGGCAAGTTCATCCACGTTTTTCATGGAGAGGGAACGACCGAGCTCCACTCTTTTTGGGGCGAAGGAAGGGGAGGTGTGGGGCTTCGAGTCGGCGTCGCCTGATCGACGTCTCGGCAATGGAGGTAGTCGCGGCTTGGAGGAGTCCTTCGCGTACGATGGGTTCGAACTGCCTGGAGCTTGCGTTTGGGAAGGAGGTGTTAGCGGCTAGGATTGGTTTGAACGTGCGGCCTGGATGTGCTGTGGTAGATGAAATTAGTAAATATATATATTGTTTATAAAATTGTATTCAAACTATAAAATTTCGTATCTCCTTCATACGAGGTCCAAATCGGACGAAACTTTTTGCGTCGGAATCGTATGGACGAGCACTACGCAACGCAGCTGGATTGGAATCGTTTGGAGCTAGAGAAAATTTTGAGTTAAATCGAACGTTGTTCGATTTGATTTAAAATCGTAAAATCAAGGTGAGTGTTTTATAGCGCTCACAACGTACTAAATATCTTTATGCTAGTTAAATTTGGTATTATGAAGTGTTATGTTTTATTTGTCGTTGTTTGATAAAATTTAATTATCATATAGATTGTCATTTGAATTAACCGTTGAAATTAAATTGACAGTTAGATTTAAATTGAAATTGAAATTAAATTGCGATTAAATTACCTGACATCGATAACTATGAAATTGCCATGAATTGTATTGCCTATTGGATGATGTATTTCGATGGATGCTATTGGTTGATATTTGAATGTTTGGATGTTTATTTGCTTATGTATATCCTGTTATGCATACATATGATACCGTGATTTAATTTATGTGATATGTATTCATCCCTGACAATTAATTGAAATAAATAATTACTTGGCCATAGGATAGAAAATTATATACGAACACCGAATTGGCTAAATTAATAATTTTTAAAATCGTCGATTTGAAATTTATTTAAATGTTTTGATTTAAAAGTTATAAATAGAAATCGATTTATAGAAATTGAATTCATCGAAAAATTGAGTTTGGGATGTTGAAATAAATTTTGGTTAATGGAATTTTGTTAAATAATTAAGTTGAGACTTTGAAATTTGAAAATGGGTTATGATTGAATGTCGAAAATTGATTTGTTTAAAGATTTAACCTTAATTCGAGCTTTGAATATTACTAAGTAAAAGTGATATAAAAATGATATTTTGAAATCGAGTTTGGAATTGAATCATATTTGGAATTTGGATCTAAACTTGAATATTGTTGGAAATTTTGTTAAGGGTCATAAATTGATATTTTGAGAAATCAAGCTCTAAATCAATATAAATTGAAATTGAATTAATTGAAGGTGAATATAAAATTGAATAAATTTGAAGTCAAAGTTGACATTGATTTGAATTGAAATCGAAATTGAATCGGTAAAATGGAAATTGAAATTGATTTGACTTGGGAAGTTATAAATTGAAATGGTTTAGTTTTGAAGCTATTTTATTTTTTTTCCAAATTACTCTGTTATATAAACCATTTTGAATGCTTAACCTATTTTAATCTATTTTTAATCTACTTAACCCAATTTAAATTATTTTAAACTAATTTATCTATTTTAAATCCATTTTAAAGATTTTAAGTATTTTTAAGTATTTTAATTATTTAAACTACTTTTAAACTACTTAAAACTATTTTCTAAAAATTTTCAAGATGGTTAATAAGGTGAAATGTTTATATTTAAGTCTTGAATTTAAATATGAATTGGTTTAAATGAAGTTGTAACCTAAATTGAAATTCGAAATGATTTTGAAATCGAAATGAGATACTGATGCGAAAATTTATTTTTGAAAGGGAATCTCACATTTGAATAGATACGATGATATTTGAAATAGATTTGATTTTTGAAGCGATATGATATTTTGATATCAATTATGAATCGATTTGAAATGTAAAAGAGCCAACGGTGTAATAATACGTAGTTATTAAAGAGACCGGGATCAGATATGGACATGCTCTCTGTCGATACCGAAAACCACTTTAATAACTATTATACGCGGAGTGTTGATCCAGAATGAAGTGGATGGTTTGGTGAACGCGTTGACTGAAGAAAGAGAACGATATTGGATGACCCCTGACATGACTAAAACAGGAGCCGCGCCGGGCCATTGAGGTTCGCCACCTCAAGCGGACACACTTCTTTGATACCATATCTATTACATTTGTGATTCGATTTGGGTGCACCCCGTGATTTGGGAGTGTTGTTTCGCGGTGTTGGGGTAGCTGCTGGCTATGCCCAACATCAGTCCGGATCACGCAACTACTAGTATCCTAGTTGGTATCGCCTCATGTACCTTGTCATACTGATTATCCTCTTCGCGACCACTACGTTTTTGATTTGTACCTTGAGTATATGGATTGCACTCTGGTGACTTCCGGTTTTGGGGAAACTACGGTCTTGTATATGCTTTTGGGAATATAAAATGTGTTAAGGGGGATTATGGTAACGCCTAAATGCTATTTTGATACTATATATTACTGATAGGCATTATCTACTTAGCGTATATTACTACATAGTAGATAGTTTCACGGATCCTTGAGAGATGGAAAATCCCGTAACGTCTCTTGAGTTATTGCATGCACGTTGACACTGGATAGGAGATGTCAAACCCCGTAAACATCTCTGATGCCGTTACACTCATATTTATTTACGATTGATTTCACTTTCATAGGAATATTTTAGTCCTGACTCGAGTGTTTTGTCTTTTCATTACGCTCGGGTCAGTCCTGAGTTTTCAGATTTTTGAAGATCTATTCTGGAGGACGAAGACGAAGATTTGGTATACTATTACTATTATTACCCTTGCATCATGTTATCTGCTGCATTATTTAATTGTTCTGTTGTATATGTATAAACTCTGATAAATGTTGTATAAATAATTGTCAAAGTATAGTAGACAGCTTCATGAACTGTTTATTTGACTATTATATTTTATCGTTCCGCTGCGAGATTCTATATTGTTTCATTTCCTTTATTTCTTTTCTTTTCCTTTCTTATTTACCCCAATAACTATCTGCCCTTTTGAATGGTTTGGAATCGACACGTGTATTTGATCGTCGGTTTAAACTGTCCAAAAAGGCGGGTCGTTACATATGTCATATGTCACTTTATAACTATGTGATTTTATTTTTATAATTTTTATCATAACTTACGTTCACAATTTCTTTTTAGTTCTATTCAAAGGTTTTAACTAAAAACATTAAATTTGTTCATATTTTATTTTATTGTTGTAAACATTTTCTTGTTTATAGTATGTTCTTTTCTTTAATTATTATTATTATTTATTTAAACTTAACTATAGATTTTTTATTTAATCCCATATAACTTTGTAATATTAATATTAACCATAATTAATTTCTGTTGAAATTTCTCAAATTAAATTCAAAAGTTCAAATAAGTCACAAATTTAATTTAACAAATTCTGGGACGTTACAAGTCCACGGTATAGAGGTTTGATCACCTATTGTGATGGGAAGTCTACACGTAATTAGGGATTATTTGGATTTGCAAGGGCTTCTTCGGAAGTGCCTTTGGTTCTGTTCGAACCCGGAATAGACTTGTATAGATGGGTGTCTGACGTTACACTTTGAGATGTAAAACCGATTTCTATCAAATACATTTCTGTTTGGTGGCGGAGATTTATTCTCTTAGCTTAACACCCTTCTCTGTGACGTACGAGCTCAGATGTTATGTAGTTGATGCTTACTAGTTGTTAACGTAAAAATCTGACGCTAACACCCCGGTGTAGATTGAAGTTGAGCGAAAGCACCACCCATGAACACGGGAACTAAAAAACAAGTAGAGAAATCACAGAGAAAGCAGAAAAAACAACAGTTTTTATAGTGGTTCGGCTTAGGGTAAGCCTACGTCCACTTTAATTTTCTTTATTACTGAATCGATTACAACTTTACAACAATCTTCAATTACAATTCTGATGAGACAAACAACTAGAACTTTGATGCAGAAGAATTCTTTGATTCCATGTAGATTGCGTTAGATTTTTCTCCCCTAGTTAGTTGAAATGCCTTTCATACTTGAAGTGTCGAGTGAGTTGAGAATTCAGCAGAGTATCGGTGCTTAAAGAGATTGGCCAAAAGTCCTTTTCATGTTTGAGGTAGGTTGGTATTTATAGGAAAATTCTCCCCTTAGGTGGTAAGTCGTGACTGGTCTAAGGTAAGTCGTGGCCGACTCATCTGGCCCCTCCATGGTTTCACAAAGGCTTGTTTGTATAAGTCCCAGGTCGCCCCCGAGTCAACACGACCTTGTTTCAGTAGTATAGCATCGGGCTTACATTTAGTAGCTTTAGGTCGTGGAAGACTCAAGCTAGGTCGTGAGTCGTGAACGAGTTAACTGGCAACTGGATCGGGTACGAGTTAAGAGGCCACTGTGCCAAGTAGCTTCATTGAACTTGTCTTCCTTTTCTTGGGTCGTAAACGACTTAACATTAGTCATAGGTCGGCTGTGACTTAGGTCGGTAGCTATCTTGGATCGACATTCTGTTTTAGGCAGTTGGGTCGGCGTCCTTGTTAAAGCATGAAGTCGGCAACTTTGTTAAAGCATTAGGTCGGTAACTTTGCTAAGGCGTTAGGTCGGTAACCTTGTTAAGGCGTTAGGTCGGTAACCTTGTTAAGGCGTTAGGTCGGTGTACCCCTTAGGCCTTAGGTCGGCATTCCTCTCAAGCGTTAGGTCGGTATACCCCTTAGGCCTTAGGTCGGCATTCCTCTCAAGCCTGTTAGGTCGGTATGCCTCTCAAACCTGTTAGGTCGGTAACCTTTTTAAGCCTTAGGTCGGCATCCCTTTGAGTTGCTAAGACAAAATTGGGGCGGAGTTAACAATTGCCCCTCGAAGTATACGCCTACTGGTTAGGTCGTGTGCTTCGATATCCTCTAACTCGTCCACTCTCTAAGTCGGTAGGTCGTACGCGACCTAACAGATGAGTCGTAACATACCGCTTCATATTCCTCCACTGCAAGGTATAAGTCACATCTTCTTCTTCCTTCTCATTACCTACTCCCTTGATTCCGCCATTAAAAACTTTCCCAAGCTCCAAAAGGCGATTTTGCTCCATCAACCATCGATAATCGTTACGTAAGTGAATCTTCTTCGATCATAGGTTACCGTTGGTTCATGAACTCCATCACTCACACTTAAACCACCACTTTGCGTAATGCTTCATCATGAATTCTATTTCACCTTCAGCTGATGAAGCTTAGGTTGCTCGTTTTGGCTTCAAATGATTGATGAGATGATGTCGATGGGTTACTGATTCAGGCTAGTTGATCTTGATTTGCGTCAGGATTGTAAGATGTTGAATTTGTAGTGGTTTCGAGCTATCTTATTGGATGATCTGATATCGGGAATGAAGGTGAAGGCTGTTGCTGATGAAGCAACCATCGGGTTAACGGGTTGAGTGGAGCGAGGTATTGGCTTGGACGGGACCCAGTGATTTTGGGTGACCTAACCCTCTGGCCGATCTAGCTTGACGCGACCTAAACCTTAAGCCGTGGCCGAGTTAACCCTTGGGGGAAAACTGCCGGCCTAATCTTTTGCTGATCCAACCTTTAAACCATGGCCGAGTTAACCCTTAAACCGTGGCCGAGTTAACTCTTAAACCGTGGCCGAGTTAACCCTCGGGAAATTTCACACCACTTTTTGAATCGGAGCCTCTACCCTTCCTACTTCTTACAACTTAAAGAGCCACCGATCTAAAGAATCAGAAACTTAATCTTAATTTACGAGAGACTCCTTGGGTCGCCGCCGAGTTAACACTTGGATGCCCAACTCGAGTTCTCACTTAAAAGCATAGTTCCAATTTGAATTTTTAACTTAATCTACTGGACTGAACTGCTTAAATCCTGGATTGTTTTAACTTTGTTGCTTTATTTCACAGACCACATTGACTCATAGGCTAACAACCTGCTGAAAACAACAATCACAAAAATCAAGGTGAATATACTGCCATTGACTGCCCACATCAAATGTCAGATTAGTCGACATAAAGTAGTCAACTTAAATACACTGTATGAAATGTTGTGAACCAATCAACTAAATTGAAGTATTAATGCAAAGCATCGCTAACTTGAACTGATTTGTTTGCATCAACATTACACTTCCATATTAAAACAATGAACCCTGGACTTTACAACTGATAAATACTTGCTTTTTTATTCCAGTTATATTTTCTTATTGCTTGATTGATTTTACACAACACTCAACACACTTTAGGAAACGTGCACCTTCATGTTTGAATATCCAGTTGTTTGTGTAGAATGACTTCCCACCAAGAAGAAGAAGGGGTAGCTCAAGCTGAAGAGACCTTTCCGATAGCTATTCCCGTAGAGAACCCTCCAGAGAGAACTTCGACTATCTTAACTCCGAGAGCGTTTATTCAGCTACACACTCAGTTTGGCTTTGCTGAAAATGATGCTTTACTACCCAGACCAAATGATACTGCTGATAGTCCTCCTCATGGTTTTGTCGCAGTCAATCGTCAAATGTGTTTAGCGGGGCGATTCCTCCTTTTAACGACTTCCTTCGAACCCTTCTCCTTCGGTTGACAATCTCTCCATTCCAACTTCATCCTAATGGCTACGCCATTTTGATGGGGTTGTGCGTTTTGTTTAGGAGAACTCTTGATCGCTTGCCGAGTTTTGAAGAAATTCGCTACTTATGCTCGTTTGCAAAGAGTAAAGACCATCCTTCCCTTATTATATTGAGAAGTGCTAGAAACCGCAAGCTTATTTCTGATCATACAGAAAGTGTTCATGGATTTTTGAACCAGTTTTTCTTTGCTCGCTGCCCCCCCCAGAGTTTTATGCCATCTAGAGAGTAGGAAGTAAGATTACCTGTTTTTATTTTCTCCATTTCCAAACTTTTTCGAGATCCGAACTACCAACTGCTAATTACATTCTTTGCTCTTTTCAGCACTCCTCTCCCTTCTAGAGATCCAAGCCATAAGCAAGTTTTTGAAAGATTAAATGTTGTGGCCGCAGAAGAGAGAAGTATAAAAATTTTGTTGAGGGATGAATTTTTGCATCAGTATGGACTTTTGCACGCTTCTCGCTCTACACACCCCCATGAGGTTCCAGACTCTCCGCCTAAAGCATTAGATGCCCCAGTTTCCGCTGACGAACCTTTACCAAAAGAAACTGCCTCTGAAGCTTCTCTGGTGAAGTGCTCTACTACTGTCGATGCTGCGGGGTCGTCTGGTAAATCCCCACTTGCCCCAGTCATTGAGGAAGAAGAGCCTCAAGGATCTCCCCAACGTTCACAGAAGTCCGGCGAAGAAGTCGGGAAAACAAGCCCTGTTAGGCAGAGCGGGGACGACACTTTCGAAGGGTTGAGCGATCTCTTTGTCACCTCACAAGAGCTTTTTAAAGACGACCCTGCGACTACTAGGGTTTCTTCTTCAGTAGTGGAAGCGACTTCTTCTTTGCAACAAGCTCCGTCGGCCCAAGAGTTGACAGTTATTACTACCCCTATGATTACTCCGCAATCAAAGAGTGGTTCGTAGTTTGATGCGCGTAGTTTGCACATCACACACACTTAGAATCTTTTGGCACTTTCATGCATCTAACTCTTTATACTTTGAAGATTATAAAGTTACACTTCTTTTTTCTGAAGACTTTTAAGACTTGTCTTTTTTTATATCAGATTCTCCGATGGGACGCAGCGGCTCTTACTATGACGACTTTCAGTGCTACGGGAGGCGTAGTCAATATGATTA
The DNA here is from genome assembly GCA_030765085.1 of Allium cepa. Lineage (NCBI taxonomy): Eukaryota > Viridiplantae > Streptophyta > Magnoliopsida > Asparagales > Amaryllidaceae > Allium > Allium cepa. Next base: position 68,245,808 of record CM060929.1, read on the forward strand.
TAGGCGCTACCTTCCCGTTCATAGAGAAACCGATGAAGAGAGAGCCGCCCGAAAAGCTCAGGAGAGGAGGGCTCAAGAAGAGCGTTATGAGAGGAAAGAAAGGGAGGAGCACCATGATTCTTCCCAGAGAGGTGACGATTTTCACAAGAGAAAGTCGCATGATGATCGGGGAAAAAGCCACATAGTTGAGGACCCAAGCAAGCGTGCCCGACACGGCGAAAAGCATGCTTCTACAACTCCTGAAAAGGTCACTGCTCCCATCTCACTTGACATTCCTTATGGCTCTCCTGCTCTCGGGAAGACCGACATTCAAGCAATAGTTAACAGACCTAAATTTCGAATTGGACCAGGCCCAGCCACTCTGCAAAGCCGGTTTCCACAGTGGTGCCTAAAGGGAGTGCGGTTCGATCTTGACTTGGTCCCTATTGACAAGCCCGCCATGCTACGAAATCTCGATGCCGTCAAACTTGATATTGAAAGAATGTCGAACTGGCAAAAGCTTGTTGAGGAGCTTCAAAGGGTAAACCGTGCGAATCTCGAGGCCATGCTTACTATGGAAAATGACAAAGCTGAGTGGCAAAAGGTTCTTGAGCAGCATGATACTGAGATGAGCAGCATTACTACTTATAATGAAGAGCTTGAAGCGAAGGTCAAGAAGCTTAAAGAAGAACTCGCCACTTCCTCTACTTCCTACACTCAAAAAGAAGAAGTGCTTCAGAAACAAGTGAGAGATGCTCATGCCGGCCAAAGAGATGCCGAAGACAGGCTCGAAGTGCAAAAAAGAATCAGTGAGGGCTATATTGCTGATATTGCAGAGCTTCGGAAAAAGACCAGCTCCCAAGAGGCGGCGATTCAAATGCTAAAGCTTCAACTCTCCAAAGCTGAAAGAGAGCGTGATAAGGCCGTTGCCGGTAAAATTGCAGCTGAAGAATCTCATGAGGCAACGAAGACCAGCATCAGCTCGACATTATTTGACTTCTACCTGCACAGCATCTTGGGGCATGGTAGTCTCGCCTTTTTAGGCCCCAAATATGAAGTTACACTGGCTGAAGTGTGGGAGGCTGCACTTGACATGCTTGGCGGTAAAGGTGCTGGCTATGCCGAATCAGCTCTTGAGGAGCATTACTTGGATGAAGATGCTCGCGCTGCTCTCGCCAAGGGAAAAGAACAACTTGCAAAATTAAGAGTTGAAATGGCAGAAGGGGAACAGTTAGGAAAAACTACTTCAACTATTCCAGTCTAGCCTTCTCCTTCAGCCGAAATCGACATTATTGGCTCCAGTTCTCATTCTCCATCCCTGGTTAAAGTTACAACTGAGATTACAAGTATACAGGGTGGAGCTGAAGGCGAAGAAAGCGTCGAAGCACAGGCTTTTGAGGTTGATATCAGGAAGCCGACTTCTACAGGTAACTCTACTATTAATCTTGCCTAAGTAGACTGCTCATTTGCTTCTTATGAGTTTGATGAGCTTCTCGACTATTTCCTAAACCTCAATGAGCCTTTATCTCCTCTCTTTACTGACTTTAACTTCTTTTCTTCTGTAGAGAAAGCATCGAGCATTGTTCAAACTTTCCCTCCTCCAATTATTCCTCCCTCGGTTCTCCAGGTCACTCCTCCGTCCGCCTCTCAACCCGGGTCATAAGAGGAGCAAATAGAAGCTCTTCATGGCTTAGATGATCCTATTGCTTCTCAAGAACATGGGGGAGAAGGGCTTGGAGAAGGCAATGAGTCTCCGGAGTGAACCGCTTCTGATAACATAAAATTATCTGCTCTTGTTACTCCAGGAAGTGAGTGTTCTTCAAGGAGAAGGAGGAAGCGTGCCACTTCCAAGAAGAGAAGTAAAGGCATTCTTGTTTCTGAAGAGGAAACGAAAGTTGATCCGGCGGTAACCCTTTCTCCTTCATCCCCGACTCTCTCAAGCCGTCCTGAAAACCTGCCTATTAGGTCGGGTGAAGGCTCTAAGGGAGGTGGCAAGAAGAAGTAAGGGGTCCTGCTTCGATTTATCTTTACCTTTTGCTTTTTGCATGTACTGGCCGGAGATTGTGCGGGTACCGGCCTCCGCTTTTCTTTTTCTTTTTATTTGAAACCTGTACCTGTACAAAATTTTGATAGTATTGAATAAAATGATTCTTTTTGTTTGTACAAACTTCTGCCTGTATTTGAGAATGCATTTACTATTCATTTTGCACAAGTTTCTTTATATGATATTGCAGTGAGCTTGTGGTATGTTGTTTGAGCGTAATTTTTACCAATGTAGTTATACCATGTTGCCCATATACCATACGCTCATTGCAATATTTTATACTTTGAGGGGACCTGTACTCTTATTTTCTGGAGAATAATTATTCCATACTCGGAGGAATATTATTTCATTAAAAATAGAGTACAGCTCCCTCCATATGAGTTTTTACGCTTTATCCGTCGAAGATACCACTTTTTCCTTTTGTGCTTTCACACATTTTTACCAAGTGAATTCTTCTATGTGGTAAAGCGGGCCTTTGAAGGGCACTTTAACTTCTTTTTGAGGAAGAGTATTTTCAAGAATAGGAGAACCAATCTTCCTTTGAAAGCTAAAGTGTGCCTTTGAAGAGGGCTTTTTTTATTACACCTTAATGGAGGGCTTTATGATCTTTGCTTTGCATTTCTGGTGAAATGCTTCTTCGAAAAGTTGTACCTCTGAGGAGAGCTTTTTCACGTTTCGACACTTGGAAGTTTTATTTCAATCTCGGTGAAACGTGTGCCTCCAAAGAGTTGTGCCTCCGAGGAGGGCTTCCCACGTTTTAACACTTGGAAGTTTTATTCCAATCTTGGTGAAACGTGTGCCTCCGAAGAGGTCTTTCTGTTCGATTGTGCCTCTGGGTAGAGGTCTTTTTGTTTCTGCCTCTGGGAAGAGGTCTTTTTGTTTGGTTGTGCCTCTGGGAAGAGGTCTTTTTGTTTCTGCCCCTTGGGAGAGGCTTTTATTTTTCCCTGTTCGATGGGAAGCGGGCCTCCGAAGAGGGCTTTTCACATTTCATCTCACGGGAGTGTATCACCGATCACGGTGAAATGTGTGCCTCTGAGTAGGGTTTCTGCCTGGAAGTTTGGAGTTTCTTTCTCTCGGTAGGACGGATTCACGGGAGTGTATCGACCGATCTGTCCGCAACTTTGTATCGAGAAAGATCTCTCTTTTTCTGGTTTAACCCGCTCGAGGTCTTTTAGCATTTCAACTGCGGTGAAATGGGCCTCCGAAGAGGGCTTTTCACGTTTCAACACTTGGAAGTTTTATTTCAATCTTGATGAAACGTGTGCCTCTGAGTAGGGCTTTTGCCTGGAAGTTTGGAGTTTCTTTCTCTCGGTTGGATGGATTCACGGGAGTGTATCGACCGATCAGTCCGCAACTTTGTATTGAGAAAGATCTCTCTTTTTCTGGCTAGGCCCGCTCGAGGTCTTTATCCTCCGAAGAGTTGTGCCTCTGAAGAGGGCTTGTGCCTCCGAAGAGGTCTTTTGCTGTTTGATGCTTGCTCGCCCATGTCTCTTTGCCATCTATTCATGTCGGCGATTCCCGTTATCTTTTGCAAGTGTCAACCTTTTTTAGTTGCCAATAATTTCCCTTATCCAAAGAAATATACTTCATAGTTAGGCGAATTGGTGGTGGTAGACACAGGCTATTTAACTGGTTGTTTGTTTGTTCAAACATTTGCAGTTAGTTAGACATGGCCCACTTCCATCCATATCGCTAACTTTTGTTCGAAGTACTTCTTTTGTAGGATTTGAGTATGAAAATTTTGAATGGCTTAGTGTTTGCTTGCTGAGTGATGTCGGAGATCGCTTGGTCTTGCGATGGGTAAGCTTTGCTTTTATGGCCTGCATTATTAAATCGACATTTTAGTGACACACTTAACGTATTTTATATGTCGAAATAAAACAAAGCAGCTTATAATAGTAGAGAACACAAGATTTATAGTGGTTCGGCCAAAAGTTGGGCCTACATCCACTTTATAGCTTTTCATTATTCACTTGCTTTACAATTGCTTTTAATACAAGAATCATATATTCTTAATTCTTTTACAACGTTTTAGCAATGCTTTCAAGTAAAATAGGGACGCAAATGATTGCTGTTCCAAGCTCTTGGGATTGGTTCTCCTTCGACAGTTGTGAGTTTGAATGTGCCATCAAGAAGTTTTGCGCCAATAACATATGGCCCTTCCCAGTTTGGTCCAAACACACCTATGGTTGTCATAATCCTCTTCAGGACTATGTCCCCAACTTCAAAGCTGCGCTGACGAACTTTGGAATTGAAGTGCCTGGCTATTCTTTGCTGGTGAGCTGCAATTCTAAGCCATGCTTCTTCTCTTCTTTCATCGAGGAGATCAAGTGCTTCCAATTGCAATTTTTAATTCTCATTTTGATCAAAATGGATCCTTCTGTGTGAGGGGACTTCAGTTTCCATTGGAATCATCGCTTCTGATCCGTATGCCAATGAAAATGGAGTATGCCCAGTCGCAGTTTTGTGAGTGGTCCTGTATGCCCATAGTGCAAGCGGTAACTTATCGACCCAACCACCTTTTGCTTTTTCTAGCAGCTTTTTGATGGTTGATTTGATGATTTTGTTTACTGCTTCCACTTGCCTGTTTGCCTGCGGATGAGCCACTGTTGAGAAGCTTTTTCGAATCCTGAATCGTTTGCAGAAATCTTGGAATTCCTCACTTTCAAACTGAGTACCATTGTCTGTGATTATCTTCTGAGGCACACCATATCTGCAAATGATATTTTTAGTCACAAAACGTATCATTTTCTTAGAGGTAATAGTAGCCAATGGTTCGGCTTCAGCCCATTTAGTGAAGTAATCAACAGCAACGATAGCATATTTAATCCCCGATTTGGCAGTCGGCAAAGGCCCAATGAGATCTATTCTCCAGATAATAAACGACCATGGGCTGACCATTTGTGTTAACTCAGTGGAAGGTGCCCTAGGAATTTTGGCGAATCTCTGGCATTTATCGCACTTTCGGGAATAGTCAGTAGCATCCTGATTAATTTCCGGCCAAAAGTATCCATAACGGAGGATTTTCTTTGCTAAAGTTTGACCACCTGTATGATCCCCACATTCTCCTCCGTGTACTTTAGTTAGAATTGTCTTAGCTTCTTCCTTTGTCACACATCGGAGTAATGGCATTGAAAATCCTCGTCTGTACAAACGACCATCTTGAACTATATATCTGGAGGCTTTTCTCATCAACTTCTGTCGTTCTTTTGAACTTTCTGGCAAAGAACCATTGAGTAAATATTCAAGTATCGGAGTCATCCATGATTCTTGTTCTTGGGATACATTCATAACCCAATCAACATCCATTTCATCTGTGCTTGGAGCTGAAAAGACTTCGACGGGAACTAATCCCAATAGTTGAGCTTCATCGGTACTTGAATACTTTGCGAGAGAATCCGCCTTCATGTTCTCTTCACGGGGTATATGGTTTATTGAATAACAGTCAAAATCTTGAAGGAGCTCCTAGGATTTTGATAAATAGGCGGGTAGATTCCCTCCTTTAGCTTGAAATTCCGTCTTGACTTGGCAAACAATAAGTTGAGAATCACTGAAGATCTGCAATGCCTTGATGTTTAGCTCTTTAGCGATCCTTAAACCAGCGTGAGAGCTTCATATTCAGCTTCATTGTTTGTCGAAGGGAATTCTAGTCTCAGCGCATAACATAGCGATCGCCCCTCTGGGGTTTCAAGGACAACCCCTGCTCCGGAACAGTAATCATTCCTTGCGCCATCGACATACAATTTCCATTGTATTGGGATGCTATCAGTGACTTCTTCCTCACTATCACCCTTAACCGTACATTATGCGATGAAATCTGCAAAAAAGTGTCCATTAATTGCTTTTCGGGGATGGTAAGTGATGTCATATTGGCTGAGTTCAATATTCCATTTCAAAAGACGGCCCGAAGTCTCAGGACGGAATAGGACTTGCTTTAGAGGTTGATCAGTGAGGACTTTGATGGGATGAGCTTGGAAATACGGCCTCAATTTTCTTGATGCGATCAATAAACAATAGGCGAGCTTTTCTAATATTGAATAGTTCATCTCTGCCCCAGTGAATCTTTTGCTGATATAATAGACTGGGCGTTGAATCCTTGCGTCTTCCTGTACCAACACTGCACTGAGAGCATGAGACGAAATTGCCAAATATACGAAGAGATCTTCACCACTATCAGGCTTTGAAAGTATCGGAGGGACTTCCATATGACGAACCAACTCATCAAATGCTTTCTGACATTCAGGGGTCCACTCAAAGTTTTTTCTTCCTTTCTTCAGAGCATCAAAGAATGGAATGCATTTGTCAGTAGCTTTGGAAATGAACCGACTCAAGGAAGCAACCTTTCCATTAAGACTTTGCAATTCCTTCTTCGTTCTAGGAGCCTTGACTTCTCTCAGGGCAGTGATCTGAGCTGGATTGGCTTCAATGCCCCTAGCGCTCACAATGAAACCCAAAAACTTTCCGGACTCCACTCCAAATGAACATTTCAGGGGATTAAGCTTCATTCTGCACTTGCGGAGTATTGCAAACATCTCTGTCAAGTGATCCATATGGTCCACCGCTTTCTTAGACTTTACTAGCGTATCATCAACATAAACTTCCATTGTCTTGCCAATCTGTGGTTTAAACATGGCATTAACAAGCCATTGGTAAGTTGCCCCTGCATTCTCCGAAAGGCATGACCTTGTAGTAGTAGAGTCCAACATCTGTGATGAAGCCGGTATCCTCTTGATCTGGCCCATGCATCATAATCTGGTTATATCCAGAGTATGCATCCATAAAAGATAACAATTCATGTCCTGCCGTCCCATCCACCAACTGATCGATTCTGGGCAGTGGGAAACAGTCTTTGGGGCAGGCTTTGTTCAGATCTGAAAAGTCAATGCACACTCTCCGCTTTCCGTTTGCTTTTTTAACCAGAACTGGATTTGATACCCAATTTGGATAAGTAGATTCTTTGATGAAACTGTTCTCCATGAGCCGATCCACTTCTTCTTTTAACGCTGCTGTCCTCTCAGTACCCTGGGTTCTTCTTTTCTGTTTCACAGGTGTAAACTTTGGATCAATGTTCAGAGTGTGTACTGCAATCTCTGTGGATATTCCGCACATGTCAGCATGAGTTCAAGCGAATACATCCAAATTAGCCTTCAAAAATGAAATCAGAACATTCCGAACTGTTGTGTTAAGTTGTGAACCCACATTAAGCACTTTGCTCGGGTCCTTTGGGTCAACGGGCACCGGCACTGTTACCTCTACCGGTACTACCTTATTCTCCCCTGCACTGGCTTTCCTTGGATCCATCTCTCTTCGTGCGCCACTACATTCGCCAGTGCAGGGTCCACCCTGTAATTGCTACAAGGTTGGTTCCTTGGCGCGGACTGGAGCTGCCGCACCTTTTTCCATTTCTCTTTTTCTTGATTCTCGCAACTCTGCAAAGTAACATTCTCGCCCCCCATCTTGGTCTCCCTTAATCACACCAACTCCGTTATCTGTGGGGAATTTTAGAGCCAGACACCATGGGGCAAGAACAGCTTTGAACGCAGCAAGAGTTGGTCAGCCTAAAAAGGCAGTGTTGGCAGAGAATTCTTCAAAAATTATAAAGGTTTGCTTTCGAGCTACCTTCCTTAGTCCCTTTCCGAGTTCTACAAACAAATCAATGGTCCCAATCGGCCGTTTGGGTTCTCCAGCAAACCTAGCAATCTTAAGTGACGAAGTTTGAACGTCAGCCATTGGAATTTTCATTTGATCAAAGGTCTTCTTGAAGAGGATGTTGCATGAAGCTCCACAATCAACTAGAACTCTTCTCACAGTTGCCGGCCCAATACCAACGGATATGACAAAAGGATCTATGGTCGGAGCCTCGATACCTGAAGAATCCCTGGCACTGTACACAATATCATCTGTGGAAGTCTTTTGTTGCTTTAAAGGCGCATCATTCTCTAAAACAAAAACATTCTCTTCATCTGGTACATGCCTCAAGGCCCGGGCATACCTTTCCCTCTCGCCCCATCTTTTGCCTGCTGGGTGAGGTCCTCCAGTTATTATATTGATGACAGGCCTTTCCGATTCATGTTCCACGACCTTCTCACTTGAGGAAGGACGGTGAGCGGGAACTTGTTGTCCTTGAGTTGACGAAGCTGGGGCATTTCTGTTCCTTTTCACATACTGCTGGAGTTTGTTTTCCTTCAAGAGTTGTTCCATTATAGCTGACGGCATTCGTTGGTGTCATGGCCGGGCTGGTTGTGGAACCGACAGAACCTTCCACTTTTTTCCATCTTAATCGCAACTCTCATTTTAGGTGGTGTTGGATAATTGACATCATCTTTGGTCGCAAAGAAGATGTTTTCAGGGGTATCGGTCAACGGTGTGAAATTGAAAGAATGACCTTTCTTAGCGTCTCCCAGTTTCTTTCCACCATCATTTCCCCTTTTCTGAGTGTTAGGTTCTTTCTTATTCGAAGCAGCACCATTGTTCCCAGCTTCCGCTGATACCACCTTAGCCGGTGTTTGGAGGCTCTCCATGCGCATGAATTCATACGCTTTCTTGTAGAATTTGTCGAGAGCGTTTGGTTCTTTCATTTTCAACCACTTTCCAAATTCGCTTGACTTGTCAATCGCCCTCATCAAGTATGTTAGGACCATGCGTGGCTCAGCATTATCTACCTCGGCCAATGCTATGTTAAAACGTTTCAAAAATGACCTGATGGATTCTCCCGGATTTTGCTCTAGACTTGACAGTGACAGTATATCCTTTGCTTTAGAAGCATACAATCGAAGTTGCTCCTTGAATTTCCTAGTCAAATCGGAGAATTGATCAATGGACCTGATTGGCAGCTTTGTAAACCACAATAGAGCCACACCTTCGAGATATACCGGGAAATATCGGCATTTAATTTCATCTGACGCCCTGGCACCAGTCATATGCCAGTCGTACTTATACAGAAACTCGTTTGGATCACTTGTCCCCTTGTAAGCCGGAATAGTAGGGGGAACGAATTTCCTTGGAAACTCTGCCTTCAAGATCTTTTCAGTAAATGGAGTTTTGCTTGGAGAAAATCCCCACTCTTTCTCATCTTCATCTCTTCGCATACTTTCCTTCATGATTTGACGAACCATACCCAAAAAATACTCTTCATCATTTACAGGCTCTAGAGGGCACACATCAGCTACTCTCTCTGAATTCTGCCTTGACAGTCGTTCACGGAGGGTCGGTTGCGGTCCTGATCCTCCAGCTTGAGGAGGAGTCCTTTCTACAGGATCTGCGTCCCTTTGAGAAATGTTCCCTTCAACATCCTGAACTCCCACAGTAGGGTTCCCATCATTATTAACCGGTTGACGATTTGCCCCTAGTAGATCATTCAACTTACTCAAGATCAGGGCATTCTGGGCATTCTGGCTTCCAACTGCGCATTCTGAGCATTCCATTGCTGATTCAATCCCAAAACTACGGCGTCCAATTCTGCTCGTGTAACTCCAACAGTTGGAGCTGCTTGACTTGAAGGAGGAGAGGTAGCGGTATTCTCTTGAACATTGTCGGATCTTACAGAACTTCGTTTTCTCCCAGGAGCCATTATTTTCAATAAACTTCTGGTTTTAAAAGAAATCCTTTCAACAATCCTTCGCAGAGCAATAGTGGAAGTTTCCTGAGTTGGGTTCTCAGTGGAAGCACCAAAAATGTTAACGTAAAAATCTGACGCTAACACCCCGGTGTAGATTGAAGTTGAGCGAAAGCACCACCCGTGAACACGGGAACTAAAAAACAAGTAGAGAAATCACAGAGAAAGCAGAAAAAACAACAGTTTTTATAGTGGTTCGGCTTAGGGTAAGCCTACGTCCACTTTAATTCTCTTTATTACTGAATCGATTACAACTTTACAACAATCTTCAATTACAATTCTGATGAGACAAACAACTAGAACTTTGATGCAGAAGAATTCTTTGAATCCATGTAGATTGTGTTAGATTTTTCTCCCCTAGTTAGTTGAAATGCCTTTCGTACTGGAAGTGTCAAGTGAGTCGATAATTCAGCAGAGTATCGGTGCTTAAAGAGATTGGCCAAAAGTCCTTTTCATCTTTGAGGTAGGTTGGTATTTATTGGAAAATTCTCCCCTTAGGTCGTAAGTCGTGACCGGTCTAAGGTAAGTCATGGCCGACTCATCTGGCCCCTCCATGGTTTCACAAAGGCTTGTTTGTATAAGTCCCAGGTCGCCCCCGAGTCAACACGACCTTGTATCAGTAGTATAGCATCGGGCTTACATTTAGTAGCTTTAGGTCGTGGACGACTCAAGCTAGGTCGTGAGTCATGAACGAGTTAACTGGCAACTGGATCGTGTACGAGTTAAGAGGCCACTGTGCCAAGTAGCTACACTGAACTTGTCTTCCTTTGCTTGGGTCGTAAACGACTTAACATTAGTCATAGGTCGGCTGCGACTTAGGTCGGTAGCTATCTTGGATCGGCATTCTATTTTAGGCAGTTGGGTCGGCGTCCTTGTTAAAGCATTAAGTCGGCAACTTTGTTAAAGCATTGGGTCGGTAACTTTGTTAAGGAGTTAGGTCGGTAACCTTGTTAAGGTGTTAGGTCGGTAACCTTGTTAAGGCGTTAGGTCGGTATACCCCTTAGGCTATAGGTCGGCATTCCTCTCAAGCCTGTTAGGTCGGCATGCCTCTCAAACCTGTTTGGTCAGTAACCTTTTTAAGCCTTAGGTCGGCATCCCTTTGAGTTGCTAAGTCGAAACCGGGGCGGAGTTAACACTAGTGATACATTCCCAACTTGGTAATATGGCATACGAAGTGCTGCTGATCATTTGTTGACCAAAGCATGGCATTTGTGAAAAGCGTAGCTTTGTGGACGAGACTTCGTCGAACCTCACAACCCGGAATGGCCGAAAAAGGTAGAATGCAGCAAGGTTATTTGGGGGTAGCGCCCCCTGAGGGTATGTTCATTTCCTTCTGGATAGAGGTGTTGTTATCCCATTTTTGGTCAAAACTGGAATATCAACAAATTGGCAAGGAATGATGGAGATCAGTTGGAATCAAGGCTACGATCGATATCGCCAAAATTTGGTTGAGCTCCGATCGGGACGAAATTGATTGGAAATGATGATAAGGACTAGGAAAGGCTATGTTTCAAATTTCATGTTAATCGAAGTTCGTATGAAGGAGATATAACCAAGCCAAATGAAAGGAAGCACTGCCGAACCATCCATCCTCCGCTCCCAAGCACTACCGGTCCAAACCAAACCCTGTTCCATTACCTAGCGAACCAACTCCCCGCCGAACCAACACACTTCCCACACCTTGGCCGGACCAACCTCCACCGGTCCAACTCCATCCCCATGCACTGCTGGTCCACTCACCACCGAACCAACCTCCTTCCGAACCAAACCATCTACCACCTACCACCGAACCAAGGCGTACCGGACCGACACTACTAGGCCAGATTGCAACATCCCAGGCCCACCAGCAGCTATATACATCCAGGACCCCTGCCCCCAGCCTCACTCTATAAATAGAGGGGCAGGGGTACCACAATGTCAGACAAGTTTGAGAGCTTAAGCACGGATGGTACTTTCAAACAACTTTCAGTTACTTGTAATCAAAGATTTGTACTTGTAATCTGAATAGAAAAGGAGAATAACATATAAAGTGGACGTAGGCACGTTCTGGCCGAACCACTATAAATCTTTGTGTCTTTTACAGTTTAGTCCCTGCATTTTACATATTTGCATAAATCATCCAAATCACTAAGAACAACTTAAAATCTACTAAATCATACGACTTGGAGGTGTTTGCCCATTTTTTGTGCAAACAGGTTGTATCATGGTATGGAGCCCAGATACTTAACCTATGTGGTTGCTGCACATTTATTACTTTGTGGTTGTTGGTTGAGAGGATCCTCGGATAAAGGTTGGTTAGGACCGGGGGATGGCATACTCGTGTAGTAGTTACCTAGTTACAGAGGTAACCTGGCCTTGTGTTGGCAGAGATCCGGTAAGGTTCTCGGGGCGTCCCTCCAGAGGCGTACCCATGTGGAAATGGGAAGTTCCTTGGTCTGACCATTTGTTGGAAATCCAAAGAAAAAATACGCGCCTCTTACGGTTTTAGTTGTAGAACCTGCCATTCACTTATGGTGGTGCCATACTGTTTGGGTGGTAGCTATAGTAGGCATAGTTCGGAATGTCTATGCTGGCTAAGATTAATATTATAATTTCGAAATGATTTTCCACACTTTGCACTTATAGTAAAAATATCAAAGAATTTTCTCATATCAAGTATATTTGACTACCATAAGGAGAAATCCCCTACAAGTCTGCGTCTGCATTGCGTGTGTGGTGGGAGGCCTTATGATAGTTTCATTTTCCAAAAATCATTGCGGATTTCAAATTTAAAATCTTTTGATTGTTTTAAAAGAATAAAATGTTTTTGTTGCTCATACCAGTCCCATGACTAACCCGGAGTTTATTGTTCCCTTCCTAAGGTCTGGGTGCCAACAATTTTCCACACGGGCAGTCTAGAGTTAGGTTTTTCGGATAGAAGATAGTAGATATCGATTCGGTAGCTTTTAGTTTTCTCTTTGGAATTCTATGGATTCTTTGGATTCACGGACGAGACTTGCTTAGCTTGGTGCAATGTGATGGTGGTTCAAGCTTGTGGTTTGAAGCTTTGGCTTGGAGCTTTGGATTAGGATGCAGTTGTGGATTCATTCTTGACTAAAGATCACTTGGAGTTATCCCTTCTATTGATATCTTTTCCCCTGTAGCATTTGTTTCTTGTATCTCTGATACTGATTCATATTGTATCATTGTTGTATCGAATGTTGTATATCAATGATATTTATTTCTTTTCTTCCGCTGTGTTGTTATACATGATGTGTTATAAGCTCCGGCGAACCAGATTCGACGTTTGGATCTGCGGCCTTTGAATACGAGTGTCGTATTCGATGCCGATTTTCGAAGTTCGAGTCAGCGTTGTTATAATTGGTATCAGAGTTGAAGGTTGAAACTTTATCTTAGTAGTATAACACATTAAGTAACTCATTAGAGATAGGGTGAAGTATACCCTAGAATGAGTATATCCCTATGACATCCATTTGAATGCCTTAGTAAATTCTCTTACTATTCACTAATAGTAAGTATGAGTGCAAGAAGAGGATGAGATGGGAGACAGGGAAATACCAGTACAAATGGTCAATACCCTGCAATAGTAGAAACAACATTCTCTATCAATCTCCTTTGATTCGTCTTTTCAATTCCTTGATGTAACAACCCGCATATTTAACGATTATATATTTAAATGTTTTATTTAAATATAGCGTCGTTAGTCGGATTTTTGGGTCCGAAAAGCTACTTTTCACAAACGGCCGAATTGGGGCTCGATACCACTTCCATTGAGTCCAAAATGGTGTTTGTGTTCATTTTTAGTATAAACTTTGATATGTTTGGAGTAAGTTGAATTTTGCTACTTTTTCTAGTTGGGTTTTGGGTTTGGGTTCAGCCCACTAGCTAACTAAATAACCTAACTCAGTCCCTCTCTTCCCCATTCACTCATTTTCACTTCTAAACTCAAGCTAAAAACTGAAAATGGGGGAAAAGAAGAGGAATTAGAAATTCCAAGCCCTAGTTTTGCTTGCAAACTTGAATTCTTGCTCCAAAATCAAAGAGAAGCTATTGGTAAGCCTTCTCTTCATCTTCTCCAACTCTTTTCCTCTTCAATTTCAGAAAGTTCCCTAAACCTAACTTAGGAAATACTTGTTTTGATCTTAGATTGAAGCTTGTTGGGTTGAAGTAGAGATTGGTTGGTCTTCTCTTTGTGTTTGAGCTTCTTCTTCTTTGTTTTGGGTTAAAGGTGAGATTTTTTTCTCACATCTATGACTATAATTATCTTTGGTTGTTAGGTATGAATTCCTAACACTTATTCATGTGCATTTGCTTTTGGTTTGGGTTGAATTGGTAAATATTCCAATTTTTAGTGTTTTGGGTTCAAATCTTTGAAATCCTAACTTTGATGTTTTGATCATGTTTTGGTGATGCATCGAGGATCATATAGGGCCGGGTTGTGGATTGTCATAAACCCTTAGAGCCAATGTTCGTCCAGTTGCATTTTGGAAGAGTTTGCTCTTCATTTGAATAGGCTGAAAAACAGCCCAGGCGAGATTCAATCGATTGAATTCTCTGTTCATTCGATTGAACCTGGAAATAGAAAGTTTCCAGGCAAGATTCAGTCGACCGAATTCTCTGTTCAGTCGACTAAACCTTGAAACAGAAAGTTTCCAAGAAAGATTCAGTCGACTGAATTCTCTGTTCAGTCGACTGAACATTGAAACAGAAAGTTTCCATGCAAGATTCGGTCGAATGAATTCTCTGTTCAGTCGACTGAACCTAGAAACAAAAAGTTTTCAGGCAGAATTCAGTCAACTGAAAATTTCTGTTCAGTCAACTGAATTTGTTGTTTAGTCAACTGAATTCTCTGTTTAGTCAACTGAGTTTGCTATTTCAGCCCACTTTGCATTTTGGGATTGAATTTCCAATTTGAATCGATTCGTGATGATCCTATTTGTTGTTATCATTTATTTTGACTTTGATGATTCCTTTTTTATTTCAATCCACGGGTTTTTATAAAATAATCTTTTAAATTGTATTAAAGGGTTGCTTCTCTAATTTACAAATTCTATTTAAACACGCACACACAATTTCGCACTTCGAGCGGAGTGGAAAGGAGATTAAATGGTTAAGTAAAACACGGACCATGAATCCGTTTGTTTATCTTTCCGATCAATCCCCGACCTATTCGATTGATTGTTTTGACCTTTTGGTCTAGTTTACCAATGAGATGAGGTAACTTTGTACTTCTTTGAGTGTGAAATTAACTAACGGATAGTAAACCGTTTAGTGCGAATGAGTGGTTATGGGACTCACATTACCACTTTTCGGATTCCTTTTCGAGAGTTGTGACACATTCTGCCAGTTAGTGGTGCCCAGTACTGGGCCTTCGGACCTTCACCACTACGGTTTGTTGCCTTCGGGTGGGTTGCCTTTGGGTTTGCACCTTCAGGTTTGTTGCCTTCGGGTATGTTGCCTTCAGGTATGTTGCCTTCGGGTTTGTACCTTCGGGTTTGTGCCTTCGGGTTTGTTGCCCTATTGTATCGCTTTCGGAGTTAGGTCTTTATGAGCCGCTCGAGTGATATTTGGGTTTGGTGTCTTTGGGCTCATGGATCCTTGTTTATACAGTACTGAGCACGTGCAAATTTTATGATGTTTCATTGATATGTATATTCCCTGGGTATCGCCCTTCGGTGTTGGTCTTTTTGAGCCGCACGATATGTAGCGATTACCTTGTGGAACTTGTGTTACCTTCGTTGGTATTTGTTATTTGCTTTTATGGCTTGTTTTGGGATATTCCTATCCTTTGTTTCTATGAGTTGCCGATGATACGAGGCTTGTTCTGTTATGATTCATCTTTTGTTAGACGATTGTGTTATCTCCTGTAGAGATATTTGTTATACTTTGTGATCTTGCAGGTTGTTGTTGTTCAGTTTATCTAACTGATTTGTTTGGCTAGACTGACCCGTGCATTTTATACTCAGGTCAGACCGAGATGTCTCAGGTTAGGTGCAAATACACGGTTCAGACCGAGATGTTTCTGGTTAGGTGATTTTGGACTTAGCCTATTTTTCTTCCGCATGGACTATTCAGCTTGTTCCTTTTTGTTGTAGCTTTTGTGTAGTCCTATTTTGTTGTAACTCTGATATGTATTCTTTTGGATTCATCTGTATATTGTGGTTTGCTATACCACTTGACATGTATTAGTTTGTATACTCTGTTATGTATCTGTATATGTGAATATGATGATCTACTGTTCTGTGATGTATATTACAATTCAATTGTTATATTCTGTTCTGATAGATCCTCCAACCACCTATGGTTTTGTTTTAAGTATTCATTGGATATGTCAATCTACTTTCTATGATTATTGTCGATGTATTCAATAGATAGTTAGAGCAAGGATATAGATGGTCGCTCCTAACCAGCCTTATTCTCCGTGTTAGTTGACGGTATTACCCTGTAGTGTCCTTGGCTAGCGTGGGTATAGAGGTGGGGCATCACAGCTTGTCATCAGAGCCAGGTTCAGAACAAAATATGAGAAACACAGAATAGAAGCACATATTCCGGTACATCAAAGTGTATAAGTGATACAAATCTTTGAATCGTCTTGCCTCTGTATTCCTTCTGTGCCTTGGTGGTAGATAGAATGTGGGAATACCTCAAGGAATGCATTATGTTCCGTAGTATTCCACATTTGAATTAATGCATCTACCTTGTGAATAATCTTATTCTTATCTTAACTTTCAGCGTACGGCTGGAAGAGGCTTTACTATGTCAACTTCAAAGCCCCGTGCGTCGCCGCTCTCTTGACTCTCATCTCCATTGTGAGCAGTTGCACCCTCAATGATGACTTTAGTTGGAGGCGGAGAATGGGAACTGGAACCAACAATGTCGATATCGGCTGAAACCGAAGGTTGAACTGGGTCGGTTAAAGTTTCCTTCCCTACATGTTCTCCTCCGGCCATTCCGGCTCTCTCTTCGGCAAGTCGCTCCTTTCCTCTGGCAAGAGCGGCGCGGGCATCTTCATCAAGATAATTTGCCTCTAAATCCACCTCAAAAATAGCCAGCACTACCAAACATGTCAAGTATGGTCTCCCACACTTCGGCCAGAGTTATTTCATATTTGGCGCCTAGAAAGGAGAGACTACCACGCCCCAGGACGCTATGCAAGTAGAGGTCAAACAATGTTGAGTAGATATTGGCCTTCGTTGCTTCGTGAGACTCTTCAGCTGCAATTTTACCAGCAACAGCCTCATCACGCTCTCTTTCAGCTTTAGAGAGTTGAAGTTTTAGCATTTCGATCTCCACGTCCTTGGAGCTAGTCTTCTTTCGCAACTTTGTGATGTCAGCAATATGGCCCTCATTAATTATTTTTTTCACATCAAGCCTATCTTTGGCATCTCTTTGAACGGCATGAGCATCTCGCACCTGTTGTTAAAGCACTTGCTCCCTTTGCGAATAGGAAGTGGAGGAAGTGGCAAGCTCTTCTTTGAGTTTTTCAACTTCCGCTTCGAGATTTTCATTATAAGTAGCAATGCTTCTCATTTCCACATCATGTTGCTCATGAATCTTCTGCCATTCAGATTTGTCATTTTCCATTGTTAACATGGCTTCAAGTTTCACGCGATTTACCCTTTGGAGCTCATCGACAAGCTTTTGCCAACCTGACATTCTTTCGATATCAAGTTTGACAGCATCAAGTTTGCACAGCATAGCCTGCTTATCGATCGGGACCAGGTCAAGATCAAAGCGCACTCCTTTCAGGAACCAGTTAGGAAATCGGCTCTGAAGAGTAGCTGGGCCTGGACCAAATCGATATGGGGGCCTTCCAATGATTGTTTGAATATCAGCACGTGCCAAGGCAGGAGATTGAGGCAGTACAGGAGCAGCAGGTTGTTCGGAAGTCTCGGATGCTGGTTTTTCGCCATGTTTGGCTCTTTTACGCAAATCTTCGGCAATCTGACTTTTACCCTTATCGTCATGGGACTTCCGTTTATGAGAATCATCTTCCCTCTGGGAAGAATCGTGTTGCTCGTCCCGTCTTTCATGGCGTTCTTCGTGGGCACGCCTTTAACGAGCTTTTCGTGCGGCTCTTTCTTCGCCAGTTTCCTTATAAGAAGGAAGATATCTCTTGGGATCAAAAGAGCCGCATCTCCCGTAGCTCTAAAAGTCGTCATAATAAGAGCGTCACCCCGTTGAAAGACCTGAAAATGGAAAAGAGGCAAAGCTTGAGAATCTTTGAAGTAAAGTGCATGTAAGTGCATAAGAATGCTAAAAATCCTAAGTGTGTGAAACGTGCAAACTACGCAAGTCGAACTACGAACCACTCCTCGGTTGCGGGGAAATTATGGGTTTTATGGCTAATGTAAACTCTTGAGATGACGAAGGCTATTGTAAAGTGGATGTTGCTTCAACTCCTGAAGAGGTAGCTCTAGCAGAAACAGGGTCGTCTTTAAAGAGCTCCTGTGAAGTGATCATCAGATCACTCAACCCTTCAAAAATGTCATCCCCACTCTACTTGGCAGGACTCTCTCTCTCAGTTCCCTCATCACCGGATTTCACTTAATGATGAAAAGGCTCTTCCTCTTCGATGATCGGGGCAAGTGTAAGCTTGTCAGATGGCCCTGCAATATCAGTAGAAGTAGAGCACTTCACCAGTATAGCTTCAGAAGTAGGCTCCTTCAGTATAGGTTCCCCAGCAGAAATGGGGGCATCTGGCGATTTGGCCGGAGAATCGGGAACTTCGTAAGGTTGAGTGGAGCGAGAAGAGTGCAAAAGCTCGTATTGGTGTAGAAGTTCATCTCTCAGCAAAAACTTAATACTTCTTTCTTCAGCCGGCACGGCACTTAACCTATCAAAGGTCGTCTTGTGAATGGGGTTTCTAGAAGGAGGAGGAAGTGCTGTAAAAGAAAAGAATGAAGTTTGCACTTAGCAATTCGAATCTTTGAAAGCTGAAACGAAGAAAGGGGGATGAGCAATCTCACTTCCTTTTCTCCAGATGGCATAAAACCCTAGAGGACAGCAGACGAAGAAGAATTGATTCAGAAAACCGTGAGCACTTTCGGAAAGATCAGTAATAAGCTTGCGATTTCTGGCACTTCTCACAAATATAAAGTAGGGTGGTCTTTATTCTTTGCAAATTTGCAGAAGTAGCAAATTTCTTCGAAGCTCGGGAGGCGGTTAAGTGTCTTCCTGAATAAAACACACAATCCCATCAGGATGGCGTATCCATTGGGATGTAGTTGGAAGGGAGAGATGGTTAGCCGGAAAAGGAGTTGATGAAGAAACTCATTGAAAGGGGGAATGGCACCACAAAGGCACGTCTGATGGTTGACGGCAACAAAACCAAGAGGCGGCCTATCGGCAGTATCATTTGGGCCAGGAAGTCTAGCATCTGCTTCGGCAATCCCAAATTGAACATGTAGTTGATTGAATGTCCGCTGACTCAAGGTAGTTGGAGTTCTCTCCGGAGGATCAACAAATGGTTCAGCTATCGGGAAGACTCCTTCAGATTGTTCGATTATTTCTTCTTGAGAAGACATTCTGCACAAGGAACTGGATATTCAATTATGAAGGTGCACATTTCCTAAATGTGTGAAATGTTGTGTAAAACTAACAAAGTGACAAGCAAGTATAACTGTAATTAAAATTAATAAACACATGACAAGTGTAAAATTTCAGGACTTGTCACCTTAAGTCAAGATGCAGGTGCAGTATTGATGCATACAAATCGACTTTAGTTGATTAACATTGCTTTACTACTTCACTTGAATTTGTTGGTTCACAGCATTTCATATAATTTCCTTAAGTTGATTATATTTTATCGGCTAATATGTCATTCGATGTGGGCGATCAGTGGCAGTATATTCGTCCCATTTTCTGCAAATGTTGTGTTTAACAGGTTCTTAGCTTGCAAGATAGTATAATCTGCAAAGAAGCGCAACAGAGTTCAGGCAGTTCACTTTAGCTGTTCAAGTTGGAGATTCAAATTAAGTTCTTTCAATTTTTTGCAAGAAAACATGTTTAAGCAACTTGATATAAGACAAAGTTCCATTAAGTCGTTCTTTTAAGTCAAAAAGTTCATTATCATCCTCCGGCGAGTTAAGATTGTGATGCATGTTAAAGAATAAAGCTTCAAGTCAAAATGCCGCAAAATTGCTCAAGTCCAAGCTCAGCCACGACTTAAGAAGTTAAGTCGCGTATAATTAAGGTCATCAGGAAGCTAACACAACCTAAGAAGTTAAGTCGCGTGCAATTAAGGTCGCAAAAGTTCTTAGGTCGGTCAATTCGAAAACCGTGCAAATCAATTAAATCGCAAAAATTTCAAGGTTGTCTAAAATCTGTTAGGTCGCTTCAGGTGATTATTCGGCAATTTCAAGTTATCTCCTTAACCCGCTAGCTCATCTCCAACCCGATAACGCACTGTCGCCCAAACAACGAAAAATCCATCATCCTCTCCTCTAAGTCCGTTATTCATACCACCAGCATACCCAAATCCGATTCGAATCATCTCAAATCCATCTCACTTCTTCGCTCCTAGGAATCGCAATAGTAGCATAACTCATCGCGATCGAAAGTGAAGCGAAGCACACAAAGTTGGATTGGATCAGACGATGGGGTTTCGAGGTTTAAAGGTGATCGTGGTTGGATAAAAGTTGAATTCACTTACACAATATGAAAGTAGTGATGAATTGACAGCTTGATTGGAAAGGATTTGCCTTAGGAAGCTCGAAAGATCATTAATGGCGGAGGAGGTTATTAAGACAGTTCAGTTAAGGGGAAGGAGCGAGTCAATGGTTTAAATAGGGTAAGAAGAAGAAGACGAATGGCCATACGAATTATCTCTTGGGTCGCTCACGACCTAACGAAACTAGATCGAAGCACACGACCTACGACCTAGGCGTGTGCTTCGAGGGGCAAATGTTAACTGCCATGTTAAGCGACTCAGCGACCCAAGGCAATAGCGAGGCAACTGGAATGAGACTCTGCATCACAACTTAGCGAATTAAAGACCGAAGCGACTACGAGTTAACAAGATAAGGACCTAACGACCTAACACATGAAGCGGCTCGTAAGTGACTTAAAGCATAAACAAGTTAACCTTTATGGACCCCGCGACCCAAAGGTTGAACGACCTAATGACTTTAGTCCTCAGCGACCTAAGAGCTCCGGCGACTTAAAAGGTAGAACACTGCTAAGCGACCTAGCATGTAACGACTTAAGGAAAGCAGCGACCTAAAAGATTAGATGGTCCAGCGACCTAACAGCTTGAAAGCTAGGCGACTCAATGGTCTAACGACTCATGACCTACTGAGTTAACGATATAAGGAGTGAAGTGGCTCAACAACCTAGCCTAGGTCGCTACATTGGATATCTCAACGTTGTTAGGTCGCTAACTACTCCCATAAGTCACCACCGACCTACGACTTACCCTAGGTCGTTCACGACCTAGTACTTGGTGATAAAATCATGAAGCTTTCCTCTAGGTCGTTACGATCTACCAGCTAATTCAAATGACCAAGTGCGAACCAGTTAAGTCGTAGCTCGTATTCCCTTAACTCGCTAGCGACCTATGACCCACCTTAGGTCGTGCACGACTTATACCTCACCCAGGAATCTCCTATAAATACAGCCCTTACTCCAATATGGAGGGGGACTTTTAGCTCATTCTCGAAGTGCCAATACTCTGCCATTTTCTCAACCCGAACAGCAGTTCAAGCACTCCAAATACCAAGGACATTACGACAAACTTCAAGAGAAAATCTACATCATTCGACATGGATTCGAAAGACTATTCTACATCGAAGTTTGAACTACTAGTCTAAAGTGTGTTGTAATTGAAGAAAGTTGTATAAGTTGTACTTGAGTCAGCAATAAAGAGATTGAAAGTGGACGTAGGCTTGACTATAAGCCGAACCACTATAAAAACTGTGTCTTTTACTGCTTTTCTGAGATTTTCCTGCTTATTTCTGATTCCCATATCGACGGGTGGTGCTTTCACACTTACACAACTCGCACCGGGGTGTTAGCGTTTGATTTTTACGTTAACAACGTATCACTGCATATGATGTTTACTTTGTTATCGAGTTGCACTACTTACATATCCACATAAACTTGTTGTATCACCATTTCATGTTTACTTGAGGCTTGCACTTGAATGTCATTCTGGTCGACACTTGTATTTTGTTGCACTGTGTTTGACCTTGTCTTGCAGTATTGAAACTGTACCTTGATGGTTGCTGGATGGATGCCGTGCGCATTCCTGCTGTTGTAGTTCCATCTGGTTCATTGTAGTTTAATTTAGGGATGTACTGTCTTGAGCTCTAGTTGCTTCAATGTGATGTTTACACTGCTGCATATCACTGCATTGCTTCGAGTCATGGTAGCAGTTGAGTCTTGTTCATGCATTGTCCACTGGTATCAGTCATTGTTGTATCTTTGGTGCACTTGGTTTGTGATTCACTGTTGCATTCCTATTTCATTTTCATGTGCAGTTTATTTACCACTTGGTCAAGCTTTTCTTGTGTGGTCAGTTCCAATTGCTGTTCTGATTGCACTCGAGTCTTGTTCAAGTTCTTCATTGCACTATGCACTGCTTGACTTGTGTCTCGTTCATATTGAATTGCATCATGTTCTATTGGTTCATGTATGCATACTTAAGGTTGTAACTGGAAACATATGTATGTTGTGGATTTGTAGTTTGACTAAGAACTTTTGTGTTGTGCTTTGTTTGGTGCACATCCTTAACCTGTTGCAGTGTTCATCCTAGCTTGTAACTGTGTCAAATTGCTGTTTCATTGAGTTTGGTCATTTATATACTTCATGTATACTTGTTCGATTTTAGCCTTGACATGGTTGTTGACATTTCCTGTCACTGTGTGTTTGAGTCTGATTCATTGATCTTTTGCATATTTCATCATGGTAGTGGCGAGGCAGTGCACGTGAATGTGTACTGTAGCCAAATCAGAATGGATGTTCTAATTGATAATTTCAATTGCTTGAATTGCTTCGTGTGCCCAATTCAATATATTTTGAAATTGTATTTTGATTTGGTTTAATTTGATTATTTTGTAGTTATCTAATTATCTATTAGATAATTAAATTATGTGTTCTAATTATGTATTTATTAATTAGATATTGATGTTAATTGTTGTTTAGGTAACTCTGTTGTTTTCCAATTATCTTCAGTGATAATCCTTCTTTTTATCTTTGTTGATGATTTGGCTTCGCTGATTCGCTGTTTAATGCTGTTACGTGTTATATTTACCATTATCTGATTTTCTTATTAAAGGATTGGATATGTGAGATTTATTGTGATTGTCGTCTATTTTTTATTTAATTGTTATTGCTTCCGTGCATTAATTACTGAGTTTGAATTAGAGTGATCCGTGTATTATCTTCTTTTGAATTAATACTCGGGTCAGACCGAGTTATTACAGGCTGTGGATATCTCGCTTTGGGATGCTGTTTGAGCTATGAAGTCTCTTCATATCTTTTGGAGTAGTCAGTGTTATTTTATAGGAGGATACTTATTCATGTGTATTATTTATAATAATGTACTTGTATATGTAACTTCCGGTGTCGACAGTTGTTGTATCACATGTATTGTAACTGACTTCAGTTATATATGAGATTTCATATTATCTGTGTTATTGTTATATATGTTGTCCTAAACTATTATGAACCATCGTAGTTCATTTTATACTGGGATTGAATGTGACGTCCCACCTCTATACCCATGCTAGCCAAGGACACTACGGACTAGTGCCGTCAACAAGCGCGGAGAATAAGTTTGTTGAGGAGCGACCATCCGTGTAATTGCTTTGTGCGAGCACCAATATGTCAGATAGTTTATGGTGCATTTCATTTCAAGAGGAAATCCAACATGCCGATACGAACTCAATGCTACAACACAGTGGCTATATAATCTTCGGAAACAAATATAGAAATAAACATAACACAAATCAGTTACAGACAATTCATATCACAAAGGCGGAAATAGATATGAATATTACACATAAAAGTGTATATCAGAGTAGTGGTCAAATAAGATCCACAATATCATAAAGGAATAAATACAAGTCACTAGACAAAAATATGTATACATCAAGGAGTCTATATCTCAATTGTATACAACAAAAACTACTATACTAAAGTAGTTAGCCAAAATATCAGATGATGGTCCGATAAGGAGTCAAGCAGAAGCAACTGTAAAACCTCAGTCTGACCTGAGTATTATTTAAGAAGAAAATAATAAACGGACCAGTCTAGCTATAATTATCAGAAAAAGTAATATAGAATAAGAGATATGACAAAACGCATAACAACCATAATGCCATACTGTGATAAGTATGTAATTGAAAATCAACAAGAGATTAATCAATATCACAAGAATCTTCTCAAAGATAAAAAGGAATGTCATACTCTTTATTTTATTCACCAAGCCACAAATAACGACATACATATCAATGCCAATTTGGAGAAGTTGGTGAAACATAGATTCCAGAAATCAACCATTAGAAATCCAGAGATCAAATAATTCGGAGCAACGACGTCGTACAACGTAACGTCCGATGGTCCAAAAACACAATAAATAGGAACAATGACGTCGTACAGCGTAACGTCCGATGAACCAAAGCATAATAAAAAGGAACAACGATGTCGTACAGCGTAACGTCCGATGAACCAAAACACAATGAAACGAACAACGACGTCGTACAGCGTAACGTCCGATGAACCAAGGCATAATAAATAGGAACAACGACGTCGTACAGAGTAAATTCCGATGAACCAACTCATAATAAAAAGGAACAACGACGTCGTACAGCGTAACATCCGATGAACCAACACACAGTAAAATGGAACAACGACGTCGTATAGCGTAACGTCCAATGAACCAAATCACAATAAAACGGAACAACGACGTCGTACATCGTAACGTCTGATGTACCAAAGCATAATAAAAAGGAACAATGACGTCGTACAGCGTATGTTAACCCTCTTTTATTCAGCGACCCAGCGACCTAATGGTTCAACGACCCAGCGACCTAGTGACCTAATGACCGAACGACCTAACGGCCTAGTTACCTAAGGATCACGACTTAACAATCTATAACAAGCTAGCGACCTAACGAGATAAAGAAAGCTGCGACTTAGCTCCAGAAGGTCTTCTACGACCTAACGAGATAAAGATATCTCGACCTAGGGACCTAGAAGATCCAGCGACCTAGCGAGTTATCACAGAATGAAGCCGCTTGCTTATAGGCCGCTCCCAACTTTAGGTCGCCAACCATCCTCCCTTATGTTGCTCACGACCTAAACAATACCGAAGTAACATCTTATGCTGCTTCCTCCCTAGGTCGGTCACGAACTATGACTTGCTAGATTGTTCAGGTGATCATGTACACCCTAGTTAAGCCATAAACCGCTCCCACTAGGTCGCTCACGACCTACGACCTATCCAAGGTCGCTCGCGACCTACGACCTAACTCAGAATTCTCCTATAAATACCCCACCTACTCCAACTGGGAGGGGATCTTTTGGGCTCATTTTGGAACGCCTATAATCTGCTGAATTCTCGACTCACTCAACACTTCAAACACGAAAGACATCTCGATGAACTTTAAGAGGAAATCTAACACATTCGACATGGATTCAAAGAGTTCTTCTACATCGAAGTTCTAGCTATTTGTCCTAACAGTGCTGTAATCGAAGATTGTTGTAAAGTTGTAATTGATTCAGCAATAAAGGAGATTAAAGTGGATGTAGGCTTAACTTGACGCCCAACCACTATAAAATAGTTGTCTTTCTTCTGCTTTTTCTGTGACTTTTCTACTTACTTCTGATTCCCGTATTGACGGGTGGTGCTTTCACTTAATCTCTACTTACACCGGGTGTTAGCGTTCAATTTTAAGCGTTAACATTTTTGGTGCTTTCATTGAGAACCCAACTGAAGCTACTTTCATCATTGCTTCGCAAAAGTTTGTTGAAAAAATCTCTCTCAAAACCAGAAGTCTATCAGAGATAATGGCTCCTGGAAGAAAGCGCGGATCTACTAGACCCAGTGATGTTCGTGAGAATACTGCCACTTCTCCTTCGTCAAGTCAAGCAGCACCAAGTGCTGGAATTACACTAGCGGAGTTGGATGCTGCAGTATCTGGGTTATACCAACAGATGGAAACCCAAAATGCATTAGTGCTTGATAGGTTAAATGCATTCCTCCTAGCTAACCTTCAATCGGTGAATAATAGAGAAAACCTTGCTGATGATGCTCATAATCCTGAAGAAAGGAATATTCCTCAAAGAGCAGCTAGCCCCGCCAAAGAAACACCTCCCCAAGCGGGAGGATCGAGACCGCAGCAAACTCTCCGTGAACGTTTGTCTAGACAAACTTCCGAGAAAATGGCTGAAGTCTGTCCTGCAGAGCCTTTAAATGATGAGGAATACCTTTCGGGCATGGTGCGACAAATCATGAAAGAGAGAATGCAGATGGAAGAAGATGAGAAGGAATGGGGATTCGCTCCGAGCAAAACTCTGTTCACTGAAAGGATTCTAAATGCGGAATTCCCAAGGAAGTTTGTTCCTCCTACCATCCCGGCTTATAAGGGAACAAGCGACTCTAATCAATTCCTGTATAAGTATGATTGGACATGACTGGTGCTAGAGCATCTGATGAGAACAAATGCGGTACTTTCCCGTATACTTGGAAGGAGTGGCTTTACTTTGGTTCACAAAGCTTCCGATCTGATCCATAGACCAGTTCGCCGATTTGACTTGGAAGTTTAAAGAGCAATTCAGGTTGTACGCTTCAAAGGCAAATGATATTATGTCACTGTCAAGCCTGGAACAGAATCCTGGAGAATCTATTAGGTCTTTCTTGAACCGCTTCAACATAGCTTTGGCTGAAGTGGACAATGCAGAGCCACGAATGGTCTTGACATACTTGATGAGGGAAATCGACAAGTCAAGCGAATTTGGCAAGTGGCTGAAGATGAAAGAACCGAATTCGCTTGAGAAATTCTATAAGAAAGCTGATGAATTCTTGCGCTTGGAAAGCCTTCAAGCACCAACTAAAGTGGCATTGACAGAGGTTAAGGATAATACTGCTGCTCTTACCAAAAAGGAATTCGGAAGTCAAAAGAGGGAGAATAATGGTGGGAAGAAGCAGAAGGATGTGAGGAAACCTCGCTTCTTAAAACCTTCAGATTTCACTCCTTTGACCGACACCCCGGAGAATATCTTTTTTGCTACCAAAGATGTGGTAGAATATCCTAAACCACCTGAGATGAGAGTTGGGAAAAAAGCTGCTCAAAGTGGGAGATTTTGTCGGTTTCATAATCAACCCGGTCATGATACCAATGAATGTCGCCACTTGAAAAGTTTGATTGAAGAATTGCTGAGAGAGAACAAGTTGCAGCAATTTGTGAAGAGGAATACGAATGACCCAACTTCATCTACTAAGGGTCAGCAACTTCCTGCTCATCCATCTGGCTCAGGTGAGAGGACTACTGCGCATGAATCAGAAAGGCCCGTTATTAATGTGATTACGGGAGGTCCTCACCTAGCAGGCAGAAGCTGGGGCGAGATGGAAAGATATGCCCGTGCCTTGTAGTATGCACCAACAGAAGAGAGTGTTTTTGTGCTAGAAGATGCTGCACCTTTGAAGCAGCAGAAAACTTTTCATGATGATATTGTGTTCAGAGCCAGGGACTCTATAAGCATTGAAGCTCCAACCATGGATCCTTTGGTCATCTCTGTCGGCATTGGGCTGGCTATTGTGAGAAGAGTGCTCGTAGATTGCGGCGATTCTTGCAATATTCTCTTTAAGAAGACATTCGATCAAATGAAAATTCCGATGGCTGATGTTCAAGCTTCATCTTAGAAGATTGTTGGGTTTACCGGGGAAACGAAGCAACCAATTGGAACTATTGACTTGTTCGTCGAGCTTGGAGAGGGGCCGAAAAAGGTGGTTCGAAAACAGTCTTTTGTAATTGTTGATGAATCTTCTGCCTACAACGCTTTCCTAGGCCGACCAACTCTTGCGACTTTTAAGGCAATTCTTGCCCCCTAGTGCCTTACTATGAAATTCCCCACGGATAATGGAGATGGAGTCATTAAAGGGGATCAGAATGCTGGCCGAGAATGTTATCTGATAGAGTTGCGTGAAGCGAGGAAGAGAGAGATTGGAAAAGATGCGGTAGCCGCAGTCCGCATCAAAGAACCAACCTTGTAGCAATTACAGGGTGGACCCTGCACTGGCAAGCATAGTGGTGCATGAAAGGAAGTGGATCCCAGAAAAGCCAGTGCAAAGGAGAATAGAGTGGTGCCAGTGGAAGTAAAGGTGCCAATACCTGTTGACCCGAAAGATCCAAACAAAGTGATGAATGTGGGTTCGCAACTTAGTGTGACGGTTCAAAATTCCTTGATATCATTCTTGAAAGCAAATCTGGACGTATTCGCTTGGAGTCATGCTGATATGTGTGGAATATCCCCAGAAATTGCAGTACATACTCTGAATATTGATCCGAAGTTTACACCTGTAAAGCAGAAAAGAAGAACCTAGGGTCCGGAAAGGTCAGCAGCGTTGAAAGAAGAGGTTGACTGGCTCATGGAGAATGGTTTCATCAGGGAGTCTACTTATCCGAATTGGGTTTCAAATCCAGTACTGGTTAAGAAAGCTAATGGGAAGTAGAGAGTATGCATCGACTTCTCAGATTTAAACAAAGCCTGCCCCAAAGACTGCTTCCTGTTACCCTGGATAGATCAGTTGGTGGATGGAATAGCGGGGCATAAATTGTTATCTTTTATGGATGCTTACTCCGGATACAACCAGATCATGATGCATGAGCCGGATCAGGAGGACACGAGCTTGATCACCGACGTCGGTCTCTACTGCTATAGAGTCATGCCCTTTGTACTTAAGAATGTAGGGGCAACTTACCAAAGACTCGTCAATGCTATGTTCAAGCCAAAGATTGGAAAACCTATGGAAGTTTATGTTGACGATATGCTAGTGAAATCAAAGAAGGCAGTATACCATATGGATCACTTTGCAGAAATGTTTGCAGTCCTCCGAAAGTACGGGATGAAACTTAATCCTTTGAAATGTTCGTTTGGGGTGGAGTCCGAAAAGTTCTTGGGTTTCATTGTGAGTGCTAGGGGCATTGAAGCTAATCCTACTCAGATTGCTTCCTTAAAAGAAGTCAAAGCTCCTAGAACGAAGAAGGAATTGCAAAGTCCTAATGGAAAAGTCGCTGCCTTGAGTCGA
This sequence comes from Allium cepa, assembly GCA_030765085.1. Taxonomy (NCBI): domain Eukaryota; kingdom Viridiplantae; phylum Streptophyta; class Magnoliopsida; order Asparagales; family Amaryllidaceae; genus Allium; species Allium cepa. The sequence continues at coordinate 68,274,698 of CM060929.1, forward strand.
TTCATTTCCAAAGTTACTGACAAATGCATTCCATTCTTTGATGATCTGAGGAAAGGAAGGAAAATTTTTGACTGGACTACGAATTCCAGAAAGCTTTCGACGAGTTGATTCGTCATATGGAAACGCCTCCAATACTTTCAAAGCCCGACGATGGTGAAGATATTTTCGTATATTTGGCAATCTCATCTCATGCTCTTAGTGCAGCGTTAGTACGGGAAGATGCAAAAATTCAGCGCCCCGTCTATTATATCAGCAAAAGATTCACTGGGGGCAGAGATGAATTATTCAAAGTTGGAAAAGCTCGCCTATTGTTTACTGATTGCATCAAGAAAATTGAAGCCATATTTCCAAGCTCATCCTATCAAAGTCCTCACCGATCAACCTCTGAAGCAAATCCTGTTTCGCCCTGAGACTTCGGGTCGCCTTCTGAAGTGGAATATTGAACTCAGCCAATACGACATCGCTTATCATCCTTGGAGAGCACTTAATGGACAAGCTTTAGCTGATTTCATCGCAGAATGTACAGACAAAGGTGATAGTAAGGAAAAGGTGACTGATAATATCCCAATTCGATGGAAATTACATGTTGATGGTGCAAGAAATGATTACCGTTCCAGAGTTGGGGTTGTGCTTGAAACCCCTGAGGGGCGGTCATTGTGCTATGCATTGAGATTGGAACTCCCTTCGACAAACAATGAAGCAGAATATGAAGCCCTTATTGCTGGCTTGAAGATTGCTAAAGTGCTGAATGTCAAAGTGTTGCAGATCTTCAGTGATTCACAGCTTATTGTATGCCAAGTCAAGAAAGAGTTTAAAACTAAAGGAGGAAATCTACCTGCTTATTTGTCAAGAGCCTGGGAACTTCTTGATGATCTTGACCATTATACGATAAGTCATATACCCCGGGAAGAGAACATGAAGGCAGATTCTCTCGCAAAGTACGCAAGCACTGGTGAAGCTCAATTATTGGGATTAGTTCCTGTGGAAGTTCTGTCAGCTCCAAGCACTTATGAGATGGATATTGATTGGATCATGACTATATCTCAAGAACAAGAATCATGGATGACTCCGATAATGAAATATCTGCTCAACGATTCTCTACCAGGAAATTCAAAAGGACGACTGAAGTTGCTAAGAAAAGCCTCTAGATATATAATTCAAGATGGCCGATTGTACAAGCAGGGATTCTCAATGCCATTACTCCGATGTGTGACCAAGGAAGAGTCTAAGACAATTCTAGCTGAAGTACAAGGAGGAGAGTGTGGAGATCATTCAGGTGGTCAAACTCTAGCGAAGAAAATTCTCTGTTATGGGTATTTTTGGCCAGACACTAACCGTGATGCTGCAAGCTACGCCCGAAAATGTGACTGATGCCAGAGATTTGCAAAAATCCCAAGAGCACCGTCCACCGAGATAACACAGATGGTCAGTCCATGGCCATTTTCTATTTGGCGAATAGATCTCATCGGGCCTTTGCCAACCGCCAAGTCTGGAATCAGATATGCCATAGTTGCTGTTGATTATTTTACTAAATGGGTTGAATCTGAACCATTAGCTACTATTACCTCTAAAGAGATGATAAACTTTATAACTAAGAATATCATTTACAGGTATGGTGTGCCTCAAAAGATAATCACAGACAATGGAACCCAATTCGAAAGTGAAGAGTTCCAAGATTTTTGCAAGCGATTCAAGATCCAAAAAAGCTTCTAAGAAGTGGCTCATCCACAGGCAAACGGGAAAGTGGAGGCAGTAAATAAAATTATCAAATCAACCATCAAAAAACAGCTAGAAAAAGCGAAAGGTGGTTGGGTCGATAAGCTACCGCTAGTACTATGGGCATACAGAACTACCCACAAAACTGCGACTGGGCACACTCCATTTTCATTGGCATATGGAACTGAAGCAATGATTCCGGTGGAAATAGAAGTCCCTTCACATAGAAGAATTCATTTCAACCAAGCTGAAAATGAAAAGCTATAAGTTGAAGCACTTGACCTCCATGATGAAAAAGGTAAGAGGCTCGCTCAGCTCAGAATCGCAGCCCATCAACAAAGAATTGCCAAGCACTTCAATTCCAAAGTTCGCCAACGCAGCTTTGAGATTGGGGATCTAGTCTTAAAAAGGATCATGACTGCAACAGGAGTGTTCGCGCCAAATTGGGAAGGGCCGCGTGTCATAGGCAAAAAACTTCTTGATGGCACTTTCAAACTGACAACTGTCGAAGGAGATCCAATTCCAAGGGCTTGGAAAAACAATCACTTGCACCCATATTTTACTTAACAGCTTTACTGAAATACTGTAAAAGAATTATGGATGTATGATTCTTGTATTGAAAGCCATTGTAAAGCTAGTGCAAATGAATAATTAGAACTATAAAGTGGATGTAGGCCAAGTTCTTGGCCGAACCATTGTAAATCTTGTGTTCTCTACTATTATAAACTGCCTGTTTTATTTCGATATACAAAGTACTTTAATTGTATTGCTGAAATGTCGATTTAATATTGCAGGCCATTAAAACAAAGCTTACCCATCACAAGACCAAGCGATCCCTGACATCACTCAACAAATGAATGTTCATCCACAAAAATTCCAGACTCAAATCCTATATAAGAAGTTCTTGAAGCAAACAGTTAGTGGTTTCGCCGGAGGTGGGCCCTTGCTAACTAATTGTGATCGTTTGTGCAAACAAACATCCGATTAACTAGCCTATGTCTGCCCCTACGAACTCATTTAACAATGAAGTACACTTCTTAGGATAAAATACACTACTTTCAAAAGAAAGGAATGTGTGCTTGAAAATGATAACAGGGAATCGATGATATGAGCAAATGGCGAAAAGACATGGGCAAGAAGGCAGGAAACAGCCAAAGACCTCTTCGGAGGCACAAGCCCTCTTCGGAGGCACAACTCTTCGGAGGATAAAGACCTCTAACGGGACTTGCCAGAAAAGAAAGTTCTCTTTCTCAATCAAAATAGATTGGTGGAATGACCGGAGGCACCTTCCCAAGTGAAAGGCATGGCACTCGTTAACTAGCTGAGAACGTTTGTGCAAACAAACATCCAAGTAACTTATGTCCGTCCCGTAAATCCATTCAACCATGAGAAAGAAACTTCCAGGCAAAAGCCCTACTCGAAGGCACACGTTTCACCGTGATCTGAAAAAAAACTTCACACGAGTCGAAATGTGAAAAGACCTCTTCGGAGGCACGCATTCCACCGAGATCTGAAATAAAACTTCACAAGTGTTGAAATGTGAAAAGCCCTCTTCGGAGGCCCATTTCACCAGAGTTGAAATGCTAAAAGACCTCTTTGGAGGCACACATTTCACCGTGATCTGAAATAAAACTTCACACGAGTCGAAATGTGAAAAGCCCTCTTCAGAGGCCCGCTTCACGGCGAACAGGGAAAAAATAAAAGCCTCTCCCCAGAGGCAGAAACAAAAAGCCCTCTCCGAAGGCCCGCTTCCCCGCGTACAGAAAAAAAACAAAAGCCCTCTCCCCAGAGGCACACATAAAAAAACCATCTTCCCAGAGGCACAATCAAACAAAAGCCCTCTTCGGAGGCACAAACAGGTCAAAGCCCTTTTTCGAAGGCCCACTTTACCGCATATGAAAATTCAATTGCCAAAGATAAAAGTGACTTTCCCCGGAAGTGAAGTGTAAAAGCTTCTTCAAAAAAAAAGAAGACTTCTCCAATACGAGGCGCATTCTACTAAATCAGAAAAATATTTCCCTAAAATGGAAAAATTATTCTCTAAAGTACAGATGCAAACCTCCTTCAAATGGAAAAGTTGTTCTCTAAAGAAGGAGTACAAGTCTTCTCGAAACAGAAGAATTGTTCTCCAAAATTTTGCCAATGTGAAAGAGATTGCAATAAACCATGGTATGGGGGCAATATAATATAGTTACAAAAATAAAAGCAATGCTCAAGCAACATACCATAGGTTCACTCCAACATCACACAGAGAAAATAAAGAAACTTGTATGAAAAGGAAGAATAAATGCATTCTCAAATACAGACAAAAGTTTGTACAAGTAAAAGAATCGTTTTATTTCATACTATGAAAATTTTATACATGTGCAGGTTTCAAAATAAAAGGAGGGGATCGATACCTGCACAATCTCTGGTAAACACAAACCTTTATATATACGAGCAAAAAAGCAAAAAACCAAGACGAAAAGCATAAGAGCCAAACCATCACTTCTTCTTCCTGCCACCTTTCGAGACCTCTCCTGGCCGGATGATTAACTTTTTGGGTCGTCTTGTGAGAGTAGGGAAAGAAAGAGGAAGGTGTGCAATTAGACTTTCTTCTGCTTTTTCTTCGATGGAAGAAGCTGCTTCCCTCTTTTTCTTTGAGACTCCACGCTTCCCCTTCTTCCTTGAAGAAGATTCACTGCCCGGGGTGAAAAGTGCAGACAACTTTATGTCATCAGAAATAGTTTGCTCCGGGGTTCTTTCACCTTCTTAAGGTTCTTCGGCCTTCTGTTCTTGTGAAGCAACTGGGTCATCCAAGCCTTGAAGAGCTTCTATCTGCTCCTCTTGTGACCCTGGTTGAGAAACGGAAGGAGGAGTAATCTGAAGAGGCGAGAAGGAACAGCTGGAAGAGGGAAAGGTTGAACAACACTTGGCGCTTTCACTATAGGAGAAGAGAAGTTGAAGTCGGTATCTCTCATAAAAAGAGGAGAAAGTGGCATGTCAAGATTTAAGTAATAATCGAAAAGTTCGTCAAGCTCATGAGAAGTAAACAAGCAGTCCACTTGAGCAAGATCAGCATTAAGTTTACCTGGAGAAGTAGGCTTTGCTATGTCAACTTCAAAGTCCTACGCCTCAGTGCTTTCTTGAGTCTCATCTCCAGTGCAAGCGGTTGCACTTTCAATAACAGCTTTAGCAAGAGGTGGAGAGTGGGAACTGGAGCCAATAATATCTATGTCAGCCAAAACCGAAGGTTGAACTGGGTCGGTTGAAGTTGCCTTCCCTAAATGTTCTCCTTCTGCCATTTTGGCTCTCTCTTTGGCGAGTTTCTCCTTTCTCCTAGCAAGAGCGGCACATGCATCATCATCAAGATAGTGCGCCATTAAATCTTCTTCAGCATATCCAGCTCCTCCAAGCATGTCAAGTGCAGCTTCCCACACTTTGGCTAAAGTAATTTCGTACTTCGGTCCCAAAAATCTAAGGCTACCCGCCCCTGAACACTATGAATGTAAAACTCGAATAAAGTAGAGCTGATTTCGGCTTTAGGTGCCATATGGGATTCTTCGGCCACTGCTTTGCCGGCAACAGCTTCATCACGCTCTTTTTCGGCTATGGAAAGTCGAGCTTTTAGCAGTTTAATTTCCAAGTTCTGGGAGCTGGTTTTTTCTCGCAGTTGAGCAACATCAGCTCAGTAGTTTTCCATAACTTGCCGCTGTGCTTCAAATTTAGCCTCAGCGTCTCTCTGTGCAGCGTGAGCATCTCTCACCTATTTCTGAAGCACTTCTTCTCTTTGAGAATAGGAAGTGGAATAAGTGGCGAGCTCTTCTTTAAGTTTTCAACTTCCGCTTTAAGCTTCTCATTATGAGCGGCAATACTCTTCATCTCGGCATCATGCTGGTCGAGTGTTTTCTGCCACTCGGATTTGTCATTTTCCATAGTCGGCATGGCTTTGAGATTTGCACGGTTTACTCTTTGAAGTTCGTCAACAAGTTTTTTCCAACCAGACATTCTCTCGATATCGAGTTTGACAGCATCAAGATTCCGCAACATGGCTTGCTTATCGATTGGGAAAAAGTCAAGCTCGAAACGCACTCCCTTTAAGCACCAGTGAGGAAACAGGCTTTGAAGAGTAGCCGGACCCTGTCCAACATGATATGGTGGTCTACTGATAATTGTTTGAATATCGGCTCTTTGAAGGGCGGGAGAGCTGGAAGGAATTTCCAAAGAGACGGGAGCAGCGGGCTTTTCAGAAATTTCAGATGTCGGTTTTTCACCAAGTATGGCCCGTTTACTCGGATCTTCAGTGACATGACTTTTCCCTTTATCATCACGAGATTTTCGTTTGTGGGAGTCATCCTCTCTCTGGGAAGAATCATGTCGTTCGTCCCATCTCCCGTAGTGTTCTTCGTAAGCACGCCTCTCACGAGCTTTCCTCGCAGCTCTTTCTTCGTCAATTTCCCAGGAAGCAGGAAGATACCTCTTGGGGTCATAAGAACCGCGTCTCCCATAACGTTGGAAGTCATCATAGTAAGAGCCACTTTGTCCCATTGGAGAATCTGAAAATGAAGAAAAGACAAAGTTCAGAAATCTTCAAAGCAAGAAAGTTGAATGCATAAAAGTGCTGAAAAATCCCAAGTGTGTGTAATGTGCAAACTACGAACCACTCCTCGGTTGGGGGGTGATGACGGATTTTACAGCAAGTGTCGACTCTTGGGCCGATGGAGTTGGTTGCAAGACAGATGTCGCTTCAGCTACTGGAGAAATAACTTTAGTAGCAGCGGTATCATCTTTAAAAAGCTCCTGCGAAGTGATCATCAAGTCGCTCAACCCTTCAAAAATGTCATCACCATTGTGCCCGGCGGGACCCTTCTCCTCAGCTCCTTCATCAACAGTCTTCCCGGACTGGAGAGGAGGTTCCTCTTCCTCAATGACCGGGGCAAGTGCAAGTTTGCCAGACGACCCCGCAACGTCAATAGAAACAGAGCACATCACCTGTGAAGCTTCAACAGTATGTTCTTTCGGTGTAAGTTCTCCGACGGAGAATGGGCATTCGATGTTTCTACTAGAGAATCAAGGACTTCATGAGGCTGAGTAGAACGGGAAGGGTGAAGAAGTCCGAATTGGTGGAGAAATTCATCTTTCAGCAAAAATTTAATACTTCTTTCCTCAATTCCCACGACACTTAATCTTTCAAAAGTCGGCTTGTGGCTGGGATCTTTAGAGGGAGCAGGAAATGCTGCAAAAGAAAAGAACGAAATTAGCACCTAGCAACTCGGACTTTGAAAAGCTCAAATGGAAAAAGTGGGAGTGAGCAGTCTTACTTCCAACTCTCCAGATGGTGTAAAATCGTGGAGGGTGACGAACGAAGAGGAATTGATTTAAGAACCCGTGGGTGCTTTCCGGAAGATCGACGATCAATCTACGGTTCCTGGAGCTTCTCACGAGTGTGATAGAGGGATGATCTTTGTTCTTTGCGAATGTGCACAAGTAACAGATTTCTTCAAAACTCGAAAGATGATCGAGTGTCCTCCTGAATAGCACGCAAAGTCCCATTAGGATGGCGTGTCCATTGGTATGCAATTGGAAAGGAGAGATAGTCAATCAGAGAAGGTGTCGCTGAAGAAAGTCATTAAAAGGAGGAATAGCACCAAATAGGCACATCTGACGATTGACAGCGATGAAACCGAGAGGTGGCCTGTCAGCAGTATTGTTTGGTCCTGGAAGTATAACATCTGCTTCGGCAATACCAAACTGAATGCGTAACTGATTGAATGCCCACTGACTCAGGGGAGTTGGAGTTCTTTCCGGAGGATTATCTAATGGGTTGGCTATCGGGAAGACCCCTTCAGCTTGCTCTATTATCCTCTCTTGGGACAACATTCTACACAAGGAACTGGATATTCAAATATGACGGTGCACGTTTCCTAAATGTGTGAAGTGTTGTGCAAAACTATCAAAACGACAAGGATATATAACTGAAATTAAACTAACAGGCATTTGTCAATTATAAAGTTTCAGGGCTTGTTGTTTTAAGTCCAAATACAAGTGCAGTGTTGATGCAAACAAATCAGTTTTAATTGATTAACATTGCTTTGCTTTAATACTTCACTTGAGTTTGTTGATTCATAGCATTTCATATAATTTCTTTTAGTTGATTATCTTTTATCGACTAATCTGTCATTCGATGTGGGCGATCAGTGGCAGTATATTCATTCCATTTTTCCGCAAATGTTGTATTTAATAGGTTATTAGCGTTAAAAGTTAATGAAATCTGTAAAGAAGTACAACAAGTTCAAGCATGTTATCTCGGCAGTTCAAGTTGGGAATTCAATTTAGCAACGCCATGTTCATTCAAGTTGAAAGGAGTTCAAGGCAAATCAAAACAGGCTAAGTCCTAGGTCGCTCAAATGCATACGCGACCTACGACCTATACATATGCGACCAACGACCTATGCCGCAAGAAGTTAAGTCAACTATTCTCCCTAGGTCGCTCTGCTCAAGTTATGAAGTTATCAGTTATCTTCCTACAAGTTAAAGCTGTGCTGCGAGTTAAGTTAGGTCGCTGATTCTTTAAGTCATCTAGTTTTAAGCCGTGTGTTATTCTGCTAAATTAGGTCGCTGGTCCTTTAGGTCGTTCAACTTTAGGTCGCATGCAATCCTGTCAAGTTAAGTCGCTGTCCCTTATGTTGTTTGGAGTTTTATGGCTAAGTCGTTAAGTCGTTCACAGAGCTAAGACGTGCCATTCATGTCCACACTGCTGAAGCCCTAAGTAGTTCAAGGCTCTTAGGTCGAGCACGGCCTAACTCTCCTTAACTCGTGGACTCTTTTTCTTTCAACAAATCGCCTGACCCACTAACCGGTTAACCAAATAGCCCGTTATCCTCTCTAGAATAAATTCCGCCGTCTCCTCACACCACCAGATCATCCAAAACCAACTTAAAACGCCTCAGATACATCATAAACCCGATACATTGCTGTGCTCACATGAATTACAGTGACGGCATGTCCAATAACGGTCAAAAATCTATCGTAATGTGATTCGTAGCAAAATATGGCATGTGAAATCAGGTTAGGGTCGAAAAATGAGGAGTTCACAATTCAACGGTGATCGTGGTTGGAGGATGATCGGAATTCATTTACGTAGTGTGATTGTATAGATGATCGACGACTGATTGATTTCTTCTTTAAAAGCTTGAATAATCCTTTGAGAGCAGGTTAGAGTGTTAGAGAAGGTAAAGAAAGGAAGAGGTGGTCTCAGTGGCTTATATACAGGAGCAGAGGAACACGAATCGACACGAATGACCTAACTCCCTCGTAGGTCGCTCATGACTTGAACGATCTAAAGTAGCACGGGTTAAGAGATATCGAAGCACACTACCTAAATCCTAGGCATATACTTTGAGGGGCAAGTGTTAACCCTCTTTTATTCAACGACCCAACGACCTAATGGTTCAGCGACCCAGCGACCTAGTGACCTAATGACCGGACGACCTAACGGCCTAGTTACCCAAGGCTCACGACATAACAATCTATAACAAGCTAGCGACCTAATGAGATAAAGAAAGCTGCGACTTAGCTCCAGAAGGTCTCCTGTGACCTAACAAGATAAAGATATCGCGGCCTAACGACATAGAAGATCCAGCAACCTAGCGAGTTATCACAGAAGGACGCTCCCAACCTTAGGTCGCCAACCATCCTCCCTAAGATCGCTCACGACCTAAACAATACCAAAGTAACATCTTATTCGCTTCCTCCCTAGGTCGGTCACGACCTATGACTTGCTAGATTGTTCGAGGTGATCAAGTACACCCTAGTTAAGCCGTAAACCGCTCCCACTAGGTCGCTCACGACCTACGATCCATCCAAGGTCGCTCGCGACCTACGACCTAATTCAGAATTCTCCTATAAATACCCCACCTACTCCAACTGGGAGGGGATCTTTTGAAATTCTTATCACGTTTGAAATCATATCGTTTCCGAAATCATAATTTCTTTCAAAAATCATATTTCCAAATAGGTTAAATCCTTACTTAAAAATCATCATATTCAATTAATTATGACATTCAAAATCCAACATAGGTCATAACATCATTTAATCATATTTTATTTAAACCAGCGAATTTGAATATAAACACTTCCCACTACTTAGTCTTAAAATTTTGAAAATAGTTTAAATAATTACAGATAGATAAAACAATTATAAATAGTTAAAATACTCTAAAATAGTTTAGTTATAGGTAAAAGATATGGTTAAATTGATTTAAGATAGTTATTTAAATTAGATTAAATATAATTAAAATAGGTTAAATAGCTTTAAAATAGATTAATTAGATTTAAAATAAGTTAAAATGGGTTAATTAGTATAAAATAAATTAAATGGTTTAAAATAGGTTAAAATGATTTAATATAGTTGATTATTGGTTAAAACGGTTTAGTTTGAAAACCAATTAAAGTCTTTAAAATAATATTTTTTTAGAATAGTTTATATTAAAATATGAGTTTGAAATTAATATCAATTTAACTATTTTTTTATTCCAACATATCTAGACTATTACATTTCCAAATCAACAAAACCCAATTTCAAAATATTCAATCCAAATTCTTTTCAATCCATGTTGAAACTTCAATTTAAATTATTCCAATTTCTATACATTTCAAAGTTATATTTCAAACCAAATTCAACAACTTAATACCGATAAAATTTCATTAATACTAAAAAATTCGACTTTGAACTTCCAAAGTACATTCTTAAAGCAGTTCCTTTAAACCAATTCACATTTCAACATAAAACTTGATTTTCGAATAACAAGTCAATTTTTATAAATCAAATTTTATTTCAAATTATCATTTAACTGGATTCGAGATCAAGGATTTCAAATCATTCAATTTAACCAATCCGTTGTCCGTATATAATTCACTACCCTATGGTCAAGTGATACAGATATTTATCATTTTAATCCGCAATTTAAAATTTTACTATTATATATCATTTCAAACCGTAATCCCAAATTTAATATTAGAATCCATAATACTGCTCGAGTCTATCATTTCAGCCCATAACGATTTTTCCTTAATCTATGGATCGTTCAGGCATATATCATTTCAACCCATAGCAATTTTTCTAAATAATAACTAAGAGGACTTGCGGTGTGATCACATATATATAAATCAAACGTATCATCCAATAATAAAAATCAAACATTTATCACAATTATCATCCAATTCATACAATGAATATCAACAATTTATAGGTTTTTAACTGACAAGTATAAATTCAATAATAAATCGATTGATAATTTACTTCAAAATAAATTCATATTGACCGGAATAGCAATCTAAATATACCAAACAACCATAAATAAATTCCTAATCACATCATAAATTTAATTTAACCAACAAGAGAAATTTTAGAAGTTGTGAGTGTTTCAAATCACTCACTTTGAATTTAAATCGAGTTTAAATCGAAATTAAGCTGAAAATTCAAATAGTCTTAGAGTTCGTCCAAACCAGCGTCAAAATGTCCGGGTGTAACAACCCGGAATTTATGACAACATATTTTAATAAATATTTAATCTAATTTAAATTAAATACAAGCTTTTCAATTTTTAAAACTGATGAGAACATTATTGCTTTGCAAACATAAATTGAAATAATAAGTTTAAAAATAAACAAACATAGTAATATTAAACATAAACATGGAAGTATAAAACAATATAAATAATTTTAAACATAAACATACAAAATAAGTATAAAAACATAATTATAAATTATACAATATAACTAAAGAGATAAATGTACAAATATAAATTATAACTTGAAGTATAAAAATGCAAGTATATGATATAAATCAATGTTTGATATTAAACTTTAAATAGGATAAATTTAGAAAGCATAAACATGGAAATCGTACATGAATAACATAAATTTTAATAAAAATCATATCAAGTTGTTGTGCAAACCAGGGTGTAAAGAAGTCAAAGTATACAAATTTAATATAAGATATCTTTACGCATTGCCTATGTACACATATACATATGTACAGCAATCAAGTTTTTTGTCCAGAGAAAAAATATATAAACTAAAAATAAAACTTAGGTGTTGCTGGAAATTTATATGCATAAGAAAAACAAAGTTTCACTTCAAATATAATAAAACAAAATCTGTGTCTTACAAAATATGCTTGGCCGAAATAATAAAAAATAAATATAAATATCTTTGTACAACACATAAGAAGTATCAGTAAACATTAATTATATGTTATCATAATTAAGAGCATAAACATTTAATAGAACAACATTTTGTCAAGCTAGTACTACAGCCGAATTCCTGTGATAAATTCTTTCTGCAGGATATTAACTTCTTAACCAATTAAAAGAAGCATGGCAATACAAACAAATGAAACTGTCCAGTTACAACCTGTTAAGTAGCTTTAACATATATATATATACACCTATATATTATGTTCATACATAAAACTTAACTGAACCAACAAACAAACCTGAGAATCAAATAAGGGGAGAAGATAAACATTTGTTGCTTGGTAAACTTAAATAAATTCAAGACAGAAAAACTAAAGAAAAGCTTAAGGAAATTTCTTTCTGCAGCGTCCTTCATCAATACGTTACCTTCTGTTTTAAAATTACTTGGTGAGTAAACCTATTATTTTGATTGATCTATGAAATTCTGAGTTGTTATATAGATGAATAAGAATTTGTATTATTCCAATGCACTGCAAGTACTTTACTAATAGTTTTCTATATCTTTTGATTACAGAACAATAACAGCAGGGAATTTGTAATATTCCTTTTTGCAAATACTTTGTACATAGGAATTTAAGTTGAATATACTTGTAGGAAAACTGAAAATCATGACCTGGAGTTAAGTTTTGAAGGTGGCAGTGAATTTCAAACTTTGTTTATTAACATTTTATAGTGGAAACAATTAATATGTGTAAATTCAAAGATTTTAATTTGTAAATTTGATAACATACTTTGATTTTATACACATAGTTAAGATTTTTAACATGAAAGTTATGATTTTTAAGTATATGATTAAGGTACAGTTTGAATATGAACAAAAGTTACTTTTTGTTGATTATGGGAGATTTAGTTAATTTCAATCGTTGAAATTTCATATGAAGCAAGTTTGAAGATGTAGGAACATAGGAAAAATGTTAAATATTTTTTTTAATGTAAGAAATTGGGAAATGGAGCAATTGTAGGGTTTCATTCACTTGTCTTTGGTGCTCTGTAAATTCTGATCTCGCGTTGCCATGCCCCGATCGAGTTGCTTGTGGTTCGGGGTGAAGGCCGAAGAAGGTTTGGCCATGGCGTGGGGAAAGAGGCTTGGCCTCTGGTGATGGATGGTGGCCGCGCGAGGGAATTTTCGGTGGGGGTTGTGCCGCATGTTTGAGCTACAGGTCATTTTTTTTCCTTCGACCGAATCGTGATGGTTTGAGTGATGTATTCGTATGAGTGGACGATTTGGGGTTTGTGGGGGCTATCGCGAGTCGCCGGAGGCGAAGCGAACCACCGTGCACGTGCACGGTGGTGAAGAGGTGTCTGGCGAGTTTACTCTGGGCGGTCGCGTGCGCGTGCTCGTGGCATTTCAGTGGTTGGTTCGAACTTGACTTCGGGTCGTTTACTTGAGTGGCTTCTGCAGATGATTTACAACCTTTACTTAAAAAAAAAATAACGAGAAGAAGAAAGAAACAAGAAAGGGAAGAGGAGGGTAAAGTAGAGAGAAAGCTCGGGCGAAAAACAGAGGAGTACTCGGGTTTTACGCGAAGGGGTATGGGGTTTACATCGGGTCTATAATCACGCCTGAACACTTTAAGTATTTTTGAAATACAAAGTAGTAAGTTAGTTAGCTTTAAGTTAATATTTAATTTAAAAGTTTATTTAAGAAGAGCCTGTAGAGATAGTTGATGAATATGAAGTAACTAGAATACAAATTAATTTATGTATAAAATTAAAATAATAACTTTTAATTAAATTTGTAATTAGAGAATAATTTTGTGTTTAAATCAGTTTAACTTAAGAAAGTTTAAATTAATTACTTAAGGTTAATTAATTAATAAATTATAATTAACTTAAGTGATTAATTAAAGACTATATAATTAATTAAATTGATAATAATTGATTAGTTAAAGTAACTTGTGATAATTAAATAAGTAATTACTTTTTAATAAGTAAGTTATTAATTAACAATTGAAAATAAATTAATTAACTGAGTGATTAAATAACAGTTAATGAATAAAAGTTTAGTAATTAAATAATTAATTGAAGAATAGATGATAAACAAATTAATAATTAATGATTAACTAACTAATCGATTGATCATTAATAAGCTAATTAATCAATGATTAATTAAGTAGAATAAAGTAGATTATTCTTAAGCAATAAATTAAGTTTAGTAAAACCAAACTGTTTTGGCATGCATTGATAATTCTGTTTGATTGACTTTGATATCTGTTTGATGATAGTTCTGTGATATGTTATGATATATTATGGATATCTGTGATAACTGTGTTTGATTTATCTGTAATATATGTTATGTTAATTCTGATTTAATTGAACTGTTAAGTTAAATAGACAACTTGGCCCTTAAAATGGCGTTTGGATTTCGATGAGACCGGGATCGGAAGAATCAATTTTGATTCTCCGAAAACCACATCGATCAAAATTAAACGACAGGTCGTGACTTATCATATTGTGATCGAGATGGTGTTTCAGAATGCAAGGGTTATCATCGTTAACTCTGAGGATGATTCCAAAATGAGTATAACGAGATAATGCCTTCGGTTTCGTTCGAACCCGGAACGAACTTGTATGGATTGAATGCTTTCAGCACATCGTCAGGCGGACGATGAGCATTCTAAGATATGTTCAATAAAGGTAATCGCAGCCTCAAGCCTCATCAACCGGGAATGGCTAAAACAGGGGAGATGCAGCAAGGTTAGGTGGGTCATGCCCAAGTAGGACAAGATATTCCCCTGTCTAGATGTCCCTTTTTATTTCGGCTGTGTGAGAAGTTGTTGGCCACAACTGCAGGGTTATCTTGTTCGGGACTGTTCAGTAAGGAATGGTTCCGGCCTTATGTTGTAGGGGGTCGGGAGTGATCCTCGGTACGGTGATCTAGGCCCCGTACTGTGACGGGCGGTACCCCAGTAGCCTTACCATTGTTGGAAACCCATTTTCCCTTTGAGACCCTACGGTTTTGATTTGTATTACCCACTTTCGTGGCTAGTAGCTGGAATTTAATAGATGTAACATTTTCGGCTATTTTCTATTTACTTGAAAACCCTAGACACTATTATAATATCACTGAATTTCCTATAAAATGTTTTGGTTAGCGTAAGGTAAAAACTTACCCGTATTTATTTGTGGGGAGTCTTACGTGATACCTTTATTTTCAAATGATTTTCAAAGTTAAGCAATTTTAAACTGTTTACTCATACCAGACCCATGTCTGACCCAGAGTTTATATTTTGTTTTTCATAAACTCTTGGGTACTCAAAAATTTATGAGTAGCCAAGTGATAAGCATTTGGGAGTGTTGATTTTCTGGAGAAGCTTTTGGGGAGAAGACCAGATGTATGTATCTATATATGTAGTTCCGCTGTGTAGTTAGTGTGTGTTGTATTTTGGATGTATGTATGGACATATATGTATATGACAGTCCCATTGTATGATATTGTATAACTCTGATGTATGTATAACTATGTAATAGTTATGTGATGTATTATATTTTGTTCCATTCCGCTGTGAGATTCTGATGTTGTTATTCTTTCTTTCTATTCTTTTCTATTTCTATCCCTTTCTTTCTTAATGATGAAACGTCTTTCTGGGGTAGAGAAAGGCGGGTCGTCACAGTTGGTATCAGAGCATTAGGTCGAGCAAGTACCTAGGCTCTTATGTTATATTTATCCTAAGAGTGCGTATTTGTATTTTCATATAATTATATATATATATATATATATATATATATCTAAATTTTTTGAGTTACCTGTTCAGGTGACTGACACGAGTTCCGGAAGAAGAGGCAGAGTTAGGGCCAGTACTTCAACAGATAATGGACGGAGTCAAAATGTTAGTGAGGCTGTCAATCAGTACCGCCTCAAGTTAGTTTTGCAGCTTTATGCAAGGATTTCAAAAATCTTGGAGGCCAACCGTTCAAAGGTTCTGAGTCAATAATTGAAGTTCAAGACTGGCTACGCTCTTGCGAACGTATTTTCAAGAGCATGAAATTGACTTATGAGCGTAAGAGGCATATGGCATCGTTGCAATTGCAAGGTGGTGCAGCAGCATGGTGGGATTCAACAATTGCAAATATTTCTAAGGATGACATTTCATGGGACAGATTTAAGGAGTTGTTTGAAGAGAAGTTTATGCCAATGGCAGGGATAACCCAATTGTATCAGGATTTTCTGTATTTGAAGCAGGGTAGTATGTCTATTTTGGAGTATGAAACTAGATTCAACGAACTCTCTTGTTATGGACCAGGACTCATCGATACTCCTCTGAAAAAGAATGAGAAATTTGTGCAAGGGTTGAGGCCTGAATTCCATGAAAAGTTGACAGTGCTTCTGAAGGGATCTTTTGTTGATTTGATTGATATGGCATTGAGATATGAAAGTTTGATGAGTAAGAAACCGGGGGCTCCAGTTGCAGCTTCAGGTGGGAATTTCACTAATTCAAATAAGCGAAAGTTCGATCCCAAATGGAGAAAGCCGAATAAGAAGAAACCTGGAAATAACAACAGACCTCGAAAGTGCTACATTTTTCAACAGGAAGGACATTTGGCAAATAAGTGTCCTAGAAAGGGATTCTAGCGACAACAATAACTGCATCAGAGTGGCCCAGGATCAGCTATGGTTCAAAAATCATTGTGCTTTAATTGTCATCAGCCAGGACACATGATCAAGAATTGTCCACTTCGGCAGAGGGCACCTCAGAATAAAGTTTTTGCTTTGGAAGCCGGACCATCTTCTTCTTCGATGGGAAAAGGAGTATTAGAAGGTATTTTACTTTTAGATGGAAAATATATTAC
The DNA here is from genome assembly GCA_030765085.1 of Allium cepa. NCBI lineage: Eukaryota > Viridiplantae > Streptophyta > Magnoliopsida > Asparagales > Amaryllidaceae > Allium > Allium cepa. Next base: position 68,291,443 of record CM060929.1, read on the forward strand.
AATTTTTTTTGATTCGGGTGCTTCCTTGAGTTTTATTTCTTTGGACTCTTTTGCTAGTTCTGTAGACAGTCCTATCTTGGTATCTAATCCTATAGGAGGGGTGACCAAATTGGACACTATCTATAAGGACTTGAAAATCTCTTATCTATCCCACAGCTTTTCTTGTGACCCGTATGTGTTGAATTTTAAGGGATTTGATCTTATTTTGGGTGTGGATTGGCTGGATAAGTATAAAGCCGTTTTGAATTGTGATGAAAGAACAGTTTTGTTGGAAACTGATCAGTGTAGAATTGCCAGAGTGTCGTGTGATAATTCTGGAATTCACTTGAGCAGTCTTTTGCATGGAATTGAGACTTCTGAAGAGAGTGTTGAAGATATCGATGTGGTTCAAGATTTTGCTAATGTATTTGAAGAAGTTAAGTGTCTGCCACCACATCGAGAAATAGAGTTCTATATTGATTTAATTCCAGGAGCTGTGTCAGTGGTTCAGCCCAGTAGGAGAATGGCTCCTAGGGAAAGAGAAGAGTTGATTAAGTAGACGCAGGATCTTTTAGAGAAAGGGTTGATAAGAACCATTTTTTCTTGTTAGGGTTCGGCGGCAGTATTTGTGACCTAATTGGATGGATCACTCAGGTTCTGTGTGGATTATAGAGAATTGAACAAAGTGACTATCCGTAATAAATATCCTCTTCCTTGCATCGATGATCTTTTTGACCAATTGCATGGTGCTTCTATCTATTCTCAATTGGATCTAGCTTCAGGTTTCCACCAGTTGAGGGTAGTTGAAGACAGTATTCCCTTGACTGCATTTAGGGGACCAAATTGTTTCTATGAGTGGTTGGTTATGCCATTTGGATTAACCAACGCTCCTGCCTACTTTGTTGACCTCATGAATCGAGTCTTTAGGGATGTGTTGAATAAGTTCGTACTGGTATTTATTGATGATATCTTGGTCTATTCCAAATCAGAAGAAGAGCACAGGGAGCATTTGAGGATTGTATTGGAGACTCTGAGGAAGCATGTGCTGAAGGCGAAGTTTTCAAAGTGTCATTTCTATAAATCGGAAGTTAATTTTTTAGGGCACATTGTTTCGGGTGAAGGAATTTTTGTAGACCCAACGGAAGTTGAAACTATTCTGGAATGGAAACAACCAGAGACATCGATGGAAGTTCGCAGTTTTCTAGGATTGGCGGCTACTACAGGAAATTTATCAAGGAATATTCCAAGATTTCTTCACATCTGACTAAGCTGACTAGGAAAGGAGCAAAATTCAAATGGACACCCTAGTGTGAAGAAGCTTTTCAGGAATTGAAGACAAGGCTTACTAGTGCACCAGTACTTGCTATTCCGGATGGGAAGAGCAAATTCGAGGTTTACACCGATGCTTGTAAAGTTGGTTTGGGAGCAGTTCTGATGCAGAACGGAAGGGTTATTGCGTATGCTAGTCGGCAGTTGAAGCCTCATGAGAAAAACTACGCTACGCATGATCTTGAACTGCTAGCCATTGTTTTTTCTCTGAAAATTTGGAGACATTATCTTTTGGGAGAGAAATTCGAATTGTTCACGGATCACAAACCGTTGAAATATCTATTCTCTCAAAAAGATCTTAATCTGAGACAGCAGCGGGGGGTTAAATTTCTTGCATCCTATGATTTGGATATTCTGTACACTCCGGGGAAAGCGAATGTCGTAGCTGATGCTCTCAGCAGGAACGTGGTTTTATCTCTTTTGGAAGTGGTTCCATCTCTTATTGAAAGGATCTCTAGTAAGCAAGAATCTGATAAGATGTTGAGGAGGATCATCAAAAGAGTCAGGAAAGGTCGGTGTCCTAGTTTTGAAATTGATGGCCAAGGAACACTAAGGATTAACAGGAGAATCTGTGTCCCGAATGATAAGGAGTTGAGGCAGGAAGTGTTGTCAGAAAGTCATCGCTCCAAATTAAATATTCATCCGGGAATTTCGAAGATGTACACGGACATGAGGAGAATTTTCTGGTGGCCGAATATGAAGAAGGATGTTGCTAGATTTATGAACAGTTGTGCCATCTGTCAACAAGTTAAAGGTGATCAATAGACTGCCGGGTTATTGCAACCTTTGGAAATTCCGAATTTGAAATGTGAAATGATTTTGATGGATTTTATCGATGGTTTGCCTAGAACCAGGAAAGGGAATGACGTTATATGGGTTATTGTGGATCGTTTAACTAAGAGTGCCTATTTTATACCCGTAAAGGCAACCCGTACTGCAGTTTCTTTGGCGGAAATTTTCTTGAAGGAGATAGTTCGATTGCATGGTGTTCCAGTCAGCATAGTAAGTGACCGTGATCCTATTTTTACTAGCAAATTTTGGGAAGCTCTGCAATCAGCAATGGGAACGGATTTGAGATTGAGTACAGCCTATCATCCTCAAACGGACGGACAGACGGAGAGGCTTAATCGTATTCTTGAGGATATGCTACGGGCTCGTGTTTTAGATTTTGGAGGATCATGGGAGGACCATCTTCATTTAGTGGAATTCTCTTATAATAATAGTTATCGAGCGAGTATCAAGATGGCTCCTTATGAAGCTTTATACGGAAGACCGTGTAGATCCCCATCTTGTTGGATTGAATCGAAGGATCGTCTTGTTCTCGGACCCAATCTTATTCGAGAAGCTTCTGCGAAGGTTGAGCTTATCAAGAAAAGGATGAAAGCTGCTCAAGATCGTCAGAAGAAATATGCTAATAGAAGACGAAGGCCATTGGAATTTGAGATTGGAGACTTGGATTTTGTTAAAGTTTCCCAATTAAAGGTGCTATAAGATTCGGAAAGACGGGAAAACTTGCTTCGAGATACATTGGACCATTTCGAGTATTGGAAAGAATTGGAGCTGTAGCCTACAGGATTGAATTGCCAGAGCGGGTGTCTGGGATTCATAATGTGTTTCATGTATCGCATTTGAGGAAATTTGTTCATGATCCGTCACTGGTTGTAGAACCAGTAGTTCAAGAAGACTTGGAAGTTGAATCCAATTTAACTGTAGTCAGAAATCCAGTTCAGATCGTGGATCGAGACGAGAAGCAACTCAGGAACAAAGTGGTGAAACTCGTCAAGGTGAATGGAGTGAGGATCCCAGAGATTGTACCAGGGAAACTCTCGATATTTTTAAGAATGCTTATCCGGATTTATGTTCGGGTAACTAGTGATGTTTGTTAGAATATACTGTTTGTTTGCTATTGTATGAATGATATGTATGTTTGGATTGTTAATATAAAAGCTTTAGAATTAACTGTTGTTTTAAATTTCGGGGACGAAATTCTTTTAATGGGGGAGGAATGTAACAACCCGGAATTTTTGACAGCATATTTTAATAAATATTTAATCTAATTAAATTAAATACAAGCTTTTCAATTTTTAAAACTGATGAGAACATTATAGCTTTGTAAACATAAATTGAAATAATAAGTTTAAAAATAAACAAACATAGTAATATTAAACATAAACATGGAAGTATAAAACAATGTAAATAATTTTAAACATAAACATACAAAATAAGTATAAAACATAATTATAAATTATACAATATAACTAAAGAGATAAATGTACAAATATAAATTATAACTTGAAGTATAAAAATGCAATTATATGGTATAAATCAATGTTTGATATTAAACTATAAATAGGATAAATTTAGAAAGCATAAACATGGAAATCATACATGAACAACATAAATTTTAATAAAAATCATATCAAGTTGCTGTGCAAAACAGGGTTTAAAGAAGTCGAAGTATATAAATTTAATATAAGATATCTTTATGCATTGCCTATGTACACATATACATATGTACAGCAATCAAGTGTTTTTTCAGAGAAAAAATATATAAACTAAAAATAAAAATTAGGTGTTGCTGGAAATTTATGTGCATAAGAAAAACAAAGTTTCACTTCAAATATAATAAAACAAAATCTGTGTCTTACAAAATATGCTTGGCCGAAAAAGAAAAAAAAAATATCTTTGTACAACACATAAGAAGTATTAGTAAACAGTAATTATATGTTATCATAATTAAGAGCATAAACATTTAATAGCACAACATTTTGTCAAGCTAATACTACAGCCCAATTCCTGTGATAAATTCTTCCTGCAGGATATTAACTTCTTAACCAATTAAAAGAAGCGTGGCAACGCAAACAAATGAAACTGTCCAGTTGCAACCTGTTAAGTAGCTTTAACATATATATATATACACCTATATATTATGTTCATACATAAAACTTAACTGAACCAACAAACAAACCTGAGAATCAAGTAAGGAGAGAAGATAAACATTTATTGCTTGGTAAACTTAAATAAAATTCAAGACAAAAAAACTAAAGAAAAGCTTCAGGAAATTTCTTTCTACAATGTCCTTCATCAATGCCTTACCTTCTGTTTTAAAATTACTTGGTGAGTAAACCTATTATTTTGATTGATCTATGAAATTCTGAGTTGTTATATAGTTTGAATAAGAATTTGTATTATTCCAGTGCACTGCAAGTACTTTAGTAATAATTTTCTATATCTTTTGATTACAGAACAATAACAGAAGGGAATTTGTAATATTCCTTTTTGCAAATACTTTGTACATAGGAATTGAAGTTGAATATAGTTGTAGGAAAACTGAAAATCATGACCTGGAGTTAAGTTTTGAAGGTGGTAGTGAAGTTCAAACTCTGTTTATTCACAGTTTACAGTGGAAACAATTAATATGTGCAAACTCAAAGATTTTAATTTGTAAATTTGATAACATACTTTGATTTCATAGACATAGTTAAGTTTTTTAACATGAAAGTTATGATTTTTAAGTATATGATTAAGGTGCAGTTTGAATATGAACAAAAGTTACTTTTTGTTGATTATGGGAGATTCAGTTAATTTCAATCGTTGAAATTTCATATGAAGCAAGTTTGAAGATGTAGGAACATAGGAAAAATGTTAAATATTTTTTTAATGTAAGAAATTGGGAAATGGAGCAATTGTAGGGTTTCATTCACTTGTCTTTGGTGCTCTGTAAATTCTGATCTCGCGTTGCCATGCCTCGATCGAGCTGCTTGTGGTTCGGGGTGAAGGCCGAGGAAGGTTTGGCCAAGGCGTGGGGAAAGAGGCTTGGCCTCCGGTGATGGATAGTAGCCGCGCGAGTGAATTTTCGGTGGGGGTTGTGCCGCATGTTCGAGCTACAGGTCATTTTTTCCCTTCGACCGAATCGTGATGGTTTGAGTGATGTATTCGTATGAGCGGACGATTTGGGGTTTGTGGGGGCTGTCGCGAGTCGCCGGAGGCGAAGCGAACCACCGTGCACGTGCACGGTGGTGAAGAGGTGTCTGGCGAGTTTACCCTGGGCGGTCGCGTGCGCGTGCTCGAGGCATTTGAGTGGTTGCTTCGAACTTGACTTCTGGTCGATTACGTGAGTGGCTTCTGCAGATGATTAATAACCTTTACTTAAAAAAAAAGAAAATAACGAGAAGAAGAAAGAAATAGGAAAGAGAAGAGGAGGGTAAAGTAGAGAGAAAGCTCGGGGGAAAAACAGAGGAGTACTCGGGTTTTACGCGAAGGGGTATGGGGTTTACATCGGGTCTATAATCACGCCTGATCACTTTAAGTATTTTTGAAATACAAAGTAGTAATTTAGCTTTAAGTTAATATTTAATTTAAAAGTTTATTTAACAAGAGCCTGTAAAGATAGTTGATGAATATAAAGTAACTAGAATACAAATTAATTTATACATAAAATTAAATAAATAGCTTTTAATTAAATTTGTAATTAGAGAATTATTTTGTGTTTAAATCAGTTTAACTTTAGAAAGTTTAAATTAATTACTTAAGGTTAATTAATTAATAAATGATAATTAACTTAAGGATTAATTAAAGACTATATAATTAATTAAATTGATAATAATTGATTAATTAAAGTAATTTGTGATAATTAAATAAGTAATTACTTTTTAATAAGTAAGTTATTAATTAACAATTGACAATAAATTAATTAACTGAGTGATTAAGTAACAATTAATGAATAAAAGTTTAGTAATTAAATAATTAATTGAAGAATAGATGATAAACAAATTAATGATTAATGATTAACTAACTAATAAATTGATCATTAATAAGCTAATTAATAAGTGATTAATTAAGTAGAATAAAGTAGATTATTGTTAAGCAATAAATTAAGTTAAGTAAAACCAAACTGTTTTGGTATGCATTGAAAATTCTATTTGATTGACTTTGATATCTACTTGATGATAGTTCTGTGATATGTTATGATATATTATGGATATTTGTGATAACTGTGTATGATTTATCTGTTATATCTGTTATGTTAATTCTGATATTTAATTGAACTGTTAAGTTAAATAGACAACTTGGCCCTTAAAATGGCGTTTGGATTTCGATGAGACCGGGATCGGAAGAATCAATTTTGATTCTCCGAAAACCACATCGATCCAAATTAAACAATAGGTCATGACTTATCATATGGTGATCGAGATGGTGTTTCAGAATGCAAGGGTTATCGTCGTTAACTCTGAGGGTGATTCCACAATAAGTGTAACGAGATAATGCCTTCGGTTTCGTTCGAACCCGGAACGAACTTGTATGGATTGAATGCTTTTAGCACATCGTCGGGCGGACGATGAGCATTCTAAGATATGTTCGATAAAGGTAATCGCAGCCTCAACCCTCATCAACAGGGAATTGCTAAAACAGGGGAGATGCAACAAGGTTAGGTGGGTCATGCCCAAGCAGGACAAGATATTCCCCTGTCTAGATGTACCTTTTTATTTCGGCCGTGTGAGCAGTTGTTGGCCACAACTGCGGGGTTATCTTGTTCGAGACTATTCAGTAAGGAATGGTTCCGGCCTTGTGTTGTAGGGGGTTGGGAGTGATCCTCGGTACGGTGATCTAGGCCCCGTACTGTAACGGGCGGTACACCAGTAGCCCTGCCATTGTTGGAAACCCATTTTCCCTACAAGACCCTACGGTTTTGATTTGTATTACCCACTTTCGTGGCTAGTAGATGGAATTTAATAGATGTAACAATTTCGGCTATTTTCTATTTACTTGAAAGCCCTAGACACTATTATAATATCACTGAATCTCCTATAAAATGTTTTGGTTAGCGTAAGGTAAAAACTTACCCGTATTTATTTGTGGGGAGTCTTACGTGATACCTTTATTTTCAAATGATTTTCAATGTTAAGCAATTTTAACATGTTTACTCATACCAGACCCATGTCTGACCCAGAGTTTATATTTTGTTTTTCATAAACTCTTGGGTACTCAAATTTTTATGAGTAGCCAAGTGATAGGTATTTGGGAGTGTTGATTTTCTGGAGAAGCTTTTGCGGTGTTAACGCTTAAAATCGAACGCTAACACCCCGGTGTGTGAAGTGTGAATGTGAAAGCACCACCCGACAGTTCAGGAACAGAATATCAGCTAAAATAACAGAAAATACAGTAAGAGACAGCGATTTTATAGTGGTTCGGCTTAAGGAGTAGCCTACGTCCACTTTAAGTATCTTTATTACTGATCTTGTTATGTTAACGCTAAAATGTGAACGCTAACACCCCGGTGTGTAAAGTGTAGTTGTGAAAGCACCACCCGATAGATCGGGAAAGAATTACAAGCAAGTAATAGCAGAAAAGCAGTAAACAACAACGATTTTATAGTGGTTCGGCTTAAGGGTATAGCCTACGTCCACTCTAAGTACTTTTATTAATAATCCCGTTACAAACTGATACAATTCTTCTCAAGTACAATACACTTCAAGTTACAAGTGATTTGGAACAAGTCTTAAGCTTCAATGTCGATTAAAGTTCTAAGATTCATGTTGAAGATGTATGGTTTCTTCGTGAATCTCTTTGATGTATTCCTCTAATCTTGGAAGCTCTAAGTGTTGATGAAGTTCTCAATGCAGCAAGGTAACGGTGTGTGAAGAGAATGTGCCAAAAGTCCTTTGAATGTTGGAGATGGGTGCCTATTTATAGAGAGTTCTGATTCTGAAATTTGCCAAGTCCTAAACCGCGGCCGACTCAAGTTAAGACGCAGCCGACTTAAGTTGAGTCGTGACCGGTCTAAGGTCGCCTCCGAGTCAACACCACCTCTCCTCAGTAATGTGGCATCGGACTTATATTCAGTGGCCTTGGGTCGTGAACGACTTAACGTAGGTCATAGGTCGGTCGCGACTTAGGTGTAGTTCATGATCTTGTCCCTGTCCTAAGTGGTTAGATCGGTAAATTCTCTGGATGGTTAGGTCGTCTTCTGTCTTAGGTCGGTAGCTATCTTAGGTCGGTAGCCATCTTGTTAAGTCTTAGGTCGGCAACTGTTTAGCCCTAAGCTGGTATCCATTTGGGCCTTAAGTCGGCATCTCCTTAGCCTGTTAGGTCGGCACCTCTTCGAGTCTTAAGTTGGCATGCTACTCAAGCTCCTTAGGTCGGTATCCCTTCGTGCCTTAGGTCAGTCTCCCTGATAAGGCAGTTAGGTCGGCAACCAGTTGAGTCGGTAGCCTTGTTAAAGTGTTAAGTCGGCATACCCTTAGGCCTTAGGTCGGCACCCACTGTTGAGCCTTAGGCCGACATGCTTCTAACTGTTAGGTCGGTAAGTCATGGTCGAGGCGGAGTTAACATTTGTCCGTCGAAGTATACGCCTGAATGTTAGGTCGTATGCTTCGATAGTCCTTAACCCGTCCCCTCTTAGGTCGGTAGGTCGTACGCGACCCAACAGTTAGACCGCATCTGCCGCTTCAGTTCTCCCTACTGTAAGGTATAAAACATCCATCTTCTTCTTCCTTTTCATTACCTATTTCTTCGATTCCGCCATTAAAAATCTTCCGAGCTCCAAAAAAGGCGATTTAATTTTAATCAACTACTGAAAACATCTGCTACTCATCACGTAAGTGATTTCATTCTTTTTTCGACCGTAGATCGCTATTGATTCGTGAATTCTGTTGCTTAAACTCGAACCGCCTCCCTATATGATGCTTCATCACGAATCCCATCACGTTCATAGCTGATGAAGCCTAGGTTGCTCAATTCGGCTTCAGATGACCGCCGATACAACGAAGGTGACTTATCACCTTAGGCTCGATGATCTCTGATGGTAGGGTATTGGATTTGTGGCAACTTCGAACTGTTGTATTGGGTGATTTGATAGCATGAATGGAGGCTGTTGTTGATGGAATGGTTATCGGGTTAATGGGTAGATGGAGTGTGATGTTGGTTCGGGAGCGAGTCAGTGATTTTGGGTGGCTTATCCTTTAGCCGACCTGGCTATTAGCAACCTTAAGTCGTGGCTGAGATAGTGCTTGAAGAACACTTGCCGATTTAAACTTTAAGGCCTGAATCGTGACCGAGTTAATACTTGGAAAAGTTCCTGTCTTTCGGACCGGAGCTTACATTCTTATCTCTCCCTTGCGACCTAGAGGACTGAGTTGCCAAATAAAAATGCTTAGACTCTGACCCGCTACCGACCTAGCCTTATCTCGCGAAAAACTTTTGAACCGTAGCCGACTTAATACTTGAGGAAATCTGCCGATTTAACCTTCTACTGATTTAACCTTGAACCGCAGCCAAGTTAACCCCTAAATCGTGACCGAGCTAAGCCCTTAAACCGCTGCCAAGTTGGCTCTTAAACCGCTGCCGAGTTAACACTTAGGCTTTGGGCATGCTGATTTTTTTTTTGAGAGCATAGATCCACTTTGAATTTCTGACTCGAACTGCCTAACTAAGTTGCCTGAATTTTGAACTGCCCCAACTTTAAATTTGCTTGAATCTCATTGTATTATTTCACAGGCCGCATTAACTTATAAGCTGCTAACCTGCTGAAAATGACAAACAAAGAAAACCAAGGCGAAAATACTGCCATTGACTGCCCACGTCAGATGACAGATTAGTCAAGACAAGACGAGCAACTTAACTATATTGCATGAAATGTTTGTGAATCAATCAATTAAAGTTAAACATTAATGCAAAGTATCAATAATCTGAACTGATTTATCTGCATCAACATCTTACTTGCATATTTAGGCCTAAAACAATAGTCCCTGAATTTCATAACTAACAAATGCTTGCCAGTTTTCATTCCAGTTACATTTGTTCACTGCTTGATTGATTTTACACAACACTTCACACACTTTAGGAAACATGCACCTTCATGTTTGAATACCCAGTTGTTTATGTAGAATGACTTCCCACCGAGAAGAAGAAGTGGTAACTCCAGAGGAAGAAACTTTTCCGATAGCTGTTCCCATAGAGAATCCTCCGGAGAGAACCCCGACTATTCTAACTTCGAGAGCGTTTGTCCAGCTGCGCACTCAATTTGGCTTTGCTGAAAGTGATGTTCTTCTCCCTGGGCCAAGTGATATTGCTGACAATCCTCCCTATGGATTTGTTGCAGTCAATCGCCAAATGTGCTTAAGTGGGGTGATTCCTCCTTTTAACGACTTCCTTCGAACTCTTCTCCTTCGGTTGACAATCTCTCCGTTTCAACTTCATCCCAATGGCTATGCCATCTTGACGGGGTTATGTGTTTTGTTTAGAAGAACCCTTGATCGCCTACCGAGTTTTGAAGAAATTCGTTATCTGTGCTCGTTTGCAAAGAGTAAAGATCATCCTTCCCTTATTATTATGAGAAGTGCCAGGAACCGCAAGCTCATTTCCGATCTTACTGAAAGCGTTCATGGATTCTTGAACCATTTTTTCTTTGCCCGCTGTCCCTCAGGCTTTTATGCCATCTGGAGAGTAGGAAGTAAGATTAGTGTTTCTATTTTCTCCGTTTTGAAACTTTTTCGAGATCCGAACTTTCAGTTGCTAATTTCATTCTTTATTCTTTTCAGCACTTCCTCTCCCCTCTAGAGACCCAATTCACAAGCAAGTTTTTGAGAGGTTGAGTGCCGTGGCCTCAGAAGAGAGGAGCATAAAATTTCTGTTGAGGGATGAATTTTTACATCAACATGGGCTTCTACACACTTCTCGCTCTATGCATGCTCATGAAGTTCCAACGGAAGTTCCCGATTCTCCGATAAAGACTCCTGAATCTTCGCTGGTGAAGTGCTCCACTTCTGTCGATGTTGCGGGGCCATCTGGTAAACTTGCCCCGGTTATCGAGGAAGAAGAGCCTCAGGGATCCTTTCACCATTCACAAGAATCTGGTGAAAAGGCTAAGAAATCCAGCCCTGTCAAGCAAAGCAGGGACGATACCTTCGAAGGATTGAGCGACCTCTTCGCTACTTCACAAGAGATCTTCAAAGATGACCCTACTACCACCGGGATTTCTACTTCAGTAGTTGAAGCTACTTCTACTCTGCAACAGTCGTCGTCGACTCAAGAGTTGACGTTAACTATTACACCCACAACCACTCCCCAAATAAAGAGTGGTTCGTAGATTAATGCGCGTAGTTTGCACAACACACACACTTAGAATTTCTCATCACTTCCATGCACTTATCTTCTTGTACTTTAAAGATTTCTAAAGCTTATTATTTTAATTCTAGATTCTCCTATGGGGCGCAGCGGCTCGTATTATGACGATTTCCAGCGCTACGGGAGGCGTAGCCAGTATGATTACAGGCGTTACCTTCCTTCCTACAGAGAGTCGGATGAAGAGAGGGCTGCCCGAAAGGCTCATGAAAGGAGGACCGAAGAAGAACATCGTGAAAGAAGGGAGAGAGAAGAGCGCCATGATTCTTGGCAAAAAGGCGATGACTCTCACAAGAGAAAATCTCATGACGATCGAGGAAAAGGTCACATGAGTGAAGACTTAAGCAAACGAGCTCGTCACAGTGAAAAGCAGGCCTCTACTACTCCTAAGAAAGTTACTATTCCTGCCTCACTCGACATCCCTTCTGACTCTCCCGCTCTTGGGAAATCAGATATTCAAACGATAATTAACAGGCCCAAATTTCAAGTCGGACCGGGTCCTGCCACTCTGCAGAGCCGATTTCCTCAATGGTGCCTTAAGGGGGTGAGGTTCGACCTAGACTTGGTCCCCATCGACAAGTCTGCTATGTTGCGCAATCTTGATGCAGTCAAGCTCGATATCGAGAGGATGTCAAACTGGCAGAAGCTTGTCGATGAGCTTCAAAGAGTTAACCGTGCCAACATTGAGGCCATGCTTACCATGGAAAACGATAAGGCCGAATGGCAAAAGGTCGTTGAGAAACACGACACCGAGATGAGGAACATTGCTTCTTACAATGAGGAGCTTGAAGCAAAAGTCGAGGAATTGAAACATGAACTTGCTGCTTCCTCTACTTCCTATTCTCAAAAAGAAGAAGTGCTCCTGAAACAAGTGAGAGACGCTCACGCTAGCCAAAGGGATGCCGAAGACAGGCTAGAAGTACAAAAAAGAATCAGTGAAGGCTATGCTACTGATATTGCTGAGCTCCGAAAGAAAAACAATTCCCAGGAGGCGGAGATACAAATGCTTAAGCTTCAGCTTGCCAAAACTGAAAGGGAGCGTGATGAGGCTGTCGCCGGCAGAATCGCAGCTGAAGAATCTCATGAGGCGACCAAAAACAGCATCAGCTCAACATTATTCGACTTCTACTTGCACAGCGTCTTGGGGCGTGGAAGCCTTGCCTTTTTAGGCCCCAAGTATGAAATCACACTGGCTGAAGTTTGGGAGACAGCACTTGATATGCTCGGTGGTAAAGGTGCTGGATATGCTGAGTCAGCCCTTGAAGAGCATTATCTTGATGACGAAGCCCGTGCCGCTCTTGCCAAGGGTAAGGAGCAGCTTGCCAGAGCGCGGGCTGGGATGGCAGAAGAAGAGCGTTCTGAAAAAGAAGTACCGCCTACCATCCCCGAACGTCCTCTAGTTTCTCCCGAGGTGGACATTACAGGCCCTAGTGCTCATTTGCCGCCTCCTACAAGAACTGGGGTAATCACCCCTACTGATGAAGAGGCTTTGGAGGACATTGGGGGTCAGAATTATGAGATTGAACTGACAAAGCCAATATCTTCAGGTAATTTCGACATTGGTCCGATTCAGGTGGATTGCCTGCTTATTCCTCAAAAATTTGATGAGCTTCTCGATTACCTCCTGAATCTCGATGAACCCATATCTCCCTTCTTTCGGGAAGATACTAACATTTTCAATTTTTCTTCTTCTGCAGTTGAAACGACAAGTGCCGTGCAGACTTTGCCTTCTCTGGTTATTCCTCCTCCATCTCTTCAAGTGACTCCTCCTTCTGCTTCACAACCTTGGTCACAAGAGGAGAAAATTGAGGCTCTTCATGGTTTGGATGACCCTGTTGCCTCGCAGGAGCAAAAAGATGAGGGACTCGAAGGAGGCGAGATCTCTCCGGAGCGGACTCCTTCTGACGACGTAGTTTTGTCCGCTCTCGTTACTCCGGGGAGTGAGTCTTCTTCGCAGAGAAGAAAGAAGCTTGGGACATCGAAGAGGAGGGGGAAGAAAATTATCACCACTGAAGAGGAACCGGAAATTGCGCCAGTTGCACCTCCCTCCCCTTCTTCCCTTATACCCACTGGCCGACCTGAAAAGCTGGTCATTCGGTCGGGTAAAGGGTCCAAAGGCAGTAAAAAGAAGTGAAGACTTTAGCTTTTTGTCTTTTGTATGAATTGGCCGAGAGTTGTGCGGGTACCGGCCCCCGCTTTTATTTTGAAACCTGTATCTGCATTATAGTTGAATAAAATGATTCTTCGTTTGTACAAACTTCTGTTTGAATTTGAGAATGCATTTACTATTTATTTTTTGCACAAGTTTATTTACACGATATTGCAGCGAGCTTATGGCATGTTACTTGAGCATTACCTTTTGCTGGTTTGGTTATACCATATTGTGTGTAATTATACTATATTGCCCCCATTCCATAAGTTTGCTGCAATATTCTATACTTCGAGGGGACTTGCACTCATATTTGCTAAAGAATAATTATTTTATTCTTTAAAGAAAATTTTTGTAGAGTACAACTCCCTTCGTATAAGTTTCTACGCTTTATCGTTCGAAGAAATCACTTTTTTTTTTCTTTTGCTTATGTGCATATTTTACCAAGTGAATTCCTCTATGTGGTAAAGCGGACCTCTGAAGGGTACTTTAACTTCTTTTTTTTTTTTTTTTATAGTACGTAAATTATTCTTCCTTTGAAAGTTAAAGTACGCTTTTGATGAGGATTTTTTTTTATACAAAGTTGCACCTCTGAGGAGGGATTTTTCACGTTTCAACACTTGGAAGTTTTATTTCAATCTCGGTGAAACGTGTACCCCCAAAGAGTTGTGCCTTTGAAGAAAGCCTTTTCACGTTTCAACACTTGGAAGTTTTATTTCAATCTTGGTGAAACGTGGGCTTCCGAAGAGGTCTTTCTTCTTGATTGTGTCTTCGAAGAGGTCTTTCCTTTGAATTGTGTCCCCGGGAGGGGGTTGTACCTCTAAGGAGGGATTTTTCACGTTTCAACACTTGGAAGTTTTATTTCAATCTTGGTGAAACGTGTACCTCCAAAGAGTTGTGCCTTCGAAGAAAGCCTTTTCGCGTTTCAACACTTGGAAGTTTTATTTCAATCTCGGTGAAACGTGGGCTTTCAGGAAGGTCTTTATTTTGTTTTTGCATTTCAACTTTGGTGAAGTGAAATTCCGAAGAGCGGTTATTACACTTCAACTCCTGGCGAAATGTGCCTCCGAAGAGGGCTTTTATTTTGTTTACATTTCAACTCTGGTGAAGTGATATCCCGAAGAGCGGTCATAACACTTCAACTCCTGGTGAAATGGGCCTCCGAAGAGGGCTTTTATTTTTTGGCATTTCAACTCTGGTGAAGTGAAATCCCGAAGAGCGGTCATAACACTTCAACTCCTGGTGAAATGTGCCTCAGAGAGGGTTTTCATCGCCTGGAAGTTACTCTCTCATGGTTGGAGGGTCATGACTCCTCCAATCTTTTTTGTTGAGTAGAGAACTTTCTTTTTTGTGGCGTATGACCCATTAGAGGTCTTTTATCCTCCGAAGAGGACTTGTGCTGCTGATGGTAGCTTTGGTTGTTCCTCTGTTCACTTGCTTATGCCTTTTCAGCGATCCTCTCTTTTTTTTTCTTTTCAAGTTTTCATTCCCCTTTTCTCGCAAGTGGCTTGTTTAATCCAAGGAAGCGTACTTCATTGTCAGGCAAGTTCGTGAGAACGGGCACTAGCTTCCTAATTGGATGTTCGTTCGTTCAAACAATCTCAATTTATTAGCAAGGGCTCGTTTCTATCGAAATCATAAGCCGTTCAATTGAAGTATTTCCTATCTAGGATTTGAATTCGGGGCCTTTATGACTCGAAATTTGTTTGTTGAATGATGGTGAGAATCACTCGGTCTTATTACGCGCAAGTTTTATTTCCATTGTCTGCAAAAATTTAAATCGACATTTCAGCAATACATTTTATGTATTTTTATATCGAAAACAAAGCAAACATATAATAATAATAAGGAACACAAGATTTATAGTGGTTCGGCCATGAAATTGGGCCTACATCCACTTTATATTCTTTCATTATTTACTTGCATCAGTTTCACAATTGCTTTCAATTACAAGAATCATACATTCATAATTCTTTTTACAATGTTTCAACAAAATTTTCAAGTAAAGTATGGACGCAAATGGTTGCTGTTCCATGCCCTTGGAATTTGATCTCCATCAACAGTGGTGAGCTTGAATGTGCCGTCAAGAAGTTTCTGACCTATTACATACGGTCCTTCCCAATTTGGCCCAAACACACCTGTCGCGGTCATAATTCTTTTCAAGACTAGATCTCCAATTTCAAAGCTGCGTTGACGAACTTTGGAATTGAAATGTCTGGCTATCCTTTGCTGATGAGCTGCAACTCTGAGGTTAGCTTCATCTCTTTTTTCATCAAGGAGATCTAGTGCTTCAAGTTGTAGCTTCTCATTTTCTGCTTGATTGAAATGGATTCTTCTGTGTGAAGGGACCTCTGTTTCAACCGGGATCATTGCTTCCGATCCGTATGCTAACGAAAAAGGAGTATGCCCAGTTGCAGTTTTGTGAGTAGTTCTGTATGCCCATAGTGCAAGTGGTAGTTTATCGACCCAACCACCTTTTGCTCTTTCGAGTTGCTTTTTGATGGTTGATTTGATGATCTTGTTCACTGCTTCCACTTGCCCGTTAGCCTGCGAATGAGCTACTGCCGAAAAGCTTTTCTGGATTTTGAATCGTTTGCAAAAATCCTGGAATTCCTCGCTTTCAAACTGAGTACCATTGTCTGTGATTATTTTCTGAGGCACACCGTATCTGCAAATGATATTCTTGGTCACAAAGCTTATCATTTTCTTAGAAGTGATAGTAGCCAATGGTTCAGCTTCAGCCCATTTAGTAAAATAATCAACTGCAACAATAGCATATTTAATCCCTGATTTAGCAGTTGGTAGTGGCCCAATGAGATCCATTCCCCAAATTGCAAATGGCCATGGACTGACCATCTGTGTGAGTTCGGTAGAAGGTGCTCTAGGAATTTTGGCAAATCTTTGGCATTTGTCACATTTTCGGGAGTAATCTGCAGCATCTCGATTAATTTCTGGCCAAAAATATCCGTATCGGAGAATTTTCTTTGCTAATGTTTGACCACCTGAATGATCACCACATTCTCCTCCATGCACCTCAGCTAGGATTGTTTTGGACTCTTCCCGGGATACACATCGAAGCAATGGCATTGAGAATCCCCGTCTGTACAATCGGCCATCCTGAATTACATAGCGAGAGGCTTTCCTTAGTAGCTTTCGTCTTTCTATCGAATTTTCTGGCAGAGAACCTCTGAGTAGGTAGTCCAGTATTGGAGTCATCCATGACTCTTGTTCTTGAGATACATTCATAATCCAGTCTATATCCATCTCGTCTATACTTGGCGCTGAAAGGACTTCTAAAGGGACCAATCCCAATAGTTGAGCTTCACCAGAACTTGAATACTTTGCGAGGGAATCTACCTTCATATTCTCTTCCCGAGGAATGTGGCTTATTGAATAGTGATCGAGTTCACATAGGAGTTCCCAAGCCTTTGACAAGTAGGAAGGCAGGTTTCCACCTTTTGCTTGAAATTCCTTCTTGACTTGGCATACAATAAGCTGAGAATCACTGAAGATTTGTAATGCTCGAATGTTTAGCTCTTTAGCGATTTTCAGACCTGCAATAAGAGCTTCATATTCTGCTTCATTGTTTGATGAAGGAAATTCCAATCTTAGTGCATAACATAATGATCGACCCTCAGGAGTTTCAAGTACCACTCCGGCTCCAGAACAGTAGTCATTTCTTGCGCCATCAACGTACATCTTCCACTGGATTGGGGAATCATTGATCGTTTCTTCCTTGCCATTATCTTTCTCTGTGAATTCTGCAATGAAATAAGCTAAAGCTTGTCCGTTGATTGCTTTTCGGGGGTGATAGGTGATGTCATATTGACTGAGTTCAATGGTCCATTTTAGAAGGCGACCCGAAGTTTCAGGGCGAAATAGGACTTGCTTTAGAGGTTGATCAGTGAGTACTTTGATAGGATGAGCTTGGAAATATTGCCTCAGTTTCCTTGATGCAACTAGTAGGCAATAGGCGAGTTTTTCCAACTTAGAGTAATTCAGCTCTGCCCCAGTGAGTCTTTTGCTGATATAGTAAACCGGATATTGAATCCTTTTGTCTTCCCGTATCAGCGCTGCACTTAGAGCATGAGATGATACTGCCAAGTATATAAGAAGATCCTCACCATTGCCTGGCCTAGAAAGTATTGGAGGCGTTTCCATATGACGGATCAACTCATCGAAGGCCTTTTGGCATTCGGAAGTCCATTCAAAATTCTTCTTTCCTTTTTTCAGGGCGTCAAAGAATGGGATGCATTTATCAGTGGCTTTGGAAATGAACCGACTCAGGGCGGCGACCTTTCCGTTGAGACTCTGCAATTCCTTCTTTGTTCTAGGAGCTTTAACTTCTTTCAAGGCAGTAATTTGAGCTGGACTAGCCTCAATGCCCCTAGCACTGACGATGAAGCCTAAGAACTTTCCGGACTCGACCCCAAATGTACATTTCAGAGGGTTAAGTTTCATTCTGTATTTCCAGAGGACTGCGAACATTTCTGCTAAGTGTTCAATGTGATCCGCTGCTTTCCTGGACTTCACTAACATGTCGTCGACGTAGACTTCCATAGTTTTGCCCAATTGCGGTTTGAACATAGCATTAACAAGTCTTTGGTAGGTTGCCCCTGCATTTTTCAATCCGAAGGGCATAACTATGTAGCAATAAAGTCCAACATCTGTGATAAAGCTTGTATCCTCCTGATCCGGCTCGTGCATCATGATTTGGTTATAACCGGAGTAGGCATCCATGAAAGATAACAATTCATGTCCCGCAGTTCCGTCTACCAGTTGATCGATCCTGGGTAATGGGAAGCAATCTTTGGGGCAAGCCTTGTTTAGATCAGAAAAATCAATGCACACTCTCCATTTTCCATTAGCTTTCTTGACCAACACAGGATTTGAAACCCAATTCGGGTATGTAGATTCTTTGATGAAGTTATTTTCCATGAGTCGATCAACTTCTTCTTTTAATGCTGCTGACCTTTTTGGACCTTGGGTTCTTCTTTTCTGTTTAACTGGCGTAAACTTTGGGTCAATATTCAGAGCGTGCACTGCAACTTCTGGGGATATTCCACACATATCGGCATGAGTCCAAGCAAAGACATCCAGATTTGCTTTCAGGAAAGATATCAAGATATTCTGAATTGACACATTAAGCTGTGAACCCACATTTAACACCTTATTTGGGTCCTTCGGGTCAACAGGTACCGGAAATGTCATTTCAACCGGTACCACTCTATTCTCCCCTGCACTGGCTTTTCTGGGATCCATTTCTTTCCGTGCCCCGCTGTGCTCGCCAGTGCAGGGTCCGCCCCGTAATTGCTACAAGACTGGTTCTTTGATGCGGACTGGGGTCGCCGCACCCTTCCCCATTTCTCTTTTTCTTGACTCTCGCAGCTCTGTCAAATAGCACTCTCGTGCAGCATTTTGATCCCCTTTTAGAACTCCTACTCCATTGTCAGTAGGGAATTTAATAGTGAGGCACCACGGGGCTAGGATAGCTTTGAATGCTGCGAGTGTTGGACGGCCAAGAAAAGCATTATAAGCAGAAAACTCATCGACAATCACAAATGTTTTCTTGCGGACCACTTTCCTTTCTGCTTCTCCAAGTTCTACAAGCAGATCGATGGTCCCAATTGGTTGTTTTGGCTCCCCAGTGAAGCCAGCGATCTTCTGTGATGAGGCTTGTACATCAATCATAGGGATTTTCATCTGGTCAAATGTCTTCTTGAAGAGGATATTGCATGATGCTCCGCAGTCAATGAGGACTCTTCTGACAATGGCCGGTCCAATACCAGCCGAGATGACCAAGGGATCTAGGGTAGGAGCTTCTATACCTGTGGAATCTCTGGCTCTGAAAACAATATCATCGCTGAAAGTTTTCTGTTGTTTCAGGGGCGTAGTGTCTTCTAAAACAAAGACGTCTTCTTCGGCTGGAGCATATTTCAAAGCCCTGGAATATCTCTCCATCTCACCCCAGCTCTTGCCAGCTGGGTGAGGCCCTCCTGTAATGACATTGATAACGGGCCTTCCAGATTCATGTCCCGTAGCTTTCTCACCTGTTCTAGGCTGATGAACAGGAACCTGTTGCCCCTGACTTGACGATGCAGGATTGTTGCTATTTTTCTTCACGAATTGCTGCAGTTTGTTTTCTCTTAGCAACTCTTCAATCAGGTTTTTCAACTGGCGGCATTCATCAGTCTCATGACCGGGTTGATTGTGGAAGCGACAGAATTTCCCACTCTGTATGGCTTTTTTCCCGGTCCTCAAAGGGATAGGTTTAGGGAAATCGACGGAATCTTTAGTGGCCAGGTAGATGTGCTCCGGTGTATGTGATAATGGAGTATATTCTGATGGCTTGAAGGATCGGGGCTTCTTCAGATTACCCTGTTTCTTCCCATTATTATTCTCCCTTTTTTGCCCCACCGATTCATTCTTGCGTGGAGCGACAGTGTTGTCTTCTGCTTTCTCTAACACTGTCTTTACTGGTAAAGGACGGCTTTCCAGGCGAATGAATTCATCTGCTTTTTTGTAAAACTTTTCGAGAGAGGTTGGCTCCTTCATATTTAACCATTTCCCAAATTCGCTTGACTTATCAATAGCCCTCATCAGATAAGTCAATATCATTCGTGGTTCAGCATTGTCCACCTCAGCCAGCGCTATATTAAAGCAGTTCAAGAAGGATCTTATAGACTCACCAGGATTCTGCTCTAAACTCGATAGTGACATAATGTCCTTGGCCTTCGAAGCATATAGTCTAAACTGCTCCTTGAATTTTCTGGTCAAGTCTGAAAACTGATCGATAGATCGGACTGGCAACTTGGTGAACCATAGTAGAGCCACCCCTTCCAGGTATACGGGGAAATATCGACACTTTATTTCGTCAAAGGCCCTGGCACCTGTCATGTGCCAATCATATTTATACAAGAACTCATTCGGATCACTTGTCCCTTTGTAAGCTGGAATAGTCGGAGGGACAAACTTCCTTGGAAATTCCGCCTTCAAGATTTTTTCAGTAAACGGAGTTTTACTTGGGGCGAAACCCCATTCCTTCTCATCTTCAACCCTTTGCATACTTTCTTTCATGATCTGCCGGACCATTCCAGAAAGATATTCCTCATCATGCCGAGTTCTAGATCCACCAGCCTCAGGAACTGCCTGCTCAAAGGGACTAGTAGCCCTTTCAGGAGCATTCCTCTCGCTAACATCATGAATGTTGCCAGCACAGTTCCTTTCATCACAAGCTGGCTGATTGTTTGCCCCAAGTAAATCGTTCAATTTATTCAGAATCAGAGCATTCTGGGCACTTTGAGCCTCTAATTGTGCATTTTGGGCATTTATCTGCTGGTTTAGCCCTAGAATCACAGCATCCAACTCCGCTTTCGTAACTCCAACAGACGGAGTGGGTTGATTAGGTATAGGGGAAGCGGAGGTTCCCTCTTGAATGTTTCCAGATCTGATAGATCTACTTTTCCTTCCAGGAGCCATAATCTCAGATAGACTTCTGGTTTTTAAGGAAATTCTTTCTTCAAATCTCTGCGAAGCAATGATGACAGTTTTCCTGAGTTCAATTCTCAGTGAAAGCACCAAAAATGTTAACGCTAAAATGTGAACGCTAACACCCCGGTGTGTAAAGTGTAGTTGTGAAAGCACCACCCGATAGATCGGGAAAGAATTACAAGCAAGTAATAGCAGAAAAGCAGTAAACAACAACGATTTTATAGTGGTTCGGCTTAAGGGTATAGCCTACGTCCACTCTAAGTACTTTTATTAATAATCCCGTTACAAACTGATACAATTCTTCTCAAGTACAATACACTTCAAGTTACAAGTGATTTGGAACAAGTCTTAAGCTTCAATGTCGATTAAAGTTCTAAGATTCATGTTGAAGATGTATGGTTTCTTCGTGAATCTCTTTGATGTATTCCTCTAATCTTGGAAGCTCTAAGTGTTGATGAAGTTCTCAATGCAGCAAGGTAACAGTGTGTGAAGAGAATGCGCCAAAAGTCCTTTGAATGTTGGAGATGGGTGCCTATTTATAGAGAGTTCTGATTCTGAAATTTGCCAAGTCCTAAACCGCGGCCGACTCAAGTTAAGACGCAGCCGACTTAAGTTGAGTCGTGACCGGTCTAAGGTCGCCTCCGAGTCAACACCACCTCTCCTCAGTAATGTGGCATCGGACTTATATTCAGTGGCCTTGGGTCGTGAACGACTTAACATAGGTCATAGGTCGGTCGCGACTTAGGTGTAGTTCATGATCTTGTCCCTGTCCAAAGTGGTTAGATCGGTAAATTCTGTGGATGGTTAGGTCGTCTTCTGTCTTAGGTCGGTAGCTATCTTAGGTCGGTAGCCATCTTGTTAAGTCTTAGGTCGGCAACTGTTTAGCCCTAAGTTGGTATCCATTTGGGCCTTAAGTCGGCATCTCCTTAGCCTGTTAGGTCGGCACCTCTTCGAGTCTTAAGTTGGCATGCTACTCAAGCTCCTTAGGTCGGTATCCCTTCGTGCCTTAGGTCGGTCTCCCTGATAAGGCAGTTAGGTCGGCAACCAGTTGAGTCGGTAGCCTTGTTAAAGTGTTAAGTCGGCATACCCTTAGGCCTTAGGTCGGCACCCACTGTTGAGCCTTAGGCCGGCATGCTTCTAACTGTTAGGTCGGTAAGTCATGGTCGAGGCGGAGTTAACATGTTACAAAACGATACAATGCTCGTCAAGTACAAATCTCTTTAGTTACAAAACACTTTGAGCAAGTAGCTTAAGCTTCGATGTAGATGAAAGCCTTCGAATCCATGTCGGACGTGTGAAAGTCTTTCTAAGTAGCTTGTAGTGTTCTTTGAAACTTTAAGTATAAAGTCGGTTTAGAAACTGGCAGAGTATCGGCGCTTGAAGAGATTGTCCAAAAAAAGTCCTTTGAAAGTTGGAGATGGCAATGTATTTATAGAGAATTCTGGGCATGAATTATTGCCAAGTCCTAAGTCGTGGCCGACATAGGATAAGTCGTGGCCGACCTATCGAGCCAAGTTCACGGTTTAGTAGAGGTAAGCTTGTCTGCCTTAATTCATGTCATAAGTCCTAAGTCGCGAATGAGTTAAAAAGATGCAGCATAAGTATCACGGCATTGGATTTTAACTCGGTAGCTTTACGTCGTGGCCGACTCAAACTAAGTCGTGGGTCGTGGCCCAACTGGTAAGCTTGCTCATATATATCACAAGTCCTAAGTCGCAAACGAGTCAACTGGTCCTCTCGTAAGTAATGCGGCATTGAATCTTGACTCCATAATCTTAAGTCGCGAACGACCTAGCAAAGGTCGTAAGTCGGTTGCGACTTAAGTGTAGTTGTCTTAACCTTTTCGTGCCTTGAGTCGTTAAGTCGTACCCTTTTTAGGTTGTTAGATCGTAACTTCTTAAGTCGTGAACTGCTTAGACCGTTTCAATTCTAAGGTCGTCTAGACCTTAACTCGTTAGGTCGTCCATACCTTAAGTCGTAGGTCGTGAAGTACTCTGAGTTGTTAGGACGTCAATGCCTTAAGTCGTGTACTTCCTTAAGTCGTAGGCTTCCTTAAGTCATAGGCTTCCTTAAGTTGTGTACTTCCTTAAGTCGTGTACTTCCTTAAGTCATTAGGTCGTAGCCTTCTTTAGGTCGTGACATTTCTTAAGTCGTTAGGTCGTAGAGAAAGCGGAGTTAACATTTGCCCCTCGAAGTACACGCCTAAGTCGTAGGTCATGTGCTTCGACTTTCCTTAACTCGCGTGTGCCGATTCGGGTTCCACTGCCATGAGATATAAAAGACTTGAGTCGTTTCTCTTACTTCTTTCTTCTCATTACCTATCTCCTAAGTCACATATGCCATTAGCATTTCTCCGAGCTCCCTACGGTGATTCCTTCCTGATTCGTTTTCGATTCTCTCAGCATCACACTACGTAAGCGATCCTGCTTCTTTTTCAATCGTCGAACATCGTCAATCTACGAGCCCCGTTCTTCGTCTCTGATTCACCCCTTTAGCCGTGCGAGTACTGTTGCATTGGTCATCGATGGACTCAACTGTAACGATCGCGATTTTTCGTTGCCGAAAAATCGAACCGTTAGGGTTTTAGAAGAAGAAAGAGGTAGAAGAAGAAAGAAAAGAAAGAGAAGAGAAAACAGAAAAACAAGTAACAGAACGAGAAACAATAACAGAATCTCACAGTCGCAGCGGAACAACATATAATAGATAAATGAATATTCATTAAAACAAAAGAACTATACATTTTATACATTACATCACATTACATTACATCAATCAGAGTGTACGACAACAACAGCGGAAAGAAATACTATATACAATAGATAATAGACTACGCTATCTGGCTCGCCTCCAGATCTGCACAGCAACTCCCGAATCCAGAATAACCTGATAACCTAACTCTAGACTGCCCGTGTGGAAAATAGTGGGCACCCAGAGTTTAGGAAAGGAACAATAAACTCCAGGTCAGTCATGGGACTGGTGTGAGAACTCAAAAACAGTTTATCTTTAAACAAGCAACAAGAAAATTTAAATTTTTTAAATCCGCAATGCTTTTTGGAAAATGAAACTACCATAAGGCCTCCCGGCACACACACAATGCAAACGCACACATGGGGGAGATTTCTCCTTATGATAGTCAAACATGCTTACTACGAGAAAAATTCTTTGATATTATTACTAGTGCATAGTGGAAAATATTTCGAAAGTATAATATAAATCCTAGCCAGCATAGGTACCATGATACTATGCCTACTATAGCTGCCATGTTAAATGGCAGGTTCTACAACTAAAACCGTACAAGGCACGTATTGGATGAATGGATTTCCAACAAATGGTCAGGCTAAGGAACTTCCTACTGCCACATGGGATCGCCTCTGGCGGGACGTCCCGAGAAACTAACGTTACGGTTAGATCTCTGCCAACACAAGGCCGGGTTACCTCTGTAACTAGGTAACTACTACACGAATATGCCATCCCCCGGTCCTTTGGGACCTTTATCCGAGCGCTCGCAACAACAACACCACACAGTAATAGGTATAGTGTATCAACATGAGTAAGTATCTGGGCTCCATACCATGATACCACCCTTTACCAGAAGGAAATGACATACCCTAAAGGGCGCGACCCTCATAACCTTGCCGCATATTCCTGTTTCGACCATTTCCGGGGAGTGAGGTCCTGACGAAGTCTCGTCCACAAAGCTACGCTTTGTGTAACAAAGCCATGCTTCGGGTCCACAGATGACCAAAGCAATAATCACAAAGATAAATGATCAAACAAATGATCATATCACAAATGACCAACCAATGATCATCACACAGCAGCACTCAGCATGCCACATTACCAGATTGGGAAATATCGCTGATAACCTTCAACTACATAACCTCTGAGCTCGTACGTCTCAGAGAAGGGTGTTAAGCTAAGAGAATAAATTCTCCGCCACCAACAGAAATGTATTTGAAAGAAATCTGCTCTATCTCTCAAAATGTAATGTCAGACACCTAACCATACAAGTCTGTTCCGGGTTCGAACAGAACCGAAGGCACTTCCAAAAAAGCCCTTGCAATCCGGGTATTCACAATCCCGATAAAATTTCCCATCACAAAGGAAATCTCCATATCGTAGCTAACGATGCGGAGACAATCGATAGGTCATCCTATCGTTTTCACAAATACCCGGTCTTCACGCCGGTCTTCAAATGCAATCCAAACGACGTATCGCATATTCGGAATGGGATATATGACACAAAGGTCCTCTCCCGGCTAAACCGAATAGCGAGCGCTTATTTTAAAAATAAGTGTGCATTCAATTCCAAACAAACACAATCAATACCATCCAAGGGTAAATATTGATAGTCGGTTATTTAACTATCAATAAAGATGCGCCACATCATCAGATTCCAGATAATTTTCCAAAATTATTTAACCCCAAAAATATCTTACGAGATATATATATATATATACACCATTTCCAAATAATTGCCCCAGTTATTTGCTTTACCAAAACCACTTCACGATAAAATTTTCCACACTTAACCAATTGAAAAACCAATTTTCAATTTACCTTTACCATTTGAAAACCAATTTTCAAATTACATTAACCATTTGCAAACCAATTTCAAATCACCTTAACCATTTGAAAACTAATTTCAAATCACCTTAACCATTTGAAAACTAATTTCAAATCACCTTAACCATATATACCTTTTGAAACAAACTTCAAACCACCAAATAAATCTTTACCGATTTATTTTACTTACGTTCCAAATTCGTAAATTATATTTTCATATTTAAAAATAAATCAACATTTATTTTTAAACAAATTTCCCTTCCTATTTATAAATTCCAAAGTGAATTTCCAATTTCCCAAATATCTACACATACACGATTTCAAATCAATTTCAAACTATTCACTTCGATTTACCTTTAAAAGGTGAATCCTCAAAAACGTTCCTTTTATATTGGAAAAAAAACATTCCCATACTTATTTAATAATAAGTAATTCACAATTTAACTTATTTTCAACAATTTGGAAATATTCAATATACTTAAGTTACCGTTAAGTATTTTATTCCATTCTCTTTAAGAAAACATTCTTTTATTCACATTTATTTGGGTTAAAAACGAATGTTGCGTAAAACATCGTTACGACAACCCAAAAACACTAGTATATGGATTTGAAATTAAAAATAGATATATAAATCCAATACTATACAAATTATCCCCTTCTGTTTCTCGAAAACGTCTATTTCAACAATCAATGTTGAAATCTATGTTTTCAATACTCAATACATTTTAAAACACCTTTAATTCGTTTTAAATTCCATTTAAAACATTCCTTTCCCAAAAACAAACCCATTTTATTTAATAATCTATTCAATATTCAAAATAGTGAATATAGCCCACTTAACAAATTCCCATATTTCAATTATCAAATTTGATGGATTTCAAATTTATAAACATAGTTTATAAATTCCATTTCTATTATAAACCCCAATTTTATAAATTCCTTTATTAATCCGATGCAATTTACATAACCCAGTTTCATACCCAAAAGCCATATTGTAAGTTAAATACTTATAATATTATTTATTTACCAAATCGTTCCTTTGAACTTCACCAATTTAAAATCTTATCACTTACAAGATTTCTTTATGGTTTATAATAATTTCAACTAATGAAATCTTCATTTATTAACAATTTCTATAAAATTCCCCTTTTTAATGCCCAAATCCATTTCTATAAGTTAATAACTTATAAACTTAAAATTTTCCAATAACCATTCGTTTTATAAATTTCACATTCTATAAATCTAAAATTTTAAATGAAATTCATCTTATACATTAACTTAGCACTTTATAAACTCATTTTATAATCCCAAAAATTCTATTTAAAAATATCAATTTAAAAAAAAATCTTTTATATTCATCCTTTATAAAAATTCAAAAATCTAAAATTTAACTATTTTATAAATCTATCTATTTTAAATTTCCCTTTTGGTTATATTCCATAAAAATCATAGTTTAATAATTTTAAAATTTCAAATCTTAATTTATTTTAAATTGCATCAAGTTCAAAATTTTACTAAAAACATATACTTGAAAATTTTCTTTAAAATCCCTTTTTAAATTCAAATCATTATTTTTAACTTAAAATTTTTGAATCCGATAATGCAACAGCATCATATGGTCAATTACGGGAACTAACAACATATGTCGATATGAACATCAACAATAACACAATATCAATAATCAAATAAATATGTGAGGAATCCAGTTGGATCCCTCCAACCTGTTTCCCTGCAACCACAGACGTTAGCACAATACCAATTCCACTTCGAGGTGGAATATCGCGGTATATGGGATTTTATAAAATATCCGCTTAATAACGGCGCAATAGGGTCTCATCCGCTATACGAGGCGGGAAATCAAATCCGATATATACATATACCAATATATATATATCGCTATATATAGTATATATCCTACTATACCTACTAGCACAATCAAACAGCAATCATCAATCAACATTAACTACTTAAAATTTTAAACAAAACCTTTCGATTGAGTGAGGAGTTCTCACCTTGATTTTATTTCCGTTTTCGCGTTCGTTTTCGAATAAAATTAAACGAACGTTTAATTTTACCCGAAATTCAAACGAGCTCCAATCGACTCCAAACTGGCTTCATTGCGAAGAGCTCGGCGATACGAAGCCAACGCAAAAAATCTCGTTCAATTTGGACCTCGCAGCAAAAAGTTATACTATTTTAAACGTTGTACAATCGTTAATATAATGAATAATTTACAAATTCCTATCACAAACCCTTTTTCAGATCATAGCCGCACATCAACCTCCCCCCCTTCTTCTTCGTGCGCACGGTTTCCATCTCCAGGCAACAAGCACGTGAATGAACCCATAGCTCGAATTTAGGGCTCGATTTTCCAACCACCACATCGCATGCAAACACGATCAGGTTACACCACGTCGAAGGCCAACTCGAGCTCCACCTTCAGCCCATGACCGGCCACGTGCGGCCTCCCCCCTGCCTCGATACACGCGCATGACCTGGTGGCAAACGCGGGTCCCTAGCCTCCAATCCGACGCTCCAATCTCGATCTTAACCGTTGGATAGGGAGATCTCACTGTGCTCTACAACATTGTAGTTGGGAGTTTTAGCTAATTGCTGATGGATTTGGTGGAATCGAAGGAGGAAGGGACGACATTTTCTGGCCATTAAAGCTAAAGTGGCGGCTGAACAAATGGATTAGGGTTTTGGAAAAGAAGATAACATATATGTTAATATCATTTTAATAATAAAATGCCCGATTTAACACTTTTGCAAACGAACTCCAAACGACGCGTGCCGCCAGGCGATCCTAAGGTTTTTCCGCATTCCGGATACAATGGAACAGGTTTCGTAAGCTAATTCGGAAGTATGTGTGAGATACGGCAATAAACAGTCGATTTAAATTTAAACCGATTTAAGCGATTTCTAGGCGTTTTGGCTTGTACCGGACAAACGACAAATCCGATCGACTTGAAATTTGAAATCTTGCAATAATATCACATTACGGATCCGATGAAACTGGTTTCGACGAAATCCGAGACCGTTTGAAAAATGGCTATTTTAACTCGCCGAATTAAAATTAAAACGATATCGATGCCTTTCGAGCTGCCACGGTCAAACGACAACTCCGATTGCTACGAAAATTGAAATCCGATAATAATTAACTATTACAGATCCAATGGAACTTGTTTCGTTCAATTCCGAGACTGTTCAAAAATTGGCTATTTTTCAGTCGATAATTAAATATTAAAATATTCAATTTTTACAAATTAACTCCAAATTCAGTTTTACAAGTTCTAAAATATTTCTATAACTTTAATATGATATAACAAAATTTTCCAAATCATTTTCAATCATATTTAACCCAATATTTAATTATTTGTGGAATTTCACTATTAAATAAATCGATTTAATTGCAAAATTAAATCCAAAATTCAAAATAAAATTTATTCGACTCCAAAAATTCACTTATTAATATTTAAAATTAATTAAATATTCAAATTCAAGTCATCAAAAATTCTGGGTCGTTACAATCTTCCCCCCTTAAAAGAATTTCGTCCTCGAAATTGCAAGTTAAGGAGAATAATTCATAATCCGTTTATTATTTTTCCAAAGCTAATTAGTTTTACTAACTTTTCAAAACAATCTTTTTATTAAAGATTTATTATCATTTCAATTAGCTTTCCAACTCCAATTATAAGTTTCAAACAACATTGTTTATTTGACAATTCAAATTTAAATTTAAATTCAAATTCCCAAACTTTCAAAATTTTCTCAAAAATCTTCTAACTCCCTAAATTTTCGAAAAATTTCGCCAGAGTCTCCTTTGCGCGGCTAGATCGGTACGACTACAAAATGGCACTACGGCCCCTCAGAATCAAAAGAAAAAAAAGAAAGCCAAGTGGCTGGAGAAGGAAATCACCAAATCTCATATAAAAACTGAAATACGTACCTTTTTGTTGAGCAATTCAATTTAACTTCATAACCAAAATCCCAATTCCATTATATACCTGTATATCATACTAGTAATAGTATCCAATTCCAACATCAACATTCAAATCATTTTGCCAATTCAATTACAAAATTTCCAATACATGCTTCTTATACATTTTTGGTTTATTATTGAAGTTGCATATTCAATTCATTCGTTTCAATTAGTTACATTCACTAATTAAATTCACATTGGTTCATATTCAGCCCAAATCAAATTCAATTCTATTCAAATTCATTTACTTTACATTCAATTTGAGTTCAATCACATAGCTTTCATTTTCGCTAGATTATTTCCATTAACACTTAATGTATTTACATATAATCAATCAACAAACAAACAACATCTAATGAATATCCAATAGAGCCAAATTATTATTTTACTTACATTACATTCAATTTGGTTCAATAGTTTTAATTCGAATTGGTTTTACATTCAATTGACTTTATTTAATTATTCTACTATTTTCAAATGAATTTACACTTGCATGCATCATTTCATATCAACTTATTCATATTCTATTGATTAACATTCAATTCATACTTTAACTCAATTGCTAGTTCTTTTTTACAAATAAAATTGAATTTCATTTATATAACTTAAGTTCACATCTTTAACAATTTCATTTACTCACTTTATTCATTTATTTTGATATTAACATCAATTCTTTCAACATTACTTAACTTGCATTCCATTTCAACTTTATTTACATCATTTAATTCACTTGATTATTTAACTTTGATACAAAGATCAATTTTTTTATTCAACTTCACTTAAGTTATTCCATTTAAACATCATTTGTTAATTAAACTTAAGTTTTACTTATCAATTCAATTCGGATTTTAAATTCCAAAGTAAATCCTATTTAACTTTTACTTAAGTCAAATTCACATCAATATTCAAATTCATATTCCATTTTACTTAACTTAATTGTTTAACCACTTCAATAACTGGTTTCACTTACATTTTCCCATTCTATAACTTATAAAACCTTTTATTCAACTTCTAACTTATGTTATAACTTCAAAACCTTTTTCACTTATATTTATCAATTTCAAATTGAATTTTAATTTCAAATTGGTTTATTACAACAAAACTTCAATTTTTAATTCATTTTTGTAGCAAATCCATCACATAGAAACTCGAAAATGATACTGATGATGCTGCAGTCATCACCCTTATTATTTCCCAGTGACAATAGTGAAATCAATGCTAATTATTCTTTCAAAAATTTCCTTTCTATTCATAAATCACTTTTATAAACCTTTTACTTATATAATTTTACTTCTTATATACATACATGATTATCTTACAATTGTAACTCATTATTAATTATAATTTCATCTTATGATTCATTGGTTTATACCATTATTCTTTTTACAATAGTTGCTTTTATTAGCTCATTCAAACAACTTTTAATTATTTTATATTTATATCATTTACAACAACCAAGCAATCAATTATATACACACTTCAATAATTCCTGAAAAATTATTTTCTTTTTATATATAAAATATAATCGAGGTAAAATTATTTCATTTACCCAATTTAAAACAATATTGTGTCGAATTGTTCTATTCAAGTGTTTAGGAACCCCTTCGATTCAGTTTTCGAGGCTGCGCCGACGAAGGTTCATATACCACTCAACAAACCAATCATCACAATATAAAACAATTTTATACTCACTAACAAATACGCACTCATATCTATTATTACACTCACACTCATTCTAGAGTACTGCTGACTCTTTCTCTAATGAGTAATACCCAACAGAGCAGGTTGTCGCTTAACCATATGCTCTGATACCAAATGTAACGATCGCGATTTTTCGTTGCCGAAAAATCGAACCGTTAGGGTTTTAGAAGAAGAAAGAGGTAGAAGAAGAAAGAAAAGAAAGAGAAGAGAAAACAGAAAAACAAGTAACAGAACGAGAAACAATAACAGAATCTCACAGTCGCAGCGGAACAACATATAATAGATAAATGAATATTCATTAAAACAAAAGAACTATACATTTTATACATTACATCACATTACATTACATCAATCAGAGTGTACGACAACAACAGCGGAAAGAAATACTATATACAATAGATAATAGACTACGCTATCTGGCTCGCCTCCAGATCTGCACAGCAACTCCCGAATCCAGAATAACCTGATAACCTAACTCTAGACTGCCCGTGTGGAAAATAGTGGGCACCCAGAGTTTAGGAAAGGAACAATAAACTCCAGGTCAGTCATGGGACTGGTGTGAGAACTCAAAAACAGTTTATCTTTAAACAAGCAACAAGAAAATTTAAATTTTTTAAATCCGCAATGCTTTTTGGAAAATGAAACTACCATAAGGCCTCCCGGCACACACACAATGCAAACGCACACATGGGGGAGATTTCTCCTTATGATAGTCAAACATGCTTACTACGAGAAAAATTCTTTGATATTATTACTAGTGCATAGTGGAAAATATTTCGAAAGTATAATATAAATCCTAGCCAGCATAGGTACCATGATACTATGCCTACTATAGCTGCCATGTTAAATGGCAGGTTCTACAACTAAAACCGTACAAGGCACGTATTGGATGAATGGATTTCCAACAAATGGTCAGGCTAAGGAACTTCCTACTGCCACATGGGATCGCCTCTGGCGGGACGTCCCGAGAAACTAACGTTACGGTTAGATCTCTGCCAACACAAGGCCGGGTTACCTCTGTAACTAGGTAACTACTACACGAATATGCCATCCCCCGGTCCTTTGGGACCTTTATCCGAGCGCTCGCAACAACAACACCACACAGTAATAGGTATAGTGTATCAACATGAGTAAGTATCTGGGCTCCATACCATGATACCACCCTTTACCAGAAGGAAATGACATACCCTAAAGGGCGCGACCCTCATAACCTTGCCGCATATTCCTGTTTCGACCATTTCCGGGGAGTGAGGTCCTGACGAAGTCTCGTCCACAAAGCTACGCTTTGTGTAACAAAGCCATGCTTCGGGTCCACAGATGACCAAAGCAATAATCACAAAGATAAATGATCAAACAAATGATCATATCACAAATGACCAACCAATGATCATCACACAGCAGCACTCAGCATGCCACATTACCAGATTGGGAAATATCGCTGATAACCTTCAACTACATAACCTCTGAGCTCGTACGTCTCAGAGAAGGGTGTTAAGCTAAGAGAATAAATTCTCCGCCACCAACAGAAATGTATTTGAAAGAAATCTGCTCTATCTCTCAAAATGTAATGTCAGACACCTAACCATACAAGTCTGTTCCGGGTTCGAACAGAACCGAAGGCACTTCCAAAAAAGCCCTTGCAATCCGGGTATTCACAATCCCGATAAAATTTCCCATCACAAAGGAAATCTCCATATCGTAGCTAACGATGCGGAGACAATCGATAGGTCATCCTATCGTTTTCACAAATACCCGGTCTTCACGCCGGTCTTCAAATGCAATCCAAACGACGTATCGCATATTCGGAATGGGATATATGACACAAAGGTCCTCTCCCGGCTAAACCGAATAGCGAGCGCTTATTTTAAAAATAAGTGTGCATTCAATTCCAAACAAACACAATCAATACCATCCAAGGGTAAATATTGATAGTCGGTTATTTAACTATCAATAAAGATGCGCCACATCATCAGATTCCAGATAATTTTCCAAAATTATTTAACCCCAAAAATATCTTACGAGATATATATATATATATATACACCATTTCCAAATAATTGCCCCAGTTATTTGCTTTACCAAAACCACTTCACGATAAAATTTTCCACACTTAACCAATTGAAAAACCAATTTTCAATTTACCTTTACCATTTGAAAACCAATTTTCAAATTACATTAACCATTTGCAAACCAATTTCAAATCACCTTAACCATTTGAAAACTAATTTCAAATCACCTTAACCATTTGAAAACTAATTTCAAATCACCTTAACCATATATACCTTTTGAAACAAACTTCAAACCACCAAATAAATCTTTACCGATTTATTTTACTTACGTTCCAAATTCGTAAATTATATTTTCATATTTAAAAATAAATCAACATTTATTTTTAAACAAATTTCCCTTCCTATTTATAAATTCCAAAGTGAATTTCCAATTTCCCAAATATCTACACATACACGATTTCAAATCAATTTCAAACTATTCACTTCGATTTACCTTTAAAAGGTGAATCCTCAAAAACGTTCCTTTTATATTGGAAAAAAACATTCCCATACTTATTTAATAATAAGTAATTCACAATTTAACTTATTTTCAACAATTTGGAAATATTCAATATACTTAAGTTACCGTTAAGTATTTTATTCCATTCTCTTTAAGAAAACATTCTTTTATTCACATTTATTTGGGTTAAAAACGAATGTTGCGTAAAACATCGTTACGACAACCCAAAAACACTAGTATATGGATTTGAAATTAAAAATAGATATATAAATCCAATACTATACAAATTATCCCCTTCTGTTTCTCGAAAACGTCTATTTCAACAATCAATGTTGAAATCTATGTTTTCAATACTCAATACATTTTAAAACACCTTTAATTCGTTTTAAATTCCATTTAAAACATTCCTTTCCCAAAAACAAACCCATTTTATTTAATAATCTATTCAATATTCAAAATAGTGAATATAGCCCACTTAACAAATTCCCATATTTCAATTATCAAATTTGATGGATTTCAAATTTATAAACATAGTTTATAAATTCCATTTCTATTATAAACCCCAATTTTATAAATTCCTTTATTAATCCGATGCAATTTACATAACCCAGTTTCATACCCAAAAGCCATATTGTAAGTTAAATACTTATAATATTATTTATTTACCAAATCGTTCCTTTGAACTTCACCAATTTAAAATCTTATCACTTACAAGATTTCTTTATGGTTTATAATAATTTCAACTAATGAAATCTTCATTTATTAACAATTTCTATAAAATTCCCCTTTTTAATGCCCAAATCCATTTCTATAAGTTAATAACTTATAAACTTAAAATTTTCCAATAACCATTCGTTTTATAAATTTCACATTCTATAAATCTAAAATTTTAAATGAAATTCATCTTATACATTAACTTAGCACTTTATAAACTCATTTTATAATCCCAAAAATTCTATTTAAAAATATCAATTTAAAAAAAAATCTTTTATATTCATCCTTTATAAAAATTCAAAAATCTAAAATTTAACTATTTTATAAATCTATCTATTTTAAATTTCCCTTTTGGTTATATTCCATAAAAATCATAGTTTAATAATTTTAAAATTTCAAATCTTAATTTATTTTAAATTGCATCAAGTTCAAAATTTTACTAAAAACATATACTTGAAAATTTTCTTTAAAATCCCTTTTTAAATTCAAATCATTATTTTTAACTTAAAATTTTTGAATCCGATAATGCAACAGCATCATATGGTCAATTACGGGAACTAACAACATATGTCGATATGAACATCAACAATAACACAATATCAATAATCAAATAAATATGTGAGGAATCCAGTTGGATCCCTCCAACCTGTTTCCCTGCAACCACAGACGTTAGCACAATACCAATTCCACTTCGAGGTGGAATATCGCGGTATATGGGATTTTATAAAATATCCGCTTAATAACGGCGCAATAGGGTCTCATCCGCTATACGAGGCGGGAAATCAAATCCGATATATACATATACCAATATATATATATCGCTATATATAGTATATATCCTACTATACCTACTAGCACAATCAAACAGCAATCATCAATCAACATTAACTACTTAAAATTTTAAACAAAACCTTTCGATTGAGTGAGGAGTTCTCACCTTGATTTTATTTCCGTTTTCGCGTTCGTTTTCGAATAAAATTAAACGAACGTTTAATTTTACCCGAAATTCAAACGAGCTCCAATCGACTCCAAACTGGCTTCATTGCGAAGAGCTCGGCGATACGAAGCCAACGCAAAAAATCTCGTTCAATTTGGACCTCGCAGCAAAAAGTTATACTATTTTAAACGTTGTACAATCGTTAATATAATGAATAATTTACAAATTCCTATCACAAACCCTTTTTCAGATCATAGCCGCACATCAACCTCCCCCCCTTCTTCTTCGTGCGCACGGTTTCCATCTCCAGGCAACAAGCACGTGAATGAACCCATAGCTCGAATTTAGGGCTCGATTTTCCAACCACCACATCGCATGCAAACACGATCAGGTTACACCACGTCGAAGGCCAACTCGAGCTCCACCTTCAGCCCATGACCGGCCACGTGCGGCCTCCCCCCTGCCTCGATACACGCGCATGACCTGGTGGCAAACGCGGGTCCCTAGCCTCCAATCCGACGCTCCAATCTCGATCTTAACCGTTGGATAGGGAGATCTCACTGTGCTCTACAACATTGTAGTTGGGAGTTTTAGCTAATTGCTGATGGATTTGGTGGAATCGAAGGAGGAAGGGACGACATTTTCTGGCCATTAAAGCTAAAGTGGCGGCTGAACAAATGGATTAGGGTTTTGGAAAAGAAGATAACATATATGTTAATATCATTTTAATAATAAAATGCCCGATTTAACACTTTTGCAAACGAACTCCAAACGACGCGTGCCGCCAGGCGATCCTAAGGTTTTTCCGCATTCCGGATACAATGGAACAGGTTTCGTAAGCTAATTCGGAAGTATGTGTGAGATACGGCAATAAACAGTCGATTTAAATTTAAACCGATTTAAGCGATTTCTAGGCGTTTTGGCTTGTACCGGACAAACGACAAATCCGATCGACTTGAAATTTGAAATCTTGCAATAATATCACATTACGGATCCGATGAAACTGGTTTCGACGAAATCCGAGACCGTTTGAAAAATGGCTATTTTAACTCGCCGAATTAAAATTAAAACGATATCGATGCCTTTCGAGCTGCCACGGTCAAACGACAACTCCGATTGCTACGAAAATTGAAATCCGATAATAATTAACTATTACAGATCCAATGGAACTTGTTTCGTTCAATTCCGAGACTGTTCAAAAATTGGCTATTTTTCAGTCGATAATTAAATATTAAAATATTCAATTTTTACAAATTAACTCCAAATTCAGTTTTACAAGTTCTAAAATATTTCTATAACTTTAATATGATATAACAAAATTTTCCAAATCATTTTCAATCATATTTAACCCAATATTTAATTATTTGTGGAATTTCACTATTAAATAAATCGATTTAATTGCAAAATTAAATCCAAAATTCAAAATAAAATTTATTCGACTCCAAAAATTCACTTATTAATATTTAAAATTAATTAAATATTCAAATTCAAGTCATCAAAAATTCTGGGTCGTTACATCAACGTTGTTTGATTTGACTTAAGACGACTCGCGATTTGTGGCGATTCAGTGGTGTGATAGAACTAGGGTTGTTTTTGATCGAGAGGTTATTGGGTTAACGGGTTAAGAGTTAGAAGGTTAACAGGTTAGGAGTTAGATGGGAAGGTAAATTGGCCAAATAGAGTGGGATATTGCCTCGGGTACGATCTAGCAATTTTATGCGGCCAAGTGATCTCTGTGATTTAACTATGAACCGACCTAGCAACCTTTACGACTTAAGCCCTGAGTCATGGCCGAGTTAGGACTTGGAGAATTTCTCATTGCTTTGAACTGAAGCTTTTCTTCTGTTCCACGACTTACGACTCAAAGCACTGCCGACTTAAAACATCAACGACTCAAAATTGAAGCGACCTAACCTGACTCGCCTCATAATCCTTAGGTCGTGGATGAGTTAGCCAGAGAACCAACGACTTAACTTAACCCGTAGGAAAAAATTCTTAACTCGTCGGCGAGTTAGCACTTGATCTTTCTGAACTTTGGATTGCTTGAACCATGAACTGTTTAGTCTTTAAACTGTTAAACTTTGTTGCATTCTTTCACAGATCACTTTTGACTTGCAAGCTAACAATCTGTTTAATACATCATTTACAGAAAATTGGGACAAATATACAGCCACTGACTGCCCACATCAAATGGCAGATTAGTTAACAACAGACAATCAACTTAAATAGATTGTGTGAACGAAGTGCTTTTAAATCATCAAATTCAAACAAGTATTAAAGCAACATTGAAATAGTCAAATGAAACTGCCCAGTTTGCACTAATACTATACCTGAAGTTTAAATTAACAAGTCCTGAAATTTTGGTAATCGATCATTTGTCGACTAGTTTAATTCCAGTTATATTTACTTGTTATTTTTATTAGTTCTGCACAACACTTCACACTTTTAGGAAACGTGCACCTTCACATTTGAATATCCAGTTGCTTGTGTAGAATGACTTCTCAACAAGAAGAGATAACAGCCAAGACTGGAGAAGCCACTCTTATTCCGGCTCCCCTAGTTAATCCTCCAGAGAGAGCCTCTAGCACTTTATCATACAAAGTTTTTCGTCAGTTATGCACTCAGTTTGGCATTGCTGAAGCAGATGCCATTCTTCCTGAGAAAACTAACACTGCTGATGTTGCGCCTCCTGGCTTTGTAGTAGTTAATCGGCAAATGTGCCTAAGCGGGGCCATTCTCCCTTTCAACAACTTTCTCCAAAATCTTCTTCGTCAACTAGCCATCTCCCCATTCCAGCTACACCCCAATGGCTACGCCATTCTGATGGGGTTGTGTGTGCTATTTAGGAGAACATTTGATCGACTTCCAAGCTTCGACGAGATTTGCTTCTTATGCTCCTTTACCAGGACTAAGGATCACCCTTCTATCATCGTCGTGAGAAGCGGCCGAAATCGCAAATTGATCGTTGGCCTTCCCGACACTGCTCATGGGTTCTTAACTCAGTTCTTCTTTGTCCGCTGCCCCCCGGGGTTTTATGCTGTGTGGAGGGAAGGAAGTAAGATCGTCTACCTTTACTTCTTCTATTCTCTGAGTTTTGCAAAGTCCGAATTGCCAAGTGTTAACTTCGTTTTTTCATTTCAGCGCTCCCCCTCCTTCTAGAGATCCCTGCCACAAGCCAACTCTGCAGAGGCTCATGGCTGCACCGGTTGAAGAGCGGGACATGAAATTTTTGTTGAACGACGAATTCCTTCACCAGTTCGGACTTCTTCACCCTTCTCGCTCCACTCAGCCTCATGAAGTCCCCGATTCTCCAACGGAGGCCCCAGATGTCTCAATCCCTGCTGAAAAGCATACGCCAAAGGAGCCCTCTACTGAAAACTCACTGGTGAAGTGCCCCACACTTACCAATGTTGCGGGTCCATCCAGCAAATCGGCACTTGCCCCAGTTATTGAGAAGGAAGAAACTCTTCGTTGCTCTGAAGATGCGGCCGATCTAGAAGCCGAAAAAGAAACTCCCGCCGGGCATGGCGGTGATGATACTTTTGAGGGGCAAAGCGACCTGATCATAACTTCACAGGAACTTTTTAAAGTTGATGTTCCTAAAACTGCTTCTCCTGTTGTCGAGGCGACATCCACTTTTCAGCAAATTTTGACCCCTGCCACTCAAGTCACTACCACCCCTGTGTCGAAGAGTGGTTTGTAGCCTGACGCGTGTAGTTTGCACACCACACACACATAGGATTTTCAGCACTTATTCGTACTTAACTTCTTTTCTCTGAAGACTTTTAAGACTTGTCTTTTTTCAATTTCAGATTCTCCGATGGGACGCAGCGGCTCTTATTACGACGACTTCCAGCGCTACGGGAGGCGTGATCAATATGACTATAGGCGCTACCTTCCCGTTTACAGAGAAACTGACGAAGAGAGAGCCGCTCGAAAGTCTCAGGAGATGAGGGCTCAAGAAGAGCGGTATGAGAGGAGAGAAAGGAAGGAGCACTATGATTCTTCCCAGAGAGGTGACGACTCTCACAAAAGAAAGTCGCATGATGACCGGGGAAAAAGTCATGTAGTTGAGGACCCAAGCAAGCGTGCCAGGCACGGTGAAAAGCCTACATCTACAACTTCTGAAAAGGTCGCTGCCCCCGTCTCGCTTGACATCCCTTCTGGCTCTCCTACTCTCGAGAAGACAGACATTCAGACAGTAGTCAACAGGCCTAAATTCCAAATTGGACCAGGCCCGGCTACTCTCCAAAGCAGGTTCCCGCACTGGTGCCTAAAGGGAGTGCGGTTCGATCTTGACTTGGTCCCTATTGACAAACAAGCAATGCTGCAAAATCTTCATGCTGTTAGACTTGATATTGAGCGGATGTCATGGTGGCAAAAGCTTGTTGATGAGCTTCAGAGGGTCAACCGCGTGAATTTAGAGGTCATGCTGACCATGGAAAATGATAAGGATGAGTGGCAGAAAACTTTAAGCCAGCATGATACCGAGATGAGGAACATAGCTGGTTACAACGAGAAGCTTGAAGCGGAAGCTGAAAAACTTAAACAAGAGCTTGCTACTTCTTCTACCTCATATACTCAAAAAGATGAAGTACTTCAAAAGCAAGTTCGCGATGCTCACGCTGCTCAGCGACATACCGAGGCACAACTTGAGGCTGAGCAGAAAACAACGGAAAGGTATCGTGCTGACGTTGCAGAGTTACGGGAGAAGGTCAACTCCCAGGATTTGGAGATTATGAGGCTAAAAGCCCAATTATTAAAGACCAAGAAGGAACGTGATGAAGCTATTGCCGGAAGGCAGGCTGCCGAACAGTCGCATGAGGCGACTAAAGCCAACGTCAATTCCACTTTATTTGACTTCTACGTGCATAGCGTTATGGGGCGTGGGAGCCTTTCATTCTTAGGACCGAAGTATGAGATTACCCTGGCCGAGGTTTGGGAGTCAATTCTTGACATGCTTGGAGGTGCAGGCGCCGGCTATGCTGAAGCATCTCTTGTAGAACACTTTCTAGATGATGACGCCATAGCTGCTCTAGCCCAGGGAAAAGAGCAGCTTGCCAAAGCACGAGCTGAGGCAGGGGAGCAGCACTTTGTGAAAGAAGCACCATTAACTGCCCTCGTCCCTCCTTCGATTTCGGCCGATGTTGACATCACATGCTCCGGTTCTCATTCTCCATCCCCTGTTAAAGTTATAACTGAGATCACAAGCACGCAGGGTGGAGATGAAGGCGAAGAGAGCATCGAAGCACAGGCTTATGAAGTTGACATTAGGAAGCCGACTTCTCTAGGTAACTCTACTGTTAATCTTGCCCAAGTGGACTGCTTGTTTGCTTCGACCGAGTTTAATGAGCTTCTCGATTATTTTTTAAATCTTAATGGGTCTTTATCTCCTCTCTTTACTGATTATAATCTCTTTTCTTCTGTAGAGAAAGTGCCTAGTGTCATAGAAACTTCTCCTCCCCCAGCTGTTCCTCCTCCAACCTTTCAAATTACTCCTACTTCCCAGCCGGGATCGCAGGAAGAATTAATAGGAGCCCTTCAAGGCTTGGACGATCTAGCCGCTTCACAGGAGCAGAAGGCCGGAGGACTTGAAGGAGGCGATGTATCTCCGGAGCGAACCCTTTCTGATGACATAAAATTGTCTGCTCTTGTCACTCCGGGGAGCGAGTCTTCTTCAAGAAGGAGGAGGAAGCGTACAACTTCAAAAAAGAAAGGGAGAAGCATTTCTGCTACTGAAAAGGAAACGAAAGTTGATCCAGCACCATCTCTCTCTCCTTCTCCCCCAACTCTCCCAAGCCGTCCTGAAAAACTACCTATTAGGTCAGGTGAATGCTCCAAAGGTGGTGGTAAGAAGAAGAAGTGATGAGCCCTGCTTCCCCTTCCTTGTTTTTACTTTTTGCCTTTAGCTTTTTGTTTATACTGACGGGACGTTGTGCGGGTACCGGCCCCCTCTTTTCTTTTATTTTGAAACCTGCATATGTACATAATTTTCATAACGTTGAATAAATGTACATAATTTTCATAACGTTGAATAAAATGATTCTCTTGCTTGTACAAACTTATGTCTGTGTTTGAGAATGCATTTATTCTTTTTTTTTATATATATGCAAGTTTCTTTATATAATATTACAGTGAGCTTGAGGTATGTTGTTCGGGTGTTGCTTTTACCAATGCAGCCATACCGTATTGCACCCATACCATAAGCTCATCGTAATATTTCTAATCTCGAGGGGACTTGTACTCTTATTTTTGGAGAATAATTATTCCATATTTGTGGAAATATCATTTCTCCCTAAACAGAGTACACCTCGTTTCATATAAGTTTTTACGCTTCAACCTTCGGAGATATCACTTTTTCTTTTGCATATATACATTCTTACAAAATGAATTCTCCTATGTGGTAAAGCGGGCCTCCGAAGGGCACTTTAACTTTTTTGAGGAAGAGTATTTTCAAGAATAGATGAACCAATCTTCCATTGAAAGCTAAAGTGTGCCTTTAAACAGGGCTTCCCTTCTTTTCTTTTCTTTTATTGCAAAGTTTTTGCACTCCTATTTGTCTTTTCTTTTTTTCTTTTTTTTGAAAAAAGTCACTTTTGCTTTGGCTAGTGAGTTTCAGTTCATAGTGCAGTGGGCCTTTCGAAAAGAAAAAGGGGTTTCAACCTGCTTAAGCCTCTGATGAGAGTTTTTGATTGTGCCTTTGGGAAGAGGTCTTTTTGTTTGATTGTGCCTCTGGGAAGAGGTCTTTTTGTTTTATTGTGCCTCTGGGAAGAGGTCTTTTTGTTTGACTGTGCCTCTTGGGGGAGGCTTTTATCTTTTCCCTGTTCGCTGGGAAGCGGACCTTCAAAGAGGGCTTTTCACATTTCGACTCGTGTGAAATTTTATTTCAGATCACAGTGAAATGTGTGCCTCTGAGTAGGGCTTTTGCCTGGAAGTTTGGAGCTTCTTTCTCTTAGTTGGATGGATTCACGGGGGTGTACCACCGATCAGTCCGCAACTTTATGTCGAGAAAGAACTCTCTTTTTCTGGAGAGGCCCGCTCGAGGTCTTTTGACATTTAAACTATGGTGAAATGGGCCTCCGAAGAGGGCTTTTCACATCTCAGTACTTGTGAAGTTTTATTTCAGATCCCGGTGAGATGTGTGCCTCCGAGAATGCCTGGAAGTTTCTTCCTCATTGTTGGTTGGATTCACGAGGCGAGCGCAAGTTACTTGGACGTTTGTTTACGTAGATTGTCTCAACTAGTGAACTAGCGCCTTGCCTTCCACTTGGGAAGGTGCTTCCAAACATTCCATACCATGTTGAGAAAGTCTTCTGGCATGCCCCATTTGACGTCTTTATCCTCCGAAGAGTTGTGCCTCCGAAGAGGGCTTTTGCCTCCGAAGAGGTCTTTGGTCACCAAGGAGAAGCATTTGGTCTCCGTAGAGAAGCGTTTTGACTCCGAAGAGGGCTTTGGTTTCTGAGGAGAAGCATTTGGTCTCCGTAGAGAAGCGTTTTGCCTCCGAAGAGGGCTTTGGTCTCTGAGGAGAAGCATTTGGTCTCCGTAGAGAAGCGTTTTGCCTCCGAAGAGGGCTTTGGTCTCTGAGGAGAAGCATTTGGCCTCCGTAGAGCAGCGTTTTGCCTCCGAAGAGGGCTTTGGCCTCTGAGGAGAAGCATTTGGCCTCCGTAGAGCAGCGTTTTGCCTCCGAAGAGGGATTTCGTCTCTGAGGAGAAGCATTTGGTCTCCGTAGAGAAGCGTTTTGCCTCCAAAGAGGGCTTTGGTCTCTGATGAGAAGCATTTGGTGTCCGTAGAGAAGCGTTTTGCCTCCGAAGAGGGCTTTGGTCTCTGAGGAGAAGCATTTGGTCTCCGTAGAGAAGCGTTTTGCCTCCGAAGAGGGCTTTGGTCATGTCCTTTTCATCATCTTCTCCTCAGCGGTTTCGAGTTCACATCCCATTCTCTTGGCAGTTGTTCGCCTTTGCCGGAGAAGTGTACTTGATTGTTGAGCGAATCCACGGGGCAGATGCAAGCCACTTCACCAGATGTTTGTTAGCACAAACTATTACGGTTTAATGGCAAAGGTCCGGACCCTTCTCGTTAGGAATGTGCCCACTTTAGTGGAATCATCAACCATTTGTAAATAACACTTCTCTTGTAGGAGTAGGGTTTTGGACTTTTGTGACTTGTAGGAATCGCTAAGCTTTGCGATGTGTTGAATAAGTAAGCTTTGCTTTGATAGCCTGCAATTTGAAATCGAGATTTTAGCAATATTTTAAATATATTTTCATATCGAAATAAAACAGGCATTAAATTGTAGTAAAGAACACAAGATGTATACTTTTCTTTTATTGATCAACACTACTTTTATAGCGGTTTTTTCAACATAAGAACGATACATTCATGGTAAATTCATAATTTTAAGCAAAGCTATTAAAAATGAAGTGATTATTGTTCCATGGTTCCAGGGTTGGATTTCCCTTTGGAGCGGAATATGTTGAGCTGTAGTTCTTGTGGGTAGTTGGCAACACTTTGGTTAATTTCTTCTCAAAGCATAAGCATATCTCTCCAACTCGTCCCAACTTTCGCCTGCTGGGTGAGGACCCCCTGTGATAACGTCAATGACAAGTTTTTCAGATTCTTGCACTTTAGTTTTGTTTCCTAAACCAGATTGACGTTGTTGTCCCTGAGTGGATGAGGTTGGGTCGACTCTGTTTTTCTTCACATACTGTTGCAGCTTATTTTGTTTCAGCAACTCTTCGATCACGTTCTTTAACTGGCGACATTGGTCAGTGTCATGGCCAGGTTGATTGTGGAATCGACAGAACTTCCCA
Source organism: Allium cepa (assembly GCA_030765085.1). NCBI lineage: Eukaryota > Viridiplantae > Streptophyta > Magnoliopsida > Asparagales > Amaryllidaceae > Allium > Allium cepa. The sequence goes on from CM060929.1 coordinate 68,335,728, forward strand.
TTATTCACTGCACCTCTCTTCATCTCAGGTGGTTTGGGATACTCAACAACATCCTTAGTTGCGAAAAAGATATTCTCTGGAGTATCAGTTAAAGGAGTAAAGTCTGAGGGATGGAAGCGGTGAGGTTTCTTCTCATTTTTCTGCTTCTTTCCATCGTCATTTTCCTTTTCTTGTTACCAGATTCTCTCTTGTTGGAAGCAACATTATTATCCTCGACTTTGGCAACAACTACTTTTGCTGGCCTAGAAAGGCTTTCTAGTCGCATGAATTCGTCAGCCTTTTTATAAAACTTGTCAAGTGAGTATGGCTCCTTCATGTTCAGCCATTTTCCGAATTCACTCGACTTGTCGATGGCTCGCATCAAGTAGGTCAGGATCATACGGGCTCTGCATTGTCTACTTCAAAGCTATGTGGAAGCGATTCAAGAAAGATTTGATAGATTCTTCGGGAGCTTGCTCAAGGCTGGACAGCGACATTATATCCTTTGCCTTCGATGCATACAGCCTGAACTGTTCTTTAAATTTTCGAGTTTAATCGGAGAATTGGCCTATAGACCGGACCGGTAGCTTTGTGAACCAAAGTAGGGCCACCCCTTCCAAGTACACTGGAAAGTACCGACATTTAACCTCGTCAGATGCTTTTGCCCCTGTCATATGCCAATCATACTTGTATAGGAAATGGTTAGGGTCACTAATTCCATTATAGGTCGGGATAGTAGGAGGCACAAATTTCTTTGGAAATTCTGCTTTCAAGATCTTTTCAGTGAACGGAGTCTTGCTTGGAGCGAAGCCCGGTCTTTTTCGTCTTCTACCCTTTGCATGCTCTCTTTCATGATTTGGCGAACCACCCTGATAGGTACTCCTCGTCGTTCATAGACCTCGCTGTGCGGACGTCGGCCGTTCTTTCGAAAGTTTGCCTTGGCAAATATTCACGAACAGTTGGTTGCGGCGTTGAACCCCCAGCTTGGGAAGGTGCCCCTATGGCGATGCCAGCTGTTCTTCGAGGAATACTTTTGTCCTGGGAATCATGAGCATCTTCGGCAAGGTTTACTTCGTTATTTTCTGGTTGTCCACTTGCCCCAAGCATGGCATTCAATCTATCCATCATTAAAACGTTTTGAGCTTCAATCTGTCGATATAACCTGGACACTGCATCGTCTAATTCAGTTCTTGTGACTCCGACAGTAGGAGTTGCCTGATCTGGTACTGGGGAAGCAGAGGTCCCTTCTTGAGCAGTTTCAGATATAGTAGATTTACCCTTTCTTCCAGGAGCCATGATTTCCGATGGACTTCTGGTTTTAAGGGAAACTCTTTCCACAATCTTTTGCGGAGCAATGATTGAAGTATCCTGAGTTTAGTTCTCAGTGAAAGCACCAAAAATGTTAACGCCTAAAATCGAACGCTAACACCTCGGTGTGTGAAGTGTGAATGTGAAAGCACCACCCGACAGTTGGGAACAGAATATCAGCTAAAATAGTAGAAAATATAGTAAGAGACAGCGATTTTATAGTGGTTCGGCTTAAGGAGTAGCCTACGTCCACTTTAAGTATCTTTACTACTGATCTTGTTACAAAACGATACAATGCTCTTCAAGTACAAATCTCTTTAGTTACAAAACACTTTGAGCAAGTAGCTTAATCTTCGATGTAGATGACTGTCTTCGAATCCATGTCGGACGTGTGAAAGTCTTTCAAAGTAGCATGTAGTGTTCTTCGAAACTTCAAGTATAAAGTCGGTTTAGAAACTGACAGAGTATCGGCGCTTGAAGAGACTGTCCAAAAAAAGTCCTTTGAAAGTTGGAGATGGCAATGTATTTATAGAGAATTCTGGGCCGGAATTATTGCCAAGTCCTAAGTCGTGGCCGACTTTGGATAAGCCGTGGCCGGCCTATCGAGCCAAGTCCATGGTTTAGTAGAGGTAAGCTTGTCTACCTGAATTCATGTCATAAGTCCTAAGTCGCGAATGAGTTAAAAAGATGCGGCATAAGTATCACGGCATTGGATTTTAACTCGGTAGCTTTAGGTCGTGGCCGACTCAAACTAAGTCGTGGGTCATGGCCCAACTGGTAAGCTTGCTCATATATATCACAAGTCCTAAGTCACAAACGAGTCAACCGGTCCTCTCGTAAGTAAAGCGGCATTGAATCTTGACTCCATAGTCTTAAGTCGCGAACGACCTAGCAAAGGTCGTAAGTCGGTTGCGACTTAAGTGTAGTTGTCTTAACCTATTCGTGCCTTGAGTCGTTAAGTCGTACCCTTTTTAGGTTGTCAGATCGTAACTTCTTAAGTCGTGAACTGCTTAGACCGTTTCAATTCATAGGTCGTCTAGACCTTAACTCGTTAGGTCGTCCATACCTTAAGTCGTAGGTCGTGAAGTACTCTGAGTTGTTAGGTCGTCAATGCCTTAAGTCGTGTACTTCCTTAAGTCGTAGGCTTCCTTAAGTCATAGGCTTCCTTAAGTCGTGTACTTCCTTAAGTCGCGTACTTCCTTAAGTCGTTAGGTCGTAGCCTTCTTTAGGTCGTGACATTTCTTAAGTCATTAGGTCGTAGAGAAAGCGGAGTTAACATGGGGAGAAGACCAGACGTATGTATCTATATATGTAATTCTGCTATGTAGTTAGCGTGTGTTGTATTTTGGATGTATGTATGGACATATATGTATATGACAGTCCTATTGTATGATATTGTATAACTCTGATGTATGTGTAACTATGTAATAGTTATGTGATTTATTATATTTTGTTCCATTCCGCTGTGAGATTCTGATGTTGTTATTCTTTCTTTCTATTCTTTTATATTTCTATCCCTTTCTTTCTTAATGATGAAATGTCTTTCTGGGGTAGAGAAAGGCGGGTCGTCATACCGGGATTTCGATACGATCCAAACAGAATGAACTGCACGTATGGACCTCGTAAGCGGATGTTATGAGAATTGGAACAATTTAATTAGGAATTTAAATTAAATAAAAAAGCGAATTACCAATCATGTGCGGCCACGTCACCCGCCCTTATCTTCATTCAGAAACCTAATGACTCAACAGCAAACGTGAGGTCGCCTTCTCGTTCGACACGTCGCCTACGACAGCCGCTACCGTGACCACGTCGTACCTCACCTGACGATCGCCCCGGCCATCCCCGGCCTCCCCGACCCCCTCTGATCAACTCAAGGTCGATGATTACGAGGAAGAACAACAGCTGTCGCCACCCCTTTTCGCCCTAGGTTGAATTATCCATGAAAATCCGACCATCACTTCGACAATTAAACTACACCAATGCACAACGCTTGCTGCTATCCAAAAAACTATGCAAATGATTTGGCGATCCATCAACGTTGATTGGAACATGATGAACGGAGGAGAAAAGTTCATCGATTTTGGGTCACATCGAAATCCATATCGAAAAATTAACAGCATATTTGACTTGCGCTCGTTGAGAGCTTCAAATCGATATATAATTCGATATATTTTGAGGAGTTTAATTTTTGGAATTGAATTTTATATTGAACTAAGGGTTTGGAATTTTGTTATGTTCTACTAATGGAAAGGAGGAGGTAGACATGAAATATACCTATAGATAAATGAAAATAAGAAGTAGCTAGGGTTTATAACAGACTATTTATGGCCAGATCAGAAATAGAAATGAATGGATCAGATTTGATTTGGAAGTTGAACGATGAATGACCGTGAAAGTCCGTTTTGTCTCGAAACGAAAATGTGTCATCCCATATATCAAAATAGACGTTTTCAATATCCTTAAACTCAATGGAACGGGTTTCAAGTCCTAATTCCATCGTATGAAGAAGTTATTTTGAAATCGTATTATTTCAAATTGATTTCAATTAAATTAATTTCTACGCGTTTAAAGCCCGTACGACCAAATGACAAGTCTAATCGTTACGAAATTTGAAATCCTACAATAATTCAATGTTACAGATACGATGAAACTATTTTCGTCGAAATCCAAGACAGTTTCCAAAATTGCTATATTTCAAGTTAATTAAATAAATTAATATTAAATTAAAATGATCGCTTTCCAAATCAAATTTAATTATTTACAATTCCTATTATCTTAGATGACTTAATAATTTATATTCCTTTAAAACAAATATCTATATAAATTAAATGTTGAATATTTCACCAATTACAACGTTTATCTTCAACTTCAATAAATTCAGCAATTTATGAATTAAAATTCCAATAAATCCATTTATTTGACTTTTACGTTACTATTAAAGCCCCTTATCACTATAAGGAGATAACTAATGTTGGTTTATATCTTAGTGCATTAATATTTTACAATATCATCTTAATTTGCACTAACATAATGTTTAATTACCTTTAATTGCAGTAAATCCAATTACTATAATTTAAATTCCAACAATTTGATTACACCTGATTTTGATTCCTTATTATTCACTCAATTTTTATATTACGGATAAAATTTACATTGGTTACATCTTATTGAATTAATATTCTAACATTATCAATTTAATCTACAATAACTGCACTAATTAAGTTAATTAATTGTAATTGATTTCAAATTTAGTTAATCGACTAAATAAATAGGTAACTTATAATAATTGTTACCATTAACTATTAATCACACTTATGAGTTTATCATTTACAACCATTTTTCGTAGTTGCTAACACAATATTGATTTTATTCATTTCCCATTGATTATAATTTGTTCATTTGTTAAGTCAGTTTTACATTTGTTTTCCATATTCACTTTATAACCAAGTTATAACATTTACATTATTTCCACTGATTGGAATTTCATTCAAGTTGTTAACGATTAACTTAACTAATATTGTTACATTTCATTTTGGTTATTATTCCATTAATAAGTCACAAAATTTTTGTTTCTTTCAATCTTAAACTGCCAAAATCTTATTAAAATAACTATTTTAATTATCAAAAATTATGAGTCGTTACAAACTTGCAATTAGTACTTAAAATAATCTGAACTAGAAAACAAAAATCACTCATCTAGATGTAAAACTTCAAATCTCAAATTGTCACTATAGAAACTTAAGTTTGTTATACCCCAATTGAAAGTTACTTCATATCTTTAAAATAAACAAAGTAGAAATAGTCTTTGAATGTACATATTCTAGTTGATAAATATCATTCATAATTTCACACATTAAACTAATATTTATCAATTAGTAATATTCAAAATGCAATATTTTCTATAGTGGATAAAATTCATAATATTCAAACTACTATTATATCAGTTCATATATATGATATTTATGTTCATTTATCGTATATATCGGTTCATAATTTCAGTTCGAATTTAATATAATTTCAATTCAAACTGATATTATGAATTTACAATTATGAACTGATATGTAACTGTTTATAATATAGTATATATTAGTTAATATATAAGATATAATTATATATAAGTTTATATATATCATATATTAGTTTATACGGTATATAATAGTTCATATATATGAACTGTTATATTAGTTCATAAAATTCTACATGTATTTTCTTTCATATATTTAGATTTTCATGCACACATCCAAATTGTAGTATGCATATACTTACATGTAACAACCAATAATGACCAATTCTACATGTACTACAAATGATAGTAATAAAACAAGCCTAATAATATCGGTTCGAAAACAAATTTTTAAATATAAAAAAATCGTCAAATTGAATGTCATAAAATAATTCTCAATTTTATTTTATATCAGTTGAATATGTTAGTTGCGAACCATGTTTACCAGCTCATATGCAATACACAGTTTATATGCACAGTTTAATACAGATGTAAATTAGATGTGACCGAAGAAGAAAAAAGTAGAAGGGCAATTTAGTTCTATGACGACCCGGATTTTCTGATGTTTGTTATTGGGTGATTAACTGTTTTCATTTATTGGAGAATTGATTTTATAAGTCGAATAAATAAATTTCTGATAATTAACAATATCCAAATATATATAAATTGATTTCAAAACTATATTAAATATTAAATTATAAAATCTTTGGATATGATAAATCTTATAAAAAAATAAATTATATGTGTATATAAACTCCTTCATTTAAATTAAGATAAAAATATCCATAAATATATAAATGTATACAAGCTTTATGATGTTGATATATATAAGCATATAAATGTATATATGTGTATATGTGTGCCCATATGAAGCGATATACATATAAATATGAAATAATGTGAGAATATATATGAAAATACATGTAATGATACAATATGCATTAGTATACGTATACGTATACGTATGTATATTATATGGAATAGTGAAGACGTTAAATACAAATATATATATATGACAACAACGTATATGAATAAATATATATATGTTCATAAAAGTATTAAATGTGTGAATATGTGTATATATGTTATAAAAACAATGCTTATGGAAATATAAATATCTATATGGAAAGCATGTATATGTATAGAAAGATATATGTATATGTCAGTGTGACAAAATAAATTTATAATATGATAATATATATGATGGTAAAATATACATATGTGTATGCATATTGTATGTATGTATGTGTGTATATATATATGCATATATTTATACATGTATGTATGCAAAGGACACCATCATGGCATGCAATCAAATAAGCACACATAATAAATATTAAGTCACATGATAAACCAAAATCAACTTTATACTAAAATCAAGTCACATAAGAATCAAAATTTTCATAATATATCAGACCTAAAAGGAAATAAAAGGACAAAATAAGAAAGAAGTGAATAAATTTTTTTGTATAGCCTATGCAAATGCCTCAGCTTGTACTATACACTTCCACTCTACATATATATACACACACTTCTACAAATCACTGCCTCGTTCATGTATACCATCTTAGTTCAAAACCCAAAAGGAAAAAAGAAGTAGACAATAAAAAATGGGGAAGCAGGAGGTAGGAAAAAGGAGGCGGCGATGTTCATTCACTGATAAATGGGGAAGCAGGAGGTAGGAAAAAGGAGGCGGCGATGTTCATTCACTGATAACAGTGAGTAAACAGCTTCCTATTACTTCTTGTTTTATACACTTACTTTCATGAAGGTTGTCTGGATGCATCTTTTAGCTAGGATAATTGCATATGTATCTGGCATATGTGTATATAATGAATATGGACTTAGACATGAATGGATTCCACTTGAACATTAAAGTATACTATTCTTCTTCTAGGGGAATGCTCTATTCCACGTTTATTTTGTTCAAAACAGTTAAAACAACTGACTTCAAAAATCAAATGCTCTTTAGCTATTTAGTTTTATTCTATGGCTTCAATACAAAAGTTGTTGATTTTAGAGTGTAGGATATTTTAAAAATTGTTTCATCTGATTTCATTAAGTATGGAGGAAGAAAACTTCCTTTTACAATAGATAGGTCGACCACATATAAAAATTAACCTTCATAATTTTACAAATGGATTATACAGCGATGTTTGTCGTGGGAAGACGTGATTTTTAGAAGTGATTGGATAATTTTTAGAGGAGTGGGGAGGGATAAATCGAGAGTTGAACGGAATTGTTTTTTTTTGTGAAATTCCAACGACACGACAATGTTTGGGCTACGGTGTTGGAAGAGTAGGAGGAGATGACAATGTAGCACCTCGAAAAAATGGTATGAAGTTTTTCTATGGCGTGATGAGGTGCGGCGAGGTGGTTACAGGGTTTAGGGGTTGTCATTGGGTTGGTTCAGTGATGAGGTAATGGCAACGTTGAGGAGAGGATAGGGACATGCGGTCCATGGGGAAAAGGAAGCGGTGATAATGGCGAGCCTATAGGCGAATTATGGTGATGGATGGAGGTCGATGATGCCTAGGCGAGGCGTTTAAGTGGTGTTTAGCGTTTCCAGGATTTTCTATTGAGGATCGAAATTTCGTACGGGGGTTTGGCCGCGATTCCAGGCGGCCAAACGTGGTTGGGTGGTCGGGTGGAACGGGCATGGCTGGTCGGCGACAGTGGTTTTGGTCGTAGTCAAGTGTGCACGTGCACTTCTTGGTACAATGTTGGTCCTCAAGTAAGTGAATGAAAAAAGAAGAAAGGGAAGAAATGGAAGGAGAAAAGAGAAGGAAAGGGAGAAGAGAGTGGGCAGGGTATGGGCCAAAATAAAAAAAAAAAGAAAAGAAGATAAAGGAAAAAAATAGAAAGAGAAAGGAAAAAGAAAAGATAAGGTAAAGAAGGGAAAATAAGAATAAAATAGAAAGGGAAAGGAAAAGTAAGAAAGAAAAGAGAAAAAAAAGGAAAGTGAAAAAAAAAGAATTTTGAACTATATCCTTGCACTATAATATTTTTTCCTTGCCATATTTTATGCTAAAATTATTTTTTGTAAAGTTAAATTTAATTATTAAGTAAGTAGTTGATTTGATTATTGATTAATTAAATCTTATGTTAAAAAAATAAGACTTAGCTATTAATTGGATTTCATGATTTTAATTAACAAAAAAATAAATTTGTTTTATCCTTTCTTTAATTTATAATTAAATTGGATAAAAATATTGATTGATTCGGTTAAGAAAAATTAATAAAATTCTAAAGTGTGAATTGTTGATATTGTTGTTGATCATTAAATCAGTAGCTATCTATATCTTGGCTTGATTCCATTGGATATTTATTTCGAATTATTCTTGTCAGTGCCATCAAATGGTCAGACGGATTGAAATAGTTAGATTAAAGTGGTGATATGTTTCTGGAATAAAAATCTAAAATATATTCCGACATTTGAATGTTGTCACCCAAAATAATAAATTGTTATTTAAAAAATTTACCCTTTTAAACTTATTGCTTGGATTCGAAGAGACCGCTTTCGGATATTTGTGTTATCCGGCACTGTTTCAATTTAACAATCTCAACGAACCTTTAAGGGTTTGGTTTTAGAATTTAATATGCTGTAATTGGATTAGTGTCACCAATTTGACTCTCTTAAATAAGTATTATACATAGACACTATTATGATATCGATGGATTTGTGTAAAATGTTGGTTAAAATAAGATGATAACTCGTCGGGTTTATACGAGTTACCTTGGTTCCAAAGATTTTTATAACTTAAGTATTTTAAATATTATGGGTTCACACATGCTTGTTTCCAGCCTGACATGGGTGTTACTACATTATAATGCTAGGGTCAAACCATGTATTATAGTTTTCAGGTTAGGACGCCTTTGGAGTTCAGGAGACGAGTTTGATGGCAGATACATATTTGACTATATTCCACTGTTTGTTATAGGCTGTATAGATAGCAGTTGAGGGCAAGTTATTATAACTGTCCAAATTTGTTGTACTCTAATATCTTGTATGTATACTGACAGTTACAGCTTTTCTTTGTATAAAATGTTGTTATTGTATATTATATTTTGTTACACTGCGATTGTGAGATGTTGTGCTGCTGTTTTTGTTTCTTCTTCTATCTCTTTGTTCTTAAACCCTAACAATCTGGTATTTTCGACACTCGACTGCTCAGCACTCTATATAATTAACGTATTAGTGTCGATTTTCAAGGGTCAAAAATCACCCGACGGTATCGGTGCTGAAGGTTAAGCGAGAACCTTAGCTCTGTTAGGGATTACTCATTAGAGATAGGGTCAGTAATACCCTAGAATGAGTTGAGTGTATTATGTGAGGGCGTACTTGTTATTTTCTTATATAATGATTTTTAAACGATTTTAAAAATGATTTTTAAATATAAGGTTACATTTTGATATATGAAGAAGAAATATTTCTAAATTATTATGGTATATCAAGGTGATTGGCTATAATTATTAATAAAATTATTAAATGTACATGGTAACATATATATAACAATATAGAATTTTGGTAAAAATGAACTATTCAAGTAAGATAAGCTGAAAATGACTTAAACCAGAAATTAAAATTCCTGAAATTCCAGAAGTATTTTTCAATGTGCTTTGAAATGAAATGAGCTTACCCTAATTATATAGAGAGATGTTTTTTCAAGAAATTATTGTGGACATATATGGTGTGTTTGGCCCCTGGATATGATAATACTGATTATTATCGTAAATCTGTTGTTGTGTCTTAATGATGTCTATTACAAAATAAGCAATAATAAAGCAGAGTGAAATGTTTAAGGATGTTAAATTATATAAGCATGACTCATAAATTAAAAATGAATCTTATGTGTGATGTTTGAATCTAGTCCCGGAAATTTTTAAAAAACTGTTTCAAAGTATTGAAAGAAATAATAAATAATATTATATTTTTGAATATAGAAATCTTCGATTTAAAACAAGAGTGGTTTGAAGATGAATTTTATATGGACTAAAAAACCAAAAAAATGGTTTTAAATTTGAAGTGTGATTTGATATGTGAATGGGATAAATATGTATATATGTGTGGATATATGTGATTTCAAAGTTGATTTGAAATAAATACTGGGAGTTGAGTTCTGGAACCCCCTAAAAACGAGAAGTATAACCCAAAGGAAAAAAAATAAGTTTTTGAACTTATGAGTGGGAAGTGATATTAAAAAGAATTGGTTTTGGGATGTAAAAATTAAGTTGAGTATGGTTAAATGGATTGGACAAATTGGGATTTAAATCAGGGAAAGTTAAAAAAGTTTTGAACTTATAACTCGACTTTGGAATTTCAAGGTGAAATTAAGACTTAACTTGTGGATGTTCAATAGGTTAAATTGGAAAAGAAGTTATGTATGATTTCAAAGCGATTTTGAAATAAAACCCAATGTAACAATAGGCATCAGCACCACTCAACTTAAAAATAAGTATGAAGTAGACTCAAAAAATTATTTATTCGGAAATTATTCAAGTTGAAAGAATGATTTTAATGTATATGATAATGAAACTGAAAGGGTTTTGGAACTCATTGATTTTAAAAAGAGCTTTTCACTTTGGAAAAAGTTAATTTTGGAAATTTGGTAAACCAAATTTGAGAACTATCGATTTTGAAAACATTGATTTTGTGTAAATGAACCTTATATATGATGCATATAAAGAGTATGAGTAGAAAGGTACTATATATATAGTATGATATGTTTTGAGAAAGGTATGCAAAAAAGACATCCCGGTTGAGAATCGAAACTTATAGTAGGAGATCCACTGGGTGGTTCTGCCTAAAACCCTAAGGGTGGGTTCAATGAAATTGGGAGCCCAAGGACGTCCGGACAAAACTCGAGTTCCCAATGATCATTTATTAGGTAGCGTAAGTCGAGTGGTGCTGATGCCTATTGTTACATTGGTTTTGCTATGATGGCAACGTAACCTTTGTTGTAACTGCAATCTACTGCGTTGAGTTTTGTGAAAGTAATTTGATACAAGTATTAAAATTACTGCGATCTACTGATTTAAGTCCTGGAAATTAAAGTTTTGTTAAAATTTGTGGTGGATGCTATTGAATGATGTTGTATATGATTTGGATGTTTATTTATTTAGTATATCCTACTATCATCTTTTTTGTTATTTATAGTATATAAAACAGTAAATTTGATATTTTGAATAAATTAGGAAGTACATTGGAATAATGTATATCCATTCCCGAATGTAAATGGAAATAAAACTTCATTTTAAAAATATTTAAATGATTTTTAATTTAAGAAATAAGAATCGAACTTTGTAACGACCTATAAAATTTTGTTAATTTTTAATGGTTTTATTTAGCGTATTTAATTTGATTTTTGAGAAATTTTAAATAATAATTGAAATTTATAGTCGTTTCAGTATTTAACTTTTACACGTTTGATACTCATTTAATTCAGCAGTCCATTGCCTTTAATTTTTATACTATTCAATTTTCTTCCCAGGCAACAGCTCACATTCCATTTCGCTTATAAATCAGTTTCCACTTTCACTCACCTGCTCACCTTTTCTTCCATCTATCCGTTTAATAGTTATATATAAGTTATAATACGTTTCCCTGATTCATCCCCTTTCCTTTTTTCATTGACATATTAATTCTGGGAAGTGATTAATTTAAAAAAACCATCTTCCCAACATTTCTTTAAACTTTCAGCTAAATTTTAGCTTGTGACCGTTGCTGTACATTTCATTACAGAGGTATGTTACATTATTAATCTCTGAAATTTAAGGGTGAAAATTTTATTTTTCTAACCTTCCTTTCCTACGCTCCATGTTTCCACTTCATTCATTATGACCATTCATTATATATATACACTACATTTGGAAAGTTATAAACGTATAAATTTAGATACGTTTTGTATTTATTAAAAATTTAAAGCTTACCTTTAATTGTGACCTTTTGGTTTCCTTGCTTCCAAAAAATTTGAACCATAGCCATGGTAATAAATTGTTATAAATTTTTGAACTTAATCTAAGATGACCGTTGCTACTAGAATGTTACTTTTCTAATATATTCATTCCTACTTTCATTGACCTTTTATTTCTTCATTTTCCACAGTCTAAAAATAAATAAATAAATAAATGGTTATTCGTTTTATTTTTATTTTTATTCAGTAATCAGCGTGACTCTTGCCATTTTACACCGCACCATATTTGACTGTTGATTTTAGTTCATCATTCTTATTTTAAAAATATAACGCCGAGTAACGTTGCCTTCACAATTTCAAAATTGCTTTAATAGCTCTTGAATCAATGTGTAGCTGTTACTTTGATATTTTTCCGAAATTGTGACTTTCCTCTTTCCTTCCGTTCAAATTTGAAACGTGCTACCATTTACTTGCTTTGATTATTTTCCTGAATCAACGTGAATATTTTTCCTTAAATCCTCAACTGAATCATAGCACGTGATTGTTCTATTTCTTTGGTTACTTTTATTTAGTCGTTTCCATTTACTTCTGTTCGTATTTTCTTCCCTTTTTTATTGCTTCTTCCCAGATTTCTCTTCTTTCCCTCTCTATTGTTTCTTCCTCTTCTATATAAACTTGCCTGGCACTACGAATTTCGGCCTCTCCTTCACCTTTTTCAATCTCCGCTCCTCCACCAAACCCACTCTTCCCCTTGCGCAATATCCATCGAAGATGCAGCAACCCTCCCCTATTTCCTCTACTGTTCGCATAATCAGACATAGGTAAGTTAAGTTTATATTTGCAAGTGTTATATATATATATATACATACACTTTTATATTTGGCTATGATATGGATGATTTCATCAATACACGTCCCCTGTTCGTGCTGTTGATGCATATTCTAGCGTTCAAAGTTGGTGCACATATTTGTTTATATGGAGTATAGTTATGATTTATTGATAGTGGTATAAAAATATAAGATGCATACATATAGTGGTTTATATAAAGTTGTTGGATTTGAATACATATATATACCAAACGTGGTTTCCATTTTTTTTGAAAAGTTTGTTTTGTTTCTAGAAGTGTATGCATATTTAATATGTGTGAGTTGTGTTGAATCTGCAAATGAAGTCTGCATATTTGGCAAGTAGATTTGTATTCATTTTTGTTTAGCTTTGAGTCCATATATGTATATTTTACAAACCATATTGTATGATTTATTTTCTATGTTTGAAAATCCATTATTATATATATGTAGTTTTATAATAAACAGGTTTATAACTTTAAATTTGAAGGTCAATTTACATCTTATTATTATGGAAGTTGTATTGGATTTTTTGAAGTTGTTTATTTTCCTAAGTTCGTATATGACATATATTTATATATAATTATAATAATTATAGATATATCTTTATGGCCTTATATATATACCTATATACTTTGCATACACTTATGTATGGAGTTAGTTTTCTAATATATAAGTTTTCATTTCAGTTGGCATGCATGTTTGCATAAAAGTTAAGGGTGTATATGTGTTTTAGTGTAGACCTGTTGCTTTCGCAAAAAAAAATGTGAATATTTTAAAGTTTATATTAGTTTCTATTTATATATATTGTATAAAGTTTACATTCTAACTTATACTTTCGGTCTGCACAGGTTATAGTATTATATATATTTATAAAATAAGTTATAATATAAGTTATATAAGTAATTCGTGCATCCATTGTATAATTTTTTTATATAAGTCTGTGTACAGTCTTTAATGTTTATGTATAGGTAGTTATATATTAGTTTATATATATAGGTAAAGTGTTTAAAATTTATAATTGTATTGTGAAGTGGATTTTGTACCATATGTATATAGTAGTTTATAAATGAGATTTAAACAGTGTAATTTGTTGAAGTTTTATACATTAATCTTATTTTAAAATATAAATCTTAATGATATTATATACATAGGTCGTATGGGGTGGTTTGGGTCTTAGATTTGTTAATAGAAATTTTGATCTATGTGTAAAATTAAAATGGTTCGGAAAAATTATAAGGATTTTTATTTAACATGTATATATTTTGTTTCAAATGTTAAAACTATTGGTATACGTATGAAAAAAGGGTAAATTATATATATGTGTGTGTGTGTGTGTGTGATTCGACTTTAAATTTTTCTTAGAGATGCAATTTTGATTTTTATTAAAATAGCAAAAATTTCTGTATATATGAGACTGATTTTGACTCAATTCATAAATTCTTGATTATCAGCCTCGTTCGTCCAATTCGTGCCAATCCTACTTTGCTTTGAAATTCGTGCTCGGATTTATAATTCAAATTTCAGTGTCCGTATTAGTGTGCGTATCTATGTCATCTTCTGTATTCTCTAGCCTCGAAAGGTGAGCAATCATTCACGATTAACATACTTTTATTTGTTAAATTTGATTAAATTGAAACGACAATTGAAATATGATGCTGTAGTTATTTAAATTGTCATATATGCTATTATCTGTAATTGTTCACTTATGGGATATGACACCATATCCTATTGTTTATATTTATTTTTGATGATATATGCCTGTCGTTATTATTATTTTCATATCTGTTATCACTCTGCAAATTCCCTGTTAATATAGGAATCACTATGGGTTGAAATGATACATACCTGAACGGACTTTAGAGTAGGAGAATTTCGTTATGGGTTGAAATGATAAACCCAAGGGATTTTCATTTGAATTGAATTTGGGATTTCGGGTTGAAATGATATCCACCCATATATATTTAACTTACGGGTTAAAATGATAAATATCCGTATCCCTTGTCCATAGAATAGAAAATTTTACATCGACGTCGTGGTCTATATGAATGTTTTGAAAATAATTTCTATGGTCTTGAAAAGAAATATATGGTTTTAATGAATATTCATTTAAAGTATTATATATAAAGGTTATTTTATATATAGGTTTTAATATTAAGATAATTTAATTTAGATTGATTTTATTAATATGAAATATGTTTGAGGATTTATTAAATTTGTATTTCTGAAATAGATTTGTGGAATAAATTTTATAAGCTAAGGTTTGAAGATATATTTGGGGCTTATTTGAATTTTTCATTAATTAAGGATTTTATTTAGTTAAATCAATTTGAAACTATTAAATTCGAAACCTTAAAATATGATCATATAACTTGAATTTTTATTTAAGAAATTTAATGGATGTTTCATGTCTAAAGAAATAGAAGGTAATTTATAGGAAATGTAAATTTAAGGTCATATAAATAATATTGAATTTATTAAGTGAATATTTCAAAACTAAATAATAGTGTAGTCAAGTTGGGAGATAAACGCAAGTATCAAAGTTTAGTCTTTGAAATGTTGAATATTTAAAGCTCCGAAATATATTAACTTCGAATTATATTGAAATTTAAATGGTTTATTTTATGGGTCAAATCCGTATTTAAAATAGATAAAATTTGAATTAGTTTAGACCGAAACTAAATTGAATGGTAATTGATAAATTTTGATTTAATTAAATTTGAACGGGAAGGTCAGGTTGATTTTTGAAGCGATTTGTGAAGTTTGAGGAAATAAAAATACTTTACTTCATAAATTATTGGATATATATACTAATTTGGAAAATAGAGATATTTGAAATGAAAATGATATTTTAGTTTTGAAATATAAATAAAATTGAAATGACCACGGTGTTATAGTGTATATTTCCACCATGTAGATAGTTCCTTGGATCCTTAGAGGATGGTTATCCCAAACATCCTCTAAGTTAAATATATTTCAGTTGATATTTCACTTGAGTTGGATTTATATATATAAGAATGTTAATGCTGACTCGAGTGTTTTGTGTTTAGCTTTACGCTCGGGTCAGACTGAGAGACACAGCATTAGAGACTCGCCTTTGGAGTTTGGAGCTTCGTTGGAGGTCCAACTATCGATTCAGCTTTCAGCTTTTCCAGTTGATTATTTCAGAGGAGTCATTGGTTCGTACTGAAGACTTCACTATATTTGAGATATTCAGATGTACTTTATTTCTAACTCAGATTAATATAGTAGCTTCCTGAACTACTATTCTTTATCTATTCTGCTGCATTATATTACTCTGTGTCTGTGATCTGTGATGTTTTATTTACCATATATGTTGAGTTTGCCAAATTTAAATTAACAACGTGGTGTTTTGAATTATTCAAGTCGGACATGTATGGTTTTATTGTTGATGTGAATGATCCAAAATAGCGAGTCGTTACAGTTGGTATCAGAGCCCTGGCTCTAGGCAAAACATAGCATATATGGTAAATTAATTACGAAATCACTATCGTTCGAGCATGAATTCCTTTCTCTCGATTGGAAGTTCTTTGAATTTTGGAACATCCCTCAGTTTCGAAATCCATTTTTGTCCCTCACTATTCGTATTCTTCGGAAATTATGGAGCATCCTAGAGTTCTACGATATGATTGGAAAGGGGGTGAACTCCTTTACAATTGGCATCGATTCACCGGAGATTTTTGTATCCTCGGTTTACGATGCTGCTATATTTTGATATGCCAAATTCTATCTCTGATGCTCGAATGTCGATTTGTTTTGGAATTCCGCATCGATTATATTCCTGAAGTCACGGTTGACCCGGTTAAGGTCTCCCGCGATTTATAGAAGTATATCCATCTTCTATTTTGTAATTTAATTATCTCATCTTCGATCGAGTTTATCTTCGAATCAGGATTCTATTGATTAGAGTTTCTGTAATTTAAATCTCTATCTTTGTTTTGAAAATCCATTCTAGAATCATCCTTTGAAAATCGGGTTTTGTTTGTATTTTTGAAATTATTTTATATATCGAAATTTTTATTTTGATAACTATGATATTATTCTACATATAAAGGTGAAAATGTTTACGATAAGGATTTGAAATTTTGAAAATTTATAGGAAATTGATTTATATAAAAATAATTTATAACTGAAGGGTTAAATTTGAAATTCGAGAATTGAATTCCTGTATTTTGAAATTGGTTTTAAGATTTTGGAAAATATATAAAAATAATACGATTTTAAAGTATTTTTCCGAGTAAGAAATGTTTCGAATGAGTTCAAATGAATTCCAATAATTTTGAAGAAATTTCAAAGAAGTTTTCAAGAAAATAGAAGTTCAGAACTCACTTATGTCGCTGGAAAATAATTTCAGTGATGAGTGCACGCATCATCGACATTGATTTTCAAGTTTCAAAGTGGGGTAGAGGCCACTTTAATAGCTTCGCTATGTGAGTGATTTTGTGAAACCGTTTTTGATTTCAAATTCTGAAGTAATTTGATATTTTCGAAAGATATATGTATATATTTGAAACAATTTAAAGTGAGACCGATATTTAGTCCTCGAGTTTCGGATTTGATTTGGTATAACCTATCTACTGAAATTGATATATTGCTTTATTGTTGATTTTCAACTCTTGAATTGGAAATTTGATTTCCCTAACTATTTTAAATATTCAAACACATCCAAATCGAAGTTAACTATTCAAAGCTAAGAAATTTCGAAGAGGATAAAATATTAGATAAAGCACATAAGTCCAGTTTTGTATGTTTAAGTTTTAAACCTTTTGTTAAGTAGACTATTTTGAATTATACTAATATGGAATTAAGTTTTGAAAAAAATTATTTAGGTTTTAAATAATGGTTTTCAGAAAGGTAAATTGGATATATCAAATAGAAATAAACAGTTTAAAGGTTTTAAAGGGATACTTATAAATTTGGAAACCATTTTGAGTATAATTGACTTTGTGAAAAATATTTGGTTTTGAAATAAGATTGGAATTAAAACCAGTACTTATATGATGATTTTGGAAATGAATTTGTCGACTTGAATTATGTTAATTTGGAAACTGGGATTTTTTTTCTAAACCTATTATTTGGGGAACTTTGAAATTGAGATAGTTAATTTGGAAGAAAATTTGTTGAAATCATATATGATTTTGAAACTGAATTGATATTGAAATAATTTGAAAATGAGAACCTTATATTATTAAGTACTTGATTTGGGAGTGGTCGAACTTATATAAAATGGATTTGTATAAGTATAAAGTTGGTTTGAAATCTATTGATTTGAAAGGTACTCAATTTGGAAAGTGAATTTTATATAATCGAAGTCTATATAAGTATGATTTGATATATTATTGATTTGGAAAGTATTCGATTTGAGAATGAAATCCTATATATAATGGACTTTATATAAGTATGATATTTGAAAGTGATTTGAAAAGGTACTATATGATATATATTTTCCAAGTAAAGATACGAAAAGTGCCTTCTGCTTGATATCCGCTTTGTGGCCACATTGCGGATTCATTCTATCGATATTATTCTCTCTGATTTTTGGTTTTCCGGATGTGATACTCGAGTGTTCCCATCATGGCATAACCCATGGTTTTTTTCTCTCGGGACTGCATAGCGCAACTACCTGGCTGAGTCTGGACTAGGGGTACAGATTGTTTCCTGGGGGATCCAGGCGTAACCATTGTGTATCCTGCAATCTGTGTAGGTCGCGATTAGTAGCGAAACTGCTTGGCTGAGACGGCCTAAGGGTACGATTGTTTCCTGGGGGATCCAAGCGTAACCATTGTGTATCCTGCACCCTGCTAGTCATCATGGCGTAACTCACAGGGCTGAGAAAGCTTACATATACGAATTGTTTCCTGGGGTACCCAGGCGTAACCATAGTGTATCTGTGAACCATGGTCGGACAAAGGTTTTGGTTTGGTTGTTTATTTGGATTGTACTTTCCATATTTGTTTTTAAAGGTTTTCAAGTATTTTCACTAGGTGTTGAAATGAGTCTACTTAGTACTTGAAGAATTCTAGCATTGCGCCTGATCAACGCATGGCCAGAGTCTGTAAGAACGAGGATAAACTTGTAAAAACATCGAGTTATAAAAGTATTTTCGAAAAAAAAATTGTTTCGATATAATAGTATTTTATTTTAAAAGTATTATTATAAGGTATTTATTATAAAAGTATTTTCCAACAATGAAATTTTGTATTAACAAGTGAAATTTAAATTCTTATGGTTCTAGATTAATTATTCGTGCCCGATAATATCCCATGAATCTACCTTATCTACTCAGCTTTATTTATTCACCTATATTCTGTTTTTCCGAATCTACCTTCCTTTCCTTTTTGAATATAATCTTTAAAATATTGTTTATTTATATACTGCATTGTTTAATAGAAAATTTGGTGTTAAATATTTTAGGATTTTTAATTAAATAAAATTTATTTAGAATAAATTATGAATTTATAAATTATGAATTATGGATTTAATGTTTTAAATAGCTTCTTTGTAAATATAACTAATAATGTAAATAATTATTTTGAAATAGTTTTCATATATTTATAAAGTTATTATTTAAAACTTATAAATGGTATTTATAAAGGAAGCAAACAAATTTACGAATGGGTTTGTATTTTTTTTTTAAGTATTAAAGAAAATTTAATTTCAAATGAAGTTTTCAAATGAATATTTCAAGTCAAATTTATATGGTCTTAAATTAATTGTCTATCCTTGTCTTTCAATCTATTTATCTTTCTGGTTGTTTCTATTCTCCTACCATCTTCCTTTTCGGGGACGAAAAGTTTTGAGTGAGGGAGAGTGTAACGACCAGCAAAATTTTGTTAATTTCTAATGGTTTTATTCAGTGTATTTAATTTGGTTTTTGACAAATTTTAAATAATAATTGAAATTTATATCCGTTTCAGTATATAACTTGTACACGTTTTATACTCATTTAATTTCAGCAGTACATGGCCTTTAATTTTTAAACTGTTCCATTTTCTTCCCAGGCAACAGCTCACATTCCATTTCGCTTATAAATCAGTTTCCACTTTTACTCACCTACTCACCTTTTCTTCCATCTATGCATTTAATATTTATATATTAGTTATAATACGTTTCCATGATTCATCCCCTTTCCTTTTTTCATTGACATATTAATTCTGGTAAGTGATTAAATTAAAAAAACCCATCTTCCCTTCATTTCTTTAAACATTCAGCTAAATTCTAGCTTGTGACCGTTGCTGTACATTTCATTAAAGAGATACGTTACCTTATTAATCTCCGGAATTTAAGGATGAAAATTTTATTTTTCTAACCTTTCCTTTCCTACACTCTCTGTTTCCACTTCTTTCATTATGACCATTCATTATATACACACTACAGCTGGAAATTTACAAAAGTATAAACTTAGATGCGTTTTGTATTTATTAAAAATTTAAAGCTTACCTTTAATTATGACCTTTTGGTTTCCTTGCTTTCAAAAAATTTGAACCTTAGCCACAGTAATAAATTATTATAAAATTTTCAACTTAGTCTAAGATGACCGTTGCTACCAGAATCGTTTCTTTTCTAATATATTCATTCCCACTTTCACTGACCTTTTATTTCTTCATTTTTCCACCGTCTAAAATAAATAAATAAATGGTTATTTGTTTTATTTTTATTTTTATTCAATAACCAGCGTGACTCTTTCCATTTTACACCACACCATATTTGACTGTTGTTTTTCGTTCCACATTCTTATTTTAAAAATATAACGTAGAGTAACGTTGCCTTCACAATTTAAAAATTGCTTTTATAGCCGTTGAATCAATGTGTAGCTGTTACTTTGATATTTTTCCAGAATTGCGACTTTTCTCTTTCCTTCCGTTCAAATTAGAAACGTGCTACCTGTTAACGCTAAAAATGTACGCTAACACCCCAATGTAAGTTGTAGTACAGTGAAAGCACCACATATTGGTACGGAAACTGAAAATAAGCAGAAAATAGCAGAGAATTAGTAAAGAGACAATAGTTTTTATAGTGGTTCGGCTTAATGTCAAGCCTACGTCCGCTTAATCTCTTTTATTATTGATTTGATTACAACTCTTTCAATGATCCTTCAGTACAACACAATTAAGATGCGTAGCTAGAACTTCGACGTAGAAAAGCTCTTTGAATTCATGTTGAATGAGTTAGATCTTTCCCAAACTTCGTTGAAGCATCTTCGGTGTTTGAAGTGTTGAAGGAGTCGAGAAAATAGCAAAGTATTGGCGTTCCAGAAGTAATCCAAAAGTCCCCTTTCCTGGTGGAGTAGGCAGGATATTTATAGTGAAAATGTAGAAGTAGGTCGTAGGTCGTGGGCGACATAAGTTTAGGTCGTAGGTCGTGCGCGACATAAGGTTAGTTTATAGGTCGTGAGCAACCTAAGGGACACGGGCTATGTCTTAAAATGGTTATGCTTGATCAACTGCTTCTGCTGGTAGGTTGTAGCGACCTATAGGAGTAGAAGGCGACTTATATGGAGCGACTTAGAAGAGTTACCGACTTAAGGTTGGGAGCGACCTATATGCAAGCGGCTTTATTCTGTTTTAACTCGTTAGGTCGCTGTACCTTTTAGGTCGTTAGGTCGCTGATCCCTTTAGGTCGTTAGGTCGTTGAGACATTTAGGTCGCTTAGGTCGCCGAGATACTTAGGTCGCTGAGGCGCTGTAGTGATCATTCAACTGCTATGTTATGCCGTTGATCTGCTTAGATCGTTAGGTCGTTAAGTCATTGAGTTGCTCTCATGCTAGCTCGTTAAATGCTTAGATCATTAGGTGGCTTGCTTCTTAACTAGTTAGGTCGCTTGCTTCTTAGCTCATTAGGTCGCTTGCTTCTTAGCTCGTTAGGTCGCTTGCTTCTCTTGAGAAATTGAGTCGCCGTTCAGAAAGGGATTAACACTTGCCCCTCGAAGTATATGCCTATGTTATAGGTCGTGTGCTTCTATTCAACTTTGTTAGGTCGTGGGCGACTCAAGAAGCTTGTTAACTCGTGCACCTATTCGTTTTCTCCTCTTTCTCCAATATAAACCATTAACTCGCTTTGTCCACTTCACTTTATTGCTTACACTTTGCCGCCATTGCCATGCTTGAGCTCAAGAACTTCAAAGCAAAATTCCCTTCCTTGTTGCTTCGATCATCGTTCCCAACAACAAACCTAGGTAAATCGATCATTTATCCATTGTTTCTACCATCGATTTCTCCATAACCAATTTCACACAGTTTTCATTAACCAGCTGTAAGATTACTTCTGGTTCGCCCTCCGATCACCATTGAATCATTGGTAATTCTTTAAAAATGAATCGTCCTAGGATTTCACAGAGTTGTTTGGCGAATGTTTTGAATTTTTGTAGTTTAACGATGGTTTCTGGAGATTTGGAGGTGACGATGAGGCTTTAGATGCTTGGAGGAGATGAAGGGTGTAATATCCCGGAATTTTTAACAATATCAATTTAATAATCTATAGTTAAAATTAAATTGATATTGATAATCTGATGATAATTATTCAGATAAATTTAATAATCTTCTTTAATAAATATTTAAATTGGTTATTTTATCTTTTAAATGATATAAATTGATTTCTATTTATAAATAAATATATGGTTTATATTTTAAATAGATTGGTTTTGTTTTAATTTTAATAAGTAAAGCATATTTTCTAGTTTTATTATTTATTATAATTTTGGGAAAATTTGTTTTATTTAATATCTAAGCTTTTCAAAATTAAATAAATAATTTTGGTTTAAATTTAATGATTAAATCATGTTTTAAAATTCTAATATATATATTTCAATTTGTAAATTTTGTTTTTAATTAGTATTGAGTTTTAAAACTATTTCATAAATAAAAATATGATTTAAAATTGATATGAAAATATTAAATGTTTTAAATTAAATTGGATTTAGTTTTAAATTTAGAATAAATTCAATAAAATGTTTTATGGTTTAATAAAATGGATATTTTATTAATAAAAATATAATCTCTTGTAAAATGATTTTAATTTAGTAAAAAGAGATTTATAAAAGCAATATTAATATTGTATTGTCTTTATAAATAAGATTTGAATAAAATTTGTAATTTTTATTTCAAATTGAATTTATATTTATAATTTGATTTGAAATTGTTTGGTTTTGAATTTAATTTGAATTTAAATTCCAAAGTATAAATTTTAAATTGTTTAATTGATTTAATCTTTAATATGTATAAGTTCATTTATAAACATAATTTGTTTTTATTTCTTTTGTAAATACATACACATGTTTAAATTTAAACTAACATATTAACTTAGGATTACACACACATTAATTTGTAATTAGTACTAATCATTTTTTTAAGAAAACAAGTGTTTGATTCATGCATTGATTAAACATGTGTTGCATTCATATGCATTCAAATTAACAAGTGTTCAAAAAACTAATTTACAATGTGACAAGTGTAAGATTTAGTTTTTATTTCTCTTTTCTTTTAATTAAATCTGAAAATCACATTTATATAAACTTGCTTCTTTATTCTTATTTGTTTTTTTATCATTCCTTAATCAAAAGAAAAGATCAAAATTCATTTTTCATATGCATAAATGAAACCTGCATTCTGAACATCCTCAAATACAAAAACCTGCATACTCCACTCCACTTCAAAATCAAATCCACCTTCACCTAAAATTCAAATCACAAGCCTGCATTTTCTAACCATGTTCAAAAATCTGCATTTGATTCATCTACAATCTGCATATTCAAATAACAAATCTGCATTCCTCAAATCAAGTGAAACCTGCATATTCAAATATAAAATCTACAACCCCTCAAATCCAAAAACCTGAATACTCCACTTCATTTCAAAATCAAAATGAAGCCTGCATGTTTTCCTGCATTCTGTTTAAACCTGGAATGGATGAAGCCTGCATCTTTTCACCTGAATTACATAGCATGCATTTGGGAAATTGGCAAAAGCATCTGCATGCATGTAGGAATTGTAGTTATGGAGCATGAGCTTTCAAAATTGCAACTCAGATTAAATCAACAAAAGAGCATGCCTGCATTTCTGGTAATTTCTGCATATTCAACCGAGCTCTGTATTTTTTTAAAGGTGAGTAACAATTTATTTTAAAAACTAATTTAAATTGATATGGTTGCTCAAATTGTTTACTGATGTGTATGATGATAATGTCTGTATATAAGTATGAGTTTGAATGCTTGCTTGCTAGTGATGAATTCTTTCCTGATCTTGATTCCTGACTTAAAAATATAATTCAAAATTCATGAACTTAAGATCTAACCTATGTTTAGATGCAAATTTTCAAATAAAACATGTAGATATCCTAATTAAAGTATTAGATTTTATTTAGGATAATAAACTTGTTTCTGGACTCTAGAAACTGTAAGAACATCATGCATGTTTCAATTTATTTCAAACCCAATCTAATTAAGATGATAATTCAGTAATACAAATCAAAAATGTAAACTGAAACTTGATTTTTAAATCAAGTATTGATTTTTTTTTAAGTGTTTGTTTCATTTAATGTCTGGTATGGAACAATAGTATGAATTGGGCAAATTCATGCAATCTGTAGTTTAAGGGAACTCAAATTTTCTTTCAAGTTATTAAGTAAGGATCATATATCCTTGGAAAAATCTGAGAAGTAATTTAAGTTTGCTAGATTGATTGCAGATTTGGATTTTTAGAACTTAACCCTAGTTTTGAATGGGTTTGTGCTTTGAGTCAGTTTGAAGAGTAGGGTTGACCGGGTGATCTGGTACTTTGGGAATGTGTAGTTGATAAATGAAGGAGCTCGAGGTTGGAATGGGTGGACTGTAGGTGGTCGGAGCGACTTGCAATCGCCGTTGACAGGTTTCGAGTTGAAACCTGTAAAAAAAATTCCAGGTTTTAAAATTTTTGGGGTGAAGTTTGATCCATGGGTTTTTTGTTCGACCTGATGGTTGCTGTGGGGTGTTGTTGGGTTTCTGGTAGTGGCTGGATCATCTCTGATGATCGCCAGAGGTGATGCGACATGATTTCTGGTTAACGGTTTTGGTTTGGATGTGTTCTAGGGGTAGGTCTGTGTTTCCTCGAAGTGGATAGGGAAATGACTCGGGGAAATAGAGCATGAAACTCGAAGTAAAAACAAGGTTTCTCGGGTCAACCTGTAGTTTACAGGTTACACAGTAAACTGTGTATGTTTTTAAAAATTTGGGTTTTAAACTTTTAAAATCTGGGTTTTTGAAAATTTAAAATCTAAAGTTTTGTTTAAAGAAAAGTTTATGTTTAAAATCAAATTCAAGTTTGAATTTTTGAAGTGGATTCAAATTCCAGGTTTTGAAACCTGATTTACTGTTTTTTTTTTAATCTGAGTTTTCTTTTCGAACTTTTAAAATCTGCAGTTTCATGTTTAGAGTAAAACAAAGTTTAGAGTGCAAGGTTTATTGTCGTTAACTCTGTGGGTGATTCCAAAATGATTGTAACGAGATAATGCCTTCAGTTTCGTTCGAACCCGGAACGAACTTGTTTGGATTGAATGCTTTCAGAACATCATCAGGTGGACGATGAGCATTCTAAGTGATATATCCTATAAAGGTAATCGTAGCCTCAAGCCTCATCAACCGGGAATGGGTAAAACAGGGGCGGTGCAACAAGGCTTCGTGGGTCGCACCCACTGGAGGGCAAGATTTACCCCTGTCTAGATGTCCCTTTATATTTTTCGGCTGTGTGGGGCGATTGCTAGCTAGAATCGTCGGGGTTGTCTTGTTTGGAACTGTTCAGTAAGGAATGGGTCCGGCTTTGTGTTGCAGGGGATTGGGAGTAATCCTCGGTACGTTGATCTAGGCCACGTACTGTGACTGGCGGTACCCCAGTAGCCCAGCCATTGTATGGAATCCAAAATCAAATAAGTGCCAACGGTTTTGATTGTATTACCCACTTTTGTGGCTAGTAGCTGGAATTTAATAGATGTAACAATTTCGGCTATTTCATATTTATTTGAAAACCCTAGACACTATTATAATATCATCAGAGTTCCTATCAAATGTTTTAGTTAGCGTAAGGTAAAAACTTTTCCATGTTTATGTGTGGGAAGTCTTACATGATACCTTTCTATTCAAAGGGTTTTTAAAAGTTAAGCAACTTTAACCTGTTACTCACACCAGACCCATGTCTGACCCGGAGTTATTTCTGTTTTTCTTTAACTCTTAGGTACTTAAATTTTTACGAGTAGCCAACGGAATTCAGGTTAGGATTTAGGTTAGCTTGACGAATTTTGGGGAGCAATGGAGCAGGAGGCTTCTACATGTAGCTATAGAGTTTTCCGCTGTGTGTTCTCTGAGTTGTTTGTTGTATTGAGTTGTATAACTTGACAGGTGTTTATAACTTTCTAGTATGAGTTGATTATGCTGTGTATCTCTGATAATGATTGTAAACTATGTAATATTTATGTTATTAATATAATTTATTCATTCCATTGTTTAGATTCTGATGTGTTGTTCCTTTCTTCTCTTCTATCTTTTCTTCTTCTATCCCTTTCTTTCTTAAAGATGATGCGATTTTCTGGGAGTGGAAAGTCGGGTCGTCACAAAGGGATATTTATTTAATGGGTTAGTGGATTTTAGGTTAAGCCGTGGTGCTACTGGTGATGTAAGGGCGGTGGACGCGTGGCAACGTGTGAGTGGAGAGCAGGCCTTAGGGTTTTTTGATAGGCGAAAGTTTGGTACTTCCGAGCTACTTCAAGAGGGACCTAATGAATCGAACGAACTAAGAGCCTTGCGACTTAAAGGAAGCTGAATGACTTTAGAACTTCCGACTTAACTTGCATAGCATACTTCTTTGGACGGGATAACCCTCTTAACGACCTATTATTGGGTCGCACTGCGATCTGGGCGACTTAACTTCTTGCGTCATAACCTTTAGGTCGCTGGTGTATTCGAACGAGCTAACACTTAAACAAATATGCTTTGTCTTGACCTAAAGCCTTATGCCATAGCCCGTAGCATAACTGTAACTCGCAGGAGCATGAATAATAAACCCCATAACTCACATGGAGCGAATTAAGGAAGCTTCGACCTACGCTAAGTCTTTTGAACTTGATCACTTATAAAACTTGACAGCACTTAATTGAATCTTCAACTTGAATTTCCAGGATAAACTGCTTGAACATGTTGCATTTTTCCACAGATTGAATTAACTTTTATGCTAACAACCTGTCAAACACAACCTTTGTAGAAAAAATAGGATGGATATACTCACCATCGACTGCCCACATCGAGTGATGGTTTAGATCAAAGAGACAACATTTTACTTAAGTAAAATAATATGAATTTGATTAAAGATGAAGTGCTGTGAATCGACTGTCTTAATAAAGTGTCAACACAAAATTCACACAGCTATAACTGCTTATTGTTGAATATTATCTGCATTGATACTACACTTAGTTTTAACTCAATAACAAGCCTCGAATCTTCCTTAATTGATATGTGTTAACCAGTATTATTTCAAGTTTTACTTTATTTACTTGTTATTTAAGTAGCTTTGCACAACACTTCACACGCTTTTAGGAAACGTGCACCTTCATATTTGAATATCCAGTTCCTTGTGTAGAATGACTTCTCAACAAGCACAAGAAGAGGTGGTAAGGCGAGCTGAAGGGGTTTTCCCAATAGCTAACCCTTGGAGAGTCCCTTGGAAAGAGCTTAAACCACTCTGAATCAACGGGTTTTCAGTCAGTTATGCATTCGGTTCGGCATTGTTGAAGAAGACGCCCTGCTCCCAGGTGTAAATGACACTACTGACAGGCCACCTCCTGGTTCTATTGCAGTTAATCGCCAAATGTGCCTGAACGGAGCTATTCCCCCTTTCAATGATTTTCTTCAGATGCTCTTTCTTCGATTAACTATCTCTCCTTTCCAGTTACACCCTAATAGCTATGCCATTTTGATGGGATTGTGCGTACTGTTCAGGAGGACGCTCGACCGTCTTCCGAGCTTTGAAGAGATTTGCTATTTGTGCACATTTGCGAAGAACAAAGATCATCCTTCTATTACGCTTGTGAGGGGCGCAAGAAACCGTAAACTGGTTACTGATCTTCCAGAAAGTGCCCACGGGTTTTTAAATCAGTTCTTCTTCGTCCGCTGCCCACTGGGATTCTACGACATATGGTGAGTCGGAAGTAAGACTACTTATCTCCGTTCACTTGATTTGTGAGCCTTTCAAAATTCAAGTCGTCAAGTGCTAACTTCATTCTCTATGTTTACAACAATTCCTCCTTCCTCAAGAGATTCTAGCCATAGACCGACTTTTGATAGACTGAGTGATGTAGCTGTTGAGGAGAGAAGTATTAAATTCCTACTTAAGGGCAAGTTTTTGCACCAATTTGGACTTTTGCACCCTTCTCGATCTATTCAGCCCCGTGATGCCCCTAGTTCTCATGAAGAAGTGTCAGATGCCCCAGCATCCATGAAGGAATCCGCACTGAAGGAATCTATTGTTGAGTCTTCGTTAGTGAAGTGCTCCAGTTCCGTTGGTCGTGAGGGATTATCCGGCAAATCTGAACTTCTTCCAGTTATTAAAGAAGAGGAACTTCCTCAACGTTCTGGGAAAGCTACTGGAGAATCTGGTGAGGGAGCCGAGAAAGAAAGTCTTGTTATAAAGAGTGCAAAGTGTGTTGAAGAGGGCATGACTCATTCCATTTATCATGATGGTGATGATGTCTTTGATGGACTGAGTGACCTTATGGTGACTTCCTAAGAGCTTTTCAAAGATGACACCATCACCTCTAAGCTTGTTTCTCCATTAGTTGAAGCGACGTCTGTTTTGCGGTCAACTCTGTCAATCCAAGAATTGACTCTCAAGCCAAAGAGTTGTTTGTAGCTTGACGCGCATAGTTCACATGACACACACACTTAGGATTTTGGCAATTATGTACTTAGCTTCTTTACTTCGAAGATTTCTAAACTTGTCTCTTCTTCATTTTCAGGTTTTCCAATGGGATGTAGTGGTTCGTATTATGACGACTTTCAACGCTATGGGAGGCGCGTTTCTTACGACCGCAGGCATTATTTTCCTGCCCTAGAGAAACGATGAGGAAAGAGCTGCCAGAAAAGCTCGCGAGAGGGAGGCTTATGAGGAGCGGTACGGTAGAAGAGATGACCGCCATGACTCTCACCAAAGGGATGATGACTCTCATAAAAGAAAGTCTCACGACGACAAAGGGAAGAGTTATGAAACTGAGGAGTCCAGCAAGCGGGCCAAGCCCAGCGAAAGAACTTCAGCTGAAATCTCTAAAGTGCCCGCTACTTCTATTTTTTTAGACATCCCTTCTAGCTCCCCTGCCCTCAAAAGACGTGAGATTCAAACAATCATCAATAGGCCTACGTATCAAGTTGAGAATACTCCACCTGCACTCCAAAGTCGGTTTCTAAACTGGTGTTTAAAAGGAGTACGCTTTGACTTGGACTTGGTCCCCATTGACAAACAGGCTATGCTAAGAAATCTTGATGTTGTTAGGCTTGACATTGAAAGAATGTCCGGGTGGCAAAAGCTAGTCGATGAGCTTCAATGAGTGAACCGTCTAAATCTTGAAGCTATGCTGACCATGGAGAGTGACAAATCTGAATGGCAAAAAGTTCTTGACCAGTATGACACGGAGATGAAGAAAGTCACTGCATATAATGAGAAACTCGAAGTTGAAGTCAAGCAACTTAAAGATTACCTTACTACCTCTTCCACTTGTTATACTCAAAAGGCAGAGGTGCTTCAAAATCAAGTAAGAGATGCCCATGCTAGTCAATGAGATACTGAGGCTAGACTTGAGGCACAGCAGAAAATTGTGGAAAGCTACCGCACTGATGTTGCTCGGTTGCGGGAAAAGACTAGCTCCCAAGATATGGAGATTGAAATGTTAAAAGCTCGGCTTTCTAAGGTTGAAAAAGAGCGTGACGAGGCCATTGTAGGCAAAGCAGCAGCTGAACAGTCACATGAGGAGACGAAGGCCAATGTCAGTTCTACTTTATTTGAGATTTACATTCGCAGCGTCTTGGGGCATGGCAGTCTCTCGTTTTTGTCCCAAAGTATGACATTACTCTAGCTGAAGTGTGGGAGGCGGCGGTTGAAATGTTTAAAGGTGTCGGCTATGCTGAGGAGGGTCTTGAGGCTCATTTTTTGGACAATGAAGGTCAAGCCGCCCTTACTAGAGGAAAAGAACAACTCGCCAAAGAACGAACCAAAGCGGCGGGAGGAGAGCATTTAGGGAAGACACGTTGGCCGAACCGACTCATCCTCCGACTTCGGTTGACGTCGATATTATTGGCTCTAGTTCTTACTCTCCGCCTCCTGCCAAAGCCGAGACCGAAATTACAACTGCCCACACCGAGGTCCAGGAAGACATCGAAGCCCACGATTTTGAAATCGACGTGATAAAGTCAACTCCTCTAGGTAACTTCAACATTGATCTAGCTCAAGTGGACTACTTGTTTGCTTCACATGAGTCTGATGAACTTCTTGATTACTATTTAAACCTTGACGTGTCACTGTCTCCTTTTTTTGTGGGAAATACTGACGTTTAATTCTTCTTCTTCTGTAGTGAAAACAACAAGTACCGCACAAGCTTCGCCTCCTCCAGCTGTTGCTCCTTCATCTCTTCAAGTTACTCCTTCTCTTGCTTCTCAATCGGGGTCTCGAGAAGAACAGATAGAAGCTCTTCAAGGTGACCCGGCTGCTTTGTAAGAGCAGAAAACTGAAGGGCTTGAAGATGGTGAGAGGACCCCGGAGGAATTCACTGCCGACGATACAAAGTTGATTGATCTTATTGCTCTGGGCAGCGAATCTTCTTCAAAGAAGAGGGGCAAGCGTGGAGTTTCGAAGAAAAGGAAGGAGACTTCTGCTGGTGATGAGAAAGAAGAAGAGGACCCGATTGCGCCTCTTTCTCCTCTTTCCCCGATCCGTTCAAGCCGACTTAAGAAGTTAACCATTAGGTCGGCCGAATTCTCCAAAGGCAGAGGGAAGAAGAAATGATGGGTCTGGCTTTATCCTTCTTGTTTTGCTTTTTTTCTTTTTTCCTGTATTGACTGGAGATTGTGTGGGTACCGGCCCCTGCTTTCTGAAACCTGCACATGTATACAGATTTTTATAGTATGGAATAAAATGATTATTTTTACTTGTACAAACTTTTGTCTATATTTATAAATGAATTTATTCCTTTTTATCACACAAGTTTCTTTATTTTCTTTGTACGATATTGCAGTGTACTCGTGGTATGTTGCTTGAGCGTTGCTTTTGTTAATGCAGCTATATTATATTGCCCCCATACCACGGCTTATTGCAATCTTCTCCATTTTGAGAAAACTTGTAGTCTTACTCTAGAGAACAATTTTTCCACTTTGAGAAGACTTGTACTCTTGCTTTGGAGAATACTTCTTCCATTTTGTGGAAATATTATTCTACTCTTGTAGAGTGTGCTTTGTATTGGAGAAGTTTTCTTTCTCTTTTCTTTGAAAAAGTATTTTACACTTCACTTTCGGAGATGGTCGCTTTTATTTTTGAGAAGTGGGTTCCCCTACGCGGTAAATAGGCCTTCGAAGAGGACTTTGATTTGTTTGTGCCTCCGAAGACGGCCTTTTGGTTTGTGCCTCTGGAGAGGGCTTTTGTTTGTTTGGGCCTCCGAAGAGGGCTTTTTATTTGTGCCTCTGGAGAGGGCCTTTTGTTTTTTCCTTGTACGCGCGGAAGTGAGCCTCCGAAGAGTGCTTTTGTTTGTGCCTATGGAGAGGGATTTTTGTTTTTTCCCTGTACGCGGGGAAGCGTGCCTCCGAAGAGGGCTTTGGGACTTCAACTTGGTGAAGTGGGCCTCCGAAGAGGGCTTTGGCACTTCAGCTTGGTGAAGTGTGCCTTCGAAGAGGGCTTTTGCCTCCGTAGAGGGCTTTTGGCACTCCCCCCTTGTGAGAAGAAGTGGGCCTCCGAAGAGGGCTTTTGGCTCTTCCCCCTTGTGAGGAGAAGAGGGCCTCCGAAGAGGGCTTTTGTCTCTTCCCCCTTGTGAGGAGAAGAGGGCCTTCGAAGAGGGATTTTGCCTCCAAAGAGGACTTTGTTGTTCGCCTGGAAGGTTGCATCTCACAGTTAAGTGGATCCACGGAGCAGACGCAAGCTACCTAACTGGATGTTTGTTTGCACAAACGATCGCAATTAACTAGCAAGGGTTTGGAACCTTCACTTTGGGAAGGTGGCCTTTCGGTGGTTCCACTAACCTTTTGGTTGAGGCACAAGATTCCATTTTGGCTGTTCTTTATCTGCTTGCCCATGTCTTTCCACCATCCGCCTCTCAGCGATTCCTCGTTATCGTGTCCAAGCACATGTTCTTTTCCTTTGCAAGTTGTTTTCTTTTTTCCAGAGAAGTGCATTTCATTGTTAAGTGAATCCACGAGTCAGACGCAAGCTACTTGATCGGATGTCCGTTTGCACAGACGATCGCAATCAGTTAGCAAGGGCCTGGAACCTTCACTTCCGGAAGGTGCCCCTCCGGTGGAATCACCAACTAATTGTAAGAAGCACTTTTGATGTAGGAATTGAATGTGGAATTTTCGTGGCTTGGTATTTGATTGTTGAGTGATTTGTAGGAATCGCTTGGCCTTGAATGTGTTGAATAAGTAAGCTTTGCTTTGATAGACTGCATTATTAAATGCACATTTCAGCAATATATTTAAGTTATATGCACATCGAAATGAGACAGGCATTTTACAGTAGTAAAGAACACAAGATTTATAGTAAAATCAGTGTGAATCAATACAAAAATGATACATCCATAATCATTTTACAAATTTAAACATTGCTTTTAAGTAAAATATGGACGAAAGTGCTCGCTGTTTCAGGCTCTCAGAATTGGATCTCATCAGTACTTAGAGCTGACAAGACTTTCACAGGGACCAATCCCAATAATTGACCTTTGCCAGAGCATGAATACTTTGCCAGAGAATCTGCCTTCATGTTCACTTCCCGGGGTATATGGCTTATTATATATAGACCAAAATCATTAAAAAGCTCCCACGCCTTTGACAAGTAAGCACGCAGATTTCCTTCTTTAGTCTGACACTCTTTCTTGACTTGGCATAGAACAAGCCGGGGCATATCTCAAAGCGCGAGCATATCTTTCCATCTCACCCCAACTTCTGCCCGCTGGGTGAGGACCCCATGTGATATCATTAATGATAGGCCTCTCGGATTCCTGCGCTGCAGCCCTCTTAACTGAGCCGCATTGATAAGCAGGAATTTGTTGCCTCTGAGTAGATGAGGTTGGGTCATTTCTGTTTCTCTTCACATATTGCTGAAGTTATTCTATCTCAACAGCTCCTCAATCAAACTCTTTAAATGGCGACATTCATTAGTGTCATGGCCAGGTTGATTGCGGAATCGACAGAATCTTCCATTATGCGCAACATTTTGCCCAAGCCTCAAATTAGGTGGTTTAGGGTATTCAACAACATCCTTGGTTGCAAAAAAGATATTCTCTGGAGTATTAGTTAAGGGAGTAAAATCTGAAGGTTTAAAGTGGTGAGTTTTCTTCGCATCCTTTTGCTTTTTTCTACCGTCATTCTTCCTCTTCTGGCCACTAGATTCCTTTTTGTTAAGAGCAACGTTGTTATTCTCAACTTCAGTCATGGCTACTTTTGCTGGCACAGGAAGGCTTTCTAAGCGCATAAATTCATCGGCCTTCTTATAGAATTTCTCAAGTGAATTTGGCTCTTTCATCTTTAGCCATTTCCCGAATTCACTAGATTTATCGATAGCTCGCATCTAGTAAGTGAGAATCATCCGAGGCTCCGCATTGTCAATTTCGGCCAAGGCTATATTGAAGCGGTTTAAGAAAGATTTGAGAGGCTCTCCGGGGTTTTGTTCGAGGCTGGATAGTGACATTATGTCTTTGGCCTTCGAAGCATATAACCTGAACTGATCTTTGAATTTCCGAATTAGGTCAGAGAACTGATCCACAGAACGAACTAGCAGCTTCGTGAACCAAAGCAGGGCCACTCCTTCCAAATACACTGGAAAGTATCTGCACTAGATCTCATCCGATGCTCTGGCACCTGTCATATGCCAGTCATACTTGTATAAGAACTGGTTGGGATCGCTTGTCCCCCGATAAGATGGAATAGTAGAGGGAACAAACTTCTTTGGAAATTCAACCTTCAGGATTCTTTCAGTAAAAGGAGTCTTGCTTGGAGCAAACCCCCAGTCATTCTCATCTTCTTTCCTTTGCATGCTTTCTTTCATAATTTGTCGAATCATTCTCGAAAGGTATTCCTCATAGTTTAGAGGCCCCACGGGACAGACGTCAGCTACGTTTTCGGAAGTTTGCTTGGACAAACGTTCGCGAAGAGTTGGCTACGGCCTTGAACCTCCAGCTTGGGGAGTGATCCTTCGGCGGTACCAGCTGCCCTTTGAGGAACATGTTTCCCTTAGGAATCATGAGCATCTTCCGCAATGGTTTCTTCATTATTTCTTGGTTGTTGGTTAACTCCAAGTGAAGCATTTATCCTATCCAACATCAAAGTGTTCTGGGCTTCCATCTGTTGATACAAACCAAACACTGCAGCGTCCAATTCGGCCCTTGTAATTCCAACACTTGGAGCCGTCTGATCTGACGCGGGAGAAGTGACGATATTCTCATAAGCACTTCCAGATCTAGCAGATCTACCTTTCCTTCCAGGAGCCATAATCTCAGATAGACTTCTGGTTCTTAGAGAA
The DNA here is from genome assembly GCA_030765085.1 of Allium cepa. Lineage (NCBI taxonomy): Eukaryota > Viridiplantae > Streptophyta > Magnoliopsida > Asparagales > Amaryllidaceae > Allium > Allium cepa. Next base: position 68,370,525 of record CM060929.1, read on the forward strand.
AGTCTTTTAACAAATCTTTGCGAAGCAATGATGAACGCTGAGTTCAACTCTCAATGAAAGCACCAAAAATGTTAACGCTGAAAATGTACGCTAACACCCCAGCGTAAGTTGTAGTATAGTGAAAGCACCACCCGTTGGAACGGGAGCTGAAAATAAGCAGAAAATAGCAGAGAAATAGTAAAGAGAAAAAAGTTTTTATAGTGGTTCGGCTTAAAGTCAAGCCTACGTCCACTTAATTTCTTTTATTGCTGATTTGATTACAACTCTTTCAATGATCCTTCAGTACAACACAATTAAGATGCGTAGCTAGAACTTCGATGTAGAAAGGCTCTTTGAATTCATGTTGAAGGAGTTAGATCTTTCCCAAAGTTCGTTGAAGCGTCTTTGGTGTTTGAAGTGTTGAAGGAGTCGAGAAAACAGCAAAGTATTGGCGTTCCAGAAATAATCCAAAAGTTCCCTTTTCCTCGTGGAGTAGGCAAGGTATTTATGGTGAAAATCTGGAAGTAGGCCGTAGGTCGTAGGCGACATAAGGTTAGGTCGTAGGTCGTGAGCGAAATAAGGTTAGGTCGTAGGTCGTGAGCGACCTATGGGACATAGGCTATGGCTTAAAATGGTTGTGCTTGGTCAACTGCTTCTGCTGGTAGGTTGTAGCGACCTATGGGAGTAGAAGGCGACTTATATGGAGCGACTTAGAAGAGGTAGCGACTTATGGTTGGGAGCGACCTATATGCAAGCGGCTTTACTCTGTTTTAAATCGCTAGGTCGTTAGGTCGCCGATCCCTTTAGGTCGTTAGGTCGCTTAGGTCATCGAGATACTTAGGTCGCTGAGGCGCTGTAGTGATCATTCCACTGCTATGTTATGCCGTTAATCTGCTTAGATCGTTAGGTCGTTAAGCCACTGAGTTTCTCTCATGCTAGCTCGCTGAATGCTTAGATTATTAGGTCGCTTGCTTCTTAACTCGTTAGGTCGCTTGCTTCTTAACTAGTTAGGTCGCTTGCTTCTTAGCTCGTTAGGACGCTTTCTTCTTAGCTCGTTAGGTCGCTTGCTTCTTAGCTCGTTAGGTCGCTTGCATCTCTTGAGTAATTGAGTCGCCGTTCAGAAAGGGTTTGGCACTACCATTTATTTGCTTTGGTTATTTTCCTGAATCAACGTGAATATTTTGCCTTAAATTCTCAACTGAATCATAGCACGTGATTGTGCTATTTCTTTGGTCACTTTTATTTAGTCGTTTCCATTTACTTCTGCTCGTATTTTCTTCCCTTTTTTTATTGCTTCTTCCCAGATTTCTCTTCTTTCCCTCTCTATTGTTTCTTCCTATTATACATAAACTTGCCTGGCACTACAAAATTTGGCCTCTCCTTCACCTTTTCCAAACTCCGCTCCTCCACCAAACCCACTCTTCCCCTTGTGTAATATCCATCGAAGACGCAGCGACCCTCCCCTGTTTCCTCTACTGTTCGCATAACCATGCATAGGTAAGTTAAGTTTATATTTGCAAGTGTTATTTATATATATATTATATATAGTTTTATATTTGGCTATGATATGGATGATTTTATCAATACACGTCCCCTGTACGTGCTGTTGATGCATATTCTAGCATTCAAAGTTGATACGCATATTTGTTTATATGGAGTATAGTTATGATATATTGATAGTGGTATAAAATATAAGATGCATACATATAGTGGTTTATATAAAGTTGTTGGATTTGAATACATATATATATATACCAAACGTGGTTTCCCTTTTTTTTGAAAAGTTTGTTTTGTTTCTAGAAGTGTATTTAATATGTGTGAGTGGTGTTGGATCTTCAAATGGAGTCTGCATATTTGGCAAGTAGATTTATATTCATTTTTGTTTAACTTTGAGTCCATATATGTATATTTTACTAACCATATTGTATGATTTATTTAATAAGTTTGAAAATCCGTTATTATATATATGTAGTTTTATAATAAATAGTTTTATAATTTTTTTGATGGTCAATTTACATCTTATTATTATGGAAGTCGTATAGGATTTTTTGAAGTTGTTTATTTTCCTAAGTTCGTATATGACATATATTTATATATAGTTATAATAATTATAGATATATCTTTATGGCCTTATATATATATATATATATATATCTATATACTTTGCATACACTTATGTATGGAGTTAGTTTCTAATGTATAGTTTTCATTTCAGTTGGCATGCATGTTTGCATAAAAGTTAAGGGTGTATATGTGTTTTAGTGTAGACCAGTTGCTTTCGCAAAAAAAATGTATATATTTTAAAGTTTATATTAGTTGTTGTTTATATATATTGTATAAAGTTTACATTCTAACTAATACTTTGAGTCTTCACAGTTTATGGTATTATATATATTTGTAAAACAAGTTATAATATAAGTTATATAAGTAATTCGTGCATCCGTTGTCTAATTTTTTTATATAAGTCTGTGTATAGGCTTTACTGTTTATGTATGGGTAGTTATATATGTAACGTCTCGCGGATTTTCGTTCTTCGGAAATCCGACATCGACACTCACTTTATCGACTGCCGAGAAATCGAAGGCCGAAAACCGAGATGTTATGGGTTTTAAAAAGAAAAGAAACAGAAGGAAGAGAAGAAGAGAGAAAAAGGTAGAAGATAGAGGGAAAAGAAGATAGACAATTTTTAGAAAACAGAGAATTTGAAAAATAGGAGATAGAAGAATTTTAAAATAGAAGAAAAAGAGAATAGAGGAAAAAGGAAAAAAACAGAAGAAAATAGGACGGGACAGAAAACAACAGAACAACAACAGAATCTCACAATTCGCAGCGGAACAACATATAATAATAAATGAATAATCTTTAAACAAAGAACTATATCAGTTATTACATTACATCACATTTTATTACATCATATCATCAGAGTGTACAACATCATACAACAACAAACAGTGCAGCGGAAAAAGAAATACTATATAAACTAGTAATACGCCATGCCATCCAGCTTGCCTCCAGCAACTCCAGAATATCCAGAATATCCTGATAAACCTAACTCTTAACTGCCCGTGTGGAAATTGGTGGGCACCCAGAGTTTAGGAAGGAAAACAATAAACTCCAAGTCAGTCATGTGACTGGTGTGAGAACTCAAAACAGTTTATTTATCTTTAAAATCAAAATAGAGGAATATTTTTAATTCAATTCGCAATGCTTTTAAAAATGAGACTACCATAAGGCCTCCTGCCACACACACAATGCAAACGCAGACTTGGAGAAGATTTCTCCTTATGATAGTCAAAGATGCTTGATACGCATTAAAATCAAATCAATTTTGATATTATTATTAGTGCATAGTGTAGAAGAAATTCATTTCGAAAGTAGAATATAAATCTTAGCCAGCATAGGTACCATTATATTATGCCTACTATAGCTACCTCCTGAGGAAGCAGGTTCTACAACTAAAACCGTACAAGTCACGTATTGTTTCTTTGGATTTCCAACAAATGGTCAGGCCAAGGAACTTCCCATTGCCACTGAGAATGCCTCTGGAAAGACATCCCCGAGAACCAAACCGGAACTCTGCCAACACAAGGCCGGGTTACCCCTTAACTGGGTAACTACTGACACGAGCACGCCATTCCCCGGTCCTTTAGGACCTTTTCAACCGAGCGCTCGATATCCAACATCACACCATAATAAATAGAGTGTTTTCAACATGAGTAAGTATCTGGGCTCCATACCATGATACCACCCCTTTCCAGAAGGAAATGCACATACCCTAAGGGGAGCTACAGCAACCCCTAATAACCTTGCCGCATCTTTCCTGTTTTGACCATTTCCGGGATGTGAGGCTCGACGAAGTCACGTCCACAAAAACATACTTTATACAAAAGCCATGTTTTGGGTCAACAAATGATCAACACAATGATCACTAAGATAGACGATCAAATAAATGATCCTATCACAATAATCAACACAATGATCATTTCAGCATCACTCAGCATGTCACATTACCAAAATGGGATATATCGCTGATAACTTCAACTATATAACCTTTGAGCTCGTACGTCTCAAAGAAGGGTGTTAAGCAAAGAATAAATTCTCCGCCACCAACAGAAATATATTTGAAAGAAATCGGCTTTATATCTCAAATTGTAATGTCAGGCATACAATCCATACAAGTCTGTTCCGGGCTCGAACAAAACCGAAGGCACTTCTTACGAAGCCCTTGCAATACGGGTATTCACAATCCCGATCGAATTTCCCATCACTTAAGAGATCTCTATACCAGGAGCTACCCAGTGCAGAGACAATCGATAGGTCATCCTATCGCTTTCACAAATACTCGGTCTTCAACACCGATCTTCAATGCAATTCACAACGACGTATCACATATTCGGAATGGGTTATACGACCCCATGGTCCTTTCCCGGTTAACCCGAATAGTGAGCGCTTATTCAAAAATAAGTGTGCATTCAAATTCAAACAAATCACATCAATTACCCATTCAAAGGGAAATACTGATAGTTGGTTATTGAACTATCAATGGATATGCATACATCACCAGATTCCAAATAATTTTCCAAATTATTTATTTTCCAAAATATCTTTACAAGATATAAAGTTTCAACACTTCAAAAATAAATCAATATTTATTTTTAACCGATTTCACTTTCACATATAAATTCCATAATGAATTTATATTTCCAAAATATTCATGCATATACAATTTCAACTATCCATTTCAATTTATCTTCAAAAAGATAAATTCTAATTATTTACTTCATTTTGGAAAACATTTCCATACTTATTAAAATAAGTAATTCTCAAATCTTTTTATTTTCAACACTTAGAAAATATTCAATATACTTAAATCGAATTTAGTATATATTTCATTCTTTAAGGAAATCATTCACTTAAACATTTTTATTTGGGCCAAAACGAATGTTGCGTAAAACATCGTTACGACAACCCAAAATCACTAGTATAGGGATTCGAAATTAAAATAGATATATAAATCCCAATACTATTCAAAACATTCCCTTTCGGAAATCATTTACTATAACAACAGTGTTATAGTCCACCATTTCCTTTTATTTCTCGAAAACGTCTATTTCAACAATAAATGTTGAAATCTATGGTTTCGAATCTCAACACCTTTTAAAACATCGTTAGATCGTTTTAATTTTGTTTAAAATATCACATTCTAAAACATTTTCTTTAACATGTTATTCACTATTCAAAACGTGAATATACTATGTTCACAAATTCCATTATTTCTATTCACTTTAACTTAAAGGATTATTCACTGTCTAAAACGTGAATATAACTCCATTTATAAGTTATAACTATTAACTTATCAAAATAAGTCGTTTGCGGATTTATAAAACAACGTTTATAAATTCCATTTCTATTTATTTATAAAAACTTCTTTTTTTATAAATTCCTTTATTAACCTATTCCCGTTTATAACTAAATTATAAACTAAACGTTCACATTATAAGTTAATTACTTATAAAACGATTATTTTACAAGATCGTTCTTTTTAAAGACTTTTCAATTTATAAACCTTATAACTTATAAGATTTATTTATTTAACCAAATCTATTCTTCAATTAACTTCACAAATTTATAATCTTACTATTTATAAATTTCATTTATAACTTCACAGTTTATAATTCTATAAATTTCATTCATTTATGAAATTCACTTTCACTACATTCAAACACTTATAAAAACTCGTTTTATAATGTCTAAATCTCAATTTATAAATATCCATTTATAAATCTCTAAATATAAATCAGTTTATATTATTATTCTAAAACGTCTTTAAATTCCTTTATAATTTCATCATTTCGATTTATAAAATAATCAAATTTTATAAATCCTATATTTAAACTTTTATCATATATTCAAAAATCCAATCTAAATTATTTTATAAAATCATTAGTTCCTTTCATTTCTCGAAAATCGATTTTTTTATCGTATTTCTAAAAATCAGCTTTTTTTACTATATTTCACAAAAACCTTAATTTTTTATAACTTTAAAAATTATAACGTTTATTTACTTATAATGGATCAATTCCAGAAATATAGTATATTTTCAAAATCACTTTTAAAATCATTTTAAAATCCCAAAATCTGGGTCCAATGATGCTACACACCAAATAGTCAATCACGACTAACAACGATATCATATATCGATATGATAATCATCAAATATCAAAATATCTGAAATTAAATAAATACTGTTGAGGAATCCAGTTGGATCCCTCCAACCTGTTTCCTGCATCCAAAAACATTAGCACAATACCAATTTCGCTCCAGTACGAAATTATCGCGGTATATGTTCTTAATAAATATTATCCGCTTAATAACGGCGTAATAGGGTCTCATCCGCTAAACAAAAAATGCCGGAAATCAACAACTGCAATATATACATATGCCAATATATATATATTGATATTATATATAATACCAATTTCACTGTTTATGAAATATTCGCGGTATATGTTTTTATTAAATAACATCCGCTTACTAACGGCGCATAATGTCTATTTTAACAATCAATATATACAATTCATCATTCAAACATGCATTCAAATATTTTAAATCTAACTATTTAAAATAAAATCGAAATCTATTCGATTGAGTGAGAAATTCTCACCTTGGTTTTAATTTCCGTTTTAGCTTTTATTTCGAATAAAATTAAACGCGCGTTTAATTTTACCCGAAATTCTCACTAACTCCAAATGACTCCAAACCAACTCCATCGCGTAGTGCTCGTCCATACGATTCCAACGCAACTGGTTTCGCGCGTTTTCGACCTCGTATGAAAAAGTTATGAATTTTTGAAGTTACACGAGTTTATACTTAATAAAATTACAACATCAATTTAAATTATAAACCTAACTAATCACAGCCGTTGACCTTGCTTCTTCAAATCTGGCCATTCACGCGATCACCTTCCCCAGTTTAAAACACGCGACTGTAACCCATCCACTTGCCGTTCGAACCCCACAGACGCAACCACCAAACAACCTCCAGACCCGATCATACCACTACCAATCGAAAGCCCACCTCCATCTCGACCTCCGTGCCCAATGCTACGAACTCCGGTCGACCCTAGGCTGTGCAATCGACCCTAGAACGCGCGCCCCTTGTCTTGAGATTCACGTCAATCCATGGCTCCAAATGCGATCATGACCGTTGGATATGTCAATCACACTACCCTCTACGTTTTTCTAGTTGAGCGTTTCTTGAATCGATGCTTGGATCGAGAGATTTTTGAGGAGAGTTGAAATTCAATTTCGGCCATTAAAACCTTATAGGCGGCGGCCTGTTAAATTAGGGTTTTATTTTTTTTATTTTCTTTATTTTTGTGATTTTAAGGTGTATTTATAGAGAATTATCGAACACTATTCATCCGGAAATTCCGAACTCCGATTTAGACGCCGTAACCAGCGTACCTAGGGTTTATCCCGCGTTTCGGACACAATGGAACAGGTTTCGAAAGCTAATTCGGAAGTATGTGCGAGTTATGGCTGAAAACGTTCAATTTGAATTAAACCGATTTAAACCGATTTCTAGGCGTTTTAATTTGTACCGGACAAACGGTAAATCCAATTGACTTGAAATTTGAAACCTTACAATAATATCACATTACGGATCCGATGAAACTGGTTTCGTCGAAATCCGAGACTTTTTGAAAAATGGCTATTTTGACTCGCCAAATTTAAATTAAAAATAAATCGATGCGTTTCGAGCTGCCACAATCAAACGATAGCTCCGATTGACACGAAAATTGAAATCCGGTAATAACTAACTATTACGGATCCAATGGAACTGGTTTCGTTCAATTCTGAGACTGTTCAAAAATTGGCTATTTTACAGTCGATTATTAAATATTAAAATATTCAATTTTCACAAATTAACTTTTAATTCGATTTTAAAAGTTCTAAAATATTTCTATAACTCCAGTATGATTAAATAAAATTTTCCAAATTATTTTCAATCATATTTAACTCAATTTTCAATTATTTCCATAATTTAACACATTAAATTATCGATTTAATTATCTAATTAAATCTAATAAATCAAATAAAAATTTATTTGACTTATAAATTCACTTATAAATATTTAAAATTAATTAAATATTCAAATTTTAATTCTTAAAAATTCTGGGTCGTTACAATCTTTCCCCCTTAAAAGAATTTCGTCCCCGAAATTACAAGTAAGAAAGGTTACAGAATTTATTAACTTTCCAAAATTCATAATTAAACTTCTTACAATCTTTACTAAGTTTTCCAAATCATACTTAGTTATCTTTTCAAAAACAACTACTATTGTTTAACTTTCAATTTTAAAACAAAGTTAAAGTTTTCCAAAATTTTCCCAATTTTTCTCAAATTTTTCTAACGCCTTAAATTTTCGGAAAAATTCGCCATAGTCTCCTTTGCGCGGCTCGATCCGAAAAAAAAAATGACAGTATATATATCACAAATATACATCTCATCAAGTAATGAGGCATCCCGAAGGGAAAAAAGTGTAAAAGTACGATATTTAATCCGAGATATGTACCTTATATTTTATTAGCAAGCATATACGGCTAATATAGCGCTAAAGCGAACTCCAAATGCGAAGCAAACGCAAATCCGCACCTACTAAATACTCAACAAACAACATGAGAACATGCTCATATGCAAATAATTTCAATATACAACATATAGCAACATAATAACTATATACGTCAACATAGTTATGTATTCAAAACAACAAATGCAATATATATTCAACCATCATCCAATTACCATTCAACAAATTCATAACCAATATATTCATTCATATTTTCATTCATATACAATGAATTGGTTTTCACTTTAAATCACATTTGATTTGTTTACATTGGATTTACTAACATTCATTCTCAATTCTAATTAGTTTCAATTTGTTAACATTCACTAATTAAATCCCATTCACATTCAATTCTATTCAAATTTATTTACTTCTAATTTGAATTCAATTTCATAGTTTTCAATTTCATTAACTCTTAATGACTTTTATACAATCATATAACAATCATATAACAACCAATTTATATTAATTACAACCAAATTCTTTTCACTTATGTTCATTCAATTTGGTTTAACATTAAATTGATTTCCATTCCAATTTATTTAACTTCTAATAACATTAGATTTTAATGAATTATCACTTACATTCATTATTCCATATCAATTATTCACATTCAATTAATTAACATTCAATTCATTAATTCAATTCAATTCAATGTCCAAAGTTGAATTTCATTTATATAACTTAAGTTCACATTTCTTTTAATTCACTTGATTATTTACTTCGATACCAACATCAACTTCATTCAACATATCTTAAGTTATATTCATATAGTTTCACTTCTTATATATATAAGTTTATTTCACAATTGTAAATTACTTTAATTATAATTTAATTCTTATAATTCTTTTACTTATACAATTATTCTTTTATTTAGATTATTCAAACAACCTAACAATCAACTTATATATACACTTTAATAATTCTGAAAAATTATTCCTTTATATATAAAAATATAATCGAGGCAAAATTATTTCATTTACCCAATTTTAAAATCAATATTATGTCGAATTATCTTGTTTAAGAGTTTAGAAACCCCTATCTACGATAGTTAGCTAGACTAGATCGACGGGAATCTATAAACAATCAACCGATAAGTTAACACAATATAAAACAATTTCATATTCACTAACAAATACGCTCTCATAGCTATTATTACACTCAAACTCATTCTAGAGTACTGCTGACTCTATCTCTAACGAGTAATACCCTACAGAACCATGGTTCTCGCTTAACCATCAGAGCTCTGATACCAAATGTAAAGACCCGTAAATCCGTACTCCTTGAATAGACACTAATCTCCATTGATTAATTCAAGATGAACGAAAATACGAACCCTTAGGGGTTTAAGAAAAAGAATTTAGGAAAAGAAGAAGAGAGAAAAAGAAGAAAGAAGAAGATAGGAAATTTTTAGAAAAACAGAGAAAGAAAACAGAGAATTTGAAAAATAGAAGATAGAAAATTTTAAAAATAGAAGAAAAAGAGAATAGAGGAAAAAGGAAAAAAACAGAAGAAAATAGGACGGGACAGAAAACAACAGAACAACAACAGAATCTCACAATTCGCAGCGGAACAACATATAATAATAAATGAATAATCTTTAAACAAAGAACTATATCAGTTATTACATTACATCACATTTTATTACATCATATCATCAGAGTGTACAACATCATACAACAACAAACAGTGCAGCGGAAAAAGAAATACTATATAAACTAGTAATACGCCATGCCATCCAGCTTGCCTCCAGCAACTCCAGAATATCCAGAATATCCTGATAAACCTAACTCTTAACTGCCCGTGTGGAAATTGGTGGGCACCCAGAGTTTAGGAAGGAAAACAATAAACTCCAAGTCAGTCATGTGACTGGTGTGAGAACTCAAAACAGTTTATTTATCTTTAAAATCAAAATAGAGGAATATTTTTAATTCAATTCGCAATGCTTTTAAAAATGAGACTACCATAAGGCCTCCTGCCACACACACAATGCAAACGCAGACTTGGAGAAGATTTCTCCTTATGATAGTCAAAGATGCTTGATACGCATTAAAATCAAATCAATTTTGATATTATTATTAGTGCATAGTGTAGAAGAAATTCATTTCGAAAGTAGAATATAAATCTTAGCCAGCATAGGTACCATTATATTATGCCTACTATAGCTACCTCCTGAGGAAGCAGGTTCTACAACTAAAACCGTACAAGTCACGTATTGTTTCTTTGGATTTCCAACAAATGGTCAGGCCAAGGAACTTCCCATTGCCACTGAGAATGCCTCTGGAAAGACATCCCCGAGAACCAAACCGGAACTCTGCCAACACAAGGCCGGGTTACCCCTTAACTGGGTAACTACTGACACGAGCACGCCATTCCCCGGTCCTTTAGGACCTTTTCAACCGAGCGCTCGATATCCAACATCACACCATAATAAATAGAGTGTTTTCAACATGAGTAAGTATCTGGGCTCCATACCATGATACCACCCCTTTCCAGAAGGAAATGCACATACCCTAAGGGGAGCTACAGCAACCCCTAATAACCTTGCCGCATCTTTCCTGTTTTGACCATTTCCGGGATGTGAGGCTCGACGAAGTCACGTCCACAAAAACATACTTTATACAAAAGCCATGTTTTGGGTCAACAAATGATCAACACAATGATCACTAAGATAGACGATCAAATAAATGATCCTATCACAATAATCAACACAATGATCATTTCAGCATCACTCAGCATGTCACATTACCAAAATGGGATATATCGCTGATAACTTCAACTATATAACCTTTGAGCTCGTACGTCTCAAAGAAGGGTGTTAAGCAAAGAATAAATTCTCCGCCACCAACAGAAATATATTTGAAAGAAATCGGCTTTATATCTCAAATTGTAATGTCAGGCATACAATCCATACAAGTCTGTTCCGGGCTCGAACAAAACCGAAGGCACTTCTTACGAAGCCCTTGCAATACGGGTATTCACAATCCCGATCGAATTTCCCATCACTTAAGAGATCTCTATACCAGGAGCTACCCAGTGCAGAGACAATCGATAGGTCATCCTATCGCTTTCACAAATACTCGGTCTTCAACACCGATCTTCAATGCAATTCACAACGACGTATCACATATTCGGAATGGGTTATACGACCCCATGGTCCTTTCCCGGTTAACCCGAATAGTGAGCGCTTATTCAAAAATAAGTGTGCATTCAAATTCAAACAAATCACATCAATTACCCATTCAAAGGGAAATATTGATAGTTGGTTATTGAACTATCAATGGATATGCATACATCACCAGATTCCAAATAATTTTCCAAATTATTTATTTTCCAAAATATCTTTACAAGATATAAAGTTTCAACACTTCAAAAATAAATCAATATTTATTTTTAACCGATTTCACTTTCACATATAAATTCCATAATGAATTTATATTTCCAAAATATTCATGCATATACAATTTCAACTATCCATTTCAATTTATCTTCAAAAAGATAAATTCTAATTATTTACTTCATTTTGGAAAACATTTCCATACTTATTAAAATAAGTAATTCTCAAATCTTTTTATTTTCAACACTTAGAAAATATTCAATATACTTAAATCGAATTTAGTATATATTTCATTCTTTAAGGAAATCATTCACTTAAACATTTTTATTTGGGCCAAAACGAATGTTGCGTAAAACATCGTTACGACAACCCAAAATCACTAGTATAGGGATTCGAAATTAAAATAGATATATAAATCCCAATACTATTCAAAACATTCCCTTTCGGAAATCATTTACTATAACAACAGTGTTATAGTCCACCATTTCCTTTTATTTCTCGAAAACGTCTATTTCAACAATAAATGTTGAAATCTATGGTTTCGAATCTCAACACCTTTTAAAACATCGTTAGATCGTTTTAATTTTGTTTAAAATATCACATTCTAAAACATTTTCTTTAACATGTTATTCACTATTCAAAACGTGAATATACTATGTTCACAAATTCCATTATTTCTATTCACTTTAACTTAAAGGATTATTCACTGTCTAAAACGTGAATATAACTCCATTTATAAGTTATAACTATTAACTTATCAAAATAAGTCGTTTGCGGATTTATAAAACAACGTTTATAAATTCCATTTCTATTTATTTATAAAAACTTCTTTTTTTATAAATTCCTTTATTAACCTATTCCCGTTTATAACTAAATTATAAACTAAACGTTCACATTATAAGTTAATTACTTATAAAACGATTATTTTACAAGATCGTTCTTTTTAAAGACTTTTCAATTTATAAACCTTATAACTTATAAGATTTATTTATTTAACCAAATCTATTCTTCAATTAACTTCACAAATTTATAATCTTACTATTTATAAATTTCATTTATAACTTCACAGTTTATAATTCTATAAATTTCATTCATTTATGAAATTCACTTTCACTACATTCAAACACTTATAAAAACTCGTTTTATAATGTCTAAATCTCAATTTATAAATATCCATTTATAAATCTCTAAATATAAATCAGTTTATATTATTATTCTAAAACGTCTTTAAATTCCTTTATAATTTCATCATTTCGATTTATAAAATAATCAAATTTTATAAATCCTATATTTAAACTTTTATCATATATTCAAAAATCCAATCTAAATTATTTTATAAAATCATTAGTTCCTTTCATTTCTCGAAAATCGATTTTTTTATCGTATTTCTAAAAATCAGCTTTTTTTACTATATTTCACAAAAACCTTAATTTTTATAACTTTAAAAATTATAACGTTTATTTACTTATAATGGATCAATTCCAGAAATATAGTATATTTTCAAAATCACTTTTAAAATCATTTTAAAATCCCAAAATCTGGGTCCAATGATGCTACACACCAAATAGTCAATCACGACTAACAACGATATCATATATCGATATGATAATCATCAAATATCAAAATATCTGAAATTAAATAAATACTGTTGAGGAATCCAGTTGGATCCCTCCAACCTGTTTCCTGCATCCAAAAACATTAGCACAATACCAATTTCGCTCCAGTACGAAATTATCGCGGTATATGTTCTTAATAAATATTATCCGCTTAATAACGGCGTAATAGGGTCTCATCCGCTAAACAAAAAATGCGGGAAATCAACAACTGCAATATATACATATGCCAATATATATATATTGATATTATATATAATACCAATTTCACTGTTTATGAAATATTCGCGGTATATGTTTTTATTAAATAACATCCGCTTACTAACGGCGCATAATGTCTATTTTAACAATCAATATATACAATTCATCATTCAAACATGCATTCAAATATTTTAAATCTAACTATTTAAAATAAAATCGAAATCTATTCGATTGAGTGAGAAATTCTCACCTTGGTTTTAATTTCCGTTTTAGCTTTTATTTCGAATAAAATTAAACGCGCGTTTAATTTTACCCGAAATTCTCACTAACTCCAAACGACTCCAAACCAACTCCATCGCGTAGTGCTCGTCCATACGATTCCAACGCAACTGGTTTCGCGCGTTTTCGACCTCGTATGAAAAAGTTATGAATTTTTGAAGTTACACGAGTTTATACTTAATAAAATTACAACATCAATTTAAATTATAAACCTAACTAATCACAGCCGTTGACCTTGCTTCTTCAAATCTGGCCATTCACGCGATCACCTTCCCCAGTTTAAAACACGCGACTGTAACCCATCCACTTGCCGTTCGAACCCCACAGACGCAACCACCAAACAACCTCCAGACCCGATCATACCACTACCAATCGAAAGCCCACCTCCATCTCGACCTCCGTGCCCAATGCTACGAACTCCGGTCGACCCTAGGTTGTGCAATCGACCCTAGAACGCGCGCCCCTTGTCTTGAGATTCACGTCAATCCATGGCTCCAAATGCGATCATGACCGTTGGATATGTCAATCACACTGCCCTCTACGTTTTTCTAGTTGAGCGTTTCTTGAATCGATGCTTGGATCGAGAGATTTTTGAGGAGAGTTGAAATTCAATTTCGGCCATTAAAACCTTATAGGCGGCGGCCTGTTAAATTAGGGTTTTATTTTTTTTATTTTCTTTATTTTTGTGATTTTAAGGTGTATTTATAGAGAATTATCGAACACTATTCATCCGGAAATTCCGAACTCCGATTTAGACGCCGTAACCAGCGTACCTAGGGTTTATCCCGCGTTTCGGACACAATGGAACAGGTTTCGAAAGCTAATTCGGAAGTATGTGCGAGTTATGGCTGAAAACGTTCAATTTGAATTAAACCGATTTAAACCGATTTCTAGGCGTTTTAATTTGTACCGGACAAACGGTAAATCCAATTGACTTGAAATTTGAAACCTTACAATAATATCACATTACGGATCCGATGAAACTGGTTTCGTCGAAATCCGAGACTTTTTGAAAAATGGCTATTTTGACTCGCCAAATTTAAATTAAAAATAAATCGATGCGTTTCGAGCTGCCACGATCAAACGATAGCTCCGATTGACACGAAAATTGAAATCCGGTAATAACTAACTATTACGGATCCAATGGAACTGGTTTCGTTCAATTCTGAGACTGTTCAAAAATTGGCTATTTTACAGTCGATTATTAAATATTAAAATATTCAATTTTCACAAATTAACTTTTAATTCGATTTTAAAAGTTCTAAAATATTTCTATAACTCCAGTATGATTAAATAAAATTTTCCAAATTATTTTCAATCATATTTAACTCAATTTTCAATTATTTCCATAATTTAACACATTAAATTATCGATTTAATTATCTAATTAAATCTAATAAATCAAATAAAAATTTATTTGACTTATAAATTCACTTATAAATATTTAAAATTAATTAAATATTCAAATTTTAATTCTTAAAAATTCTGGGTCGTTACAATATATTAGTTTATATATATAGGTAAAGTGTTTAAAATTTATAATTGTATTGTGAAGTGGATTTTGTACCATATGTATATAGTAGTTTATAAATGAGATTTGAATAGTGTAATTTGTTGAAGTTTTATATATTAATCTGATTTTAAAATATTAATCTTAATGATATTATATACATAGGTGGTATGGGGTGGTTTTGGTCTTAGATTTGTAAATAGAAATTTTGATCTGTGTGTAAAAATTAAAATGGTTTGGAAAAATTATAAGGATTTTTATTTAACATATATGTTTTATTTCAAATGTTAGAACTATTGGTTTATGTATGGAAAAAAGGGAAAATTATATATATATATATATATATCTGTGTGTGTGATTCGACTTTAAATTTTCCTTAGGGATGAAATTTTGATTTTTATTAAAATAGCAAAAATTTCTGTGTATATCAGACTGGTTCTGATTCAATTCATAAATTCTTGATTATCAGCCTCGTTTGTCCAATTCGTGCCAATCCTACTTTGCTTTGAAATTCGTGCTCGAATTTATACTTCAAATTTCAGTGTCCGTATCAGTGTCATCTTCGGTATTCTCTAGCCTCGAAAGGTGAGCAATCACACACGATTAACATTCTTTTATTTGTTAAATTTGATTAAATTGAAACGACAATTGAAATATGATGCTATAGTTATTTAAATTGTTATATATGCTATTATCTGTAACTGTTCACTCATGGGATATGACACCATATCCTATTGTTTATATTTATTTTTGATGATATATGCCTGTCGTTATTATTATTTTCATATCTGTTATCACTCTGCAAGTTCCTTGTTAATATAGGAATCACTATGGGTTGAAATGATACATACCCGAATGTACTTTAGAATAGGAGAATTTCGTTATGGGTTGAAATGATAAACCCAAGCGATTTTCATTCGAATTGAATTTGGGATTTCGGGTTGAAATGATATCCACCCGTATATATTTAACTTACGGATGGAAATGATAAATATCCGTATCACTTGTCCGTAGAATATAAAATTTTACATTGACGTCGTGGTCTATATGAATGTTTTGAAAATAATTTCTATGGTCCTGAAATGAAATATATGGTTTTAATGAATATTGATTTAAAGTATTATATATAAAGGTTATTTTATATATAGGTTTTAATATTAAGATAATTTAATTTAGATTGATTTTATTAATATGAAATATGTTTAAGGATTTATTAAATTTGTATTTCTGAAATAGATTTGTGGAATAAATTTTATAAGCTAAGGTTTGAAGATATATTTGGGACTTATTTGAATTTGTCATTAATTAAGGATTTTATTTAGTTAAATCAATTTGAAACAATTAAATTCGAAACTTAACATGCGATCCTATAACTTGAATTTTTATTTAAGAAATTTAATAGATGTTTCATGTCTAAAGAAATCGAAGGTAATATATAGAAAATGTAAATTTAAGGTCGTATAAATAATATTGAATTTATTAAGTGAATGTTTCAAAACTAAATAATAGTGAAGTCAAGTTGGGAGATAAACGCAACTATCAAAGTTTAGTCTTTGAAATGTTGAATATTTAAAGCTCTGAAATATAATAACTTCGAATTATATTGAAATTTAAACGGTTTATTTTGTGGTTCAAATCCGTATTTAAAATAGATAAAATTTGAATTAGTTTAGTCAGAAACTAAATTGAATGGAAATTGATAAATTTTGATTTAATTAAATTTGAACGGGAAGGTCGAGTTGATTTTTGAAGCGATTGGTGAAGTTTGAGGAAATAAAAATACTTTACTTCATAAATTATTGGATATATATATTAATTTGGAAAATAGAGATATTTGAAATGAAAATGATATTTTAGTTTTGAAATATAAATAAAATTGAAATGACCATGGTATTATAGTGTATATTTCTACTCTGTAGATAGTTCCTTGGATCCTTAGAGGATGGTTATCCCAAACATCCTCTAAGTTAAATATATTTCAGTTGATATTTCACTTGAGTTGGATTTATAGATATATGAATGTTAATCCTGACTCAAGTGTTTTGTGTTTTGCTTTACGCTTGGGTCGGACTGAGAGACACAACATTAGAGGCTCACCTTTGGAGTTTGGAGCTTCGTTGGAGGTCCAACTATCGATTCAGCTTTCAGCTTTTCTAGTTGATTATTTCAGAGGATTCATTGGTTCGTACTGAAAACTTCACTGTACTTGAGATATTGGGACGTACTTTATTTCTAACTCTGATGTATATAGTAGCTTCATGAACTACTATTGTTTATCTATTCTGCTGCATTATAATACTCTGTGTCTGTGATCTGTGATGTTTTATTTACTGTATATGTTGAGTTTGCCAAATTTTAATTAACAACGCGGTATTTTGAATTATTCAAGTCGGACATGTATGGTTTTATTGTCGATTTGAATGGTCCAAAATAGCGAGTCGTTACAAACTTATAAAAACGGAATATTTCGTACTTAAATTTGAAATATTAAAAATGAACTTGTCAATCAGAATCGATAGTTCTCAAATTTAGTTTACCTAATTTACAAAATTAACCTTTGCCAAAGTCAAAAGCTCTTTTTAAAATCAATGAGTTCCAAAACCCTTTCAGTTTCATTAACATATACATATAAAATCATTCTTTCAACTTGAATAACTTTCGAGTAAATAATTTTCTGAGTCCACTTCATACTTATATAAACTCCATTTAGTATTTCAAATATCTTTCAAAGATCATTTTCTTCTGATTATAAATTCAATGAGGGAAGGTTTGAATATATAACTAACATTTATATTCTCTTCAATGCCAAGTCAAAATTTTCAAGTTCAATTTCCTTTTCCAAGTAATTTGTATCCTTACTTACTTCTTATAAAGTGAGTTCCAGTTATAGTACTATCAAACCTTAATTTCAAATCATCATAGTTACTCAAAATATACTCTTTCACTTCAAAACTATTTTTTCCTCGATGTCTTGATTTCAATCTCAAATTCTGAATTGCTTCGGGTTTCCATTAGAGTTATAACCCTCAATTTTATCATAATTTGTATTTAACTCCATGATTTCAATATAATAATTCCCACTCTGACCAGTTCAAACTTAGAAAATAGCTTGAAATTTTTTAAAATAGTTAAATAGTTAATATAAGATAGTTTGAGTTTTAAAAAGAATAGTTTGTATAGTAAACAGCTTGGAAAATCTAAAATAATTTGAATATCTAAGAAAATAGATTTAAGACAATTTATATTAAAATAATTTATTTGAAAATAGTTTCAAGGTCAAACCGGTATTGAAAGGAGTATAAAGTGTTTGTGGGTATACCTTTGTGAAAGTATTTTGATACAAGTATTTACAAGATGATTTTAATTGAAGAAACGATTAATTAAAGAGGTTAGCGGTTGCTCATTTTCTTAAACTTTGTTGATTATATGGATATTCTTCCAAGAATTTCTTCCAAGTATTGAAAATATGAAGTGGTGAAAT
Source organism: Allium cepa (assembly GCA_030765085.1). Taxonomy (NCBI): domain Eukaryota; kingdom Viridiplantae; phylum Streptophyta; class Magnoliopsida; order Asparagales; family Amaryllidaceae; genus Allium; species Allium cepa. Next base: position 68,389,555 of record CM060929.1, read on the forward strand.
TAAGACTTAACTTGTGGATGTTCAATAGGTTAAATTGGAAAAGAAGTTATATATGATTTCAAAGCGATTTTGAAATAAAATGAGTTTCGAATTCTAAAAATTTATGGTGGATGCTATTGATTGATGTTTTAAATGATTTGGATATTTATTTATTTAGTATATCCTACTATCATCTTTTTTGTTATTTAGTATGTAAGACTATAAATTTGATATTTTGAATAAATTAGGAAGTACATTGGAATAATATGTATCCATTCCTGAATGTAAATGGAAACAAAACTTTATTTTAAAACTATTTAAATGATTTTTAATTTAACAAATAAGATTCGAACTTATAAAAACAGAATAATTTCGTACTTAAATTTGAAATATTAAAAATGAACTTGTCAATCAGAATGATTAAAAGGGGATTTAAATTAATTCAAATTAGAATTGAATTAAACTAATTGAAATTATAATTGAAGTTGAATTAGTACAAATTCAATATGGGGATTAATTTGAATTGGAATAGGAATTGAAGTTAATTCCAATTGAAATCCATATTGAATCAATCTAAATGGAAGTGGAAATTGAAAATTAATTTGAATTGGAGATTACAAATTAACCCGGTTTGACCTTGAAACTATTTTCAAATAAATTATTTTAATATAAACTGTCTTAAATCTAATTTCTTAAATATTCAAATTATTTTTGATTTTCCAAGCTATTTACTACGCAAACCATTCTTTTTAAAACTCAAACTATCTTATATTAACTATTTAACCATTTTAAAAATATTCAAGCTATTTTCTAAGCTTAAACTGGTCAGAGTGGAAATTATTATTTTTGAATCATGGATTTACATACAAATTGTGATAAAATTGGGGGTTATAACTCTAATGGAAACCCAAAGCAATTCAGAATTTGAGATTGAAATCAAGACATTAAGGCCAAAATAGTTTTGAAGTGCAAGAGTATATTTTGAGTAACTATGATGATTTGAAATTAAGGTTGGATGGTACTATAATTGGAACTCACTTTATAAGAAGTAAGTAATGTTACAAATGACTTGGAAAAGGAAATTGAACCTGAAAATTTTGACTTGGCCTTAAAGAGAATATAAATGTTAGTTATATATTCAAACTTTCCCTTATTGAATTTATAATCAGAAGAAAATGATCTTTGAAAGATATTTGAAATACTAAATGGAGTTTATATAAGTATGAAGTGGACTCAGAAAATTATTTATTCAAAAATAAAAGAGTAAGGAGTAAATTGTTTTAAAGTGCTTTAAAGTGTAAAATAAAAGAGTAAGGAGTTCAAATGTTTTAAAAGAATGATTTAATTAATAATACACATCAAAATTCAAATTCACACTTCGTTCCTTTTCGAGGATGAAAAGTTCTATAGGGGAGGAATGTGATCACCTGAATTTTCCAAAGTTTGTTATTGGGTGATTAACTATTTTCAATTGTTGGAATATTGATTTTTAAGTCGAACAAGTAAATTTCAGATAATTAAAAATATCTAAATAAATATAAATTGATTTAAAAACTATATTATATATTGAATTGTAAAATCTCTGGATATGTTATCTTATAGAAAAATAAATTATATGTGTGTATAAACTCCACCATTTAAATTAAGATAAAAATATCCTTAAATATATAAATATATACAAGCTTTATAATGTTAATATATATAAGCATATAAATGTATATATGTGTGTATGTATGCCCATATGAAGTAATATACACATAAATAGGAAATAGTGTGAGAATATATATGAAAATACATGTAATGATGCAATATGCATAAGTATATGTATTGGTATGTGTATATATGTTATATGGAATAGTGAAGAGGATAAATGCATATATATATATATATATATATATATATATATATATATATATATATGACAACAACGTATATGAATATATATATATATATATATATATATATATATAAGTTCGAAAAGTATTGTATGTGTGAATATTTGTATATATGTTATAAAAACAATGCTTATGGAAATATAAATATCTATACGGAAAGCATGTATATGTATAGAAAGATATATGTATATGTGAGTGTGACAAAATATAATTGTAATATGAGAATATATATGATGGTAAAATATACATATGTGTATGCGTATATGGTCAAAAACTAGTGTAAATGAAATCATATATATATATATATATATATATATATATATATATATATATATATATATATGCATGTATGTATGTAAGGGGACACCATCATGGCATGCAATCAATTCAAGCGTACATAAATCAAAATCAAGTCACATGAGAAATCAAAATCAACTTTATATTAATATCAAGTCACATAAGAATCAAACTTTTCATAATATATCAAACCTAAAAGGAAATAAAAGAATAAAATAAGAAAGAAGTGAATAAATTTTTTCGTAAAGATTGTACGACTTCCTCAGCTTCTGCTGTACACTTCACTCAATATATATACACACACATATAAACACACACAAAAATAACTGCCTCATTCACGTACACCATCTTAGTTCAAAACACAACAGGAAAAAAAAGTAGACGGTAAAAAAAGGGGAAGAAGGATCTAGGCAAAAGGATGCAGCATTGTTCAGTCTCTGATAACAGTGAGTAAACAACTTCCTATTACTTCTTGTTATATACACTTACTTTCAAGAAGGTTGTCTGGATGCATCTTTGAGCTAGGATAATTGCATACGTATCTGGCGTATGTGTATATAAATGAATTTGTACTTAGACATGAATGGATTCCACCTGAACATTAAAGGATACTATTCTTCTTCCAGGGGAATGCTCTGTTCTAGGTTTATTTTGTTCAAACCAATTAAAACAGCTGACTTCAAAAATCAAAGACTCTATAACTATTTAGTTTTAATCTATGACTTCAAAAAAAAAGTTATTGATTTTAGAGTGTAGGATATTTTAAAAATTGTTTCATCTGATTTCATTAATTATGGAGGAACAAAACTTCCTTTTACAGTAGATAGGTCAACCATGGAAAAAAATTAACCTTCATATTTTTACAAATGGATTGTACAGTGATGTTTGTCATGGAAAGACGTGATTTTTAGAAGTGATTTGAGAATTTTTAGAGGAGTGTGGATGGAGAAATCAAGAGTTGAACGGAATTATTTTTTTTGTGAAATTCCAGCAGCACGACGATGTTTGGGGTTGGCATTGGACGAGTAGGAGGAGCTGACGATGTAGCACCTGGGAAAAATGGTGCGGAGTTTTTCAATGGCGTGATGGGGTACGACAATGTGGTTATTGGGTTTGGGGGCTGTCTTTGAGTTGGTTCAGTGACTATGTAATGGCGACGCCGAGGAGAGGATAGAGAGATGCAGTCCAGGGGAAAAGGAAATGGTGATGACGACGAGCCTCTTGGCGAATTCTGGTGACGGATGGAGGTCGGTGATGTCTAGGCGAGGCTTTTAAGTTATGGTTGGCATTTCCGAGATTTTCTATTGAGGACCTGTAATGACATGGAATTTTGGTCGTTAGTTTTTGAACATTTAATTTATTTTAAATGTTGAATTGGGATTATTAATTGGTTGCGAATACGGAGGATTGCGCTGAATTGTGAAATAGTTCATTATTTCAAATACAACGATTTAATTGGATGTGGATAAATAGTAATTTAATATTTAAAATTGGGATAATATGTGAATCTGAAATGAATATACATGAAAATGGTTTCAAAAATTTATTTAAATTCTATTTAGATTGGAATTATGATGTTGGACTTTTGAATGGAATTAAAAGTCGATAGGTTAAAGTTGGGAATTTATATATTTATTTAATAGTGAAATTTAACATATGGTAATAATGAAATAATCGAATTTTGATTTAAAATGAAGCAGAATGATTTCTAAGACGAATATGAATTCCATATAGTAAGTTTTAAAAATCGAAATTTTAAATAATTTCGACGATTTTGAAAATCGCTCGATTTAATCGACGAGTTAAAATAGCCTTCTGGGGCACATTCTCGGAATTCAACGAAACCAGTTCCATTGGATCCCTTAAAGTTTACTATTATCGAATTTCAAATTTCATAGCGTTTAGAGTTACTGCTTGGTCGTACGAAACTGAAACGCGTCGAAATAAATATCGAAAATTTATTATTTCAATTTGATTCAAAAAGCTATTTTTGTTCATACGACCGAATTAGGCCTCGAAACATGTTCCATTGTGTTCGAAATACGAATAAAACATTATAATTGCCAGGCGGCACGTTTCGTTTGCAGTTCGTTATAAAAAGCATGTTAAAGTTGGAAATAATATTAAAATAGTTCGTTATCTATATACACACACACAAACACACACACACACACACATCAAGCATAGTGAAACCCTACAATCAAATTCATAGTTGCCACTTAAACAACCAATGGCCGAAAATCTTTAAAACTCTAATTTTTCTCCAAATCCATAAATTAATTGCGAAATCACCCAACTACGAAATCAAAGTGTGACGACCCGGAATTTCTAACAATTTAAAATTTGAGTAGGTAATTGATTTTAAAATATTTAAAGGTTAATTTTAACTTAAATTCAAGATATCAATATTTACTTGATAATTAAATCATTGAATTATATGGTTTAAATATTGAATTTAATAATTGAAATTGGGTAAATTATTGAATCTGAAATTCTAAGCCTGTTTAAAATAATTTGAAGGCTTATAAAATCTATAATGGTGATATTGAAGATAATAGAATGGTTGAAATTTAATTTACAGGTGATTTGTTCAATTTTAATAATATATCGTTTAAATCGATATTTAAAAACAGCCTTCTGAGGCACAGTGTCGGAATTCTACGAAACTAGTTAAGTTGGACCCGTAATAGTTAGTTATTATCGGATTTCAATTTTCATAGCAATCAGAGTTGTCGTTTGACCCTGGCAGCTCAAAGCGCATAGAAATTATTTTAATATATTTAATTTAAAATTGATCGTTTACTTCTGTAACTCACGCATATGATCGAATTAGCTTCCGAAACATGTTCCATTGTGTTCGGAATATGGGTAAAACCTTATAAACGCCTGTCGGCATGTCTAATTCGGGGTTCGGAATTTCGCGTTATGCTTAACAAGACGTTTTCGAAGTTTTATAATATAAACGGTTAGAGATATTTTTATTAATCAACAATCGTATTTAGGAAGCCATCCCCCTAACCCTATATCTTATCCCCGTCCCCTCTCCAACCTTCAGCAGAATCCAATTCATCAAAAACAAAAAAGGAAGAACGAACGAAATTCGTTTAGAAACCAAAATCAAATCGCCTCACCCCTACTCGCCGTCGAATCGAAGCGGAGATCGTCACATGGCCTTGATTCAGCGATGATCATGGTGGGAGACGAAGCCATTCGGCTCGAGCTTGCGTAGAAGGGAGCTTCGCGAACAAGAGGCGTGCGAACTGGATGAATAATGGATGATGAGGCCGCGATTTTGGGCGGAGGGCATCGGCAAAAGCAGTGGATGCATTGTGGTTAGTGGTGACAAGTGCGAGCTCATTCACGATGATGTAACTCCTGACAACAAGCTGGGCTAGCGTCGACAGTTGGGTGTCGTAATGTAGAAGCATGGTTGGAGCGATATTGGCCAGTGGTGGGGTAGTTTGTGGCAGAGCTGCTGACGTAGGCTTCATTTTTCGAGGCACGACGCAGCTGGCAGCGATGAGCTGTGTTCTTCAATTCCTCAAATCGATTGTTATTCCATTGTCTAGTACGACGCTGTAGGGTGTTCGTGCGCAACTGTTGTAGCTGGAGGAGGAGAGCAGTGAGGCACTGTTCATTTTTATTTTGAATTAATAATTATTTACACTTATAGATTTTAAAGATAATAATAATATAGATTTAGATAGATAATAAGTTTATAATCTATTCATACGAGGTTCAAATCAATGAAAACAAGTCGAGTTTGGCACATAGCGATGAAGTGGAACGAATTTGCAAATTTAAAGAAAATCAAAGGTGAGTAAATCTCACTCTGTTGGATTTTTACTTAAATTTAAATGGTTAAATTTAAGTAATTGGTTGGATAAATAAATTGATTGGATGTGTACTGATGATGATGTGACATTGGTTATTGTGGTTCTCGAGTTAATTGTGGGTTGACTCGAGGTATTCGGGTTTTTAAATTGTTTTAGATTTAAAATTATAAATTAGAGAATGTTTCATTCTAACGTTGTTAAGGGCTTAATGATTTCTGATTCATCAAATTAGAATGGAAATTAAAACGAATAATTAATTAATTCAATTAATTAATGATTTGGGTTGATTGATTTAGTAATTTGGGGTTTGAATTAATTAATTAATTAATGAAGTAAATAAAAAGGTAGATAATTATAGGTTGAGATAAATCGAGAATGATTGATATCGTGGTTGAATTAAAGTAATTGATTTAGATTAGAACAAATTAAAATATAATTGGATATCATTAATTTATATAATTATTGATGTAATTAAAAATTGATTAGTTAAGATTAAATCAATTCAATAAAAAAATGACTTTTGAGAAATTAATTAATACAAGTAATTTAGAATTAATGTAATTAATATAGTTAATTAATTTATGAAGTAATTAAGATTACTTATTGATTTGGTTAAGAATAATAAATATTATGAAGTTAATTAATGATAATTTCTTGAATGAAATCGAAGGATAATTAATCCAAGTTGATTAATTAAGATGAATAATGAAGGGATGATTGATTAATTGATTTGAAATTAATTAATGACAGGTGAAGGAATCTAAGTGATTGAGGTTTGAAATTCAATTAGAATTAATTAATTAATTTTGATAACGATCGAGTTTTGTTTATGGATGATTGAATCGTATGGGATGTTTTGAGTGAGTTGATATCCCAGATATGAAATGTTGTGAATTTCATTTTGATAACTTGGGTTAGGATGACACGAGACTCGAAGAGACCGAGGTCGGGCATTAGGAAATACTCGAAGCCACTTCGAATTTTTATAAATTGATATGGGAAATCAATAGGCTGAAATGAAATTGATTTAAGTGAATTGGACAATAAAATCTAAAGTTTTGGTACTTGGATATTGATGTGTGATATTAGAGAAGACTATAACAAAGTGTGAATTTGTAAGTTGATTCGAGTTGCCCCGGGTTTTATATAAGTTGTTTGCTTGGATATTTCATGTTAGTTGGGTTTACTCAAGCTGGTTTCCAGCCTGACCCGGGTGTTACTTTGGTGTAATGCTCTGGTCAGACCGAGTATTAAGATTTTTAGGTAAGGACGTTCTGGAGCTCAAAAGGCGAGCTGGATGGAAGAAACGTATAGAGTATTTTCCACTGTATTATATTATTGTAAATCCGAGGCATGATAATTGTGTACATCCAGTATCTGTATAAATGTGTAACTCTGATGTATTATAAATGTAATCGACAGATGTATAATTCTTTTGTAAACTGTTATTATTTATTATTATATTTTATCCGCTGCGAATGTGAGACGTTTGGTGTTTTTGTTCATCTTCTTCTATCTCTTCTTCTTTTTCATAACTATCTCGAATTTTCGGCTTCGAAAATTTTGGGTCATTACAGTTGGTATCGGAACCGAAGGTTAAGCGAGAAACTTAGCTCTGGTGGGAATTACTCCTTAAATAGAGTCGTAGTACTCTAGAATGAGTTAAGTATATGAATATGAGCACGTACTTGTTATTTGCTTATAAAGATTTTAAATGATTTTATATAAAAATATATTTTGATATATAAAGCACTATCTCCTTCTAATAAACATTAAGGTGATTGGTTGTTAAATTATGGAAATTAAATTAAGAAGTAATATAATACAACCAAATTGAAATCTTGAATTAGAATTAAATTAAGAAAACAGAAATACAACCAAATTAAAATTAAATTGATTGAAATAAAATTCTAAAATTTGTGCTCAGAAATAAAATTGTTTAAAAACTTTAAATAAAGGAAGTTTGAAATGGATTCAAACTGAAATTCAATCTTGAATTTATAAAAGTAAGAATAATATAAAAAGGAATTGGTATCTAGATATGATAACCTTGGGTATTATCATAAATAGTTATTGTATTTAATAATGATATACTTGCTATTAAATAAGCCATATGAAGTAAATTTATAAGATGAGTATAACTTCTAAATTAAAGTACGCTTTAAAATAGTGAAGTTTTAAAAACCTAAGTCTAGAAACAATCAATTGTTTCAAAGAGTTAAAGAAAATAACAAATAATGTAATTCAGACTATTTTGAATATAGTCTTCTTTTAAAACAAGAAATGTTTGGAAGATTTTTAAGGGATTCGTTTTGAAATTAAAACCAAGGGTGGTTTAAAATTTAAAGGCAGCCTGGTATGTAAAGGAAATAAATATGTAATAAACTCTAAGGTTGAATTTTCCTTGGAATGTGATGTAAAACACAAAGTGAAGCAAATTTTAAACTTAAGTGGAAAGGTTATTAATATGAAGGTTTAAAATTTAAATGGAAAATTTGAATTAGATTAAATTGAAATGATTTGAACTTGAATGGGTTCAACTGATAATAGTCAAAAATTGATTGGAATAATCTGGAATTGAAATTAAGGCGAGTAGGATTAAAATCAAATGGAATTTGATTTGAAGTTGGAAAGAAATTGATAATAAATTCAACTTGAATTGGGAATAAATCAAGTCCAATGGAAATTGGAGTTATTTAAATTGGAATTGGGTCAATTTAAATGAAAGTGGAAATTTAAATTGAATTGATGGGAAAGTGAACAGTTTTGATTCTAGACTATTTTCAATATAAATTGTTTTAATATAAACTTATTTTTCCAAGCTATTAAATATATACCACCTTTCTTTCTTAAATCCAAATTATTTTATACTTGTTTACAATTATTTTTGGAGCTATTTAACCATTTTTCAACTGTTTTCTGAACTCGTTACTATTTTTCAACTATGTTATAAATTAATTACTATTTTATAACTATTTTGCAATTAGTTAACTATTTTACGGTTATTTTGCAAACAAATAATTATTTTTCCAACTACTTATCTATTTTTAAATTTTTCAAGATATTTTCCAAATATAAACTGGTCGAAGTTCAAACTGTTATTGATTAAAATACTCAACTGAGATAAGAATTAAAGTGATAATCCAAGGCAAATGTGAATAAGTGAATGAAAATTTAAGTGAATGTGAATGGAAATGAAATTGATTTGGCTAACAATCAATGAAGTTAAATACGTAAGATGTGCGTATATTATTCTATTCGCATAGTGATTTGATCCATATTCGAGCACAGAATTTCGAGATAGTTATATCGATCGGAGTGGGATTTTTCACTCGATTTACGACGGCAAACCTGCATATGGATTGTTGATTGGTTCTTGGTGTTCTCTATCATAGTTATGGCTATGCAAGGAGAATCACAATTTCTGATCAAGAAACCAAATTTGTGTCCGCACTAGGAAGTCGGGTGGACGATACTAGTTCGGAAGTGAAAATTGGGTGATCGAGTGAGCGATCAGATTGGTAGCGTATGGATGATATGTGTACATCGTACGGATTTGAATGAAATTGGTATTTAAAAGAGTAATCAAATTTGAATATTTGATTTTGAATAAGCAAAGTTATATATCTTTGTTATAAATATAAATCTTCCCTTGTTGAATCTATTGCCAGAAGAAATGATTTTGAAAGTGTTTGAAGTATAAATGGAATTTTATACAAGTTTGAAATGATCCAATGTTTTAAAAATTATATATATCTGTGTGTATATATAAATATAAAGGATGTTATGAGAACTTTGGAAAAGGGTTTTGGGAACCTTTGGATTCAGAATGGCTTTTGATTTTTGGGTAAAATCAATATTGGAATTTGGAAAGCCTAGTTTGAGAACTATCGATTTTGGGGATAACCGATTTTGTGTAAAAGAGCTTTGTATGAGATCATAGTAGGTGTATGATTTGAAGGATACTATATATGTATAGTATAAAGTGTTTTGATGATGGCTCTGGGGAAAAAGGCGCTCCCTTAAAATGAACTTCTCAGGAGTGCCACCTAGTGTGCTGCTTTGAGCCCCAAGGGAGGGTTCAAAAGTTGATCCTGTGAGGAGTCCGGACAAAACTAGTTCCTGAGGATTATGAGTATTGTGTAGCGAAAGTCATGGGGCGCTGATGCCTACAGAGGCATTTGGGTTATGCTGTGACGATAGTGTAACTCGATGCCACTGTGATCTACTACTTTCAAAGATTTTTCACCAAAGATTCCCAGAGCATTCTCACCAAAGATTTTTCCACTGTTTTCAAAAAGTGTTTTCTATGTTTTCAATAAAACTATTTTCCAAGTATTTTCACTGGATGTTAAAAACGGGTTTACCAAGTACTTGTAGATATGCAGTCCTGAGCCTGATCAACGTATGATTGAATTTCTGTGAGAACAAGGATGGACTGGTTGAGACATCGAGTTATAAGAAGTATTTTTTTGAAAAGAGCTATTTTAATAGTATGATGTGAATTTAAAAGCATTTCTAAATTTTTAAAATAAAAGTGTTATAATTTTGGAAAATCAAGGGAAATCAAAACTGAAATTATAAAATAAAATTGAAACTCAGGAAAATTTAATGAAGTGATTCTTTGTAATTAAAAAATCGAGTATTAAATTAAAGGTGGAAGTAAGCTAATCAGCTGAATAAATTATTTGATAGAGTATGTTAATAAAATTTAACTCAATTAAATAAAATGGATTGTAAGTTGATAATGGAATTTGGAAATGAATTCGAATTTTAAATTGAATTCGACTTGGATTTGATAATGAATTAAATAAGAGGAGATGTTGTAAAATAAAAATAAAATAGAGTTTGATCGAAATAGTGATGGTTTGGATTACAAATAAAATTCAAGTGTGATATAAATAATATTTAACGAAATTAGCAAATAAATTAGATATAAGAGAAGTGTTGTCGTATGAAATGAAAGTGAATAATAATGGAAATAGTTTGAGTTGCAAATAAAACTCAGGTAAGTAGAAATAAATTGAGAGAGGTTTTGTATTAATAAAATAAATTCGAAAATGAATTAAGTAAATGAATTAAAAATTTAAATATGGGGTGAATAAACAAGTTAATCGAATTAAATAATAAATGGATGAATTCTGATTGAATAAAGACTAAATCCAAGTTTTAATTTGAAAATTTGGTTATCAAAATGGATGACCATTAAAAAAGGATTTGGGTTAAATTTATTTGGAAAATGGATATCAATATAAGCATCAAAGTGTGTCAGCTCAATGAAATAGTTTTAAAATGAAACAAATGCGAAGATGAAATGAAATGCAAATGTATGATTGGTGAATAAATTAGAAATGAAACAGAATTAAATACAGAATGAGTTGAAATTAATTTGAAGTAGTTAAATTAAAATAAATACTCTATTAAGCGAATATCGTCGAATTTGCATAAAAACAGTTGTCGTTGATGTAAACAAAAGTAATTGAAATTTTACAAATTAATAGAAGTAAATAAAAATTGACTTTGAATCAATTGAATTGAATATGAGCTTGTTTGGATTAAAAATTAATTGAATGCAAACAATTGAGTTGTAAACCAATAAAATTGAACGGAATGGTATATGTTTGGTTGAAAGAAAATTGAATTAGTGTTGAAATCGTACCAATTGCTCGTGGAAGTTATTTAGAATGCATTTCTTTAGAATTGATGTGTTGTAGTGGTTTAAGTAAGAGAAATGTTATAAACTTCACATATATAGTTCTTATATGTTTAAATTGAGTAAGTACAGGTACCTGAAGGCCGTTTGCTGGATTTGATTGCGCTAATTGCTTAAATAATAAGCCGCTTGCTTAAAATGCTAAATAAAGGTATGCCTACGCAATAAAAATAGGAAATATGAACTGTTTTTGTTTTTCCGACCGGGTGGGTCGATGTATATATATTTATATCTCTTGTCAAATTGCAAAAGCTCCTCCGCACAAAGGAGACTCTGCCAAATTTTTTTGAAAATTTTGGGAGTTAGAAAATTTTTGAAAATTTTTAGGACAAATTTTGTTAACGACAAAACGATTTCAAATTGGAAGTTTAAGTAAATTAGTAGACAAGACTAATATGAATCAGTTATAAATGAAAGATAAAATTTAATACTCAGAAGTGAAGACAAATTGAATTCATATGGGAATGAGAAAAACTAAGTTTAATAGAAGTAAATGTGAAAACTTCTGTAAGGAAATCTGCAAATGATTTGACAAGTTACGATTGGATATTATTGCTAAGTAAGATATGCAGGTATTATAAAGGGAAAGGAAAATTGATTGTGATTCCAAAAGATAAATTTGAATTGCCCGACTAAAAGGTATGTATTTGAATTTCTGTATGAAATTGAATTGGGTTTTTAATCTAGCCACTTGGCTTTTATTTTCTTTTGGAATTTCTGATGATGATCTGACTTTGGTTATGGTGGTTCTCGAGTTAATTGTGGGTTGACTCGAAGTATTCGGGTTTTTAAATTGTTTTAGATTTAAAGTTATAAATAAGAGAATGTTTCATTCTAATGTTGTTAAGGGCTTAATGATATCTGATTCATCAAATTAGAAGGGAAACTAAAATGAACAATTAATTAATTCAATTAATTAATGATTTGGGTTGATTAATTTAGCCATTAAGGGTTTGAATTAATTAATTAATAAAGTAAATAAAAAGGTAGATAATTAAAGGTTGAGATAAATCGAGAATGATTGATATTGTGGTTGAATTAAAGTAATTGATTTAGATTAGAACAAATTGAAATATAATTGGAAATCATTAATTTATATAATTGTTGATGTAATTAAAAATTGATTAATTAAGATTAAATCAATTCAATAAAAAAATGACTTTTGAGATATTAATTAATATAAGTAATTAAGAATTAATGTAATTAATAGTTAATTAATTTATGAAGTAATTAAGATTACTTATTTATTTGGTTAAGAATAATAAATATTGTGAAGTTAATTAATGATAATTTCTTGAATGAAATCGAAGGATAATTAATCCAAGTTGATTAATTAAGATGAATAATGAAGGGATGATTGATTAATTGATTTGAAATTAATTAATGACAAGTGAAGGAATCTAAGTGATTGAGGTTTGAAATTCAATTAGAATTAATTAAATTAATTTTGGTAACGATCGGGTTTTGCTTATGGATGATTGGATGGTATGGGTTGTTTTTAGTGAGTTGATATCTCTGATATGAAATGGTGTGAATTTCATTTTGATAACTTGGGTTAGAATGACACGAGACTCGAAAAGACCGGGGTCGGGTTTTAGGGAATACCCGAAACCACTTCAAATTTTTATAGATTGATATGGGAAATCAATAGGATGAAATGAAATTGATTTAAGTGAATTGGACTATTAAATCTAAAGTTTTGGTACTTGGATATTGATGAGTGAAATTAGAGAAGACTATAACAAAGTGTGAATTTGTAAGTTGATTCGAGTTACCCTGGGTTTTATATAAGTTATTTGCTTGGATATTTCATGTTAGTTGGGTTTACTCACGCTGGTTTCCAGCCTGACCCGTGTGTTACTTTGGTGTAATGCTCGGGTCAGACCGAGTATTACAAATTTTCAGGTAAGGACGTTCTGGAGCTCAGAAGGCGAGCTGGATGGCGGAAACGTATAGAGTTTTTTTCGCTATATTATATTATTGTAAATCTAAGGCATGATAATTGAATATATCCAGTGTTTGTATAAATGTGTAACTCTGATGTATTTTAAATGTAATCGACAGATATATTATTCTTTTGTAAATAGTTATTATTTATTATTATATTTTATCCGCTGCGAATGTGAGATGTTTGGTGTTTTTGTTCTTCTTCTTCTACCTCTTCTTCTTTTTCATAAATATGTGGAATTTTCGGCTTCGAAAATTTCGGGTCGTTACACAAAGACCTCGTTAGCTCTATAATTCGACTGGTTGTGATCGAGTATGGTGATAGGGATCATCGACAAATGGAGCTGGAAGGCGGCAGTTTTGCATGCGATTTTTGGGAGAATGTTGAAGTGGAGTTCGTCGGGGCTTCGATCGATGGGAGGGGGCGTGACGGCTTTCGATGGAAGGTCGCCGATCGATACATTTTTGACCATGAGAGCTTCAACGATGGTGAAAAGCAAGGCAGCATTGGGTTCGAACAAATGGAAGCGAAGAGATTAGGGAAGAAAGGAAGTGCGGCTATGTTTATTATACGGCAATGATAAGAGGAGGGTAGATTTAATATTGAAAATTGTAAATTTAGAATAATTTGTATATATACAAAATTTAAAACTGCATATCTCGTTCATACATTGCCAGAATAGGATGAAACTAGTGGCGCCAAAATCGTAGGGAAGAGGTCTACGCTGCAGTGCAGATCCAGAAATGTTTGGAGCTCATAATTTTTTTGGTTAAATCGAACGCACTCGATTTAATTTTAAATTGGAACGTTTGACAACGTAAAAACTCAAGGTGAGTTAATCTCACTCAATTTTAGACTACTAGTAAAAAAAAATTAAATAGTTAAAATATATAAATGATTGATTTGTTAAATTGATGCATTTTTATCAGTTGGACGTGATATTATATATATATATATATATATATATATATACATATACACATATATATGTATGTATGTGTGTGTGTGTATGTATATATTGGAGTGATTGATATTCCCGCATATATACAGCGGATGAGATCCTATGCGCCCGCATAATAGCGGATAACCTATATAGTGGGATATTCCACCTCGAAGTGGAAATGGTATTTTTTATGTTGTGCTAACGTTTGTGGATGCAGGGTAATAGGTTGGAGGGATCCAATGGGATTCCTTAAAATTTTTAATTTAATTGCATATATAGTGATATATGTTTTTGGTTGAAATTATCTGTTGCAAGTTATTATGTGATTTGGATTGGTTGGATGCTGTGACAGGTTTTGGCCAAGATTTGGTATTTTAAATACCAGTAACATTTGTTTAAATTGGAGAAGAAAATTAAAACGGTTTTGAAGCAAAATGTTTTATAAAGAAATTTGGGTTAACCAATTGGATAAAATAAATGGTTTTGAAAATGGGTACTTAGCCGACCAGGAATATTATGAATAGGATTTGGAATAGAAGTATTAAATAAAGGATTTTTAGGTAATAAATCTGTAAACATATTTATTTAAAAATATAAATGTTTTAAAATCAGAATATGGGATTGTTTTGAAAAGAGGATTTTTAATTTATTAATTTGATAATTTAGTTAAAATATTTTGGAAAATTTGTTGTTTAATTAATTTAAATTGTTCAAACATAATTAATTATTTACCGGTAACCTTATAATGATTTTGAAAGATTTGTTTTTATTATTTTAGAAATGGTCAGCATTTTGTTTTTAAAATAAATTTTCAATATGGTTTTGTATAAAAACCTTTATTTAAGTATAGTTGCCTATATTTAACTTGAAATTTAATTTAGAACATATGAGCACTATTTTGATAAAAAATTTAAAATAATGTTTTCAGGAAGTAGTGGTATACATGCTTGGCATAATCAGAGTGTAACGATCCGGATTTTAAATCAAATGCAATTTGGTAGTTAAATTAATTTTTTGAATTTAATTGAGAATTTATTAGTAAGTTTGTTTGAAAATTTTTCAGAATGAAGATATATGTTTATATAAATTGATTATAAATGGAATTTGGACTAGAAATTTAAAGATAAGTTTTTTTTAAATAAACTAGATTAAAAACTATATATTTTGGAACTAATAGAGATTATTTTTCTAATTATAAGAATTAATAAAAAGTTTAAAATACTTTTCCTTTATACTTGAAATAAATTAATCTTGTATATATTTAAATTTGTATTGGATTTGAAAAACGATACATTTCAAAATTTGTGAAAGAAAATGGATTTTTATTAAATTTAAATATAAATAGGAAATATAATACATATGTAGATAACATGTTTATAAAAAAACATGATTTATAAATAAATTAACATAAGGGTTAAAACATGACTTGTAAATAAAAAATGAAATAAGGTTTAAAAACAAAAGTTTAAAACAATTCAAGAGAAGGTATAAAACAAAAACTTGTTATTTTTAACAAGTGTTAAAATAAATAACAAGTGTTTACAAATGTAGTATGAGGATTAGCAAGTGGCGACGTCGTCTTTTCTTTGGAATTAAATTTTTTGAATATGAATTAAAATGAAAACAAGGCAATACACTTCATTTTCTTTGAACTTCAAATCTGAAATAAAAGAAAGAAAAAAAGGCTTCATTTCATTTTCTTTGTAAACATTCAAAAACAATTCAAAAAGGAAATGAATCAAACCATATGTTAAAACAGCCTCTGTTTCCAAATTATCGGGTTTCAAAGCAAAAACTTAAATTAAAAACATTTAAACCTGGAGATAAAAGCAAAGATCAAAAGAAGTGGAAGCTGAAACACTCAAATCTGAAGAAATTGGTTCAGCAATGCAAGATCATCTCAGATCAAAGCCACCACAACCCAAATTTTCAAATTTAAACAACTTCCAGTTTTTTCTCTGTTCAAATATCCAATCCAGGTGAGCAAACATTCTACCCAGAAATTTATTTCTGTGTTAATGCTGTGAGTAAACTCTTTTTAAAAAAGTTTTATCTGATTTTAACTACCATGCATGTGATGATATTGGCTTGTATTGAAGTTCGTTGCCTTGAATTTATATGAATTGCTGTAAATATGTTGTGTGAGCCTGTTTATTTCTGTTCTCTGTTGTTCAATGTGGATGTTCTGCTTTCGAAATTCAATATCTACAAATCAAATCCATATCAGCCTTGAGTATATAAAGGAAATTTGTTTATTGTGTATAATGAAGATTATAAAAATAGTTACGGTTTTTAAATGTAACAGAATGTAACAATCCGTTTTTTCGTACCCTTTGAATCGACAATAAACCACACATGTCCAACTCAAATTGCACGAAAAGATGGATCATTGAGGGTAGAAAGAAAATAATGACAGAACGGAATCTCACACGAATGGAATATCATATATTATTTCAATAATAATCTTTACAGCGGAAAATTTTAAATACAATATCAGAGTCTAACTAAATTCAGCTTGGACAGTTATAAACATTTGTCCTTACAAATGCTGACAAACAATATACAAAACTAATAAACCACATCGGATAATAGAATACGTCCATACGATGATGAAGATCTCCAGCTCTCCTCTGGAAACTCCAACTGTCTTCAACAAAACCTGAAACAACTCTGATCTGACCCGAATATTAAAAATACCCGGATTAGGCTTGATAAACCAGCATGAGATACTCGAACTTTAAAATGACTATATTATCAAAACCTTTGAAAAGAAGGGTATCTCATAAGACCATGCCCACACATAAACACAGACGGGTTTTTACCTTATGATAACCAAAACACTTCATCACAAAATACACTTGATATTATTTTTAATGACATTCTTTTGAAAACATTTGCAAATAAACTTATTCAAATAAGGTATCAATATCTAGACTAAGTCTAACGGAATATATCCGGACTGGGTCAACGGAATATACCGAACGGAATATATAATATCTAAAGGGTAGCTGAAATGTTTGCAAGTCATTACAGCTATTTTGGGAATACAATCAAAATCGTAAATCTCGCAGGGGTTGGATTTCCAACATGATAGGAAACTAGTGACATTTTCTCCGAGCCACACATAACAAACATAGTTCCCATGGTGCCTTAATCGTTTTTCTCAAACTAGTTACTTGGAAACTATACTTGCTATACTACAAATGATAACCATAGTTCCCTGCTTTTCTCAAGCTAACCACTTTATCAACATGAGGCATGAAATGCCTTGAGGCCCAGACGTATCTGGTACCTTGGGCTCAGAACGTCTGATATCCCAAATCACTACTATCCGAAATGTGAGCATACATTTGACCACATAGAATCCCATCATAACCGTGGTGTGAGGCTCGCGAGGCTACGCTCAATTTCTTCAAAGCCACGATTTTCATACAAAACCACGTTTTGATCATAACAGGTTCCACTTTGAATGTCACATTGTCATTCCACGTCACATGACTGATTTCTAGAAAAGTATAACTTCCTGAGCTCGTATGTCTCGGGAAAGGGTGTTAAGCTAAAAGAAGTTGCCTTCTCTGCCACCAACTGATATACGTTTATAGAAACCACTCAAATGTGATTTAGAACACAATGTCAGACAAACATCCATATAAGTTCATTCTAGGACTGAACGAAACCGAAGGCACTTTCCTCGGCCATTACTAGGTGAGAAGCCCTTGCAATCCGAAAAATCTCCATCACGAGGAGACCACTGCTATAAATAACTCTATAATGGTGGCCAACCAGAGCATGTTCAACAAGAAGTCTTCATGTTATGAAGATTCATGGTCTTCAATAATCATCATCTTCAACATGTCTTCACTTTCGAACGTATACATTGGTTCGAAGTGGTTTTTAGATAGGAATCAACCAAATCCGACTCTGGTTCCTTCGAAACCAATCATCGATTAAAAAAGATGTTTTGTTCATATGTGGATATCAATCATCAATCAATTACTTCATCTTTTATCTAATCAAATATCTTTCTTAGATATAATCTTTTCAAGTTATTCCATTTTGTTTTCTAATGCATATGGAATCATTAAGCCTCATTTATCAATTCATTTGTTTTATTAAACCTTTCTTAAATCCTAGAATAATTCCAAATCATTTTCTCATTTACTTAGGAAAACCTTTCCAAATCATTCATTAAATCTTAATCAAAGATTTCTTGTATTAAAGTTATAACTTTTAACTTAGGAAAATATTCCCAAATCATTTATTAAATCTTAATCAAAGATTTTCTTTCTTAACTTCAAATCATATTCTTGCAAATTGATGATTTTCATAACAGAGCACTACTGCCACTTTACATATGGTAAATTTCACCTCCAGGGACTAATGGCAAGTTTCACCCCAGGGACTAATGGCAAGTAATCATACATCATGAATATCTTTGTCTTTTAACTTGGAAAAACTTAAATATATTCTTTTAGAGCATCCGGGCTTTCCTTTCGATTTGTTCCACCCCTCGCCTAAGAAGAGAATACATAGGCCAGGTAAGTTCAAGGCACTGGTTTCTCCATCCCTAACCTTAGTTAAACACCTTGTTTTATCATCCCAGATCTCACAGGCAAAACAAATGTACTAGTCGTTTCCGCATACTCATATTTTCAACTTTATTTTGGATTTGCTTATAAATATTCCAAATTATTTTTGTAAATGCTTAGTTATCCTTTTTAAAACATTCACAATTGATTCTGGGAAACATCGTTACATATAAACTCATATTCCAAAAGTTATAGAATTCGCAACATAAAAGTGCTGTAGAAAGTGTTATATAAGCTTATTTGATTTAAACAACCTTTTAATATTTGAAAATTCATATTTTCATTCCAAATCTCTTCTAAACCATTTTAATAGATTTATCAAATTTATTTCATATCTTTAATCATCTAAAATAATATCATTTATAAAGAAATCCTGTTTTGGATTCCGAACTGCAAAACCGCGATGTTTTTAGAAAATTGTTTTGGTCATATTTCAATATCTACTGGATGGAATCTTGATTTTCTTTCTTCGTTGGAAAACTATTATCATTGTGACCGAAGCATTTTTATTTGAAGAAATCCGACTTATAAATCATTTTCTACGTCAATTTGAAGTTACGGGTCGAAATTTACGAACTACCGCTACATGACGAGCTCGATTTTGACCAATTTTGTGAATTACTTCGGAACTTGTTCGAAACACTTCAAATTTGTTTTAAACCATATTTAAACACTTTTAACTTATTTAAAATCATTAAGAGGCTAAATAACTTCCATACACACATTTTTATAGATTTAATTTCCACTGATTTATCTAATCATTTCTCTTATCATTTAGCAAACATGTTATCAACCACATCACAAACATATAATCAACCACAATATCAACCAAGTTATCATCCAATATCAACCAATATTCAACATATTAATTTCTAATTTATCATGTATATTATCAACTCAAGTTTTATTAAAATAAAACTAAGATTTGATTACTCACCTTTTAACTTAACCAGTTCTTCCTACCAACATTCATTTGCAACAACACTTCACTTAAATCCTATTATCTTCACCAAATCTTTTCCGTAGACTTCCCTTTTGAATCCGGCAGCACTTCCTTCTCTTTTTCTCACTCCGAAGCTTCACAAACTTGCTCCTCTTCCTCATAGGTTCGGCCATGCCTTATTCTTCCCCTTACTCCATCGTTTCTTCACTTCTTAGATGCTAAACCATGTTTAAATGGTATTCCAAGGTCTTTGGCAAAGTCTGGTGGTGTTTGGAGTTGATTTGATATGGTTTTGAAAAAGTTAGTAAGCATTTTGGAGGAGAAGAAGAAGCCATTAAAGAGAGATTCAAGGAAGAAGATGGTAGAAAAAGGTGTAAAAGAAAGTGGAAGAATGGTGGTCTTATTTATAGAAAAAGAAATGAAGTGGTAAATTACCAAAATATCCCTTTACCAAATTACCAAAATAACCTTACTTACTTATAAAGTAATCTTAATTTTTTTCAACACTTAATATCACATTTCAAATCATTACTTTATGTCATTTTCACTTAGATATTAACTAAAGTAAGTAATAATTATGTTTCTTTGATTTGATGTTTTACTTTTTGCTTTGAAATGACATTTTTGTCTTTTTGTGCTTACTTTTTCTTAATTGTTTTCTAGAAGTTTCTAATCTTTTTTAGTAAAAGTAAGCCCTATTAGTGAATTAATAAATACTTATAATATTTGAGTATATGTTTCTATATAAGAAAATAAGGTGCGATGACGTTGCGACAACTTTTAATCGACGAAACGTCGTTTTTCGACAAAATGTTATACGGTCACATTTTGACGTTCTAGTTAAACTATTTATTTATGTAAACCAAATTTAAAAATGAACTTTTTAATTATTTAAATAAATTAAAACATGTCTCTTTATATTTAGAATCATATTCAAATAATTTAAAAATCTCTAATTTTACGGTGTATGTAAAACTGACAAAATGCAACAAAATTTGGTTATTTTTGTAAAACGATTATTAACATACTTTTAAACCTTTTATTATAATTCTATTATCTTTATTAGATGTTTTCCATGATGTTTATCTTTTTAAATAAACATTTAAACCTATTTATTTAAGCATTTATTTCATTTTAGCAAAACTTAGCGTTTGTTGGTTTGTTGTAAAATCCAAATTTATACTTTTTAAATTATCAACTATAAGAATAAATAATTTCTCTATTATTATCTATTATATATAGCTTATTTATTTAAATTTTAAACCTTTTTAAATTTAAAACAAACGAAATCTCTCATTTTCGAAGTAGCGAAATTACGGGTCGTTACACAGATAATGTTTAAAAGGAAGATATCAGAGAAATGCATATTTATGATAAAAATCAACCATCTTAATTTTGGTCTTGAAAGGCATGATTGTGTTCGTAGCAGGAAATCATGAATTTAGAAGATGCAATCATGATTTTTAGGCCAGTATTCTTTGTGTTTTTCTGAGATAAACTAAATTGGCACTTTCGCCAAATTCCGGCGAAGGAGGAAGACTTGAGCAATAGGCTTTGGTCTGGAGGAGGAGGGTAGAATAGGCGATCAATGGAAAAATGGTCGTATGAATTTTAGTGCGACGTGATGGTCGGAATTGGTGGTAGTAGGGTTTTTGTCAGTCATTTTGGTTGAGTGCTTGTCGATGTGATCTCTGTAGAATTTGAGTTTCGGTCTCAATCGCGAGGGTCGCGATAGCATTGTGGTGGCGCGAAGTTGCTCTGGTAGGAGAGCCTTGGGTTCCAGTCGTCATGATCGTCGATGGCGAGAGGTTTTGTTCATCTGCGTTTTTTCCAGTTTTGAGCGTTATGCTAGTTTTCGTTTTGCACTGAGATTTTCGATTCTGGGGCATCGAATGGTGTGGTGGGGTTGTAGTCAACTTGCTGATGGACGTTGTGACGAACGTTGGTGGATAGAGGTTTTGTGCACATGCACCGTGCACGGTGGGCATCAGGTGTTGAATGGAGTTGGGGAAGACGAGGTTTGACTCGGTGTGTTCCTCGCGTTTTCATGGTGTTGGCCTCGTGCGATTTGGTTTTTGTCTCGAGTTGGGGACGAACGCGTTTCATGTTGTGGTTTGTATGGGGAGGGATCAAGTTAGACTCGAGTTTTGTTTAGGTAGTAGGCTTATCTGGTTCGGTATAGTAAAATAAGGATATAATGTTTACAAATTTTAAAAATTGTTGTTTTTGAAAAAATAAAATCAATGCTTAAGTTTTTTTTAAAAAGGAAACAAATTTATTAAAGTTAAAACTTGTTCTTTGTTAGTAAAAGTTTAAAAAAACTTTTAAAAGTGTTAATTGAATTTATTTTCAAATTTAAAATGTTTAAGACGTTTGCTTTTGAAAGTAAATATCTTAATTAAATTTTAATTTTAATATAAAAAAAGTGTTTTAAGAAAGTTTATTTTATATAATGAATATTTCTTTAGCTTATGAGATAAAAAGGTTTTTGAATTGTTTTTAAACTTTGTCTAGATAAATTTGTATTCATTTTAAAATCTTAAATTTTAAAATGAAGTTTGAAATGAAATTTTAAAGTAAATTGTTTTCCAATATTTTTGTTAGTGACAATTTATTCATAATTAAAAATGTTTTTATCCTAAAATTAAATTAAGATTTAATGATTTGAAATTAATTAAATTAATGAGGTAATTAAGGAACAATTATTTAATTTAATTAATTAATGACTAGGAATTAATAAATAATTGATAAATGGTTAATCAATTTGTAATTAAAGATCATTAATTAGATAATTAAAGATTATTAATAATGATTAAAGATTTATTAGTTAAGCAATTAAGTTATAATCAAGGTTAATTAATCAATTAATTAAGGATTAATTAAGTTACAGTTAACACTTAATTAATTAGATAATTAGAGATTAATTGGTGGATAATTAAAGGTAAATAAATTTGTGATTAACAATGGTTAATCTAAGTTAATTACTTAAAGGAAGTAATTAGAGAATGGTTATTGAAGGTCATTAACTAGGATTATTTAATAATTAATTAATGTGATTTATTTTAATAATTAATTAGATTAATTAATTTAATGATAATCAGTTATGAATTGTTTAAGTGTAATTACTTAATGAAATTAATTAAGGAACTAATTGCTTAATGTAATTAATTGAATTTAATGGGATTAGTTTGAACTAATTAATTAAGTTTAATTAATTTAAACACTAGATGATTTGATAATAGTTACTTAATGTGATTAATGGATGGTAATTACTTAGTAAAGTAATTAATTGAAAATTACTGGATGTAATTAATGGAAGTGATTAAGAATAATTATTAATCAAGGAGTAATTAATTAGTTATTGTAATTAATTAAGAATAATCAATTAAATTAAGAATAATCGATTAAGGATTAATTATTAATTAAGGATTAATTAATGATTAATTAAAGGATAATTTATTAAATGTTTTGAATTTAATTGATTATTAATTTACCATGACTAGCAAATTTATTCATAGAAGCTAATCTGATTTAAATTAATAGGATACTTAAATTGATCTTACTTATGGATGTTTGGGTTATATTGGATGATTGAATGGTTTGATATCCCTGGTTGTGATGCTCTGTTTGATTTGAGCTATGTTTACTGTAATTTATTTTCTATGATATATACATCTGTGATTTGTGAATGGAAGATAAGTGTTATGGTTCATACCACGTATCAAAATAAGCATTATAGTTTATATTGCTTATCAAATATATTGCTGTATTTGAATATGTGCTGATTGATGATGTGGCACTTTTATTGTGTAAAACACCTGGACCACAATATACACACACAAATATGGATTTCACGCGGAAATCAGTTAAGTCACAGATATTGGAATTTAATATTTTGAAATGGTTTTGAAGTTTGAATTTTGAATCCAAATGGTTTCGGAAATGAAATTGGATTGAATTTGAAAAACATTTGAAAAGGAGTTTTGAAGATTAAAGTTAGTTTTGAATAACTTAATTTAGTTTTGAAATTTGATTTAAAATTTGAATCCAAATTTTGAAATCGAATTCTATTGATGATGTAAAAAGATTGTACAAACTATAAATGTGTTATATGGTTTTTAAACCATTTTAAAAGTATGGTTTTGGAAATTTGAATTTAATCCAAGTTTATACTTGAAAGGCCTTAACTCATGCAAGTATAATCGGGTTTTTCGAAAATGGAAACAAGTGGTTTAAAATAATAATAGCTTTTATATAAGGAAAGAATTACCAAAATTATGATAAAAAGATTTCAAATTTGAAATTGAAAGGTTTTGAAAAGCTATAATTGAATCTTTATGAAAGATAATTAAACCCTATTTTGAAATTGAAGAGTATTTTTAAATGGTTTATCTTTTATATATAAAAGATTGAAAAGGGAACTGTTTTGAAAGTCATGAATGAATCTTCAGAAATTATTTTGAAAGCTATGGAATGAGTCTTTGGTTTAAAAGACCCGATGAGTTAATCCCATTGAAATGAAATTGTTTTTAAAGGCTATGAATAAACCTTTGTGAAAGATTGGTGAACCTTGTTTTAAATTGGAAGGGGTCTTAAAAGTGAATCTTTTGTTTAAAAGATTTAAGTGTGGAAATTGTTTAAACCATTGAAGGGTTTGAAATGGATCTTTTGTTTAAAAGATTGGAAATGGTAATTTATTTTAACCATTTGAAAGAAAAGTTTTGGGTAATAAGTTGTGACTTAATTGAGATCCCATTATCCATATGTTTTTAAATATTGCGCTCACTATTCGATTTAGCCGGGAGAGGACCTTTGTGTCATATAACCCATTCTGAATAATGATACGTCATTATGGATAGCATTTGAAAACCGATGGTGAAGGCCGGGTGTTTGCGAGAACGATAGGATGACCTATCTATTGTCTCTGCACTGAGTAGCTACGGTATAGAGATTCCCTAAGTGATGGGAAGTCCGATCGGGATTGTGAATACCCGGATTTGCAAGGGCTTCTTCGAAAGTGCCTTTGGTTCTGTTCGAACCCAAAACAGACTTGTATGGATGTGTGTCTGACGTTACACTTTGAGATGTAAAACCAGTTTCTATCAAATACATTTCGGTTTGGTGGCGGTGATTTATTTCTCTTGGCTTAACACCCTTCTCTGAGACGTACGAGTTCTTAGGCTATGTAGTTGATGGTTACTAGTGATACATTTCCAATTTGGTAATGTGGCATACGAAGTGTTGCTGATCATTTGTTGATCAAAGCATGGCTTTTGTGAAAAGCGTAGCTTTGTGGACGAAACTTCGTCAAGCCTTACCACCCGGTAATGGTCGAAACAGGAATCGTGGTAGCAAGGTCATTTGGAGGTAGCGCCTCCTGAGGGTATGTCCATTTCCTTCTGGATTATAAGTGGTATCATGGTATGGAGCCCAGATACTTACTTTGTGGTTGCTGCAAACTTATTGATTGTGTTTGTCGGTTAGGAAGCGCTTCGAATAAAGTTCGCAAACGATCGGGGGATGGCATGCTCGTATCAGTAGTTACCTAGTTACAAAGGTAACCCAACCTTATGTAGCAGAGATCCGGTTAGGGTCTTGAGACGTCCCTCCAGATGCATTCTATTTATTTTTATATGGGAAGTTCCTTTGCCCAACTATTTCATGGAAATCCAAACAAAACAATACGAGCCATGTACGGTTTTAGTTGTAGAACCTGCCATTCACTTATGGTGGCGCCCCACTGTTTGGATGGTAGCTATAGTAGGCATAGTTCGGAATGTCTATGCTGGCTAAGATTAATATTATACTTTTGAAATGTTTTTCTACACTGTGCACTTATAATAATAATATCAAATGGTTATCGCGTGTCAAGTATTTTTGACTGTCATAAGGGGAAATCTCCTCCAAGTGTGCGTTTGCATTGTGTGTGTGGCGGGAGGCCTTATGGTAGTTTCATTTTCTAAAAAGCATTGCGGATTTTAATGTTTTAAATTCTTTTGTTTGTTTTAAAAGATAAACTGTTTTTTTTTGCTCATACCAGTCCCATGACTGACCCAGAGTTTATTGTTCCCTTCCTAAACTCTGGGTGTAACGACCCGAAATTTTCGAACCCGAAAATTCCAGATAGTTATGAAAAAGAAGAAAGAGATAGAAGAAGAAGAATAGAAACACCAAACATCACACATTCGCAGCGAATAAAATATAATAATAAATAATAATAATTGCAAAAGAATACTGTACCTATCAATTACATTCTAATACATCAGAGTTTCACATTATATACAGTCGCTGAATATTTGCAATTATCATGCCTCAGATTAGCAATAATATCAATACAGCGGAAATACTCTATACGATATTGCCATCCAGCTCGCCTCCTGAGCTCCAGAACGTCCTAACCTGAAAATCTGTAATACTCGGTCTGACCCGAGCATTACATCAAAGTAACACCCGGGTCAGGCTGGAAACCAACGTGAGTAAACCAAACTAACATGGAATAACAAAGCAATCAACATATATAAACCCGGGGTGTCATATTAATTTAACAAATTCGCAATTAGCTATAAACAACACTTATTCCACCTGTCAATTTCTAAGTACCAAACTTAGATAAAACAATCCAATTCACTTAAATCATTTCATCGTATTGATTTCACAAATCAATTTGTAAAAATTCGAAGTGGTTTCGGGTATTTCCTAATACCCGACTCCGGTCTCTTCGAAACTCATGTTATCCTAATCCAAGTTATTTGAATGAAATACACAACATTTCATATCAGAGATATCAACTCATTCAAATCATCCAATACCATTTAGTCATCCATAAGTAATGTTTAATCACATACAAATTAATTCAATTGATTCTAATTGAATTTCTAACCACATTCATTTAGATTCCTTCATTCAGTATTAATTAGCCCCAAATCAATTAATTAGTCAACCCTTCACTATTCATCTTAATTAATCACCCTGGATTAATTATTTTTCAATTACATTCAAGTAATTACCTTAAATGAACTTCACAATATTAATTAGTCTCAACCAAGATAATTCTGTAATCTTGATTACTTCATGAATTAATTAATTATTTAATTACATTAATTCTTAATTACTTATACTAATTATCTTCCCATAAGTCACTTATTACTGATTAATTCATCTTAATTAATCAATCTTCAATTACATCGTTAATTATATTAATTAATTATTTCCAATTATATTTTAATTTGTTCCAATCTAAATCAATTACTTTAATTCAACCGCAATATTAATCACTTTCGATTAATCTCAAACTGTAATTAATTATCCACTTATTTACTTGATTAATCAAGTTTCTCCTTAATTAATAACCTTAAATTAATCTCTCGATTTATTCCTCAAAACAATTTTATTTTATTAATTTCATTAAGTAATTATTTACCAAACCATCCAATGATTATTTTGAATTACTTACACTTAATTAATTAACTAAAACTTAATTAATTAATTCAAACCCTTATTAAATTCTAAAATGAAGACATTTTCTTATTTATGTTCTAAGTTTAATACAACTTAAACCCAATATGCCTCGAGTCAAACCACAATTAACTCGAGCACTAACCAAAACCAAAGTCATATCATCATCAGTGCACATTCAATCAATTTAATCATTCAACCAAACCATTTAAATCTAAATAAAAATCCGACTAAGTGAGATTTACTCACCTTAAATTTCGATTTGCAAATCCGAACCAGTCTCGGCTAGGCTTCACAGTATCCGACCTAATATAAACATTTTATAATTTATTAATAATTTGATTTAATTTGACAACTTATGTTTAACATTAAATAAATTTTAATTGACAGAATATTTCCTTTTAAACCAATTTCCATCTACAGAATATTTTAGCAGCTAAACAATTAAATAAGTTAATTAAATAAATAAATTTCCAAAAATACTATATTATTATTTTATTATTTTTATTTTTATAAAAATCTAGCTATTTTTTTCTAAAATTCTTCGGTATTAGAAATCCTTACATACATTTACTTAAACTAATTTTCTCATAAATAAGTTTTATCAAACAATTTAATCTCCCTAATGTTAAAATTTTCCTTACTGTTTAAAAATTTTCAAAATCAAAATTAGAAAAACCATAAACCCTAAAACAACTTACCAGACAACGTCGCCACCCAGTTGCGATCAACGCTTCTTCCCCCCACTGCAATGAACACAGCCAATACCCTCAACTTCACTGATGCCGCGCCTCGTCGAACTCGCTTCGAGCAAGCCTCCAACGATCGCAAGCCCTTAATTGCTCTTGTCATGCGCGACTCGTCCCTCGCTCTAAATCACGAGATTACCAGATGCGATGAGACTCTAGCCATGTCGGTTCGAAGTCGACTAAACCCTGAATCGCCCTGAGAGCATCGAAGAACAATTACCATAACCCTATATTCCAATCTCGACCGCGACGAGACGCCATCCCCTGAAACTTCGCGCGCAGCCATACTTCGCTCGAGAACTCGATTGAATTTGATTGAGGTCGAAATCGACTTCGGTAATTCTTTTTTTTTTAATTCTTCGTGTTCGATTTTTGGCTGCAAGATAGGGAGGATTGAAGACGTAAAATATAGATAGGGATGGCGTCTTGAATACGCCTGATTACTATATAATTAATTACGAAAATATCTCGTGTTCCATAACGCGAAATCCTGAACCCCGAATCAAACATGCCGACAGACATTTATAAGGTTTTACCCGCGTTCCGAACATAATGGAACATGTTTCGAAAGCTCATTCGATAATATGTGTAAGTTACAGAAGAAAACGATCATTTTTAAATTAAATTGATTAAATAGTTCTAAGCGTTTTGAGCTGCCCGGGTCAAACAACAACTTCGGTTGTTACGAAAATTGAAATTAGATAATAACTAACTATTACGGATCCAATGAGACTGGTTTCGTCGAATTCTGAGAATGTGCCTCGGAAGGCTATTTTTAAATGTCAATTTAAACAATATATTATTAAAATTGAACAAATTACCTTTAAATTAAATTTCAACCATTCTATTATCTTCAGTGTCGTCATTCTAAATTTTATAAGCCTTCAAATTAATTTACAACAGGCTTAGAATCTCAGATTCAACAATTCACCTAATTCCAATTATTAAATTCAATATTTAAACCATATAATTCAATGAATTTAATTATCAAGTTAATATTTATATCTTGAATTCAAGTTAAAATTAACTTTCAAATATTTCAAAGTCAATTAACTATTCCAATTTAAATTGCTAGAAATTCCGGGTCGTCACATTCCCCCCCCCCCTTAAAAGAATTTCGTCCCCGAAATTGCTAGTTAGGAAGAAATGACCAATACCCATTTACCTTTTCTCCAAAACTCACAATTCAACACCCTACCAACTATCCTTTATTAAAGACCCACTATCACCTTAAGCAACTTCCAAAACCTTCTATAGTTTCAAACAATACCCCTTTGCTTAATCATCTAAATTTCAATTTAAAACTAAAATTTGAATTATCAAAATTTTCTCAAAAATTTTCTAACTCTCTAAATTTCCAAAAATTTTTGCCAGCGTCTCCATTGCGCGGCTAGCTCGGTACTACTACAAAAACCTCTACGGGCTCCCAAATTCCAAAAAGAAAACAGAAAGCCAAGTGGCTAGATCAAAACCCAATCCAATTCATACAGAATTTAAAATACATACCTTTTTGTCGGGCAATTCAAATTTATCATTTGGAATCAAATCCAATTCTTTTTCCCCATTTAATACCTGCATAACCTACTTAGCAATAATATCCAATCATAGCCCTTCCAAATCTTTACATACTTTTCCTTACAGAAGTTTTCATATCCATTTCTATTCAAATTGGTTTTCACCGTTTCATATGAATTCAATTTATTTTCGATTTCTAATATGGAGTTTTATCTTTCATTTAAACTGATTCATATTAATTTCATTTACTAGTTTACTTACATTTCCAATTTGGAATTGTTTTGTCGTTAACCAAAATTTTCCAAAAATTTTCTAACTCCCAAAATTTTCAGAAAATTTTGGCAGAGTCTCCTTTGTACGGAGGAGCTTTTGCAATTTGACAAGAGATATAAATATATATACATCGACCCACCCGGTCAAAAAAGCAAAAACAGTTCATATTTCCTATTTTTATTGCGTAGGCGTACCTTATTTAGCATTTTAAGCAAGTAGCTTATTTATTTTAGCAATTAGTGCAATCCAAATCCAACCAAACGGCCTTCAGATACCTGTACTTACTCAATTTAAATATGTAAGTGCCATTTATAGAGTATTTATCAGCATTTCATTTACTTTAATAGCAAATCACAAGCGTTTCACTTATATTTAATAGCTAAACACATATATATCAGAAGCAACAAACACCAAAACGCTTTCCATAAGCGATTTATATAACTTTTAAGCTAATTCAATTGCTTTCAATCAATTTATAAGCCATTTCACTCAGTTTCAATGGTTTGCAACTCAATTTCTTACATCCAATTGACTTCTAATCCATACAAGCCCATACTCACTTTGATTAATTCTAAAACCAATTTATTTAGTCTTTATCCATTCACAGAAATTTAATTACTTTTATTTACGTCATACGACGATTCATTCTATACAAATTCGACAATATTCGCTTAATAGAGTATTTATTTAGTTTATAACTATTTTAAATTAATTTCAACCCATTCTGCATTTAATTCTATTTCTTTTCTAAATTATTTACGAACCATTCATTGCATTTCATTTTATCTCAGCCTTGGATTCATCCAAAACAATTTATTAGGCTTTGGTCATTCAAACTTATAAATTAACGACCATTTCCGACTTAATTTAATCCAAGCTTTCATTGATTTAAGAAATCTTACTTCATATTTAATAGTCTCATAACTTAAGTCCATTCTGACAATCCCATTCCAAATAAACCTTTATTTAATTTCTATTCAATCAAACTTCATCCATTTATTTTTTAACTCAATTAACCAATTTATCCATCCCATTTTAAATTTTAAATTCACCTGCTTAACTCATTTCTAATTTATTTTATTAATACAAAGTCATTCTCAATTTATTTCCATTCACTTGTGTTTTGTTTTTGCAACTCAAACTATTTCTATTATAATCACTTCTCTTATATCCAATCTACTTGCAAATTTCATTAAATATTATTCAAATTACCTTTGGATTTTATTTGTAATTCAAACCATCACATTTTTCTATCCAACACTATTTTATTAATTTTTTTTACAACATCTCCTCTTATTTAATTCATTTTCAAATCTAGCTCGAATTCTCTTTAAAATTCGAATTCATTCCCAAACCCATTATCAATTTACAATCCATTTATTTACCAAAGTTAAATTTTATTAACATACTCAATCAAACAATTATTTAACCAATTAGCTTACTGTAACATCCCGGAATTTTTAACATATCAATTTAATAATTTGTAGTTAAAATTAAATTGATATTGATAATCTGTTAATAATTATTCAGATAAATTTAATAATTTTCTTCAATAAATATTTAAATTGGTTATTTTATCTTTTAAATGATATAAATTGATTTCTATTTACAATATAAATATATGGTTCATATTTTAAATAAATTGGTATTGTTTTAAATTTAGAATAAATTCAATAAAATGTTTTATGGTTTAATAAAATGGATATTTTATTTGATAAAAATATAATTTATTGTAAAATGTTTTAATTTAATAATAAAAGAGCTATAAAAACAATATTAACATTGTATTGTCTTTATAAATAAATTTTGAATAAGAATTTGTAATTGTTATTTCAAATTGAATTTTTATTTATAACTACATTTGAAAATATTTGATTTTGGATTTAGTTGAAATTTAAATTTAAAAAGTATAAAATTTAAATTTGTTAAATTATCTTAATCTTTAATATGTATAAGTTTCAATTTGTAAAACATTGTTGTTTTTATTTTTTTTGTAAATTCATAAACATATTCAAATTTAAATTAACAACTTAATTTAAGGTAATATAACATACATTTGTAATTAGCACTAATCATTTTAAGGAGAAAACAAGTGTTAAATACTTATACATTCATTTGACAAGTGTTGTAATAATAGACAAGTGTTAATTTTGTTATTATTTTCTTTTATTTCATAAATCTGAGAATACATTTACAATCTTCATTCATATCACATTCTAATTTCCATATTGCATTTACATTTTCCTGAACCAAAGAAATATGCATGTACAATCAAAGAACAAATCTGCATTTTCTTAAAAATCTGCATATCCAAAACTAAAATCCAAATCTGCATTCACAAATGCATATGAAAGTCCAATGCAAATCTGCATACCTCAAAATCAAATACCCTCTTCATAATTCTGAAACCCTCCATACTCAAATCTTCATATCTTATTTCTGCATTTCCTCAAATTCAAATGAGGCCTACACATGTTTGTTTCTGCATGAATGAACAACAGAGTCAAGCCTGCATGCAAGCATTTTATCAGTGAATACATAGGCAAACCTGTATATCATTGCAACTCAGACTAAATCATCAAAAGAGCATACCTGAACATCATATGTCTGCAAATTTCAAGTGACAAACAGGAGATCTGCATTTGTTTTCTGCATTCATCAATTAGGTGAGTAACAAATTATCTTTAAAACTAATTTAAATCAATATAGTTGTTGAATTGTTGCCTGATGAGTATGTTCAATATGTCTGTGTATACATGAGATTGAATTTCTGTTTGTTATTGATTGATTCTTTTCTGTCCTGGATTCCAGGCTTAGATATAATTCAAAATTTCATAAACTCAAGATTTAATCCAAGTTTAGATGCAAAGTTAGTTGTATTGTATTCATCAGTTCATGTTTTGAAGGTCAAGAAGTTAAAATTATGAGTTAACTCTGGAAACAGGGAAAAGCATCATGCATGCTTATTTTTATCAAAACTCAAACAAATGGATGTAGTAAATTAGTAGTATAAATCAAATATTTAAACTGTAACTTGATTTTTAAATCAAGTAATAGGAATTTTGGAATATTGTTTCATTTACTGTCTGTTCTTAAGCAAAAATAAGATTTTGAGCAATTACTTGCATTCTGTAGTTTAAGAAAATTAATAACTCTTCTGAGTTATTAAGTAAAGATTATAGATACATAGAAAAATCTGAAAAGAGAATTTTATTAAGTAGAACAGATGCAGTTTTGGATTTCAGAGTATGAACCCTAGTTTTTATGTGGGTTTGTGCATTTGGTCAGGGAGAAGTGTAGGATAGTTCGAGTGTTTTGATATTTTGGGATTGGGTAGATGGTGTGTAGAGTAGTTCATGGCCGGAGAGGTGGAGTAGCAAGTTATCGGGGAGGCGAACTACGGCCGTTGACAAGTTTGAAGTTGGAACCTGTAATACTTTTTCAGGTTTAGGAATAGGAGAGCTAATTTTGAATTCTTGATTAAATTACATGATCTGAGTTGATGTAGAAGTAGTGGTGGATTCTGGTTGAGGGTTGATCACCTGAGATGGTCGGAAGAGTGGGCGGTGATGGATTCTCTGATGAACTATTTGGGTTTGGGAATGTTTCAGGAGGAGGTTGGGTTGCTCGGAGCAAGTGGGTAAATGACTCGTAGTAGGTTGTAGAAAAACTCAAAGTTGGCAAGCTAGAAACCCGAAGTAAAAGTTTTGTTTCTCGGTTGACCTGTAGTTACAGTTAACACAGTAAACTGTGTTTTGTTTTATAAATATGGATTTGAAACTTTTAAAACCTGGGTTTGAAAATTTAAAATCTGTAGTTATGGGTTTAAATAAGGTTTAGGTTTAAACTTAATTTTAAAACTTAATTCAAGTTTGAATTATTTTGAATTTAAATTCCAGGTTTTTAAACCTGTTTTCTGTTTTTTTTTCAAAATCTGGGTTTGAACTGTTTAAATCTGCAGTTTTATGTTTTGATTAAAATTTAAGAGTAAATTCAAATGCAGGTTTGAATTATAGATTCAAATTTAAATCCCAGGTTTTGAAATAAAAGTTTAAATTCTTAACTTAATTAACTATTTCAATTTGGTAAATAGTTGGAATTTTAAAAAAATGAAGTTTTAAAATATGAAGCAAGATTTAAAGATAAATGTTTAAAATCTTGAAATCTAAGTTTAAAATGAAGTTCAGTTTCGAATTTAAAAGAAGATTTAAATTTGAAAGTTTTAAAACTTAAATGATTTGAAACTTCTAAAAATTTGAAATAAATTTAACTTCAAATTCTTATGATTGCATTCTTAAGTCAAACTTTTGTTTTGACTTGTAATTTTAAATAAGTTTTAAATTATTTAAAATTTGATAAGTTTAATATTTTTCTATTTTAAACTTGAATTTAAATTGAAATTTAAGGGTAATTTCAAAAGTACTTAGTTTGAATTAAATTGTTTTTAACATAATTAAGTTATGTTTTATTTTGAAATTTTGATTAAGGTTTATGTTTTAGAATTTAATTAACAAGGTGATTAAGATTAATTGATAATTTAAATTAATTAATTGAATTTGGAATTAATAATTGATTTATGATTAATCAATTTAAAATTAAGATCATTAATTAAGTTATTAATTAATGATAAATAAATATTAATTATGTAATTAAATTTTAAATTAAGTTTAATTAATTTAATAATTAACTTTAATTAGTAAATAATTAAAGATAATTTAAATGGTAATTAATTTAAGTTAATTACCTTATAAAATAATTAAAGGATGGTTAATGAAGGTCATTAACCAGGATTATTTTATAATTAATTAATGTAGTTAATTTTTATAATTAATTAGATTAATTAATTTAATAATAATCAATTATAAATGGTTTTGAGTATAATTACTTAGTAAAGTAATTAAGAAATTAATTACTTAATGTAATTAATTTAATTTAATATGATTGTTTATTTTAATTAATTAGGTTTAATTAATTATAAACACTTGAGTTTTATAAATAATTACTTTATGTAATTAATGATTTGGAAATTACTTAAGTAATTGTTTAATAATTACAGATTGTAATTAAGGAGATGTTTAAGTATGAGATAATTTTGATTAATTATTTAATTAACCAAATAATTAAATGAGATATTAATTTAAGGATAATTAATTTGGTTTAATATAGTAATTAAATTAGTTAATTACTTAAGGTAATTAATTCAAGAAATAATTAAGGATCATTAATTATTTTATTGATGTAATTAAAATTGATTAATTATGATTAATTAATCAATAATAAGTAATTAAAGGTAATTAATTAATGTAATTAATTAAGGATTAATGTAATTAATTATGATTAATTAATTGAAGTAATTAAAGGTTAATTACTGTTTAGTTGAGGATAATTATTTGAGAAATTAATTAAGGATAATTACATGAATGTAATTAAGTATAATTAATTAAGAGTGATTAATTAAGTAATTTATGATTGATTAATTGTTTGTAATCAATTAAATGATTGAGTAAGCAAGATTTGTATTGATGAAGTAATTAATTTAATTTACTTTAAATTAATTAAAGATGGGTAATTAATTTAATTCATTTTAAATTAATTAGTAATAGAGAGAGTTAATTTAATTCATTTTAAATTAATTATAGGATGATGGGTAAATCATTGCTTATGCATGAATGGTTGAACTTGATTGTCTTGGATACTTTAAGATCTTGGTAATGAGATAAATGATATTGTATGGTATGGAATGTTGGTTGTATTGTGATGATAACATAGGTTATCTATTGTGATGGTGATATATGGTATATCTATTGGATATTGATGATATGAATTACCTGTTATTTGACAATGTTGATTATCAGTTATGGTTTATGAATTATCTATCTGTGTGTACATAGATACTGTAATTAAATTGTTTTAAACCTTTAAAACAACTTGGACCTTAAAAGACACGCTTTGGTTTTCGATGAGACCGGGATCGGTTTTCCATATTTGGATATCCGAAAACCACATCGATTCCAAATAACGTTAGGTCGTGAATTCAAAGAGGAGCTTTGTGAAGACTCGAGGTGTAAGGACTATGAGTCAGTATAACTCTGTGGGTGATTCCGTAATGAGTTGACGGAATTAGTTCTTATAGATTCGAGATGGTGAATTAGAGTGCAAGGGTTATTGTCGTTAACTCTGAGGGTGATTCCAAAATGAGTGTAACGAGATAATGCCTTCGGTTTAGTTCGAACCCGCAACGAACTTGTATGGATTGAATGCTTTCAGAACATCATCAGGTGGACGATGAGCATTCTAAGTGATATGTCCTATAAAGGTAATCGTAGCCTCAAGCCTCATCAACCGGGCATGGCTAAAACAGGGGAGGTGCAGCAAAGCTTCGTGGGTCGCACCCACTGGAGAGCAAGATTGATCCCTGTCTAGAGGTCCCTTTATATTCGGCTGTGTGGGTGGTTGCTAGCTACAACCACGGGGTTGTCTTGTTCGGAACTATTCAGTATGGAATGGGTCCGGCTTTGTGTTGTAGGGGGTCGGGAGTGATCCTCGGTACGTTGATCTAGGCCACGTACTGTGACGGGCGGTACCCTAGTAGCCCTGCCATTGATGGAATCCAAAATCCAATAAGTGCCAACGGTTTTGATTGTATTACCCACTTTTGTGGCTAGTAGCTGGAATTTAATAGATGTAACAATTTTGGCTATTTTCTTATTTATTTTAAAACCCTAGACACTATTATAATATCATCGGTTCCTATCGAATGTTTTGGTTAGCGTAAGGTAAAAACTTTTCCATGTTTATGTGTGGGAAGTCTTACGTGATTCCTTTCTTTTCAAAAGGTTTTTGAATGTTAAGCAACTTTAACCTGTTACTCACACCAGACCCATGTATGACCTGGAGTTTATTTTTTTTTTTCATAAACTCTTGGGTACTCAAATTTTTATGAGTAGTCAAGGGAATTCAGGTTAGGATTCAGGTTAGCTTTGAGGAATTGTGGAGGAGCAATGGAGAAGGAGGCTTCTGCGTATAGTTATATAGTATTCCGCTGTGTGTAGTTCTCTGAGTTGTTGTATTGAATTGTATAACTAGACAGGTGTTTATAACCGTCTAGTATGTGTTGTATATCTGTGTACTCTGATATTGTTGTAAACTATAAAATATTTATGTTATTAATATAATTTATTCGTTCCGCTGTGTAGATTCTGATGTTTTTCTTCCTTCTCTTCTTTCTATTCTATTTTCTATCCCTTTCTTTCTTAAATCATGACGCGTCTTTCCGGGAGTGGAAGGCGGGTCGTGACATTTTGGTATCAGAGCATTAGGCTGAGTGAATACCTAGGCTCTGAAGGATGTCTTTCTTAGGGAGCGTTAGGTTGAGTGATTACCTAGGCTCTGTAGTGGTGTCTTTCTTGAGAGAGCGTATTTGTAATTTTTAATATATTTCTATATATATTTATTTCTATCTATCTGTTGGGTTACTTGTTCAGGTTTTCCAATATAAGTTATAAAGGTAGATTGGGTAGTAGTGTGTGTAACACGACTACCATTGTTCGGAGTTTGAATGTTTGAGGTTGGAAGTGTTTTGTTGAGACTGTAGACCTAATACCGTCTCGAGTGAGTTCTGTAGTGATGAAGAACTTCATTGATCTCTGAAGGAAACCTGCGATGGTTCGGAGTCCATTTCTGAAGTTGGATGAGTAGTGTTTGGATCTGTTGGTTTGGCAGAAGCAAGTGATGGTATTTTAGTACCTCAGGAAGTAGTAGCTGCGTGATAAGATGCAGTGACTATGGATGTTCCCGAAGATGTTTTCTTTGGAACAAGTTAAGGAAGTGAGTCTGCTTCAATGTTGTGGCTGTGGTCAGCTTGAGTTTCTGTTTGCTTTGAAGTCTGAGTTTCTTGAAGAGCTTGTTTTGGGAATTCTTTGGCATCTGTGGCAGCAGTGCAGTTTGGAATGTTCTCAGTGTTGGCTAGAGATCTTCTGACCTAGCAGTTTTCTGAAGTGGAATTCAGAAGCAGTTGAGTGGACCCATTTCTTCGTTGGGTTGGCTAGTGAAGTTTAAGCTGTTCTATTTGGTTTAGAAAGAACAGTTTTTCTTTGG
This sequence comes from Allium cepa, assembly GCA_030765085.1. NCBI lineage: Eukaryota > Viridiplantae > Streptophyta > Magnoliopsida > Asparagales > Amaryllidaceae > Allium > Allium cepa. Next base: position 68,427,787 of record CM060929.1, read on the forward strand.
ATTTGGTTTGGTGGTTCGCAAAAGTGAGTTGTGATTGTTTGAGTGTTCTCTTGGGTTATCTGAGTTTTTTTGGATGTCTTCAGGAAGTCATAGTTTGGCTCGCATCTGGAGATTGAGCTTTCTTATCGACTAGAATTCCAGGAGTGGTACCGGTGGTTCAGCTTTTAGTAGGATGTTTCCTAGAGTTGAGTTGGTATAGCAGCTCGGAGTTTTGGAGGAACCTCTGAATTATCTTATGGATTTGTTGAATCATATCTCTGGGGTGAGTTGTCCTGTTTGTGCTTGCGTTCTTCTTCAGCATTCTTTTCTACTTTGGATCAGAGTTGCGCAGTGGATGCAGTTGGGGAGTATATCTGCTTTTCTTTTCCCGGACAGAAGAAGTTGTTGTCTTCTGATGTTGAGGAGTTGAGTTTGAGTTCTTGGTTTTGGTTTATCTTGAGGAGATCATTTTGTTGAGTTGGTTGGTTTTGTTTGTTTCTAGGAGCATCAGCATAGGTTGAGCTGATCAGTGAGGTTGTGGGCAGCTCAGGATTTGTCTGAAGAGATTTTGTGGATAAGAGTCGGAGGGATTTGGACTCTGAAGTCGGAGATTTAATTTTGGATAAGTTTTCTCTGATAGTAAGTGAGATATAAGTTTGGGTAAGTCTAAGAAGCTTGCTCTGAAGTGTTTTGGATCTTTTCTGTGATATAGGTGATTAAGTGATTGATCTACAGGATTGGATTGCCATTTTGGATAACTGGGATTCGATGAGTTTCACGTATCTCTGAGGAAGTACGTGTATGATCTATCTCTGGTTTTGGAACCAGCAGTGATGGAGTTTTGGTTGTTGAGTCTGACTCGTTTGTAGTCTGATATTTTGTCTAGTGTTATAGATATAGTTGTATAGGAGCTTTGTAGCTTCATAGTATTGTTTGTTTGGATTTTCTAGAGCGAGTATCCCGGTGGATATATGTATACACCTGGGGAAACTCGATAAAATTTTATCCAGAATTTGTATGGATAATTAGATTTGTTTGATTGGTTGAATTAGTTTTTTTGGTTGTTAGCATATGTTTGATATATGCTTGTGTTTTTAAATTAAATTTTAATGAGATTGTTAAATTACCTTTGTTTTAAATTTCGAGGATGAAATTCTTTTAAGGGGAAAGGATTGTAACATTCCGGAATTTTTAACAATATCAATTTAATAATCTGTAGTTAAAATTTAATTGATATTGATAATCTGTTAATAATTATTCAGATAAATTTAATAATTTTCTTCAATAAATATTTAAATTAGTTATTTTATCTTTTAAATGATATAAATTGATTTCTATTTACAATATAAATATATGGTTCATATTTTAAATAAATTGGTGTTGTTCTAAATTTAGAATAAATTCAATAAAACGTTTTATGGTTTAATAAAATGGATATTTTATTTGATAAAAATATAATTTATTGTAAAATGTTTTAATTTAATAATAAAAGAGTTATAAAAACAATATTAACATTGTATTGTCTTTATAAATAAATTTTGAATAAGAATTTGTAATTGTTATTTCAAATTGAATTTTTATTTATAACTTGATTTGAAAATATTTGATTTTGAATTTAGTTGAAATTTAAATTTAAAAAGTATAAATTTTTAATTTGTTAAATTATCTTAATCTTTAATATGTATAAGTTTCAATTTGTAAAACATTGTTGTTTTTATTTCTTTTGTAAATTCATAAACATATTCAAATTTAAATTAACAACTTAATTTAAGCTAATATAACATACATTTGTAATTAGCACCAATCATTTTAAGGAGAAAACAAGTGTTAAATACTTATACATTCATTTGACAAGTGTTGTAATAATAGACAAGTGTTAATTTTGTTTTTATTTTCTTTTATTTCATAATTCTGAGAATACATTTACAATCGTCATTCATATCACATTCTCATTTCCATATTGCATTTACATTTTCCTGAACCAAAGAAATATGCATGTACAATCAAAGAACAAATCTGCATTTTCTTAAAAATCTGCATATCCAAAACTAAAATCCAAATCTGCATTCACAAATGCATATGAAAGTCCAATGCAAATCTGCATACCTCAAAATCAAATACCCTCTTCATAATTCTGAAACCCTCCATACTCAAATCTTCATATCTTATTTCTGCATTTCCTCAAATTCAAATGAGGCCTACACATGTTTGTTTCTGCATGAATGAACAACAGAGTCAAGCCTGCATGCAAGCATTTTATCAGTGAATACATAGGCAAACCTGTATATCATTGCAACTCAGACTAAATCATCAAAAGAGCATACCTGAACATCATATGTCTGCAAATTTCAAGTGACAAACAGGAGATCTGCATTTGTTTTCTGCATTCATCAATTAGGTGAGTAACAAATTATCTTTAAAACTAATTTAAATCAATATAGTTGTTGAATTGTTGCCTGATGAGTATGTTCAATATGTCTGTGTATACATGAGATTGAATTTCTGTTTGTTATTGATTGATTCTTTTCTGTCCTGGATTCCAGGCTTAGATATAATTCAAAATTTCATAAACTCAAGATTTAATCCAAGTTTAGATGCAAAGTAAGTTGTATTGTAATCATCAGTTCATGTTTTGAAGGTCAAGAAGTTAAAATTATGAGTTAAATCTGGAAATAGGGAAAAGCATCATGCATGCTTATTTTTATCAAAACTCAAACAAATGGATGTAGTAATTTAGTAGTATAAATCAAATATTTAAACTGTAACTTGATTTTTAAATCAAGTAATAGGAATTTTAGAATATTGTTTCATTTAGTGTCTGTACTTAAGCAAAAATAGGATTTCCAGCAATTACTTGCATTCTGTAGTTTAAGAAAATTAATAACTCTTCTGAGTTATTAAGTAAAGATTATAGATACATAGAAAAATCTGAAAAGAGAATTTTATTAAGTAGAACAGATGTAGTTTTGGATTTCAGAGTATGAACCCTAGTTTTTATGTGGGTTTGTGCATTTGGTCAGGGAGAAGTGTAGGATAGTTCGAGTGTTCTGATATTTAGGGATTGGGTAGATGGTGTGTAGAGTAGTTCATGGCCGGAGAGGTGGAGTAGCAAGTGATCGGGGTGGCGAACTACGGCCGTTGACAGGTTTTAAGTTGGAACGTGTAATACTTTTTCAGGTTTAGGAATGGGAGAGCTAATTTTGAATTCTTGATTAAATTACATGATCTGAGTTGATGTAGAAGTAGTGGTGGATTCTGGTTGAGGATTGATCACCTGAGATGGTCGGCAGAGTGGGCAGTGATGGGTTCTCTGATGAACTATTTGGGTTTGGGAATGTTTCAGGAGGAGGTTGGGTTGCTCGGAGCAAGTGGGTAAATGACTCGAAGTAGGTTGTAGAAAAACTCGAAGTTGGCAAGCTAGAAACCCGAAGTAAAAGTTTTATTTCTCGGGTTGACCTGTAGTTACAGTTTACACAGTAAACTGTGTTTTGTTTTATAAATATGGATTTTAAACTTTTAAAACCTGGGTTTGAAAATTTAAAATCTGTAGTTATGGGTTTAATTAAGGTTTAGGTTTAAACTTAATTTTAAAACTTAATTCAAGTTTGAATTATTTTGAATTTAAATTCCAGGTTTCTAAACCTGTTTTCTTTTTTTTTTTTCAAAATCTGGGTTTGAACTGTTTAAATCTGCAGTTTTATGTTTTGATTAAAATTTAAGAGTAAATTCAAATGCGGGTTTGAATTTTAGATTCAAATTTAAATCCCAGGTTTTGAAATAAAAGTTTAAATTCTTAACTTAATTAATCATTTCAATTTGGTAAATAGTTGGAATTTTAAAAAAATGAAGTTTTAAAATATGAAGCAAGATTTAAAGATAAATTTTTAAAATCTGCAAATCTGAGTTTAAAATGAAGTTCGGTTTAAATTTAAAAGAAGATTTAAATTTGAAAGTTTTAAAACTTAAATGATTTGAAACTTCTTAGAATTTGAAATAAATTTAACTTCAAATTCTTATGATTGCATTCTTAAGTCAACCTTTTGTTTTGACTTGTAATTTTAAATAAGTTTCAAATTATTTGAAATTAGATAAGTTTAATATTTTTCTATTTTAAACTTGAATTTAAATTGAAATTTAAAGGTAATTTCAAAAGTACTTAGTTTGAATTAAATTGTTTTTAACATAATTAAGTTATGTTTTATTTTGAAAATTTTATTAAGGTTTATGTTTTAGAATTTAATTAACAAGGTGATTAAGATTAATTGATAATTTAAATTAATTAATTGAATTTGGAATTAATAATTGATTTATGATTAATCAATTTAAAATTAAGATCATTAATTAAGTTATTAATTAATGATAAATGAATATCAATTATGTAATTAAATTTTAAATTATGGCTAATTAATTTAATAATTAACTTTAATTAGTAAATAATTAAAGATAATTTAAATGGTAATTAATTTAAGTTAATTACCTTATAAAATAATTAAAGGATGGTTAATGAAGGTCATTACCCAGGATTATACAACAATTAATTAATGTAGTTAATTTTTATAATTAATTAGATTAATTAATTTAATAATAATCAATTATAAATGGTTTGAGTTTAATTACTTAGTAAAGTAATTAAGAAATTAATTACTTAATGTAATTAATTTAATTTAATATGATTGTTTATTTTATTTAATTAGGTTTAATTAATTATAAACACTTGAGTTTTATAAATAATTACTTTATGTAATTAATGATTTGGAAATTACTTAAGTAATTGTTTAATAATTATAGATTGTAATTAAGGAGATGTTTAAGTATGAGATAATTTTGATTAATTATTTAATTAACCAAATAATTAATTGAGAAATTAATTTAAGGATAATTAATTTGGTTTAATATAGTAATTAAATTAGTTAATTACTTAAGGTAATTAATTCAAGAAATAATTAAGGATCATTAATTATTTTATTGATGTAATTAAAATTGATTAATTATGATTAATTAATCAATAATAAGTAATTAAAGGTAATAATTAATGTAATTAATTAAGGATTAATGTAATTAATTATGATTAATTAATTGAAGTAATTAAAGGTTAATTACTGTTTAGTTGAGGATAATTAATTTGAGAAATTAATTAAGGATAATTACATGAATGTAATTAAGTATAATTAATCAAGAGTGATTAACTAAGTAATTTATGATTGATTAATTGTTTGTAATCAATTAAATGATTGAGTAAGCAAGATTTGTATTAATGAAGTAATTAATTTAATTTGCTTTAAATTAATTAAAGATGGGTGATTAATTTAATTCATTTTAAATTAATTAGTAATAGAGATAGTTAATTTAATTCATTTTAAATTAATTATAGGATGATGGGTAAATCATTGCTTATGCATGAATGGTTGAACTTGATTGTCTTGGATGCTTTAAGATCTCAGTAATGAGATAAATGATATTGTATGGTATGGAATGTTGGTTGTATTGTGATGATAACATAGGCTATCTATTGTGATGGTGATATATGGTATATCTATTGGATATTGATGATATGAATTACCTGTTATGTGATAATGTTGATTATCAGTTATGGTTTATGAATTATCTATCTGTGTGTACATAGATACTGTAATTAAATTGTTTTAAACCTTTAAAACAACTTGGTCCTTAAAAGACATGCTTTGGTTTTCGATGAGACCGGGATCAGTTTTCCATATTTGGATATCCGAAAATCACATCAATTCCAAATAACGTTAGGTCGTGAATTCAAAGCGGAGCTTTGTGAAGACTCAAGGTGTAAGGACCATGAGTCAGTATAACTCTGTGGGTGATTCCGTAATGAGTTGAAGGAATTAGTTCTTATAGATTCGAGATGGTGAATTAGAGTGCAAGGGTTATTATCGTTAACTCTAAGGGAGATTCCAAAATGAGTGTAACGAGATAATGCCTTCGGTTTAGTTCGAAATCGCAACGAACTTGTATGGATTGAATGATTTCAGAACATCGTCAGGTGGACGATGAGCATTCTAAGTGATATGTCCTATAAAGGTAATCATAGCCTCAAGCCTCATTAACCGGGAATGGCTAAAACAGGGGAGGTGCAGCAAAGCTTCGTGGGTCGCACCCACTGGAGAGCAAGATTGATCCCTGTCTAGAGGTCCCTTATATTCGGCTGTGTGGGTGGTTGCAAGCTACAACCAAGGGGTTGTCTTGTTCGGAACTATTCAGTAAGGAAAGGGTCTGGCTTTGTGTTGCAGGGGGTCGGGAGTGATCCTCGGTACGTTGATCTAGGCCACGTACTGTGACGGGCGGTACCCCAGTAGCCCTTCCATTGATGGAATCCAAAATCCAACAAGTGCCAACGGTTTTGATTGTATTACCCACTTTTGTGGCTAGTAGCTGGAATTTAATAGATGTAACAATTTCGGCTATTTTCTTATTTATTTTAAAACCCTAGACACTATTATAATATCATCGGTTCCTATCAAATGTTTTGGTTAGCGTAAGGTAAAAACTTTTCCATGTTTATGTGTGGGAAGTCTTAAGTTATTCCTTTCTTTTCAAAAGGTTTTTGAAAGTTAAGCAACTTTAACCTGTTACTCACACCTGACCCATGTCTGACCCGGAGTTTATTTTTGTTTTTCATAAACTCTTGGGTACTCAAATTTTTATGAGTAGTCAAGGGAATTCAGGTTAGGATTCAGGTTAGCTTTGACGAATTGTGGAGGAGCAATGGAGCAGAAGGCTTCTGCGTATAGTTATATAGTATTCCGCTGTGTGTAGTTCTCTGAGTTGTTGTATTGAATTTTATAACTAGACAGGTGTTTATAACTGTCTAGTATGTGTTGTATATCTGTGTACTCTGATATTGTTGTAAACTATGAAATATTTATATTATTAATATAATTTATTTGTTCCGCTGTGTAGATTCTGATGTTGTTCTTTCTTCTCTTCTTTCTATTCTATTTTCTATCCCTTTCTTTCTTAAATCATGGCGCGTCTTTCCGGGAGTGGAAGGCAGGTCGTGACACTTACTTTCCACTTCTAAATCAATATTCGATTTTAATTACAAAATCACTTCATTTCAAATTCCAGTTTGGATTTCCTTTTTATTTTCCCAAAATTCCAACACTTTTATTTAAAATTTTATAAATGCTTTTAACTCCACATCATACTTAATAAAATGGCTCTTTATAAAAATAATTTTATAACTCGATGTCTCAACCAGTCCATCCTTGTTCTCACGGAAATTCAGTCATACGTTGATCAGGCGTAGGACTGAAAATCTATAAGTACTTGGTAAACCCGTTTTCAACACCCAATGAAAATACTTGAAAAATAATTTTATTGAAATATAGAAAACAGTTTTTGAAAATAGAGAAAATATCTTTGGTGAGAATGCTCTGGAAATCATCACCCCCATCCATTGTCGCAGTTAACCCAATGGTTACGTTGTCGTCCCGACAAAATCCATAAATAACTGTAGGCCTCCGTGCCCTTCGATTACCACATGGAACGCACGACAGATCGCAGCTACAACTGGGGTTACGTAGCTATCACAGCAAAAACCCATATAACTGTAGGCATCAGCGCCATTGAATTTCGCTGACAAAAATGAAACTTCTCCACTCCACTTGACCATAGATCGCAGTCTACCGATGTTGCATTGCCTTCCCATCAAAATCAAGTTAGACCGTTGACACTCATCCTCCACATGATTTTCGCTATGGTCCCCACAGTAGATCGCAGCGACATCGAGTTACACTTTCGTCACAGCATAACCCAAATGCCTCTGTAGGCATCAGCGCCCTCGACTTTCGCTACCCAATAATCCTCAGGAACTAGTTTTGTCCGGACTCCTCATAGGATCAACTTTAGAATCCCCTCTTGGGGTTCAAGGCAGCACCACCCGGTGGCACTCCTGAGAAGTTCATTTCAAGGGAGCGGCTTTTCCCCCAGAGCCATCATCAAAACATTTTATACTATACACATATAGTATCTTCAAATCATACACCTAGTATGATCTTATACAAAGCTCATTCATACAAAATCGATTATCCCAAAATCGATAATCCTCAAACTAGGCTTTCCAATTTCTCATATTGATTTTATCCAAAATCAAAAGCCTTTCCAAATCCAAAGGTTCCCAAAACACTTTTTCCAAATTCCTCATAAGATCCTTTTTACATATATATTCAGATATATAAAATTTTAAAACTTTAGATCTTTTCAAACTTGTATAAAACACCTTTTATACTTCAAATACTTTCAAAAATATTTTCTTCTAGTAATAAATTTAACCAGGGGAGTTTTCATCTTACATATAACAAAGATGTATAACTTTTTTTATTCATAATCAAATATTCCAATTTGATTTCTCTTTTCAACATCAATTTTCATTTATATTTGTACGATGTACAGGTATCATCTGAACGCTATACCAATCTGATCGCTCACTCGATCACACAATTTCTGTGACGCCCCACCTCTATACCCACGCTAGCCAAGAACACTACGGTGTAATGCTGTCAACTAGCACGGAGAATAAGGCTGTTGAGGAGCGACCATCCGTTTAATTGCTTTGCGCGAGCATCGATATGTCAGATAGTATAACATGCGTTTTATCTATCAAGAGGAAATCCGACATACCGACACAAACTCAAAGCTACTACATAGTGGCTAAAATATCTTCGGAAACAAATATAGAAATAAACATAACACAAATCAGTCACAGATAATTCATATCACAAAGGCAGAAATAGATATGAATATAACACATGAAAGTGTACATCAGAGTAGTGGTCAAACAAGATCCACAATATCAAAAAGAATAGATACAAGTGCTAGACAAAAGAATAAGTATACATCATAGAGTCTGTATCTCAAATGTATACAACAAAAACTACTAATCTAAGTAGTTAGCCAAAAGATCAGATGAAAGTCCGATAAGGAGTCAATCAGAAGCACCTGTAATATCTCAGTCTGACCCGAGTATTATTTATGAAGAAAATAATAAACGGATAAGTCTAGCTATAAATATCAGATGAAGTGATATATAATAAGAGATATGACATAAACATATAATAATCACAATGCCAAGCTGTGATAAATAAGTAAATGAAAATCAACAAGAGATTAATCAATATCACAATAATCTACTCAAGATAAAAAGGAATGTCATACTCCTATTTTCATTCACCAAGCCACAATAAATGACATATATAGCAATGCCAATTGTAAAACTTGGTGAAACATAAATTCCAGAATTCAACACACGAAATCCAGAAATCACAATCAAAGGGAACAACGACGTCGTACAGCGAGACATCCGATGAACCAAAACACAATCAACGGGAACAACGACGTGACATCCGATGAACCAAAACACAATCAACGGGAACAACGACGTCGTACAGCGAGACATTCGATGAACCAAAACACAATCAAAGGGAACAACGACGTCGTACAGCGAGACATCCGATGAACCAAAACACAATCAAAGGGAACAACGACGTCGTACAGCGAGACATCCGATGAACCAAAACACAATCAAAGGGAACAACGACGTCGTACAGCGAGACATCCGATGAACCAAATCACAATCAAAGGGAACAACGACGTCGTACAGCGAGACATCCGATGAACCAAAACACAATCAAAGGGAACAACGACGTCGTACAGCGAGACATCCGATGAACCAAAATCTCTAAGACATTGCTCAATGCTAGTCTAAAACATAAAATGATCGTCATGATCAAAGAGAAGTGTCAATAACAATAAGCTAGTAAATATATGAGCTTAGCTTCATGTCCCATAACCACTAGCTTAACTTAAATATCTACGAACAAATTGCAGATCTCCACTAGAAAATTGTCACAAGTGGTTCAATCGAACAAGTCCAAAAATTAACTAACGAAGTAAACGCAAGCATTTCATACCACTCGTTTTACTAAGTCGTTTAATTAGATTTCTCATAAGAGTGAGGTAAAGGTTTGTATATACTAATAGATTGGAAATCGGTTTGAGAAAACGAGCTTTGTTATAAAATAGTGTTGAAATCATTTGAAGAAAGAGTATTGATATTTACTACTAGTATAGAAAACCTTTATATTTTTAAAGTGACAAATCACAAAGAAGATTGTAGGAACAATCAATCACTAAGATTCACATTCGAAAACGTGAATAAAAATCCAATGAAATCGATACCGAATCCATCGAAATGGATATTCCAAGACTTCCCAAAGAAAATAAGTCGTCAAAGTCGATAATAAATGACAACAACAAAAGGGAGACAACACGAATCGATTAAAGTTGGAAATTTAGACGAATTAGCAATATAGGCTAATCTGGCAAATAGTAGCAGGTCGGTCGACCGGACTCCCTGAGTCGGTCGACCGAACCAGAGGTTGGAAGTGCTCGGGGCACCAGGTCGGTCGACCGGCCCAGGGGGCTCGGTCGGCCGAAGCCTGTAACCAGCACTTCCAAACAGAGGCAGGAAGTGCCTGGACTACAGGTCGGTCGACCGGCCCAGGGGGCTCGGTCGGCCGTACCTGCATACTTGCACTTCCTACCCTATTTCAAAGGAGGTGCAAATCCCGACCAAATTGCAATCGCACGAGCAACGACGCTAAGGGTTTATGCCAATCGACTACCCGGCCCTATAAGCTCCTCGATGCATCACCAAAAACATGTTCAAACATCAAAATTATGATTTTTAAAGAATTGAACTCAAAACACTAAAAATTGGAATATTCACCAAATCAATCCAAACCGAAAGCAAATGCACACGAATAAGTGTTAGGAATTCATACCTAACAATCGAAGAGAATTATAAGCATAGATGTGAGATTAAAAATCTCACCTTTGCACTAAAATTTATGAAGATGAAGCTTGAAAGCAAAGGAGAATCAACCGCTCTTCAAATCCAACTCAATAAGCTTTATTCTAAGCTTTAAAAGAAGAACATTCCCAAAATTAGGTTTACGAATTTCTGAAATGATAAGAGAATGGGTTGGAGAAGAAGAAGAGATGCTTACCAATGGGTTCTTCTATTAGTTTGGAGCTAGAGTTGATTTGCAAGAGAAAACTAGGGCTTGGAGTTTTAATTTCCTCTTCCACTCTCCATTAACATAAAAGCTTGAGTATTAGGAAAATAGAAAAGAAGTGAATGAAGAGGAGAGGGTTGGAACCGAGTTAAGTGGGGTTAATGGGCTCAGCCTAAACCAAAGCCCTAAGTAAAAAGTAGCAAAAATCAACTTTCTCCAAACATATCGAAGCTTATACTCAAAAAGGTCGCAAATGGCATTTTAAACTCAATGGGAGTGGTCCCGAGTCCTAATTCGACCGTATGCAAAAAGTAGCTTTTCGGACTAAAATCCGATTAACGATAAAATATTTAAATAAAATATTTAAATATAAAATCGATAAATATGCGGGTTGTTACAGACTCCCCTCCTTAAAGAAATTGCGTCCTCGCAATACTTAAGAGGAAAATAAGAAGTAACAACCATGGAAGCATATCAACACAAAAGAAAATTTGAAATAGGAAGTTCACTATAAAGTGCACGAAAGAATTAGCAAGAAATCTGGTGAAACTTCAATTTCCACAATATTACCAGGCTCAAGAATGAAAACCGAAATCCCTAAGGCATTTTCGTTGATAAAAGACGTGAGGAACGTCAAGATAGCAGAAAATTGAGCCGGTGCAACGGCGTAGTACAGAAACAGTACGCCCGAGAACTAGAAACTCAAATAATTTGGGACATCAGCGTAGTACAAAAACGGTACGCCCAATGAACCAAAGCAAAGACATTGATGTAGTACATACGGTACATCCAATAAATCAAATAGCAAAAACATTGATGTAGTACAAACGGTACATCCAATGAATCCAAAAGGAAAGACATTGATGTAGTACAAATGGTACATCCAATGAATCAAATAGCAAAAACATTGATGTAGTACAAACGGTACATCCAATGAATCAAATAGCAAAGACATTGATGTAGTACAAACGGTACATCTAATGAATCAAATAGCAAAGACATTGATGTAGTACAACGGTACATCCAATGAATCAAAAGGAAAGACATTGATGTAGTACAACGGTACATCAAATGAATCTAATAGCAAAGACATTGATGTAGTACAACGGTACATCCAATGTATCAAATAGCAAAGACATTGATGTAGTACAACGGTACATCCAATGAATCAAAAGGAAAGACATTGATGTAGTACAACGGTACATCCAATGAATCTAATAGCAAAGACATTGATGTAGTACAACGGTACATCCAATGTATCAAATAGAAAGGACATTGATGTAGTACAACGGTACATCCAATGAATCAAAAGGAAAGACATTGATGTAGTACAACGGTACATCCAATGAATCTAATAGTAAAGACATTGATGTAGTACAATGGTACATCCAATGTATCAAATAGCAAAGACATTGATGTAGTACAACGGTACATCCAATGAATCGAAAGGAAATACATTGATGTAGTACAACGGTACATCCAATGAATCTAATAGCAAAGACATTGATGTAGTACAACGGTACATCCAATGAATCAAAAGGAAGGACATTGATGTAGTACAACGGTACATCCAATGAATCTAATAGCAAAGACATTGATGTAGTACAACGGTACATCCAATGTATCAAATAAGACGGAACATCGATGTAGTATAATAATAGTACATCCGATGATCCAAACACCATAAAAGAACACCGGACACTAATCCATAAAGGGAATGAGATAAAGCTCAATAGAACGAAGTATATCAAAACGTCCGATGAACTTGATAAAAGGATAATTCCATTCATACATCATCGAAGAATCAACCACTAGTTGCTTACGACAAAGCGCATTGGCGACACGATTTCCCATCCGGGAATAAAAAGACTATCAAGATCATAAGATGCCAGGAACTCGAGTCAACATGAAGTTCCTTAAGAGAACATAGATATTCCAAAGATTTATGATCGAGGTGGAGAACAAATTTCTCCCCCAAAAATAATAATGCCAAATTCCAAAAGTAAAAACAATAGCCGCGAGCACTAGATCATGAGTGGCATATCTAGTCCCGATAAGCTATAATGATTTAGAAGCACAAGAGATAGCACGTTCTCCTTTGCAAGAGAACGGCATCCAAACCAATACGACTAGTATCGGTACAAATAGCAAAGTCTTGGTCCCCCTCCAGGAATCACAAGAATAAAAGTATCGAAAAGAAAGAATTTATTTTAAATAATCTTCTTTCCTGAAAAGTTAAAACTTTCAAAGTTACATTTATCATTATGTAATAATCATTCTAGAAAATTTTACTATTTTCAAGTTAATATACTGTGTCTGATTGTCTCATCAAAGCGTTTAGGAAATTCCTATCGATAACGTTGATCAAGCGCATCGACCAAAATTCTTAAAACACTAAATGGGCAATACAATCACAAAATCGTATTCTATATGATAAACATGTTTCTAAAAACTTTTAAGAATATTCTTTGTTCATTTTAAGTACAAAAATCAAATTTTACTTATAAATAAATCTTATGAAAAAGATTTTCAAAATTTTTAAATTTCTATTTTCATCCAAAATCAATAAATACAAGAATAGTCTCATCGAAATATTCATAGAATATTCGATTTATAAAATGGATGAAATAAGCTGGACAAACTGAATGACAAAATAATTCATTCATAGAATCATAACGAGTGCGGAATGCGGTAAGTGGAATGCTAACTTCCGCAACTCGAAGCAAATGAAAACCGGTGGCAAGGTCGAGCTGAAAAGACCTTAACACTACTCAAAAGATTGCTTAGGTGATGATCCTAAGACAAATTCAAAAATACCGGAAAATTTCTCAAACTATTTAGATAAGAGAAACAACACTTTCCTTATAAGTGGGCTTAAGGAAGAAAATGATGCCATTAAGTTGGAATCAAAATCATAAAGGAAAAATAGAAATCTTCTTAACAGATTGAAAATGTCGAAGATGAATAGTCCTCTCGAAGAATAGGATATGGGCTTCACAATGATTAAGCCGATCCTTTCAAAAAAAATCAATTCCGAAGCCTAAGTAAAAATCGGCTCGGAAAGAAAAATCACATAAAATAATTTCGACATCAATAAAGACAATTGAGTGTTGCGGATCTACCATCCGGATTCACAACTCTCAAAGAAGTCATCAAGCCCAAAATATTTTCAAAGAAAAAGAATCGACAAGTTCTTTTGATATAAAAACAATGAGATGAACCCATATCAAAAAGAACTCAAATAAGAAGATCACGAAATAAAACAATGCCATCAAGGATTAAGTGAAAAGTACCTTGACCAAGAGAAGAGTTGCTAGGGGCTTGCACAATATTTAGCTTTCTCATGTCCTTGTTCAAAAGTTTGGGACACGCAGATAAAAGATGACCCGGTTTCTTGCAATAGCGACAAGAATGGGGTTTGGACACATATTCGCATAGTGTTCCATAGAATTACAATTGTAGCATCCTCCACGATTAGGGATTGGAGTCTTTGCTACAAATGTAGTTTGCTTCACTCTCTTATTGGGATTACGGCTCTTGAACTTAATATGCCTCTTCTTGGAAGTCCCAATATCACAAACACTTCCCTTACCAACCTCTCCATGAAGAAGAGTAACATCCATAAGCTGATTGAAAGAAATTTCAAGTTTCAAAGGTAGAACCATTTTGGGGTTCTTACTCAAAGCATAGATAAACTCTTGATTCTTTACAAGATCCAAAAGTTGTTGAGCAGACATAAATTCTCCATCTTGGGGAGTAGCACTAGATTGACCGGCGCTGGGACGACCTGGTCTAACCATTTCTCTTCTTTAGAAAAGAAGGAAAGAAGAGGAAAAAGTTATTCTCAAAATGAATATCAAGCAATCTTGATAGATAAAACAAGGAATCATAAAGAAAATATGATGAATTGGTACGAAGACTCGAATAAAATCATAAAGCACGACTCCTAAGAAAGACTTAGGACGATGATCCTTGTTATAATATTCCATATTGTTTCGAAGTTTGGCTCTGATACCAAGCTGTGACGCCCCACCTCTATACCCACGCTAGCCAAGAACACTACGGTGTAATGCTGTCAACTAGCACGGAGAATAAGGCTGTTGAGGAGCGACCATCCGTGTAATTGCTTTGCGCGAGCGTCGATATGTCAGATAGTATAACATGCGTTTTATCTATCAAGAGGAAATCCGACATACCGACACAAACTCAAAGCTACTACACAGTGGCCAAAATATCTTCGGAAACAAATATAGAAATAAACATAACACAAATCAGTCACAGATAAGTCATATCACAAAGGCGGAAATAGATATGAATATATCACATGAAAGTGTACATCAGAGTAGTGGTCAAACAAGATCCACAATATCAAAAAGAATAGATACAAGTGCGAGACAAAAGAATAAGTATACATCATAGAGTCTGTATCTCAAATGTATACAACAAAAACTACTAATCTAAGTAGTTAGCCAAAAGATCAGATGAAAGTCCGATAAGGAGTGAAGCAGAAGCACCTGTAATATCTCAGTCTGACCCGAGTATTATTTAAGAAGAAAATAATAAACGGATCAGTCTAGCTATAAATATCAGATGAAGTGATATATAATAAGAGATATGACATAAACATATAATAATCACAATGCCAAGCTGTGATAAATAAGTAATTGAAAATCAACAAGAGATTAATCAATATCACAATAATCTACTCAAGAGAAAAAGGAATGTCATACTCCTATTTTCCTTCACCAAGCCACAATAAATGACATATATAGAAATGCTAATCCTAAAAGTTGGTGAAACATAAATTCCAGAATTCAACACACGAAATCCAGAAATCACAATCAAAGGGAACAACGACGTCGTACAGCGAGACATCCGATGAACCAAAACACAATCAAAGGGAACAACGACGTCGTACAGCGAGACATCCGATGAACAAAAACACAATCAAAGGGAACAACGACGTCGTACAACGAGACATCCAATGAACCAAATCACAATCAAAGGGAACAACGACGTCGTAGGGAACAACGACGTCGTACAGCGAGACATCCGATGAACCAAAACACAATCAAAGGGAACAACGACGTCGTACAGCGAGACATCCGATGAACCAAAACACAATCAAAGGGAACAACGACATCGTACAGCGAGACATCCGATGAACCAAATCACAATCAAAGGGAACAACAACGTCGTACAGCGAGACATCCGATGAACCAAAACACAATCAAAGGGAACAACGACGTCGTACAGCGAGACATTCGATGAACCAAAATCTCTAAGACATTTCTCAATGCTAGTCTAAAACATAAAATGATCGTCATGATCAAAGAGAAGTGTCAATTACAATAAGCTAGTAAATATGTGAGCTTAGCTTCATGTCCCATAACCACTAGCTTAACTTAAATATTTACGAACAAATTGTAGATCTCCACTAGAAAATTGTCACAAGTGATTCAATCGAACAAGTCCAAAAATTAACCAACGAAGTAAACGCAAGCGTTTCATACCACTCGTTTTACTAAGTCGTTTAATTAGATTTCTCATAAGAGTGAGGTAAAGGTTTGTATATACTAATAGATTGGAAATCGGTTTGAGAAAACGAGCTTTGTTATAAAATAGTGTTGAAATCATTTGAAGAAAGATTATTGATATTTACTACTAGTATAGAAAACCTTTATATTTTTAAAGTGACAAATCACAAAGAAGATTGTAGGAACAATCAATCACTAAGATTCACATTCGAAAACGTGAATAAAAATCCAATGAAATCGATACCGAATCCATCGAAATGGATATTCCAAGAATTCCCAAAGAAAATAAGTCATCAAAGTCGATAATAAATGACAACAACAAAAGGGAGACAACACGAATCGATTAAAGTTGGAAATTCAGACGAATTAGCAATATAGGCTAATCTGGCAAATAGTACCAGGTCGGTCGACCGGACTCCTTGAATCGGTCGACCGAACCAGAGGTTGGAAGTGCTCGGGGCGCCAGGTCGGTCGACCGGCCCATGGGGCTCGGTCGGCCGAAGCCTGTAACCAGCACTTCCAAACAGAGGCAGGAAGTGCCTGGACTACAGGTCTGTCGACCGGCCCAGGGGGCTCGGTCGGCCGAACCTGTATACTTGCACTTCCTACCCTATTTCAAAGGAGGTGCAAATCCCGACCAAATTTCAATCGCACGAGCAACGGCGCTAAGGGTTTATGCCAATCGACTACTTGGCCCTATAAGCACCTCGATGCATCACCAAAAATATGTTCAAATATCAAAATTATGATTTTTAAAGAATTGAACTCAAAACACTAAAAATTGGAATATTCACCAAATCAATCCAAACCGAAAGCAAATGCACACGAATAAGTGTTAGGAATTCATACCTAACAATCGACGAGAATTATAAGCATAGATGTGAGATTAAAAATCTCACCTTTGCACTAAAATTTATGAAGATGAAGCTTAAAAGCAAAGGAGAATCAACCACTCTTCAAATCCAACTCAATAAGCTTGATTCTAAGCTTTAAAAGAAGAACATTCCCAAAATTAGGTTTAGGAATTTCTGAAATGATAAGAGAATGAGTTGGAGAAGAAGAAGAGAAGCTTACCAATGGGTTCTTCTATTAGTTTGGAGCTAGAGTTGATTTGCAAGAGAAAACTAGGGCTTGGAATTTTAATTTCCTCTTCCACTCTCCATTAACATAAAAGCTTGAGTATTAGGAAAATAGAAAAGAAGTGAATGAAGAGGAGAGGGTTGGAACTGAGTTAAGTGGGGTTAATGGGCTCAGCCCAAACCAAAGCCCTAAGTAAAAAGTAGCAAAAATCAACTTTCTCCAAACATATCGAAGCTTATACTCAAAAAGGTCGCAAACGGCATTTTAAACTCAATGGGATTGGTCCCGAGTCCTAATTCGACCGTATGCAAAAAGTAGCTTTTCGGACTAAAATCCGATTAACGATAAAATATTT
Source organism: Allium cepa (assembly GCA_030765085.1). NCBI lineage: Eukaryota > Viridiplantae > Streptophyta > Magnoliopsida > Asparagales > Amaryllidaceae > Allium > Allium cepa. The sequence goes on from CM060929.1 coordinate 68,445,783, forward strand.
AAATAAAATATTTAAATATAAAATCGATAAATATGCGGGTTGTTACAATTTCACTTTCGATCTAGTATCGTCCACCTGACTTCCTAGTGCAGACTCAGATCTGATTTCTTGATTAGAAACTGTCATTCTCCTTTTGTAACATCTCGCCTTTTCGCACACTTTAAACCGACACACGTGCCAATTCAAAGCATACGCAAGGGCGGATTGTTATGGGGTAAATAAGAAAAAACAGAGAAGAAATAAAACAAAATAGAATCTCACAGCGGAAGGATAAAATATAATAATCAATATACAGTTCATGATAACTGTTTACAAAATATTTATTTTACTTATACAATGAATATCAGAGTTACACATACCAATACAATCAATGCAGCGGAAATTTAGAGTGTGGTGCAATACTATAAATAATATAATACAGATTCTTCGTCTTCGTCCTCCAAAGCAAAAATCTTCGATCCTGAAACGCTCGGACTGACCCGAGCGAATTTGAAAAGACAAAAACACTCGAGTCAGACTAAAAGATGTTCGGGATTTACATCTCCTAAGAATCCGTTAAACTATTTACTATGTAGTATATTGCGCTATTATAATAGTGTCTATTTATAAAATAAACTTACTTTTTAATAGCGTTAAGGGGTTACCCATATAGCCCTTAACACAAATAATGCCAATAGTCTATACAGTACCGTAATACCTCCTGATCGGGAAGCTACCAGAGGATACTCCATAGGTACGACACAAATAGAAACTCGTAGTAAAGGCTCGGTATAGTAGGTGACACGGCACAACTACGCAATGCCAGGGTAGATATACCAATTGCTATCCAGGCTGGTGGAAACGCGTAGCCGCAATTACCGCCCACCTCGGACTAACTCCCCAAAATCAAATATAGAAGTGGCCACTGAATCAATCCAAGTCAAAGTATAATATCGAAGAGGAGGGTCCGATCAGAGGAATGACCTCATTGGCCTGAGAATTGCTCCTGTTTTAGCCACCTTATGCCAACTCACGGGAGTCGGGTCCACGTATTTACCTTACAGGAAACGTCGCCACCACCTACTTCATTCTGGAATCTCCACCGCGTACACGGTTAGTCAAAGTGGTTTTCGGTATCGACAGAGAGTATGTCCATATCCGATCCCGGTCTCTTTGCCAACCCATCGTTATTATAACACCGCGGTCATTTAAAAATAGGTTATACTTTAAAAATCAGAATAAACATTCCATTTCATAACCATGAATACGATATCATTTCAAAACCCAAAACCATATTTTTTCACTTATCCCAAATATAATTCTTTTCCAAAATCATAATGCTTTAACTTCATAACGTCTGAAAATCATATATTTTCAAAGCATAATATTTTGAAAATCATAATTTAAAACCATAACTTTTAAAACTCGAATGGTTTGGATATTCAACGGTATATGAATTAAAAGGTTTAACTTAAATGTTACTTTGTAAAGAAAATAGTTCTCATGGCTTTACAAATACATTTCTTTATTAAAGTCTAAACCAAAATTTATATTATCTCTCTCAAGTTCCAAAACCACTTCAATTTATATATATATACGTATATCCATTTGGAGTATTAATATTTCAAACTAAAGTTGGATTTTATTCTTTCAACAAATCGAATGTTCTATTAATTAGTCTTGAATATTCACATAAAATCCATTAATAAATAAAAACTCCAATTTCTAGTAATAAAATATATATTTTTTTTCAATTCAAATTATACTAGAATATTCATTTCCATTTATCTTGGAAAAAATCCAATTATAAATATCATATCTTAAAATTTCCAAACTTAACATTTAAACATATGATATAAATTATCAAACTCCATTTTCTTAATTTTCTTCCATTTTTAATAAAGATTTTTATACACCTTTTAATTTCAAAATTTTCAACTTCATATGTATATATATATGGAAGAAAAATATTTATACAATATAAAATTTAAGATTATTATAAACCGTATTCCATCCAAACCATAGAAATCACACTTAAATAGTTATATATATACCGCGGTGCCTGTATATAATTTTCTATCCTATGGTCAAGTGATACGGATATTTATCATTTCAATCCGCAATTTAAAAAAATATAAAATTTTGCGGTTATATATCATTTCAAACCACAATCCCGAATGAAATGAAATATGCATGATAATTTGCAATTTAATGATATACCATAAACATCCATTCATCAACATCATCCATCATCCAAATCGCAATCATAAATCAATATCAATCAATAACAATATTATTTTTGGTACTACATAACAGGTAATACTGGCAATTTTATTCAAATTAAATTTAACAGCTATTAATCTACAGTCTATATTCAGTAATAAATTATATAACTGTTAACAAGCAGTTCATATCCAAACAAATAAATTTTAACTGTAAATTTATACGCAATAAATTAATTAAATTAACAGTTAAATTTAATAAATGCAATTCAACAGATATGAATAAAATAAACATGCCAAATACTCATAAATAAATTTCTATTCATTTCTAAAATTAATTTAACAAACATAAAAGCTTCTAGTAGTTGTGAGTGGGTTAAAACACTCACCTTTTGAATTTAAATTGAATTCAAATTCAATTTAAACCCAAAAATTTGACAGGCTCCAAATTCATCCAAACTCGTGCCAAAACGTCAGAAATTCAAATACGATCCCAGCAAACAAACCGCGCATGAATCCGAGTTCGTATGCAAAAGTTATGAAAATTTGAAAAATGGAAAATTCTGGTCCTGGGTCGACTTCGGGTTCGACTTCGGTGCGCCGCCTCAATTCCCCGGTGTTTGCTTGGAGTTTTCGCCAAAACGACCCGGATCGACCAGAGTCATTTTCTTCCTGACCCGAAGTTGCTCTAGGGTTTTCTCCCCTGAAACCCGAAGCGCGACCAGAAGCTGCTGCAGATCCGAATTTTTTTTTTTTTTTAAATTTGAATTTTTTTTTTTGAACTGACTGGATCTAGGGTTAGCCCCCATTGAAGAAGAAGAGAAGCTTGAAGAAGATGAACGTACAACAAATAGACAATAGAATGGAGCTAGGGTTTATATATGTATATTTATAGGTAGGGTTGGGTTAGAGTAGATAGACTAGATAGATGAACGTACGAAACAAACTAAGACCCAAAAAGCCCGTTCTGACCCCGGAACGAAATTTGTCAAACCCATATATCCAGATAGGTATTTTAAAATATTCTGAACGCGATGGAAAAAGTTTCACGTCCAAATTTGATCGTATGAAGAAGTTATGCTGAAAACAAGATTTCCAAATTGATTTCAAATTGATTTTAATAAAATTGATTTTCAAGGCGTTTCGCGTCCGTACGATCAAACGACAGGTTCGATCGATACGAAACTTGAAACCCTATAATAATTCACCGATACGGATCCGATGAAACTTGTTTCATCGAAATCCGAGTCCGTGACCAAAATGGCTATTTTCAATATTCATTAAATAAATTAAATAAATTATAAAAATCCAATTTTTACATCTAAATTCAAAAATTGACCAAATTTCTCCCTTTAAATTTTCTTAATTATTTACTCCAATTCTAAACAATTCAAGTGTCAATACATAGTTGTTCTATTCATCAATTTAGATGTTAATCCTTACTTAAAGGTTAAATTCCAATTTTTAATAAATTCAACATTATACATTTGATTAAATTTATTAAATTCACTTTCTTTCTATTATTCAAAGTTATTGATGTCAATTTAATGAAACTAACATTGGCTCAATATCTATACATTAAAAATCTCAATTCTAAACTTAGATCTCAACTTATGAAATAGTTAAATAATAAATTCCATCTAAATCTACATCTTCCTACTATCTAAATATTTAGAAAAATTACTTACCACTTTTTATTGTAAATTTCTAAACTAGTAGATTTGTGTCATTTCTAGCCCTCTGGATATTTAATATTAACTAAAAGCAAATTTACATATAATTTCCATCGTTAATTATTTTAGTGAATACATCTTCAAAGGTTACTGCAATTAATCCCATTAATTGCAATAAATTCTAATAAATTTGACTCTTTTTGATTACAACTCACAAATAAATCAATTATTACTCCCTACATAGTTAACGTTTCTTTTATATTCCAATACATTAATATTTACCCAATTTCCATCTTTTAATTGCATAAATTACTGCATTTCAATCTTATTGGAAATTTTGTTAACTTAACACTTGAATAAAACTTAAAACCTCAATTAATTCATTCCACTTCGGTTTCATTCTTAAGATTACACCATTTATTATATTATAAAAATGAAATTTTCCCTTGGTTACATCTTATTTATCCACTTACAAAAATTCCACACTAACTGAAATAATTTAGTGCATAAATTGAAATTGATTAAAATAAACTTAACAAACAAATAGAATAAATACGTACAATAATTATTGTCATAAATGTTTTTTATAAGTCTACACATAATTATTACCTTACAATACGTTTTACGTTACTATAAAATTTATACACTCTTCCGTTACCGTATTAATAATTACTAAGGTAACGTTCATTCTTAATAACAACGTTATACTATTCAACATATAAAAGGACTCCATTCCCCAAATACATTCATTTATATTTATTCCCTTAAAGTTCTCCTTTATTGACTAGACACATTAATTTAGATTCATTTACATCGAATGCCCTTCTTAGCTATATACTCAATACATGTTAAATCTACATAATTTTTACCCTTTTATTCAAATTCACTTATACCATCAATAACAAAATGTTGCCCTAAATTTAGATTCAATTATATACATTAGATAAATGGGTAAACTTTTGTAATTATCCCATATATGAAAATATTTTTATGCATACATTTCCACTTACTTACTATGCATTCATTTATTAAATTACTAATTGCCTTAGTCAACTTATCCCCTATTTACTACCAAATTTCAAATTTAATTATAGCTTATCAATACATAAAATTTACATAGGCAAAACAAATTTTATTACTATCTTAAGTCCATTTATTATTGACAACATTCATTAAATTTCCTTATCAACACTTATTGCATTGATTTATTCAGCGGTCACCTTTTATTTAGTTACTATCCATTTTACAATCCAATGTAAGTCTTCCACTATTTATTTTATATTAAATGAATTCCATTCTACTTAATCTTTTTATTGATATTCACTAATTCAACCCTTATATCAGTTTCTTATATTTAACTTTAAATCAAATTGTGACAATCTACATTATCCAAATCTATTGTCATAAAATTTTATTGTTACACTAAATTACAACTACTATACCAAATTTCTACATTTATTCTCAATTAGATTAGAAATTATATTAATTCAATTCATTTAATATTATTAATTTAACGGGTCGTTACAATCTCCCCCACTCAAAACTTTTCGTCCCCGAAAAGGAAAAAGAAGGGAGAAGGAAGAATAAACAGTACATCTTATTTCAAATATTAACTTATAAACAATAATTTACTGGATTAATTTCCTTTAATGAAATATACCCGTTTATAATCATTACAACCTTTTATACTTAAATCATTAAAGTTTGGAAAATATTCAACAAAATTCTAAGTCCAAAATTTACGAAATTTTTTGGCAGAGTCTCCTTTGTACGGTGAGGCTCGGGAGAAAGTATAATATCAAAGTATACAAATATATTACATATATTATCAAAACATTATATCCCAACACGGAAAAATAGCGCTTTAAACGTAATCCGAAAACGTACCTATTTGTCGGGCAATATACGCTTATTATTTTGGAACCAAAAGCAGTAGCAGTTGCTTCCATCACCTGTATTCACTTATATAATCTAAAAGGTTAAATATTTATTTTAAAGTGAACTATTCAAGTGGATTCAATCATTAATCAACCAAACAATCGAACAACCATCAACCTTACAAACAACATACATACACAAACGAAGCAACCATTTAATCCATCAAACAAATAGTTGTTTGGGTTCAAACTTGAAATTTGTATGAAATGAAATTAACTATCAAGTGCATCCTTTACTCAACAGTCTTAGATGGAACAAAGATAGATACTTATTCATTTAACCACTTCAAATTTCTTACCCAACAACATAAATCAAACAACACAATTCAAACCAACACCCAAATTTATTTATTATACATTTATCTCATGCTTCAATGGTTTGATTTTCTTTCTTTCATTTATGGAGTGATTTCTTTATTTCTTACAAATTTTCATTTTCCATTTATCACAAAATTCATTATATTTGTATTCCAATTTATTTACTAAAGTTTCTATCATCTATTTATACTACTTACCTTTACTTGTAGTAAAATTTCCAATTTAACTTAAGTCTATACAATTAATTCTCATTAATAATAGCAAATTAATAGAATACCTTTATTACCTTACTCTTCACTTGTAAGATTTCCCTTTACATTTTCCTACTAACATTGCAACTTTTTATTATATGGTAAGTTATGTATGTTTTAAGAATGTAAGTGAAAATTTACAAGTTTCTTCTCCATTCCTTTAATTAATATATATTTGTTTTATAAATTACAATTTCGACTTACCTTTAATCTCATTCATTTATTTAATGTTGAAGTTTCCATTATATTTAATTATAGTAACCCTCTACTTACACTTAATTTATTAACCTTATAACTTGCATTCCTATAAGTGAAAGATTTTACTCATTCATTAACTATGGATTGCAGTCATTTATATTTTTCCTACTTTCCATTATATTAGAATAGGGGAAATTAAGGCGTACTTTAGTTAATAACCCTACAATCAAACTTTATAAATTAAGGAATTTCATTTTTTTTTACTTTCTTAAGGTTAAAATCACCTATTAATAATACAACCTTTAATTTTAGTAAAATTCCAATCATCACTTAAGTTAATACCATTAAATTCTTATTTATAACAGTAATTTATTGAATACTTCATTATTTCCAAAAATTCTACTTGCATAATATTCTATTCCACTCTTAATTTACATTTCAACTTTTTATACTTGGTAAGTTATTTATGTTAAAGAAAAAGCAAAAGAACTTATACAAGTTTAATCTCAATTCTTTTAATTCATTGATTTTCCAATAAATCTTTACCATTATTTATAATTTAAATTTTTAACTTCCTTTATACTTAGTATTAATTCTCTTACTTATTAGAGGTTTTCAATCCATTTATTACTTACTTTTTTTTTATTCCACTAAAATTTAACAATTAATTAATGGAAAATTTTAGAATTAAATTCCAGGTCAGATTTCAATTTATTTTGAAATAATTAATAATTAGTTTCCTACAACTTTATATCTCAATTATATTTAAAACAAACAAATTCAGATATTTCCAACATAAATCTGCAGTAGAATTTACTACAGTGGCCTTTCCCTTCGAAACTCGAAAATGAAAGTCGATGATGCGGCCGTCATCACCGAAATTATTTTCCACCGACAGAGAGGAAAGTACAAACTTATTTTCTTCAAAATCCTCTTTAAACCAATTCTTTCGAATTATACTAAATATTTATATAAGAAAATATTTATAAACCAAATCATTATATTTCATAAATCCTTTGAAAGAAGATTTCAAAAATCCCGGACTTAAGTTCTAAAATCTCCAATTTGATTTATTAAAATTCAACTTAGCTTTTTTTCATTACAAATATTTTTATTACCTAACACCAAACTATAGCAACCAAAATATATCTTTATACAAATATTTTTATATATAGAAAATATAATAGGCAAAGTTATTTCATTCACCTACATTAAAAATAAATGTTATGTCGGTATGTCCTATTAAGTGTTTAGAAATCCCTATTGATGACATAGCGTCCCATGCATCAACCAGAATTTATAAATACAAAGTGGAACAGATTAACACAATATCAAAATCTTTTTATAAAACTAACAAATACGATCTCTCATATATATACTCTCAGCGACTCCCATAGGGTATTATTACCATATTAACAAAGAGTCAAACCCCACAAAGCCAAAATTTATCGCTAAACCAAAGCTCTGATACCAACTGTAACATCTCGCCTTTTCGCACACTTTAAACCGACACACGTGCCAATTCAAAGCATACGCAAGGGCGGATTGTTATGGGGTAAATAAGAAAAAACAGAGAAGAAATAAAACAAAATAGAATCTCACAGCGGAAGGATAAAATATAATAATCAATATACAGTTCATGATAACTGTTTACAAAATATTTATTTTACTTATACAATGAATATCAGAGTTACACATACCAATACAATCAATGCAGCGGAAATTTAGAGTGTGGTGCAATACTATAAATAATATAATACGGATTCTTCGTCTTCGTCCTCCAAAGCTAAAATCTTCGATCCTGAAACGCTCGGACTGACCCGAGCGAATTTGAAAAGACAAAAACACTCGAGTCAGACTAAAAGATCTTATGTGAGTTAAATTAACAGAAATAAATATGAGTACAGTAACTCAAGAGATGTTCGGGATTTACATCTCCTAAGGATCCGTTAAACTATTTACTATGTAGTATATTGCGCTATTATAATAGTGTCTATTTATAAAATAAACTTACTTTTTAATAGCGTTAAGGGGTTACCCATATAGCCCTTAACACAAATAATGCCAATAGTCTATACAGTACCGTAATACCTCCTGATCGGGAAGCTACCAGAGGATACTCCATAGGTACGACACAAATAGAAACTCGTAGTAAAGGCTCGGTATGGTACGTGACACGGCACAACTAGGCAATGCCAGGGTAGATATACCAATTGCTATCCAGGCTGGTGGAAACGCGTAGCCGCAGTTACCGCCCACCTCGGACTAACTCCCCAAAATCAAATATAGAAGTGGCCACTGAATCAATCCAAGTCAAAGTATAATATCGAAGAGGAGGGTCCGATCAGAGGAATGACCTCATTGGCCTGAGAATCGCTCCTGTTTTAGCCACCTTATGCCAACTCACGGGAGTCGGGTCCACGTATTTACCTTACAGGAAACGTCGCCACCACCTACTTCATTCTGGAATCTCCACCGCATACACGGTTAGTCAAAGTGGTTTTCGGTATCGACAGAGAGTATGTCCATATCCGATCCCGGTCTCTTTGCCAACCCATCGTTATTATAACACCGCGGTCATTTAAAAATAGGTTATACTTTAAAAATCAGAATAAACATTCCATTTCATAACCATGAATACGATATCATTTCAAAACCCAAAACCATATTTTATCACTTATCCCAAATATAATTCTTTTCCAAAATCATAATGCTTTAACTTCATAACGTCTAAAAATCAAATATTTTCAAAGCATAATATTTTGAAAATCATAATTTAAAACCATAACTTTTAAAACTTGAATGGTTTGGATATTCAACGGTATATGAATTAAAAGGTTTAACTTAAATGTTACTTTGTAAAGAAAATAGTTCTCATGGCTTTACAAATACATTTCTTTATTAAAGTCTAAACCAAAATTTATATTATCTCTCTCAAGTTCCAAAACCACTTCAATTTATATATATACGTATATCCATTTGGAGTATTAATATTTCAAACTAAAGTTGGATTTTATTCTTTCAACAAATCGAATGTTCTATTAATTAGTCTTGAATATTCACATAAAATCCATAAATAAATAAAAACTCCAATTTCTAGTAATAATTTTTTTTTTCAATTCAAATTATACTAGAATATTCATTTCCATTTATCTTGGAAAAAATCCAATTATAAATATCATATCTTAAAATTTCCAAACTTAACATTTAAACATATGATATAAATTATCAAACTCCATTTTCTTAACTTTCTTCCATTTTTAATAAAGATTTTTATACATCTTTTAATTTCAAAATTTTCAACTTCATATGTATATATATATGGAAGAAAAATATTTATACAATATAAAATTTAAGATTATTATAAACCGTATTCCATCCAAACCATAGAAATCACACTTAAATAGTTATATATATACCGCGGTGCCTGTATATAATTTTCTATCCTATGGTCAAGTGATATGGATATTTATCATTTCAATCCGCAATTTAAAAAAATATAAAATTTTGCGGTTATATATCATTTCAAACCACAATCCCGAATGAAATGAAATATGCATGATAATTTGCAATTTAATGATATACCATAAACATCCATTCATCAACATCATCCATCATCCAAATCGCAATCATAAATCAATATCAATCAATAACAATATTATTTTTGGTACTACATAACAGGTAATACTGGCAATTTTATTCGAATTAAATTTAACAGCTATTAATCTACAGTCTATATTCAGTAATAAATTATATAACTGTTAACAAGCAGTTCATATCCAAACAAATAAATTTTAACTGTAAATTTATACGCAATAAATTAATTAAATTAACAGTTAAATTTAATAAATGCAATTCAATAGATATGAATAAAATAAACATGCCAAATACTCATAAATAAATTTCTATTCATTTCTAAAATTAATTTAACAAACATAAAAGCTTCTAGTAGTTGTGAGTGGGATAAACACTCACCTTTTGAATTTAAATTGAATTCAAATTCAATTTAAACCCAAAAATTTGACAGTCTCCAAATTCATCCAAACTCGTGCCAAATCGTCAGAAATTCTGGTACGATCCCAGCAAAACAAACTGCGTGTGAATCCGAGCTCGTATGCAAAAGTTATGAAAATTTGAAAAATGGAAAATTCTGGTCCTCGGTCGACTTCGGGTTCGACTTCGGTGCGCCGCCTCAATTCCCCGGTGCTTGCTTGGAGTTTTCGCCAAAACGACCCGGATCGACCAGAGTCATTTTCTTCCTGACCCGAAGTTGCTCTAGGGTTTTCTCCCCTGAAACCCGAAGCGCGACCAGAAGCTGCTGCAGATCCGATTTTTTTTTTTTTTTTAAATTTGAATTTTTTTTTTTGAACTGACTGGATCTAGGGTTAGCCCCCATTGAAGAAGAAGAGAAGCTTGATGAAGATGAACGTACAGCAAATAGACAATAGAATGGAGCTAGGGTTTATATCTGTATATTTATAGGTAGGGTTGGGTTAGAGTAGATAGACTAGATAGATGAACGTACGAAACAAACTAAGGCCCAAAAAGCCCGTTCTGACTCCGGAACGAAATTTGTCAAACCCATATATCCAGATAGGTATTTTAAAATATTCTGAACGCGATGGAAAAAGTTTCACGTCCAAATTTGATCGTATGAAGAAGTTATGCTGAAAACAAGATTTCCAAATTGATTTCAAATTGATTTTAATAAAATTGATTTTCAAGGCGTTTCGCGTCCGTACGATCAAACGACAGGTCCGATCGATACGAAACTTGAAACCCTATAATAATTCACCGATACGGATCCGATGAAACTGGTTTCATCGAAATCCGAGTCCGTGACCAAAATGGCTATTTTCAATATTCATTAAATAAATTAAATAAATTATAAAAATCCAATTTTTACATCTAAATTCAAAAATTGACCAAATTTCTCCCTTTAAATTTTCTTAATTATTTACTCCAATTCTAAACAATTCAAGTGTCAATACATAGTTGTTCTATTCATCAATTTAGATGTTAATCTTGCTTAAAGGTTAAATTCCAATTTTTAATAAATTCAACATTATACATTTGATTAAATTTATTAAATTCACTTTCTTTCTATTATTCAAAGTTATTGATGTCAATTTAATGAAACTAACATTGGCTCAATATCTATACATTAAAAATCTCAATTCTAAACTTAGATCTCAACTTATGAAATAGTTAAATAATAAATTCCATCTAAATCTACATCTTCATACTATCTAAATATTTAGAAAAATTACTTACCACTTTTTATTGTAAATTTCTAAACTAGTAGATTTGTGTCATTTCTAGCCCTTTGGATATTTAATATTAACTAAAAGCAAATTTACATATAATTTCCATCGTCAATTATTTTAGTGAATAAATCTTCAAAGGTTACTGCAATTAATCCCATTAATTGCAATAGATTCTAATAAATTTGACTCTTTTTGATTACAACTCACAAATAAATCAATTATTACTCCCTACATAGTTAACGTTTCTTTTATATTCCAATACATTAATATTCACCCAATTTCCATCTTTTATTTGTATAAATTACTGTATTTCAATCTTATTGGAAATTTTGTTAACTTAACACTTGAATAAAACTTAAAACCTCAATTAATTCATTCCACTTCGGTTTCATTCTTAAGATTACACTAATTATTATATTATAAAAATGAAATTTTCCCTTGGTTACATCTTATTTATCCACTTACAAAAATTCCACACTAACTGAAATAATTTAGTGCATAAATTGAAATTGATTAAAATAAACTTAACAAACAAATAGAATAAATACGTACAATAATTATTGTCATAAATCTTTTTTATAAGTCTACACATAATTATTACCTTACAATACGTTTTACGTTATTATAAAATTTATACACTCTTCCGTTACCATATTAATAATTACTAAAGTAACGTTCATTCTTAATAACAACGTTATACTATTCAACATATAAAAAGACTCCATTCCCCAAATACATTCATTTATATTTATTCCCTTAAAGTTCTCCTTTATTGACTAGACACATTTATTTAGATTCATTTACATCGAATGCCCTTCTTAGCTATATACTCAATACATGTTAAATCTACATAATTTTTACCCTTTCATTCAAATTCACTTATACCATCAATAACAAAATGTTGCCCTAGATTTAGATTCAATTATATACATTAGATAAATGGGTAAACTTTTGTAATTATCCCATATATGAAAATATTTTTATGCATACATTTCCACTTACTTACTATGCATTCATTTATTAAATTACTAATTGCCTTAGTCAACTTATCCCCTATTTACTACCAAATTTCAAATTTAATTATAGCTTATCAATACATAAAATTTACATAGGCAAAACAAATTTTATTACTATCTTAAGTCCATCTACTATTGACAACATTCATTAAATTTCCTTATCAACACTTATTGCATTGATTTATTCAGCGGTCACCTTTTATTTAGTTACTATCCATTTTACAATCCAATGTAAGTCTTCCACTATTTATTTTATATTAAATGAATTCCATTCTACTTAATCTTTTTATTGATATTCACTAATTCAACCCTTATATCAGTTTCTTATATTTAACTTTAAATCAAATTGTGACAATCTACATTATTCAAATCTATTGTCATAAAATTTTATTGTTACACTAAATTACAACTACTATACCAAATTTCTACATTTATTCTCAATTAGATTAGAAACTATATTAATTCAATTCATTTAATATTATTAATTTAACGGGTCGTTACACCTTTCATAGCTATAACTATGATAGAGAACATCCAAAACCAATCAACAATCCATATCCAGGTTCGCCGTCGAAAATCCAGTGAAAAATCCCACTCGAATCGATGTAACTATCTCGAAATTCTATGTTCGAATCTGGATCAAATCACTATGTGAACAGAATAATATACGTACATCCCACGTATTTATTTTCATTGATTATTAACCAAAAATCAATTTCCATTCCATTCACATTTCCATTAATTCCCTTTCACTTATTTACAATTGCCTTAATTCTCATTGAATTATCACTTCAAGTCTTATCTCAATTGGGTATTTAAATCAATAACAGTTTGAACTCCGACCAGTTTATTTTTAGAAAATAGCTTGAAAATTGAAAAATAGATAAGTAGTTGAAAAATAATTATTAGCTTACAAAATAGCTATAAAATAATTAACTAATTGTAAAATAGTCGAAAAATAATTGAATAGTTTCAAAGATTTTAAATGATTGCAAAATAGTTGTAAAATAGAAATTAGTTTGTGAAATAGTTGAAAATAGTAATTAGTTTAGGAAACAATTGAAAATATTTAAATAGCTCCAAAAATTATGGTAAAACAAATATATAATAAGTTAGCTTTAAAAAGAAAGGTTGTATATATTTAATAGCTTAGAAAAATTAGTTTTTATTAAAACAATTTATTTAAAATAGTCAAGAGTCAAACTGTTCACTACCCCAATAATTCAATGTACACTTCCATTAATTGACTCAATTCTAACTTGAATAACTTCAATTTCTGTTGAAATTTATTCCCAATTCAAGTTGAATCAATCTTGATTCATTCCCCAATTTGAATCCAATTCCATTTGATTTTAATCCTGTTCACCTTAATTATAATTTCAAATTATTCCAATCAATTTGAATTATTATCAATTGAACCTAATTCAAATACAAATAACTTAAATTTAATCAAATTAAATTTTCCCATTTGAATTCTTAAACTTTTGCATCTTCAATCACCAATCCAATAAATTCAAACCGAATTCAATTTTAAACTAATTCAATTTCAATCTTGAATTCAAACTATCTCGAATTATATAAGTTCGAGTTAAATCCTCAAAGGTTGGTTTAACTTTTTAAACCAATTTAACTTTCATTCAAAGTTTTTAATCAATTTAATTTCTGAGTCCAATTCTCAAAATTCCATTTTAAATTTTCTTTACTTATGTATTTCAAGGTTCAAATAAGAATTCAGTACAATTTTAGTTTTATAAATTTAATTTATTATTAAACTTTATCTTCCAATTTGAAGCCAATTCTTAAACAATTTTAATTTACAAACTTAATTATTCAAATTTATTTTATTTATACAATATCATTCTCAAATTAAAGATTTTTATTAACAATAGGATGATATCATCCAATTTATTTTTAACACGCCCATGTATATACAAATTTTAAATCTCAAACCCGTTTTGAGACCACACGAATTCCCAATTCAAATCAACCATTTAACTTTCCAAGTTAAATTCCAATTTCATCTTGAAATTTCCAATTCTGGTTGCTTTTTATACACTTACTTAACTTTCCCAAGGTTAAATTCCGATTTTACTTAATCAAATCAACCTTACTCAATGAGAATTCCCACTTCAACTACAAAATTCTTTCCCTCTTATAAGTTCAAAACTTATATCACTTTGGTTTTTACATCACACTTCAGGGAAAAATCAAAACTCAACCCCTTAGAGTTTATTTCAAATTATCTTTGATATGATATCATGTATATCCATACATATATACATATTTATTTCTTGGCCCTCCCAGTCATGTTTTACAATTTTTAGCCACCCTTGGTTTTAAATTCAAATCAAATTTCAAACAACCCATTGTTTCCAACAAGTCCAAATTATCCGAATAATACTTATTTATTATTTCTCATTACTTTGAAACCAAATTCTCAAATTCTAGGATTAGATTTAGAATTTCATTTTTCAATCACTTAAATTTTAATTTAGTTGTATTTCTATTTCTACTTGATTTAATTCCAATTCAAGACTTCAGTTTCAGTTTGAATCCATTTCAAACTTATCTTTATTTAATTTTAGTATGGTTGCATTATATTACTTCTTAATTTAATTCTAATAATTTAACAACCAATCATCTTAATATTTATTGGAAGGAAATATTGCTTTATATATCAAAATATATATTTTATATAAAATCATTTAAAATCTTTATTTAAGAAATAACAAGTACGCGCTCATATATATATATATATATATATATATATATATATATATTCTTAACTCATTCTAGAGTACTACAGACTCTATTAAATGAGTAATCCCCACCAGAGCCAAGGTTCTCGCTTAACCTTTCAGTTCTGATACAAAATGTAACGACGCGAAATTTTCGAACCCGAAAATTCCAGATATTATGAAAAAGAAGAAAGAGATAGAAGAAGAAGAAGAACAGAAACACCAAACATCTCACATTCGCAGCAGATAAAATATAATAATAAATAATAATAATTGCGAAAGAATACTATACCTATCAATTACATTCTAATACATCAGAGTTTCACATTATATACAGTCACTGAATATTTGCAATTATCATGCCTCAGATTAGCAATAATATCAATACAGCGGAAATACTCTATACGATATTGCCACCTAGCTCGCCTCCTGAGCTCCAGAACGTCCTAACCTGAAAATCTGTAATACTCGGTCTGACTCGAGCATTACATCAAAGTAACACCCGGGTCAGGCTGGAAACCAACGTTAGTAAACCAAACTAACATGGAATACTAAAGCAATCAACATATATAAACCCGGGGTGTCATATTAATTTAACAAATTCGCAATTAGCTATAAACAACAGTTATTCCGCCTGTCAATTTCTAAGTACCAAACTTAGATAAAACAATCCAATTCACTTAAATCAATTCATCGTATTGATTTCACAAATCAATTTGTAAAAATTCGAAGTGGTTTCGGGTATTTCCTAATACCCGACTCCGGTCTCTTCGAAACTCATGTTATCCTAATCCAAGTTATTTGAATGAAATACACAACATTTCATATCAGAGATATCAACTCATTCAAATCATCCAATACCATTTAGTCATCCATAAGTAATGTTTAATCACATACAAATTAATTCAATTGATTCTAATTAAATTTCTAATCACATTCATTTAGATTCCTTCATTTAGTATTAATTAGCCCCAAATCAATTAATTAGTCAACCCTTCACTATTCATCTTAATTAATCACCCTGGATTAATTATTTTTCAATTACATTCAAGTAATTACCTTAAATTAACTTCACAATATTAATTAGTCTAAACTAAGATCATTCTGTAATCTTGATTACTTCATGAATTAATTAATTATTTAATTACATTAATCCTTAATTACTTATACTAATTATCTTCCCATAAGTCACTTATTACTGATTGATTCATCTTAATTAATCAATCTTCAATTACATCGTTAATTATATTAATTAATTATTTCCAATTATGTTTTAATTTGTTCCAATCTAAATTAATTACTTTAATTCAACCGCAGTATTAATCACTTTTGATTAATCTCAACCTGTAATTAATTATCCACTTATTTAATTGATTAATCAAATTTCTCCTTAATTAATAACCTTAATTAATCTCTTGATTTGTTCCTCAAAACAATTTTATTTTATTAATTTCATTAAGTAATTATTTACCAAACCATCTAATGATTATTCTGAATTACTTACACTTAATTAATTAACTTAAACTTAATTAATTAATTCAAACCCTTATTAAATTCTAAAATGAAGACATTTTCTTATTTATGTTCTAAGTTTAATACAACTTAAACCCAATATACCTCGAGTCAAACCACAATTAACTCGAGCACCAACCAAAACCAAAGTCATATCATCATCAGTGCACATTCAATCAATTTAATCATTCAACCAAACCATTTAAATCTAAATAAAAATCCGACTAAGTGAGATTTACTCACCTTAAATTTCGATTTGCAAATCTGAACCAGTCTCGGCTAGGCATCACAGTTTCCGACCTAATATAAACATTTTATCATTTATTAAAAAATTGATTTAATTTGACAACTTATGTTTAACATTAAATAAATTTTAATCGACCAAATATTTCCTTTTAAACCAATTTCCATTTACAGGATATTTTAGCAGCTAAACAATTAAATAATTTAATTAAATAGATAAATTTCCAAAAATATACTATTATTATATTATTTTCATTATTTTTATTTTTTATAAAAATATAGCTATTTTTTTCTAAAATTCTTCGGTATTAGCAATCCTTACATAATTTTACTTAAACTAATTTTCTCATAAATAAGTTTTATCAAACAATCTAATCTCCCTAATATTAAAATTTTCCTTACTGTTTAAAAATTTTCAAAATCAAAATCAGAAAAACCATAAACCCTAAAACAACCTACCAGACAATGTCGCCACCCAATCGCGATCAACGCTTCTTCCCCCCACTGCAATGAACACAGCCAATACCCTCAACATCACTGACACCGCGCCTCGTCGAACTCGCGCTCGGGCAAGACTCCAACGATCGCGAGCCCTTAGTTGCTCTTGTCATACGCGACTCGTCCCTCGCTCTAAATCACGAGATTACCAGATGCGATGAGCCTCCAGCCGTGTCGGTTCGAATTCGACTAAACCCCGAGTCGCCCTGAGAGCATCGCAGAACAATTACCCTAACCCTACATTCCAATCTCGACTGCGACGTGATGCCGTCCCTTGAAACTTCGCGCGCGGCCATACTTCGCTCGAGAACTCGATTGAATTTGATTGAGGTCGAAATCGACTTCGATAATTCTTTTTTTTTTAATTCTTCGTGTTCGATTTTTGGATGCAAGATAGGGAGGAGTGAAGACGTAAAATATAAATAGGGATGGCGTCTTGAAGACGCCTGATTACTATATAATTAATTACGAAAATATCTCGTGTTCCATAACGCGAAATCCTAATCCCCGAATCAAATATGCCGACAGACGTTTATAAGGTTTTACCCGTGTTCCGAACACAATGGAACGTGTTTCGGAAGCTCATTCAATCATATGTGTAAGTTACAGAAGAAAACGACCAGTTTTAAATTAAATTGGTTAAATAGTTCTAAGCGTTTTGAGCTTCTAGGGTCAAACAACAACTCCGATTGTTACGAAAATTGAAATCCGATAATAACTAACTATTACAGATCCAATGGGACTAGTTTCGTCGAATTCCAGGACTGTGCCCCGGAAGGCTATTTTTAAATGTCAATTTAAACAATATATTATTAAAATTGAACAAATTACCTTTAAATTAAATTTCAACCATTCTATTATCTTCAGTATCGTCATTCTAAATTTTATAAGCCTTTAAATTAATTTACAACGGGCTTAGAATCTCGGATTCAACAATTCACCCAATTCCAGTTATTAAATTCAATATTTAAACCATATAATTCAATGAATTTAATTATCAAGTTAATATTGATATCTTGAATTCAATTTAAAATTAACTTTTAAATATTTTAAAATCAATTAACTATTCCAATTTAAATTGCTAGAAATTCCGAGTCGTCACACTGGGTGACCACTATTTTCCACACGGGCGGTCTAGAGTTGGGTTTTCCAGATAGTAGATAGTAGATATCGATTCGGTTGCTTTCAGCTTTCTCTTTGTAATTCTTTCGAGTCTTCGGATTCATGACTGGACTTGCTCATCTGAGGTGAAACATGATGGGGGGTTCTCCCTCTTTGTTTGGTGGCAAGCAAGAGACTCTTACCCCCACACGTCCTTTTTACGGGGCTGGTTAGGCGGAGGCCGTGACAGTCGAAAGGCTGGCCGTAAAAGCAAGGGCAGGGTACCATTGTGAGCCATGGCGGGGCTGGGATAGTTGAAAATCCTACCAGTCGAGAGTGGCCGCTGTTAGCGGTCGAAGACCCGAGACTGTCATATTTGGTATCAGTGTTGAGGGTTGAAACTTTAGCTCAGGAGTATAACACATTAAGCGACTCATTAGAGATAGGGTGAAGTATACCCTAGAATGAGTATATCCCTAAGATATCCGTTCGAATGCCTCAGTAAATTCTCTTACTATCCACTGATAGTGAGTATGAGTGCGAGAAGAGGATGAGATAGGGGACATGGCAGTACGACTACAAACGGTCGATACCCTACTATAGCAGAAACAATCCTTTCTCTATAAATCTTCTTTGATTCCTCTTTTCAATTCTTGGATGATTCCTGGCGGCTCCAAGAAGAAGCTTTGATATATTTGCATGGGACATAAACTCTAGATGGGTCAGAATTGTTTGTTTGGATGAATTGTTTGCTTTTGTTGTTATGATTGATAGGTATATTTTGGTTGTTTAAACTCAAAAATGGATTATACCCATATATCTGTTTATTCTGTTGGGTCCCGATATATTCTATGAATGGTTAGTTATCTTTCGAACTAACCAATTCCCTGTATATTTCATAGTTCTGGTGACCCGAGTATCTTGATTCATTCTTGTATCCATTATTGATATTCTGATTTGGTAAAGCCAAATGCAGAATAAATATTTCAATCTGATCTGATCAATTATTTCTCTATCTCTGTGAATCCATTCTTTCTTTTCTCCCTACTGGCAAATTTTGGGGACGAAATATTCTTAGAGGGGGAATCTGTAACGATACCGAATTTAAATCAAATATAATTTGGTAATTAAATTAATTTTTTGAATTTAATTGAGAATTTATTGGTAAGTTTATTTAAAAAAAATTCAGAATGAAGATATATATATATGTGTATATAAATTGATTATAAATTGATTTTGGATTAGAAATTTAAAGATAAGTTTTTTTAAAATAAATTAGATTTAAAAACTATATATTTTGAAATTAATAGAGATTATTTTTCTAATTATAAGAATTAATAAAAAGTTTAAAATACTTTTCCTTTATACTAGAAATAAATTAATTTTGTGCATATTTAATTTTGTATTGGATTTGAAAAACATTACATTTTAAAATTTGTAAAAGAAAATGGATTTTTATTAAATTTAAAATATAAATAGGAAATATAATACATATGTAGATAACATGTTTATAAAAAAACATGATTTATAAATAAATTAACATAAGCGTTAAAACATGACTTGTAAATAAAAAATGAAATAAGGTTTAAAAACAAAAGTTTTATACAATTCAAGAGAAGGTGTAAAACATAAAATTGTTATTTTTAACAAGTGTTAAAATAAATAACAAGTGTTTACAAATGTAATATGAGGATTAACAAGTGGGAACATCCTCTTTTCTTTGGAATTAAATTTTATGAATATGAATTAAATGAAAACAGGGCAATACACTTCATTTGACTTTGAACTTCAAATCTGAAAAAAAAGGAAAGAAAAAAAGGCTTCATCTCATTTTCTTTGTCAACATTCAAAAACAATTCAAAAAGAAAATGAATCAAACAATATGTTAAAACAGCCTATTTTTCCAAATTCCTGGTTTCCAAAGCAAAAACTTAAATTAAAAACATATAAACTTGGAGATAAAAGCAAAGATCAAAAGTAGTGGAACCTGAAACACTTAAATCTGAAGCAATAGGTTCAGCAAGGCAAGATCATCTCAGATCAAAGCCAGCACAACCCAGATTTTCAAATTTAAACAACTTCCAGTTTTTGCTCTGTTCAAATATCCAATCCAGGTGAGCAAACTTTCTACCCCGAAATTTATTTTTGTGTTAATTCTGTGAGTAAACTCTTTTTAAAGACAGTTTGATCTGATTTCAACTACCATGCGTGTGATGATATTGGCTTGTATTGAAGTTCTTAGCCTTTAATTTATATGAATTGGTATATATATATATATATGTTGTGTGAGCCTGTCGATTTCTGTTGTCTGTTGCTCAGTGTGGATGTTCTGCTTTCAAAATTCAATATCTACAAATCAAATCCATATCAGCCTTGAGTATATAAAGGAAATTTGTTAATTGATGTATAATGAAGATTTTAAAAATAGTTATAGGTTTTTAAATGTAACAGATAATGTTTGAAAGGAAGAAATCAGAGAAATACGTATTTATGATAAAAATCAACCATCTTAATTTTAGCCTTGAAAGGCATGATTGTGTTCGTAGCAGGAAATCATGAATTTAGATAATGCAATCACTATTTTTAGGCCAGTATTCTTTCTGTTTTTCTGAGATAAACGAAATTGGCGCATTCGTCGTATTCTAGCGAATGAGGAAGACTTGAGCAATGGGCTTTGGTCTGGAGGAGGAGGGTAGATAGGCGATTAAGGGATAAATGTTCGCATGAATTTTAGTGCGACGTGGTGGTCGAAATTAGCGGTAGTAGGCTTTTTGTATGTCGTTTTGGTTGAGTGGTTGTCCACGTGATCTCTGCAGAATTTGAGTTTCGGTCTCGATCGCGAGGGTTGCGATAGCTTCGTGGTGGTGCGAAGTTGCTCTGGTAGGAGAACCTTGGGTTTCAATCGCCACGATCGTCGACGGTGAGAGGTTTTGTTCATCTGCGTTTTTTCCAGTTTTGAGTGTAATGCTCGTTTTTGTTTTGCACTGATATTTTCGATTCTGGGTCATCGAATGGTGTGGTGGGTTGTAGTCGACTTGTTGATGGACGTGGTGACGAACGTTGGTGGCTGGAGGTTTTGTGCACATGCACCATGCACGGTGGGCATCAGGAGTTGAATGGAGTTGGGGAAGACGAGGTTTGACTCGCTGTGTTCCTCGCGTTTTCATGGTGTTGGTCTCGTGCAATTTGGTTTTTGTCTCGAGTTGGGGACGAACGCGTTTCGTGCCGTGGTTTGTTTGTGGAGGGATCGAGTTAGACTCGAGTTTTCTCTAGGTAGTAGGCTTATCTGGTTCGGTACAGTAAAATTAGGATATAAAGTTTACAAATTTTAAAACTTGTTGTTTTTGAATAAATAAAATCAATGCTTAAGTTTTTTAAAAAATGGAAACAAATTTATTAAAGTTAAAACTTGTTCTTTGTTAGTAAAAGTTAAACAAACTTTTCAAAGTGTTAATTGAATTTATTTTCAAATTTAAAATTTTTAAGATGTTTGCTTTTGAAAGTAATTATCTTAATTAAATTTTAATTTTAATTTTAAAAAAAAAGTGTTTTAATAAAGTTTATTTTATAAAATGAATATTTCTTTAACTTATGAGATAAAAAATTTTTGAATTGTTTTTAAACTTAATCTAGATAAATTTGTATTCATTTTAAAATCTTAAATTTTAAAATGAAGTTTGGAATGAAATTTTAAAGTAAATTGTTTACCAATATTTTTGATAATGACAATTTAGTCATAATTAAAAATGTTTTATCATAAAACAAAATTAAGATTTAATGATTTGAAATTAATTAAATTAATGAGGTAATTAAGGAATAATTAGTTAATTTAATTAATTAGTGATTAGGGATTAATAAATAATTGATAAATGGTTAATAACTTTGTAATTAAAGATCATTAATTAGATAACTAAAGATTATTAATTAATGATTAAAAATTCATTAATTAAGCAATTAAGTTATAATCAAGGTTAATTTATCAATTAATTAAGCATCAATTAAGTTACAGTTAACACTTAATTAATTAGATAATTAGAGATTAATTAATGGATAATTAAAGGTAAATAAATTTGTGATTAACAATGGTTAATCTATGTTAATTACTTAATGGAAGTAATTAGAGAATGGTTCATGAAGGTCATTAACTAGGATTATTTAATAATTAATTAATGTGATTTATTTTAATAATTAATTAGATTAATTAATTTAATGATAATCAGTTGTGAATCGTTTAAGTGTAATTACTTAATGGAAGTAATTAACGAACTAATTACTTAATGTAATTAATTGAATTTAATGGCATTAGTTTGAATTAATTAATTTAAACAATAGATGATTTGATAATAACTAGTTAATGTAATTAATAGATGGTAATTACTTAGTAAAGTAATTAATTGATAATTACCGGATGTAATTAATGGATGTGATTAAGAATAATTATTAATTAAGGAGTAATTAATTAGTTATTGTAATTAATTAAGAATAATCAATTAAGGATTAATTATTAATTAAGGGTTAATTAATGATTAATTGAAGGATAATTTATTAAATTTTTTGAAATTAATTGATTATTAATTTACCATGACTAGCAAATTTATTCATAGAAGTTAATCTGATTAAAATTAATCAGATACTTAAATTGATCTTACTTATGGATGTTTGGATTATATTGGATGATTGAATGGTTTGATATCCCTGATTGTGATGCTCTATTTGATTTGAGCTATGTTTACTATAATTTATTTACTGTGATACATACATTTGTGATTTGTGAATGGAAGATAAGCGTTATGGTTCATACCGCTTATAAAATATAAGCATTATAGTTTATATCGCTTATCAAATATATTGCTGTATTTGAATCTATGCTGATTGATGATGTGGCACTTTTATTGTGTAAAACCCCAGGACCACACTATACACACACAAATATGGATTTCACGAGGAAATCTGTTAAGTCATAGGTAATGGAATTTAATATTTTGAAATGGTTTTAAAGTTTGAAATTTGAATCTATGACGACCCGACTTCCTATCTCCAGGAGATCGCATCATCTTGAAGAAAGAAAGGGATAGAAGAAGAAAAGAAAGAGAAAGAAGAAAGACAACAACATCAGATAACTCATAGCGGAAGGAATGAAATATAATATATCTCACAAAATATTACATAATATCATATTACATCAGAATACACAACTTAAAACAACAGACATTAGACAGTTATAAACATCTGTCTAATTATACAACTCAAGAACACAAGGTACAAATACCAAACAAACACAGCGGAACCATAATATATCTACACGTGGAAGCCTCCTGCTCCATATCTCCTCCAGAATTCATCAAACTAACCTGAATCACTTGACTACTCATACATAATATGAGTACCCAAGAGTTTAATAAAACAGAAAATAAACACTCGGGTCAGACAGGGGTCTGGTGTGAGTAAACGGTTAAAATTGCTTAACTTTAGAAAAACCTTTGAAAGAAAAAGGTATCACGTAAGAATTTCCACACATAAACATGGAAAAGTTTTTACCTTACGCTAACCAAAATATTTGATAGGAAATCCAGTGATATTATAATAGTGTCTAGGGTTTTCTAGTAAATATGAAATAGTCGAAATTTTTACATTCATTAAATTCCAACTACTTGCCACAAAAGTGGGTAATACAATCAAAACCGTAGGGTCTCGTAGGAAGAATGGGTTTCCATCAATGGCAGGGCTACTGGGGTACCGCCCGTCACAGTACGTGGCCTAGATCAACGTACCGAGGAGTACGCCCGCTCCCCTGCAACACAAGGCTGGAACCATTCCTTACTGAACAGTCCCGAACGAGACAACCCCACAGTTGGCCTCGACCCAACTGCCCACACAGCCGAATAAAAAGGGACTTCTAGACAGGGGAAATCTTGCTCTCCAACGGGAGCTACCCACGAAGCCTTGCTGCACCACCCCTGTTTTAGCCATTCCCGGTTGATGAGGCTTGAGGTTGCGATTATCTTTATAGAACACATCTATCTTAGAATGCTCATCATCCACCTGACAATGTTCTGAAAAGCATTCAATCCATATAAGTTCGTTGGGTTCGAGCGAAACCGAAGGCACTATCTCATTGCACTCATTATTGGAATCACCCTCAGAGTCAACGACCATAGCCCTTGCACTCTAAATCACCATCTCGAATCTATAAGTACTATTCCGTCAACTCATCATGGAATCACCCACAGAGTTATACTGACGTATAACCCTTACACCTCGAGTCTTCACTAGCTCCACTTGGATTCACGACCTAACGTTTAATTGGAATCGGTGTGGTTTTCGGATTCCAAATATGGAAACCCGATCTCGGTCTAACCGAAACCAAACGCCATTTTAAATGTCCAAGTTGTACTTGAGGGTTTAACAATTTAAACTCATATTCAGAATGATATAAATAGATAGATGAATCATATTATCACAATAGATAATTTATAACAATCATTTATCTCATACAGCAGCATATCACATATCATAGATACTTAAAACATCCAGTATCAACCATTATCAAACACCCAATATCAATCATCCAATGTCAATTGATCGTCCAATATCAATCGTTCAATTGTAATCGTTCAATATCAATTGATCATCCAATATCAATCATCCAATATAAACCAATCATTCAATATAAATCAATTATCCAAAACAGAATTGATTTACTTTTAATCAATTGGATTAACCTTAATCTTTCTTTATTTATTTATTACAAATAAATAAATTAATCATCTCTTAATGATCTCCTTAATAAATCTCCTTTGATTAATTATGCTTTAATTACATTCAAGTAATTATCCTTAACCATATTTAGTAATTAACCTTTAATTACTATCAGTAATTACAAAAATTAATGATCCTTCATTTACTTCATTTACTAATCAATTATAATTAATTACATTAAACCTTAATTAATTACAATTAATTAATCACTCCTGAATAAATCACTTATATTAATCAACCTTGATCAATATCATTAATTACAATAATTAGTGATCCTTATTAATTAATAATTACTTTAATTAATTATATAATTTACTTATAATTAATCATACTATTAATCATAATCAGTAGCTAACAATCTGTAATTACTTTTCTAAATTAATTAACTTCTAAATTAACTATATTAATTCTTGATTAATTAATCCGATTAATTAATCTTTAATTACTTCATTAAGTAATTATTGATCAATTAAATAAATAAATAAATAAATCTTTAATTAATTGCTTTATAAATTAATTACAATTTTAATTAATTATTCTTAGTAATTAATCTTTAATTAAACACATTTCATTAATTAATTAATCTTATTGATTAATTAAGTAAAATAATTAAGTTTAACTCTTAATTATTTAACAAGTAATTATTCTAATTACTTCTATTAATAAATCTTGATTACTCTCATAATTAATTACTTAACAAGTAATTAATTCCATTATTAAATAATCCTTAATCTTCAATTAATTAATTATTTCATAATTAATTAATTTTAAAACAATTATATTATTAATTCCTTAATTGATATCAATAAGTGATTACCGAATAATCACTTCAACTAATTACTCCTACGAGTATTTACCAGTAATTACTTCCATAAGTAATTGACTTCCTTAATTACATTCAAACGATTAACCATTAATTACTTTATTATTAAGTAATTACACTTAATTAATCGATAATTAGGTGGTTATTAAAAATTAAATAAACAATTAACTAATTATTTAAAATTAATTAAACAATTAAGTAATCAACTTATTTTATTAAAGAAATTTTTTAATAAATTAAGAAAACCATAAATCTTAATCAAACTTAACTTATTAACAAATCATATTAAATAAATATTCTTAAATTAATTATCTAAATAAATTAACCTAATTTATTTTCATAATTTATTAGAATCATTTCAAATTTAAACTTATTTCATTTCAAATAAATTTGAAACTTAAGTTATTAACATTTCACAAAAATTTGCTTAAAACGTGGGTCTAATATTTAAATTCAAACACTTATTTTAAATTAGATTTCAAAATTAAATTAAGAAGATCATTTTCAAACAACCATCTTAAAACATTGTAAACCAGAAATATAAATTCAATTTACATTTTTATAGGTTAAATTAACATTCATTTAAGTACTTGTTTTATAATACATAGCTTCCTTTCATTAACTCAACATAAGTTACACAACAATCTTGCCACTACACAGAACTACCCCAAAGAAAAACATGCAACTCGAAACCTCGAGTCGAACACAGAAATATCACGCGTCTTCCCCGAAGATTCCTAGCCTCCTATGCCTTCGAGTCGGTCCCGAGAACAACACGAGAGCCTACCCGAGCCTATTCTTCTTCCCCCAAACGAAATACACCAGTGCACACAAATGTGCACGGTGCACATGCGCCACCTCCTACGGCCATACTTGGTCATCGCGAAGATCCCCTACAACCACAAATTCATACGCGAACCAAAATCCAAACCCAGATCGAAGAAATAGCAATCAAATCAAATTCGAATTCTACACGCAAAACAACTGCAGAACCTTCTTCCACAAAACCACCATCAACACCGACCGTCCAACGTCGTCCACCACCCCGACCATACCATCGAGTCGCCACGACACGAGCTACGTCCACCCCCAAAAACGAACACCTTCGGTCCACCACAGAAGACGCAATCACCTCAGCAACCAAGCCGAACCAACTACAGACTTAAACCTTAGTTTGAATCAATTCTAAAAATTCAACCATTTAAAAATTTTAATTGTATTTTTCCCATAATCTATAACTTACAAACAAACTTCGGTCAAAATCCTAGCATCAATCATCAAGTAAATCTTCGGCAATCACTCAAAACGTCAAAAGCCTTCAAACCCAAAATTCTCTCAAGTTAACCAACTAAAAATCACGAATTTTATATCAAAATTCATGATTTACAATCCAGATTACATGGATGTAGTCAAATTTTGAATTTAAGAAAATAAAATTTTAACCAATATTCAAATCTCTTTGTAAAATTTTATTTTAATCATGAATGATGATATTTTAAATTCCCAGACTATTTTATAATCTTTATTATACAATTACTAATCAATTTCATTTAAATACTTAAGGCTAGTATGGATTAATTTTGGAAATTTTGATTTTTGAAAACAAGGGTCACAGTTTTTCTTCTTCAAACGGAGAACAATCCCCCATATACAGTCATATTTTCACACATATAAATATAACTATTAATACAATTAATAAAACTGGATAACTTCCATGAAACACTAACATCAATTCACATGCATTTAAATTAACAAGATTAATCTGTTTTTAAAATATTTACTCACCTTTCTTTTTTTTTACAAGTAGAGCAAGTTAGTGAATTCCAGGCTTTGAATGTTAAATCTGAAGAAATTGTTTTTGCTTTGCTTGCTGAAGAAATTGATCCTTTGCATGCTTTTAATTATGGTGTTGATTTCCATTAGCATTACAGGTTGAAATTGCTGAGTTGAACTTCATTTTGCTGAGAAGAATTTTATTTTATAAACTTGCAATTTGATTTTGTAGATTTCATTTCAGATCTGAAGCAGATTTTCTGGTTGCCACTAATTTAGTTAAGAAGTATATACAAAGAAAAAGAAGCGTTTTAGAAAGAAAACTAATTTTCTTCTTAATACATTTATTAAAATTTAAATGAAAGTAGTGCCACTTGTTATAAAATTTGCATTTGTCATTAAATTCACTTAACTACTTTACATGCGTTATATTAAGGTAATTAATACGGTTACACATGTCATTGTATTTTAATAAACTTTTAAATGTAAACAAAACTTACATTCTTACGTTACAAAATGAATAAATGTTTACATAAGTATTTATAAATTTACTTTTAAAAGAAATTATCCTAAAACTAGTAAAGACAAATATAATTATACATCTTATACATGTTATTTAAAATCTAACATTTACATTTATACACTTATAACCATTGTATAATAAGCATTTTAAAAGAAACGAAAACAAAAAGTTTAATTTTTTTTTTAAACTATCATATTTAAAATAAATAACAATGTTATAGTTTAAAACAAAACAAAGCTTTAGATTATATTTCATACATATACAAATTATCCAAAGATTTAATTAAATTTAAAACAATATCAAATTATAACATATACAAACATATATATTACAATTTGAAAATTCATTTTTTATTTAACCAAAGATATTCCTATTGACAATATATATCAAATGTATATATTATAAATAGAATAAAATTTCATTAACTTTGAAAAATAAATCTTTTCCATTTTAAATTGTCAGAAAGATATTGATCACAATTATCAGATTAAATATTTATTAACCTTTAAAAGAATAAATTTATCAGTTTAAATTAAAATTGCAAAGAAAAATTATCAAACCAGTTAAATTATTTATACAGATTATTAAATTTATATTGCCCAAAATTTCGGGTCGTTATAATCCTTCCCCCTTAAAAGAATTTCGTCCCTGAAATTTAAAAGAAAAGGTAATTTAATAACCCAGTAAAGATTTTAATTTAAATCAGCAAAGCATACTTATCAATCAGTTACTAACAACCATAGCAACCAATCAAACAATCAAACCTAACTAATTATTCTGACACGGATCTGAATAAATTTCTAATACTATCTCGAGTTTCCCAAGTATAAATCACCAGGAGACTTGCTCTACAAAAGCCAACAAACCAACTACACTACCAACATCCAGAGCTCCTCTCATCTCCAGATCAATCAATCTGAACAGATCATCAGACTATACTCAAGTCTAGCTCAACTTCCAATTCCAACTGAACTACAGATTCAACAACCAACAACGAATCATACACGTACTCCCTCAGAGATACTTGAAATATAATTAATTCCAGTTATCCAAACTGGCAATTCAATCTCATTCTATCAAAATAAAGATAAGAAATCTTCAAATACCTCAGAACTAGCCATCCAATTTCACCCAAATACTGTTCTCTACTAACCAGAGAATTCTCCACAACAACGAAGTCTCCAACTTCGAACTCCAAACTCCTTATCTCATATCTGTATAAATCAACAGAGAATCCTGGGCTGCCAAACTTCTTTCGATCAGCTCAACCTATACTGATACTTCCAGAAAAAACTAGACCCAAGCAAACAATCTTCTGGATCCTATTCAACTGAAAAATCTTCAAAAATCCGTTTAAATCCAGAATACAAACTCTACTACTCAAGCAATAGCAAACAGAACTTGTTTCCTTCCTTGCACAGCTGCTACCTCGCTTCCGCTGCACAGCACTGATTCTGAAATAGATAAGAATATCTGTTGATGAACACGAGTACAAACTTATCCACTATATCCGGGAAACTTGTTCATCAAATTCATAAAAATATGAGTGACTCATCTGACTCAGTCACTCAACCTTATAACAGAAATCCAAACTCAAAAATTAGATCTAACCAATCCAAATTCCCAAAATTCTGAGTTGTTACACCAACTCTACCTTCTCAAAGAACCATCCAACGACCAGGCTAACTATCAGCATTGCTTCTGGAACCAAAACAATATGGAACTCAACTCCAGATGCAGATAGCCTTCTAATTACCTTAGTAGCTTCTACTTCCTCATGAGAACTCTCAGTCTCAAAAAAAAGATTGCCCAAAAATTCCCAAATTAATCGCAAGTCACTTTTGCGATCCAACCTAATTCGGATTCCAAAGAAATCTGTCCTCTCTTTACCAATTAGAACAGCTTTAAGCTTTTCCAAACAAGGTTAACCCTAAAAGAAAACATCACCAATGCCGTACTGTTGAAGAAGAACCACCAAGATTCTTGAATCATCGGAGAAACAAGCCACACAGCTGCTTCCAAACTCTGCCTCGATGATATTGCAAAGCTAAAAGACCTCCTCGTCAGCACACCGAACACTTCGAGATGAAATTTCTACCACAGCTAACCAAGAATTCTAATCCAAAGGCTTCTCCAAAAACAAAAACCATCCACAAACCACACAACAGACCTTCAAGATGGAAGACAACCTCTCAAGAAACTCGGACTCTATACCAAGCATCCACATCTCACTCTCCTTAAGGAATAACAATGAGACCATGCCAAAGCGAAACACTTCATAGACCTTAGTCTCATATCCCAAAACAACTAACCTTCTTGCTAAAGATCCAAACAACTTCTATACAGACGAGTTTTCCCTATAGAAGGTAAAGACTGCTTCTCACCTTCTTCCATAACTGCTTCAAGAGAAAACACCTTCTGAAAATATCCATGGATACTACATCTCATCACGTAGTTACCAAGATATCATTATTTTCATCTGCCTAATCGACAGATCCAAACTCTACTCATCTAACTCATAGATGATCTCTGAACCTTTACAGGTTACCTTCAGAGATAAATGAACTCCTTCATTATTACAAAACTCACTCGAGACGGTATTAGGTCTATAGTCTCGACAGATACACTTCCAACCTCAAACATTCAAACACCAACCAATGGTAGTAGTCGTGTTACATACCCACTACCTTATCTTCCTTTATAACATATATTGGAAAACCTGAACGGGTAACCCAACAGATAGGTAGAAATAAATATATTTATATATATAAAAATTACAAATACGCTCTCTCAAGATAGACACCACTCCAGAGCCTAGGTATTCACTCAACCTAATGCTCTGATACCAACTGTGATGACCGACTTCCTATCTCTAGGAAATCGCATCATCTTGAAGAAAGAAAGGGATAGAAGAAGAAAAGAAAGAGAAAGAAGAAAGATAACAACATCAGATAACTCATAGCGGAACGAATGAAATATAATATATCTCACAAAATATTACATAGTATCATATTACATCAGAGTACACAACTTAAAACAACAGATGTTAGACAGTTAGAAACATCTATCTAATTATACAACTCAAGAACACGAGGTACAGATACCAAACAAACACAGCGGAACCATAATATATCTACACGTGGAAGCCTCCCGCTCCATATCTCCTATAGAATTCGTCAAACTAACCTGAATCACTTGACTACTCATACATAATATGAGTACCCAAGAGTTTAATAAAACAGAAAATAAACACTCGGGTCAGACAGGGGTCTGGTGTGAGTAAACTGTTAAAATGGCTTAACTTTAGAAAAACCTTTGAAAGAAAAAGGTATCACGTAAGACTTACCACACATAAACATGGAAAAGTTTTCACCTTTCGCTAACCAAAACATTTGATAGGAAATCTAGTGATATTATAATAGTGTCTAGGGTTTTCAAGTAAATATGAAATAGCCGAAATTGTTACATTCATTAAATTCTAGCTACTAGCCACAAAAGTGGGTAGTACAATCAAAATCATAGGGTCTCGTAGGAAGAATGGGTTTCCATCAATGGCAGAGCTTCTGGGGTACCGCCCGTCACAGTACGCGGCCAAGATCAACGTACCAAGGAGTACGCCCGCTCCCATGCAACACAAGGTCGGAACCATTCCTTACTGAATATTCTCGAACAAGACAACCCCGTAGTTGGCCGCGACCCAACTGCCCACACAACTGAATAAATATGGACTTCTAGACGGGGAAAATCATGCTCTCCAGTGGGAGCTACCCACGAAGCCTTGCTGCACCTCCCCTGTTTTAGCCATTCTCGGTTGATGAGGCTTGAGGCTGCGATTACCTTTATAGAACACATCTATCTCAGAATGCTCATTGTCCACCTGACGATGTTCTGAAAGCATTCAATCCATACAAGTTCGATCCGGGTTCGAACGAAACCGAAGGCACTATCTCGTTGCACTTATTATTGGAATCACCCTCAGAGTCAACGACCATAGCCCTTGCACTATAAATCACCATCTCGAATTAATAAGTACTATTCCATCAACTCATTACGGAATCACCCACAGAGTTATACTGACGTATAACCCTTACACCTCGAGTCTTCACTAGCTCCACTTGGATTCACGACCTAATGTTTAATTGGAATCGGTGTGGTTTTCGGATTCCAAATATGGAAACCAGATCCCGGTCTCACCGAAACCAAACGCCATTTTAAATGTCCAAGTTGTACTTAAGGGTTTAACAATTCAAACTCATATTCAGGATGATATAAATAGATAGATGAATCATATTATCACAATAGATAATTTATAGCAATGATTTATCTCATACAACAGCATATCACATATCATCGATACTTAAAACATCCAGTATCAACCAATATCAAACACCCAATATCAATCATCCAATATCAATTGATCGTCCAATATCAATCGTTCAGTATCAATTGATCGTCCAATATCAATCATCCAATATAAATGAATCATTCAATATAAATCTATTATCCAAAACAAAATTGATTTACTTTTAATCAATTGGATTAACCTTAATCTTTCTTTATTTATTTATTACAAATAAATAAATTAATCATCTCTTAATGATCTCCTTAATTAATCTCCTTTGATTAATTATACTTTAATTACATTCAAGTAATTATCCTTAACCATATTTAGTAATTACCTTTACTTACTATCATTAATTACAAAAATTAATGATCCTTTATTTACTTCATTTATTAATCAATTATAATAATTACATTAAAACTTAATTAATTACAATTAATTAATCACTCCTGAATAAATCACTTATATTAATCAATCTTGATTAACATCATTAATTACAATAATTAATGATCCTTATTAATTAATAATTACTTCAATTAATTAAATAATTAACTTATAATTAATCATTCTATTAATCATAATCAGTAATTAACAATTTGTAATTAATTATCTAAATCAATTAACTTCTAAATTAATTATATTAATTCTTGATTAATTAATCCGATTAATTAATATTTAATTACTTCATTAAGTGATTATTAATCAATTAAATAAATAAATAAATAAATAAATCCTTAATTAACAGCTTTATAGATTAATTACAATTTTAATTAATTATTCTTAGTAATTAATCTTTAATTAAACACATTTCATTAATTAATTAATCTTATTAATTAATTAACTAAAATAATTAAGTAATTAACTCTTAATTATTTAACAAGTAATTATTCTAATTACTTCTATTAATAAATCTTGATTACTCTCTTAATTAATTACTTAACAGGTAGTTAATTCCATTATTAAATAATCCTTAATTAATTAATTATTTCATAATTAATTAATTTTAAAACAATTATATTAATCAATTCCTTAATTGATATCAATAAGTGATTACCCAATAATCACTTCATCTACTTACTCCTACGAGTATTTACCAGTAATTACTTCTATAAGTAATTAACTTCCTTAATTACATTCAAACAATTAAACATTAATTACTTTATTAAGTAATTACACTTAATTAATCCATAATTAAGTGGTTATTAAAAATTAAATAAACAATTAACTAATTATTTAAAATTAATTGAACAATTAATTAATCGACTTATTTTATTGAAGAAAATCTTTAATAAATTAAGAAAACCATAAATCTTAATCAAACTTAACTTATTAACAAATCATATTGAATAAATATTCTTAAATTAATTATCCAAATTATTTAACCTAATTTATTTTCATAAATTATTAGAATCATTTCAAATTTAAACTTATTTCATTTCAAATAAATTTGAAACTTAACTTATTAACATTTCACAAAAATTTGCTTAAAACGTGGGTCCAATATTTAAATTCAAACACTTCTTTTAAATTAGATTTCAAAATTAAATTAAGAAGATCATTTTCAAACAACCATCTTAAAACATTTTAAACCTGAAATATAAATTCAATTTACATTTTTATAGGTTAAATTAACATTTATTTTTTTAATTTCGGTTTACATTTATTTTAAAACGACAAGTTAAACTTTGTATTTTGGTTTCCTTTATGAACTTGCTTTATAATACATAGCTTCCTTTCATTAACTCAACATAAGTTACACAACAATCTTGCCACTACACAGAACTACCCCAATGAAAAACACGCAACTCGAAACCCCGAGTCGAACACAAAAATATCACGCGTCCTCCCCGAAGATTCCCAACCTCCTATGCCTTCGAGTCGGTCCCGAGAACAACACGAGAGCCTACCCGAGTAAATAGCAATCGAGTCAAATTCGAACTCTACACGCGAAACAACTGCAGAACCTTCTTCCACAAAACCACCATCATCACCGACGGTCCAACGTCGTCTACCACGCCGAACTCACCATCGAGTCGCCACGACACGAGCTACGTCCACCCCAAAAACGAACACCTTCAGTCCACCACACGCGACGCAATCACCTCGGCAACCAAGCCGAACCAACTACAGACTTAAACCCTAGTTTGAATCAATTCTAAAAATTCAACCATTTAAAATTTTTAATTGTATTCTTCCTATAATCTATAACTTTCAAACAAACTTCGGTCAAAATCCTAGCTTCAATCATCAAGTAAATCTTCGGCAATCACTCAAAACATCAAAAGCCTTCAAACCCAAAATTCTCTCAAATTAACCAACCAAAAATCACGAATTTTATATCAAAATTCATGATTTACTATCCAGATTACATGCATGTAGTCAAATTTTGAATTTAAGAAAATAAATTTTTAACCAATATTCAAATCTCTCTATAAAATTCTCATCCGCTATAATGTGTAGGAATATCACTTCAAATACTAATACCTATATACTACTATATATATTATCATTCAACAAGCAACAAATTTATAAATTCAACAGGCATCCAAAATTTAATTTGAACTATTTAACATTTAAATTTTGGAAATCCAAATGAATGAGAATTTTTCTTAGCTTGATTTTTAAATTTGCTAAACATCTAGCTGTTAAACTAAATCGGGCATCGTTCGATTTAATTTAAATTTCAAGAGGACTTTGAAAAATTCTTGTTTCTTCGAAAAATCCCCAA
Organism: Allium cepa; assembly: GCA_030765085.1. Classification (NCBI taxonomy): domain Eukaryota; kingdom Viridiplantae; phylum Streptophyta; class Magnoliopsida; order Asparagales; family Amaryllidaceae; genus Allium; species Allium cepa. Next base: position 68,481,684 of record CM060929.1, read on the forward strand.
ACCAATTTTGTTGCATTGATTTTTCAGACACGAACCCCACTCGACTTGTCAAGATTTTTGGACCTCGAACGAAGGAGTTATAAATTTATTACCATTCAAATTATATAACCAAATCAACCTATATTAATTTCAATTAATTTCTTAATTAACTAATCTAAGAGGAGACTGTCATCACCTCAAGTCATGACTTTCGAAGTCCAAACTTCAAACTTGCCCAATGAACTACACCTCAAAATCGCGACCACCTCTTCAAACTCCAAAAGGAACGAACCTCACTAGACTTCGTCTCTGCCGCCGATCGCCCTCCTCCGCAACTCATAACCCTCACTTCGATTTCCAGCTACAGGCAGGCACGCGATTTATTGGACATCGCAACTTCCCGTCTTCTATCGAGTGCGAGACCTCGGTCCATCGGCATCGCGCAACAATCAAGCTAACCTTAACCTCCTCTCATCGCTTCAAGGCCCAAAATCACGACTTCATGCGTGATGTCGTCTCCCCATTTCTTATATATGTGTGTGTGTGTCGATATATATATATAAACGAACTTGACTTTGTAAATTATACTGAGCAGAGGAACAGGGACACATGACTTTTTCTTCGTTGGTTTTTTTTTTGTTTTGAAATCGAACCGTAGAGAAGAGGAATGAATAAGGCTCGTTTTCGTTTTAAACTAGAAGAAGGAAGAGGGATTTCAATTTTATATTCATTACCAGTTTGAACTGATTGGAGAAAGGAGGGACGCGATTTTTAATTTGAGATGAAGGGTTGCGTGAAGAAGCCAGTTATCTTTGAGTTGATGGGAAAAAAAGGTTGATGTGAAAATATAAGCCAAATCATATATATTTATATTACATTAAATTTTTAAAGTATCTCGATTTACACAACTCAAAATCTCAAACCCCCATCGAGGCATGCCCCTAGGCGTTTATAATATTATACCCCTACTCTGAACGCAATGGAAAAGGTTTTGGGCCTTAATTCGATCGTATGGAGAAGACAACTTTTTGGATCCAATTATTGTATTAAATTTTCGATATAAATTTTAGCGCGTTTATATCTCATATGGCTAAATGATTGCTCCAAAAGCTATGAAACTTGAAACATGTAACATACGCGGTTTTGTAGGGATCCAAAGGTCGGCATTCTTACGTCCACTGTGTTAAATGCCGCAAAATCGAATGCCAGAAAACCGAATTGTTTGCTTAAAAAGAAGAGATATAAGAAAGATAGAAGAAGTAAGGAAACAGAATAGAAACAATATCAGAATCTAACATATTGCAGGGAACAACATATAATAGATAAATGAATAATCTTTAAAACAAAGAACTATCTCAGTTAATACATTTCATTACATCAGAGTATACAACAACAATATACAACACAACAGAACAATAAACAGTTATACAAATGTGTCCTTACAAGTGAATTCTACAGTGGAAAGATAACACCATATACAAGTAATAGGTCTCGCCATCCAGCTCGCCACTTGAGATCTACAGCACTTCTGAATCCAGAATGACCTGATAACCTGACTCTAGACTACCCGTGTGGAAAATTATGGGCACCTAGAGTTTAGGAAGAGAACAATAAACTCCAGGTCAGTCATGAGACTAGTGTGAGAACTTAAAACAGTTATTTATCGTTTAAAACAACAACAACAATAAAAGTGAAAAATATCTGCAATGCTTTTGGAAAACGAAACTACCATAAGGCCTCCCCGCACACACACAATGCAAACGCAGAATTGGAGGAGATTTCTCCTTATGATAGTCAAAGATGCTTACTACGCAAAACAAATCATTTTTGATATTATTATTAGTGCATAGTTATAAAGCATTTCGAAAATAGAAAATAAATCTTAGCCAGCATAGACATTCCGAACTATGCCTACAATAGCTACCATCCAAACAGTGGGTCGCCACCATAAGTGAATGGTAGGTTCTACAACTAAAACCGTACCAGGTGCGTATTGTTTTATTTGGATTTCCAACAAATAGTCAGGCTAAGGAACTTCCTACTGTCAATGGGATCGCCTCTGGCAGGACGTCCCGAGAACCTAACGTTACGGTTAGATCTCTGCCAACACAAGTCCGGGTTAACTTTGTAACTAGGTAACTACTACATGAATATGCCATCCCCCGATCCCTTTGAACCTTTATCCGAGCGCTCGATAACCAACATCACACAGTAATAAGTATAGTGTGTCAACATGAGTAAGTATCTGAGCTCCATACCATGATACCACCCTTTCCAGAAGGAAATGACATACCGTAAAGGGCGCGACCCTCATAACCTTGCCACATATTCCTGTTTTGACCATTTCCGAGGAGTGAGGTCTGACAAAGTCTCATCAACAAAGCTACGCTTTTTCACAAAGCCACGCTCTGATCAACAAATGATCAATAAATAATCATCACACAGCAACACTCAGCATGCCACGTTACCAAATTGGGAATATATCGCTAATAACCTTCAACTACAAAACCTCTGAGCTCGTACGTCTCAGAGAAAGGGGTTAAGCTAAGAGAATAAATTCTCTTCCACCAACAGAAATATATTTGAAAGAAATCTGCTTTATATCTCAAAATGTAATGTCAGACACGTAACCATACAAGTCTGTTCTGGGCTCGAACAGAACCGAAGGCACTTCCGAAGAAGCCCTTGCAATCCGGGTATTCACAATCCCGATCGAATTTCCCATCACAAAGGAAATCTCCATACCGTAGCTAACGGTGCAGAGACAATCGATAGGTCATCCTACCATTTTCACAAATACCCAGTCTTCACCACCGGTCTTCAATGCTATCCATTACGTCGTATCACTATTCAGAATGGGTAGTCCGAATAACGAGCGCAATAATTTAAAAATAAGTGTAGCATTCAATTTCAACCAATTCACAATAAATAGCCACTCAAGGGTCAATATTGATAGTCGGTTATTTAACCATCAATCAATATTCACAACATAACCCGAGTTCAAATAATTTCCCAAATTATTTATTTTCCGAAAAAAATATCTTTACAAGATATATATTCCACACTTCAACCATTTGAAAACCAACTTCAAATCAATTTTAAAATGGTTCATCTAAACCAATTCAATTAAATCCTTACCGATTTATTTAAATTTACGTTCTGAATTCGTAAATTTATTTCCACACTTTTAAAAAATAAATCAATGTTTATTTTTAAAACAAATTTCCCTTATAAATTTCCATTGTGAATTTACATTTCCAAAATATCTATGAATATACGATTTCCAAATCGATTTCTAATATTCATTTTCAATTTATCTTTAAAAGATAAAATATCAAAACACTCACTTCATATTGGAAAAACATTCCCATACTTATTTAATAATAAGTAATTCACCAATCGATTTATTTTCAACATTTTGAAAATATTCAATATACTAAAATACAAATTAAATAAATATTTTATTCTTTAAGGAAAATGTTCACTTAAACACATTTATTTGGGTCAAAACAAATGTTGCGTAAAACATCTTTACGACAACCCAAAATCACTAGTATAGGGATTCAAAATTAAGATAAATATATAAATCCAATTACTATATAAAACTTTTCCTTTCGGAAATCAATTACTATAACAACAGTGTTATAGTCCACCATTTCCTTCTATTTCTCGAAAACGTCTATTTCAACAATAAATGTTGAAATCTACGGTTTCGATACTCAACACATTTTAGAACAATTTTTGAATCGTTTAATTCTATTTAAAATATCCCTTTCCCAAAATATTTTTTTAATATATTATTCACCATCCAAATTCGTGAATATACTTCAATTACCAAATTTATCATTTCTACATATTTCATTTAAAGGATTATTCACCGTCCCAAAATCATGGATATATTTCCCTTAATAAGTTATAATAATTTAACTTACTAAAATAAGTCGATTTCAAATTTATAAACAACGTTTATAAATTCCATTTATATTTTATAACAATTTCAACTTATAAAATCACTTTATTAACAAATTCTATCCATATTCCATTTATACGCAAAAATCCAATTTATAAGTTAATTACTTATAAATATTTTATTTTACTAATTCTATTCATTTTATTACTTCATAATTCATAAATCTATATATTTCATCCACTTACGAAATCCATTTATATTTATTTTAAAACTTATAAAAACTCATTTTATAACTCCAATATTTTAAGTTTATAAATATCAATTTTATAAATCTTTTATATAAATCATTTATAATAATTAAAAATTCCCAATTTAAACCATTTTGTAAATTAATCGACCACTTATTTCCAAAATCACATTTCGGTTATATTTCACAAAAATCATAATTTTTATAACATAAAAATTCAACGTTTATTTATTTAAAATGAATCAATTCAAAAGTTAAATTTTATTATGAATTCTCAACTTAAATTTTCAAAAATCAAAGTTTATTTATTTTCGGCATCTAACGATACCAAAATATATTCGGCTAACATTTAGCCTTTAGCGATTTCAATCACAAAGATAATCATGCAGATTATAAATAGATCAACACACAATATTAAAACCAATTCAATCATTTGAGGAATCCAGTTGGATCCCTCCAACATGTTTCCCTGCATCCAAAGATGTTAGCACAATACCAATTTCGCTTCAAGATGAAATATTGCGGTATATGGGATTTATAAAATACTATCCGCTATTATGTGGCGCAATAGGGTCTTATCTGCTATATAATGCGGGAAAATCAACTCCAAATACATATATAATACCAATTTCATACAAGTTGGAATTATCTCGGTATATGTTTTTAATAAATAACATCCGCTTAATATACGGCACATAATATTTATTTAACACAATAGATAACAAATTATCATTTAATCACACAATCAAACAATTTTAAATCTAACTATTTAAAATTTAAATCAAAACAATTCAATTGAGTGAGAAGTTCTTACCTTGAGTTTCCGATAATAGTTGTAGCGTTTTATTTCGAATTAAATTAAACGTGAGTTTAATTTTACCCGAATTTTCACTAACTCCAAACAACTCCAATGTAGCTCCATTGCATAGTGTTCGATAAAACGAACCCGACGCATGTCGTTTCATCAAAATCCGACCTCGTATGAACAAGATACAACAATTTAAAGTTTGAGCGAATTATAATATAATAATTACAATTTCTATTTCAATTTTTTAACCTAATTTAAATCTCGGCCATCCAAAATCTCTTCAGGAAATCAAGGCCGTTCGCCCCCTTCTCTTCTTCCCTTCCAGTGAAAAACACGGCCAGTTAAACCCATAGCCACCTATTATTTTCGAATTTTTGCGACCAAACGACTCGATTTCACGATGATCAGGTTACACCACCTCGACGAGCAATGTCGGCTCCATCTTCGGCCAAAAGCATAGCAAGCTCGGCCCAGCAACGGCCTCGAAAAACGTGTCGAACCAAATGACAAACGCGACCAAAATTTGCATCCAAACGACGATGTTAACAAAAACCTTCTGTTGGATGTAAAGATCACACTATGCTCCTCAATTTGTTAGTTGGAAGTTCTTGATGATAGTGAGTAGATTAGAAGAAAAATGAGGAAGAAGAAAGGAGCTTTTTCGGCCATTGAATAGGTTAATGGCGGCTAAAGGTCTAGGGTTAGGGTTTTGAGCTAATGAAAGGTTAAGGGTCTTTTATAGAAAATTTACCAAAAATCACTGTTCACTCGATTTTCCGAACTCCAAATCTCGCGCGGTGACCGGCATTTCTGGGGTTTACCCCACGTTCCCAACACAATGGAATAGGTTTCGTAAGCTAATTCGATCATATGTGCGAGTTACGAAAATAATCGATCAAATTTAAATTAAATCGATTTAAACTAATTTCTATGCGTTTTGGCTTGCCCTTGACAAACGGTAAACCCGATTGACACGAAATTTGAAACCGTACAATATTATGACATTACGGATCCGATGAAACTAGTTTCGTCGAAATCCGAGACTGTTTGAAAAATGGCTATTTTAACTCGAAAACTAAATATTAAAATATTCAATTTTCACAAATTAACTTTTAAATTGATTTTAAAAGTTCTATAACATCTTTCTAACTTCAATATGATTTTATATAACTTTGTAGCACTTCTGAATCCGTAATGACCTAATAACCTGACTCTAGACTGACCGTGTGGAAAATTATGGGCACCCAAAGTTTAGGAAGAGAAAAATAAACTCCACGTCAGTCATGGAACTAGTGTGAGAACTTAAAAAAGTTATTTATCTTTTAAAACAACAACAACAATGGAAGTGGAAAATATCCGCAATGTTTTTGGAAAATGAAACTACCATAAGGCCTCCCCGCACACACACAATGCAAACGCAGAATTTGAGGAGATTTCTCCTTATGATAGTTAAAGATGCTTACTACGCAAGACAAATAATTTTTGATATTATTATTAGTGCATAGTGATGAAAGCATTTCGAAAATAGAATATAAATCTTAGCTAGCATAGACATTCCGAACTATGCCTACTATAGCTACCATCCAAACAGTGGGGCGCCACCATAAGTGAATGGCAGGTTCTACAACTAAAACCGTACAAGGTGCGTATTGTTTTATTTGGATTTCCAACAAATGGACAGGCTAAGGAACTTCCTACTTTCAATGGGATCGCCTCTGGCGGGACGTCCCGAGAACCTAACGTTGCGGTTAGATCTCTGCCAACACAAGGCCGGGTTACCTTTGTAACTAGGTAACTACTACACGAATATGCCATCCCCAGTCCCTTTGGACCTTTATCCGAGCGCTCGATAACCAACATCACACAGTAATAAATATAGTGTGTCAACATGAGTAAGTATTTGGGCTCCATACCATGATACCACCCTTTCCAGAAGGAAATGACATACCCTAAAGGGCACGACCCTCATAACCTTACCGCATATTCCTATTTTGACCATTTCCGGGGAGTGAGGTCTGACGAAGTCACATCCACAAAGCTACGCTTTTTCAAAATACCACTCTTTGATCAACAAATGATCAATAAATAATCATCGCACAGCAACACTCAGCATGCCACATTTCCAAATTGGAAATATATCACTGATAACCTTCAACTACAAAACCTCTGAGTGCGTACGTCTCAGAGAAAGGGGTTAAGCTAAGAGAATAAATTCTCCGCCACCAACAGAAATGAATTTTAAAGAAATCTACTTTATATCTCAAAATGTAATGTCAGACACGTAACCATACAAGTCTGTTCCGGGCTCGAACAGAACCGAAGGCACTTCCGAAGAAGCCCTTGCAATCCGGGTATTCGGAATCCCGATCGAATTTCCCATCACAATGGAAATCTCCATACCGTAGCTAACGATGCAGTGACAATCGATAGGTCATCCTATCGTTTTCAAAAATACCCGGTCTTCACCACCAGTCTTCAATGCTATCCATTACGTCGTATCACTATTCGGAATGGGTAGTCTGAATAACGAGCGCAATAATTTTAAAATAAGTGTAGCATTCAATTTCAACCAATTCACAACAAATAACCACTCAAGGGTCAATATTGATAGTCGGTTATTTAACTATCAATCAATATTCACAACATAACCCGATTACAAATAATTTCCCAAATTATTTATTTTCCAAAAAAAGTATCTTTACAAGATATATATTCCACACTTGAACCACTTGAAAACCAATTTCAAATCAATTTTCACCTTTACAACTTTCATTTCAAAATGGTTCATTTAAACCAATTCAATTAAATCCTTACTGATTTATTTAAATTTACCTTTCGAATTCGTAAATTTATTTCCACGCTTTTAAAAAATAAATCAATGTTTATTTTTAAAACAAAATTCCCTTATAAATTTCCATTGTGAATTTACATTTCCAAAATATCTATGAATATATGATTTCCAAATCGATTTCTAATATTCATTTTTAATTTATCTTTAAAAGATAAAATATCAAAACATTCACTTCATATTGGAAAAACATTCTCATACTTATTTAATAATAAGTAATTCACGAATCTATTTATTTTCAACATTTTGAAAATATTCAATATACTTAAATCCAAATTAAGTAAATATTTTATTCTTTTAGGAAAACGTTCACTTAAACACATTTATTTGGGTCAAAATGAATGTTACTAAAACATCGTTACGACAACCCAAAATCACTAGTATGGGGATTCGAAATTAAGATAGATATATAAATCCCAATACTATATAAAACTTTACCTTTCGGAAATCATTTACTATAACAACAGTGTTATAGTCCACCATTTCCTTCTATTTCTCGAAAACATCTATTTCAACAATAAATATTGAAATCTATGGTTTCGATACTTAACACATTTTAAAACTATTTTTGAATCGTTTAATTCTATTTAAAATATCCCTTCCCCAAAATATTTCTTTAATATATTATTCACCGTCCAAATTCGTGAATATACTTCATTTACCAAATTTATCATTTCTACATATTTTATTTAAAGGATTATTCACCATCCCAAAATCGTGGATATATTTCCCTTAATAAATTATAATAATTTAAATTATTAAAATAAGTCGATATCGAATTTACAAACAACGTTTATAAATTCCATTTATATTTTATAACAACTTCAACTTATAAAATCACTTTATTAACAAATTCTATCCATATTCCATTTACACGTAAAAATCCAATTTATAAGTTAATTACTTATAAATATTTTATTTTACTAATTCTATTCATTTTATAACTTCATAATTTATAAATCTATATATTTCATCCACTTACGAAATCCATTTATATTTATTTTAAAACTTATAAAAACTCGTTTTATAACTCCAATATTTTAAGTTTATAAATATCAATTTTATAAATCATTTATATAAATCATTTATAATAATTCAAAATTCCCAATTTAAACCATTTTATAAATTAATCAACCACTTATTTCAAAAATCACATTTCGGTATATTTCACAAAAATCATAATTTTTATAACATAAAAATTCAACGTTTATTTATTTAAAATGAATCAATTCCAAAATTAAATTTTATTATGAATTCTCGACTTAAAATTTCAAAAATCAAAGTTTATTTATTTACGGCATCTGACGATACCTAAATATATTCTGCTAACATTTAGCCTTTAACGATTTCAATCATAAAGATAATCACGCAGATTATAAATAGATCAACACACAATATTGAAACCAATTCAATCATTTGAGGAATCTAGTTTGATCCCTCCAACATATTTCCCTGCATCCAAAGATGTTAGCACAATACCAATTTTGCTTCAAGACGAAATCTCACGGTATATGGGATTTATAAAATACTATCCGCTATTATGCGGCGCAATAGGGTCTCATCCGCTATATAATGCGGGAAAATCAACTCCAATTACATATATAATACCAATTCCATACAAGTTGGAATTATCGCGATATATGTTTTTAATAAATAACATCCGCTTAATATACGGCGCATAATATCTGTTTAACACAATAGGTAACAAATTATCATTCAATCACACAATCAAGCAATTTTAAATCTAACTATTTAAAATTTAAATCGAAACAATTCGATTGAGTGAGATGCTCTCACTTTGAGTTTTCGATAATAGTTGCAGCGTTTTATTTCGAATAAAATTAAACGTGCGTTTAATTTTACCCGAAATTTTGACTAACGACTCCAAACCAGCTCAATTGCGTAGTGGTCGACAAAACGAACCCGACGCAAGTTGTTTCGTCAAAACCCGACCTCGTATGAACAAGATACAACAATTCAAAGTTTGAGCGAATTATAATATATCAATTTACAATTTCTATTTCAATTTTTTAACCTAATTTAAATCTCGGCCGTCCAAAATCTCTGCAGGAAATCAAGGCCATTCGCCCCCCCTCTTCTTCCCTTCCAGTGAAAAACACGGCCAGTTAAACCCATAGCCGCCTATTATTCTCGAATTTTTGCGACCAAACGACTCGATTTCACGATGATCAGGTTACACCACCTCGACGAGCAATGTCGACTCCATCTTCGGCCAAGAGCATAGAAAGCTCAGCCCAGCGACGGCCTCAAAAAACGTGTCGAACCCAATGACAAATGCGGCAAAAATTTGCATCCAAACGACGATGTTAACAAAAACCGTCCGTTGGATGTAAAGATCACACTATGCTCCTCAATTTGTTAGTTGGAGCTTTTTCGGCCATTAAATAGGTTAATGGCGGCTGAAGGTCTAGGGTTAGGTTTTTGAGCAAATGAAAGGTTAAGGGTCTTTTATAGAAAATTTACCCAAAATCACTATTCACTCGATTTTCCGAACTCCAAATCTCGCAGGGTGACCGGCGTTTCTAGGGTTTAACCCGCATTCCGGACATAATGGAATAGGTTTCGGAAGCTAATTCCATCATATGTGACAGTGTAACAACCCGCATATTTATCGATTTTTATATTTAAATATTTTATCGATACTCGAAATTTAGTCCGAAAAGCTACTTTTTGTGTACGGTCGAATTAGGACTCGGGACCACTCCCATTGAGTTTAAAATGCCATTTGCAACCTTTTTGAGTATAAGCTTCAATATGTTTGGAGTAAGTTGATTTTTGCTACTTTTTCACTTAGGGCTTTGGTTTGGGCTGAGCCCATTAACCCCACTTATGTATTCAGTCCCAACCCCTTCTCCTCTTCATTACTTCATTCCTCATTTCCTTATACTCAAGCGTTATATTAATGGAGAGTGGAAGAGGAAATTAAAACTCCAAAACCTAGTTTTCTTTTGCAAATCAAGCTCTAGCTCCAAACTAATAGAAGAACCCATTGGTAAGCTTCTCTTCTTCTTCTCCAACTCATTCTCTTATCAAATTCAGAAATTCCTAAACCTAACTTTGGGAACGTTCTTCTTTTATAGCTTAGAATCAAGGTTCTTGAGTTCGATTTGGAGAGTGGTTGTTTCTCCTTTGCTTTCGAGCTTCTTCTTTAATCGTTTGGGTTCAAAGGTGAGATTTTTACCTCACATCTTTTTCTATATCTATCTTGGTGGTTAGGTATGAATTCCTAACATTTGTGCATATTCGTTTGCTTTTGATTCGAATTGATTTGGTGAATTTTCCTGATTTGGGTGTTTTGGTCCAAGTTTATGAAAATCCTATTATGACTATTTGGACAATGATATTCAGGGTATATTGAGGAGTCGTTAAGGCTGGGTTGTCGTTAGGCATAAATCCTTAGTCGTCGGTGCTCATCCGATCGCTCCTGATATGTTTTGGCCACCTTGGCCTAGAAAATCGTTGCCCAGACCAGGTGACCAGACGTCTGGTGACCAAGTCCAGACGTCTGGTTTGGACCTGGAGAGGAAAAATATAGCCACGCAGAATATAAAAAAAAGGCAGAGACTAATTCCAAACGTCTAATATTTAGGATCAGACGTCTGGATAGGTCTCAGACGTCTAACTTGAAGTTTCAGACGACTGGGTGTTCTCTGTATTATTCCCAGAGAACAAATCCAGACGTCTGGATTCTAAACCAGACGTCTGATTAATTTTCAGACGCCTGGATTGGACCTCCAGACGTCTGGAACTGTTTATTTTGCCTATTTTGGCTATTTTTGAGTATATTTCCAACTTTAATCGATTCGTATTGATTCCTTTTTTGTTTTTATCATTTATTATGGACTTTGATGACATTTTCATCGTGATTTTTGGGAATATCCATTTTGATGGATTCAGTATCGATTTCTTTGGATTTTATTCACGTCTTCGAATGTGAATTTTTATGATTGATTGTTTCTACAATCAATTCTATGATTTGTAACTTTAAAGTATAAAGGTTTTCTATACTAGTGGTAAATATCAAAACTCCTTCCTCAAAACTATTTCAACTCTATTTTCAATACCAAACTCGTTTATAAAACCGTTTTCCAATCTACTAGTATATACAAACTTTTACCTCACTCGTATGAGAAATCTAATTAAACGACTTAGTAAAACGAGTGGTATGAAATGCTTGCGTTTACTTCGTTGGTTAATTCTTGGACTTGTTCGATTGAATCTCTTGTGATAATTTTCTAGTGGAGATCTACAATTTGTTCGCAAATATTTAAGTTAATCTAGTGGTTATGGGACATGATGCTAAACTCATATATTTACTAGCTTATTGTAATTGAAAATTCTTGATGATCGATGATGATCATTTTATGGTTTAGACTAGCAATGTGCGATGTCTCTTTGTCTTTGTGGAGGATTGTTCCTCATTTTGTTGAGCTTCGTCTCATTTCTTGCGTGGGTCGTACCTATTTAGGTGCGTCGATGTTTGTTTACACATGGGTCGTACCTTTTTAGGTGCGTCGATGTTTATTATGCATGGGGTGTACCTTTTTAGGTGTATCGATGTTTGTTTACTTCGTGGAGCAATCGGCTCAATAAGTTGGGACATGGGGCGCATCTTTCAAGTTGTGTCGATGTTCGTCTATGCATGGGGCGTATCTTTCTAGGTGCATCAATGTTCGACTTTGCATGGGGTGTATCTTTCTAGGTGCATCGGTGTTAGACATTACATGGGGTGTATCTTTCTAGGTGCATCGATGTTTATTTATGCATGGGATGTATCTTTCTAGGTGCATCGATGTTTATTTATGCATGGGGCGTATCTTTCTAGGTGCGTCAATGCTAGAGCATGGGTCGTACCTATTTAGGTGCGTCGATGTTCGACTGTGCATGGGGCGTGTCTTTCTAGGTGCGTCGATGTCCAGTTTATGGGACTGGCCATCCTTTTTCTTGTTATTTCTAGATTTCTATTTGATGATTTCTGGAATTTATGTTTCACCACCTTTCTCAATTGGCATTGATATGTATGCCATTTATTGTGGCTTGGTGAATTAAATGAAGAATATGACATTCTTTTTGATGCTATGAGATTCTTGAGATTTTGTATGACTTTCGTGATTTTCTAATGTATACTTGTTGAAGTATGACATTTTTGGTTATCATACGTTTTATTATTATATCTCTTCTTCTATCTCATTTTATCTGATAGATATAGCTAGACTGATCCGTTTATTATTTTCTTCTTAAATAATACTCGGGTCAGACTGAGATTTTACAGGTGCTTCTGCTTGACTCCTTATCGGACCATCATCTGATCTTTTGGCAAACTGCTTAAGTTTAGTAGTTTTTGTTGTATACAATTAAGATATAGACTCCTTGATGTATACATATTTTTTGTCTTGAACTTTTATCTATTCATTTTTGTGATGTTGTGGATCTTATTTGACCACTACTCTGATGTACACTTTTATGTGTAATATTCATATCTATTTCCGCCTTTCTAATATGAATTATCTGCGACTGATTTATGTTATGCTTATTTCTATATTTGTTTCCGAAGAATTTATATAGCCACTGTGTAGTAGCTTTGAGTTTGTATCGGTATGTCGGATTTCCTCTTGAAATAAAATGCATGATTTACTATCTGGCATATCGGTAATCGCACAAAGCAATTATACAGATGGTCGCTCCTCAATAGCCTTATTCTCCATGCTAGTCGACAGCATTACTCCGTAGTGTTCTTGGCTAGCGTGGGTATAGAGGTGGGGCGTCGCAGACAGTTACGACAATAATCGATCAAATTTAAATTAAATCGATTTGAACTAATTTCTATGCGTTTTGGCTTGCCCCGGACAAATGGTAAATCTGATTGACACGAAATTTGAAACCATGTAATAAAATGACATTACGGATCCGATGAAACTAGTTTCGTCGAAATCCGTGATTGTTTGAAAAATGGCTATTTTAACTCGTAAATTAAATATTAAAATATTCAATTTTCATAGTTTAACTTTTAATTTGATTTTAAAAGTTCTATAACATCTTTCTAACTTCAATATGATTTAATTTAACTTTATAAATCATTTTTAATCACATTAAACCCGATTTCCAATTATTTACGCAATTTCAAATATTAAGTCGCCAATTTAATTATCCAATTAAATCTAAATATTCGATAAATAAATTATTTGACTTACAAATTTTACTTATTAATATTTAAAATCAAATAAATATTCAAATTTTAATTGACAGAAATTCTGGGTCGTAACAAAATCCGATAATAATACACTATTACAGATCCAAAGGAACTGGTTTCGTCGAATTCTAAGATTTTGCCTCGAAAGGCTATTTTTAAATGTCAATTTGAACGAGCTAATTTTAAAATTGAATAGATCACTTTTAAATTCAATTTCAAAACTTTTACTACCTTCGTTATTATTAATTTGAATTTTATAAGTGTTAACTCCTCTTTTCCACGACTCAAGGATCTAACGAGCTAAATGCGGAAATGACCTAACGATCCTAAAGCATGAGCGAGTTTGTAACAACCCGCATATTTATCGATTTTATATTTAAATATTTTATTTAAATATTTTGTCGTTAATCGGATATTGGTCTGAAAAGCTACTTTTTGCAAATGGTCAAATTAGGACTCGAGACCACTTCCATTGAGTTTGAAATGTCGTTTACAACATTTTTAAGTATAAACATTGATAGGTTGGGAGTTAGTGGAATTTCACTAACTTTTCCCGCTTTGGACTTTGGGTTAGCTTAGCCATTATAACTCAAGCCCAACCCCCTCCTTCTCTTCACTCTTCATAAATTCCTAGCAACTCAAGCTTTTGCATTAATGGTGAGTGGAAAGAGAAATTAAAATTCCAAAAGCTAAGTCTTCATTGCTAATCCAACATCAACTCTAAAACTCAAGTGAAGACATTGATTCAAGCTAGTGGTTGATCCTTGCATAGCATTTCAAGCTTCATCTTCATCCATTTTAGTGAAAAGGTGAGATTTTTATCTCACAAATCTAGCCTATAACTATCTTGGACTGTTGGGAATGAATCCCTATCATGTTTGCATGTACATTTGCATTTGGTTTGGATTGGATTGGCGCAAAACCCCAAATTTTAGTGTTTTTGGTAAAAGACTGCACTTAGGTCGTTCTGCCTATGCTAGGTCGTTCGCGTGGAAAAGTCTCGGCCTCAAAATAGCTCGTTTCCGACCTTAAAATGGCCTACAACGTTAGGTCGCTCGGCACTCGGAATTAGGTCGTAGGTCGTTTGGTTTTAGGTCGCTAGGTCATTGGGCTTTAGGTCGAATGGTCCTTAGGTCGTAGGTCGTATGGACCTTAGGTCGTAAGTCGTTCTGGCCATTTCTAACGTCTTCGGAGTTAGGTCGTATGGACCTTAGGTCGCTAGGTCGTATGGCTTTAGGTCGCTAGGTCGTTTGACCTTAGGTCGTTAGGTCGTATGGATTTAGGTCGCTAGGTCGTATGACCTTAGGTCGTTAGGTCCTATGGCATTTTAGGTCGTGTGATCTTCTTACCTGTTAGGTCGTTGGACCTACATCCTGTTAGGTCGTTGAACCTTTAGCTTGTAGGCCGCTAGGCCTTATCTCCTTAGGACGCGTGACCCATCTTCTTTAAACCACTAGATCGCTAGACCACGTTTCCAGTTAGGTCGTAAGACCTTGTAAACCGTTAGGTCGCGTGACCTATATTCCGTAGGTCGTTGACCCACTTTAGTCGCTGTCCCTCATAGGTTGCGTTTCCTACTTAGATCGCTAGGTCGCGTGCCTTTAGGTCGCATTCCTTTATTAGGTCGCGTGCCTCTGTTAGGTCATTGACCTCCTTAACTCGCATGACCTAACCCGTAGGTCGTTGGACCTCGATTCTATTTAAGTCGCTGCTTCTTATAGGTCGCTTGGCCCCTTATTTTCTTTAGGTCGTTTGAGTCTTAGGTCGCATGACCTTTACCCTTTAGGTCGCTGGACCACTAGGTCGAACCCCGTAGCAGGGGCGTTGCCCCCGCACCCCCACCTTGGGGGGTTGCAACCCCCCCTCTGTAGGGGATCTTATCTGAAAAACATTCAACAGAACTTGCTTTGTTGAGATGCTGAGTTGACCATTCTTCGAGACAAACTATCTTGGGCTTCTCGGTCGATTTTATGGATTTTTGAATATCTATTTCAATGGATTCTTTATCGGTTTCTTTGGATTTTATTCACGTTTTCGTATATGAGTTTTTATGATTGATTGCTTCTACAATCACTTCTATGATTTGTCACTTTAAAATATAAAGGTTTTCAATACTAGTAGTAAATATCAAAACTCTTTCATCAAAACAATTTTAACTCTATTCTACTACAAAGCTTTTTCCTTAAACCGTTTTCCAATCTATTAGTATATACAAACCTTTACCTCACCTGTATGAGAAAACTAATTAAACGACTTAGTAAAACAAGTGGTATGAAACGCGTGTGTTTACTTCGTTGGTTAATTCTTGGACTTGTGCGATTGAATCTTTTGTGACAATTTTCTAGTGAAGATCTACAGTTTGTTCGTAAATATTTGAGTTAAGCAAGTGGTTATGGGACATGAAGCTAAACTTTTATATTTACTAACTTAGTGTAATTGACACTTCTTGATGATCATGACGATCGTTTTTGTGTTTTATATTAGCAACTGTGCGATGTCTCTTTGTCTGCGAGGGAGACTAGACCCCGCTCTTGTGATGTTTCGCCATCGCATTTGTGTGATGTTTCGCCATCACATATGTGGGGTAGCGCCCCACGGTCCTCAGGCCGCTCGTGTGTCAAAATTAATGGCTTGCAACCATGAGATAGCGTCTCGCTTTGTGTTACACGTGTAGGTGAGTTTTCATACTCCCATTTTGTGAGTTTTCACGCTCCTGTATTGTGATTTCTCGTTTTCTTGTGTAGTCTTATGGAATTTGTGCTTCACCTATTTTCATGACTTTCATTGTTATGATTTTCCAGCTTTTATGTTAAGGTGAATTTGGATCTTTTAGAAGATTCTTTTGATATTGTTTGATCTCTTGATGATCTTTATTTACATGCTTATCATAGTATGTCTTTATGGTTACTATATGTTCTTGCCATATCTATTGTTTATATCATGTTATCTGATATTTATAGCTAGACTGATCCGTTTATTATTTTCTTATAAATAATACTCGGGTCAGACCGAGATGTTACAGGTGCTTCTGCTTGACTTCTCCCCCAGGGATTTACTACTCTGACTTTTGGCTGACCATTTAGATTAGCAGTTTTTGTCGTTTACACTTGAGATATAGACTCATCGTTGTATTCTTTTGTATAGCACGTATTGCTATTCTTTTGTATTATTGTGAATCTTTTTGACCACTACTCTGATGTACATTTTCATGTGTTAGTTATATATTCATATCTTCTTCCGCCTTTTTGATATGGATGTTTGTGACTGATTTGTGTTATGCTTATTTCTATGTTTGTTTTCGAAGATTATTTATAGCCACCGTCGTATAAGAAATCACATGGATGGTCGCTCCTCAACAGCCTTATTCTCCTTGCTAGTTGACAGCACTACACCGTAGTGTTCTTGGCTAGCGTGGGTATAGAGGTGGGGCGTCACAGAGCTAACCGATACGACCTAGCGACCTAAAGCATGAGCGAGCTAGCAGATACAACTTAGCAGCCTAAAGCATAAAGTGACTCAGCTAGGACTACGACCTAACGAGCTAATGGCCTAGCGAGTTAATGAGGTAAAGCATCCAACGAGCTAACAAGAGAAGCAAGTTAAGCGACCTAATGACCTAATGACCTAAAGACCCCTAACGACCTAAAGACCTAACGGCTTCAGACAAAGTAAGGCCGTGTGCATACTACCTCTTCATTAGGTCGCTCGCGACCTAAGCCGACCGAGACAACTCCTTATGCCGCAACTTCCTATGCTGCTTCTCCCTAGGTCGCTATGACCTACCAACTTGTTCAAGTGACCAAGTGCAACCCTGTTAAGCCGTAACCCATTCTCCCTAGGTCGCTAACGACTTACGACCTATCCCTAGGTCGCTCACGACCTATGACTTGTCCAGATTTCTCCCTATAAATACCCCACCTACTCCAACTGAAAAAGGACTTTTGGCTCATTGCTGGAACGCCTATATTCTGTTGTTTTCTCGACACATCTGATACTTCAAACACCGAAGACATCTCTATGGATCTCAAGAGAGATCTAACACATTCAACATGAATTCGAAGAGCTCTTACACATTGAAGTTCTAGCTACTTGTCTTAGTTGTGTTGTAATCGGATATCATTGTAAAAGTTGTAATCGAATCAGCAACAAAAAGGATTAAAGTGGACGTAGGCTTAACATTAAGCCTAACCACTATAAAAACTGTGTCACTTTACTTTATTTTCTGTTATCTTCTACACATCTCTAGTTCCCGTACCAACGGGTGGTGCTTTCACATTTTTACTACTTCACCGGGGTGTTAGCGTTCAATTTTAGCGCTAACAATAAGCATTTTTAAATTATTTTAACAAGCTTAAACTCAAGATTCAAAAATTTAACCATTATTCAATTATAAAATTAAATAATTAAATTATCCCATTAATTGCTATGTTTATATTTTGAATTTATTTAAAAAATTACTATTCAAAATCAATCTATAATTCAATATTTAAAACCATTTAAATATTCTAAATCAAACGGCGAATAATTTGTAACGACGCAAATCCGTACCCCTTGAGTCATCACTATTCTAACTAAATCAACTCAAGTTGTACAGAAATACGAACCATTTGGGTTAAAGAAGAAGAGGTAGAAGAAGAAAATAGAAAACAACATCAGAATCTAACCATCGCAGCGGAACAAAATATAATAGATAATAAATGGTCTTTACTCAAATCAAATTTATCTATTTATATAAAATACATCATCAGAGTACATCAATCAAAGTTCAACGGCAATAACATACAACTGGATACATAGCAACTCAACACAACGGAATATATAAAAACAAGTACGAGAGTACGTATCGTTATCCTTCTCGTCCCCTGAGCTCCACAGCATCATATCCTGTATTCTATAATACTCGGCTGACCCGAGCATTATAGTTAAATAACACCCGAGTCAGTCTGGAACCAGCGTGATAAATCACACTCAATTTATTATTAGAGTTTCAAAAATCCTTTGAAAAAAAAAAGCATCTCGTATGACCACGCCACAAATAAACATGTCGGGTTTTTACCTTACGATAGTTAAAACAATTTTTATAGAAGTCCTCTAATATTATAATAAGGTCTATTTACAAATACTCATAAAATAGCCGAAATTGTTACATCTATTAAATTCCAGCTACTAGCCACAAAGCGGTTAATACAAACAAAACTCATACAAGGCACGTAGGGAGAATGGATTTCCAACTAATGACTAGGCACTTGGGTACCACCTGTCACAGTACGTGGCCTAGATCACAGTACGGAGGAGTACGACCGCTCCCCTGCAACACAAGACCGAGACTACCCCTTACTGGATATTCCCGAGTGAGATCACCCCGCGGTTGGGATAGGTTGCCCACTAAGCTGAAATAAAAGGGACATCTAGGCAGGGATGACCTCACCCTCCTTTGGTGCTACCCACCTAGCCCTGCGGCATAACCCCTGATTTTCAGTCATTCCCATTTGATGAGTCTTGAGGCTAAGCGTTACCTTTTCAGAACATATCCCTTAGAATGCCCATCGTCCACCCGACGATGTTTCGAAAGCATTCATCCATACAAGTCCGTTCCGAGTTCGAACGAAGGCACTATTCCTACTACATCCATTTTGGAAATATCATCAGGATTAGTAGCGACTAGCCCTTGCACTTCACCGCTCCATCTTCGAATCCAAACTCGTTTCCACGAAACGTACAAACCAGATCGAATTGGTTTTTGAGAAATAAATCTCGATCCCGGTCCCTTCGAAACGATCAACGCATTTGTCAAATATTGATAGTCGGTTATTTAACTATCAATTAACATTCACAAACAACCATAAAACAATAAATAATTTTCCAAATTATTTATTAACCTCAAAAATATCTTTACAAGATATATTTTTACTTTTCAAACCGCTTTGAAAAACAGTATTCAAAACTATTTTCCTTTCTCGGAATAAATTCAAAGTATTTCTATTTCCACTGGAATCACTAAGCACAAATTTAAAACTCTTTATTATAAAATATACTTTAAAACATTTAAATTCAAAACTACTTTAATATTTTATTAAAAACGTATATACTTTAAAAATAATTAAAATAAAGTTACTTTATAGAATATAGAACTAAATTTCTCTTTTTAAACAAAATACCAAGTTACCTTAAATAATTACTACGATAATTGATTTGAAAAATATTTACCTTAGAATAAATTTCCTAAACATGCTTTTTTTAAAACAACATTAAACTTTTATCTTATATTTAAAAATTTACTTTGAAAACATACTTGGTTATCCAGAGAAATATACTTCTCTTCACATTCTTCTTTAAATTACCAATTTCAAACACTTGAATCAATTTTCAAATTGATTTCCAATTTACTCCCCTTTATTTCAAAATCTATTAATTTCAGATTTTATTTCTTAATTATGATTTAAAATATTTTTAACTGAGAATACAAATTTTTGGTTTCTCAAATTACTTCTGTATTCTGTTAAATAAATTTAAAACTTTAAATTTTAAAATAATTCTTTATTCCTTTAAATTAATATCACATAATTTTACAATTCATTAATTACTGTTTATTCAAATCCTTTTCTTTTCATACTCGAAGTTATTTATTAGTATTTAACATACTTCCATTTCTTTTTTAATTCATTCTTAATTTATTAAATTTTCTAAGATTATTTCATTTACAAATTTACTTCCTTTATTTCTTTCCGAAATCCAATTTATATATTTTCGGTAATTCATTATACCCAAATATACCCAATCAAATAATAACATTCAATATTCCAATATATTCATCATAGAATATCATGTAATCACAACAGAGGTATTAAATAATAATGTTGAGGGATCCAGTTGGATCCCTCCAACCTGTTTTCCCTGCATCCACAGATGTTAGCACAATATATTATGCCAATTCCAAAATATACCATACTATAGCACATCAATCAATTCAACCATTCAAACAATTATTTAAATTTAATCATTTAAATTTATATTTAAATTAACTGAGTGAGATTAACTCACCTTTGCTCTTAAAATTTGCAGAGCATTCCAATCCACTTTTAATCCAGCTTGTTTCTCTATTTTAGACCTCGTATAACATTACGTGATTTATTAATATCTGAACTAATTGAATAATCAATTATCATTTAATAATTTAATCTAAACTAATAATTTCATTTGAAGCTAATTTCCTATAATAAACAATCCTTAGTAACTAAAAATTTAAGTAAGTTTATTAAATGAGTTAATAACCATAATACATCATTTTTTTGTTTATAAATAAACTAGTAAATTTAAAAATGGGTATTTACACACACACGCACACACACACACACACACACACATATATATTTCAAACTACTTATACTTGTAGAAATGAACCATAGATTTCAAAACCTGAATTTACATAAACCTTTCAACATTTAAAATTCCTATATTCAAAATCTTATCTATATATATATCCTTCCTGTTTACTTATATATATTTATATATATCTTTATGCATTTTAAAATCTATCAACATTTACCTTACTTTCCTGTTCACTTTCTGCAGTAAATTTACTTTGCTGTTTATATACCTATGTATTACTTTTAAATTAAACAGAAGTTTATAACTTAAATCAATACCGTGTTATATTTTCTGACCTATGTATATATATATATTAAATTCTAAAATAAAATCTCTTTCAGATATGTGTGTGTGTGTGTATATATATATTAAACAGATATGGTCTTATATCACTGCATATATTTTAACTGACATATCTATCCAGTAAAGAAACGATGAAGTATTATACCTTCATCTCACCAAGCACCACCGAGTCGACCATCGCCCATGCGCCACCGACGATTCTCGCTCGAACCCCTGATCTGGTCAGAGATGTGCTCGCGACCATGCCCCACCCTAATTCGCCATGACTTCGAAAAAGAACGACTTTGATCGCGAATTCCCATCTGTAAGTCGTAGCTCCGCCTTTCGCTCGTGAGCACGAGAGTTCCAGAAGTCGTGTCTCGACCAACCCTAGTCTGCGACTCCCGATCGCGATTGTGAATCGAACGAGGCTGGGTAATCGGTGGATATCGATTTGGAGCGAATCGATTTCGATTCGTTTTAGAAACGAATCGCCATTAGATCTCAAACGAAAATGATTTCGTTTGAAAACAGTTAGATGGATAAAGAACTGAAACGATTTTTTTTTAAACTGTCGTGTAAAAGAAATGGGGGACAAGAGAAGACGTTTGCGTGCTGAGGAGAACACGATTCGATCCTTGCGTGAACCAGAAGGACTACAGTGATTGCATAAAAGTTTTGATGTTGATAGAAAGTGGCTGTAGTTGAAATAGTTTGACCCGTCAATTTATATGTATTACATATTTAAATTTTAAATTTAAAATCGTCTCGAAATCGTAGCTCAAAATCTCGACCTCCTATCGATGCGTGCCGCTAGGCGTTTGTAATGTTATACCCCTATTCTGAAAGTAATAGCTTTTTGGACCCAGTTATTATATTGAATTCGATATAAATTTAAGCGCGTTTACATACCATACGCTCACATAACAACTCCAAACTCTACGAAAATTGAAATCCAATAATAATACAATATTACGGATCCAATGGAACTGGTTTCATCGAAATTCGAGACTGTGCCTCGAAAGGTTATTTTCAAATTAAATTTTAAACTATAAAATTTTAAAACTAAACAAACCATTGTTAATTCCAATTTTACAACTCCTGTTATCTACAGTGTTATCAGTATAAATTTTATAAGCCTTCAAATTATTTCCAACAGGCTTAAAACTAAAGATTCAACATTTTACCCAACTTAAATTATTTATGTTCATAATTTAATTATCAATAATTAGTGATATTTGAATTCAAGTTAAAAATTAATTTTAAATATTTAAAATTAATTAAATATTCCAATTTCAAATACTCAAAAATTTCGGGTCGTCACATTCCTCTCCCCCTTAAAAGAATTTCATCCTCGAAATTACTAGTTAGGAAGAATGGTCCAATACCCGTTTACTTTTCCTAAAACCAAACAGTTCAACATCCAATCAACTATCTTTTATAAAGACCCATTACCATTTTTAATAACTTCACCAAATTTCTCATAGTTTCAAACAATATTACTTACTCAACCATTCACATTTATATTTTAAATGAAATTTAAAATTATCAGAATTTTCTCAAAATTTTTCTAACTCTCTAAATTTTCGAAAATTTTTGCTAGCGTCTCCTTTGCGCTGCTAGCTCGGTACAACTACAAATGGCTCTACGGCCTCCTAAATCCAAAAAGAAACAAAAGCCATGTGGCTAGATCTAAAAACCCAATCAAATTCCATACAGAAATTTAAACACATACCTTTTTGTCGAGCAATTCTAATTTATTATCTGAAATCAAAACCATTTTTCCTTTCCCTTTTTCATACCTGCATATCCTGTTTAACAATAATATCCAATCACAACATTCAAAAACATTTTATTGACTTCTGTTACACATTTTCAATATTTGTTTTACTTAAGCCTGTACGATGCACATATATCATCCGTATGCAATACCAAATCCGATTGCTCACTTGATCACATAATTTCACCTCCGAATTAGTATCGTCCACCCGACTTCTTAGTGCGGACTCAGATCTGGTTTCTTGATCAGAAACCGTCATTCCCCTTGCATAGCTGTAAACTATGATAGAGAATTTTCCAGAATCAATCAAAATCCATATCCAGGGTTCGCCGTCGAAAATCGAGTGAAAAATACTAACTCGGACTGATAAAATTATCTTGAAATTCTGTGCTTGAATCTGGATCAAATAGCTATGCGAATAAAATAATATAAGTACATCCTACGTATTTGCTCCAATTGATTATAAACAATATAAATTTCTTTTCATTTTCATTTATTTTGATTGTTATTCACTTATTCTCACTTCCCTTGCCACAACTTCAGTTTTAATCAATTTGGATTCCAATTCCAAATAAATTCAATTTACTTCAATTTGCGAATTAATTTCAAACCTCAATAATTTTATCCAAATTTCATTTTCAATTTTACTTGATTTCAATCCACCTTCCAATTCAAAATATTGAGTTCAATTCATCTCATTTCAAACAATATTCGATTAATCATTCCTTAAATTAATTTCACTTACTAATTTGTTTTTATATCCCGAATAAATGTTTGTTTGCAAACTTTTTCTATCTTTAATTTCTTTGAACAATATATTTAGTTCATCTTACTTTACTTATACAGTTTAAATTAGATTTCAATATTCAGTTTCAATTCTATTTGCTTAACAAATTTAATTTTTTTGTCGTTAGTGAAAATTTTCAAAAGATTCAAAAAATTTATATCTCCCAGAATTTTTGAAATTATTTGGCAGAGTCTCCTTTGTACGGAGGTGCTTTTGCAATTTGACAAGAGATATAAATATATATACATCGACCCACACGGTCGGAAAACAGAAAAACAGTTCATATTTCCTATTTGTATTACGTAGGCGTACCTTATTTAGCATTTTTAAGCAAGCAGCTTATTTATTTTAGCATTTAGCGCGGGCACAACCAGTCAACGGCTTCAAAAACCTATACTTACTCAATTTAAACATGTAAGTGAAAAATATACAAAGCTTATTAACATTCCACTTAATTTCAATAGCTAAACACATACGTACATAAGCAATATTCCCTAAACACTTACCATAAGAAAATTTATTAGGCTCCACACAATTTAAATGCTTTCAATCCATATTCAAACCATCTTATTCAATTCAAATGATTACACCACTCTCTACTTAACTCAATTTCATTCTTAGTCCAAACAAACTCATTTAAAATGAATTAATCCCCAAAGAAATCCAACTCCCATTTTCCCGAAGTCAAATCCTTATTAATATAACTTACGTTAATTAACTCAATTACTAATTTCATTTCGTTTACCAAACAAGTTTTATTTAAAATCATTTCATAAAACTCGACACAACCATTTCACAATTTTACTTAAATCAAGCTTTTATTCAAATATTATTTAAGTTATTTTATTTTTCGTCAAGTTATTTCAACTTTAAAACTCAAGTTATATATATGTATGTATGTATGTATGTATGTATGTATGTATGTATGTATGTGTGTCTGTATGTATGTATGTATATATTTATAAGCACTTTCTAATTTAAATCCTTAGTTTGATTTCTATTACCAACCAATTTCATCTACTAACTAATTTATTTTGTTATTCAGTCACGAATTTCATACTTCTATTTATATTCAATTCACCTACAATCCAAGCTGAATTCATTTACGCTTCATTGCTTACATTCAATTTATTTTTATGCAAATTCAGTGATATTTACTTAAAAGAATATCCATCCAGTTTATAACTATTTTAAATTAATACCAATTCAATCTATACTTAATTTGATTTCATTTTAACTGATTTCGTTCAATTTATTTCGCATTCCATATCCACATTCAATTTATTTAAATCCATTTATTAATCTTGGAACATTTCATAATGGTTACATCAAATACTCATTTCATAATTTATTTGCAAACTAAACATTTGCCACGTTAAATTGGTATTCGACTTTCATTTAACCAATTCAAGTTCCATCTCCATTTTTCATTACCAATTAATTATAAATTTGTTTATTCAAAGTTTATTCCCAATATTTTATTTTTATCTCAAAACCACTTTAACTATTTTACTGGAGGTCAATTTATTTTATAATTTAAGTTTTGAATTTTTTTTCATTCACTTCCCAATATTCAAATCAATTTTATTTTGGCTTATTTATTCCACTTCTAAATTTATATGTCACAAACTTATTTATTTCCCATACTTTCATCAATGGACAATCAATCCCATTCACGTTTTACTTTTCACTCGGAATTATACATTTTATTTAGCCAATATATTTTTTGTTATTCCATAAACATTTAAAATAAAATTCCAGAGTTCGAACAATTCCCTAAAATCTCAAAATCACTTTTGAATTCAACTACATCCAAAATCCTTTGGCAAATTCAATTATCCCTTTGTATTTCAAAACCATACCTAGTTCACAAACAATTCGTATTTAAAATATTCAGGTAGCAATTCCTCTCTTGGAAACTTGAAAATGAACATCGATGATGTCGCGATCATCATCGGAATTATTTTCCAACGACCGAAAGATTTTAATGCTTTTATCTCTTTAACAACATTTCAAATATTTTTAATTTCCAAATCTCACAAGATTTCAAATTCAACACAAAAATATTTCCAAAATATTACTATTATTCCTCCAACCCTTTGAAAACCGTTTTCAAACATGAAGGAATTTAAATTTTTCCCAAAATTCCAAATTGCAATTCCTTTGAATCTATATTCAAGAATTCTCTGGAATTTTATCTCATTTCAATTTTCAAATGTTTCTCTGGAATTATATTACAAAATTATAATCACCTTTACGGTTTGCATTAATAAATCTCGTTTGTATATGAAGTTTATTTCAATTTATAAATTACATTTATAATCTATATTTCAAATTTCATTTTGTTATATAATTTTATTCTTCAACTTCGGTTATAAGTTTTCCATTTCTTATTCAATTTCTACACAATAGTGTTAATAATTTAATTTTATCATTCCTTAACAATCAAGTATCCAAATACAATTATACTTTACAAAAATTTATATCTTTTATATACAAAAATAATTTGGGTAAAATTATTTCATTTACCCCACTTTAAAACACTTTGTCGAATTGTTCTATTCAAGTGTTTAGAGATCCCTATCAATAAAGTTAATTTCTCGTATTGACCAGAATCCATAAACTACTCAATAAACCAATCAACACAATATAAAATCATTTTATATTCACTAACAAACACGCGCTCATATCTATTAATATGCTCAAACTCATTCTAGAGTACTATTGACTCTATTTAAATGAGTAATTCTAACCAGAGCCTAGGTTATCACCAACCTAAGCTCTGATACCAACTGTAACGACCCGCAAATCCGTACCCCTTGAGTCATCACTAATCTAACTAAATCAACTCAAGTTGTACAGAAATACGAAGCAATTGGGTTAAAGAAGAAGAGGTAGAAGAAGAAAACAGAAATCAACATCAAAATCACACCATCACAATGGAACAAAATATAATAGATATGTGACGACCCGGAATTTTTAAGCATTTAAAATTGGAATATTTAAATTAATTGTAAATATTTGAAAGTTAATTTTATACTTGAATTCAAATATCATATCACTATTTATTTGATAATTGAACTATTGAATTTAATAATTTGAAAATTGAGAAAGATGTTGAATCTGGAGTTTTAAGCCGGTTAAAAATAATTTGATGGTTTGAAAAATTTACATTAATAATACTAAAGATGATAGAACTTTTAAAATGAAATTTCAAAAGTGTTTTGTTCAGTTTTAAAAATATATATTGTTTAAATTGAATTTTAAAATAGCCTTCCGAGGCGCAGTCTCGGAATTCGACGAAACCAGTTCCATTGGATTCGTAATATTTTATTATTATCGGATTTCAATTTTCGGAGTGTTTGGAGTTGTTGTGTGAGCGTACATTATATAAACGTGCTGAAATCTGTATCGAATAAAATTTAATAACTGGGTACCTAAACAAGATTCTTTGAATATAAAAATATTTAATTTTAAATCAGCTGCTACCTGTAATCCCTTAAGCCTACAAATCTCTGTTGTAGCCGACACGCAGAAACAATTTTCACGCGAACGTCTTTCCCTGTTTCCTTGTTATCCCTTTATAACGCAACCTTATGGATCTCGTACCTGTTGTCACCCCAAAACGAAGCTTTAACCTAAATTAAAAAAATGCCGGATGTATATGAATTCCATTTCGAGGCAGAAGTGCTCGACTTTAATAGGTATCAGGTGCAACTCGTAAGGCCGAGCTCTTCTCTATCGCATACGCGTGAACGAAGAAGGATCGATACCCTTCCTCGGTTCGATCTCTGTAACGAGGGAAGGGGGTTCTCGAATTCGTGGATCGTGCAGCAGATTGGAGACGCGAGGGTGTGATGTTCGCGGAGGCGGTGATTGATGGCTGCTCGATTCGAGCAAGATGTCGACGCAAAGGTCGAGGCGACGAAGGAATCAGCGGCAGTGGACTCCGATGGATTCGCGTTCGTCGTGGTTGGATTGAGGACCACGAGCTTGAGATGATGATTTCAGAGTAGGAAGTAAGGTTGTAACAACCCGCATATTTATCGATTATATATTTAAATATTTTGTTTAAATATTTTATCGTTATTCGGATATTGGTCCGAAAAGCTACTTTTTGCAAACGGTCGAATTAGGACTCGAGACCACTTCCATTAAGTTCGAAATGCCGTTTACAATTTTTTAAGTATAAACATTGATAGGTTTGGAGTTAGTGAAATTTCACTAACTTTTCCCGCTTTGGACTTTGGGTTAGTCTAGCCATTATAACTCAAGCCCACTTCTCTCCTTCTCCTCACTCTTCATAAATTCCTACCAAACTCTAGCTCAAGCATTAATGGTGAGTGGAAAGGGAAACTAAAACTTCAAACCTAGGCTTCTACTGCAAATCCATCTTTCAACTCCAAATTCAAAGAGAAGATATTGGATTTAAGCTTCGTGTGTTGAGATTAAAGTGGATTAATTCTTGCTTTGCCTCAAAGCTTCATTTCATTCATTTTTGGCCCAAAGGTGAGATTTTTATCTCACAATTCTAGCCTATAACTATCTTGGACTGTTGGGAATGATTCCCTATCACTTTTGCATGTACACTTGCATTTGGTTTGGATTGGATTGGCTAAAAATTCCAATTTCTTGTGTTTTTGGTGAAAAACTGCACCTAGGGCGCACTGCCTCGAAACTCTCGGCTTGCAAATTTTTGTTCGCCCTTAGGTCGTCCGGTGTTAGGTCGGTTGGGTGTTGGGTCGTAGGTCGTTGGGTCGTAACTCGTTGGTCGTTCCCTCTATTGGATAAGGCTTTCGGTGTTTGGTCGTTCAGTATGGCTAGGTCGTACAGTAGTTAGGTCGTTCACGACCTTATTCCTCTCAGCCACGTTTGGGTTGCTTAACCCCTTTAGGTCGCTAGGTCGTATGACCTTAGGTCGTTAGGTCCTATGGCTTTTAGGTCGCTTCCACGCTAAGTCGTTCGACTCTTAGGTCGTAACACTTAGGTCGCTCGCCTCTTAAACTGATAGGTCGCATGACCTTTATACTTTTAGGTCGTTAGACCCTTAAATCATTAGGTCGTTAAGACCTTAGGTCGTCTACTCGTTAGGTCGCATGACTTGTTTGCTTTCATTAAGTCGGTTGACCTTTATATGCCGTTAGGTCGCTTGAGGGTTAAACCGTTAGGTCGCTCGAGTGATAAACCCCTTGGATCGCGTGCCGTTGGGTCGTTCCACCTTGACCCTGCTTGAACCCCTTAGGTCGTAGGTCGCTGGACATTAGGTCGCTAGGCCTTCAACCTTAGGCCGTTCTATTTAGGTCGCTCGACCGTGCTAACGATAGGTCGTGAGCTTCTTAAGTCGCTCGATCCTATCCTCCCTTAGGTCTTCACTAGGTCGTGCTAACGATAAAAGTTTTGATTTGTGCAGTTTATATGAGCATACGCTATTCAAACAGAAATTCAAAGATACATATAGATCTAGAAATGTATTATGGTAATTAGGTTAATGAATAACCTATTTAATGAATTGAGTCACTAAAATATTTTATCAAACTATTAGTTGAATTAAATCATTAGCTGATTAGATTATTTTGAACATTTTAATCTAATGATAAAAACTATTCATTTAACTTGTTACCAAGGATTTAACAGTAAAGTAAAATTGGAATTTTATTAAACCAATGATTTGAAGTTTAAAATGAATATTAATGGAAATTAATTGTTTATTTACAATTTAAGCTATGGGTTTAAAATTAATTATTTTTTAGATTAAATCTTTGTTTTAAATGGGAACTATTAAAATGAAATCACTAGTAAATTAAATTCATCAAAGAAGAATTTAATTATTCGACTGGTTCGAATATTAATGAAATCGCCTAATGTTATATAAGGTTAAATTCTGAAAGAAATCAAGCCGGTGTGGATCGGAATAGAAATCTTTGGTCAAAGGTGAGTTAATCTCACTCAGTTAATTTAAATTTAAATGATTAAATTTAAATAATTGTTTGAGTGGTTGAGTTTGATTAATGTGCTATAGTATGATATATTCTGGAATTGGCATATTATATTGTGCTAACAACTGTGGATGCAGGGAAAACAGGTTGGAGGGATCCAACTAGACCCCTCAACATTTATTATTTAATATTCTCTATTATGATTACTTGATATTCTATGATGAATATATTGGTATATTGAATTTTATGATTTGATTGGATATATTTGAGTATAATGAAGTACCAAAAATGTATAAATTGGATTTTTGAAAGAAAATAAAGGAAGTAAATTGTAAAAGAGATAATTAGAGAAAATTTAACAAATTAAGAATGAATTGAAAATAAATAGAAGTATGTTAAATACTAATAAATAACTTCGAGTATGAAAAGAAAAGAGTTTGAATAAATAATAACTAATGAATTATAAAATTTTGTAGTATTAATTTAAATGAATAAAGAATTTATTTTAAACTTAAATTTTTAAATTTATTTTAAGGAATAAGAAGTAAATTGAGAAATCTAAATTGGTATTTCAATTAAAAGTAATTTAAATCATAATTAAGGAATAAAATCTGAAATTAAAAGATTTTTGAATAAATGAAGTAAATTGGAAATCAATTTGGAAATTGATTTAAGTGCTTGAAATTGGTTATTTGGAAGAATAAATTTAAGGTGGAAATTTATTAAAGGAATGAGAGAAAAAAATTAAAAATAAATAGTGATTTACTTTTAAAGGTTGTGAAGAGAATTATATTTCTCTGGATAGCCAAGTACGTTTTCAATGTAAGTTTTTAAAATAAAACAAAGATTTTAATGTTGTATTACAAAGTATGTTCTTGGAAATTTATTATTTCAATGTTTAAAATTCTAAAGTAAATATTTATTCAAATCTATTACCGTGGTAATAATGTATAAAGAGTGACCTAGTAATTCTGTTTTAAAAGTGAAAACCTAGTTTTATATTTATAAAGTAACATTATTTTCAAATATTCATATAGTATGTATTTTTAACAAATTGCTAAAGTAGTTTTAACTTAAATATTTTAAAGTATATTTCAAAGTAAGCGTTTTAAATTATTTTAAAAATCTAAAGTTTTGTGCTTGGTGATTTCAGAAGAAATAGAAAATATTTGGGAAAATATATCTTATAAAAATATTTTTGAGGTTAATAAATAATTTGGAAATTATTTATTGGTTGATGGTTGTTCGTGAGTATTAATTAATAGTTAAATCACTGACTACCAATATTGTACAAATGCGTTGATCGTTTCGAAGAGACCGGGATCAAGATTTATTTCTCGAAAACCACTTCGATCTGGTTTGTACGTTTCGTGAAAACGAGTTTGGATTCGAAGATAAAGCAGTGAAGTGCAAGGGCTAGTCGCTACTAATCCTGAGGATATTTCCAAAATGGATGTAGTAGGAATAGTGCCTTCGGTTCCGTTCGAACCCGGGACGGACTTGTATGGATGAATGCTTACGAAACATCGTAAGGTGGACGATGGGCATTCTAACGGATATGTTCTATAAAGGTAACGCTTAGCCTCAAGCCTCATCAAACGGGAATGACTGAAAATTAGGGGTTATGCGGCAAGGTTAGGTGGGTAGCACCCAAGCAGGGTGAGGTCATTCCGGTCTAGATGTCCCTTTTTGTTTCGGCTTAGTGGGTGGTTGCTGATCCCAACCGCGGGGTGATCTCACTCGGGATTATCCAGTAAGGGTTAGTCCCGGTCTTGTGTTGCAGGGGAGCGGGCGTACTCCTCGGTACGGTGATCTAGGCCCCGTACTGTGACAGGTGGTACCCCAATGCCTAGTCATTGTTGGAAATCCATTCTCCCTACGAGCCTTGTACGAGTTTTGTTTGTATTACCCACTCTGTGGCTAGTAGCTGGAATTTAATAGATGTAACAATTTCCGCTATTTTATAAGTATTTGTATATAGACCCTATTATAATATCAGAGGATTTCTATAAAAATTATTTTAGCTATCGTAAGGTAAAAACCCGACATGTTTATTTGTGGCGTGGTCTTACGAGATGCTTTTGTTTTCAAAGGACTTTTGAAACTTTAATAATCAATTGGGTGTGATTTTCTCATGCTGGTATTCCAGACTGACTCGGGTATTATTTAACTGCAATGCTCGGGTCAGACCGAGTATTATAGGATACATGATAGGATGTTGTGGAGCTCAGGAGACGAGCTGGATGACGATACGTACTCTCGTACTTGCTTTTATATATATTCCGCTGTGTTGAGTGATTGTGTATCCATTTTTATGATATTGATGTAGAGCTGTGATTGATGTACTCTCATGATGTAATATATATACAGATCTATTTGATTTGTGTAAAGATATGTTAATATCTATTATATTTTATTCCGCTGTGATGGTTAGATTCTGATATTTTTTATTTATTTTCTTCTTCTACCTCTTCTTCTTTAACCCAAATGGTTCGTATTTCTGTGCAACTTGAGTTGATTGTTGTAGAATAGTGTTGACTCAAGGGGTACGGATTTGCGGGATGTTACACTTGGTATCAGAGCTTAGGTTGGTGATAACCTTGGCTCCGGTGGGAATTACTCATTAAAATAGAGTCAATAGTACTCTAGATTGAGTTTGAGCGTATTAATAGATATAAGCGCGTATTTGTTAGTGTATATAAAATGATTTTATATTGTGTTGATTGATTTATTGAGTAGTTTATGGATTCTGGCCAATACGAGTAATTAACGTTATTGATAGGGTTCTCTAAACACTTGAATAGAACAATTCGACACAGTATTGTTTTAAAGTGGGGTAAATGAAATAATTTTACCCAAAATTATTTTTGTATATAAAAGATATAAATTCTGTAAAGTACTTGTATTTGGATGCTTGATTGTTAAGGAATGATAATATTAAATTATTAACACTATTGTGTAGAAATTGAATAAGAAATTGGAAACTCATAACCAAGTTGAAGAATAAATTTGTATAACAAAATGAAATTTGAAATATAGATTATGAATGTAAATTATAAATTGAAATAAACTTCATATATAAATGAGATTTGTAAATGTAGACTGTAAAGGTGATTATAATCTTGGAATAGAATTTCAGAGAAACATTTGAAATTGAAATGAGATAAAATTCCAGAGAATGTTTGAATATAGATTTAAAGGAATTGCAATTTGGAATTTTTGGGAAAATAATAGTGGTATTATTTTGGGAATGTTTTTGAATTGGAATTGAATATGGAGAAATTTGGAATTTAAAAATATTTGAAAGGTATTTTAAAGAGATAAAAGCATCTATTTCTCTTTCGATCGCTGGAAAATAATTTCGCTGATGACTGCAACATCATCGAAGTTCATTTTCGAGTTTCTAGAAGAGAAATTGCTACCGAATTGTTTTAAATTGGAATTGTTTGCGAACTGGGTTTGGCTTTGAAATTCAAAGAGATAATTGAATGTGCAAGAGGATTTTTGATATAGTTGAATTCTAAGGTGATATTGAAATTTTGGAAAATTGTTTAACTCTGGAATTTTGTTTAAAATGTTTATGGAATAATAAAAATATATTGGCTAAACAAATGGTATAATTCCTAGTTAACAAGTAAAATGTGAATGGGATTGATTGTAAATAGATGAAACTTGAATATAAGTAAATGTATGACTTATAAAAGTTAGATGTGGAATAAATAAGCCAAAATGAAATTGTTTTGTATTTTGGGAAATGAATAAAATCCAAAACTTAAATTATAAAATAGATTGAACCCCAGTAAAATAGTTAACGTGATTTTTGAATTAAAAATCAAATATTGGGTAAAATTTTAAATAGACTACTTGATTAATTAATGAAATATGGAAATGGAACTCAAATTGGTTAATAAAAATTTGAGTTGTGAATAAATGATAGAATTTGAAAGTGAAGCTTGAGTTATTAATAGAAATTCAATTTAAAATTATCAGTGAATTATATTTGAGTTGAAGTTGTATGGAATTGAATTAACATAAAAATGATTTATATTTCAAATAAAAATCTAAGTAGAGATAAATTGGAAATGGCCTCGTTATGAAGTGAAAGGAATTCAGAAATAAACTATTGTATGTGAATTAGATTTATATTGATTCAATGAAATATACTAATTTAATTTAAACGAATGGAGCTAGCAATGAACTCAAGTTAAACAAAACAGAGATGAAATAGCGATGGTTTGAGTGGTAAATAAAATTTAAGTGAATAGAAATAAAACTGAAATGAGAAATAAAGTTTAAATAGGTTGAATGACTACACTAATTGAATTTAAATCGAATAGAGTCAAATTGAAAATAAGCTTGTTTGGATTAAAAATAATCGGATAAGTATATTAACTGAATTAAATTAGTAAACGGAGTTTGATTTGGATTAGAATCAAATTAAAATAGAATTGGTGTAAGGAAGAAAATGAAATTATGTTTTGAGATGGAAATAGCTTGAAGTAACTAAATAACGAAGGTAAATTTTAAATGGTTGATGGCAAGCTTTATGAATTGGTTTGTGAATAAAACTTGATTGGATAATGAAATGAAATGCAAGTAACTGGATTGAAAGAAAAAAATGTAAATTTAAAATGTAAAGGAAATAAGAATGTATGATGGTCAAAAAAAATAAAATAGAATTAATATAGAGTGAGTTTGAAAAAGGAATTATATACAGGTAAGAGAGTGTAAATCACTTTTCTTTTTTTCATTTTTTGAACAGGTACTTTATATACAACAAATCATTGGGACAACATATCCCATGTCAAATAAACTTCGAAAGCAAGTTTCGAACTTGTGACATCCTGCACCAAAGCCGAATCGATTAACCACTTGGACAAAGGTGCTTGTCGAGTGTAAATCACTTAGGATTGAATAAAATGGTTTGAGGATTGGTTGTAGGCAATTGAAATTTAGGTTGGGATCTTATAAGTTGCTTGTGGAAATTTGTTTATATGCATTGCTTACGAAATTCATGTGTTAGCTATTTAATAATAAGTGAAATGCTAATAAGTTGCATATATTTAGCACTTACCTGTTTAAATTGAGTAAATACAGGTTTTTGGAAGCCGTTTGACTGGTTTTGATTGCGCAAATTGCTTAAATAAATAGCTGTTTGCTTTAAAATGCGAAATAAGGTACGCCTACGCAATACAAATAGGAAATATGAACTGTTTTTCTGTTTTCCGACCATGTGGGTCGATGTATATATATATTTATATCTCTTGTCAAATTGCAAAAGCTACTCAGTACAAAGGAGACTCTGCCAAAAATTTTTGAAAATTTTGGGAGTTAGAAAATTTTTGAAATTTTTGAAAATTTTCATTAACGACAAATGATTTAAATTTGCTAAGCAAATAGAATTTGACACTGAATATTGAAATCTATTTTAACTGTATAAGTAAAGTAAGATGAATTGAAGAGATGGTTTGAAAAAAATAATTAAAGAAAGAAAAAGGTTTGCAAATAAATTTTTATTTAAGATTTCAAATAAATTAGTAAGTAAACTAATAAAAGGGTATTTAGATTTGGAATTTATTAGTAAATTGAAGCAAATTGAAACTTATATAGAATTGAAATTCAATATGTATATAAACTTGAATAGTAAGGTGAAAGCAAACAAAAGAAGTACGTATAAAATAATTATATTAAACCTAAGAATTTAATGGTGAGATTCTTAAGTAAATTGGTATTGAGGAAAATTATTCCAAGTGAATAAATGATTGAAAATTTAACTGAAGTTGTGACAAGGGAAAGTGAGAATAAGTGAATAACAATCAAAATGGATGTGAATAAAGAGGAAATTGATATAATTGATAATCAGTTGGGGCAAATACGTAGGATGTACGTATATTATTTTATTTTCATAGCTATTTGATCAAGATTCGGGCACAGAATTTTGAGATAATTTTATCGGTCCGAGTTAGGATTTTTCACTCGATTTTCAACGGTGAACATGGATATGGAGTTTTGATTGATTCTGGAAATTCTCTATCATAGTTATGACTATGCAAGGAGAATGACGGTTTGTGATCAAGAAACCCGATCTGAGTGCGCACTAGGAAGTCGGGTGGACGATACTAGTTCGGAAGTGAAATTGTGTGATCGAGTAAGCGATCGATTTGATATTGCATACAAATGGTATATGTGCATCGTACGGGCTTAAATGGAATGGATATTGAAATTTTGTAAGGAAGCCAATAAATGATTTTGAATGTTGTGATTGGATATTATTGCTAAACAGGATATCCAGGTATGAAAAAGGAAAAATGGGTTTTGATATCAGAAGATAGGCATGTATTTAAATTTCTATGAAATTTGATTGGCTTTTTGGATCTAGCCACTTGGATTTTTGTTTTCTTTTGAGATTTGGGGGCCGTAGAGCCATTTTGCAGTAGTACCGAGCTAGTCGCGCAAAGGAGACGCTGGCAAAAAATTTCAGAAATTTAGGGAGTTAGAAAATTTTTGAGAAATTTTGAAGATTTAAAATGCGGTTTTAAATTGAATTTGAATGGTTAGGTATATGATTTTGGTCGGAACCGAATGAGAGTAGTTTGGAAAGTTAGGAACAGTGATAGGATGTTCTTAATAAAATTATGTTATGGCAAATTAATAAAACTGTTTGGTTTTGGAAAAATTGTAATGGGTATTGGACCATTTTTCCTAACTAGTAATTTCGAGGACGAAATACTTTTAAGGGGGAAGGAATGTGACGACCCAGAATTTTTAAGCATTTAAAATTGGAATATTTAAATTAATTGTAAATATTTGAAAGTCAATTTTATATTTGAATTCAAATATCATATCAATATTTATTTGATAATTGAACTATTGAATTTAATAATTTGAAAATTTAGAAAGATGTTGAATCTGGAGTTTTAAGCCGGCTAAAAATAATTTGTAGGTTTGAAAAATTTATATTAATAATATTGAAGATGATAGATCTTTTAAAATGAAATTTCAAAAGTGTTTTGTTCAGTATTAAAAATATATATTGTTTAAATTGAATTTTAAAATAGCCTTCCGAGGCTCAGTCACAGAATTCGACGAAACCAGTTCCATTGGATCCGTAATATTTTATTATTATCCAATTTCAATTTTCGGAGTGTTTGGAGTTGTTGCGTGAGCGTACGTTATATAAACGCGCTGAAATCTATATCGAATCAAATTTAATAACTGGGTACCTAAACAAGATCTTTTGAATATAAAAATATTTAATTTTAAATCAGCTGCTACCTGTAATCCCTTAAGCCTACAAATCTCTGTTGTAGCCGACACACGGAAACAATTTTCACGCGAACGTCTTTCCCTGTTTCCTTGTTATCCCTTTATAACACAACCTTATGGATCTCGTACCTGTTGTCACCCCAAAACGAAGCTTTACCTAAATAAAAAAATGGCGGATGTATATGAATTCGAATTCAATGCAGAAGTTCTCGACTTCAATCAGGCGCGACTCGTAAGGCCGAGCTCTTATCTATCGCGTACGCGTGAACGAAGAGGGATCGATACCCTTCCTCAGCTCGATCTATGTAACGAGGGAAGGGGGTTCTTGAATTCGTGTGTCGTGCAGCAGATTGGAGACGCGAGGGTGTGATGTTCATGGAGGCGGTGATTGATGGCTGCTCGATTCGAGCATGATGTCGACACAAAGGTCAAGGTGACGAAGGAATTAGCGGCAGTGGAGGCCGATGGAATCGCGTTCGTTGTGATTGGATTGAGGATCGCGAGCTTGAGATGATGATTTCAGAGTAGGCAGCAAGGTATTCATGTTAATAATTTATTTTCAAATTGAAAACTAATTTAAAGAATATATGTATATGCAGGAGACAGAAATATAGGTACATATTGGATTTTGAAAAAAAAGGGATATGTAGGAATTTATATAAAAATGTTAATTTACGCAGTTTATATTAGTATACGCAGTTCAAGCAGAAATTCAAAGATACATATACATCTAGAAATGTATTATGGTAATTAGGTTGATGAATAACCTATTTAATGAATTGAGTCACTAAAATATTTTATCAAACTCTTAGTTGAATTAAATCATTAGTTGATTAGATTATTTTGAACATTTTAATCTAATGATAAAAACTATTCATTTAACTTGTTAGCAGGGATTTAACAGTAAAGTAAAATTGAAATTTTATTAACCCAACGATTTAAAGTTTAAAATGAATATTAATGGAAATTAATTGTTTATTTACAGTTTAAGCTATGGGTTTAAAATTAATTATTTGTTTAGATTAAATCCTTGTTTTAAATGGGAACTATTAAAATGAAATCACTTGTAAATTAAATTCATCAAAGAAGAATTTAATTATTCGATTGGTTTGAATATTAATGAAATCATCAAATGTTATACAAGGTTAAATTTTGAAAGAAATCAAACTGGTATGGATCGGATTACAAATCTTTGGTCAAAGGTGAGTTAATCTCACTTAGTTAATTTAAATTTAAATGGTTAAATTTAAATAATTGTTTGAATGGTTGAGTTTGATTAATGTGCTATATTATGATATATTCTGGAATTGGCATATTATATTGTGCTAACATCTGTGGATGTAGGGAAAACAGGTTGGAGGGATCCAACTAGACCCCTCAACATTTATTACTTAATATTCTCTTTTATGATTACTTGATATTCTACGATGAATATATTGGAATATTGAATGTTATGATTTGATTGGACATATTTGAGTATAATGAATTACCAAAAATATATAAATTGGATTTTTGAAAGAAAATAAAGGAAGTAAATTGTAAACGAGAAAATTAGAAAATTTTTAATAAATTGAGAATGAATTGAAAAGAAATAGAAGTATGTTAAATACTAATAAATAACTTCGAGTATGAAAAGAAAAGAGTTTGAATAAACAATAATTAGTGAATTATAAAATTTTGTAGTATTAATTTAAATGAATAAAGAATTTATTTTAAGCTTAAAGTTTTAAATTTATTTTAAGGAATAAGAAGTAAATTGAGAAATCTAAATTGGTATTTCAATTAAAAGTGATTTAAATCATAATTGAGGAATAAAATCTGAAATTAAAAGATTTTTG
This sequence comes from Allium cepa, assembly GCA_030765085.1. Classification (NCBI taxonomy): domain Eukaryota; kingdom Viridiplantae; phylum Streptophyta; class Magnoliopsida; order Asparagales; family Amaryllidaceae; genus Allium; species Allium cepa. Next base: position 68,520,944 of record CM060929.1, read on the forward strand.
AATAAATGAAGTAAATTGGAAATCAATTTGGAAATTGATTTAAGTGTTTGAAATTGGATATTTGGAAGAATAAATTCAAGGTGGAAATTTATTAAAGGAATGAGAAAAATTGTTTAAAAATAAATAGTGATTTATTTTTAAAGGTTGTGAAGAGAAGTATATTTCTCTGGATAGCCAAGTACGTTTTCAAAGTAAGTTTTTAAAATAAAATAAAGATTTTAATGTTGTTTTACAAAGTATGTTCTTCGAAATTTATTATTTCAATGTTTAAAATTCTAAAGTAAATATTTATTTAAATCTATTACCATAGTAATAATGTATAAAGAGTGACCTAGTAATTATGTTTTAAAAGTGAAAACCTAGTTTTATATTTATAAAGTAACATTATTTTCAAATATTCATATAATATGTATTTTTAACAAATTATTGAAGTAGTTTTAACTTAAATATTTTAAAGTATATTTCAAAGTAAGCGTTTTAAATTATTTTAAAAATCTAAAGTTTTGTGCTTGGTGATTTCAGAAGAAATAGAAAATATTTGGGAAAATATATCTTATAAAAATATTTTTGAGGTTAATAAATAATTTGGAAATTATTTACTGGTTGATGGTTGTACGTGAGTATTAATTGATAGTTAAATCACCGACTATCAATATTGGACAAATGCGTTGATCGTTTCGAAGAGACCGGAATCGAGATTTATTTCTCAAAAACCACTTCGATCCGGTTTGTACGTTTCGTGGAAACGAGTTTGGATTTGAAGATAGAGCAGTGAAGTGCAAGGGCTAGTCGCTACTAATCCTGAGGATATTTCCAAAATGGATGTAGTAGGAATTGTGCCTTCTGTTCCGTTCGAACCTGGGACGGACTTGTATGGATGAATGCTTGCGAAACATCGTAAGGTGGACGATGGGCATTCTAAGGGATATGTTCTATAAAGGTAACGCTTAGCCTCAAGCCTCATCAAATGGGAATGACTGAAAATCAGGGGTTATGCAGCAAGGCTAGGTGGGTAGCACCCAAGCAGGGTGAGGTCATTCCGGTCTAGATGTCCCTTTTTATTTCGGCTTAGTGGGCGGTTGCTTATCCCAACCGCGGGGTGATCTTACTAGGGATTATCCAGTAAGGGGTATTCCTGGGTCTTGTGTTGCAGGGGAGCGGGCGTACTCCTCGATACGGTGATCTAGGCCTCGTACTGTGACAGGTGTTACCCCAGTGCCTAGTCATTAGTTGGAAATCCATTCTCCCTACGAGCCTTGTACGAGTTTTGTTTGTATTACCCACTCTGTCGCAAGTAGATGGGATTTAGTAGATGTAACAATTTCGGCTATTTTATAAGCATTTGTATGTAGACCCTATTATAAAATCAGTGGATTTCTATAAAAATTGTTTTAGCTATCATAAGGTAAAAACCTGACATGTTTATTTGTGGCATGGTCTTACGAGATGCTTTTGTTTTCCAAGGACTTTTGAAACTTTAATTATCAATTGGGTGTGATTTTCTCACGTTGGTATTCCAGACTGACTTGGGTATTATTTAGCTGTAATGCTCTGGTCAGACCGAGTATTATAGGAACATGATAGGATGTTGTGGAGCTCACGAGACGAGCTGGATGACGATACGTGCTCTCGTACTTGCTTTTATATATATTCCGCTGTGTTGAGTGCTTGTGTATCCATTTGTATGATATTGATGTAGAGCTGTTATTGATGTACTCTGATGATGTAATATATATACAGATCTGTTTGATTTGTGTATATGTTAATATCTATTATATTTTATTCCGCTGCGATGGTTAGATTCTGATATTATTTTTTATTTTCTTCTTCTACCTCTTCTTCTTTAACCCAAATGGTTCTTATTTCTGTGCAACTTGAGTTGATTGTTGTAGAATAGTGTTGACTCAAGGGGTACGGATTTGCGGGACGTTACAAGATAATAAATGGTCTTTACTCAAATCAAATATAACTGTTTATATATATTACATCATCAGAGTACATGAATCAAAGTTCAACGTCAGTAACATACAACTGGATACACATCAACTCAACACAGTGGAATATATAAAAGCAAGTACGAGAGTACGTATCGTCATCCTGCTTGTCCCCTGAGCTCCACAGCATCATATCGTGTATTCTATAATACTCGGCCTGACCCGAGCATTACAGTTAAATAACACCCAAGTCAGCCTGGAATACCAACGTGAGAAAATCACACTCAATTGATTATTAAAGTTTCAAAAATCCTTTGAAAAACAAAAGCATCTCGTAAGACCATGCCACAAATAAACATGTCGGGTTTTTACCTTACAGTAGCTAAAACAATTTTTATAGAAATCCTCTGATATTATAATAGGGTCTATATACAAATACTCATAAAATAGCCAAAATTGTTACATCTATTAAATTCCAGCTACTAGCCACAAAGTGGGTAATACAAAGAAAACTCGTACGAGGCACTTAGGGAGAATGGATTTCCAACTAATGACTAGGCACTGGGGTACCACCTGTCACAGTACGTAGCCTAGATCACAGTACCTAGGAGTACACCTGCTCCCTTGCAACAGAAGACCGGGACTACCCCTTACTGGATAATCCCGAGGGTGATCACCCTGCGGTTGGGATCAACAACCGCCCACTAAGCTGAAATAAAAGGGACATCTAGGCAGGGATGACCTTACCCTGCTTGGGTGCTATCCACCTTGCCCTGCTGCATAACCACTGATTTTCAGTCATTCCCATTTGATGAGGCCTGAGGCTAAGCGTTACCTTTTCAGAACATATCCCTTAGAATGCCCATCGTCCACCTGACGATGTTTCGAAAGCATTCATCCACACAAGTCCGTCCCGGGTTCGAACGGAACCGAAGGCACTATTCCTACTACTTCCGTTTTGGAAATATCCTTAGGATTAGTAACGACTAGCCATTGCACTTCACTGCTCCATCATCGAATCCAAACTCGTTTCCACGAAACGTACAAACCAGCTCGAAGTGGTTTTCGAGAAATAAATCTTGATCCCGGTCTCTTCGAAACGATCAACGTATTTGTCCAATATTGATAGTCGGTTATTTAACTATCAATTAACATTCACAAACAACCATCAAACAATAAATAATTTTCCCAAATTATTTATTAACCTCAAAAATATCTTTACAAGATATATTTTTACTTTCCAAACCCCTTTGAAAAACAGTTTTCAAAACCATCTTCCTTTTTCAGAATAAATTCCAAGTATTTCTATTTCCACTAGAATCACTAAGCACAAAACTAGGTTTTTTAAAAAATAATAATTTAAAACTCTTTATTATGAAATATACTTTAAAACATTTAAATTAAAAACTACTTTAATATTTTATTAAAAATGTATATACTTTAAAAATAATTAAAAAAGTTACTTTATAGAATATAGAACTAAATTTCTCTTTTTAAACAAAATACCATGTTACCTTAAATAATTACTACGATAATAGATTTGAAAAATATTTACTTTAGAATAAATTTCCTAAACATGCTTTTTTTAAAACAACATTTAACTTTTATCTTACATTTAAAAATTTACTTTGAAAACATACTTGGTTATCCAGAGAAATATACTTCTCTTCACATTCTTCTTTAAATTACCAATTTCAAACACTTGAATCAATTTTCAAATTGATTTCCAATTTACTCCCCTTTATTTCAAAATCTATTAATTTCAGATTTTATTTCTTAATTATGATTTAAAATATTTTTAACTGAGAATACAAATTTTTGGTTTCTCAAATTACTTCTTTATTCTGTTAAATAAATTTAAAACTTTAAATTTTAAAATAATTCTTTATTCCTTTAAATTAGTATCACATAATTTTACAATTCATTAATTACTGTTTATTCAAATCCTTTTCTTTTCATACTCGAAGTTATTTATTAGTATTTAACATACTTCCATTTCTTTTTCAATTCATTCTTAATTTATTAAATTTTCTAAGACTATTTCGTTTACAAATTTTCTTCCTTTATTTCTTTCCAAAATCCAATTTATATATTTTCGGTAACTCATTATACCCAAATATACCCAATCAAATCATAACATTCAATATTCCAATGTATTCATCATAGAATATCAAGTAATCACAACAGAGAGTATCAAGTAATGAATGTTGAGGGATCCAGTTGGATCCCTCCAACCTGTTTTCCCTGCATCCACAGATGTTAGCACAATATAATATGCCAATTCCAAAATATACCATACTATAGCACATCAATCAATTCAACAATTCAAACAATTATTTAAATTTAATCATTTAAATTTAAATTATGTCACGACCCGACTTTCACTCCCGGAAAATCGCGTCATGAATTAAGAAAGAAAGGGATAGAAAAGAGAAAAGAAAGAAGAGAAGAAGAAACAACACAAGAATCTCAACAGCGGAAACGAATAAATTATATTAATAACAAAGTATTACATAGTATACATCAAATATCAGAGTACACAGACATATACAACACATACTAGACAGTTATAAACACCTGTCTAGTTATTACAACTCAATACAAATAGAACACTCAGAGATACAAAACACAGCGGAACTACATAACTATACGCGGAAAGCCTCCTGCTCCATATGCTCCTCCACAATTCGTCAAAGCTAATCCTGAATCCTAACCTGAATTCCCTTGGCTACCCGTAAAAATTTGAGTACCCAAGAGTTAAAGAAAAACAGAAATAACTCCGGGTCAGACATGGGTCTGGTGTGAGTAACAGGTTAAAGTTGCTTAACTTTAAAAAACCTTTGAAAAGAAAAGGTATCACGTAAGACTTCCCACACATAAACATGGAAAAGTTTTTACCTTACGCTAACCAAAACATTTGATAGGAAATCAGATGATATTATAATAGTGTCTAGGGTTTTCAAATAAAATATAGAAATAGCTGAAATGCTTACATCTCACATTCCAACATAGTTGGGCACAACTAATACGTACGGCACTTATTGGATTTTGGATTCCATCAATGGCAGGGCTACTGGGGTACCGCCCGTCACAGTACGTGGCCTAGATCACCGTACCGAGGAGCCACCCTAACTCCCCTGCAACACAAAGCCGGACCCGTTCCTTACTGAACAGTTCCAAATAAGACAACCCCGACGGTTGTCATGATCAACCGTCCCACACAGCCGAAATATAAAGGGACCTCTAGACAGGGGTAAATCTTACTCTCAAGTGGGGGCTACCCACGAAGCTTTGCTGCACCTCCCCTGTTTTAGCCATTCCCGGTTGATGAGGCTTGAGGTTACGATTACCTTTATAGAACACAACACTTAGAATGCTCATCGTCCACCTGACGATGTTCTGAAAGCATTCAATCCATACAAGTTCGTTCCGGGTTCGAACGAAACCGAAGGCATTATCTCGTTACACTCATATTGGAATCACCCTCAGAGTTAACGACAATAACCCTTGCACTCTGATTCACCATCTCGAATCTATAAGTGCTATTCCGTCAAACTCATTACGGAATCACCCACAGAGTTATACTGACGTATAGCCCTTATACCTCGAGTCTTCACTCGCTCCACTTGGATTAACGACCTAACGTTATTTGGAATCGATGTGGTTTTCGGATATCCAAATATGGAAACCCGATCCCGGTCTCATCGAAATCCAAAGCGTGTCTTATTAAGGCCAAGTTGTTTTAATTTTAAAAAACAATTCAATTCATTATCTAAATATACACAGATAGATAATTCACAACACAATAGATAATCAGCCTTATCATTATCAACAGATAGTTCATATCATAATCAGATAATTCATACTATCATCCAAAAGCAACCAATGCATCCATATCACATACACTACTCATCTCATAATTGAGATTACAAACCATACCAGGCAACTAATACCATTCATCTAACATAAGCAATGATCTAATGATCACACTTTCTATAATTAATTTAAAATGAATTAAATCAATTACTCAATCTCTAGTTAATTTAAAATGAATTAAATTAATTTCTTCATCATTAATTCTACTTAACTTAACCATCCATTGATTACAAATCAATTTATAAATAATCATTCAATTAATCATTACTGATTAACTATCTCTAATTACAATAAGTAATTAGCTTATAAGTTGATTACACAAGTTAATTACTTAATTAATTACATTAGTAATTAATCTAAAACCAATCCCTACATATATATTAATCACCCTTGATTAATAATCATTCAGTAATTAACTACATTAATTACTCAACCCAATAATTAATTATTCTTAATTAATTATTTAATTAATCCCCTTGATTAATTTCAAAGTAATTTAAATCCAAATTACTTCTATATTAAATAACTTTAATTACATCCTGTAATTATTAATTAATTACTTCCTTAAGTAATTACAAATTCATTAATTACATAAGTAATTATCAAAAAATCCACAATTGTTTAAATTAATTAAACTTAATTAATTAATCTAAACAAATCATATTAACCTTAATTAATTACATTAAGTAATTAATTCACTAATTACTTTCTTAAGTAATTTAATCTAACAATTGATTATTAATTAATTAATCTAATTAATTATCAAAAATTAATCACATTAATTAATTGTTAATGACTTCATTAATCATTTCTTAATTACTTAATTAAGGATTACTTAAATTAATCATCATTAGTTATTAAGTAATTAATATTCAATTACTATTTAATTAATCTCTAATTATTAATTAACTAAGTGTTAATTAAAAACTTAATTACCATTAATCACTTGATTAAATAAATCTTAATCATAAATTAAAATTTAGTTAACTATCCTTAATTATAGATTAATTAAACTTAATTAATTAATCTCAAATCAAATTAAAAATCATTAATTATTTAATTAAACTTCCACGTTATTAATTAATTAAATAATTAATATTCATCTTAATTACCTTCATAATTAATGAATCCAATCATTAAACATTTATTTATCTTTTAGATAAATATTTCTTATTTAATTAAGCATTTAAAAACAAAATGTTTTTAAATTTACATTAAATTCCAATTTAACATTTCTTTTAAACTTAAAGACTCAAATTTATTTAAAATAAGATTTTAAAACAATACGACTAAATCTTATATGTTTACAAGAAACATATACTTTGTTAATAAGTTTAAAAAGAATTTAAATTTCAATTCAAATCAAATTCAAACAAATTTAAAAAAAAAACTTTAACATTTGAAATTCAACTTTCAAACTTATTTTAGCTTTAAACTCTTTCTATAATTTATACCTTTAATTCAAATGCAAATCATTTGAAAACAATTTAAATTTAAATCTTTAATTTAAAAACTGAAATCTAAATTTTAAATCCAGATTTAAAAACTCAGATTTCAATTCATTTGAACTTCTAATTTTAAATACATACCCTTCCAATTCAATATGCAAAACAACAATGCATTTACACTTGAGAGTTTAACATCAAATTTGAATTTGAAACACAATTACTTTCAAACCTCTGATAAATTAAATTTGAATTCATATTCAAATTTCAAACTTAATCTCAGTTTTAAACCTACACCTGCAAATTTTAAACTTTATCTTAATACTTAAAATAGAAAACAGTTTTCTGTTTATTTTAAAACTTAAACTTTGAAATTTCCAGAACTTAAATAATTTCAAAAGAACAGGATTTCAACTTATTCAAATTCCTATTTGAATTCAGTTTAAAAACCTAAGCCACAATTTCAGTTGCACCTTAATTCAAATTTTTAAAAAATCTGGAAACAGTTTTCTGTTTCCCCTTTCTCTCTTTCTATATTTTTTAACCAATTTGAAATTCTGCATTTAAATTTATTACAAAATAATAATTCAAACAATTTGAATTCATTTTCAGACTCTAGTTAGAATTCTAAGTTCAAAGTTTCAAATTAAATTTAAACTTCATTTTTAAAATTTCTAAAACAGAACAGAACAGTTCTGTTGTATAAAAGCCTGAAAACAAAAATACTCTGAACACCCTATTGACCTCGAGACAAAACCCTTGTTACTTCGAGTTTCCCTTCCAAAAATCTCGAGACCAACCCGAGTCAATTATCTCTACAACCCAACAAACATTCAAAACCTGAAACAGACCAATACCCAGTCTTTCCCCAACCTGTCAACGGCGACCCTGCGCGCCTCCGACCACCATTTCCACCTAAACTTCGGCGAAAGCTTCATCAACACACCACCTACCAATTCCCAAAACAGCTTCTAACTCGATGCACTGAGGAGTACACAATCGACCACAAAACAGTATCCCAAATAAACTAGGGTTCCTCAACTAAAATCCCAAATTAAAGTCTCAAACTTGAATTGCAAACCCATTCAATAATTTTCTTATGATTTATGATGGATAAACCATCACCAGAAACAATTTCAACCAAGCTAAAACCATGTATCAACTGTACTAAGCAAATATGTAAAATACAGTACTTTCAAAACTGCATTTCCAACTCTTTTCTAAAAATTTATATTTTGAACTAAAAAATCATGTTTAGTATAGGGTTTCACTTTACATTACTTATTTATCAAATTCTCATACTTGAATTCTTGCTAATTTTAATGTTTGCTCAACTGTTTATAATCCAAAGATAATAATTTACAGCAACTTTGAAAATTAAATAAAAATATCATTGTACAGAAAACTGCATGCACACATATATATTCATAAATAAAAATAGTCACTGCAAATTTCATAAATTATATCCATTTCAGATTAAAGCATGCAATCAACCTACTTAAATTTTTGAAAAGAGGAGTTACTCACCATATTTCCCAAAAATGCAGAGCCCATTCCATTGCAGATTTGAAATGCAGTCCCTTATAATCTTTGATTGTTGCTTTTTAAAACATGGAGGCTTGTTGAATGTTTTAAAGATGATGCTTGCTTCAAAATGATGCATGCAGGTACAACTTGTATTTGTAGTTTCAGATCCAAATTGTCTTGAAAACATGAATGCAGACCTCTTTGTTTCAGATGCTTAGAAATGCAGAGCTTCAACTTGATTTATAATTGCATGTAGGCCTTCAAACTTGATGAAGATTGAACAGAGCTTTTGTTTTCATATGCAAGAACATGCAGGTCTTAAATTGTTGCATGCAGGTTGTAATTTTGGAAAAGAGGAATTAAATGCATATGTCATCAGGTTTGAGAAATGCAGTTTTGAAGTATTGCAACATGATTATGGATGTGGAAGAATGAAATTTGGTGTATGCAGATTTGTAAATGGTTGAGAATGGAATTTGGTTTTCTTTTATTAAGGAATGAAACCAAAAATGCAAATGAATAAATAAACAAGCTAATATGAATGAATGTAAATTTTCAGATTTTAAATGAATTAAAAGAAAAAGCAAATAAAATAGACACTTGTCATTTTAAAATAAACACTTGTTAGCTTAAGGTTTTAATATACAAACACTTGTCTCTTAGATTAATAAATATGTTTTATTAAAGTTAAATAAATATTAAACATTGTTAATTAAATCTTATACATAATTATGTTATCTAAATAATTCTCTAAAGAATAAAGCAAAGCATTATAACAATATACAAGTAATTCATTTGAAAAGAAACCTTTAAAACAAATTTATAAAAGAGCTTGTAACATAATTTAATATACAACTTGAATTAAAAATGAATTTGAAACTAATTAAAAACATTTATCTCATACTTAAAATCATATAGTATTTTAATTAAATATTTTTGAAAAGCTCAAATCAAAAAATAAATCACCATTTCTATTTTCAAAACATATTAAAATTATACTATACTAATTTAACTAAACAACTTATCTATTTAAAATATATACATAAATACATATACATTTATAAATAGGAAATAGATTTATTAACTCATTAAAAATAATTTCACAAATTAAATAATTAAATAAAGAAGATTATTTAAATCAAATCAAATTTATTAATCAAAATTATTAATTCAATATAAATTTAAACCCAGATTATTAAATTTATATTGTCCAAAATTCCGGGATGTTACAATCCTTCCCCCTTAAAAGAATTTCGTCCCCGAAATTTAAAACAAAGGCAATTTAATAATCTATTTACAGATTTTATTTTAAAACACAGCATATGTTAAACATATGCCAACAACCAAAGCAACCAATTCACACAATCAGAATAAATCTAATTATCCAAAAGAATTTTGGATAAAACTTCACGAGTTTCCCCGGTATATATATATATATATCGGGATACTCGCTCTATAAAATACAATCAATCATTACTACTAAGCTATAGAGCTCCTAACAACAATTCTATACAGAATATCAGACTACAAACGAGTCTGACTCAACAAACAAACCATCCTAAACTGCTAGTTCTAAAACCAGAAATATCAAACACGAACTCCCTCAGAGATACGCGAAACACCCTGAATCCTAGTTATCCAAACTGACAATCCAGTTCTAGGAAAATCAAACACTGATCTTACCAACTCAGAATACTCAGCCAAACTCAGCCACAACACCGGTAGACTCACTTCTTATTCTTGTTCCAAAGAAAACACCTTCGGAAATATCCATAGTCACTACATCTCATCACGCAGCTACTAATTTCTGAGATATCAAGATACCATCACTTGCTTGCTTCTGCCCAAACGACAGATCCAAACTCAATTCTGCACTTCAAAGATGAACTCCGAACCTTAACAGGTTACCTTCAGAGATCGATGAAGTCCTTCATCACAACAGAACTCACTCGAGACGGTATTAGGTCTACAGTCTCGACAAATACACTTCCAACCTCATCCATCAAACTCCAACCAATGGTAGTCGTGTTACACACACTTCTACCTCATCTACCTTTATAACTTATATTGGAAAACTTGAACAGGTAATCCAACAAATAGGTAGAAATATATATATATATATATATATTAAAAATTACAAATACGTTCTCTCAAGATAGACACCACTACAGAGCCTAGGTATTCACTCAACCTAACGCTCCCTAAAGAAAGACACACTTCAGAGCCTAGGTATTCACTCAACCTACAGCTCTGATACCAAGCTGTCACGACCCGACTTTCACTCCCGGAAAATCGCGTCATGAATTAAGAAAGAAAGGGATAGAAAAGAGAAAAGAAAGAAGAGAAGAAGAAACAACACAAGAATCTCAACAGCGGAAACGAATAAATTATATTAATAACAAAGTATTACATAGTATACATCAAATATCAGAGTACACAGACATATACAACACATACTAGACAGTTATAAACACCTGTCTAGTTATTACAACTCAATACAAATAGAACACTCAGAGATACAAAACACAGCGGAACTACATAACTATACGCGGAAGCCTCCTGCTCCATATGCTCCTCCACAATTCGTCAAAGCTAATCCTGAATCCTAACCTGAATTCCCTTGGCTACCCGTAAAAATTTGAGTACCCAAGAGTTAAAGAAAAACAGAAATAACTCCGGGTCAGACATGGGTCTGGTGTGAGTAACAGGTTAAAGTTGCTTAACTTTAAAAAACCTTTGAAAAGAAAAGGTATCACGTAAGACTTCCCACACATAAACATGGAAAAGTTTTTACCTTACGCTAACCAAAACATTTGATAGGAAATCAGATGATATTATAATAGTGTCTAGGGTTTTCAAATAAAATATAGAAATAGCTGAAATGCTTACATCTCACATTCCAACATAGTTGGGCACAACTAATACGTACGGCACTTATTGGATTTTGGATTCCATCAATGGCAGGGCTACTGGGGTACCGCCCGTCACAGTACGTGGCCTAGATCACCGTACCGAGGAGCCACCCTAACTCCCCTGCAACACAAAGCCGGACCCGTTCCTTACTGAACAGTTCCAAATAAGACAACCCCGACGGTTGTCATGATCAACCGTCCCACACAGCCGAAATATAAAGGGACCTCTAGACAGGGGTAAATCTTACTCTCAAGTGGGGGCTACCCACGAAGCTTTGCTGCACCTCCCCTGTTTTAGCCATTCCCGGTTGATGAGGCTTGAGGTTACGATTACCTTTATAGAACACAACACTTAGAATGCTCATCGTCCACCTGACGATGTTCTGAAAGCATTCAATCCATACAAGTTCGTTCCGGGTTCGAACGAAACCGAAGGCATTATCTCGTTACACTCATATTGGAATCACCCTCAGAGTTAACGACAATAACCCTTGCACTCTGATTCACCATCTCGAATCTATAAGTGCTATTCCGTCAAACTCATTACGGAATCACCCACAGAGTTATACTGACGTATAGCCCTTATACCTCGAGTCTTCACTCGCTCCACTTGGATTAACGACCTAACGTTATTTGGAATCGATGTGGTTTTCGGATATCCAAATATGGAAACCCGATCCCGGTCTCATCGAAATCCAAAGCGTGTCTTATTAAGGCCAAGTTGTTTTAATTTTAAAAAACAATTCAATTCATTATCTAAATATACACAGATAGATAATTCACAACACAATAGATAATCAGCCTTATCATTATCAACAGATAGTTCATATCATAATCAGATAATTCATACTATCATCCAAAAGCAACCAATGCATCCATATCACATACACTACTCATCTCATAATTGAGATTACAAACCATACCAGGCAACTAATACCATTCATCTAACATAAGCAATGATCTAATGATCACACTTTCTATAATTAATTTAAAATGAATTAAATCAATTACTCAATCTCTAGTTAATTTAAAATGAATTAAATTAATTTCTTCATCATTAATTCTACTTAACTTAACCATCCATTGATTACAAATCAATTTATAAATAATCATTCAATTAATCATTACTGATTAACTATCTCTAATTACAATAAGTAATTAGCTTATAAGTTGATTACACAAGTTAATTACTTAATTAATTACATTAGTAATTAATCTAAAACCAATCCCTACATATATATTAATCACCCTTGATTAATAATCATTCAGTAATTAACTACATTAATTACTCAACCCAATAATTAATTATTCTTAATTAATTATTTAATTAATCCCCTTGATTAATTTCAAAGTAATTTAAATCCAAATTACTTCTATATTAAATAACTTTAATTACATCCTGTAATTATTAATTAATTACTTCCTTAAGTAATTACAAATTCATTAATTACATAAGTAATTATCAAAAAATCCACAATTGTTTAAATTAATTAAACTTAATTAATTAATCTAAACAAATCATATTAACCTTAATTAATTACATTAAGTAATTAATTCACTAATTACTTTCTTAAGTAATTTAATCTAACAATTGATTATTAATTAATTAATCTAATTAATTATCAAAAATTAATCACATTAATTAATTGTTAATGACTTCATTAATCATTTCTTAATTACTTAATTAAGGATTACTTAAATTAATCATCATTAGTTATTAAGTAATTAATATTCAATTACTATTTAATTAATCTCTAATTATTAATTAACTAAGTGTTGATTAAAAACTTAATTACCATTAATCACTTGATTAAATAAATCTTAATCATAAATTAAAATTTAGTTAACTATCCTTAATTATAGATTAATTAAACTTAATTAATTAATCTCAAATCAAATTAAAAATCATTAATTATTTAATTAAACTTCCACGTTATTAATTAATTAAATAATTAATATTCATCTTAATTACCTTCATAATTAATGAATCCAATCATTAAACATTTATTTATCTTTTAGATAAATATTTCTTATTTAATTAAGCATTTAAAAACAAAATGTTTTTAAATTTACATTAAATTCCAATTTAACATTTCTTTTAAACTTAAAGACTCAAATTTATTTAAAATAAGATTTTAAAACAATACGACTAAATCTTATATGTTTACAAGAAACATATACTTTGTTAATAAGTTTAAAAAGAATTTAAATTTCAATTCAAATCAAATTCAAACAAATTTAAAAAAAAAATTTAACATTTGAAATTCAACTTTCAAACTTATTTTAGCTTTAAACTCTTTCTATAATTTATACCTTTAATTCAAATGCAAATCATTTGAAAACAATTTAAATTTAAATCTTTAATTTAAAAACTGAAATCTAAATTTTAAATCCAGATTTAAAAACTCAGATTTCAATTCATTTGAACTTCTAATTTTAAATACATACCCTTCCAATTCAATATGCAAAACAACAATGCATTTACACTTGAGAGTTTAACATCAAATTTGAATTTGAAACACAATTACTTTCAAACCTCTGATAAATTAAATTTGAATTCATATTCAAATTTCAAACTTAATCTCAGTTTTAAACCTACACCTGCAAATTTTAAACTTTATCTTAATACTTAAAATAGAAAACAGTTTTCTGTTTATTTTAAAACTTAAACTTTGAAATTTCCAGAACTTAAATAATTTCAAAAGAACAGGATTTCAACTTATTCAAATTCCTATTTGAATTCAGTTTAAAAACCTAAGCCACAATTTCAGTTGCACCTTAATTCAAATTTTTAAAAAATCTGGAAACAGTTTTCTGTTTCCCCTTTCTCTCTTTCTATATTTTTTAACCAATTTGAAATTCTGCATTTAAATTTATTACAAAATAATAATTCAAACAATTTGAATTCATTTTCAGACTCTAGTTAGAATTCTAAGTTCAAAGTTTCAAATTAAATTTAAACTTCATTTTTAAAATTTCTAAAACAGAACAGAACAGTTCTGTTGTATAAAAGCCTGAAAACAAAAATACTCTGAACACCCTATTGACCTCGAGACAAAACCCTTGTTACTTCGAGTTTCCCTTCCAAAAATCTCGAGACCAACCCGAGTCAATTATCTCTACAACCCAACAAACATTCAAAACCTGAAACAGACCAATACCCAGTCTTTCCCCAACCTGTCAACGGCGACCCTGCGCGCCTCCGACCACCATTTCCACCTAAACTTCGGCGAAAGCTTCATCAACACACCACCTACCAATTCCCAAAACAGCTTCTAACTCGATGCACTGAGGAGTACACAATCGACCACAAAACAGTATCCCAAATAAACTAGGGTTCCTCAACTAAAATCCCAAATTAAAGTCTCAAACTTGAATTGCAAACCCATTCAATAATTTTCTTATGATTTATGATGGATAAACCATCACCAGAAACAATTTCAACCAAGCTAAAACCATGTATCAACTGTACTAAGCAAATATGTAAAATACAGTACTTTCAAAACTGCATTTCCAACTCTTTTCTAAAAATTTATATTTTGAACTAAAAAATCATGTTTAGTATAGGGTTTCACTTTACATTACTTATTTATCAAATTCTCATACTTGAATTCTTGCTAATTTTAATGTTTGCTCAACTGTTTATAATCCAAAGATAATAATTTACAGCAACTTTGAAAATTAAATAAAAATATCATTGTACAGAAAACTGCATGCACACATATATATTCATAAATAAAAATAGTCACTGCAAATTTCATAAATTATATCCATTTCAGATTAAAGCATGCAATCAACCTACTTAAATTTTTGAAAAGAGGAGTTACTCACCATATTTCCCAAAAATGCAGAGCCCATTCCATTGCAGATTTGAAATGCAGTCCCTTATAATCTTTGATTGTTGCTTTTTAAAACATGGAGGCTTGTTGAATGTTTTAAAGATGATGCTTGCTTCAAAATGATGCATGCAGGTACAACTTGTATTTGTAGTTTCAGATCCAAATTGTCTTGAAAACATGAATGCAGACCTCTTTGTTTCAGATGCTTAGAAATGCAGAGCTTCAACTTGATTTATAATTGCATGTAGGCCTTCAAACTTGATGAAGATTGAACAGAGCTTTTGTTTTCATATGCAAGAACATGCAGGTCTTAAATTGTTGCATGCAGGTTGTAATTTTGGAAAAGAGGAATTAAATGCATATGTCATCAGGTTTGAGAAATGCAGTTTTGAAGTATTGCAACATGATTATGGATGTGGAAGAATGAAATTTGGTGTATGCAGATTTGTAAATGGTTGAGAATGGAATTTGGTTTTCTTTTATTAAGGAATGAAACCAAAAATGCAAATGAATAAATAAACAAGCTAATATGAATGAATGTAAATTTTCAGATTTTAAATGAATTAAAAGAAAAAGCAAATAAAATAGACACTTGTCATTTTAAAATAAACACTTGTTAGCTTAAGGTTTTAATATACAAACACTTGTCTCTTAGATTAATAAATATGTTTAATTAAAGTTAAATAAATATTAAACATTGTTAATTAAATCTTATACATAATTATGTTATCTAAATAATTCTCTAAAGAATAAAGCAAAGCATTATAACAATATACAAGTAATTCATTTGAAAAGAAACCTTTAAAACAAATTTATAAAAGAGCTTGTAACATAATTTAATATACAACTTGAATTAAAAATGAATTTGAAACTAATTAAAAACATTTATCTCATACTTAAAATCATATAGTATTTTAATTAAATATTTTTGAAAAGCTCAAATCAAAAAATAAATCACCATTTCTATTTTCAAAACATATTAAAATTATACTATACTAATTTAACTAAACAACTTATCTATTTAAAATATATACATAAATACATATACATTTATAAATAGGAAATAGATTTATTAACTCATTAAAAATAATTTCACAAATTAAATAATTAAATAAAGAAGATTATTTAAATCAAATCAAATTTATTAATCAAAATTATTAATTCAATATAAATTTAAACCCAGATTATTAAATTTATATTGTCCAAAATTCCGGGATGTTACAAATTAACTGAGTGAGATTAACTCACCTTTGCTCTTAAAATTTGCAGACCATTCCAATCCACTTTTAATCCAGCTTGTTTCTCTATTTTAGACCTTGTATAACATTACGTGATTTATTAATATCTGAACTAATTGAATAATCAATTATCATTTATTAATTTAATCTAAACTAATAATTTTATTTCAAACTAATTTCCTATAATAAACAATCCTTAGTAACTAAAAATTTAAGTAAGTTTTTTAGATGAGTTAATAACCATAATACATCATTTCTTTGTTTATAAATAAACTAGTAAATTTAAAAACGGGTATTCATACATACATACATACATACATACATACATACATACATACATACATACATACATACATATATATTTGAAACTACTTATACTTATAGAAGTGAACCATAGTTTTCAAAAACCTGAATTTTACATAAAGCTTTAACATTTAAAATTCCTATATTCAAAATCTTATATATATATATATATATATATATCCTTCCTGTTTACTTATATATATTTATTTATATCTTTATGCAGTTTAAACTCTATCAACATTTACCTTACTTTCCTGTTCACTTTATGCAGTAAATTTACTTTGCTGTTTATATACCTATGTATTACTTTTAAATTAAACAGAAGTTTATTACTTAAATCATAACTGTGTTATATTTTTTGACCTACATATTTTTTTATTAAATTCTAAAATAAAATCTCCTTCAGATATGTATGTATGTATGTGTGTGTGTGTGTGTGTATATATATATATATATATATTAAATAGATATGATCTTATATCACTGCATATATGTTAACTGACATATCTATCCAGTAAAAAAACGATGAAGTATTATACCTTCATCTCAGCAAGCACCACCGAGTCGACCATCGCCCATGCGCCACCGACGATTCTCGCTCGAACCCCTGATCTGGTCAGAGATGTGCTCGCGACCATGCCCCATCCTAATTTTCAACGACTTCGAACAAGAACGACTTCGATCGCGACTCCCCATCTGTAAGCCGTAGCTCCGCCTTTCGCTCGTGTGCACGAGAGTTCCAGAAGTCGTGTCTCAACCAACCCTAGTTTGCGACTCCCGATCGCGATTGTGAATCGAACGAGGCTAGGTAAACGGTGGATCTCGATTTGGAGTGAATCGATTTCGATTCGTTTTAGAAACGAAGTCCCCATTAGATCTAAAAAAACGATTTCGTTTGAAAACAATTATATGGATAAAGAACTGGAACGAGTTTTTTTAAACTGTCGTGTAAAAGAAATGGGGGACAAGAGAAGACGTTTGCGTGCTGAAGAGAACACGATTTGATCCTTGCGTAAAGCAGAAGGACTACAGTGATTGCATAAAAGTTTTGACGTTGATAGAAAGTGGGTTGTAGTTGAAATAGTTTGACCCATCAATTTATATGTATTACATATTTAAATTTGAAATTTAAATTGTCTCGAAATCGTAGCTCAAAATCTCGACCTCCTATCGACGCGTGCCGCTAGGCGTTTATAACGTTATACCCCTATTCTGAAAGCAATGGAAAAGGTTTCGAGTGCTAATTCGATCGTATGGAGAAGATAGCTTTTTGGACCCAGTTATTATATTGAATTCGATATAAATTTCAACGCGTTTACATACCATACTCTCACATAACAACTTCAAACTCTACGAAAATTGAAATCCGATAGTAATGCAATATTACAGATCCAATGGAACTGGTTTTGTCGAAATCCGAGACTGTGCCTCGAAAGATTATTTTTAAATTAAATTTTAAACTATAAAATTTTTAAACTGAACAAACCACTGTTAGTTCCAATTTTACAACTCCTGTTATCTATAGTGTTATCAGTATAAATTTTATAAGCCTTCAAATTATTTCCAACAGGCTTAAAACTGAAGATTCAACATTTTACCCAACTTAAATTATTTAAGTTCATAATTTAATTATCAATAATTAGTGATATTTGAATGCAGTTAAAAATTAACATTTAAATATTTAAAATTAATTAAATATTCCAATTTCAAACACTCAAAAATTTCGAGTCGTCACATAATCCAGGTCGTTACATTTCTCCCTTCTTAAAAGAATTTCGTCCCCGAAATTGCTAAAGCGGAAAGAATGCTCCAAACCCGCTAACTTATCAGAATCCACTTAGTGAAAACTCGATACGTCACCTTTCAAATCTTTTAATTCCAGTCAAAAAAAATTGTTTCAACTCTAGTTCCAAAATCATTTATACCCATTTACAATTTGAAATCAATTTGTCATTAACGGAAAAAAAAATTCCAAAAAAAATTTAAAAATTTCTTAACTCCTTAAACTTTCGAATTTTTTTGGCAAAGTCCCCCACGTACGGAGGACCTTTTGCAATATGACAGGTGAGATAAATATATATACGTCGACCCATTCGAAAAACAATATATATATATATATATATCAATATTTATATTTTCATTCTTTTATTGCGTAGGCATACCTTTATTTAGCGTTTTCAAGCAAGCGCCTTATTCATTTTGCAATTTGCACGACCAAAGTCTAGCCAAAAGGTCTCCACGTACTCGTACTTACTCAATCTGACATGTAAGTACCAATATATGAAATTTAATAACACCCCACTTATTCAAACGGTTACACACATAAGTTTCCTAAGTAATGTATGTTAAACAACTTATATATAAGCAATTATAAGGTTCCGAAACTTAGTTAATTTTTTTTAACGAATCCATACATTATTTCATTCCATTCGGAATGATTTTTCAACCAAATTGCTTATATTCAATTTTACAATTATGCTGAAAAAATTATTATTCATTCCAAGTTGATTAAAAATCTATTCATTCACTTCTATTAATTTATAGAATTTTATTTACTTCCGTTTACGTCAAACGACAAATTTTCTTATGCAAATTCGGTGATGTTCATTCAAATAACCAATCACTTAAGCTTATAGCAATTTTAAATTGATTTCAACTCAAATTTTATTTTATTCTATTTAATTTATAATTGATTCCGATCAATTCATTTTACATTCTATTTAAATTCAACTCGATTTATTCAAATCCATTTTATTTAGCTCGAAAACATTCCATGCTATCTTATTTAATAGCCATTTCAAAAACTTACTCGTAGCCAAGCTTCTATATTAACTTAAGTTAGTTTATTTACTTAAATCTTTTCAATCGAAAAACCAAAGTTCGTTTCTTTTGCGACCAAATTTTGTTTTCATTTTTTGATAAATTATCACTCAATAAATTCCATCCAATTTTACAAACAAATTCAACTAGCTTATCCACTTCACCCATTTCAAATTTTAATTCCATATTCAATTCCATTTTTGAATTCATTTAATTATTATCAAGGCCTTTCACAATTTGTTTATACTCAAATTGGATTTATTTGCAACTCAACCCTTTTCTATTTCAATCCAATTCCTTTTCATTAGACACTATTTCAATCATATTTAATTTACTAATAATCTATGTCGAATTTTATTTATATACTCGAGTTTCATTTTCAAATTCCATTTTCAACTAACAATCCAATATTATTTAACTGAGTTAAATCCCATTAACATATTCAATCAACAAATTTATTTAGGTAATTAGCTCACTTCAAATTTTTAAATCAATATTTGATTTTTATTTCAAAATCACTTCAATTATTTATCTTGAGTTCAATTTTATTTTATAACTCGGGTTTTGATTTTTATTTCCTTCACCAAAATATCAAACAATTTTTTTGCGCTTTCTACTCCACTTTTAAATTTTTAAAAGCTACACAACTTATTTTTTCCTCAATTCATAAATTCTACCCTTGAGTATATTCACATTTTATTTTTATCTTTAACCTAAAATTATACACTTAATTATAGCCCAAGCATATTTTATTCAATTCATTTCAACTTTTATGAGCTATTCCAATTTATTTATTCCAATTCAATTTTCATTTAAATTACTTTTATTTATTTAAGTTAAATTAAATTCAATTTTATTTTTCAATCCAATTTTATTTTTATTTTCCAATTCAATTCATTCACGTTCCAATTTAATCCATTTAACTAGTCTACTTCACTAATTTATATCATTCAAATCACCATCAATTAAATTTCAAAATTTAATTTCTTCAACTTAATCTAAGTTAAATTTCACTTGAACCTTTTCACTTGTAATTTTAATTCCAAAATTTAATCTCCATATTTTTCTTCAAAATCATTCACCAATTATAAGTTTATAACTTATCTCTTGGTGATCTCTAAATTATTTAAATAAGGATTTCAGAACTCAATCCCCAGTATTTATTTTAAATCATTTGAAATAGAAAATATTCCAAAATTACACATTTTAAATCTAAACCAAACCTGATTTTTATCCAAACAAATTCCCTTTGGAATTTTCGAAACAAAACGTGTTTTTTTTCCAAAATCTCCATATCAAACCACATTGGTAGTAATTCGTCACATAGAAACCCAAAAATGAATACCGATGATGCTACAGTCATCACCAGGATTATTTTCAAGCAATCGAAGTGAGTTCAGTGCTATTTTCACTTTCAAAAATCTATTTAAAAACATTTTCTATTAAAGAGTATTTACAAAATATTAATGCTATAATTTATTTCAAATTACTTTTGTGATATCCTGGAAATTTGGGCAATATAAATTTAATAATCTATGTTATAAATTTAATTTGATTTGATAATTTTAATAACAAATTAGGAATTTGATTTAATAATCATGTTTTAATAAATATTTAAATTGAAAGATTTTATCTTTTTAAAGTAAATAAACTGTTTCTTTTTATAATATATATATTTGTATATATTGTAAATTGATAAATTTTTATTTTTGAATTTAGTAAATGAATTGATTTTCTAATTTTAGTTTATTTTTAGTAAATTAAAAATTTGATTTAAGAATTGGCTTTTCAAATCAATGTAATAAATAATGTTATAGTTTATACTATGATAAATCTTATTTGTTTTAAAATTTTATTTAGCTTACAAAAATATGAATTTAAAATAGATAAATATAGATACTAAGTTTTATTTTATATATATATGGGTTAAAATACAAATCTCAAAATAATCTTAATTTTTTATAATCTCTTTTACAAAATTATTTAATATTGTTTAATTTGTTATTTTTAAATAAAAATTTTAATACTCAAGTTCTTATGAACATAAATAGATTTTGTACGGAATAAAATTGTTGTTTTAATTTTAATAGAATTATATATGCATATATATATATATATAACTTGATTATTAAAATTTGATTTGATAAATTAATTTAAAGTTCGAATTTAATGTTTTAAAGAATAAATACTTAAAAGTATTTGAATAGGCTTTTATTTATAAAATTTGTTTGTTTTGTTTTTCTATAAAGAAAAGAGATAAAACTCATTTGTATATTACTTAAGAAATAAAATAGATGTAAAAGCTTATAAACAATTTTAAATTAAAATTTAAATACTTAGATTATATGTGTAAGTTTCTTAAGATACAAATTGACATGTGTTAGTCATATAATAAACTTAAGTGACAAATGTCAAAAAGTGAACAAGTGTAATGTGTGAAGACCACGATTTTTCGTTGCCGAAAAATCGAATCGTTATGATTTAAGAAGAAGAAAAAGGTAGAAGAAGAGAGAAAAACAGATAGAATAGAACAGAAAGAAATAACAGAACAACATCAGAATCTAACAATTCGCAGCGGAACAACATATAATAGGTAAATGCATAATCTTTAAACAAAGAACTATATCAGTTATTACATTTCATCATATTACATTACATTACATTACATCATCAGAGTGTACAACAACAAACAAAAAGCGGAAAAGAAATACTATATACTATTTAATACGTCATGCTATTCAGCTTGCCTCCAGCAACTCCTGAATTCCAGAATATCCTGTTAACCAAACTCTAGACTGCCCGTGTGGAAATTGGTGGGCACCCAAGGTTTAGGAAGGAAAACAATAAACTCCGAGTCAGTCATGTGACTGGTGTGAGAACTTAAAACAGTTTATCTTTAAAACAAAATAGAGGAATATTTTTAAAGTCAATTCGCAATGCTTTTTAAAAAATGAGACTACCATAAGGCCTCCCGCACACACACACAATGCAAACGCAGAATCGGAGGAGATTTCTCCTTATGATAGTCAAAGATGCTTGGTACGCATTAAAAAGAAACATTTGATATTATTACTAGTGCATAGTGTAGGAAAAAATTCATTTCGAAAATAAAGATATAAATCTTAGCCAGCATAGGCATTTCGCACTTATGCCTACTATAGCTACCATCCAAACAGTAGGGCGCCACCATAAGTGAATGAGAGGTTCTACAACTAAAACCGTACAAGATCGTATTGTTTCTTTGGATTTCTAACAAATGGTGCAACAACACGCATATTTGTTGATTTTTTATATTTAAATATTTTATTTAAATATTTTATCGATACTCGAAATTTAGTCCAAAAAGCTACTTTTTGCATACGGTCGAATTAGGACTCGGGACCACTCCCATTGAGTTTAAAATGCCGTTTGCAACCTTTTCGAGTATAAGCTTCGATATGTTTGGAGAAAGTAGAATTTTGCTACTTTACACTTGGGCTTTGGGTTTAGGTTGGGTTCAGCCCAATGTTCTAACTAAATACCCCAAACTAAAACCCCCCCTCTTCATTCACTCCATCTTCCTCTAATTTCAATTCTAAAGATATTAATGGTGGAAGAGAATGGGAAATAGAAATCCAAAACCCTAGTTTCCATTTGCAAATCAATTTCTTGCTCCAAACTCAAGAAGAACCCATTGGTAAGCTTCTCTTCTTCTTCTCCAACTCTTTCTCTCTTTGATTTCAGAAAATTCCAAAACCTAATTTAGGAAATGTTTCCCTTTTTAGCTTAGAATCAAGCTTCTTGAGTTGAATTTGAAGAGTGGTTGATTCTCCTTTGCTTTCAAGCTTCTTTTTCCAATCGCTTGGGTTCAAAGGTGAGATTTTTATCTCACATCTATGCTTATATTTATCTTCGATTGTTAGGTATGAATTCCTAACACTTATTCGTGTGCATTTGCTTTTGGTTTGGAATGGTTTTGCGAATATTCCAATTTTGGTGTTTTGAAAGCCAAATTCTTAAAAACCATAGCTTTGATGTTCAAATGTGTTTTTTGTGATGCAACAAGGAGCTTATAGGGCCGGGTAGTCGATAAGCATAAATCCTTAGTGCCGATGCTCGTACGGTTGCAATTTGGTAGTGATTGGCCATTGTATTGAATGGGCTTTGAAGGGACTGGGAACAGGTTCGGCCGATCGAGCCCTATGGCCGGTCGACCGACCTGCTACTATGGTGCATAGGCACCTTTCTATCTCTGGTCCGGTCGACTGGCTACAGGGCTCCGCCGACCGACCTGCTTCCCGAGACTATTTTGGAACAGGGTCCGGTCGACCGAGCTCTGTAGCCAGCCGACCGACCTGTTGCATTTATGCCTATTTCGCCTAGTTGCTTGAATTTCCAACTTTAATCGATTCGCGTTGTTTCCTATTTGTTGTTATCATTTATTATGACTTTGATGACCCCTTTTTAGGGATTTTTGAATATCCCTTTCGATGGATTCTTTATCAGTTTCGTTGGATTTTTATTCACATCTTCGTATGTGAATTTTAGTGATTGATTGTTCCTACAATCTTCTTTGTGATTTGTCACTTTAAAAATATAAAGGTTTCTATACTAGTAGTAAATATCAAAACTCTTTCTTCAAATGATTTCAACACCATTTTATAACAAAGCTCGTTCTCTCAAACTGATTTCCAATCTATTAGTATATACAAACCTTTACCTCACTCGTATGAGAAATCTAATTAAACGACTTGGTAAAACGAGTGGTATGAAACGCTCGCGTTTACTTCGTCGGTTAATTCTTGGACTTGTTCGATTGAATCTCTTGTGACAATTTTCTAGTGGAAATCTACAATTTGTTCGTAAATATTTAAGTTAAGCTAGTGGTTATGGGACATGAAGCTAAGCTCATATATTTACTAACTTACTGTAATTGACACTTCTTGATGATCATGACGATCATTTTTGTGATTTAGACTAGCAATGTGCGATGTCTCTTTGTTTGCGAGGGAGACTAAACCCCATTTTGTGGAGTTTCGACTCCAATTGATGGGGTAGCACCCCATGGTCTTCGGGCCGTTCGTGTGTCAAAAATTAATGGCTAGCTACCATGAGATAGCGTCTCGTTCGTGTGATACATATGTTGGTGAGTTTTCATGCTCCCGTTCGTGTGATAGGCCTCCCCCCTATTTTGTGTGATTTCTGGATTTCGTTTGTCGAATTCTGGAACTTTCTTCTTCACCTATTTTTGTGATTTCTATTAATATGATTTATCAATTTTTGTGCATAGGTGAATTCGTGTGTCATTGACTGGATTTCTTGAGATGATTTCTAGAATTTATGCTTCACCAATTTTCGTGATTTCCATTGATAAGTTTTATCAATATGTGTGCATTGGTGATTTCGTGTGTCATTGACTTTTGTGATTGACATTGATATAATCGTCAATATTTATGGTTTGGTGAACGAAATAAGGAGTATGACATTTCCTTTGATTCTTGTGTAGATTTGGTGATATTGGTTAATCTCTTGTTGATTTTCAATTACTTATATATATCACAGCTTGGCTTTGTGATTATTATGCGTTCAGTCATATCTCTTATTCTATATCGTTTCATCTGATATTTATAGTTAGACTGATCCGTTTATTATTTTCTTATTAAATAATACTCGGGTCAGACCGAGATATTACAGGTGCTTCAGCTTGACTTCTCACTTGGGATTGATTTCTCTGACTTTTGGTTAACTACTTAGATTAGTAGTTTTTGGATTGTATACAAATGAGATATAGACTCCATAATGTATACTTATTCTTTTGTGTAGTTCTTGTAACTATTCTTTTGTGTTCTTGCGGATCTTTTTAGACCGCTACTCTGATTTACACTTTCATGTGTTAATTATTCATTCACATCTTCTTCCGCCTTTATGATGTGAATTATCTGTGACTGATTTATGTTATGCTTATTTCTATATTTGTTTCCGGAGGATTTATATAGCCACTGTGTAGTAGTTTTGAGTTTGTATCGGTATGTCGGATTTCCTCTGTTGAAATAAAATGCATGTTGTACTATCTGACATATCGGTGCTCGCACAAAGAAATTAAATGGATGGTCGCTCCTCAACAGTCTTATTCTCCATGCTAGTTGACAGCATTACACCGTAGTGTTCTTGGCTAGCGTGGGTATAGAGGTGGGGCGTCACAGCTTGGTATCAGAGCCAAACTTCGGAACAATATGGAATATTATAACAAGGATCATCGTCCTAAGTCCATCTTAGGAGTCGTGCTTTAGGATTTAATTCGAGTCTTCGTACCGATTCATCCTATTTTCCTTATGATTCCTTGTTTATCTATCAAGATTGCTTGATATTCAATTTGGCGAATAACCTTTTTCTTCTTCTTCTTCCTTTCTAAAGGAAGAGAAATGTCTAGACCAGGCCGCCCCAGAGCCATACCATCTAACACTCCACCCCAGGATGGAGTTTTTATGACTGCTCAACAACTTCTTGATTTAGTGACAAATGCTCAAGCAGCTGGAGCTAACCCGGAACCTACTCACCCAAAGTCGGGATTTGCACGCTTGTGCAGCGATTACACTAATTTGGGTGGGAGCCATTCAAAGGTTCCAAAACTATTATTGAAGTACAGGCTTGGCTAAGGTCATGCGATCGAATCTTTTCTCGCACGAATCTTGTTGACCTTCACCGAGTTCAGGTGACCCCTAGTATGCTTCGAGAAAGAGCATTGGACTGGTACGAACTTCTTATTTCTGAGACTAATGAAGCGGATCTCACCTGGGAGAAATTCCGGGAACGCTTCGAGTTGAAATTTGTACCAGAAGCAGAGAAAGTGACATTGGCTCGACGATTTATAGACCTTGTTCAAGGTGATTCTTCCGTGACCGATTATGTCGCCTCCTTCGAGTCGCTTTCTAAATACGGGGTTGAATACATCAACACCCCTTTAAAGAAGAACCAGAGGTTCGTCTATGGCTTAAACAAAAATCTCAAGAAGCCATTACTTCTAAAATTAGAAGTTTCTTTCGACCAACTCATTGATATCGCTTTTCGTCTTGAAGAGGCGGATAGGGAGAATGATGTTGAAGTGGTGGGTTCCAAACCAAACTTCAACAACAGGAAGAGGCCAAACAAATTCAAAGGCCCTTATCCCAATAAGAAAGGGAGGCAAGCAACTCCTGTTGAAAAGACCTTTTCC
Organism: Allium cepa; assembly: GCA_030765085.1. Lineage (NCBI taxonomy): Eukaryota > Viridiplantae > Streptophyta > Magnoliopsida > Asparagales > Amaryllidaceae > Allium > Allium cepa. The sequence goes on from CM060929.1 coordinate 68,548,030, forward strand.
TCCACTCAAGGGAATGCTATAATTGTGGTTCGAAAGACCATTTTGCGAACAAGTGTTCAAAGCCTCGTACTTGTCGCTATTGCAAGAGCCCGGACCATTTTATGCATGTATGTCCCAAACTTCAAAATAGGAAGGTGGGAAAGCTTAATGTTGCTCAAGCCCCTGGCAACACATCTCGTGGCCAAGGTATTTCTCATTCTATTCTGGATGGAATTATTTTATTTCGTGATCATCCTATTCGAGTTCTTTTTGATACGGGTGCGTCCCATTCTTTTATATCAAAAGAACTTGTTGATGCTTTTTCTTTGGATGTTTTGTGTCTAATGACTTCTTTGAGAATTGCGAATCCGGTTGGTGGATCCGCAACAACCAGTTTATTGTGTAAAGATGTCGAGATTATTTTGTGTGATTTTCCTTTCCTAGCCGATTTGCATGTCATGCGTTATTTAGGCTTTGGAATGATTTTGGGAATGGATTGGCTTAACCATTATGAAGCTCATATCCTATGTCCTGAGCGGACTATTCATCTTCGACATCCTCAATCTGTTAATCAGGTTTCTGTTAATCTTAAAGATTCAGATTCCAGTTTGGTTGCATCTTTATATTCTTTAAATCCTTGTGATGACGATGATGATGATGAGGGTGATATTATTTCTCTTATTCACGTCGTTCGTGAATTTTCCGACATATTCGAGCCCGTTTTAGGATTACCACCTAAGCGAGCAATTGAGTTCAGAATTAATCTCATTCCTGGAGCTCAACCTATCACTCGCCCTCCTTATCGTATGTCCAATAAAGAAAATGAGGAGATGCGTAAACAATTATCCGAATTTGAGATGAAGCAATTTATTCGCTCTAGTTCCTCGCCTTTGGAAGCTTCGGCTATTTTCGTGAAGAAATCCGATGGTACACTAAGGCTTTGCGTTGACTACCGCAAGCTTAATGATCTTACTATCAAGAATAAATATCCTTTACCTCGGATTGATGATCTATTCGATCAACTTAGTGGTGCTAGAGTCTTTTCACAATTAGACTTAGCTACTGGATTTCATCAGCTTCGTATTGCAGAGGATAGCATTCCTTTGACATCATTCCATACTCGTTATGGATCTTATGAATGGCTTGTTATGCCATTTGGTCTAACGAATTCTCCGGCTTATTTCGTTGACCTTATGAATCGAGTTTTCAAAGATTTTCTCGACCGGTTTGTTCTCATCTTTATTGATGGTATTCTTGTGTATTCTAAAACCGAGGAGAAGCATGAAAAACATCTTTGGATTGTGTTGGAAACTCTTAGGAGTAATCAATTGAAAGAAAAATTTTCTAAATGCCATTTTTGGCAATCTAGTGTGAAGTTTCTCAGTCATATTATATCCGAATTCGGAATTTCAGTAGATCCTTCAAAGATTGAAGCGATTCAAGATTGGAAGAGACCGGAGAATGTGACAGAGATTCATAGTTTTCTCGGATTGGCGGGTTATTACCGTCGGTTCATTAAAGACTTTTCTAAAATTGTCGTCCCTCTCACTGGCTTAACAAAGAAAGGTGTTGTTAACCCGGTTTCCTCTACGAGTTAAGGAGTCTACGAGATAAGGTCTACGACTTAAGGCCTTCACGGGTTAAAGAGTCTACGAGATAGGATCTACGACTTAAGGCCTCTACGGGTTAAAGAGTCTACGAGATAAGGTCTACGACTTAAGGCCTTCACGGGTTAAAGAGTCTACGAGATAGGATCTACGACTTAAGGCCTCTACGGGTTAAAGAGTCTACGAGATAAGGTCTACGACTTAAGGCCTTCACGGGTTAAAGAGTCTACGAGATAGGATCTACGACTTATGGCCTCCACGGGTTAAGGAGTCTACGAGATAAGGTCTACGACTTAAGGCCTTCACAATCTAAGAACATTACGGCCTGACGACCTAAGGTCTGCACAATCTTACTAGTTAAGGGTGGCACGACTTAAAGAAGTTTACGACTCAAAAGATAAGTCGTTCACGACTTGTGACGACATACGACTCATACTAACATCAAGGAAGGTTGCACTGGTTAACTCGTGAACGGCTCAGGACTTGTGTTATTCATCTAAATGGAAGCCTAGCTTTGGACCAAGCAGTGAGCTAATCCAGTAGGTCGGCCGCAACCTACTATGAGTCGAGAACGGGTTATGGCTCATCATGAGTCGTGTACGAGTCATGACCTAGTTCCGAGAAATGCCTATAAATACGATCCTAGCTCCAACTAGAAAGGGACCTTTTGGCTCATTTTCTTCAAACGCCGTTACTCTGCTGCATTCCAAACCAATCCAATCCAACACTTGAAGCTCTCAAGACATTAAGAACGCTACAAACAACTTCAAGAAGAGATCACATACATCCAACATGGATTCGAAAACTCTCATCTTCATCGAAGTTTAAGCTACTTGTTCTAAGTCTCTTGTAATTCAAAGTGTATTGTATTTGGGAAGAATTGTATCAGCTTGTAACGAGATTATTAATAAAAGTACTTAAAGTGGACGTAGGCTATACCCTTAAGCCGAACCACTATAAAATTGTTGTTGTTTACCGCTTTTCTGCTATTATCTGCTTGTAATCTGTTCCCGAGTCGTCGGGTGGTGCTTTCACAACTATAACTCATACACCGGGGTGTTAGCGTTCAAATTTTAGCGTTAACATTTTTGGTGCTTTCACTGAGAACTCGAACTCAGGCAAGTTATCATCATTGCTTCACAGAGGTTTGTAGAGAGAATTTCCCTGAAAACCAGAAGTCTATCCGAGATAATGGCTCCTGAAAGGAAGAGTAGATCTGTCAGATCTGGGAATATTCAAGAGGGAACCTCCGCTTCTCCTGTACCTAATCAACCCACTCCATCTGCTGGGGCTACGAAAGCGGAGTTGGATGCTGTAATATTAGGGCTGAACCAGCAGATAAACGCCCAGAATGCACAATTAGAGGCTCAGAGTGCCCAAAATGCTCTAATTCTGAATAAGTTGAATGATTTGCTCGGGGCAAACAATCAACCGGCTGGTAATGGAAGGAATTATGCTGGCAACATTCATGATGCTAATGAAGGGAATGCTCCAGAAAGGGCTGCCGGTCCCTTTGAGCAAACGCTTCCTGATGTTGGTGGATCTGGAACTCGACATGATGAGGAGTATCTTTCTGGAATGGTCCGGCAAATCATGAGAGAAAGTATGCAAAGGGTGGAAGATGAGAAAGAATGGGGTTTCGCCCCAAGTAAAACTCCATTTACTGAGAAAATCTTAAAGGCGGAATTTCCAAGGAAGTTTGTCCCTCCAACTATCCCAGCTTACAAAGGGACAAGTGATCCGAATGAATTCTTGTATAAATATGATTGGCACATGACAGGTGCCAGAGCCTCAGACGAGATAAAGTGCCGATATTTCCCCGTATACCTTGAAGGTGTGGCTCTACTGTGGTTCACCAAGTTGCCAGTCCGATCTATTGATCAGTTTTCAGACTTGACCCGAAAGTTCAAGGAACAGTTTAGACTATATGCTTCAAAGGCCAAGGACATCATGTCGTTGTCAAGTATAGAACAGAATCCTGGTGAATCTATCAGATCTTTCTTGAACCGCTTTAATATAGCGCTGGCAGAGGTGGACAATGCTGAACCGCGAATGATACTGACTTATCTGATGAGGGCTATTGATAAGTCGAGCGAATTTGGGAAATGGCTAAACATGAAGGAGCCAACCTCCCTCGAAAAGTTCTACAAAAAGGCAGATGAATTCATACGCCTGGAAAGTCGTCCTGTACCGGTGAAGGCAGTGTCGGAAAAAGCTGAAGATAACACTGTTGCTCCACGCAAGAATGAATCTGTAGGGCAAAAAAGGGAAAATAACAATGGGAAGAAACAGAGTAATCTGAAGAAGCCCCGATCCTTCAAGCCATCAGAGTATACTCCTTTATCAGACACGCAGGAGCATATCTACCTTGCCATTAAAGATTCTGTTGACCTCCCTAAACCTATCCCTTTGAGGACCGGAAAAAAGGCTATACAAAGTGGGAAGTTCTGCCGCTTCCATAATCAACCCGGTCATGAGACCGATGAATGCCGCCAGTTGAAAAATCTGATTGAAGAATTGCTAAGAGAAAACAAGCTGCAGCAATTCGTGAAAAAGAATAGCAACAATCCTGCATCGTCAAGTCAGGGGCAACAGGCTCATGTTCATCAGCCTAGGGTAGGTGAGAAAGCTACGGGGCATGAATCTGGAAGGCCCATTATCAATGTCATTACAGGAGGGCCTCACCCAGCTGGCTAGAGCTGGGGAGAGATGGAGAGATATACCAGGGCTTTGAAATATGTTCCAGCCGAAGAAGACGTCTTTGTTTTAGAAGACACTACGCCCCTGAAACAACAGAAAACTTTCAGTGATGATATTATTTTCAGAGCCAGAGATTCCTCAGGTATCGAAGCTCCTACCCTAGATCCCTTGGTCATCTCAGCTGGTATCGGACCGGCCATTGTCAGAAGAGTTCTCATTGACTGCGGAGCATCATGTAATATCCTCTTCAAGAAGACATTCGACCAAATGAAAATCCCTATGGTCGATGTACAAGCCTCATCGCAGAAGATCACTGGCTTCACCGGGGAGCCAAAGCAACCAATAGGAACCATCGATCTGCTAGTAAAACTTGGGGAAGGAGAAAGGAAAGTAGTCCGCAAGCAAACATTTGTGATTGTCGATGAATTTTCTGCTTATAATGCTTTCCTTGGCCGTCCAACGGTCGCAGCGTTCAAAGCTATCCTAGCCCCGTGGTGCCTCACTATTAAATTCCCTACAGACAATGGAGTAGGAGTTATAAAAGGGGATCAAAATGCTGCGCGAGAGTGCTATTTGACAGAGTTGCGAGAGTCAAGAAAAAGGGAAATGGGAAAGGATGCGGCCACCCCGGTCCGCATCAAAGAGCCAGCCTTGTAGCAATTACGGGGTGGACCCTGCACTGGCGAGCATAGCGGGGCACGGAAAGAGATGGATCCCAGAAAAGCCAGTGCAGGGGAGAATAGAGTAGTGCCGGTTGAAACGACGGTACCGGTACCTGTTGACCCGAAGGACCCAAATAAGGTGTTGAATGTGGGTTCACAACTTAATGTGTCAATCCAGAATATCTTGATATCATTCCTGAAAGCAAATCTGGATGTCTTCGCTTGGACTCATGCTGATATGTGTGGAATATCTCCAGAAGTTGCAGTACACGCACTGAATATTGACCCAAAGTTTACACCAGTAAAACAGAAAAGAAGAACCCAAGGTCCAGAAAGGTCAGCAGCATTAAAGGAGGAAATTGATCGACTCATGGAAAATAACTTCATCAAAGAATCTACATATCCGAACTGGGTTTCAAATCCTGTGTTGGTTAAGAAAGCTAATGGAAAATGGAGAGTGTGCATCGATTTTTCAGATCTGAACAAGGCCTGCCCCAAAGATTGCTTTCCTTTACCCAGGATCGATCAACTGGTAGATGGAACAGCGGGACATGAATTGTTATCTTTCATGGATGCCTACTCCGGATATAACCAGATCATGATGCATGAACCGGATCAGGAGGACACGAGCTTTATCACCGATGTTGGTCTTTATTGCTACAGAGTTATGCCCTTCGGTTTGAAGAATGCAGGGGCAACCTACCAAAGACTTGTTAATGCTATGTTCAAACCGCAATTGGGCAAAACTATGGAAGTCTACGTCGACGACATGTTAGTAAAGTCTAAGAAAGCAGCGGATCACATTGAACACTTGGCAGAAATGTTCGCAGTCCTCCGGAAATACAGAATGAAGCTTAACCCTCTGAAATGCACGTTTGGGGTCGAGTCCGGAAAATTCTTAGGGTTTATCATCAGCGCTAGGGGCATTGAGGCTAGTCCAGCTCAAATTACTGCCTTGAAAGAAGTCAAAGCTCCTAGAACAAAGAAGGAATTGCAAAGTCTCAATGGAAAAGTTGCCGCCTTGAGTCGGTTCATTTCCAAAGCCACAGATAAATGCATCCCATTCTTTGACGCCCTAAAGAAAGGAAAGAAAAAATTCAATTGGACTCCCGAATGCCAAAAAGCCTTTGATGAATTGATTCGCCATATGGAGACGCCTCTAATACTTTCTAGGCCTGGCGATGGCGAGGATCTTCTTATATACTTGGCAGTATCATCACACGCTTTAAGTGTAGCGCTGATACGGGAAGACAAAAGGATTCAACATCCAGTTTACTATATCAGCAAAAGACTCACTGGGGCAGAGATGAATTACTCTAAGTTGGAAAAACTCGCCTATTGCTTACTAATTGCGTCTAGGAAATTGAGGCAATATTTTCAAGCTCATCCTATCAGAGTCCTCACTGATCAACCTTTAAAGCAAGTCCTGTTTCGCCCTGAAACTTCGGGTCGTCTTCTAAAGTGGAATATTGAACTCAGTCAGTATGACATCACTTATCATCCCCGGAAAGCAATCAATGGACAAGATTTAGCGGATTTCATTGCAGAATTTACAGATAAGAGTAACAGTGAGGAAGAAACGTTCGACAATTCCCCTATCCAATGGAAGTTATACGTCGATGGTGCAAGGAATGATTACTGTTCTGGAGCCGGAGTTGTACTTGAGACTCCTGAAGGTCGGTCATTATGCTATGCACTAAGATTGGAATTTCCTTCAACAAACAATGAAGCCGAATATGAAGCTCTTATCACAGGACTGAAAATCGCTAAAGAACTAAACATACGAGCATTACAGATCTTTAGCGATTCTCAGCTTATAGTATGCCAAGTCAAGAAGGAATTTCAAACGAAAGGGGGAAACCTGCCCGCTTACTTGTCAAAGGCTTGGGAACTTCTGTGTGAGCTCGATCACTATTCAATAAGCCACATTCCTCGGGAAGAGAATATGAAGGCAGATTCCCTCGCAAAGTATTCAAGTTCTGGTGAAGCTCAACTATTGGGATTGGTCCCCGTAGAAGTCCTTTCAGCACCAAGTATGGACGAGATGGATATTGACTGGATTATGAATGTATCTCAAGAACAAGAGTCATGGATGACTCCAATACTAGACTACCTACTTAGAGGTTCTCTGCCAGAAAATTCGATAGAGAGACGGAAGCTACTAAGGAAAGCCTCTCGCTATGTAATTCAGGATGGCCGATTATACAGACGGGGATTCTCAATGCCATTGCTTCGATGTGTATCCAGGGAAGAGTACAAAACAATCCTAGCTGAGGTACATGGAGGAGAATGTGGTGATCATTCAGGTGGTCAAACATTAGCAAAGAAAATTCTCCGATACGGATATTTTTGGCCAGAAATTAATCATGATGTGCAAGCTATTCCCGAAAGTGTGACAAATGCCAAAGATTTGCCAAAATTCCTAGAGCACCTTTAACTGAACTCACACAAATGGTCAGTCCATGGCCATTTGCAATTTGGGGAATGGATCTCATTGGGCCGCTACCGACTGCCAAATCAGGGATTAAATATGCTATTGTTGCAGTTGATTATTTTACTAAATGGGCTGAAGCTGAACCATTGGCTACTATCACCTCTAAGAAGATGATAAGTTTCGTGACCAAGAATATCATTTGCAGGTATGGTGTGCCTCAGAAAATAATCACAGACAATGGTACTCAGTTTGAAAGCGAGGAATTCCAAGATTTTTGTAGGCGATTCAAAATCCAGAAAAGCTTTTCAGCAGTTGCTCATCCGCATGCAAACGGGCAAGTGGAAGCAGTAAACAAGATCATCAAATCAACCATAAAAAAGCAACTTGAAAGAGCAAAAGGTGGTTGGGTCGATAAGCTACCACTTGCACTATGGGCATACAGAACCACTCACAAAACTGCGACTGGACACACTCCTTTCTCATTAGCATACGGGTCGGAAGCAATGATCCCGGTAGAAACAGAGGTTCCTTCACACAGAAGGATCCATTTCAACCAAGCAGAGAACGAAAGGCTACAGCTTGAAGCGCTAGACTTCCTTGATGAAAAAAGAGATGAGGCTAATCTCAGAATTGCAGCTCATCAGCAAAGAATAGCCAGACATTTTAATTCCAAAGTTCGCCAACGCAGCTTTGAGATTGGAGACCTAGTCCTGAAGAGAATTATGACAGCGACAGGTGTGTTTGGGCCAAATTGGGAAGGACCGTATGTAATAGGTCAGAAGCTTCTTGACGGCACATTCAAACTCACCACTGTTGATGGAGATCAAATTCCAAGGGCATGGAACAGCAACCATTTGCGTCCATACTTTACTTGAAAATTTTGTTGAAATATTGTAAAAAGAATTATGAATGTATGATTCTTGTAATCGAAAGCAATTGTAAAACTAATGCAAGTAAATAATGAAAGAATATAAAGTGGATGTAGGCCCAATTTCCTGGCCGAACCACTATAAATCTTGTGTTCCTTATTATTATTACATGTTTGCTTTATTTTCGATATGAAAAGTACATAGAATGTATTGCTGAAATGTCGATTTAAATTTTTGCAGACAGTGGAAGTGAAACTTGCACATAAAAAGACCGAGTGATTCTCGCCAAATTTCAAGTCACAAAAGCCCCGAATTCAAATCCTAGATAGGAGGTACTTCAATTGAACGGCCTATGATTTCGACAGAAACGGGTCTTTGCTAATAAATTGAGATCGTTTGAACAAACAAACGTCCAATTAAGAAGCTAGTGCTCGTTCTCACGAAATTGCTTGACAATGAAGTGCACTTCCTTGGATTAAACAAGTTACTTAAAAAAAAAAAAGAGGAGGCAGAGGATCATTGAAAAGGCATAAGCAAGTGAACAGAGGAACAACCAAAGCCATCATCGGCAGCACAAGTCCTCTTCGGAGACACAACTCTTCGGAGGATAAAGACCTCTAATGGGTCATACGCCACAAAAAAGAAAGTTCTCTACTCAACAAAAAAAAGATTGGAGGAGTCATGACCCTCCAACCATGAGAGAGTAGCTTCCAGGCGATGAAAACCCTCTCTGAGGCACATTTCACCAGGAGTTGAAGTGTTATGACCCCTCTTCGGGATTTCACTTCACCAGAGTTGAAATGCAAACGAAATAAAAGCCCTCTTCGGAGGCCCATTTCACCAGGAGTTGAAGTGTTATGACCGCTCTTCGAGATTTCACTTCACCAGAGTTGAAATGCAAATGAAATAAAAGCCCTCTTCGGAGGCCCATTTCACCAGGAGTTGAAGTGTTATGACCGCTCTTCAAGATTTCACTTCACCAGAGTTGAAATGTAAACAAAATAAAAGCCCTCTTCGGAGGCACATTTCGCCAGGAGTTGAAGTGTAACAACCGCTCTTTGGAATTTCACTTCACCAAAGTTGAAATGCAAAGACAAAATAAAGACCTTCCTGAAAGCCCACGTTTCACCGAGATTGAAATAAAACTTCCAAGTGTTGAAACGTGAAAAGGCTTTCTTCGAAGGCACAACTCTTTGGAGGTACACGTTTCACCAAGATTGAAATAAAACTTCCAGGTGTTGAAACGTGAAAAATCCCTCCTTAGAGGTACAACCCCCTCCCGGGGACACAGTTCAAAGGAAAGACCTCTTCAAGGGCACAATCAAGAAGAAAGACCTCTTCGGAAGCCCACGTTTCACCAAGATTGAAATAAAACTTCCAAGTGTTGAAACGTGAAAAGGCTTTCTTTAAAGGCACAACTCTTTGGAGGTACACGTTTCACCGAGATTGAAATAAAACTTCCAAGTGTTGAAACGTGAAAAATCCCTCCTCAGAGGTACAACTTTGTATATATAAAAAAAGAAGAAGTTAAAGTGCCCTTCAGAGGTCCGCTTTACCACATAGAAGAATTCACTTGGTAAAATATGCACATAAGCAAAAGAAAAAAGTGATTTCTTCGAACGACAAAGCGTAGAAACTTATACGAAGGGAGTTGTACTCTACAAAAATTTTCTTTAAAAAGAATAAAATAATTATTCTTTAGCAAATAAGAGTGCAAGTCCCCTCGAAGTATAAAATATTGCAGCAAGCTTAAGGTATGGGGGCAACATGGTATAATGGTATAGCTGCATCAGTAAAGTAATACTCAAACAACATACCATAAGCCCGCTGCAATATCATACAAATAAACTTGTGCAAAAATGAATAATAAATGCATTCTCAAATTCAAACAGAAGTCTGTACAAACAAAGGATCATTTTATTCAATTGAAATGCAGGTACAGGTTTCAAAATAAAGAAAAGCGGGGGCCGGTACCCGCACAATTCTCGACCAGTACATACAAAAGGCAAAAAGCTAAAATGTTCACTTCTTTTTACTACCTTTGGACCCTTTTCCCGGCTGAATGATTAGCTTTTCAGGCCGGTCAGTTGGCATAAGGGAAGAAGGAGGGGTAGGCGCAGCTGGTCCAACTTCTGGCTCCCCTTCAGTAACAGTGATTTTCTTCCCCCTCCTCTTTGACGTTCCGTGCTTTTTCCTCCTCTTTGAGGAGGACTCACTTCCCGGAGTGGCAAGTTTAGACAAAGTTATGTCATCAGAAGGGGTCCGCTCCGGAGATATCTCACCCCCCTAAAGTCCCTCGTATCTATGCTCTTGCGAAGCGATGGGATCGTCTAAACCGTGAAGGGCTTCTATTTGTTCCTCTTGCGACCCGGGCTGAGAAGCAGAAGGAGGAGCCACCTGGAGAGACGGAGGAGGGATAACCGGAGGAGGAGAAATCTGAGCGGTGCTTGATACTTTCTCTGTAGAAGAAAAGAGGTTAAAGTCAGTAAAGAGAGGAGATGAAGGCTCATCAAGGTTGAGAAAATAGTCAAGATGCTCATTAAACCCATGTGAAATAAATGAGCAATCCACTTGAGCGAAATTTACAGTGGAATTACCTGCAGAAGTTGTCTTTATTACGTCAATTTCATAGTCCGGGGCTTCAGCACTCTCTTGTGATTCATCTGTGACTTGAGTAATTTTGGCCCCGGTATCAGTTTGAGCAGGGATCGGTACATAAGAGCTAGAGCCAATAATGCCAGCATCGGCCGAAGTTGAAGGAGGGACAGGTACAGTCAAATTTGTTTCTTTTTCTTGATGCTCTTCCCCCACTATTTCAACCCGCGATCTTGCGAGTTGCTCCTTCCCTCTGGCAAGGGCTGCGCGAGCCTCAAAGTCTAAGTAGTGCACCTCCAACTCCTCTTCAGTGTATCCGGCCCCTTTAAACATATCTAGTGCGGCCTCCCACACTTCGGCCAGGGTAATCTCATACTTGGGGCCCAGGAATGCAAGACTGCCACGCCCTAATATACATTGCAAGTAGAAATCAAATAGTGTCGAGCCAATATCAGCTTTGGTGGCTTCATGGGCCTCTTCAGCTGTAATTCTACCCGCAATAGCCTCATCCCGCTCTCTCTCGACTTTGGATAACTGAGCTTTCAATTTTTCAATCTCTGCAGCCTGAAGGACAGTTTGTCCTCGTAACTGAGTAATATCAGTACGGTTGCCCTCTATAATCTGCTCCAACTCATCAGCCTTGGCCTCAGCATCCCTTTGCGCGGCATGAGCATCCCGCACCTGTTGAAGAAGCACACTCTCCCTTTGGGAATAAGAAGTGGAAGAAGTATCCCAACTTCTGCCTCAAGTTTCTCATTATAATCGGCAATACTCCTCATTTCTGCATCATGCTGTTTAAGGATCTTTTGCCATTCAGTTTTGTCGTTCTCCATGGTAAGCATAGCTTCGAGATTGGCCCTATTCACCCTTTGGAGCTCATCAACGAGTTTCTGCCAAGATGACATCCTCTCAATATCGGTTCTGACTGCATCAAGGTTCCGTAGCATAGTACTTTTATCTATGGGAACCAGATCGAGGTCAAAGCGAACTCCTTTTAAACACCAATTAGGAAATCGGCGTTGAAGAGTGGCTGGACCTGGTCCAACTTGGTAAGATGGCCTATTGATGATTGCTTGGATATCAGCAGGGGAAGGGGCAGGAGATTGAGAAGAAGTAGGAGCAGTAATCTTCTCTGAAGGCACAGGCATTGGCTCCTCAATAACTTTGGCTCGTTTGCTCGAGTCATCAGTTGTGTGACTCTTCCCTCTATCATCATGAGATTTGCATTTAAGGGAGTCACTCTCTCTGTGGGAGGAATCATGTCGACTATCTGGTCTTCCAAAGCGTTCTTCATAATCACGTCTTTCCCGAGCCTTCCGGGCTGCCCTTTCTTCATCGGTCTCTCTATGAACAGGAGGATAGGATTGATAGCCATACTGGCTGCGTTTCCCATATCGCTGAAAGTCATCATAGTACAAGCTGCCTCGCCTCATTGGTAAACCTAAAATTTAAAAAAAAGAAATAAAACTTGAGAATCCTTCAAACGTTAAAAAAGAGAGAGCATAAAAGTGCCAGGAATTCTAAGTGTGTGTGATGTGCAAACTACGCGCATCAATCTACGAACCACTCTTTAATTGGGGAGTAGTTGTGGGTGTAATAGATAGCGTCAACTCTTGAGTCGACGGCGACTGTTGCAAAGTAGAAGTAGCTTCAACTACTGAAGAAGAAATCCCGGCATTGATAGGATCTTCTTTAAAGATCTCCTGTGAAGTAGCAAAAAGGTCGCTCAGTCCTTCAAAAGTATCGTCCCTGCTCTGCTTAACAGGACTGGATTTCTCAGCTTTTTCACCAGATTCTTGTGAATGATGGGAAGATCCCTGGGGCTCTTCTTCCTCGATAACCGGGGCAAGTTTGTCAGATGGCCCCGCAGCATCAACAGAAGTGGAGCACTTCACTAGCGAAGCCTCAGGAGCAGGTCCTTTAGATATGGATGTGCTAGTAGAAACTGAGACATCCAACACTCTAGCTGGGTAGTCTGGAATTTCATGAGGACGCGTAGAACGAGAAGTATGCAAAAGTCCGTACTGATGCAAAAATTCATCTTTCAACAGAAATTGAATATCTCTCTCCTCAACCGGCACGGCCTTAAGCCTCTCAAAAGTCGACTTGTGACTAGGATTCCTAGAGGGAGGAGGCAGCGCTGAAAATAAAAAGAAGCAGAGTTAACACTTAGCAGGTCAGTCTCACAAAGGTCAGATAACAAACGAAGCAAGGATGGGTGATCTTACTTCCTTCCCTCCATAGAGCATAAAACCCCGGGGGGCAACGAACGAAGAAGAACTGGGTTAGAAACCCGTGAGCAGTGTCAGGAAGGCCAACAATTAATTTGCGGTTTCGGGCACTTCTCACAACAGTAATAGAAGGATGATCTTTGGTCCGGGTAAAGGAGCATAAGTAACAAATTTCATCAAAGCTCGGAAGTCGATCAAGTGTTCTCCTAAATAGCACACACAACCCCCTTAGAATGGCGTAGCCATTGGGGTGTAGTTGGGACGGAGCAATGGCCAATTGATGAAGAAGTTGTTGGAAAAAGTCATTGAAAGGAGGAACGCCCCCACTTAGGCACATTTGTTGGTTAACTGTCACAAAGCCAGAAGGTGCTATGTCAGCAGTGTTACTTCTCTCAGGAAGAATGGCATCTGATTCAACAATGCCAAACTGAGCACACAGCTGGAGAAAAACTTTGTATGATAGTGTAGTAGGAACTCTTTCGGGAGGATTAACTAGTGGAGCTGGAAGAACAGTTGCCTCTCCCGTCTGAACTGTTGCATCTTCCTCCTGAGAAGTCATTCTACACAAGCAACTGGATATTCAAATATGAAGGTGCACGTTTCCTAAAAGTGTGAAGTGTCGTGCAAAACTGATAAAGATAACAAGTAAATATAACTGGAATTAAACTGGTCGACGATTGATCGACTACGGTAATTTCAGAACTTGTTAATTTAAAGTTCAAGCATAATATTAGTGCAGGCTGGTCAGTTTCAATTGACTATTTCAGTGTTGCTTTAATATTCTGCTTGAAATCGATAGCACTTCATTCACACAATTTACTTAAGTTAATTATCTGTTATTAACTAATCTGTCATTTGATGTGGGCGGTCGATGGCAGTATATTCGTCCCAATTTTCTGTAAATATCATATTAAACAGACTGTTAACCCACAAGTTAAAGTAACCTGTAAAAGAATGCAGCAAAGTTCAACAGTTCAAAATCCATGCAACAGTTCAAGGTCTAAGCAGAGTTTAAAAATACAAGTGCTGAGTCGTAGACGACTCAAGAGCTAAGTCGTAAACGACTCAAATGCTAACTCGGCAACAACTTAAGTGCTAACTCGTCTACGAGTTACGAATTTTTCCTTCGGGCTATGTTAAGTCGTTGGTTCTCTGGTTGACTCGTCCACGACCTAAAGGATTATGAGGAGAAACAGGATAGGTCGCTTCACTTTTGAGTCGTTGAGGCTTTGAGTCGGTAGTCCTTTGAATCGTGAGTCATAAAAGAGAGACAAGACTTCAAGTCAGAAAGATACGAATTCTTCTAAGTCTTAACTCAGTTACGACCTAAAACTCATGCCTCAACTAGTCGAATAACCTTATCTCCACCCCTAAACCGATGAACCCACTAACTATTATCTTGTCTTCTCCAAACCCCTAACAGCCTAAAAATAAAAATAAAATATAAATATATTGAAACCCATTATCTTCTCCTCACGAATTATCCAAAACCTAATCAAACTTCCTCGAGCTCACCAGCAATCGATCGTGGCAACAATCGTGATGAAGCGTGGTATAAGGAACTGGATTAAAGTTGTCAATGAGGGGTCCAGATTCGCAAGTTAATGGCTATCGCGGAATCAAATGAACTGCGGATTTACTTACGCGATGCGATGATGAGGATTATAGGGACTGAATCAACGGTAAGATGGACTTGTTGAATTTGTTTCCGAAAGCTCGAGGACGTGTTAATGGCAGAAATAGCTCAGGGGTAAGTAATGAGAAGAAGGAAATAGGAGGAACGACCCAAGCATTTTATACCTCAGGGAAGTGGAACTCGAATCGGCACACCAGGATTATGATGAGTCGAAGCACACGACTTACGACTTAATGCATGTGCTTCGAGGGGCAAGTGTTAACCCGGTTTCCTCTACGAGTTAAGGAGTCTACAAGATAAGGTCTACGACTTAAGGCCTTCACGGGTTAAATAGTCTACGAGATAGGATCTACGACTTAAGGCCTCTATGGGTTAAAGAGTCTACGAGATAAGGTCTACGACTTAAGGCCTTCACGGGTTAAAGAGTCTACGAGATAGGATCTACGACTTAAGGCCTCTACGGGTTAAAGAGTCTACGAGATAAGGTCTACGACTTAAGGCCTTCATGGGTTAAAGAGTCTACGAGATAGGATCTACGACTTAAGGCCTCCACGGGTTAAGGAGTCTACGAGATAAGGTCTACGACTTAAGGCCTTCACAATCTAAGAACATTACGGCCTGACGACCTAAGGTTTGCACAATCTTACTAGTTAAGGGTGGCACGACTTAAAGAAGTTTACGACTCAAAAGATAAGTCGTTCACGACTTGTGACGACATACGACTCATACTAACATCAAGGAAGGTTGCACTGGTTAACTCGTGAACGGCTCAGGACTTGTGTTATTTATCTAAATGGAAGCCTAGCTTTGGACCAAGCAGTGAGCTAATCCAGTAGGTCGGCCGCAACCTACTATGAGTCGAGAACGGGTTATGGCTCATCATGAGTCGTGTACGAGTCATGACCTAATTCCGAGAAATGCCTATAAATACGATCCTAGCTCCAACTAGAAAGGGACCTTTTGGCTCATTTTCTTCTAACGCCGTTACTCTGCTGCATTCCAAACCAATCCAATCCAACACTTGAAGCTCTCAAGACATTAAGAACGCTACAAACAACTTCAAGAAGAGATCACATACATCCAACATGGATTCGAAAACTCTCATCTTCATCGAAGTTTAAGCTACTTGTTCTAAGTCTCTTGTAATTCAAAGTGTATTGTATTTGGGAAGAATTGTATCAACTTGTAACGAGATTATTAATAAAAGTACTTAAAGTGGACGTAGGCTATACCCTTAAGCCGAACCACTATAAAATTGTTGTTGTTTACCGCTTTTCTGCTATTATCTGCTTGTAATCTGTTCCCGAGTCGTCGGGTGGTGCTTTCACAACTATAACTCATACACCGGGGTGTTAGCGTTCAAATTTTAGCGTTAACAGGTGTTAAATACATTTGGTCGGACAAATGTGAAGCTTCTTTTCAGAAATTAAAAGAACTCCTTTCCGATGCTCCTATTCTTGTGATTCCCTATGGAAACCAAGATTTTATTGTTTATACCGATGCTAATCGCGTTGGTTTGGGTGCCGTTCTTATGCAAAGAAAACGTGTTATTGCTTATGCTTCCAGGCAATTGAAGCCTGCTGAGACTAGATATGCCACTCAAGATTTAGAGCTCGCGGCTATTGTTTTTTCTCTTCGGATTTGGCGTCATTATCTTTTAGGAGAGGAATTTGTTCTTTATACCAATCATAAATCCTTGAAGTATTTATTCTCTCAAAAGGAACTTAATTTGCATCAACAGCGTTGGCTCGAATTTCTTGCACCATATGATCTTGATATTCTTTATACCCCCGGTAAGGGTAATCGTGTCGCCGATGCTCTTAGCCGTAAACAACAAGCTGTTGTTTCTATGATGATATCCGAATGGAACAATCTAGAGATTTTATCCACTTGCGAAATTCGAGACCGTGTTTCTGATTTATGTTCATCTCTTGTTTTATGTAGCCTTGAGGCTCATCCTTCTCTTTTAGACCGCATTCTTGAAACTCAAAGGCTAGATCCCGAATTGGCTCTTCTTGGCCAAAATATTAAGGGTAAGATTGATATTGAAAGTTTGAAAGACTTTGATATTGATTCTCGTGGCGGCACTCGAAAATTTGGTAGACTTATCGTACCAAATATTGGTGATCTTCGTAAAGATATTTTAGAAGATTCATATCGTTCTAAATTCACCATTCATCCCGGTAGTAGTAAAATGTACGCTGATATGAGGCGACTTTACTATTGGGAGGAAATGAAATCAGATATTGCTAACTTTGTTAAGTGTTGCATGACTTGCCAACTTGTCAAGGCCGAACATCAAAGGCCTGGTGGGTTATTGCAACCTTTAGAAATTCCAATTTGGAAGTGGGACCAAATTTCCATGGATTTTACAGACGGCCTTCCCCGTTCTCGTTCGGATCATGATAGTTTATGGGTGATCGTTGATAGGCTTACTAAATCTGCCCATTTTATTCCCGTTCGGTCCAATCGAACCGTTCCACTTTTGGCCAAACTCTTTGTTAAAGAGATTGTTAAATTACATGGAGTTCCTACTTCTATAGTTAGTGATCGTGATCCATTGTTTACTAGTGGATTTTGGAAGAGTCTTCAAAAAGCTTTGGGAACGAAGCTTAATTTTAGCACCGCTTATCATCCCCAGTCCGATGGACAAACCGAGCGTGTGAATCAAACTCTTGAAGATCTTCTTCGTGCTTGTTTGCTTGATTTCGGTGGAAGTTGGGAAGATCATATTTCACTTGTTGAATTTTCCTATAATAATAGCTTCCAATCTAGTATTGGTATGGCACCTTTCGAGGCACTCTATGGAAGGCCATGCCGATCTCCTTCTTGTTGGCTTGAGGCCGGTGAGAAGCTGGTTTTAGGTCCAGACTTTATTCGTGATTCCACAGAGAAGATTGAACTTATTCGACATAGGATGAAAGAAGCCCAGAGTAGACAAAAATCCTACGCTGATAACCGAAGAAGGAAATTAGAATTTTCTGTTGGAGATCTTGTGTTCATTCGTGTTTCACCTATGAAGGGTGTTGTACGTTTCAGTCGATCGGGAAAATTAGCGCGTCGATATATTGGGCCATTTCCTATCACTGAACGTATTGGTTCCATGGCTTATCGCCTTTTTTTACCGGCTCAGTTTTCTGCTATGCATGACGTTTTTCATGTTTCTCAATTGCGGAAATATCTTCGATATTCCGATTCTATTCTTGAGCCCGGTGTTGTGGAAGAGTTTGAAGTTTCACCGAATTTAACTTATGAGCAGCATCCTGTTCGAATTATTGCTTCGGAGGTCAAGCGTCTTCGAAATAAAGATGTTCCGCTTGTGAAAGTTCAATGGTCTTCAAATCCTAAGAATTGTTCTTGGGAATCTTGAGAATTCATCGAGCGAACACATCCGCACTTACTTTCTCGTGCTCTTTGAGGTGAACTTCTTATTTCAAACTTCTTTTGTGTTGAATATGCTTTTATGGTTGTTACTATATATCTTCTTCTTAAATATTGCGAGCACGCAATTTCTTTAAGGAGGGGAGTCTGTAACAACCAACATATTTGTTGATTTTTTTATATTTAAATATTTTATTTAAATATTTTATCGATACTCGGAATTTAGTCCGAAAAGCTACTTTTTGCATACGGTCAAATTAGGACTCGGGACCACTCCCATTGAGTTTAAAATGCCGTTTGCGACCATTTCGTGTATAAGCTTCGATATGTTTGGAGAAAGTAGAATTTTGCTACTTTTCACTTGGGCTTTGGGTTTAGGTTGGGTTCAACCCAATGTTCTAACTTAATACCTCAAATTGAAACCCCCCTCTTCATTCACTCCCTCTTCCTCTAATTTCAGTTCTAAAGAGACTAATGGTGGAAGAGAATGGGAAATAGAAATCCAAAACCCTAGTTTCCATTTGCAAATCAATTTCTTGCTCCAAACTCAAGAAGAACCCATTGGTAAGCTTCTCTTCTTCTTCTCCAACTCTTTCTCTCTTTGATTTCAGAAAATTCCTAAACCTAATTTGGGAAATGTTTCTCTTTTTAGCTTAGAATCAAGCTTCTTGAGTTGAATTTGAAGAGTGGTTGATTCTCCTTTGCTTTCAAGCTTCTTTTTCCAATTGCTTGGGTTCAAAGGTGAGATTTTTATCTCACATCTTTGCTTATATTTATCTTCGATTGTTAGGTATGAATTCCTAACACTTATTCGTATGCATTTGCTTTTGGTTTGGAATGGTTTTGTGAATATTCCAATTTTGGTGTTTTGAAATCCAAATTCTTAAAAACAATAACTTTGATGTTCAAATGTGTTTTTGGTGATGCAACAAGGAGCTCATAGGGCCGGGTAGTCGATTGGCATAAATCCTTAGTGCCGATGCTTGTACGGTTGCAATTTGATAGTGATTGGCCATTGTATTCAATGGGCTTTGAAGGGACTGGGTACAGGTTCGGCCGACCGAGCCCTGTGGCCGGTCGACCGACCTGCTACTATGGTGCATAGGCACCTTTCTGTCTCTGGTCCAGTCGACTGGCTACAGGGCTCAGTCGACCGACCTGCTTCCCGAGACTATTTTGGAATAGGGTCCGGTCGACCGAGCTCTGTAGCCGGCCGACCGACCTGTTGCATTTTTACCTATTTCGCCTAGTTGCTTGAATTTCCAACTTTAATCGATTCGCGTTGTTTCCTATTTGTTGTTATCATTTATTATGACTTTGATGACCCCTTTTTAGGGATTTTTGAATATCCCTTTCGATGGATTCTTTATCGGTTTCGTTGGATTTTTATTCACATCTTCGTATGTGAATTTTAGTGATTGATTGTTCCTACAATCTTCTTTGTGATTTGTCACTTTAAAAATATAAAGGTTTCTATACTAGTAGTAAATATCAAAACTCTTTCTTCAAATGATTTCAACACTATTTTATAACAAGGCTCGTTCTCTCAAACTGATTTCCAATCTATTAGTATATACAAATCTTTACCTCACTCGTATGAGAAATCTAATTAAACGACTTGGTAAAACGAGTGGTATGAAACGCTCGCGTTTACTTCGTCGGTTAATTCTTGGACTTGTTCGATTGAATCTCTTGTGACAATTTTCTAGTGGAAATCTACAATTTGTTCGTAAATATTCAAGTGAAGCTAGTGGTTATGGGACATGAAGCTAAGCTCATATATTTACTAGCTTACTGTAATTGACACTTCTTGATGATCATGACGATCAGTTTTGTGATTTAGACTAGCAATGTGCGATGTCTCTTTGTCTGCGAGGGAGACTAAATTCCGTTTTGTGGAGTTTCAACTCCAATTGATGGGGTAGCGCCCCATGGTCTTTGGGCCGTTCGTGTGTCAAAAATTAATGGCTAGGTACCATGAGATAGCGTCTCGTTCGTGTGATACATATGTTGGTGAGTTTTCATGCTCCCGTTCGTGTGATAGGCCTCCCCCTATTTTGTGTGATTTCTGGATTTCGTGTGTCGAATTCTGGAACTTTCTTCTTCACCAATTTTTGTGATTTCTATTGATATGATTTATCAATTTTTGTGCATAGGTGAATTCGTGTGTCATTGACTAGATTACTTGAGATGATTTCTAGAATTTATGCTTCACCAATTTTCATGATTTCCATTGATAAGTTTTATCAATATGTGTGCATTGGTGATTTCGTGTGTCATTGACTTTTGTGATTGACATTGATATAATCGTCAATATTTATGGTTTGGTGAACGAAATAAGGAGTATGACATTTCCTTTGATTCTTGTGTAGATTTGGTGATATTGATTAATCTCTTGTTGATTTTCAATTACTTATATATATCACAGCTTGGCATTGTTATTATTATGCGTTCAGTCATATCTCTTATTCTATATCGTTTCATCTGATATTTATAGTTAGACTGATCCGTTTATTATTTTCTTATTAAATAATACCCGGGTCAGACTGAGACGTTATAGGTGCTTCAGCTTGACTTCTCACTTGGGATTGATTTCTCTGACTTTTGGTTAACTACTTAGATTAGTAGTTTTTGGATTGTATACAAATGAGATATAGACTCCATAATGTATACTTATTCTTTTATGTAGTTCTTGTAACTATTCTTTTGTGTTATTGCGGATCTTTTTAGACCGCTACTCTGATTTACACTTTCATGTGTTAATTATTCATTCACATCTTCTTCCTCCTTTGTGATGTGAATTATCAGTGACTGATTTATGTTATGGTTATTTCTATATTTGTTTCCGGAGGATTTATGTAGCCACTGTGTAGTAGTTTTGAGTTTGTATCGGTATGTCGGATTTCCTCTCTTGAAATAAAATGCATGTTGTGCTATCTGACATATCGGCGCTCGCACAAAGAAATTACATGGATGGTCGCTCCTCAACAGCCTTATTCTCCATGCTAGTTGACCGCATTACACCGTAGTGTTCTTGGCTAGCGTGGGTATAGAGGTGGGGCGTCACAGCTGGGTATCAAAGCCAAACTTCGGAACAATATGGAATATTATAACAAGGATCATCGTCCTAAGTCCATCTTAGGAGTCGTTCTTTAGGATTTAATTCGAGTCTTTATACCGATTCATCCTATTTTCCTTATGATTCCTTGTTTATCTATCAAGATTGCCTGATATTCTATTTGGTGAATAACCTTTTTCTTCTTCTTCTTCCTTTCTAAAAGAAGAGAAATGTCTAGACCAGGCCGCCCCAGAGCCGTACCATCTAGCGCTCCACCCCAGGATGGAGTTTTTATGACTGCTCAACAACTTCTTGATTTAGTGACAAATGCTCAAGCAGTTGGAGCTAACCCGGAACCTACTCACCCAAAGTCGGGATTTGCACGCTTGTGCAGCGATTACACTAATTTGGGTGGGGAGCCATTAAAAGGTTCCGAAACTATTATTGAAGTACAGGCTTGGCTAAGGTCATGCGATCGAATCTTTTCTCGCATTAATCTTATTGACCTTCACCGAGTTTAGGTGGCCTCTAGTATGCTCCGAGAAAGAGCATTGGACTGGTACGAACTTCTTATTTCTGAGATTAATGAAGCGGATCTCACCCGGGAGCAATTCCGGGAATGCTTCGAGTTGAAATTTGTACCAGAAGCAGAGAAAGTAACATTGGCTTGACGATTTATAGACCTTGTTCAAGGTGATTCTTCCGTGACTGATTATGTCGCCTCCTTCGAGTCGCTTTCTAAATATGGGGTTGAATACATCAACACCCCTTTAAAGAAGAACCAGAGGTTCGTCTATGGCTTAAACAAAAATCTCAAGAAGCCATTACTTCTAAAATTAGAAGTTTCTTTCGACCAACTCAATGATATCGGTCTTCTTCTTGAAGAGGGGATAGGGAGAATGATGTTGAAGTGGTGGGTTCCAAACCAAACTTCAACAACAAGAAGAGGCCAAAAAATTCAAAGGCCCTTATCCCAATAAGAAAGGGAAGCAAGCAACTCCTGTTGAAAAGACCTTTTCCTCTACTCAAGGGAAATGCTATAATTGTGGTTCGAAAGACCATTTTGCGAACAGGTGTTCAAAGCCTCGTACTTGTCGCTATTGCAAGAGCCAGGACCATTTTATGCATGTATGTCCCAAACTTCAAAATAGGAAGGTGGGAAAGCTTAATGTTGCTCAAGCCCCTGGCAACACATCTCGTGGCCAAGGTATTTCTCATTCTATTCTGGATGGAATTATTTTATTTCGTGATCATCCTATTCGAGTTCTTTTTGATACAGGTGCATCCCATTATTTTATATCAAAAGAACTTGTTGATGCTTTTTCTTTGGATGTTTTATGTTTAATGACTTCTTTGAGAATTGCGAATCCGGTTGGTGGATCTACAACAACCAGTTTATTGTGTAAAGATGTCGAGATTATTTTGTGTGATTTTCCTTTCCTAGCCGATTTGCATGTCATGCGTTATTTAGGCTTTGGAATGATTTTGGGAATGGATTGGCTTAGCCGTTATGAAGCTCATATCCTATGTCCTGAGCGGACTATTTATTTTCGACATCCTCAATCTGTTAATCAGGTTTCTGTTAATCTTAAAGATTCAGATTCCAGTTTGGTTGCATCTTTATATTCTTTAAATCCTCGTGATGACGATGATGATGATGAGGGCGATATTATTTCTCTTATTCACGTCGTTCGTGAATTTTCTGACATATTCGAGCCCGTTTTAGGATTACCACCTAAGCGAGCAATTGAGTTCAGAATTAATCTCATTCCTGGAGCTTAACCTATCACTCGCCCTCCTTATCGTATGTCCAATAAAGAAAATGAGGAGATGCGTAAACAATTATCCGAATTGGAGATGAAGCAATTTATTCGCTCTAGTTCCTCGCCTTGGGGAGCTTCGGCTATTTTCGTGAAGAAATCCGATGGTACACTTAGGCTTTGCGTTGACTACCGCAAGCTTAATGATCTTACTATCAAGAATAAATATCCTTTACCTCGGATTGATGATCTATTCGATCAACTTAGTGGTGCTATTGTCTTTTCACAATTAGACTTAGCTACTGGATTTCATTAGCTTCGTATTGCAGAGGATAGCATTCCTTTGACATCGTTCCGTACTCGTTATGGATCTTATGAATGGCTTGTTATGCCATTTGGTCTAACGAATGCTCCGGCTTATTTCGTTGACCTTATGAATCGAGTTTTCAAAGATTTTCTTGACCGGTTTGTTCTCATCTTTATTGATGATATTCTTGTGTATTCTAAAACCGAGGAGGAGCATGGAAAACATCTTCGGATTGTGTTGGAAACTCTTAGGAGTAATCAATTGAAAGCAAAATTTTCTAAATGCCATTTTTGGCAATCTACTGTGAAGTTTCTCGGTCATATTATATCCGAATCTGGAATTTCAGTAGATCCTTCAAAGATTGAAGCGACTCAAGATTGGAAGAGACCGGAGAATGTGACAGAGATTCGTAGTTTTCTCGGATTGGCGGGTTATTACTGTCGGTTCATTAAAGACTTTTCTAAAATTGCCATCCCTCTTACTGGCTTAACAAAGAAAGGTGTTAAATACATTTGGTCAGACAAATGTGAAGCTTCTTTTCAGAAATTAAAAGAACTCCTTTCCAATGCTCCTATTCTTGTGATTCCCTATGGAAACCAAGATTTTATTGTTTATACCGATGCTAGTCGCGTTGCTTTCGGTGCCGTTCTTATGCAAAGAGAACGTGTTATTGCTTATGCTTCCAGGCAATTGAAGCCTGCTGAGACTAGATATGCCGCTCATGATTTAGAGCTCGCGGCTATTGTTTTTGCTCTTCGGATTTGGCGTCATTATCTTTTAGGAGAGAAATTTGTTCTTTATACCGATCATAAATCCTTGAAGTATTTATTCTCTCAAAAGGAACTTAATTTGCGTCAACAGCGTTGGCTCGAATTTCTTGCACCATATCATCTTGATATTCTTTATACTCCCGGTAAGGTTAATCGTGTCGCCGATGCTCTTAGCCATAAACAACAAGCTGTTGTTTCTATGATGATATCTGAATGGAACGATCTCGAGATTTTATCCACTTGCGAAATTCGAGACCTTGTTTCCGATTTATGTTCATCTCTTGTTTTATGTAGCCTTGAGGCTCATCCTTCTCTTTTAGACCGCATTCTTGAAGCTCAAAGGCTAGATCCCGAATTGGCTCTTCTTGGACAAAATATTAAGGGTAAGATTGATATTGAAAGTTTGAAAGACTTTGATATTGATTCTCGTGGCGGCATTCGAAAATTTGGTAGACTTATCGTACCAAATATTGGTGATCTTCGTAAAGATATTTTAGAAGATTCATATCATCCTAAATTTACCATTCATCTCGGTAGTAGTAAAATGTACGCTGATATGAGGCGACTTTATTATTGGGAGGGAATGAAATCAGATATTGCTAACTTTGTTAAGTGTTGCATGACTTGCCAACTTGCCAAGGCCGAACATCAAAGGCCTGGTGGGTTATTGCAACCTTTAGAAATTCCAATTTGGAAGTGGGACCAAATTTCCATGGATTTTATAGATGGCCTTCCCCGTTCTCGTTCGGGTCGTGATAGTTTATGAGTGATCGTTGATAGGCTTACTAAATCCGCCCATTTTATTCCCGTTCGGTCCAATCGAACCGTTCCACTTTTGGCCAAACTCTTAGTTAAAGAGATTGTTAAATTACATGGAGTTCCTACTTCTATAGTTAGTGATCGTGATCCAATGTTTACTAGTGGATTTTGGAAGAGTCTTCAAAAAGCTTTGGGAACGAAGCTTAATTTTAGCACCGCTTATCATCCCTAGTCCGATGGACAAACCGAGCATGTGAATCAAACTCTTGAAGATCTTCTTCGTGCTTGCGTGCTTGATTTCGGTGGAAGTTGGGAAGATCATATTTCACTTGTTGAATTTTCCTATAATAATAGCTTCCAATCTAGTATTGGTATGGCACCTTTCAAGGCACTCTATGGAAGGCCATGCCGATCTCCTTCTTGTTGGCTTGAGGCCGGTGAGAAGCTGGTTTAGGTCCAGACTTTATTCGCGATTCCACAGAGAAGATTGAACTTATTCGACATAGGATGAAAGAAGCCCAGAGTAGACAAAAATCCTACACTGATAACCGAAGAAGGAAATTAGAATTTTCTGTTGGAGATCTTGTGTTCATTCGTGTTTCACCTATGAAGGGTGTTGTATGTTTCAGTCGATCGGGAAAATTAGCGCGTCGATATATTGGGACATTTCCTATCACTGAACGTATTGGTTCCATGGCTTATCGCCTTTTGTTACCAGCTCAGTTTTCTACTATGCATGACGTGTTTCATGTTTCTCAATTGCGGAAATGTCTTCGAGATTCGGATTCTATTCTTGAACCCGGTGTTGTGGAAGAGATTGAAGTATCACCGAATTTAACTTATGAGCAGCATCCTGTTCGAATTATTGCTTCGGAGGTCAAACGTCTTCGAAATAAAGATGTTCCGCTTGTGAAAGTTCAATGGTCTTCAAATCCTAAGAATTGTTCTTGGGAATCTAGAGAGTTCATCGAGAGAACACATTCGGACTTACTTTCTCGTGCTCTTTGAGGTGAACTTCTTATTTCAAACTTCTTTTGTGTTGAATATGCTTTTATGGTTGTTACTATATATCTTCTTCTTAATTATTGCGAGGACGCAATTTCTTTAAGGAGGGTAGTCTGTAACAACCCGCATATTTGTTGATTTTTTTATATTTAAATATTTTATTTAAATATTTTATCGATACTTGGAATTTAGTCCGAAAAGCTACTTTTTGCATACGGTCGAATTAGGACTCGGGACTACTCCCATTGAGTTTAAAATGCCGTTTGCGACTTTTCGAGTATAAGCTTCGATATGTTTGGAGAAAGTAGAATTTTGCTACTTTTCACTTAGGCTTTGGGTTTAGGTTGGGTTCAGCCCAATGTTCTAACTTAATACCCCAAACTGAAACCCCCCTCTTCATTCACTCCCTCTTCCTCTAATTTCAGTTCTAAAGAGATTAATGGTGGAGGAGAATGGGAAATAGAAATCCAAAACCCTAGTTTCCATTTGCAAATCAATTTCTTGCTCCAAACTCAAGAAGAACCCATTGGTAAGCTTCTCTTCTTCTTCTCCAACTCTTTCTCTCTTTGATTTCAGAAAATTCCTAAACCTAATTTGGGAAATATTTCTCTTTTTAGCTTAGAATCAAGCTTCTTGAGTTGAATTTGAATAGTGGTTGATTCTCCTTTGCTTTCAAGCTTCTTTTTCCAATTGCTTGGGTTCAAAGCTGAGATTTTTATCTCACATCTATGCTTATATTTATCTTCGATTGTTAGGTATGAATTCCTAACACTTATTCGTCTGCATTTGCTTTTGGTTTGGAATGTTTTTGCGAATATTCCAATTTTGGTGTTTTGAAAGCCAAATTCTTAAAAAACATAGCTTTGATGTTCAAATGTGTTTTTGGTGATGCAACAAGGAGCTCATAGGGCCGGGTAGTCGATTGGCATAAATCCTTAGTGCCGATGCTCGTGCGGTTACAATTTGGTAGTGATTGGCCATTGTATTCAATGGGCTTTGAAGGGACTGGTAACAGGTTCGGCCGACCAAGCCCTGTGGCCGGTCGACCGACCTGCTACTATGGTGCATAGGCACCTTTCTGTCTCTGGTCCGGTCGACTGGCTACAGGGCTTCGCCGACCGACCTACTTCCCGAGACTATTTTGAAACAGGGTCCGGTCGACCGAGCTCTGTAGCCGGCCGACCGACCTATTGCATTTTTGCATATTTCGCCTAGTTGCTTGAATTTCCAACTTTAATCGATTCGCGTTGTTTCCTATTTGTTGTTATCATTTATTATGACTTTGATGACCCCTTTTTAGGGATTTTTGAATATCCCTTTCGATGGATTCTTTATCGGTTTCGTTGGATTTTTATTCACATCTTCGTGTGTGAATTTTAGTGATTGATTGTTCCTACAATCTTCTTTGTGATTTGTCACTTTAAAAATATAAAGGTTTCTATACTAGTTGTAACGATCCCGAATTTTAATTTATTTTAAATTGATAATTAAATTTATTTTTGGATAAAAATTGTAAAATTAACTGATTAATTGGTTTGAGTTTCCCCAAAATTCCAATTAAATATGTATTAAATCATTTGAATTTGAGTTCAAGTAAATGGTTTAAAGGTAATTTGAATTTATAATATAAATAAGAAAATAAATAAATATCTTAAAATTTTAGTTATGCAAATTATAAAATAAATTCAAATGATATGTTAATTTTAGAACTTCCTTTATACTATAAAGTAAGCAAAGAAATTACATTCAATGACTTGCAAAAGAAGTTATACAAATGAAGTATGATAGAAACAAAAGTATGCAAGAGAAAAACATCTACAAACAAATCTAAGTACATACAAAAATAGGATTACATGTAGACTAATAAGGAAACATAGCATTAAATACAATCTATTCTCAAGCACACATGGAAATCATTTTAGCCGAAATGTGTCAAGAATCATTTCAGCCTTTAAAAATAAAAAAAATAAAAAAAAATCTTTCTGGTAAAAGAAAGTAGGCTAGAGGAAAAAAAAGAAGAAAACAAGATAAAATAAAAAAGAAGTCAAGTATAATTAATGCAGCCACCATGCAAACATCCATCAGCCTCCAAACTTAGAAAAAAATCTCTGATTTTATTTGTACAAAACATAATTATCAACCTGCAAATTGTTTAACCCAGATATCACCTACCCCTGTACAAACTCTTTTATATCCATACTCATTTTGGTTCGTTCATACCATATCAAACCTGAAAACAAGAAATAATAACAAACATTTCCATTTATACAAACTTAAAACAACAAAGTAACTCAAGTTTAGATTCAAAACAAAGAAGCAAGATTTCAGTTGCAAACCTGTTTCCAAAATGGATGAGGCTCTGTCCATTTTCAAACACGGTGAGTAACACTTTAAAAATTTAAGTATGTGGATTTTGGTTGCACAATAAAATCTGGATGATATGCTTCATATATATATACACACTTTTCTGAGTATACATATGAATGTTTGGATGAATGGGTAAAATGTTCATCTCTGTTCTTTCTTCTAAAAGCAAGGCGAGTAAACATAAATCTTCAAACAAGGGTTTAAGTTTATTTAAGACAGTTTAAAAAAAAAAACTTCATCTATAAACTGTCGTGCATATATCTCAGTTAGCATATGATTTTACTATGTTCTGTGTTCTTTGAAAGTTGTTACAGATTTTATTTTTCTGTTCAAACATTCAAATCATTTTGTTTAAAACATTTTGTAAGCTTTGATTTCCCAACAAACAAGTTGTTAAACTAAAAAAAAAAAGATTCTTAAAGATTGATTTAAACCATGTTTGTAAGTCATTATTACTGCAATATTGTTTACAGGTTTTCAAGTAAAAAAATAAAATGATAAAAAATAAAATGTTGTAAAATAATAATTCAAGATTATGATCTGAATCTATACTTCAACCTATGATTTTTAAAACAAAAATGAAGATTTTTAATGGAGTGTTTCAAGAGTAGTTTGGAATTTTGTTCAATGTGCATTTTTCTAAATTCCTGGCAATCGAATCCTTTATAAATTCTGAAACTTGTACTAAAGCATCCTTAAACATATAGAATGTTGGAAAAATTGTCGAATTAATTTTCAAACACCAGAGTTGTTCGAACGAGTTGAAGTTAGGGTTTAACCCTGAGTTTTGAAATGGGCAGAACGCGGGATGATTTCGTCATCTAGGAGCGATCGAGCTGCATATGCTCGTGGGTGATGATGGCTTGGGGTGTTGACGTGCTATGGGTGAAGTCGCGAATTTTCTGGTTGGTTGTGCGAGGAGAACGAGGCGTTTGGGTTGGGCACGTTCAAGTTTACAGTTCGACGAGGGAGCGAAATTTTGATTTCGAATTTATTTGGTCAAATTGAGGTTCGATGTCGCGTTGGCGTGGATTTTATGATTTGCCGATGATCGTGATGATCATCGGAGTGGCAGCGAACCACCGTGCACGTGCACGGTGGTGTTGGTGATGGTGCCTACAGTTTTGAATATCGGTTTCAAAACTTAACTGAAAAAAAAAGAGAAGAGGACGAGCGAACGGGATCGTGCTTGTGTTTAACTCAGGAAATTGATGGCTTTGCTCGAGTATGTGCTTGTGTGGGATAGCTTGGTGCAACAGTTTTAAATTTGAACATACTGTTAAAAGGAAAAAAATAAAATAAAGGAAGAAGAAGAAGATGTTCAGGACACGGGGAAAAGGGGGTGGAACTCGAAGCTATACTCGAGTATAATGTAGGGGAGGTCTCGGGTTTAACTGGGAAGTTTCGGGTTGGGTCAAACTTCAATTTTGCAGTGGTGTAAAAGTTAAGTAAATTTTTTTTTTTTTACAAATTTGATTAAACACTTTGAGCTTAGAGAATGTTTAAAAGTTAAGCTAAGATTTTGTTCAAGTTTGAATTATTTTAGTCAAAAGCTTAACGATGATCTTAAACACTTAAATTATTTTTTTTAAAAAAAAAATTTATTTAGGATAAGTGTAAAGTTAATTAACTCTTAAGTTTGTAGTTAATAATAAAGTGATTTGACATTTAAAGAGGACTTTTAAGGGTTAACTACATTGAGTAATCAAAACTAGATGAATTATTTCTAGAGAGTAATTAAGAATAACTACTTGTAATTAAGGATTGATAAAACTGATGATTAAGTATTAAAGTAAATTGTAATTAACTACTTATGTTAAATTATGAATGATTAATAGTTAATTAATTAAGTAATTTAATTAAGAATTAATTTTGTAATTAGTTTAAAGGTTAACTTAATAAATATGATTGAACTTTACTTTGAGTAATGAAGTTAATAGTTTCTATTTTATTAACGAATGAATTTTCTGTAGTAAATCAATTTATAATTAATAATGGTTAATGTGAGAAATTTTCTTTGAAAAAGGGAATTAAAGAAACTAAATAGTTAATGAAATCATTAACTAAGATTATCTGAACAATTAATTGATGTGATTAAATTTTTAACAATAAATTAGATTAACTTATTTAATGATAATAAATTGTGGAACTACTAAATATAATTACTTAATGATAGAAATTATGGAATTGATTTATTTAGCATAATTAATTGAGTTAATTTGATTTATTCAAAATCTAAATTTCTTAAGTTAATTAATTCAGAATAATCACTTGATAATTTTGAAATTATAATTACTTAGAGAAGTAATTAATAGATAATTAATGAATGTAATCAATTAAATGATGATTTGAAATTTGAGTAAATTATTTATTAATAAATTTGACGGCTTAATTAATAATGGTGATTAATTAAGATTAATTTAATAATTAAAGGTTAATTGATTCATTAATTAAGAATGATAGTTAATAATTAAGGGTTAACTAATAAATTGTGAAAGGGAATTTATTTCAAATGATTTGTAATTAAATTATGATAATTAACCCGGATAAAAAAAATTGATACATCCGATTTAAATTAATTATTTGATTAATAAATTCATTTGTGAATGTTTGGACTTGGCTGAATAATTGTTTTGTTTGATACACCTGATATTTGATGCTTTGTTTTAAGCTGTGTGACTTATTTATCTGTGATATATATATCTGGGATCTGTGATCTGTGAATAGAGGATAAGCGTTATAGTTTATACCGCTTATCAACTATATTTCTATATTTTGATCTGTGATGAATGAATGTTGTTGCACTATTGTGTGTTAAACCCCTGGACCACACTTATACACACACTAATATGGATTTCACGAGGAAATCGATTAAGTCACAGATTTTAAAATGATTTTTAAATTGAATATTTGAATTCAAATGTTTTGAAATGGATTGGAATTAAAGTGAAAGGCTTTTGAAAAGAAATTTCAAAGATGAAATTTATTTTGAATAACTTGATTAAATTTTAGAATCTAAATAATTTGATTTAAATATGAATTCAATATTTGAGAATTGAGTTCTATGATTAGAAACTAGGGACTAAAGATGTTATACCAGTTATATATGGGTTAAACCATTTTAAATATATTAATTTGAGAATTAGAACTTAAATTCAAAGGCTTTAACTCGAACAAATATAATTGGGTTTTTCTAAAACGATAACTGTTTGTTGTCAAATAATTAAAGCTTTCACATAAGAAATGAACTCCCAATTTGAGTTACAATGATTTCTAGTTTGAAATGAAGGTAATTTCCAAATTATGGAAATGGTTTGGAAGTTATAAGTTAAATCTTTAATTTGAAGATTTTAAACGAGTTAATCCAATTGAAATGGAGATTGATTTGAAATCCATAAATGGATCTTTAGGAATGGGGTGAACTTTGTGAATTAAATCTTTTGTTTAAAAGATTAAAGTGTGGAAATTTTTTTTAAACCATTGAAGGTTTTTGAAATAAATCTTTTGTTTAAAAGATCTGAAAATGGTAATTTGTTTAAACCATTTGAAAGAAAGTTTTGGATTATTAAGTTGTGACTTAATTGGAATCCCATATCCATATGTTTTAAAAGTTGCACTCACTATTCGGTTTAGCCGGGAGAGGTCCTTTGTGTCATATAACCCATTCCGAATATGTGATTCGACGTATATGGATAGCATTTGAAGACCGGTGTTGAAGACCGGGTATTTACGAGAACGATAGGATAACCTATCGATTGTCTCTGCACCGAGTAGCTACGGTATAGAGATTCCCTAAGTGATGGGAAGTCCGATCGGGATTGTGAATACCTGGATTGCAGGGGCTTCTTCGGAAGTGCCTTCGGTTCTGTTCGAACCTGGAACAGACTTGTATGGTTACATGTCTGACACTACACTTTGAGATATAACGCAGATTTCTTTCAAATACATTTCTGTTGGTGGCGGAGAATTTATTCTCTTAGCTTAACACCCTTCTCTGAGACGTACGAGCTCAGAGGTTATGTAGTTGAAGGTTATCAGCAATATATTCCCAATTTGGTAGTGTGGCATGCTGAGTGCTGCTGTGTGTTGATGATCATTGTTTGATCATTTGTGATATGATCATTTATCTTTGTGATCATTACTTTGATCATTTGTTGACCCAAAGCATGGCTTTGTACCAAAACGTGGCTTTGTGGACGAGACTGCATCAGGACCTCACACCCCGGAAATGGTCGAAACAGGAAAGATGCGGCAAGTTTATGAGGGTCGCGCCCTTTAGGGTGTGTCATTCCCTTCTGGTAAAGGGTGGTATTAGGTATGGAGCCCTGATATTTAACCTATGTGGTTGCTCCAATCTCATTTACTGTGTGGTTGTTGCTTAGAGGTACCTCGGATAAAGGTCCCAAAGGACCGGGGGATGACTTGCTCGAGTAGTAGTTACCTAGTTACAGAGGTAACCCGGCCTTGTGTTGGCAGAGATCCGGTTAGGTTCTCGGGACGTCCCGCCAGAGGCGATCCCATGTGGCAGTAGGAAGTTCCTTAGCCTGACCATTTGTTGGAAATCCAATCAAAACAATACGCGCCTTGTACGGTTTTAGTTGTATTACCTGCCATGGAATGTGGTGGTAACCTGCTATTGAACATGGTAGCTATAGTAGGCATAAGTGCGGAATGCCTATGCTGGCTAAGATTTATATTCTACTTTTGAAATGTTTCCTGCACTGTGCACTTATAATAATAATATCAAAGAAATTTTCTGCGTATTAAGCATGTTTGTCTATCATAAGAAGAAATCTCCTCCAATTCTGCGTTTGCATTGTGTGTGTGGCGGGAGGTCTTATGGTAGTTTCATTTTCTAAAAAGCATATCGGATTTTCTTTATAAATCTTGTTTTATTTTAAAAGATAAATTGTTTTTGCTACTCACGCCAGTCCCATGACTGACTCGGAGTTTATTGTTCCTTTCCTAAACTCTGGGTGCTCACTATTTTCCACACGAGCAGTCTAGAGTTGGGTTTTTCAGATAGTTAGGTCCAGTGGATTATCTGGAGCTAGTTCAGTCTTTGGACATGACTGACCTTGCTTAGCTTGGTGCATCGTAATTGGAAGTTCGAGCTATTTTCTGGATTAGTTCTTGGAGATGGAGTTGCAGTTTGGAGTTCTGCCTTGAAGACTATCCGAGTTATTTGTTCCACTGCTAGTGTTATCTATTTTTCCTTTCCGCTGCTATTATATTGTATCATATCTCTGATGTATATCGATATCTATTGTATCATCTGTTGTATCAGGATGTTGTATCAGATGTTGTATATTGGTATTCATTATTTTTCTTCCGCTGTGTAGTTTGTTTACTTAATGGTGTTATAAGCTCCGGCGACTCGGATTTGAACGGTCGAATCTACGGCATTCGAATACGATGTGAAGTATGGAAGTCAATTTTCGAACGGGCAAAATCCGCTTCGTTACAATTTGGTATCAGAGCTGAGGGTTAAAACTTTAGCTCAGGAGTATAACACATTAAGTAACTCATTAGAGATAGGGTGAAGTATACCCTAGAATGAGTAATCCCTAAGATATCCGTTTGAATGCCTCAGTAAATTCTCTTACTATCCACTGATAGTGAGTATGAGTGCCAGAAGAGAAAGAGATAGGGGACAGGGGAATACCACAATAATTGGTCAATACCCTACAACAGTGAAAGTAATTTTTTCTCTATCGATCTTCTTTGATTCGTTTCCAAATTCTTTTGATTGCTTCGTGACAACTACAGAAAGAAGTTTCGATGCAATGGTTGCCCTACGAATCGTTGTAGAAAATTTTTACTTCGCGTTTTCATTGATTTCTCATCAGTTTTTGTTTTAAACTTTAATGAATATGAATTTGAAATTTGAAATTGGAAATTTTAAATAAAGTGAAAATTTAAATTGAATTAACTTGATTAATAGAATATGAAGATAAATTGAATTATATCAATAAAACGATTTCGTTTAAAACCAAATTTAAAATTCTGTTGCAATTTCTTGTGTATATCGAAGTCCGAAGAGGGACAAATTGGTATATATTTTGAGATATTCCGACATGAGTTGGAATCCATTCCTAGTATTTGAAAAGTTATACAAGATCAAATCTATCTCTTTTGTTCAGCATCTCTTGTCAATTCTTCGATGATTCCTGATAAATACAGGAAGAAGATTTGATGTATTTGTATGGGACATAAACTCCGATAGGCCAAAATTGTTTATTTGGATGTATTGGTTGCTTTGTTTGCTTTTGGTTGCTATGGTCGATAGATATACTTTGGTTTCTGAACTAAAATTTTTGAAATTATACCCAAAGGTAGACAGATATGTGAATACACTTTGAGTCCGGATATATTCTACGAATGGTTAGTTATCCCTTCGAACTAACCAGTGCTTTGCATATTTCGTAAGATTAATGACCCGAGTATCCTAAGTAGCATTGAATGAGTTATTCTCATATTGTTGACATTCTGTTTTGGTAAGCCAAATACAGAATAGGTATCCAGTTCAACTTGGGAAGCTGTTTCTCTATCCTGGTGTATCTATCTTTGTTGTTTTCGTGCCTGTAAATTTCGGGGACGAAATTTCTTTTAAGGGGGGAAGTCTGTAACGATCCCGAATTTTAATTTATTTTAAATTGATAATTAAATTTATTTTTGGATAAAAATTGTAAAATTAATTGATAAATTGGTTTGAGTTTCCCCAAAATTCCAATTAAATATGTATTAAATCATTTGAATTTGAGTTCAAGTAAATGGTTTAAAGGTAATTTGAATTTATAATATAAATAAGAAAATAAATAAATATCTTAAAATTTTAGTTATGCAAACTATAAAATAAATTCAAATGATATGTTAATTTTAGAACTTCCTTTATACTATAAAGTAAGCAAAGAAATTACATTCAATGACTTGCAAAAGAAGTTATACAAATGAAGTATGATAGAAACAAAAGTATGCAAGAGAAAAACATCTACAAACAAATCTAAGTACATACAAAAATAGGATTACATGTAGACTAAGAAGGAAACATAGCATTAAATACAATCTATTCTCAAGCACACATGGAAATCATTTTAGCCGAAATGTGTCAAGAATCATTTCAGCCTTTAAAAATAAAAAAAATAAAAAAAATCTTTCTGGTCAAAGAAAGTAGGCTAGAGGAAAAAAAAGAAGAAAACAAGATAAAATAAAAAAGAAGTCAAGTATAATTAATGCAGCCACCATGCAAACATCCATCAGCCTCCAAACTTAGAAAAAAATCTCTGATTTTATTTGTACAAAACATAATTATCAACCTGCAAATTGTTTAACCCAGATATCACCTACCCCTGTACAAACTCTTTTATATCCATACTCATTTTGGTTCGTTCATACCATATCAAACCTGAAAACAAGAAATAATAACAAACATTTCCATTTATACAAACTTAAAACAACAAAGTAACTCAAGTTTAGATTCAAAACAAAGAAGCAAGATTTCAGTTGCAAACCTGTTTCCAAAATGGATGAGGCTCTGTCCATTTTCAAATACGGTGAGTAACACTTTAAAAATTTAAGTATGTGGATTTTGGTTGCATAATAAAATCTGGAATGATATGCTTCATATATATATATACACACACTTTTCTGAGTATACATATGAATGTTTGGATGAATTGGTAAAATGTTCATCTCTGTTCTTTCTTCTAAAAGCAAGGCGAGTAAACATAAATCTTCAAACTAGGGTTTAAGTTTATTTAAGACAGTTTAAAAAAAAAACTTCATCTATAAACTGTTGTGCATATATCTCAGTTAGCATATGATTTTACTATGTTCTGTGTTCTTTGAAAGTTGTTACAGATTTCATTTTTCTGTTCAAACATTCAAATCAATTTGTTTAAAACATTTTGTAAGCTTTGATTTCCCAACAAACAAGTTGTTAAACTAAAAAAAAAAAGATTCTTAAAGATTGATTTAAACCATGCTTGTAAGTCATTATTACTGCAATATTGTTTACAGGTTTTCAAGTAAAAAAATAAAATGATAAAAAATAAAATGTTGTAAAATAATAATTCAAGATTATGATCTGAATCTATACTTCAACCTATGATTTTTAAAACAAAAATGAAGATTTTTAATGGAGTGTTTCAAGAGTAGTTTGGAATTTTGTACAATGTGCATTTTTCTAAATTCCTGGCAATCGAATCCTTTATAAATTCTGAAACTTGTACTAAAGCATCCTTAAACATCTAGAATGTTGGAAAAATTGTCGAATTAATTTTCAAACACCAGAGTTGTTCGAACGAGTTGAAGTTAGGGTTTAACCCTGAGTTTTGAAATGGGCAGAACGCGGGATGATTTCGTCATCTAGGAGCGATCGAGCTGCATATGCTCGTGGGTGATGATGGCTTGGGGTGTTGACGTGCTATGGGTGAAGTCGCGAATTTTCTGTTTGGTTGTGCGAGGAGAACGAGGCGTTTGGGTTGGGCACGTTCAAGTTTACAGTTCGACGAGGGAGCGAAATTTTGATTTCGAATTTATTTGGTCAAATTGAGGTTCGATGTCGCGTTGGCGTGGATTTTATGATTTGCCGATGATCGTGATGATCATCGGAGTGGCAGCGAACCACCGTGCACGTGCACGGTGGTGTTGGTGATGGTGCCTATAGTTTTGAATATCGGTTTCAAAACTTAACTGAAAAAAAAAAGAGAAGAAGACGAGCGAACATGATCGTGCTTGTGTTTAACTCGGGAAATTGAAGGCTTTGCTCGAGTATGTGCTTGTGTGGGATAGCTTGGTGCAACAGTTTTAAATTTGAACATACTGTTAAAAGGAAAAAAATAAAATAAAGGAAGAAGAAGAAGAAGAAGATGTTCAGGACACGGGGAAAAGGGGGTGGAACTCGAAGCTATACTCGAGTATAATGTAGGGGAGGTCTCGGGTTTAACTGGGAAGTTTCGGGTTGGGTCAAACTTCAATTTTGCAGTGGTGTAAAAGTTAAGTAAATTTTGTTTTTTTTTTACAAATTTGTTTAAACACTTTGAGCTTAGAGAATGTTTAAAAGTTAAGCTAAGATTTTGTTCAAGTTTGAATTATTTTAGTCAAAAGCTTAACGATGATCTTAAACACTTAAATTATTTTTTTTTTTTAAAAAAAATTTATTTAGGATAAGTGTAAAGTTAATTAACTCTTAAGTTTGTAGTTAATAATAAAGTGATTTGACATTTAAAGAGGACTTTTAAGGGTTAACTACATTGAGTAATCAAAACTAGATGAATTATTTCTAGAGAGTAATTAAGAATAACTACTTGTAATTAAGGATTGATAAAACTGATGATTAAGTATTAAAGTAAATTGTAATTAACTACTTATGTTAAATTATGAATGAATAATAGTTAATTAATTAAGTAATTTAATTAAGAATTAATTTTGTAATTAGTTTAAAGGTTAACTTAATAAATATGATTGAACTTTACTTTGAGTAATGAAGTTAATAATTTCTATTTTATTAACGAATGAATTTTCTGTAGTAAATCGATTTATAATTAATAATGGTTAATGTGAGAAATTTTCTTTGAAAAAGGGAATTAAAGAAACTAAATAGTTAATGAAATCATTAACTAAGATTATCTGAACAATTAATTGATGTGATTAAATTTTTAACAATAAATTAGATTAACTTATTTAATGATAATAAATTGTGGAACTACTAAATATAATTACTTAATGATAGAAATTATGGAATTGATTTATTTAGCATAATTAATTGAGTTAATTTGATTTATTCAAAATCTAAATTTCTTAAGTTAATTAATTCAGAATAATCACTTGATAATTTTGAAATTATAATTACTTAGAGAAGTAATTAATAGATAATTAATGAATGTAATCAATTAAATGATGATTTGAAATTTGAGTAAATTATTTATTAATAAATTTGACGGATTAATTAATAATGGTGATTAATTAAGATTAATTTAATAATTAAAGGTTAATTGATTCATTAATTAAGAATGATAGTTAATAATTAAGGGTTAACTAATAAATTGTGAAAGGGAATTTATTTCAAATGATTTGTAATTAAATTATGATAATTAACCCGGATAAAAAAAATTGATACATCCGATTTAAATTAATTATTTGATTAATAAATTCATTTGTGAATGTTTGGACTTGGCTGAATAATTGTTTTGTTTGATACACCTGATATTTGATGCTTTGTTTTAAGCTGTGTGACTTATTTATCTGTGATATATATATCTGGGATCTGTGATCTGTGAATAGAGGATAAGCGTTATAGTTTATACCGCTTATCAACTATATTTCTATATTTTGATCTGTGATGAATGAATGTTGTTGCACTATTGTGTGTTAAACCCCTGGACCACACTTATACACACACAAATATGGATTTCACGAGGAAATCGATTAAGTCACAGATTTTAAAATGATTTTTAAATTGAATATTTGAATTCAAATGTTTTGAAATGGATTGGATTTAAAGTGAAAGGCTTTTGAAAAGAAATTTCAAAGATGAAATTTATTTTGAATAACTTGATTAAATTTTAGAATCTAAATAATTTGATTTAAATATGAATTTAATATTTGAGAATTGAGTTCTATGATTAGAAACTAGGGACTAAAGATGTTATACCAGTTATATATGGGTTAAACCATTTTAAATATATTAATTTGAGAATTAGAACTTAAATTCAAAGGCTTTAACTCGAACAAATATAATTGGGTTTTTCTAAAACGATAACTGTTTGTTTTCAAATAATTAAAGCTTTCACATAAGAAATGAACTCCCAATTTGAGTTACAATGATTTCTAGTTTGAAATGAAGGTAATTTCCAAATTATGGAAATGGTTTGGAAGTTATAAGTTAAATCTTTAATTTGAAGATTTTAAACGAGTTAATCCAATTGAAATGGAGATTGATTTGAAATCCATAAATGGATCTTTAGGAATGGGGTGAACTTTGTGAATTAAATCTTTTGTTTAAAAGATTAAAGTGTGGAAATTTTTTTTAAACCATTGAAGGTTTTTGAAATAAATCTTTTGTTTAAAAGATCTGAAAATGGTAATTTGTTTAAACCATTTGAAAGAAAGTTTTGGATTATTAAGTTGTGACTTAATTGGAATCCCATATCCATATGTTTTAAAAGTTGCACTCACTATTCGATTTAGCCGGGAGAGGTCCTTTGTGTCATATAACCCATTCCGAATATGTGACTCGACGTATATGGATAGCATTTGAAGACCGGTGTTGAAGACCGGGTATTTGCGAGAACGATAGGATAACCTATCGATTGTCTCTGCACCGAGTAGCTACGGTATAGAGATTCCCTAAGTGATGGGAAGTCCGATCGGGATTGTGAATACCTGGATTGCAGGGGCTTCTTCGGAAGTGCCTTCGGTTCTGTTCGAACCTGGAACAGACTTGTATGGTTACGTGTATGACACTACACTTTGAGATATAACGCAGATTTCTTTCAAATACATTTCTGTTGGTGGCGGAGAATTTATTCTCTTAGCTTAACACCCTTCTCTGAGACGTACGAGCTCAGAGGTTATGTAGTTGAAGGTTATCAGCAATATATTCCCAATTTGGTAGTGTGGCATGCTGAGTGCTACTGTGTGTTGATGATCATTGTTTGATCATTTGTGATATGATCATTTATCTTTGTGATCATTACTTTGATCATTTGTTTACCCAAAGCATGGCTTTGTACCAAAACGTGGCTTTGTGGACGAGACTGCATCAGGACCTCACACCCCGGAAATGGTCGAAACAGGAAAGATGCGGCAAGGTTATGAGGGTCGCGCCCTTTAGGGTGTGTCATTCCCTTCTGGTAAAGGGTGGTATTAGGTATGGAGCCCTGATATTTAACCTATGTGGTTGCTCCAATCTCATTTACTGTGTGGTTGTTGCTTAGAGGTACCTCGGATAAAGGTCCCAAAGGACCGGGGGATGACTTGCTCGAGTAGTAGTTACCTAGTTACAGAGGTAACCCGGCCTTGTGTTGGCAGAGATCCGGTTAGGTTCTCGGGACGTCCCGCCAGAGGCGATCCCATGTGGCAGTAGGAAGTTCCTTAGCCTGACCATTTGTTGGAAATCCAATCAAAACAATACGCGCCTTGTACGGTTTTAGTTGTATTACCTGCCATGGAATGTGGTGGTAACCTGCTATTGAACATGGTAGCTATAGTAGGCATAAGTGCGGAATGCCTATGCTGGCTAAGATTTATATTCTACTTTTGAAATGTTTCCTGCACTGTGCACTTATAATAATAATATCAAAGAAATTTTCTGCGTATTAAGCATGTTTGTCTATCATAAGAAGAAATCTCCTCCAATTCTGCGTTTGCATTGTGTGTGTGGCGGGAGGTCTTATGGTAGTTTCATTTTCTAAAAAGCATATCGGATTTTCTTTATAAATCTTGTTTTATTTTAAAAGATAAATTGTTTTTGTTACTCACGCCAGTCCCATGACTGACTCGGAGTTTATTGTTCCTTTCCTAAACTCTGGGTGCTCACTATTTTCCACACGAGCAGTCTAGAGTTGGGTTTTTCAGATAGTTAGGTCCAGTGGATTATCTGGAGCTAGTTCAGTCTTTGGACATGACTGACCTTGCTTAGCTTGGTGCATCGTAATTGGAAGTTCGAGCTATTTTATGGATTAGTTCTTGGATATGGAGTTGCAGTTTGGAGTTCTGCCTTGAAGACTATCCGAGTTATTTGTTCCACTGCTAGTGTTATCTTTTTTTCCTTTCCGCTGCTATTATATTGTATCATATCTCTGATGTATATCGATATCTATTGTATCATCTATTGTATCAGGATGTTGTATCAGATGTTGTATATTGGTATTCATTATTTTTCTTCCGCTGTGTAGTTTGTTTACTTAATGGTGTTATAAGCTCCGGCGACTCGGATTTGAACGGTCGAATCTACGGCATTCGAATACGATGTGAAGTATGGAAGTCAATTTTCGAACGGGCAAAATCCGCTTCGTTACAATTTGGTATCAGAGCTGAGGGTTAAAACTTTAGCTCAGGAGTATAACACATTAAGTAACTCATTAGAGATAGGGTGAAGTATACCCTAGAATGAGTAATCCCTAAGATATCCGTTTGAATGCCTCAGTAAATTCTCTTACTATCCACTGATAGTGAGTATGAGTGCCAGAAGAGAAAGAGATAGGGGACAGGGGAATACCACAATAATTGGTCAATACCCTGCAATAGTGAAAGTAATTTTTTCTCTATCGATCTTCTTTGATTCGTTTCCAAATTCTTTTGATTGCTTCGTGACAACTACAGAAAGAAGTTTCGATGCAATGGTTGCCCTACGAATCGTTGTAGAAAATTTTTACTTCGCATTTTCATTGATTTCTCATCAGTTTTTGTTTTAAACTTTAATGAATATGAATTTGAAATTTGAAATTGGAAATTTTAAATAAAGTGAAAATTTAAATTGAATTAACTTGATTAATAGAATATGAAGATAAATTGAATTATATCAATAAAACGATTTCGTTTAAAACCAAATTTAAAATTCTGTTGCAATTTCTTGTGTATATCGAAGTCCGAAGAGGGACAAATTGGTATATATTTTGAGATATTCCGACTTGAGTTGGAATCCATTCCTAGTATTTGAAAAGTTATACAAGATCAAATCTATCTCTTTTGTTCAGCATCTCTTGTCAATTCTTCGATGATTCCTGATAAATACAGGAAGAAGATTTGATGTATTTGTATGGGACATAAACTCCGATAGGCCAAAATTGTTTATTTGGATGTATTGGTTGCTTTGTTTGCTTTTGGTTGCTATGGTCGATAGATATACTTTGGTTTCTGAACTAAAATTTTTGAAATTATACCCAAAGGTAGACAGATATGTGAATACACTTTGAGTCCGGATATATTCTACGAATGGTTAGTTATCCCTTCGAACTAACCAGTGCTTTGCATATTTCGTAAGATTAATGACCCGAGTATCCTAAGTAGTATTGAATGAGTTATTCTCATATTGTTGACATTCTGTTTTGGTAAGCCAAATACAGAATAGGTATCCAGTTCAACTTGGGAAGCTGTTTCTCTATGCTGGTGTATCTATCTTTGTTGTTTTCGTGCCTGTAAATTTCGGGGACAAAATTTCTTTTAAGGGGGGAAGTCTGTAACGATCCCGAATTTTAATTTATTTTAAATTGATAATTAAATTTATTTTTGGATAAAAATTGTAAAATTAATTGATAAATTGGTTTGAGTTTCCCCAAAATTCCAATTAAATATGTATTAAATCATTTGAATTTGAGTTCAAGTAAATGGTTTAAAGGTAATTTGAATTTATAATATAAATAAGAAAATAAATAAATATCTTAAAATTTTAGTTATGCAAACTATAAAATAAATTCAAATGATATGTTAATTTTAGAACTTCCTTTATACTATAAAGTAAGCAAAGAAATTACATTCAATGACTTGCAAAAGAAGTTATACAAATGAAGTATGATAGAAACAAAAGTATGCAAGAGAAAAACATCTACAAACAAATCTAAATACATACAAAAATAGGATTACATGTAGACTAAGAAGGAAACATAGCATTAAATACAATCTATTCTCAAGCACACATGGAAATCATTTTCGCCGAAATGTGTCAAGAATCATTTCAGCCTTTAAAAATAAAAAAAATAAAAAAAAAATCTTTCTGGTCAAAGGAAGTAGGCTAGAGGAAAAAAAAGAAGAAAACAAGATAAAATAAAAAAGAAGTCAAGTATAATTAATGCAGCCACCATGCAAACATCCATCAGCCTCCAAACTTAGAAAAAAATCTCTGATTTTATTTGTACAAAACATAATTATCAACCTGCAAATTGTTTAACCCAGATATCACCTACCCCTGTACAAACTCTTTTATATCCATACTCATTTTGGTTCGTTCATACCATATCAAACCTGAAAACAAGAAATAATAACAAACATTTCCATTTATACAAACTTAAAACAACAAAGTAACTCAAGTTTAGATTCAAAAC
The DNA here is from genome assembly GCA_030765085.1 of Allium cepa. Taxonomy (NCBI): domain Eukaryota; kingdom Viridiplantae; phylum Streptophyta; class Magnoliopsida; order Asparagales; family Amaryllidaceae; genus Allium; species Allium cepa. The sequence goes on from CM060929.1 coordinate 68,591,194, forward strand.
AAAGAAGCAAGATTTCAGTTGCAAACCTGTTTCCAAAATGGATGAGGCTCTGTCCATTTTCAAATACGGTGAGTAACACTTTAAAAATTTAAGTATGTGGATTTTGGTTGCATAATAAAATCTAGAATGATATGCTTCATATATATATACACACTTTTCTGAGTATACATATGAATGTTTGGATGAATTGGTAAAATGTTCATCTCTGTTCTCTTCTAAAAGCAAGGCGAGTAAACATAAATCTTCAAACAAGGGTTTAAGTTTATTTAAGACAGTTTAAAAAAAAAACTTCATCTATAAACTGTTGTGCATATATCTCAGTTAGCATATGATTTTACTATGTTCTGTGTTCTTTGAAAGTTGTTACAGATTTCATTTTTCTGTTCAAACATTCAAATCATTTTGTTTAAAACATTTTGTAAGCTTTGATTTCCCAACAAACAAGTTGTTAAACTAAAAAAAAAAAAGATTCTTAAAGATTGATTTAAACCATGCTTGTAAGTCATTATTACTGCAATATTGTTTACATGTTTTCAAGTAAAAAAATAAAATGATAAAAAATAAAATGTTGTAAAATAATAATTCAAGATTATGATCTGAATCTATACTTCAACCTATGATTTTTAAAACAAAAATGAAGATTTTTAATGGAGTGTTTCAAGAGTAGTTTGGAATTTTGTTCAATGTGCATTTTTCTAAATTCCTGGCAATCGAATCCTTTATAAATTCTGAAACTTGTACTAAAGCATCCTTAAACATCTAGAATGTTGGAAAAATTGTCGAATTAATTTTCAAACACCAGAGTTGTTCGAACGAGTTGAAGTTAGGGTTTAACCCTGAGTTTTGAAATGGGCAGAACACGGGATGATTTCGTCATCTAGGAGCGATCGAGCTGCATATGCTCGTGGGTGATGATGGCTTGGGGTGTTGACGTGCTATGGGTGAAGTCGCGAATTGTCTGGTTGGTTGTGCGAGGAGAACGAGGCGTTTGGGTTGGGCACGTTCAAGTTTACAGTTCGACGAGGGAGCGAAATTTTGATTTCGAATTTATTTGGTCAAACTGAGGTTCGATGTCGCGTTGGCGTGGATTTTATGATTTGCCGATGATCGTGATGATCATCGGAGTGGCAGCGAACCACCGTGCACGTGCACGGCGGTGTTGGTGATGGTGCCTACAGTTTTGAATATCGGTTTCAAAACTTAACTGAAAAAAAAAAGAGAAGAAGACGAGCGAACATGATCGTGCTTGTGTTTAACTCGGGAAATTGAAGGCTTTGCTCGAGTATGTGCTTGTGTGGGATAGCTTGGTGCAACAGTTTTAAATTTGAACATACTGTTAAAAGGAAAAAAATAAAATAAAGGAAGAAGAAGAAGATGTTCAGGACACGGGGAAAAGGGGGTGGAACTCGAAGCTATACTCGAGTATAATGTAGGGGAGGTCTCGGGTTTAACTGGGAAGTTTCGGGTTGGGTCAAACTTCAATTTTGCAGTGGTGTAAAAGTTAAGTAAATTTTGTTTTTTTTTTACAAATTTGTTTAAACACTTTGAGCTTAGAGAATGTTTAAAAGTTAAGCTAAGATTTTGTTCAAGTTTGAATTATTTTAGTCAAAAGCTTAACGATGATCTTAAACACTTAAATTATTATTTTTTAAAAAAAAAAATTTATTTAGGATAAGTGTAAAGTTAATTAACTCTTAAGTTTGTAGTTAATAATAAAGTGATTTGACATTTAAAGAGGACTTTTAAGGGTTAACTACATTGAGTAATCAAAACTAGATGAATTATTTCTAGAGAGTAATTAAGAATAACTACTTGTAATTAAGGATTGATAAAACTGATGATTAAGTATTAAAGTAAATTGTAATTAACTACTTATGTTAAATTATGAATGATTAATAGTTAATTAATTAAGAATTTAATTAAGAATTAATTTTGTAATTAGTTTAAAGGTTAACTTAATAAATATGATTGAACTTTACTTTGAGTAATGAAGTTAATAATTTCTATTTTATTAACGAATGAATTTTCTGTAGTAAATCGATTTATAATTAATAATGGTTAATGTGAGAAATTTTCTTTGAAAAAGGGAATTAAAGAAACTAAATAGTTAATGAAATCATTAACTAAGATTATCTGAAAATTAATTGATGTGATTAAATTTTTAACAATAAATTAGATTAACTTATTTAATGATAATAAATTGTGGAACTACTAAATATAATTACTTAATGATAGAAATTATGGAATTGATTTATTTAGTATAATTAATTGAGTTGATTTGATTTATTCCAAATCTAAATTTCTTAAGTTAATTAATTCAGAATAATCACTTGATAATTTTGAAATTATAATTACTTAGAGAAGTAATTAATAGATAATTAATGAATGTAATCAATTAAATGATGATTTGAAATTTGAGTAAATTATTTATTAATAAATTTGACGGATTAATTAATAATGGTGATTAATTAAGATTAATTTAATAATTAAAGGTTAATTGATTCATTAATTAAGAATGATAGTTAATAATTAAGGGTTAACTAATAAATTGTGAAAGGGAATTTATTTCAAATGATTTGTAATTAAATTATGATAATTAACCCGGATAAAAAAAATTGATACATCCGATTTAAATTAATTATTTGATTAATAAATTCATTTGTGAATGTTTGGACTTGGCTGAATAATTGTTTTGTTTGATACACCTGATATTTGATGCTTTGTTTTAAGCTGTGTGACTTATTTATCTGTGATATATATATCTGGGATCTGTGATCTGTGAATAGAGGATAAGCGTTATAGTTTATACCGCTTATCAACTATATTTCTATATTTTGATCTGTGATGAATGAATGTTGTTGCACTATTGTGTGTTAAACCCCTGGACCACACTTATACACACACAAATATGGATTTCACGAGGAAATCGATTAAGTCACAGATTTTAAAATGATTTTTAAATTGAATATTTGAATTCAAATGTTTTGAAATGGATTGGATTTAAAGTGAAAGGCTTTTGAAAAGAAATTTCAAAGATGAAATTTATTTTGAATAACTTGATTAAATTTTAGAATCTAAATAATTTGATTTAAATATGAATTCAATATTTGAGAATTGAGTTCTATGATTAGAAACTAGGGACTAAAGATGTTATACCAGTTATATATGGGTTAAACCATTTTAAATATATTAATTTGAGAATTAGAACTTAAATTCAAAGGCTTTAACTCGAACAAATATAATTGGGTTTTTCTAAAACGATAACTGTTTGTTTTCAAATAATTAAAGCTTTCACATAAGAAATGAACTCCCAATTTGAGTTACAATGATTTCTAGTTTGAAATGAAGGTAATTTCCAAATTATGGAAATGGTTTGGAAGTTATAAGTTAAATCTTTAATTTGAAGATTTTAAACGAGTTAATCCAATTGAAATGGAGATTGATTTGAAATCCATAAATGGATCTTTAGGAATGGGGTGAACTTTGTGAATTAAATCTTTTGTTTAAAAGATTAAAGTGTGGAAATTTTTTTTAAACCATTGAAGGTTTTTGAAATAAATCTTTTGTTTAAAAGATCTGAAAATGGTAATTTGTTTAAACCATTTGAAAGAAAGTTTTGGATTATTAAGTTGTGACTTAATTGGAATCCCATATCCATATGTTTTAAAAGTTGCACTCACTATTCGGTTTAGCCGGGAGAGGTCCTTTGTGTCATATAACCCATTCCGAATATGTGATTCGACGTATATGGATAGCATTTGAAGACCGGTGTTGAAGACCGGGTATTTGCGAGAACGATAGGATAACCTATCGATTGTCTCTGCACCGAGTAGCTACGGTATAGAGATTCCCTAAGTGATGGGAAGTCCGATCGGGATTGTGAATACCTGGATTGCAGGGGCTTCTTCGGAAGTGTCTTCGGTTCTGTTCGAACCCGGAACAGACTTGTATGGTTACATGTCTGACACTACACTTTGAGATATAACGCAGATTTCTTTCAAATTCATTTCTGTTGGTGGCGGAGAATTTATTCTCTTAGCTTAACACCCTTCTCTGAGACGTACGAGCTCAGAGGTTATGTAGTTGAAGGTTATCAGCAATATATTCCCAATTTGGTAGTGTGGCATGCTGAGTGCTGTTGTATGTTGATGATCATTGTTTGATCATTTGTGATATGATCATTTATCCTTGTGATCATTACTTTGATCATTTGTTGACCCAAAGCATGGCTTTGTACCAAAACGTGGCTTTGTGGACGAGACTGCATCAGGACCTCACACCCCGGAAATGGTCGAAACAGGAAAGATGCGGCAAGGTTATGAGGGTCGCGCCCTTTAGGGTGTGTCATTCCCTTCTGGTAAAGGGTGGTATTAGGTATGGAGCCCTGATATTTAACCTATGTGGTTGCTCCAATCTCATTTACTGTGTGGTTGTTGCTTATAGGTACCTCGGATAAAGGTCCCAAAGGACCGGGGGATGACTTGCTCGAGTAGTAGTTACCTAGTTACAGAGGTAACCCGGCCTTGTGTTGGCAGAGATCCGATTAGGTTCTCGGGACGTCCCGCCAGAGGCTATCCCATGTGGCAGTAGGAAGTTCCTTAGCCTGACCATTTGTTGGAAATCCAATCAAAACAATACGCGCCTTGTACGGTTTTAGTTGTATTACCTGCCATGGAATGTGGTGGTAACCTGCTATTGAACATGGTAGCTATAGTAGGCATAAGTGCGGAATGCCTATGCTGGCTAAGATTTATATTCTACTTTTGAAATGTTTCCTGCACTGTGCACTTATAATAATAATATCAAAGAAATTTTCTGCGTATTAAGCATGTTTGTCTATCATAAGAAGAAATCTCCTCCAATTCTGCGTTTGCATTGTGTGTGTGGCGGGAGGTCTTATGGTAGTTTCATTTTCTAAAAAGCATATCGGATTTTCTTTATAAATCTTGTTTTATTTTAAAAGATAAATTGTTTTTGTTACTCACGCCAGTCCCATGACTGACTCGGAGTTTATTGTTCCTTTCCTAAACTTTGGGTGCTCACTATTTTCCACACGAGCAGTCTAGAGTTGGGTTTTTCAGATAGTTAGGTCCAGTGGATTATCTGGAGCTAGTTCAGTCTTTGGACATGACTGACCTTGCTTAGCTTGGTGCATCGTAATTTGAAGTTCGAGCTATTTTATGGATTAGTTCTTGGAGATGGAGTTGCAGTTTGGAGTTCTGCCTTGAAGACTATCCGAGTTATTTGTTCCACTGCTAGTGTTATCTATTTTTCCTTTCCGCTGCTATTATATTGTATCATATCTCTGATGTATATCGATATCTATTGTATCATCTGTTGTATCAGGATGTTGTATCAGATGTTGTATATTGGTATTCATTATTTTTCTTCCGCTGTGTAGTTTGTTTACTTAATGGTGTTATAAGCTCCGGCGACTCGGATTTGAACGGTCGAATCTACGGCATTCGAATACGATGTGAAGTATGGAAGTCAATTTTCGAACGGGCAAAATCCGCTTCGTTACAATTTGGTATCAGAGCTGAGGGTTAAAACTTTAGCTCAGGAGTATAACACATTAAGTAACTCATTAGAGATAGGGTGAAGTATACCCTAGAATGAGTAATCCCTAAGATATCCGTTTGAATGCCTCAGTAAATTCTCTTACTATCCACTGATAGTGAGTATGAGTGCCAGAAGAGAAAGAGATAGGGGACAGGGGAATACCACAATAATTGGTCAATACCTTGCAACAGTGAAAGTAATTTTTTCTCTATCGATCTTCTTTGATTCGTTTCCAAATTCTTTTGATTGCTTCGTGACAACTACAGAAAGAAGTTTCGATGCAATGGTTGCCCTACGAATCGTTGTAGAAAATTTTTACTTCGCGTTTTCATTGATTTCTCATCAGTTTTTGTTTTAAACTTTAATGAATATGAATTTGAAATTTGAAATTGGAAATTTTAAATAAAGTGAAAATTTAAATTGAATTAACTTGATTAATAGAATATGAAGATAAATTGAATTATATCAATAAAACGATTTCGTTTAAAACCAAATTTAAAATTCTGTTGCAATTTCTTGTGTATATCGAAGTCCGAAGAGGGACAAATTGGTATATATTTTGAGATATTCCGACTTGAGTTGGAATCCATTCCTAGTATTTGAAAAGTTATACAAGATCAAATCTATCTCTTTTGTTCAGCATCTCTTGTCAATTCTTCGATGATTCCTGATAAATACAGGAAGAAGATTTGATGTATTTGTATGGGACATAAACTCCGATAGGCCAAAATTGTTTATTTGGATGTATTGGTTGCTTTGTTTGCTTTTGGTTGCTATGGTCGATAGATATACTTTGGTTTCTGAACTAAAATTTTTGAAATTATACCCAAAGGTAGACAGATATGTGAATACACTTTGAGTCCGGATATATTCTACGAATGGTTAGTTATCCCTTCGAACTAACCAGTGCTTTGCATATTTCGTAAGATTAATGACCCGAGTATCCTAAGTAGTATTGAATGAGTTATTCTCATATTGTTGACATTCTGTTTTGGTAAGCCAAATACAGAATAGGTATCCAGTTCAACTTGGGAAGCTGTTTCTCTATGCTGGTGTATCTATCTTTGTTGTTTTCGTGCCTGTAAATTTCGGGGACAAAATTTCTTTTAAGGGGGGAAGTCTGTAACGATCCCGAATTTTAATTTATTTTAAATTGATAATTAAATTTATTTTTGGATAAAAATTGTAAAATTAATTGATAAATTGGTTTGAGTTTCCCCAAAATTCCAATTAAATATGTATTAAATCATTTGAATTTGAGTTCAAGTAAATGGTTTAAAGGTAATTTGAATTTATAATATAAATAAGAAAATAAATAAATATCTTAAAATTTTAGTTATGCAAACTATAAAATAAATTCAAATGATATGTTAATTTTAGAACTTCCTTTATACTATAAAGTAAGCAAAGAAATTACATTCAATGACTTGCAAAAGAAGTTATACAAATGAAGTATGATAGAAACAAAAGTATGCAAGAGAAAAACATCTACAAACAAATCTAAATACATACAAAAATAGGATTACATGTAGACTAAGAAGGAAACATAGCATTAAATACAATCTATTCTCAAGCACACATGGAAATCATTTTCGCCGAAATGTGTCAAGAATCATTTCAGCCTTTAAAAATAAAAAAAATAAAAAAAAAATCTTTCTGGTCAAAGGAAGTAGGCTAGAGGAAAAAAAAGAAGAAAACAAGATAAAATAAAAAAGAAGTCAAGTATAATTAATGCAGCCACCATGCAAACATCCATCAGCCTCCAAACTTAGAAAAAAATCTCTGATTTTATTTGTACAAAACATAATTATCAACCTGCAAATTGTTTAACCCAGATATCACCTACCCCTGTACAAACTCTTTTATATCCATACTCATTTTGGTTCGTTCATACCATATCAAACCTGAAAACAAGAAATAATAACAAACATTTCCATTTATACAAACTTAAAACAACAAAGTAACTCAAGTTTAGATTCAAAACAAAGAAGCAAGATTTCAGTTGCAAACCTGTTTCCAAAATGGATGAGGCTCTGTCCATTTTCAAATACGGTGAGTAACACTTTAAAAATTTAAGTATATGGATTTTGGTTGCATAATAAAATCTGGAATGATATGCTTCATATATATATACACACTTTTCTGAGTATACATATGAATGTTTGGATGAATTGGTAAAATGTTCATCTCTGTTCTTTCTTCTAAAAGCAAGGCGAGTAAACATAAATCTTCAAACAAGGGTTTAAGTTTATTTAAGACAGTTTAAAAAAAAACTTCATCTATAAACTGTTGTGCATATATCTCAGTTAGCATATGATTTTACTATGTTCTGTGTTCTTTGAAAGTTGTTACAGATTTCATTTTTCTGTTCAAACATTCAAATCATTTTGTTTAAAACATTTTGTAAGCTTTGATTTCCCAACAAACAAGTTGTTAAACTAAAAAAAAAAGATTCTTAAAGATTGATTTAAACCATGCTTGTAAGTCATTATTACTGCAATATTGTTTACAGGTTTTCAAGTAAAAAAATAAAATGATAAAAAATAAAATGTTGTAAAATAATAATTCAAGATTATGATCTGAATCTATATTTCAACCTATGATTTTTAAAACAAAAATGAAGATTTTTAATGGAGTGTTTCAAGAGTAGTTTGGAATTTTGTTCAATATGCATTTTTCTAAATTCCTGGCAATCGAATCCTTTATAAATTCTGAAACTTGTACTAAAGCATCCTTAAACATCTAGAATGTTGGAAAAATTGTCGAATTAATTTTCAAACACCAGAGTTGTTCGAACGAGTTGAAGTTAGGGTTTAACCCTGAGTTTTGAAATGGGCAGAACGCGGGATGATTTCATCATCTAGGAGCGATCGAACTGCATATGCTCGTGGGTGATGATGGCTTGGGGTGTTGACGTGCTATGGGTGAAGTCGCGAATTTTCTGGTTGGTTGTGCGAGGAGAACGAGGCGTTTGGGTTGGGCACGTTCAAGTTTACAGTTCGACGAGGGAGCGAAATTTTGATTTCGAATTTATTTGGTCAAATTGAGGTTCGATGTCGCGTTGGCGTGGATTTTATGATTTGCCGATGATCGTGATGATCATCGGAGTGGCAGCGAACCACCGTGCACGTGCACGGTGGTGTTGGTGATGGTGCCTACAGTTTTGAATATCGGTTTCAAAACTTAACTGAAAAAAAAAGAGAAGAAGACGAGCGAACATGATCGTGCTTGTGTTTATCTCGGGAAATTGAAGGCTTTGCTCGAGTATGTGCTTGTGTGGGATAGCATGGTGCAACAGTTTTAAATTTGAACATACTGTTAAAAGGAAAAAAATAAAATAAAGGAAGAAGAAGAAGATGTTCAGGACACGGGGAAAAGGTGGTGGAACTCGAAGCTATACTCGAGTATAATGTAGGGGAGGTCTCGGGTTTAACTGGGAAGTTTCGGGTTGGGTCAAACTTCAATTTTGCAGTGGTGTAAAAGTTAAGTAAATTTTGTTTTTTTTTTTACAAATTTGTTTAAACACTTTGAGCTTAGAGAATGTTTAAAAGTTAAGCTAAGATTTTGTTCAAGTTTTAATTATTTTAGTCAAAAGCTTAACGATGATCTTAAACACTTAAATTATTTTTTTTTTAAAAAAAATTATTTAGGATAAGTGTAAAGTTAATTAACTCTTAAGTTTGTAGTTAATAATAAAGTGATTTGACATTTAAAGAGGACTTTTAAGGGTTAACTACATTGAGTAATCAAAACTAGATGAATTATTTCTAGAAAGTAATTAAGAATAACTACTTGTAATTAAGGATTGATAAAACTGATGATTAAGTATTAAAGTAAATTGTAATTAACTACTTATGTTAAATTATGAATGATTAATAGTTAATTAATTAAGTAATTTAATTAAGAATTAATTTTGTAATTAGTTTAAAGGTTAACTTAATAAATATGATTGAACTTTACTTTGAGTAATGAAGTTAATAATTTCTATTTTATTAACGAATGAATTTTCTGTAGTAAATCGATTTATAATTAATAATGGTTAATGTGAGAAATTTTCTTTGAAAAAGGGAATTAAAGAAACTAAATAGTTAATGAAATCATTAACTAAGATTATCTGAACAATTAATTGATGTGATTAAATTTTTAACAATAAATTAGATTAACTTATTTAATGATAATAAATTGTGGAACTACTAAATATAATTACTTAATGATAGAAATTATGGAATTGATTTATTTAGCATAATTAATTGAGTTAATTTGATTTATTCAAAATCTAAATTTCTTAAGTTAATTAATTCAGAATAATCTCTTGATAATTTTGAAATAATAATTACTTAGAGAAGTAATTAATAGATAATTAATGAATGTAATCAATTAAATGATGATTTGAAATTTGAGTAAATTATTTGTTAATAAATTTGACGGATTAATTAATAATGGTGATTAATTAAGATTAATTTAATAATTAAAGGTTAATTGATTCATTAATTAAGAATGGTAGTTAATAATTAAGGGTTAACTAATAAATTGTGAAAGGGAATTTATTTCAAATGATTTGTAATTAAATTATGATAATTAACCCGGATAAAAAAAATTGATACATCCGATTTAAATTAATTATTTGATTAATAAATTCATTTGTGAATGTTTGGACTTGGCTGAATAATTGTTTTATTTGATACACCTGATATTTGATGCTTTGTTTTGAGCTGTGTGACTTATTTATCTGTGATTTATATATCTGGGATCTGTGATCTATGAATAGAGGATAAGCGTTATAGTTTATACCGCTTATCAACTATATTTCTATATTTTGATCTGTGATGAATGAATGTTGTTGCACTATTGTGTGTTAAACCCCTGGACCACACTTATACACACACAAATATGGATTTCACGAGGAAATCGATTAAGTCATAGATTTTAAAATGATTTTTAAATTGAATATTTGAATTCAAATGTTTTGAAATGGATTGGATTTAAAGTGAAAGGCTTTTGAAAAGAAATTTCAAAGATGAAATTTATTTTGAATAACTTGATTAAATTTTAGAATCTAAATAATTTGATTTAAATATGAATTCAATATTTGAGAATTGAGTTCTATGATTAGAAACCAGGGACTAAAGATGTTATACCAGTTATATATGGGTTAAACCATTTTAAATATATTAATTTGAGAATTACAATTTAAATTCAAAGGCTTTAACTCGAACAAATATAATTGGGTTTTTCTAAAACGATAACTGTTTGTTTTCAAATAATTAAAGCTTTCACATAAGAAATGAACTCCCAATTTGAGTTACAATGATTTCTAGTTTGAAATGAAGGTAATTTCCAAATTATGGAAACGGTTTGGAAGTTATAAGTTAAATCTTTAATTTGAAGATTTTAAACGAGTTAATCCAATTGAAATGGAGATTGATTTGAAATCCATAAATGGATCTTTAGGAATGGGGTGAACTTTGTGAATTAAATCTTTTGTTTAAAAGATTAAAGTGTGGAATTTTTTTTTAAACCATTGAAGGTTTTTGAAATAAATCTTTTGTTTAAAAGATTTGAAAATGGTAATTTGTTTAAACCATTTGAAAGAAAGTTTTGGATTATTAAGTTGTGACTTAAATGGAATCCCATATCCATATGTTTTAAAAGTTGCACTCACTATTCGGTTTAGCCGGGAGAGGACCTTTGTGTCATATAACCCATTCCGAATATGTGATTCGACGTATATTGATAGCATTTGAAGACCGGTGTTGAAGACCGGGTATTTGCGAGAACGATAGGATAACCTATCGATTGTCTCTGCACCGAGTAGCTACGGTATAGAGATTCCCTAAGTGATGGGAAGTCCGATCGGGATTGTGAATACCTGGATTGCAGGGTCTTCTTCGGAAGTGCCTTCGGTTCTGTTCCAACCCGGAACAGACTTGTATGGTTACATGTCTGACACTACACTTTGAGATATAACGCAGATTTCTTTCAAATACATTTCTGTTGGTGGCGGAGAATTTATTATCTTAGCTTAACACCCTTCTCTGAGACGTACGAGCTCAAAGGTTATGTAGTTGAAGGTTATCAGCAATATATTCCCAATTTGGTAGTGTGGCATGCTAAGTGCTGCTGTGTGTTGATGATCATTGTTTGATCATTTGTGATATGATCATTTGTTTGATCATTTATCTTTGTGATCATTACTTTGATCATTTGTTGACCCAAAGCATGGCTTTGTACCAAAGCGTGGCTTTGTGGACGAGACTGCATCAGGACCTCACACCCCGGAAATGGTCGAAACAGGAAAGATGCGGCAAGGTTATGAGGGTCGCGCCCTTTAGGGTGTGTCATTCCCTTCTCGTAAAGGGTGGTATTAGGTATGGAGCCCTAATATTTAACCTATGTGGTTGCTCCAATCTCATTTACTGTGTGGTTGTTGCTTAGAGGTACCTCGGATATAGGTCCCAAAGGACCGGGGGATGACTTGCTCGAGTAGTAGTTACCTAGTTACAGAGGTAACCTGGCCTTGTGTTGGCAGAGATCCGGTTAGGTTCTCGGGACGTCCCGCCAGAGGCGATCCCATGTGGCAGTAGGAAGTTCCTTAGCCTGACCATTTGTTGGAAATCCAATCAAAACAATACGCGCCTTGTACGGTTTTAGTTGTATTACCTGCCATGGAATGTGGTGGTAACCTGCTATTGAACATGGTAGCTATAGTAGGCATAAGTGCGGAATGCCTATGCTGGCTAAGATTTATATTCTACTTTTGAAATGTTTCCTGCACTGTGCACTTATAATAATAATATCAAAGAAATTTTCTGCGTATTAAGCATGTTTGACTATCATAAGAAGAAATCTCCTCCAATTCTGCGTTTGCATTGTGTGTGTGGCGGGAGGTCTTATGGTAGTTTCATTTTCTAAAAAGCATATCGGACTTTCTTTATAAATCTTGTTTTATTTTAAAAGATAAATTGTTTTTGTTACTCACGCCAGTCCCATGACTGACTCGGAGTTTATTGTTCCTTTCCTAAACTCTGGGTGCTCACTATTTTCCACACGAGCAGTCTAGAGTTGGGTTTTTCAGATAGTTAGGTCCAGTGGATTATCTGGAGCTAGTTCAGTCTTTGGACATGACTGACCTTGCTTAGCTTGGTGCATCGTTATTGGAAGTTCGAGCTATTTTCTGGATTAGTTCTTGGAGATGGAGTTGCAGTTTGGAGTTCTGCCTTGAAGACTATCCGAGTTATTTGTTCCACTGCCAGTGTTATCTATTTTTCCTTTCCACTGCTATTATATTGTATCATATCTCTGATGTATATCGATATCTATTGTATCATCTGTTGTATCAGGATGTTGTATCAGATGTTGTATATTGGTATTCATTATTTTTCTTCCGCTGTGTTGTTTGTTTACTTAATGGTGTTATAAGCTCCGGCGACTCGGATTTGAACGGTCGAATCTACGGCATTCGAATACGACGTGAAGTATGGATGTCGATTTTCGAACGGGCAAAATCAGCTTCGTTACACTAGTATTAAATATCAAAATTCTTTCTTCAAATGATTTCAACACTATTTTATAACAAAGCTCGTTCTCTCAAACTGATTTCCAATCTATTAGTATATACAAACCTTTACCTCACTCGTATGAGAAATCTAATTAAACGACTTGGTAAAACGAGTGGTATGAAACACTCGCGTTTACTTCGTCGGTTAATTCTTGGACTTGTTCGATTGAATCTCTTGTGACAATTTTCTAGTGGAAATCTAAAATTTGTTCGTAAATATTTAAGTTAAGCTAGTGGTTATGGGACATGAAGCTAAGCTCATATATTTACTAGCTTACTGTAATTGACACTTCTTGATGATCATGACGATCATTTTTGTGATTTAGACTAGCAATGTGCGATGTCTCTTTGTCTGCGAGGGAGACTAAACCCCGTTTTGTGGAGTTTCGACTCCAATTGATGGGGTAGCGCCCCATGGTCTTCGGGCCGTTCGTGTGTCAAAAATTAATGGCTGGCTACCATGAGATAGCGTCTCGTTCGTGTGATACATATGTTGGCGAGTTTTCATGCTCTCGTTCGTGTGATAGGCCTCCCTCCTATTTTGTGTGATTTCTGGATTTCGTGTGTTGAATTCTGGAACTTTCTTCTTCACCTATTTTTGTGATTTCTGTTGATATGATTTATCAATTTTTGTGCATAGGTGAATTCGTGTGTCATTGACTGGATTTCTTGAGATGATTTCTAGAATTTATGCTTCACCAATTTTCGTGATTTCCATTGATAAGTTTTATCAATATGTGTGCATTGGTGATTTCGTGTGTCATTGACTTTTGTGATTGACATTGATATAATAGTCAATATTTATGGTTTGGTGAACGAAATAAGGAGTATGACATTTCCTTTGATTCTTGTGTAGATTTGGTGATATCTATTAATCTCTTGTTGATTTTCAATTACTTATATATATCACAACTTGGCATTGTGATTATTATGCGTTCAGTCATATCTCTTATTCTATATCGTTTCATATGATATTTATAGTTAGACTGATCCATTTATTATTTTCTTATTAAATAATACTCGGGACAGACCGTGATGTTGCAGGTGCTTCAGCTTGACTTCTCACTTGGGATTGATTTCTCTGACTTTTGGTTAACTACTTAGATTAGTAGTTTTTCGATTGTATACAAATGAGATATAGACTCCATAATGTATACTTATTCTTTTGTATAGTTCTTGTAACTATTCTTTTTTGTTATTGCGGATCTTTTTAGACTACTACTCTGATTTACATTTTCATGTGTTAATTATTCATTCACATCTTCTTCCGCCTTTGTGATGTGAATTATCTATGACTGATTTATGTTATGCTTATTTCTATATTTGTTTCCGGAGGATTTATATAGCCACTGTGTAGTAGTTTTGAGTTTGTATCGGTATGTCGGATTTCCTCTCTTGAAATAAAATGCATGTTGTATTATCTGACATATCGGTGCTCGCACAAAGAAATTACATGGATGGTCGCTCCTCAACAGCCTTATTCTCCGTGCTAGCTGACAGCATTACACCGTAGTATTCTTGGCTAGCGTGGGTATAGATGTGGGGCGTCACAAATGGTCAAGCCAAGGAACTTCCCATTGCCACATGGAAACGCCCCGGAAACGACGTCCCGAGAACCAAACCGGATCTCTGCCAACACAAGGCCGGGTTACCCCTAACTAGGTAACTACTGACACGAATATGTCATCCTCCGATCGTAACCGATCTATCCGAGGATCCTCGATTTCCAACAACCACAAAATTTACAGCAACAACATAGGTTAAATATCTGGGCTCCATACCATGATACCACCTCTATCCAGAAGGAATGACATACACTAAAGGGGCGCTACCCCCTAATAACCTTGCTGCATCCTTCCTGTTTTGACCATTTTCGGGGTGTGAGGTCCGACGAAGTCTCGTCCACAAAGCCACGCTTTATACAAAAGTTGTGCTTTAGGTCAACAAATGATCAAAGTAATGATCACAAAGATAAATGATCAAACAAATGATTATATCATAAATGATCAAACAATGATCATTTCACAGCAACAATCAGCATGCCACACTACCAAATTGGGCGTATATCACTAATAACCTTCAACTACATAACCTCTGAGCTCGTACGTCTCAGAGAAGGGTGTTAAGCTAAGAGAATAAATTTTCCGCCACCAACAGAAATATATTTGAAAGAAATCAGCTTTATATCTCAATTTGTAATGTCAGACATACAATCCATACAATTCTGTTCTGGGCTCGAACAGAACCGAAGGAACTTCCAAAGAAGTCCTTGCAATTCGGATATTCACTAATCACGACCGGACTTCCCGTCACTAAGGGTGATAAAACCTCTATATCGGAGATCAGCCGATGTAGAGTAACTCGACGGCAATCCTTCCGTTTTCACAAATACCCGGTCTTCAACACCGGTCATCAAATGCAATCCATAACGACGTATCACATACTCGGAATGGGTTGTACAACCCCAAGGTCCTTTCTCCGATAACCCGAATAGTGAGCGCTTATTTTAAAATAAGTGTGGCATTCAAATTCAAGCAAATCACAACAAATACCTATTTAAAGGTAAATATTGATAGTCGGATTATTTAACTATCAATAGGCATGCTCAACATCACCAAATTCCAAATACTTCCCAAATTATTAACTTTCCAAAATATCTTTACTCGATATATAATTTTCCACACTTCAACCATTTGAAAACAAATTTCAAATCAATTTCCTTAAATGGAAACACTTCCAATTATTTATCCATTTTAAATTTAAAATGGTTCATTTAAATAAATCAAATAAATCCTCACTGATTTACTTTTTATTTACGTTTCAAATCCGTAAATTTATTCCCACAGTTCAAAAATAAATCAACGTTTATTTTTAAACAAATTTCTCTTTCTTTTATAAATTCCATAAAGAATTTATAATTCCTAAATATCTATGAATATACGATTTCCCAAACCGATTTCTAATATTCATTTTCAATTTATCCTTAAAGATAAAGCATCAAAATATTCACCTCATTTTGGAAAACATTTCCATACTTATTTAATAATAAGTAATTTACAAATCCATTCAATTTCAACACTTGGAAAATATTCAATATACATAAATCGAAAATTAAGTATATGTTTCATTCTTTAAGAAATCATTCTCTTAAACACATTTGTTTGGGCCAAAATGAATGTTGCATAAAACATCGTTACGACGACCAAAAATCACTAGTATAGGGATTTGAATTTTGGATATTTATATATATATATATATATATATATATATATATATGTCCCAATACTATACAAAAAAACATTTCCTTTCGGAAATCATTTACTATAACAACTGTGTTATAGTCCACCATTTCCTTCTATTTCTCGAAAACGTCTATTTCAACAATGAATGTTGAAAACTATGTTTTCGATGTTTAACACATTTTCAAACATCGTTAAACGATTAACTTCATTTTATAATATTCATTTTCCCCAAGCATATTCATTTTATTTGATAATATATATTCACTGTCCAAAATCGTGAATATACTTCCTTAACCAATTTCAACATTCAATTTATCAAATTCCATTGATTTTGAATTTATAAACAATGTCTATAAATTCCATTTCTATTTATAGACTTCGATTTATAAATCTCCTTTATTAATCCAATTCAATCTATATATCTCAATTATATACCAACAGTCCATATTATAAGTTAAATACTTATAATTCATTTATTTACAAAATCGTTCTTTCAAAACTTCACAAATCATAAATCTTATTACTTATAAGATTCCTTTATATTTTATAACAACTTCAACTTATAAAATCTCCTTTATTAACAATTTCTATAAATATCCCATTTATATGCTTAAAACCCAGTTTATAAGTTAATTACTTATAAATCTTTTATTTTACAACATCTATTAATTTTATAATCTTCACAATTTATAAAACTGTATATTTTCAATGAAATCCATTTTATACTTCATTTTAACACTTAATAACCTTGTTTTATAATTCCAATATTTTTAATTTATAAATATCCATTTTATAAATCTTTTATAAAAATTGTTTGTAGTAGTTTAAAAATTCCAGTTTAAACCATTTCATAAATTTATTAACTATTTATTTCAAAAATCACTTTTCGCTTTCATTTCATAAAAATCATACTTTTATAACATTAAAATTTTAACGTTTATTTATTTTTAACAATTCAAAATTTAATAAAACGTATACTTTTGAAAATCACTTTAAAATTCCTTTTAAAACCAAAATCATTATTTTAAAACTTCAGAAATGGATCCGATGATGCAGCAGTACCAAATAGCCAATCACGACATCCAAATATCATATATCAATATGATAATCAACAAATATCACAATATCTGTAAATAAATCAAATATAGTTGAGGAATCCAGTTGGATCCCTACAACCTGTTTCCCTGCATCCACAAACATTAGCACAACACCAAATCCGTTCCAGCACGGAATTATCGCGGTATATGGGATTTATAAAATATTATCCGCTTAATAGGCGGCACAATAGGGTCTCATCCGCTATATAATGCGGGAAATCAACTCCAAGTACATAAATAATACCAATTTCACTGTACTGTGAAATATTCGCGGTATATGTTTTTAATAAATAACATCCGCTTACTAACGGCGCATAATGTCTATTTTAACAATCAATAGATAACAATCATCATTCAAACATACATTCAAGAATTTTAAATCTAACTATTTAAAATTAAAATCGAAACCGATTCGATTGAGTGAGAAGTTCTCACCTTGATTTCAATTCCGTTTTCAACTTTTATTTCGAATAAAATTAAACACGCGTTTAATTTTACCTGAAATTCTCACTAGCTCCAAACGACTCCAATCCAATTCCATAGCGTAGTGCTCGTCCATACGAACCCAACGCAAAAAGTTTCGTGCGTTTTCGACCTCGTATGAAGAAGTTATCACATTTTAAAGATCAAACGAATTTAAATATAACTAATTTACAAAGTGTAACAGCCCAAATTTTTAACAAGTATTTTTTACTTGTATTTTTAAAACTTTGCGGTTTATTATATAAAAATCTAAATTTTAAAGTGATTATAAAAAAAAACAATTGACCTAATTTTGAATTAAATAATAAGATCTCTGAAATTTTGACGTGGTTAAGAATTAACTTTAATTGGAAATTTGGATTTTTTTTGTCAGTGATGGTAAATAACTTAATTTCTAGCAAAATCAAGTTTTGATTAAGAAATAAGATTTGAAAAAAATTTAGTGTATAAATAAACTATTAAATTACGCGTTTAAAATGCGTGTTACTGATGGAATATTTTTTAACGTATATTTACAACATAAGAGAACGCGTAAATTTAAAAAGCGTCACTTTTATTATGAAACTGGGCGCGTGTTTTGCATCGGTTTTTCACGTGTCTAAATTTATTACCTTGGATATAAATAATCAAATAAATCAGTATACATGCATTTTAAGTGGGAAAGGAATAAATTTTCTTTCCGTTGACTCCACTTATTTAATAAATAAAACCATTGATTTTTCAATAACGTTCAAATCAAATATTCTTTTCCGTTTCTTTACTCTAAGAATCAACAATTTTCTTTGTTCAATTTTATAAACGTTCGCCAATTTTCTAGTTTTCTGGACTGTTAAAACAACACAATAAGTTTTACCTTAGCTATAAAATGGATTATCTACCTTTTAAAGTTAAGTAATATTTTGAATAATACATTTCTCTGTCAATGGTAAATAGATCAGAAGAAAAAAATGTACACAAATTTTATTCCATTTAAGTAGTAAATTTTAAATTTTCGTAGTGTATAAATGAACTGGGTAATTACGCGTTTAAAGGGCACGTAAATTGAGGGAATAAATACCGTATATATATATATATAAGAAAGCGTATAGAATTTTAATCTGTTATTTCGGTATATTTTGGGCATAAAATATTATGGCTATGGTACACATTCTTAAAAATATTACCTTAGTGTAAATGAGTAAATTTATCAGTGGCATGTGTTTTTAGAGGGAAGGAATATTCTAGCGTTCAAATCAAGTATGTTGCCTCTAAATTCGACGCATTGCTTTAAAAATTTGATTTCCATAAATTTTTTCCATTCAACAAAATTTATTTCTTGCATTTTTCAAAACACAATTTTCTCCTAAATCTCAGTCATGCGCAGTATCCATTCTCCTATCTGCTTGCCTATTTCATATGCGTTTTTCTCTTTACCCATATTTCTTACGTTATTTTTTTCTTTCCAGTAAAATTTAATTCCCAATTTATATATATTTTAATTTGATCAAATCATTTCCAAAATTCTAAAGAATAAATGAAAATTTCACTTTGTTTAAGGATAACTCTAATTGGAATTTAAATAAAAATTGGATTATATACTTACTTTAAAAATTTGTAATATTTGGTCCATTTGGATAATAAATCGCCTTTTAATGGTAATAAGAATCAGAGAGAGATGTAACCAAAGTTTTATCTTTTTAATTTAGCAATAAATGTTAAGAATTTATAGCATATTAATAAACTGATAATTTCGCATTTAAGAGGGTACGATATTTAATGGTATAAATAACTTATATAGGAAAACGTATTGATAATAAAAACCAACGCATTCAATTTGCTTTAAATTTGGTATAAATCTTTGTCTAGTAAAACTTTGCCGTTTCTTTATAAATCAATGCAGGTTATAAAAATTTCAAATCCATGTATAACTTCATTTGGTTAATAGGTATATAATCTGTGATTTCCTTTTACCATTCTCAGCAATAAATTCTTGCTGTTTCTCCACCCCAGTCACATTTACTTCTTATTTAAAGCAAGAGCAAATATTTCCTAGATATTTTGTTTTTCCTCTTCCTAAATTCGTGCACATAAGAATGAATTAACAAAATAAAACGCTTGCCACTGGAAACGTTTGCGATCAATGAAAGAAATTTATTTCCTCACCTGTAGAACGAGATTTCTGAAAAATCAAAGGAAAATCATGAAGCTTCCTTCTTTTACACGTTCAAATCAAAATTTTATCTTTGCCAAAAATTTATCAACGCATTCAATATCTGTTTAAATTTGTCATAAAATCTTTGCCAAAACTTTACCGTTTCTTCCTTTTAATAAACGTAATTATTTCCAAAATTTTTAAAAGAGAAAAGAAACGTGTACAAATGTTGCCTAATATTCCTGTCTGTTTCTTTGTGTAAATCCAAGCCACCGTGCAGTTAATTTAAAAATTTATTTCCTTCCTATTTTTTTGTTCACCTTAAATCACGCAAATATCCTCTGAGAAGAAATAAAAAAGAATGTGCATTTTAGCTTCGAAATTTATCCTACCTTACCATTTATCTACACTTAATTCACGGGAAAAAAAAATCTCCTCTGGAAAAATCAATAACCTCTGCATATATTTGTTCCCTGATCTCATTCACCATTTCCTTGCATACAAAGCAACCCAATATTCTCCTATAAATTCAAGCCTCACATAATTTTTCATTTCATCTCAGCTTCTTCTCACATGCAGCATCAGGTATGGCCTATGTTTATATTTTTCCTTCTTCCTCCTTTGCTTTCTTCTTCTTTATTTCCATTTTTTTTTTCTTTTTTTTTGTTCACGCAAAGGCTTAAAACTCCACCACCTTAGGCTATGACTCCTCCTTCACCACTATATCCCTGCCCTCCTCCTTTACCACTGATGTCAGCCTCTCCTCCAAATAAAATTGCACGAAAATTTTTCATAAACTGATAACTAAGGTTTTATGTGATCTAGCCATACTTCAAGATTTTCAGTAGTGAATTTGACCAATTTATTTTAGAAATAAAATTTAAACTTTACCCAAAATATAATAGAGTAGAATAAAAAAAATATGAATGGAGGAGAAAGTATGCGTGTGGGTCATAAGTGTCCAAACTAGGTTGCAACACTAGTTAGAGAAGGAAAATAATTAATAATAATAATTGAATAAGAAAATATAAGAATCGGCTGTAGGAGGGTTTTTGTACTAGTGAAGAAGTGTTCATATAATTAGTATTGTGAGTGTATATGTATTATCAACGTTATGCGCATAAAATTCTTTCATGATGCCGAGAATTAGATTTTAATTATTAGCGTTTCCACCACTTGTAGAAATAAAAAGGGATGAAAGTAAGTAACGGGCAAATTTTTGAACCGAGCTTTGAGAACGTAGTCTAACCGTGTGGTGGAGTAGTCGAGCCTATAGGGAGAATTTATTTCCATTCGTTCCTTTTTGTTTTGAGAATTTCCGGTTAAAAATTTTCTTAGTTTTGATTCGTTCCCTTTTCAAAATATAAATCTGGCCGCAGCCTCTGCATCAGTTTGATCGTGCTTCTGTGCGTTTTCTTTTTTCCAAGTGTTACCATCGTTCGAAATCAAACTTTCTGCAGCATTCAGGTGAGTATTTCTCACCAGACAAACATACCTATATATCCGTGATTTATCACAAGTGTATTTGTAAATTATTTATTAAATTTTATCTGCTTGTGATATAACGTATGATGTTAAAACCCATTTTAAATAGACACCTCATCAGTTGTTTATCTATTGTAATATTATTGCAGTTATACTATGTAATGCTTATTTACTGATTAAATCGTCACTGTAAGTTCCCTATAAATTTGAGATCGTTATAGGCTGAAATGATAGGCCTAAACGATAATCATTTGTTCATTTATTTAATTGTTTAATTATTTATTTGTTAACTTAGGATTGCGGTTTTGAAATGATAGAACCCGGGTTTTTGTAAATTGTGGATTGAAATGATATATATCCGTATCACTTGACCTAGGCTAGAAAACTATATACAGACCTGTGGTTTATATAATATTTTAAGAAATGTTTTAAAAATATTTTAAATATAAAGTTTATGATATTCTGGCTTAATGGATTTAAAGGATTTTATGAAATTTGTAATGATTTTTGAACGAGTCAAAATGTTAAATAAATGGAAGTTTAAGTAAAATTTTGGAATATAACTTATTCTGAATTTTTGTTAAAAGTGAGATTTTAGTTAAGAAAAATAATTGATAATAAGTTATATTTGGGAATTTAAAATTTGATTGTTAAGTTGATAATTTATTACAGCACTTAAATGCTGTCTTTTATAAATGAACTGTTTTGACTTACAGACTTTAGGTGGCATTTCATAAATGCTTCGGATTGTTTAAAATAAATGGAAATAATCTTTGGGGAAAAAGGCTTAAATTTTGGAATTTGATATGTAATTAATAAAAATAAGGAATTGACTTTAAATGGTTTTAAATGGAAGAATTTAACTTTTAAATGTGAGTTGAAAGGAAAATTAATTCTTAAATAAATTGAATAGATTTAAATGGTAGTTTATATTAAATAAAATGACTGATGTTTAAATAAATGATGGTCAAAATGATATTATGGTATTGAAATGTATTTGAAACTTATTTTGATTTTTAAAGTATTAATACCTTTTCT
This sequence comes from Allium cepa, assembly GCA_030765085.1. Lineage (NCBI taxonomy): Eukaryota > Viridiplantae > Streptophyta > Magnoliopsida > Asparagales > Amaryllidaceae > Allium > Allium cepa. Next base: position 68,613,790 of record CM060929.1, read on the forward strand.
AAAAGTTGTAACCACGGGTTATAATAACGTTTTTTTGTTAAAGAGACCGGGATCGGATATCTGGCATACTCTCTGTCGATATCGAAAACCACTTTAACAACCGTGTACGCGGTGGAGATTCCAGAATGAAGTAGGATGGTGGTGACGTTTTCTTGAGGTAAATACGTGGAACCGACTCCCGTGAGTTGGCATAAGGTGGCTAAAACAGGAGCGATTGACGGATTGATGAGATAGCACCTCTGATCGGACGCACTTCTTCGTATGCCATTCTATTGCTTTTGTGATTGTTTGGTGTGCATCTTTGATTTAGGAGTGTTGTTCGAGGTGGGAGGTAGCTGCGGCTACGCGTTTCCATCGGTCCGGAAGCATAATTGGTATATCTACCCTGGCACTGCCTAGTTGTGTCGGGTCACCTACCCTAGCGCGCCTTATACGATTTTGGTTTTGTACCATACCTATGGAGTGCCCTCTAACGACGCCCAGTACGGGGGAGATTATGGTACTGTATAGACTATGGGAATATATTACGTGTTAAGGTGGAAAATGTAAAGCCTTAACGCTATTTAAAAGTAAGTTTATTTTACTAATAGACATTATTATAATAGCGAATATTACTACATAGTAAATAGTTTAACGGATCATTAGAGGATGGGCGGTCCTAAGCATCCTTTAAGTTACTTGCTCTATATTACAACACTTGAATTAGCTTACACTATATAAGTATGTATGTCCTGACTCGAGTGTTTATGTTTTATTTTACGCTCGGGTCAGCTTGAGTCGCAGTTCAGTTTTCATCCCGGAGCTAGGATTTCTGTAGATCACTTTCAAGCTGCTGGCAAACTTCCCTTCCTGTTCTTTATCTAAATTTATGAAACAAAGACTAGTGGACATTTGGATTGTTCTACTGATGATTTAAAACTATATTTGGATTAAAGACTATGTAATTTTTATTTGATTGAGACTATTTAGAGTGACTTCATGAACCACTAAGTATTTTTAAATTCCGCTGCGAGTATTCTGATTCTGTATCTGTGATTCTGTGATTAATTATTCACTGTATATTTTGAGATTTGCCAAATTTTATTTACAACGCGGTATTTTGAACAATTCAAGTTCGACATGTGCGGATGCGAATGGTACAAAATATCGGGTCGTTACATTTGGTTTCAGAGCTTTGGCTCTAGGCAAAACTTAGAATGTATGGTAAATTTGATTTACAGAATCACTTTCATTTGAGCTTGAATCTCTTCCTTTTCGAATTTTGGAACGTTCCTTGCGGTTCCGAAATTCATTCGTGTCCCTCACTATTCATCTTCTTTCGATTTCTGGAGTATCCCATAACTCCATTTCGGATGATCTTTATAGTGAATTGGCGGTCTCGCCAATATTCTAATAAAGGGATGAAACTCCTTTACAATTAGCATTGATTCACCAAAGATTTATATTTAACCTCGGTTTATATGCTAGTATCTTTGGTTATTCCGAACTCTATCTCTTTTGATCGAATAGTAAATCTACATTTGATCTGACTCTTTAAGTCACGGTTGACTAGGTTAAGGTTGCCCGCGATTTATATAAACTTATCTAGTTCCTTATTCTGTTATTTAATCATCGGATCTTCTGATTCCAATTTATCTTTAAACCAAAATTCTCTTTGATTTGAATCCATCAAATTTGAATCTCTATCCTTGTTTGAAAAATTTATTCCTATATTTGGGAAAAATCTAATATTATATATAAGTATATTTTTCAGAATTTTATAATTAATTTAACTAGTTGTCAAGAGATAATAGTTTTGATTTTATTTATTGTTTTATAGACCATGTGTTTTGTCTAATATAAATAATTGAATATAAACAAATGGTTATAAATTAATTTGGAAACAGAAATGAATTTAAAACCAGAACTTGAGAATTCAATTTTCGATGGTTTCAAACCTTGTGTTTAAAATTTTAAAGGGAGATATTATTTAAAATATTTTCGAATAAAAATTTGTTTCCAAAGAATTTTAAAGTTTTAAAAATCAGTTCTCTTCTCCTTGTCGCTAGGAAATAATTTCGATGATGACAGCAACATAATCGACATTCATTTTCGAGTTTCGAAGTGAAAACACCATTATGTAGTCTTACTACAGTGTTACCTTGAGAATTTAATTGATTTGAATCTCTAAATATGACTTGATTTATAATATATAGATATATATGATTTAAATTTGATTTGACATATTATGTACATATATTTATTTATCTCTAAATGGGTTGAAGGGAATTAGAAATTTAATTATTAAATTTTATCTTGAGGAATAATTTCAATTTAAAAAAAAAATCAATTTTTTGAATAAATAATTCCAACTTGAGATAATTGAATTTGAAAGTTTTATTTGTGTAATGATCAATTTCATTTCAATATAACTTACTTTGATTTTCAGAATTAACAATGTAATTGGATAATATACAATATAAAAAGATTTATAAATAAAATTTGAGTGGTTATAATAAATGTTATACACTTAAATTCTAGTTATAAAAAGATTAACAGAGGTAAATAAAATAAAAGGTAATGGAATAATTTTCAATATAAAATGATGTTAAGGAACTAAGAATAAATTTAAACAGTTGTAATAAGTGTAAACATTTTTGACATAGGTGAGAAAAATATATTGAGAGAAATAAATTTAATTATAGTTTGGAATAAAGAAGAAACTAAATGGGAATTTAGTTTATTTTGGGAAATGGTAAATTTACTTTAACAATTAAGTTAAATTACCATTTCAAATTTGGATTAAAATTAAACATTTTAAATTAGAATGTTATAATACCTTGTGTAAAATTTGGATTAAAAAAATGATTTTTTAAGTGTAGGGATATTATAGAAGTAAATATGTAAATAAATAAATGTTAAAATTTTAAGTATAAATAGATGAAATCAATGACTAATTTAAAATTGAATTTTTATTGTTTAGATTGATGATTCTAATTTAAGTTTCAATTTATTTTTCTTTCAGGTTGTTTCTATTCCCCTACCTTCTTCCTTTTCGAGGACCAAAAGTTCTGAGTGGGGGAGAGTGTAACAGCTCAAATTTTTAACAAGTATTTTTCACTTGTATTTCTAAAAATTTGGGGTTTATTATATAAAAATCTAAACTTTAAAGTGATTAAAAAAAACAATTTACCAAATTCTTAATTAAATAATAAGATCTCTGAAATTTTGACGTGGTTAAGAATTAACTTTAATCGGAAATTTGGGTTTTTTTGTCAAGGATGGTAAATAACTTAATTTCTAGCAAAATAAAGTTTTGATTAAGAAATAAGATTTGAAAAAAAAATTAGTGTATAAATAAACTATTAAATTACGCGTTTAAAATGCGTGTTATTGATGGAATATTTTTTAACGTATATTTACTACATAAGAGAACGCGTATGTTTGCGCCAAAATTGGTCACAAACACCCAAAGTCGTGAAAGCACCCGTTTACGTGTTCAATTCGATAATATTCAACACAGAACTCAGCAACAATCAATATATAATTCAGCTCTAAGTAACAAATCGCAGTAATTCACAAACAACAATCACAAACACAGGATTTATAGTGGTTCGGCGTTCGCGCCTACGTCCACTCTGAAGGATTTCTCTTTATTGCCTTGTTCGATTCAATCAATTACAATGGATTACAGATTAGCTCCGAAGTCTGAATACAACAGTGATTATGATAGATAGACTTGAATCCGGCAGAGTCTTGGCGTTCAATGGCAGAAGTTGTTCGAAGATCCCCTTTTCTGAAGGCTTCAGGGTGCTATTTATAGGCGTTGGAGGCCCAGATCTTGCTGAAACTTCGTGAGACTTCTTCTGGCACGTGAGTGGGCCCACGCGACCGACCCCACCAAGTTTCGTCTCGATCTGACATCGGTTCGAAGTGGTTTCGAACCCATCAAGAAATGGTCCAATCGAGCTGAAAATTGGCAGGAACAATCTTTACCTCATATGGAAACTACTGTGAAAATTTGGTTGCATTTGGATCTATGGTTAAGGAGATATGCTCGGTTCGAAATTGGCCTTCTCGGTTGGCTGGGTCGTTCGAACCCATGATTTCGAACCCTTCGTTTCGAATCCATCAGTGCACGTGGGCTTGCAGTGACGTGGCGCGCAATATTCGAATCGATCCTAACTTATCTCCGAATGGACCGCTTCGACTCCGTGAACTACGGCGAACACGTCATCTAAACCAATTGACTCGGTGGATTCGAAATAAGAAGTATTCCTGGTTTCGAACGTGACTGATTCGAATCCAGGAATCTTCATGGGTTCGAACTTGATCGGTTCGAACTGGATCACTCGATGGGTTCGAAGTGTGGATGTGAGGCCGAGTGAAGTCATGGATTCGAAGGTAGGCCACTGTGGTGGATTCGAAGGCGATGGAGTCGAGGTAGGTGCTAGCTGATGGGTTCGAACGTGGCTTGGGTTCGAACTCCATGGCTTCGAAGGCAAGGACGTGGATGGGTTCGAACTAGGTGGGTTCGAAGGAGAGAGCGTGGATGGTTTCGAACTGCATGGGTTCGAAGGAAAGGGCGTGGATGGGTTCGAAGAGCATGGGTTCGAAAAGGATGGGTTCGAACTTCATGGTTTCGAACCAGACAATGACCATTTCTCTTCACACTGAATCCATCATATCTTGAGCATACGAACTCGGATTGACTTGAAACTTGAAATGATGGCTCCTACAACCTTTCTTGTCGTGACCTATCAATTGTGGCCTGATCCGGACTCGGGCGAAATTCATTGATATCCATAGCTAAGTGAAGTATATCCAATCTCTAAGATGAACTGTTTCCCGTTTTCGACCAATCTTTTGGTATCACGGCTTTGCCAAAAAGCGGGGTAACACTTTGCCCCCCAAAACATGCCTAGCTGTAGGAAGGTGTGTTTTGTAATGCCTTGAGTTGGATGTTCGTATCCGATCATCAATCTGCAAAGAACTCAATAGTTTCATATGTCCTCAAATGACGATCGTTCGGGATCGAGCCATTTGGGATGAAATGCGGCCGTTCATGGTCAAGCGCTCAACTTCAAACGACGATCGTTCGTGATCGAGTCATTCGAGGGGAAGTGCGACCGTGCGCGGTCGAGCGTATAAATTCATGCTTCGATCGTTCGGGATCGTATGCTGCTTGAAGTGAATCGGGACCGTTCGCGGTCCGTGCCGTCCGTGGCATAAGATGGAATAGGACCGTTTGCGGTCGATGCCGTTCGCGGCGAATGATGAGATGGGGACCGTTCGCGGTCGACTGCCGTTCGCGGCAAATGATGATCGTTCGCGACCAAGTGCCGTTCAAGGCGAATGGTGATCGTTCGAGGTCGGATTTCATAATCAGTGAGCCATGACCGTTCGCGATCGATGGCGTTCGAGGCAGGAAGTGATCGTTCGCGATCGTGTGCCGTTCGAGGCAAATCTGTGACCGTTCGCGGTCTGTGCCGTTCAAGGCAGAAAGTGATCGTTCGCGATCGTGTGCCGTTCGAGGTGAATTCGTGACCATTCGTGGTCGGATGTCGGACCTCAAGTGACGACCGTTCGCGATCAAGTCATTGAGGTAAGGTGAGTTATGATTGTTCGAAGTCGGGTGCCGTTCGAAGCGAATTGTGTGTGTGCCCGGGAGGGCTTGGTGTTATCGATGCCAGGGTCACGTTCGGGTGAGATCCTGGATCGTTTGTCAGGGCGGTTCATCGCCATCTCAGAGCATGCCTAAGGATCGTTCGCGATCCCGTGCATGTATAAGTAGCTTAGCCATTTCAGAGTTATCAGAATCAAATATCTATTACACGGATGAGCTTCAAAAACAATTGTCCAAACAAACGGAGTCTAAATGTTCAAATTAAAGCGAAATGAAAGTAAAGCATGGACGTCAAAGTGTAAGTTCCCACTACAAAACGGTCAACGATCATTCAGAGCGTGTCTGGAGATCGTTCGCGAGCTCGCACATGTGTAAATGATTTAATTGCGGTAGTGGAAGCTTACGACTTGTTCATCGTTATCTTACTCAATTGATAACCATACGGTGCCTTGATTCGGGGTCGCCCCTAGCTGATGTGGACGGTGGTCGTTCTGGTTCCGCCACAGGAGCTCGTCTCCTTACATATTGAAGGAGCATACCGTTCCTGATATGCCCTTCCACCTCATCCTTCAGGTGCCTACAATCGTTAGTGTTATGACCATTTAATTCATGGAATACACAGAACTTATCTGATTTCCTTTCGTCAGAAGTAGGATCCCTTCGCATCGGCCTACGGTACGGAATCTGTTCTTTGGTATCCTGATAAATTCGTTCCAGGCTATCGTTCAACTCAGTGTAGGTGGTGAACCGCGGCTCCCTTCGTTGCCGCTTCGATCTGTCTCTGTCATTCTCAATCTTTCTTTTACCTCTATCCTTGTCCGAATCCTTTTTAAGAGGCTTTTCGTCTCTAAATGCAAAAATTTCTATCCCATCTCTTTCTTCTCTCTCGGCATTCGCATCTTCTAATCGTAAAAACTTTTCTGCTTCATGATAGAATTCCTCCAGATCTGTGGGTGGATCTTTAGTCAATGAATTCTTGAACTCTGTGCCGTCAGCTATTCCGGACACAGCTGCCATTACCACCATGGATGGATCCGCTCTATCCACTGAAGCTGCTGCTGCATTAAATCGTGCTAGATAACTTCTCAAGGTCTCTCCGGCCTTCTGCTTTAGGGTTGCCAGAGTCATCACGTTCTTGGGTCTTGTAATATGAACCCTGAATTGCCTCATAAATCTCTCTACTAAACCATTCCAAGTTCTGTTGGATCCGTTCTCCAACTGTCTAAACCATAGTGCAGCGATATCTGTCAAGTATAATGGAAAACACCGGGCCATAACCTCCTCCGATGCCCCCAGTACTTCCAGATGCCTCATATATTTTGTCAGGTGGACCGTGGGGTCCGTTCTCCCGTCATACATATCCAACGATGGTAGTTTGAAATCAGGTGGGTTCCTAGCTTGCGTGATTGCTGAAGTAAAAGGACTTCTATTGACATCTTCCAAATCTTTGTTCACCATACCGCCTCTCAAAGCTCTCCTAACTATCTCTGCTAATCGATCATTGTCTCTGAGATGTAATCCTTGTTCACTACTTCCAACCTGCCCCCCGAGTTCACGAGGTAACTCCGGGATCTGCCCCCTTGACTGAGCGTTTGCATCTCTACTACTACCGGGTTGCGCAGATGCTCCCCTTTCTCTCTCCGAAACTGGATCAACGTTCTCCAAGGGTGTGCCCCCTAATCCAGGTGCTACTCCGGATGGTCCTGCTCCGTTCTGGACTCCATTTGCTTCCCTATTCTGTGCTCCGAGCTGTCCTATCTGTTGGAGTAAACTCTGAATCATGTCCTCTTGCCTCTTCATCATAGTTTCCATCTCATCCCTAGTGATGTATATCGATGGTTGATTTGCTCCTGAGGAAGCCTCTTGGCTTCCTTGTGGTTCACTTCTCTCAGTCCTTGGCCTCCTACTCGATTGTCTTGCCATAATTCCTAGATCTGAACTCCTGGATTTCCAAATTCAACTTCTTCCTGAGTTCAATTCTCAGTGAAAAGCACCAAAATGTTTGCGCCAAAATTGGTCACAAACACCCAAAGTCGTGAAAGCACCCGTTTACATGTTCAATTCGATAATATTCAACACAGAACTCAGCAACAATCAATATATAATTCAGCTCTAAGTAACAAATCGCAGTAATTCACAAACAACAATCACAAACACAGGATTTATAGTGGTTCGGCGTTCGCGCCTACGTCCACTCTGAAAGATTTCTCTTTATTGCCTTGTTCGATTCAATCAATTACAATGGATTACAGATTAGCTCCGAAGTCTGAATACAACAGTGATTATGATAGATAGACTTGAATCCGGCAGAGTCTTGGCGTTCAATGGCAGAAGTTGTTCGAAGATCCCCTTTTCTGAAGGCTTCAGGGTGCTATTTATAGGCGTTGGAGGCCCAGATCTTGCTGAAACTTCGTGAGACTTCTTCTGGCACGTGAGTGGGCCCACGCGACCGACCCCACCAAGTTTCGTCTCGATCTGACATCGGTTCGAAGTGGTTTCGAACCCATCAAGAAATGGTCCAATCGAGCTGAAAATTGGCAGGAACAATCTTTACCTCATATGGAAACTACTGTGAAAATTTGGTTGCATTTGGATCTATGGTTAAGGAGATATGCTCGGTTCGAAATTGGCCTTCTCGGTTGGCTGGGTCGTTCGAACCCATGATTTCGAACCCTTCGTTTCGAATCCATCAGTGCACGTGGGCTTGCAGTGACGTGGCGCGCAATATTCGAATCGATCCTAACTTATCTCCGAATGGACCGCTTCGACTCCGTGAACTACGGCGAACACGTCATCTAAACCAATTGACTCGGTGGATTCGAAATAAGAAGTATTCCTGGTTTCGAACGTGACTGATTCGAATCCAGGAATCTTCATGGGTTCGAACTTGATCGGTTTGAACTGGATCACTCGATGGGTTCGAAGTGAGGATGTGAGGCTGAGTGAAGTCATGGATTCGAAGGTAGGCCACTGTGGTGGATTCGAAGGCGATGGAGTCGAGGTAGGTGCTAGCTGATGGGTTCGAACGTGGCTTGGGTTCGAACTCCATGGCTTCGAAGGCAAGGACGTGGATGGGTTCGAACTAGGTGGGTTCGAAGGAGAGAGCGTGGATGGTTTCGAACTGCATGGGTTCGAAGGAAAGGGCGTGGATGGGTTCGAAGAGCATGGGTTCGAAAAGGATGGGTTCGAACTTCATGGTTTCGAACCAGACAATGACCATTTCTCTTCACACTGAATCCATCATATCTTGAGCATACGAACTCGGATTGACTTGAAACTTGAAATGATGGCTCCTACAACCTTTCTTGTCGTGACCTATCAATTGTGGCCTGATCCGGACTCGGGCGAAATTCATTGATATCCATAGCTAAGTGAAGTATATCCAATCTCTGAGATGAACTGTTTCCCGTTTTCGACCAATCTTTTGGTATCACGGCTTTGCCAAAAAGCGGGGTAACAGCGTAAATTTAAAAAGCGTCACTTTTACTATGAAACTGGGCGCGTGTTTTGCATCGGTTTTTCACGCGTCTAAATTTATTACCTTTGATATAAATAATCAAATAAATCAGTATACACGCATTTTAAGTGGGAAAGGAATAAATTTTCTTTCCGTTGACTCCACTTATTTAATAAATAAAACCCACTGATTTTTCAATAACGTTCAAATCAAATATTCTTTTCCGTTTCTTTACTCTAAGAATCAACACTTTTCTTTGTTCAATTTTATAAACGTTCGCCAATTTTCTATTTTTCTGGACTGTTAAAACAACACAATAATTTTTACCTTAGCTATAAAATGGATTATCTACCTTTTAAAGTTAAGTAATATTTTGAATAATACATTTCTTTATCAATGGTAAATAGATCAGAAGAAAAAAATGTAAACAAATTTTATTCCATTTAAGTAGTAAATTTTAAATTTTATAGTGTATAAATGAACTGGGTAATTACGCGTTTAAAGGGCGCGTAAATTGAGGGAATAAATACCGTATATGTGTATATATATATATATATATATAAGAAAACGTATAGAATTTTAATATTTTATTTCGGTATATTTTGGGCATAAAATATTATGGCTATGGTACACATTCTTAAAAATATGACCTTAGTGTAAATGAGTAAATTTATCAGTGGCATGTGTTTTTAGAGGGAAGGAATATTCTAGCGTTCAAATCAAGTACGTTGCCTCTAAATTCAACGCATTGCTTTAAAAATTTGGTTTCCATAGATTTTTTCCATTCAACAAAATTTATTTCTTGTATTTTTCAAAACACAATTTTCTCCCAAATCTCAGTCTTGCGCAGTATCCATTCTCCTATCTACTTGCCTATTTCATATGCGTTTTTCCTTTACCCATATTTCTTACGTTATTTTTCTCTTTCCAGTAAAATTTAATTCCCAATTTATATATATTTTAGTTTGATCAAATCATTTCCAAAATGCTAAAGAATAAATGAAAGTTTCACTTTGTTGATGGATAATGGAATTTAAATAAAAATTGGATTATATACTTGCTTTAAAAATTTGTAATATTTGGTCCATTTGGATAATAAATCGCCTTTTAATGGTAATAAGAATCAGAGAGCGATGTAACCAAAGTTTTATCTTTTTAATTTAGTAATAAATGTAAAGAATTTATAGCATATTAATAAAATGATAATTTCGCATTTAAGAGAGTACGATATTTAATGGTATAAATAACGTATATAGGAAAACGTATTGATAATAAAAACCAACGCATTCAATTTGCTTTAAATTTGGTATAAATCTTTGTCTAGTAAAACTTTGTCGTTTCTTTATAAATCAATGCTGATTATAAAAATTTCAAATCCTTGTATAACTTTATTTGGTTAATAGGTATATAATATGTGATTTCCTTTTACCATTCTCAGCAATAAATTCTTGCTGTTTCTCCACCCAGTCACATTTACTTCTTATTTAAAGCAAGAGCAAATATTTCCTAGATATTTTGTTTTTCCTCTTCCTAAATTCGTGCACGCAACATGCATTTACAAAATAAAACGCTTGCCACTGGGAACGTTTGCAATCAATAAAAGAAATTTATTTCCTCACCTGTAGAACGAGATTTCTGAAAATTCAAAGGAAAATCATGCAGCTTCCTTCTTTTACACGTTCAAATCAAAATTCTATCTTTGCCAAAAATTTATCAATGCATTCAATATCTGTTTAAATTTGTCATAAAATCTTTGCCAAAACTTTACCGTTTCTTCTTTTTAATAAACGTAATTATTTCCAAAAATTTTAAAGGAGAAAAGAAACGTGTACAAATGTTGCCTAATATTCCTGTCTGTTTCTTTGTGTAAATCTAAGCCACCGTGCAGTTAATTTAAAAACTTATTTCCTTCCTATTTTTTTGTTCACCTTAAATCACGCAAATATCCTCTGAGAAGAAATCAAAAAGAATGTGCATTTTAGCTTCAAAATTTATCCTACCTTACCATTTATCTACACTTAATTCACGGAAAAAAAAAATCTCCTCTGCAAAAATCAATAACCTCTGCATATATTTGTTCCCTGATCTCATTCATCATTTCCTTGCATACAAAGCAACCCAATATTCTCCTATAAATTCAAGCCTCACATAATTTTTCATTTCATCTCAGCTTCTTCTCACATGCAGCATCAGGTATGGCCTATGTTTATATTTTTCCTTCTTCCTCCTTTGCTTTCTTCTTCTTTATTTCCATTTTTTTTTCTTTTTTTTGTTCACGCAAAAGCTTAAAACACCACCACCTTAGGCTATGACTCCTCCTTCACCACTATATCCCCGCCCTCCTCCTTTACCACTGATGTCAGCCTCTCCTCCAAATAAAATTGCACGAAATTTTTTCATAAACTGGTAACTAAGGTTTTATGTCATCTAGCCATCCTTCAAGATTTTCAGTAGTGAATTTGACCAATTTATTTTAGAAATAAAATTTAAACTTTACCCAAAATATAATAGAGTAGAATAAAAAAAATATGAATGGAGGAGAAAGTATGCGTGTGGGTCATAAGTGTCCAAACTAGGTTGCAACAGTAGTTAGAGAAGGAAAATAATTAATAATAATAATAATTGAATAAGCAAATATAAGAATCGGCTGTAGAAGGGTTTTTGTACTAGTGAAGAAGTGTTCATATAATTAGTATTGTGAGTGTATATGTATTATCAACGTTATGCGCATAAAATTCTTTTATGATGCCGAGAATTAGATTTAAATTATTAGTGTTTCCGCCACTTGTAGAAATAAAAAGGGGTGAAAGTAAGTAATGGGCAAATTTTTGAACCGAGCTTTGAGAACGTAGTCTAACCGTGTGGTGGAGTAGTCGAGCCTATGGGGCGAATTTATTTCCATTCATTCCCTTTTGTTTTGAGAATTTCGGGTTAAAAATTTTCTTAGTTTTGATTCGTTCCCTTTTCAAAAAATAAATCTGGTCCCAGACTCTGCATCAGTTTGATCGTGCTTCTGTGCGTTTTCTTTTTTCCAAGTGTTACCATCGTTCGAAATCAAACTTTCTGCAGCATTCAGGTGAGTATTTCTCACCAGACAAACATACCTATATATCCGTGATTTATCACAAGTGTATTTGTAAATTATTTATTAAATTTTCTCTTTCTATGATATAACTTATGATGTTAAAACCCATTTTAAATTGACACCTCATCAGTTGTTTATCTATTGTAATATTATTGCAGTTATACTATGTAATGCTTATTTACTGATTAAATCATCACTGTAAGTTCCCTGTAAATTTGAGATCGTTATAGGTTGAAATGATAGGCCTGAACGATAATCATTTGTTCATTTATTTAATTGTTTAATTATTTATTTGTTAACTTGGGATTGCAGGTTTGAAATGATAGAACCCGGGTTTTTGTAAATTGCAGATTGAAATGATATATATCCGTATCACTTGACCTAGGCTAGAAAACTATATACAGACCTGTGGTTTATATAATATTTTTAGAAAGGTTTTAAAAATATTTTAAATATAAAGTTTATGATATTCTGGCTTAATGGATTTAAAGGATTTTATGAAATTTATAATGATTTTTGAACGAGTCAAAATGTTAAATAAATGGAAGTTTAAGTAAAATTTTGGAATATAACTTATTCTGAATTTTTGTTAAAAGTGAGATTTTAGTTAAGAAAAATAATTGATAATAAGTTATATTTGGGAATTTAAAATTTGATTGTTAAGTTAATAATTTATTACAGCACTTAAATGCTGTCTTTTATAAATGAACTGTTTTGACTTATAGACTTTAGGTGGCATTTCATAAATGCTTCGGATTGTTTAAAATAGATGGAAATAATCTTTGGGGAAAAAGGCTTAAATTTTGGAATTTAATATGTAATTATTAAAAATAAGGAATTGACTTTAAATGGTTTTAAATGGAAGAATTTAACTTTTAAATGTGAGTTGAAAGGAAAATTAATTCCTAAATAAATTGAATAGATTTAAATGGTAGTTTATATTAAATAAAATGACTGATGTTTAAATAAATGATGGTTGAAATGATATTATGGTATTGAAATGTATTTGAAACTTATTTTGATTTTTAAAGTATAAATACCATTTCTAAAAGTTGCAACCACAGGTTATAATAACGTTTGGTTGTTAAAGAGACCGGGATCGGATGTCTGGCATACTCTCTGTCGATACCGAAACCACTTTAACAACCGTGTACGCGGTGGAGATTCCAGAATGAAGTAGGATGGTGGTGACATTTTCTTAAGGTAAATACGTGGGCCCGACTCCCGTGAGTTGGCATAAGGTGGCTAAAACAGGAGCGATTGACGGATTAATAAGGTAGCACCTCTGATCGGACGCACTTCTTTGTATGCCATTCTATTGCTTTTGTGATTATTTGGTGTGCACCTTTGATTTGGGAGTGTTGTTCGAGGTGGGCTGTAGCTGCGGCTACGCGTTTCCATCGGTCCGGAAGCGTAATTGGTATATCTACCCTGGCATTTCCTAGTTGTGCCGTGTCACCTAACCTAGCGCGCCTTATACGATTTTGGTTTTGTACCATACCTATGGAGTGCCGTCTGACGACGCCCAGTACGGGGGAGATTACGGTACTGTATAGACTATGGGAATATATTACGTGTTAAGGTGGAAAATGTAAAGCCTTAACGCTATTTAAAAGTAAGTTTATTTTACTAATAGATATTATTATAATAGCGAATATTACTACATAGTAAATAGTTTAACGGATCCTTAGAGGATGGGCGGTCCCAAGCATCCTTTAAGTTACTTGCTCTATATTACAGTACACTTGAATTAGCTTAGACTATATAAGTATGTATGTCCTGACTCGAGTGTTTATGTTTTATTTTACGCTCGGGTCAGCTTGAGTTGCAGTTCAGTTTTCATCCCGGAGCTAGGATTTTTGTAGATCACTTTCAAGCTGCTGGCAAACTTCCCTTACAGTTCTTTATCTAAATTTATGAAATCAAGACTAGTGGACATTTGGATTGTTCTACTAATGATTTAAAACTATATTTGGATTAAAGACTATGTAATTTTTATTTGATTGAGACTATTTATAGTGGCTTCATGAACCACTAAGTATTTTTAAATTCGACTGCGAGTATTCTGATTCTGTGTCTGTGATTCTGTGATTAATTATTTACTGTATATTTTGAGATTTGCCAAATTTTATTTACAACGCGGTATTTTGAACAATTCAAGTCCGACATGTGCGTATGCGAATGGTACAAAATATCGGGTCGTTACACAAAATCTTTTCTATTTTTAACCTTCAGCGAATCTGGGCCATAGGATTTTCATCCCCCCTCATCAGGCCGTCGCTCCCTGTCCTTCTCCCCTCATCATTCACGCGTATTCCTGTAGAGAAGCCGAACCCATCACTTGAAAATAGGGTTAAATTATGCGACCACCACGCTCCACTATACATCGATCAGGTACCACCAAATCAAAGCCACCGCCTCATTCCTCCATCGCCCAGAAGAGCTTCACGCTCGGCTCCCCCATTGTCTCGAAAAACGCACGCCAATGATGAGCGAGCGCGGCCAAAATCCCTCCCCTACATCGCACCATACCCCATCAACCCCGCATGGATTGAAAGCTCTCTTCGAGCTCTTCGATTTACTAGTTGGATATTTTTGCTATAAGTGGATGGATTGCAAGACATTAAAGAATGAAATTCGACGATTTCTGGCCTTTAAATTTGAAGATGGCGGCCGGCTGATGATAGGGTTAGGGTTTTAAGTTTTTGCAATTGTGAAGATAGCAACTCCTTTTATAGAAAATCGAACGAAAACACTATTCATTCCGGAATTTCCGAACTCCAAATCTCGCGCGGTGCCTAGCGTTTCTAGGGTTTACCCCGTGTTCCAAACACAATGGAACAGGTATCGGAGGCTAATTCGATCATTTGTGCGAGTTGTGGCAATAAACGTTCAATTTAAATTAAACCGATTTAAACTATTTTCTAGGCGTTTTAGCTTGCCCCGGACAAACTGTAAATCGATTGACACGAAATTTGAAACCTTACAGTAATATCACATTACGGATCCGATGAAACTGGTTTCGTAAAAATCCGAGACTGTTTGAAAAATGGGTATTTTAACTCGCCAAATTAATATTAAAACAATTTCGATGCGTTTCGAGCTGCCACAGTCAAACGATAACTCCAATTGCTACGAAAATTGAAATTCGATAATAACAAACTATTACGGATCCAATGGAACTAGTTTCGTCCAATTCTGAGACTGTTCGAAAAATAGCTAATTTCACTAGTCGATTAAATATTAAAATATTCAATTTTCACAAATTAACTTTTAATTCGATTTTAAAAGTTCTAAAATATCATTCTAACTCCAATATGATAAAATAAAATTTTACGAATCATTTTCAGTCATATTTAACCCTAATTTCAATTATTTTTGTATTTCACATATTAAATTATCGATTTAATTATCCAATTAAATCCAATTATTCGAAATAAAATTTATTCGACTTATAAATTCAGTTTTAATTATTTAAAATTAATTAAATATTCATATTTTAATTAATAGAAATTCTGAGTCATTACATACTTCCCCCATTAAAAAGAATTTCGTCCTCGAAATTACCAAGTAAGAAAAGTTACAAAATCTATTAACTTTCCCAAAATTCATAGTCAATCTTCTTACAATAGTTTACTAAGTTTTCAAATCATACTTAGTTATCTTTTCAAAAAGACTACTATTGTTTTACTTTCAATACCAAATCAAAATTATAGTTTTCAAAATTTTCCAAAAATTCCCTAATTTTTCTAACGCCTTAAATTATCGAAAAAATTCGCCATAGTCTCCTTTGCGTGGCTTGATCCAAAAAAAATGACAGTGTATATATCACAAATATACATCTCATCAAGTGATGAGGCATCCCGCAGGGAAAAAGTGTAAAAGTACGGTATGTAATCCGAGATATGTACCTTATTTATTATTAGCGAGCATATGCGGCTAATATAGCACGAAAGCGAGCTCCAAATCGAAGCAAGCGCAATCCGCACCTACTAAACACTCAACAACAACATGAGAATCATGCATATATGAAAATAGTATCAATATACAATATATAGAAACATAACAACTACATGTGCCAACATAGCAAATGCAACAAAACAACAAATGCAACCATCAACCAACTCAATATTCATTCATATTCTCATTAATATTCAAGGAATTGGTTTTCCAATTTAAATCACATTTGATTTATTTACATTGGATTTTATCAACATTCATTCATATTCAATTTTAATTAGTTTGCATTCACTAATTTAAATCCAATTCACATTCAATTCTATTCAAATTTATTTACTTCTAATTTGAATTCAATTACATAGCTTCCAATTTCATTAATTCATTTTCATTTAACACTTAATGAATTATATACAATCATCCAACAACCAATGTATAACCAATCACAACCAAATTATTTACTTTACATTCAATTTGGTTCAACGCTTTTAATTCCAATTGGTTTATATTAAATTGACTTTCATTCAATTTATTCAATTTCCAATAACATTAGCTTTTAATGAATTTACACTTACATTCATTATTTCATATCAATTATTTACATTTAATTGATTAACATTTAATCCATTAGTTCAATTCAATTGCTATTTCCTTTAACAATATAATGTTGAATTTCATTTATATAACTCAAGTTCAAATTCTTAATGACTTCATTTCAATAATTCACTTATTAATTTACTTCGATACCAAAATTAACTTCATTCAACTTCACTTAAGTCATATTTCATTTTAAGCATCTTATCAAATCCAAATCAATTAATTTAACTTTCCTTTTGTTAAATTTCAAATCACGTATCTTTGATGACAACTCAAATTTATTTCAACTTGGATTTTATTGATTTACTTATACTTCCTTTAATTTAACTTCATCCTTTAAGTTAAATTTATTCTATCAAAATTTAATCTGTATAAGTTATCAACTCATTTATCATTCCCATAAATCTTAAATAGGATTCCAGAGTCCTTTCAAATCTTTCAAAACCATTTTTGAAATCAATTCAATTATCTTTTGAATTTCAAAATCAAATCCAAATTTTCCAAACAACTTCCATTTAAAATTATTTGGCAGCAATCCCTCTTTTGGAAACCCGAAAATGAACACCAATGATGCCGCGGTCATCATCGGAATGATTTTCCAGCGACCGAAAAAGAGTTTAGAGATTTTATCTTTCCAAAACAATTTTCCAAAATATCAAATTTCTTTCAAAACACTTCTCTGGAATTTTATTCTTAGATTATAAATCGCATTTACAAACCCTTTTTACTTATATAATTTCACTTCTTGTGTATAAGATTATTTCATAATTGTAAATCGCATTAATTATAGTTCCATACTTATAACTCATTTGCTTATATAATTATTCTTTCAAAATTGGTGTTTTATTTAACTTATTCAACAACCAAACAATCAATTCATATGCACTTAATAATCCTGAAAAATTATTTGTTTATATATAAAATATAATCAAGGTAAAATTATTTCATTTACCTAATTTAAAACGATACTATGTCGACTTGCCTTGTTTAAGTGTTTAGAAATCCCTATCGATAATATGGCGTCCCACACACCGACCAGAATTCACAAACAGCTCAACGGATAAGCAAACACAATATAAAACATTTTTTTATATTCACTAACAAATACGCGCTCATAGCTATTATTACACTCACACTCATTCTAAAGTACTACTGACTCTATCTCTAATGAGTAACACCCAACAGAGCTTAGGTTGTCGCTTAACCATCTGATACCAAATGTGAAGACTATGATTTTTCATTGCCGAAAAACCAAATCGTTATGATTTAAGAAGAAGAAAAAGGTAGAAGAAGAGAGAAAAAAGATAGAATAGAACAGAAAGAAATAACAGAACAACATCAGAATCTCAAAATTCGCAGCGGAACAACATATAATAGGTAAATGAATAATCTTTAAACAAAGAACTATATCAGTTATTACATTTCATCATATTACATAACATTACATCATCAGAGTATACAACAACAAACAAACAGCGGAAAAGAAATACTATATACTAGTTAATACGTCATGCCATCCAGCTTGCCTCCAGCAACTCCTGAATTCCAGAATATCCTGATAACCAAACTCTAGACTGCCCGTGTGGAAATTGGTGGGCACCCAGAGTTTAGGAAGGAAAACAATAAACTCCGAGTCAGTCATGTGACTGGTGTGAGAACTCAAAACAGTTTATCTTTAAAACAAAATAGAGGAATATTTTTAAAGTCAATTCGCAATGCTTTTTAAAAAATGAGACTACCATAAGGCCTCCCGCACACACACACACAATGCAAACGCAGAATCGGAGGAGATTTCTCCTTATGATAGTCAAAGATGCTTGGTACGCATTAAAAAGAAACATTTGATATTATTACTAGTGCATAGTGTAGGCAAAAATTCATTTCGAAAATAAAGATATAAATCTTAGCCATCATAGGCATTTCGCACTTATGTCTACTATAGCTACCATCCAAACAGTGGGGCGCCACCATAAGTGAACGATAGGTTCTACAACTAAAACCGTACAAGATCGTACCGTTTCTTTGGATTTTCAACAAATGGTCAGGCCAAGGAACTTCCCATTGCCACATGGAAACGCCTCTGGAATGACGACCCGGGAACCAAACCGGATCTCTTCCAACACAAGGCCGGGTTACCCCTAACTAGATAACTACTGACACGAATATGTCATCCCCCGATCGTAACCGATCTATCCGAGGATCCTCGATTTCCAACAACCACAAAATTTGTAGCAACAACATAGGTTAAATATCTGGGCTCCATACCATGATACCAACTCTATCCAGAAGGAATGACATACACTTAAGGGGTGCTACCCCCTAATAACCTTGCTGCATCCTTCCTGTTTTAACCATTTCCGGGGTGTGAGGTCCGACGAAGTCTCGTCCACAAAGCCACGCTTTATACAAAAGTTGTGCTTTAGGTCAACAAATGATCAAAGTAATGATCACCAAGATAAATGATCAAACAAATGATCATATCACAAATGATCAAACAATGATCATTTCACAACAACACTCAGCATGCCACACTACCAAATTGGGAGTATATCACTAATAACCTTCAACTACATAACCCCTGAGCTCGTACGTCTCAGAGAAGGGTGTTAAGCTAAGAGAATAAATTCTCCGCCACCAACAGAAATATATTTGACAGAAATCAGCTTTATATCTCAATTTGTAATGTCAGACATACAATCCATGCGAGTCTGTTCTGGGCTCGAACAGAACCGAAGGCACATCCAAAGAAGTCCTTGCAATCCGGATATTCACTAATCACGACCGGACTTCCCGTAACTAAGGGTGATAAAACCTCTATGTCGGAGATCAGCCGATGTAGAGTAACTCGAAGGTAATCCTTCCATTTTCACAAATACACTGTCTTCAACACCGGTCATCAAATGCAATCCATAACGACGTATCACATACTCGGAATGGGTTATACGACCCCAAGGTCCTTTCCCGGATAACCCGAATAGTGAGCGCTTATTTTAAAATAAGTGTGGCATTCAAATTCAAGCAAATCACAACAAATATCTATTTAAAGGTAAATATTGATAGTCGGATTATTTAACTATCAATAGGCATGCTCAACATCACCAAATTCCAAATAATTTCCCAAATTATTTACTTTCCAAAATATTTTTACTAGATATATAATTTTCCACACTTCAACCATTTGAAAACAAATTTCAAATCAATTTCCTTAGATGGAAACACTTCCAATTATTTATCCATTTTAAATTTAAAATGGTTCACTTAAATAAATCAAATAAATCCTTACTGATTTACTTTTTATTTACGTTCCAAATCCGTAAATTTATTCCCACAGTTCAAAAATAAATCAACGTTTATTTTTAAACAAATTTCCCTTTCTTTTATAAATTCCATAATGAATTTATAATTCCTAAATATCTATGAATATACGATTTCCCAAACCGATTTCTAATATTCATTTTCAATTTATCCTTAAAGATAAAGTATCAAAATATTCACTTCATATTGGAAAACATTTCTATACTTATTTAATAATAAGTAATTTACAAATCCATTCAATTTCAACACTTGGAAAATATTAAATATACTTAAATCAAAAATTAAGTATATATTTCATTCTTTAAGAAATCATTCACTTAAATACATTTGTTTGGGCCGAAACGAATGTTGCGTAAAACATCGTTACGACGACCCAAAATCACTAGTATAGGGATTTGAACTTTAGATATATATATATATATATATATATATATATATATATATATATAAATCCCAATACTACAAAAAAACATTTCCTTTCGGAAATCATTTACTATAACAACTGTGTTATTGTCCACCATTTCCTTCTATTTCTCGAAAACGTCTATTTCAACAATGAATGTTGAAAACTATGTTTTCTATGTTTAACACATTTTAAAACATCGTTAAAACGATTAACTTCATTTTATAATATTCATTTTCCCCAAGCATATTCATTTTATTTGATAATATATTCACTGTCCAAAATCGTGAATATACTTCCTTAACCAATTTCAACATTCAGTTTATCAAATTCCATTGATTTTGAATTTATAAACAATGTCTATAAATTCCATTTCTACTTATAGACTTCGATTTATAAATCTCCTTTATTAATCCAATTCAATCTATATATCTCGATTATATACCAACAGTTCAAATTATAAGTTAAATACTTATAATTCGTTTATTTACAAAATCGTTCTTTCAAAACTTCACAAATCATAAATCTTATTACTTATAAGATTCCTTTATATTTTATAACAACTTCAATTTATAAAATCTCCTTTATTAACAATTTCTATAAATATCCCATTTATATGCTTAAAACCCAGTTTATAAGTTAATTACTTATAAATCTTTTATGTTACAACATCTATTCATTTTATAATCTTCACAATTCATAAAACTGTATATTTTCAATGAAATCCATTCTATACTTCATTTTAACACTTAATAAACTTGTTTTATAATTCCAATATTTTTAATTTATAAATATCCATTTTATAAATCTTTTATAAAAATTGTTTGTAGTAGTTCAAAAATTCCAATTTAAACCATTTCATAAATTTATTAACTATTTATTTCAAAAATCACTTTTCGCTTTCATTTCATAAAAATCACACTTTTATAACATTAAAATTTTAACGTTTATTTATTTTTAACAATTCAAAATTTAATAAAACGTATACTTTCGAAAATCACTTTAAAATTCCTTTTAAAACCAAAATCATTATTTTAAAACTTCAGAAATGGATCCGATGATGCAGCAGCACCAAATAGTCAATCACGACATCCAAATATCGTATATCGATATGATAATCAACAAATATCACAATATCTATAAATAAATCAAATATAGTTGAGGAATCCAGTTGGATCCCTCCAACCTATTTCCCTGCATCCACAAACATTAGCACAACACGTTCCAGTATGGAATTATCGCGGCATATGGGATTTATTAAATATTATCCGCTTAATAGGCGGCGCAATAGGGTCTCATCCGCTATATAATGCGGGAAATCAACTCCAAGTACATAAATAATACCAATTTCACTGTACTGTGAAATATTCGCCGTATATGTTGTTAATAAATAACATCCGCTTACTAACGACGCATAATGTCTATTTTAACAATCAATAGATAACAATCATCATTCAAACATACATTCAAGAATTTTAAATCTGACTATTTAAAATTAAAATCGAAACCAATTCGATTGAGTGAGAAGTTCTCACCTTGATTTCAATTCCGTTTTCAACTTTAATTTCGAATAAAATTAAACACGCGTTTAATTTTACCCAAAATTCTCACTAGCTCCCAATGACTCCAATCCAATTCCATAGCGTAGTGCTCGTCCATACGAACCCAACGCAAAAAGTTTTGTGCGTTTTCGACCTCGTATGAACAAGATATCACACTTTAAAGATCAAAGGAATTTAAATATAACTAATTTACAAAATCTTTTCTATTTTTAACCTTCAGCGAATCTTGGCCGTAGGATTTTCATCCCCCCTCATCAGGCCGTCGCGCCCTTTCCTTCTCCCCTCATCATTCACGCGTATTCCTGTAGAGAAGCCGAACCCATCTGTGATGTCCCGGAAATTTGGGCAATATTTATTTAATAATTTCATTTATAATTATTTTAAAATGTGATATGTTGATTTAATAATCCAATTCAAACATAAATTTCTTTTGAAAATTTATAATTATTTTGTTGACAAATGATATTCTTTTGAAAATTTATAATAATAATTGAATTTGAGAATCTTATTGTTTTAAAATGTTAAAAATGTTTAAATGATAAAATTTCCTTTCTATGCTGATTTAAAAATATTTTATTTATAATGTATATATGTGTATACATTGTAAATAGGAGTTTTGATCTTTATTTTAAATTTAAATCTAATAAAGGATATTTTCAAATTATAATATATATAGGTATATAATTTATGAATTGATTAAATTAAATGGAAAATAGTATTTAAACTTTTCATAAGTCAATTTATAAATCTGTCTTGTATTTTCAAAAAGAAATTATAGTAAATATTTTGTTATAAATATATAATAGTTAAAAATAGTATTTTATAATAAAGTTCATTTTGTTTTATCTTAAAATTGTTTTTGAAATAAATTTAGTTTATTTATATTAGAGTATAGTATATTTGAAACTCTTGAATAAAATGAATTCAACATTGTTATTTTCTTTTTTTAAAAAAATGTTTCTCTTATGAAAAATGGTTTTAAATAATTTTTTAAAATATTCAAGCAAATATTTAATATGTAAGGATAATTCATTTGCAATCATTTAAAGAATAAATGTTAATGAAACATACAAAACATCTTAAATTAAATTAGAATAGTTTTATCTAAATTAAAACATTTGTAAACTTAGAAATTTATTTTATATTAACTCTTACATGTGTTAACTTCATGTTTTTAAATTGACATTTGTAAATAAATCTTCACATCTAAATAACAAGTGGCAATACAAATCAATATTGAATAAAACTTCACAAATCACTTCATTTCAAACCCTTATCTTCTATAATGAATCAAAGTTCAGATTTAAAGAAAACTGAAATCCCATTTCACTCAAAAAAAATTCCACAACCCAAATCTATACTCTGTAAATATCAACTATTTAGATCTACAAACTCAATGCATGTTTAAATATGAAAACCCAAATTGCAAATTCTTTAAACCTGCAAATAAAAACCCAAATCTGGAAATTCTGTAACCTGCAAACAAAATGTCTTCAACCTGTAAATTCAAATCTGCAATCTGTAAGATTAACTCAACAAAAATGAAAAAGGGAAGCATGCAGACCAAATCATTGTCAAATGCAATTTCAAGGCCTGTAAGCATCAGGTTATCACCAATTTCATGCAGCATGTTAGCTCTGATTCAATCAATTGCATTGGAATTCAGGTTGCAGGGAAATGTTTGACATCTGGAATGCTTTCTGTTTCCATTTTTAAGGTGAGTAATCTATATTTAAAAACAGTTCTACCTATAAAATCCAAGCTATTAAGATTTTGTAGAAGTTAAAGTTTAAATTCAAATGCCCTTTAAATAAGCAAATTAAAACAGTAGCAATTAAAATTGTTTTGTTCTTTCTCTTTAGTGAGTAATTCAAATTTATGGGTTGTTTAAAGTTTTATATGTGCATGAGTTTGAATATATGCTTGACTGTTGTATGCCTGCATACATTAATCTTGAGTATGCAGAGAAGTGTGATGTGAATTTCTACAAACATGCTTATGTTATTTCTTGGATTTAAATACAAATCCACTTATATATGATTGAATCATAGTTAGAGTTTATTGTGTGAACAAATTATGTTATTTAGCATAGATTAGGTTTGTAAAATTTTAAGTTAGAAAAATAAACCTGTTACTTCTGGAAATAAGTAACAACTGATAATGGTTTCTAAAGGAAAGAATACCAAACATCTTTAAATTTGTCAAAACATGTTTTAAGCTTTAATGCATGTTTTAAAACCATGGATATAGAAACAAGCATCAGGTTTTAAAATCAACTAAGGGGTTAGGAATTTAGAACAGTGCAGAATTTGGTATTTTGATAATATCAAATCATGAAATAAATTTTGGAATTTGGATTCCTTCTGGAGGAGGTGTGTTAACTGAAGAGAGTGGGGAAGATAAGGGGAAGATGGTCAGGGAAGGAAGGTGAGAGTTGACAGAGTAGCTATGTATATTGGTGAAGTTTTTCCCAGGTTGTGTGTTTTGCTTGATTTTAATTTTCAAGCAATAGAGAATTTTGTTGATGATTGTTAACAAGTTGAGGGATTGATTTCTCCTTGGAGAGGATGGTGGAGGTAACTGGAAGTCGCCGGAGTAGTGGTCGTAGTTGCACAGTGGGTTGTGGTCTCTGGTGAACTTGGGATAGTGCAGGGTTGGAGTGACTCGAAGATGCTTCCGTGCAGTTTTTATTTTGACTCAAAGTGAGTAAGGTTTTGACCCGAAGTAATTTAAGGGTGGTCTCGGGTTTAGTTGTGCAGGCCTGAGTGTTGTGTTTTTTTTTTCAAAAAAAATCTGGAAAACTCATATTTTTAAAAGCTGTGATTTAAATTTAAGTATAGTTTGAATTAAACTCAAGTAGTCTTATGAATTCAAAAGTTTAAATGATAAATTTAAAGTTTAAGTAAGGTTTAAATTCAAGTTTGAAACCAAGTGTAATATAGGTTTCAGGGTTCTTTGAATCCAGTTTTTATTTAATAACAGTTTTGTTTCTTTTAAAATTTTTAAAGGGGAGTTCAATGTTAAAACAAGATTCAAATTTTTGTATAGGATTGAACTGGATTCAGGAATACTTTTGAATTCAAAGTTTAAAATGAAACTTTTAAATTGTAAGCCAGTTCTAAATTTGGTTTTGAAATCAAATTAAATTTGATTTCAGTTTTGTTTTGAAATCTGTTTGAATCCAAATCAGTTTGAAAAGTTTTAAAAATTGAACAGAAAATGTTTTTAAAGTAGAATTTAAATCTGAATTTGATTTCAAATAAGGTTTAAATTTTAAAAGAATTCTTTCCTTTAAGTATTGGAACAAAATTATGATATGTTAATTTTAAATTGAAAAGTTAAATAATCTATCTAATTTCAAAAGCTTGGTTTCCTTAGAAAAATTAAGTAATTAGATTTTTAACTTTTCTTGTAATATTTTTTTTTTACTTCTAGGTTATTAATTAAGTTAAATTGGAAATGTCTATATGGTTAAACATTTTTAAAACTTAAATTTTTAAAATAAAAGATGAATTTAATTTTAGGAAAGTATTGATTTAAATACATTTGAATAATTAATAAGTCATTAATAATTAATATTGAATTAATTTGAAAATAATTAAGATAATTTAGGAATTTACTTATTAAATTGATTTTAATTAATGTTTTGGATTAATTTATAATTAGAAATGATTAATGGATAATTAATCTAAGGTAATTTTCTTAAGTAAGGAATTAATGAAAATGTTGTTAATTATCTAAGGATAATTAATAATTAATTAACGTGATTAATTATGATGAATTAATTAGATTAATTAATTTAAGATAATCAATTGTAATTTAAGTATAATTACTTTATAAAATTAATTAAGGGTTAATTACTTTTTGTAATTAATTCTGATAATGTGCTTTATTAAATTAATTAATTTAGTTTAATTAATTTAAGAAATAATTTAATAATTTGATGATAATAATTACTTGATGTAATTTATGGAGCAGGATTTCTTAGAGAAGTTTTGATTGGTGATTACTGGAATGCAATTAAGGAAAGGTGTTTTATTTTAATAAAGTATTTGGATAATTACTTTTGTAGTTAATCAAGGATTAATTAATGAAGGTAATTAATTATTGCATAATTAATTTATTAATAAGTAATTAAAGGTAGTTAATTACTGGATTTAAGTATTAATCAAGGTGATTAATGATTAGATTAATTACTAAATGTAATTAATTTTTAATTGAGTAATTAATTTAAATATTAATTATAGATCATTAATTATTATAATTAATGATGTAATTAAGATTTGTTTAATTAAGTAATAATTAATTAATTAAGTGATTAATTAATTGTAATTAATTAAGGATAAATGTAATTAATTATAGTTAATTAATAAATGTAGTAATTAAATGTTAATTACTTATGATTAAAGTTAATTAATTTTATAAAATTAATTTAAGACTAATTACTTATTGTAATTAGTGAATGATTAATCATAGATGTTTAATCAAGTTAAATACTTAATGAACGATTGATTAACTAGGTTGATTAATCAATAGATTTATAAGCAAGATTTATAGGTGGGTAATTGATTTAATTTATTTTAAATTTAGTTAGAGATAGAAGTAATTAATTTAATTCATTTTAAATTAATTATAAATGATGGATAATATATCATTGCTTATGGATGACATTGATATACTTTTGAATGGTTGTGATCTCAGAAATGAGATGAGTAGTATCTATCGGATATGGATGCTTAGTTATAGTATGATGGATTATTTTGGTTGTGATGATTGACTATTGTGATGATTATCTGTTGTGATAATGTTATGGGTTATCTCTTATGATGAGAATATGTAGTTTATCTATCTGTGTGAAATAGATAAAAATAAAATGAACTAATTGTTTAAAACCCTTATGTATAACTTGGACATTAAAATGGCGTTTGGTTTCGGTGAGACCGGGATCGGATTTCCACATTTGGATATCCGAAAACCACATCGATTCCAATTAAACGTTAGGTCGTTAATCCAAGTGGAGCAAGTGAAGACTCGAGGTGTAAGGGCTATACTTCAGTATAACTCTGTGGGTGATTCCGTAATGAGTTTGACGGAATAGTACTTATAGATTCGAGATGGTGAATCAGAGTGCAAGGGTTATTGTCGTTAACTCTGAGGGTGATCCCAATACGAGTGTAACGAGATAATGCCTTCGGTTTCGTTCGAACCCGGAACGAACTTGTATGGATTGAATGCTTTCAGAACATCGTCAGGTGGACGATGAGCATTCCAAGATAAATGTGTTCTATAAAGGTAATCGTAACCTCAAGCCCCATCAACCGGGAATGGTTAAACCAGGGGAGGTGTAGCAAGGCTTCGTGGGTAGCCCCCACTTGAGAGTGAGATTTACCTCTGTCTAGAGGTCCCTTTTATTTCGGCTGTGTGGACGGTTGAGAGATCCAACTGTCGGGGTAGTCTTGTTTGGAACTATTCAGTAAGGAATGGGTCCGGCCTTGTGTTGTAGGGGATTGGGAGTAATCCTCGGTACGTTGATCTAGGCCACGTACTGTGACGGGCAGTACTCCAGTAGCCCTGCCATTGATGGAATCCAAAATGCAATAAGCGCCAACGGTTTTGATTATATTACCCACTTTTGTGGCTAGTAGCTGGAATTTAATAGATGTAACAATTTTGGTTATTTCATATTTATTTGAAAACCCTAGACCTATTATAATATCACTGGATTTCCTATCAAATGTTTTGGTTAGCGTAAGGTAAAAACTTTTCCATGTTTATGTGTGGGAAGTCTTACGTGATACCTTTTGTTTTCAAAGGATTTTCTAAAGTTAAGCAACTTTTAACCCGTTTACTCACACCAGACCCCTGTCTGACCCGAGTGTTTATTTTCTATTTTATTAAAATCTTGGGTACTCATATTACGTATGAGTAGTCAAGAGATTCAGGATTGCTTTGACGAGTTATGGAGGAGATAATGGAGCAGGAGGCTTCAACGTGTAGATATATATAGTGGTTCCGCTGTCTTGAGTTGTATCTTTTTTTCTCTGATATACTTGAATTGTAATCGCTAGACAGATGTTTATAACTGCCTAGATTTGTGTTGTATTGGCTGTAAAACTCTGATGTATATGATACTATGTAAAGTATTATGTGATATAATATAATTTATTCGTTCCGCTGTGAGATTCTGATGTTGTCTGTTTCTTTCTTTCCTTTCTTTTCTCTTTTCTATCCCTTTCTTTCTTCTTAGCGATGCGACTTTGTGGAGTATGGAAGTTGGGTCGTTACAACATGGTATCAGAGCATTAGGTTGAGTGAATACCTAGGCTCTGTAGTGGTGTCTTTCTTGAGAGAGCGTACTTGTAATTTTAAATATAAATATATTTAATTCTACCTATCTGTTGGGTTACCCGTTCAGGTTTTCCAATATAAGTAATAAAGGTAGATAGGGTAGTGGTGTGTGTAACATAACTACCAATGGTGGGAGTCCGAGTTTTTGAGCTTGGAAGTGATCTGCTAGGGCAGTATTAGGCGTCTTGAGTAGTTTGGCAGTTTGGTTTGAAGGATTTTTCTGATCTCTGAAGGAGAATCTTTTCAAGATTCAGAGTGTGTCTTTGGATTTTAAGCTTAATTTCACTTGTGTGAGTGGATTTTCTTGAGTCTGGATCAGTTTGGAGTACTGAAGCCAGCATGGGTATTTTGGCAACCTTAGGAAGGAGTTCTGTTTGTATTTGAGTTTGAAACTCGGTTTGGCAGAGTGTTTTGTGCTTGATTTGAGTCGAGTTTCCTTAGGGATATCTGTCTTCTGAAGGCTCTATTGTGCAAGTGGCTGGTGTAGTTTTGAGGTTCGATGAGCTTTTCGATAAGGAAGATTTTTGACAGTAGTAGCAGTAGTGAGTGGGCTGTTTCTTCGATGGTTCTGAAGTCTCTGTGTTTCTTTTGTTAGTAGGCCGGGCAGATGGTGAAGCTTGTCCATTTCTTCTGGAAGCACAGCTGGATGTGATGTTGTGGTTGAAAGTGAACCACTAGTTTCTTTTTTTTTATTTGAAGGCTTTGGCTGTTCTGATTATTGAAGAGAGAACGATTTCTTCGAATCTGAACTGAGTTGAATCGCAAAAGTGACTTGCGATGATCCGGAAGTTTCCTGAGTAACCTTTGTTTGGATTGAAGCATCCCGAGAAGATGTTTGAGTTATCGAAGTAGTTTGATATTTTCTGGATGTCTTCGAAGGAGTTAAGTTTTGCATCCACATCAAGAGATTGAGTTCTGTTTTGACTTGGTTTTTGGAGATTTTATGGAATTTGATGAACAATGTTTTCAGGATAAGTTGATCAAGTTTGTACTGTGTTCATCAACGGCATTCTCAAATCAGAGTTGCGCACTGGAAGCATAGTGGCAGCTATTCCAGAATAGGAACACCAGATTCATTGGGAATTTGTGTTTTGTCTTGCATCAGAGGATTTCTACAGGAAATTCACTTTAATCTGAAGACTTGGATGTCTTGTGCATCTGTTTTGTTTTCTGGAATAGGTGTAGTTTGACTGTAGTCTTCTGATATCTGTAGTAGAGTTTGTGTGGTGGATTGGATTGATCTAGAAGGTTGAAGGCAGCCCAGAATCGACAGGAAAGATTTGTGGATAAGAGATTAGATCTTAATGTTTTCTCTCAAGGTTTAGTGATTGATCTACAGGATTGGATGGCCAGTTTGGATAACTGGGATTTGATGAGTTTCATGTATCTCTGAGGGAATACGTGTATGATCTATCCTTGGTTATGGAACCAGCAGTTCTGGAGTTTTGATTGTTGAGTCAGTGTGACGCCCCACCTCTATACCCACGCTAGCCAAGAACACTACGATGTAATGCTGTCAACTAGCACGGAGAATAAGGCTGTTGAGGAGCGACCATCCATGTAATTGCTTTGTGCGAGCACCGATACGTCAGATAGTAAAACATGCATTTTATTTCAAGAGGAAATCCGACATACCGATACTCACTCAAAGCTACTACATAGTGGCTATATAAATCCTTCGGAAAACAAATATAGAAATACGCATAACATAAACCAGTCACAGATAATTCATATCACAAAGGCGGAAGAAGATATGAATATGTAATTAACACATGGAAGTGTATATCAGAGTAGTGGTCTAAAAAGATCCACAATAATACAAAAGAATAGCAACACGTGCTATACAAAAGAATACAACTATGAGTCTATATCTCAAGTGTACACAACCAAATAAACTACTAATCTAAGTAGTTTGCCAAAAGTCAGAGTAATGAATTCCGGGGGAGAAGTCAAGCAGAAGCACCTGTAACATCTCGGTCTGACCCGAGTATTATTTAATAAGAAAATAACAAACGGATCAGTCTAACTATAAATATCAGATGAAACGATATAGAATAAGAGATATGACTAAACACATAATAATCACAATGCCAAGTTGTGATATATATATAAGCAGTTGAAAATCACCAAGGGATTATTCAATGTCATGAAATCAACACAAGAAACAAAGAAACGTCATACTCCTAATTTAGTTCACCAAACCATAAATATTGACGATAATATCAATGTCAATCACAAAAGTCACTGACACACAAATTCCAGAATTCAACACACGAAATCCAGAAATCACAAAAGTCAATGACGCACAAATTCACCAATGCACAAATATCGATAATGCTTATCAATGGAAATCACGAAATTGGTGAAGCACAAATTCTAGAAATCATCTCAAGAAATCCAGAAATCACAAAGGGGGGAAGGCCTATCACAAACGGGAGCATAAGGCTCACCAACACGTGTATCACAAACAGAATGCTAATTCCATGGTTGCTAACCATCACAAATTGAGCCGAAGCTCCACAAACGGCCCGAAGACCATGGGTTGCTACCCCACCAATTTGAGTCGAAACTCCACAAAACGGGGCTTAGTCTCCCTCGCAGACAAAGAGACATTGCACATTGCTAGTCTAAATCATAAAAATGATCGTCATGATCAGCAAGAAGTGTCAATTACAGTAAGCTAGTAAATATATGAGCTTAGCTTCGTCTCCCATAACCACTAGCTTAACTTAAATATTTATGAACAAATTGTAGATCTCCACTAGAAAATTGTCACAAGAGATTCAATCGAACAAGTCCAAGAATTAACGTCGGAGTAAACGCATGCGTTTCATACCACTTGTTTTACTAAGCCGTTTAATTAGATTTCTCATACGAGTGAGGTAAAGGTTTGTATATACTAATAGATTGGAAAACGGTTTTATAAACGAATTTGGTATTAAAATAGAATTGAAATCGTTTGAGGAAAGAGTTTTGATATTTACTACTAGTATTGAAACCTTTATATTTTTAAAGTGACAAAACACGAAAATGATTGTAGAACAATCAACCACCAAAATTCACATTCAAAGACGTGAATAAAAATCCAAAGAAATCCATCCGAATCCATCGAAATGGGTATTCCCAAAAATCCCAAGAATAGAAGTCATTAAAGTCGTAGCAACAACAAGTGGGAAATAACACGAATCGATGGAATTTGGAAACCAAGCAAAAATATGCACAAATAGGCATGGTTAGGCAAATTGGTGCAGGTCAGTCGACTGACTCAAAGGTCCAGTCGACTGAACCAGAAGCAGGGAAAAATAATTTCCTGCAGTCAGTCGACTGACCTAAAAATTCAGTCGACTGAATGCAGGAAAAACAGAGGACCCGAGCCTCTGTTAGTTGCCCTCGGAATGCCTATGTGCTACAGCCAGTCGACTGACTCAAAGGTCCAGTCGACTGACTGGCACCAAGGTTGTTTTCCAGCCTATGAAATGAAGATGCTATCTTCTTCAAAATGCAATCGGGCGAGCACGGTCACTTGGGGTTTATGCCAATCGACTACCCGGTCCTATAAGCTCTTCGACGCATCACCATAAACAAGTTCAAACTACAAAGCTATGATTTTTGAAGATTTGAACTCGAAACACTAAAAATTGGAATATACAACAAATCAATCCAAACCAAAACAAAATGCACATGAATATGTGTTAGGAATTCATACCTAACAATCGAAGATAATCATAGACCTAGATGTGAGATTAAAAATCTCACCTTTGAACCCAAACGGTTGAAGAAGATGATTGAAAGCAAAGGAGAATCAACCACTCTTCAAATGCGACTCAAGAAGCTTGATTTAAGCTTTAAAAAGAAGAACATTCCCTAAGTTAGGTTTAGGAAATTTCTAAATTTTGATTAGAGAATGAGTTGGAGAAGAAGAAGAGAAGCTTACCAATGGGTTCTTCTATTAGTTTGGAGCTAGAGTTTATTTGCAAAGAGAAAACTAGGGTTTTGGAGTTTTAATTTCCAATCTCTCCCACCATTGTTGCTTTAGCTTGAGTATTAGGAATTGGAAATTAAGTAAATGAGGAGGAGAAGGGTTGGGACTGAATACATAAGTGGGCTCAGCCCAAACCAAAACCCTAAGTGAAAAAGTAGCAAAAATCAACCTTCTCCAAACATATCGAAGCTTATACTCAAAAAGGTCGCAAACGGCATTTTAAACTCAATGGGAGTGGTCCCGAGTCCTAATTCGACCGTATGCAAAAAGTAGCTTTTCGGACAAAATTCCGAGTATCGATAAAATATTTTAATAAAATATTTAAATATAAAATCGACAAATATGCGGGTTGTTACAGACTCCCCTCCTTAGAGAAATTGCGTCCTCGCAATATTTAAGAAGAAGATATATAGTAACAACCATAAAAGCATATTCAACACAAAAGAAGTTTGAAATAAGAAGTTCACCTTAAAGAGCACGGGAAAGTAAGTCCGGATGTGTTCGCTCGATGAACTCTCTAGATTCCCTAGAACAATCCTTAGGATTTGAAGACCATTGAACTTTAACAAGCTGAACATCTTTATTTCGAAGACGTTTGACTTCCGAAGCAATGATACGAACAGGATGCTGCTCAAAAGTTAAACTCGGTGAAACTTCAATCTCTTCCACAACACCGGGCTCAAGAATAGAATCGGAATCTCGAAGACACTTCCGAAGTTGAGAAACGTGAAACACGTCATGGATAGCTGAAAATTGAGCCGGTAATAAAAGGCGATAAGCCATGGAACCAACACGTTCAGTGATAGGAAATGGCCCAATATATCGAGGCGCTAACTTTCCTGATCGACTGAAACGTACAACACCTTCCATAGGTGAAACACGAACAAACACAAAATCTCCCACAGAAAATTCTAACTTCCTTCTCCGGTTATCGGCATAGGATTTTTGTGTACTCTGGGCTTCTTTCATCCTATGTCGAATAAGTTCAATCTTTTCTGTCGAATTACGAATAAAGTCTGGACCTAAAACCAACTTCTCACCGGCCTCAAGCCAACAAGAAGGAGATCGGCATGGCCTTCCATAGAGTGCCTCGAAAGGTGCCATACCAATACTAGATTGGAAGCTATTATTATAGGAAAATTCAACAAGTGAAACATGATCTTCCCAACTTCCACCAAAATCAAGCACACAAGAACGAAGAAGATCTTCAAGAGTTTGATTCACACGCTCAGTTTGTCCATCGGACTGGGGATGATAAGCGGTGCTAAAATTAAGCTTCGTTCCCAAAGCTTTTGGAAGACTCTTCCAAAATCCACTAGTAAACAACGGATCACGGTCGCTAACAATAGAAGTAGGAACTCCATGCAATTTAACAATCTCTTTAACAAAGAGTTTGGCCAAAAGAGGAACGGTTCGGTTAGACCGAACGGGAATAAAATGGGCGGATTTAGTAAGTCTATCAACAATCACCCATAAGCTATCATGACCCGAACGAGAACGGGGAAGGCCATCTATAAAATCCATGTAAATTTGGTCCCACTTCCAAATTGGAATTTCTAAAGGTTGCAATAACCCACCGGGCCTTTGATGTTCGGCCTTAATGAGTTGGCAAGTCATGCAACGCTTAACCAAGTTAGCGATGTCAAGTTTCATTCCCTCCCAATAATAAAGTCGCTTCATATCCGCGCACATTTTACTACTTTCGGGATGAATGGTAAATTTAGAACGATGAGAATCTTCTAAAACATCCTTACGAAGATCACTGATATTTGGCACGATAAGTCTACCAAATCTCCGAATGCCGCCACGAGAATCGATATCAAAGTCTTTCAAACCTTCAGTATCAATTTTATCCTTAATATTTTGGCCAAGAAGAGCAAATTCAGGATCCAACCCTTGAGCTTCAAGAATGCGGTCTAAAAGAGAAGGATGAGCCTCAAGGCTACATAAAACAAGAGATGAACACAAAACGGTAACACGGTCTCGAATTTCACAAGTGGATAAAATCTCGAGATCGTTCCATTTAGATATCATCATAGAAACAACCGCTTGTTGCTTTCGACTAAGTGCATCCGCAACGCGATTTCCCTTTCCGGGAGTATAAAGGATATCAAGATCATATGGTGCAAGAAATTCGAGCCAACGCTGTTGACGCAAATTAAGTTCCTTTTGAGAGAATAAATACTTCAAGGACTTATGATCGGTATAAAGAACAAATTTCTCTCCTAAAAGATAATGATGCCAAATACGAAGGGCGAAAACAATAGCCGTGAGCTCTAAATCATGAGTGGCGTATCTAGTCTCAGCAGGCTTAATTGCCTAGAAGCATAAGCAATAACACGTTCTCTTTGCATAAGAACGGCACCCAAACCAACGCGACTAGCATCGGTATAAACAATGAAATCTTGATTTCCCTCGGGAATAATGAGAATAGGAGCATCAGAAAGAAGTTCTTTTAATTTCTGAAAAGAAGCTTCAAATTTGTCCGACCAAATGTATTTAACACCTTTCTTCGTCAAGCTAGTGAGAGGCACGACAATCTTAGAAAAGTCTTTGATAAAACCACGGTAATAGCCCGCCAATCCGAGAAAACTACGAATCTCTGTCACACTCTCCGGTCTCTTCCAATCTTGAATCGCTTCAATCTTTGAAGGATCCACGGAAATTCCGGATTCGGAAATAATATGACCGAGAAACTTCACACGAGATTGCCAAAAGCGGCATTTAGAAAATTTTTCCTTTAATTGATTACTCCTAAGTGTTTCCAACACAATCCGAAGATGTTTTTCATGCTCCTCCTCGGTTTTAGAATACACAAGAATATCATCGATAAAGATGAGAACAAACTGGTCGAGGAAGTCTTTGAAAACTCTATTCATAAGGTCAACGAAATAAGCCGGAGCATTCGTTAGACCAAATGGCATAACAATCCATTC
The DNA here is from genome assembly GCA_030765085.1 of Allium cepa. Lineage (NCBI taxonomy): Eukaryota > Viridiplantae > Streptophyta > Magnoliopsida > Asparagales > Amaryllidaceae > Allium > Allium cepa. The sequence goes on from CM060929.1 coordinate 68,649,037, forward strand.
ATAAGATCCATAGCGAGTACGGAACGATGTCAAAGGAATGCTATCCTCTTCAATATGAAGCTGATGGAAACCGGTAGCCAAGTCCAATTGTGAAAAGACTCTAGCACCACTAAGTTGATCGAATAGATCATCAATCCGAGGTAAAGGATATTTATTTTTGATAGTAAGATCATTAAGCTTGCGGTAGTCAACGCAAAGCCTAAGTGTTCCATCGGATTTCTTCATAAAAATAGCTGAAGCTCCCCAAGGCGAGGAACTAGAGCGAATAAATTGCATCGTCTCCAATTCGGATAATTGTTTACGCATCTCCTCATTTTCTTTATTGGACATACGATACGGAGGACGAGTGATAGATTGAGCTCCAGGAATAAGATTAATTCTGAACTCAATTGCTCGCTTAGGTGGTAATCCTAAAACGGGCTCGAAGATGTCGGAAAATTTACGAACGACGTGAATAAGAGAAATAATATCACCCTCATCATCATCATCGTCATCACGAGGATTTAAAGAATATAAAGATGCAACCAAGATGGAATCTGAATCTTTAAGATTAATAGAAATCTGCTTAACAGATTGAGGATGTCGAAGATGAACAATCCACTCAGGACATAGGATATGAGCTTCATAATGGTTAAGCCAATCCATTCCCAAAATCATTCCAAAGCCTAAATAACGCATGACATGCAAATCGGCTCGGAAAGAAAAATCACACAGAATAATCTCGACATCTTTACACAATAAACTGATTGTCGCGGATCCACCAACCGGATTCGCAATTCTCAATGAAGTCATTAAACACAAACATCCAAAGAAAAAGTATCAACAAGTTCTTGTGATATAAAAGAATGGGACGCACCCGTATCGAAAAGAACTCGAATAGGATGATCATGAAATAAAATAATTCCATCAAGGATAGAATGAGAAATACCTTGATTTCGAGATGTGTTGCCAGGGGCCTGAGCAACATTCAACTTTCCCTCCTTCCTGCCCTGAAGCTTGGGGCATGAAGATATAACATGACCGGGAACTTTGCAGTAGCGACAAGAGAGAGACTTTGGGCACTTGTTCGCATAATGGTCCTTCGAACCACAATTATAGCATTCCCCACGACCAAAGGAAGAAGTCTTTGCCACAGAGGTTTCTTGCTTCCCTTTCTTGTTAGCATAGGGGCCTTTGACTTTGTTTGGCCTCTTCTTGTTGTTGTTGAAGCTCGGTTTGGAACCCACCACTTCAACATCATTCTCCCTATCCGCCTCTTCAAGATGAAGAGCGATATCAATGAGTTGGTCGAAAGAAACTTCTAACTTTAGAAGTAATGGCTTCTTGAGATTTCTGTTTAAGCCATAGACGAACCTCTGGTTCTTCTTTAAAGGGGTGTTGATGTATTCAACCCCATATTTGGAAAGAGATTCAAAAGACGCGACATAATCTGCCACGGAGGATTCACCTTGAACAAGGTCTATAAAACGGCGAGCCAAAGTCACCTTCTCAGCTTCTGGTACGAATTTCAACTCGAAGCGTTCACGGAATTGCTCCCTGGTGAGATCCGCTTCATTAATCTCAGAAATAAGAAGCTCGTACCAGTCCAATGCTCTTTCTCGGAGCATACTAGAGGCCACCTGAACTCGGTGAAGGTCAATAAGATTCATGTGAGAAAAGATTCGATCGCATGACCTTAGCCAAGCCTGTACTTCAATAATAATTTCGGAACCTTTGAATGGCTCCCTACCCAAATTAGTGTAATCGCTGCACAAGCGTGCAAATCCCGACTTTGGGTGAGTAGGTTTCGGGTTAGCTCCAGCTGCTTGAGCATTCGTCACTAAATCAAGAAGCTGTTAAGCAGTCATAAAAACTCCATCCTGGGGTGGAGTGCTAGATGGTACGGCTCTGGGGCGGCCTGGTCTAGACATTTCTCTTCCTTTAGAAAGAAAGAAGAAGAAGAAAAAGGTTATTCTCAAAATAAATATCAAGCAATCTTGATAGATAAAATAAGGAATCATAAGAGAATGTAGGATAGAACGGTACGAAGACTCGAATAAATCCTAAGGCACAACTCCTAAGGTGGACTTAGGACGATGATCCTTGTTATAACATTCCATATTGTTCCGAAGTTTGGCTCTGATACATAGCTGTGACGCCCCGCCTCTATAGACACGCTAGCCAAGAACACTATGATGTAATGCTGTCAACTAGCACGAAGAATAAGGTTGTTGAGGAGCGACCATCCATGTAATTGCTTTGTGCGAGCACCGATACGTCAGATAGTAAAACATGCATTTTATTTCAATAGGAAATCTGACATACCGATAATCACTCAAAGCTACTACACAGTGGCTATATAAATCCTTTGGAAAACAAATATAGAAATACGCATAACATAAACCAGTCACAGATAATTCATATCACAAAGGCGGAAGAAGATATGAATGTATAATTAACACATGGAAGTGTATATCAGAGTAGTGGTCTAAAAAGATCCACAATAATACAAAAGAATAGCAACACGTGCTATACAAAAGAATACAACTATGAGTCTATATCTCAAGTGTATACAACAAAATAAACTACTAATCTAAGTAGTTTGCCAAAAGTCAGAGTAATGAATCCCAGGGGAGAAGTCAAGCAGAAGCACCTGTAACATCTCGGTCTGACCCAAGTATTATTTAATAAGAAAATAATAAACGGATCAGTCTAACTATAAATATCAGATGAACGATATAGAATAAGAGATATGACTAAACACATAATAATCACAATGCCAAGCTGTTATATATATAAGCAGTTGAAAATCACCAAGGGATTATTCAATGTCACGAAATCTACACAAGAATCAAAGAAACGCCATACTCCTAATTTAGTTCACCAAACCATAAATATTGACGATAATATCAACGTCAATCACAAAAGTCAATGACACACAAATTCCAGAATTCAACACACGAAATCCAGAAATCACAAAAGTCAATGATGCACAAATTCCCCAATGCACAAATATCGATAAAGCTTATCAATGGAAATCACGAAAATTGGTGAAGCACAAATTCTAGAAATCATATCAAGAAATCCAGAAATCACAAAGGGGGGAAGGCCTATCACAAACGGGAGCACAAGGCTCACCAACACGTGTATCACAAACGGAATGCTAATTCCATGGTTGCTAACCATCACAAATTGAGCCGAAGCTCCACAAACGGCCCGAAGACCATGGGTTGCTACCCCACCAATTTGAATCGAAACTCCACAAAACGAGGTTTAGTCTCCCTCGCAGACAAAGAGACATCGCACATTGCTAGTCTAAATCATAAAAATGATCGTCATGATCATCAAGAAGTGTCAATTACAGTAAGCTAGCAAATATATGAGCTTAGCTTCATGTCCCATAACCACTAGCTTAATTTAAATATTTACGAACAAATTATAGATCTCCACTAGAAAATTGTCACAAGAGATTCAATCGAACAAGTCCAAGAATTAACCGACGAAGTAAACGCAAGCGTTTCATACCACTTGTTTTACTAAGCCGTTTAATTAGATTTCTCATACGAGTGAGGTAAAGGCTTGTATATACTAATAGATTGGAAAATGGTTTTATAAACGAATTTGGTATTAAAATAGAATTGAAATCGTTTGAGGAAAGAGTTTTGATATTTACTACTAGTATTGAAACCTTTATATTTTTAAAGTGACAAAACACGAAAATGATTTTAGAACAATCAACCACCAAAATTCACATTCAAAGACGTGAATAAAAATCCAAAGAAATCGATCCGAATCCATTAAAATGGGTATTCCCAAAAATCCCAAGAATAGAAGTCATTAAAGTCGTAGCAACAACAAGTGGGAAATAACATGAATCGACGGAATTTGGAAACCAAGCATAAATATGCACAAATAGGCATGGTTATGCAAATTGGTGCAGGTCAGTCGACTGATTCAAAGGTCCAGTCGACTGAACCAGAAGCAGGGAAAAATAATTTCCTGCAGTCAGTCGACTGACCTAAAAATTCAGTCGACTGAATGTAGGGAAAACAGAGGACCCGAGCCTCTGTTAGTTGCCCTCGGAATGCCTATGTGCTACAGCCAGTCGACTGACTCAAAGGTCCAGTCGACTGACTGACACCAAGGCTGTTTTCCAGCCTATGAAATGAAGATGCTATCTTCTTCAAAATGCAATCGGGCGAGCACGGTCACAAGGGGTTTATGCCAATCGACTACCCGGTCCTATAAGCTCTTCAACGCATCACCAAAAACAAGTTCAAACTACAAAGCTATGATTTTTGAAGATTTGAACTCGAAACACTTAAAATTGGAATATACACCAAATCAATCCAAACCAAAACCAAATGCACATGAATATGTGTTAGGAATTCATGCCTAACAATCGAAGATAATCATAGACCTAGATGTGAGATTAAAAATCTCACCTTTGAACCCAAACGGTTGAAGAAGATGCTTGAAAGCAAAGGAGAATCAACCACTCTTCAAATGCGACTCAAGAAGCTTGATTCTAAGCTTTAAAAAGAAGAACATTCCCAAAGTTAGGTTTAGGAAATTTCTAAATTTTGATTAGAGAATGAGTTGGAGAAGAAGAAGAGAAGCTTACCAATGGGTTCTTCTATTAGTTTGGAGCTAGAGTTGATTTGCAAAGAGAAAACTAGGGTTTTGGAGTTTTAATTTCCAATCTCTCCCACCATTGATGCTTTAGCTTGAGTATTAGGAATTGGAAATGAAGTAAATGAGGAGGAGAGGGGTTGGGACTGAATACATAAGTGGGCTCAGCCCAAACCAAAACCCTAAGTGAAAAAGTAGCAAAAATCAACCTTCTCCAAACATATCGAAGCTTATACTCAAAAAGGTCGCAAACGACATTTTGAACTCAATGGGAGTGGTCCCGAGTCCTAATTCGACAGTATGCAAAAAGTAGCTTTTCGGACAAAATTCCGAGTATCGATAAAATATTTTAATAAAATATTTAAATATAAAATCGACAAATATGCGGGTTGTTACAGTCAGACTCGTCTGCAGTCTGATATCTTGTATTGTGTTGTAGATAGTTGTGAATAGGAGCTTTGGAGCTTCTTAGTATTGATTGTTTGGATTCTCTAGAGCGAGTATCCCGGTATATATATATTTGGGGAAACTCGATAGAATTTATCCAGAATTTGTCTGGATAATTAGGTTTGTTTGATTGGTGGAATTGGTTGTTTGATTGTTAGCATATGTTTGATATATGCTTGTGTTTTAAATAAAATCTTTAAGGAGATTATTAAATTACCTTTGCTTTTAAATTTCAGGGACTAAATTCTTTTAAGGGGGGAGGAATGTGATGTCTTGGAAATTTGGGCAATATTTATTTAATAATTTCATTTATAATTATTTTAAAATGTGATATATTGAATTAATAATCCAATTCAAACATAAATTTCTTTTGAAAATTTATAAATATTTTGTTGACAAATGATATTCTTTTGAAAATTTATAATAATAATTGAATTTGAGAATCTTATTGTTTTAAAATGTTAAAAATGTTTAAATGATAAAATTTCCTTTCTAAGCTGATTTAAAAATATTTTATTTATAATGTATATATGTGTATACATTGTAAATAGGAGTTTTGATCTTTATTTTAAATTTAAATCTAATAAAGGATATTTCAAATTATAATATATATAGTTATATAATTTATGAATTGATTAAATTAAATGGAAAATAGTATTGAAACTTTTCATAAGTCAATTTATAAATCTATCTTGTATTTTCAAAAAGAAATTATAGTAAATATTTTGTTATAAATATATAATAGTTAAAAATTGTATTTTATAATAAAGTTCATTTTGTTTTATCTTAAAATTGTTTTGAAATAAATTTAGTTTATTTATATTATAGTATAGTGAATAAAATGAATTCAACATTGTTCTTTTCTTTTAAAAAAAAAGGTTTCTCTTTTGAAAAATGGTTTTAAATAATTTTTAAAAATATTCAAGCAAATATTTAATATGTAAGGATAATTCATTTGCAATCATTTAAAGAGTAAATGTTAATGAAACATACAAAACATCTTAAATTAAATTAGAATAGTTTTATCTAAATTAAAACATTTGTAAACTTAGAAATTTATTTTATATTAACTCTTGCATGTGTTAACTTCATGTTTTTAAATTGACACTTGTAAATAAATCTTCACATCTAAATAACAAGTGGCAATACAAATCAATATTGAATAAAACTTCACAAATCACTTCATTTCAAACCCTTATCTTCTATAATGAATCAAAGTTCAGATTTAAAGAAAACTGAAATTCCATTTCACTGGAAAAAAAATTCCACAACCCAAATCTATACTTTGTAAATATCAACTATTTAGATCTACAAACTCAATGCATGTTTAAATCTGAAAACCCAAATTGCAAATTCTTTAAACCTGCAAATAAAAACCCAAATCTGGAAATTCTGTAACCTGCAAACAAAATGTCTTCAACCTGTAAATTCAAATCTGCAATCTGTAAGATTAACTCAACAAAAATGAAATGGGGAAGCATGCAGACAAAATCATTGTCAAATGCAGTTTCAAGGCCTGCAAGCATCAGGTTATCACCAATTTCATGCAGCATGTTAGCTCTGATTCAATCAATTGCATTGGAATTCAGGTTGCAGGGAAATGTTTGACATCGGGAATGCTTTCTGTTTCCATTTTTAAGGTGAGTAAATCTATATTTAAAAATAGTTCTACCTTTAAAATCGAAGCTATTAAGATTTTGCAGAAGTTAAAGTTTAAATTCAAATGCCCTTTAAATAAGGAAATTAAAACAGTAGCAATTAAAATTGTTTTGTTCTTTCTCTTTAGTGAGTAATTCAAATTTATGGGTTGTTTAAAGTTTTATATGTGCATGAGTTTGAATATATGCTTGACTGTTGTATGCCTGCATACATTAATCTTAAGTATGCAGAGAAGTGTGATGTGAATTTCTACAAACATGCTTCTGTTATTTCCTGGATTTAAATACAAATCCACTTATATATGATTGAATCATAGATAGAGTTTATTGTGTGAACAAATTATGTTATTTAGCATAGATTAGGTTTGTAAAATTTTAAGTTAGAAAAATAAACCTGTTACTTCTGGAAATAAGTAACAACAGATAATGGTTTCTAAAGGAAAGAATACCAAACATCTTTAAATTTGTCAAAACATGTTTTAAGCTTTAATGCATGTTTTAAAACCATGGATATAGAAACAAGCATCGGGTTTTAAAATCAACTGAGGGGTTAGGAATTTAGAATAGTGCAGAATTTGGTATTTTGATAATATCAAATCATGAAATAAATTTTGGAATTTGGATTCCTTCTGGAGGAGGTGTGTTAACTGAAGAGAGTGGGGAAGATAAGGGGAAGATGGTCAGGGAAGGAAGGTGAGAGTTGACAGAGTTGCTATGTATATTGGTGAAGTTTTTCCCAGGTTGAGTGTTTTGCTTGATTTTAATTTTCAAGCAACAGAGAATTTTGTTGATGATTGTTAACAAGTTGAGGGATTGATTGCTCCTTGGAGAGGATGGTGGAGGTAACTGGAAGTCGTCGGAGTAGTGGTCGTAGTTGCACAGTGGGTTGTGGTCTCTGGTGAACTTGGGATAGTGCAGGGTTGGAGTGACTCGAAGATGCTTCCGTGCAGTTTTTATTTTGACTCAAAGTGAGTAAGGTTTTGACCCGAAGTAATTTAAGGGTGGTCTCGGGTTTAGTTGTGCAGGCCTGAGTGTTGTGTTTTTTTTTTAAAAAAAAATCTGGAAAACTCATATTTTTAAAAGCTGTGATTTAAATGTAAGTATAGTTTGAATTAAACTCAAGTAGGCTTATGAATTCAAAAGTTTAAATGATAAATTTAAAGTTTAAGTAAGGTTTAAATTCAAGTTTGAAACCAAGTGTAATATAGGTTTCAGGGTTCTTTGAATCCAGTTTTTATTTAAAAATAGTTTTGTTTCTTTTAAAATTTTTAAAGGGGAGTTCAATGTTAAAACAAGATTCAAATTTTTGTATAGGATTGAACTGGATTCAGGAATACTTTTGAATTTAAAGTTTAAAATGAAACTTTTAAATTGTAAGCCAGATCTAAATTTGGTTTTGAAATCAAATTAAATATGATTTCAGTTTTGTTTTGAAATCTGTTTGAATCCAAATCAGTTTGAAAAGTTTTAAAAATTGAACAGAAAATGTTTTTAAAGTAGAATTTAAATCTGAATTTGATTTCAAATAAGGTTTAAATTTTAAAAGAATTCTTTCCTTTAAGTATTGGAACAAAATTATGATATGTTAACTTTAAATTGAAAAGTTAAATAATCTATCTAATTTCAAAAGCTTGGTTTCCTTAGAATAATTAAGTAATTAGATTTTTAACTTTTCTTATAATAGTTTTTTTTACTTTTAGGTTATTAATTAAGTTAAATTGGAAATGTCTATATGGTTAAACATTTTTAAATCTTAAATTTTCAAAACAAAAGATGAATTTAATTTTAGGAAAGTATTGATTTAAATACATTTGAATAATTAATAAGTCATTAATAAGTAATATGGAATTAATTTGAAAATAATTAAGATAATTTAGGAATTTACTTATTAAATTGATTTTAATTAATGTTTTGGATTAATTTATAATTAGAAATGATTAATGGATAATTAATCTAAGGTAATTTTCTTAAGTAAGGAATTAATGAAAATGTTGTTAATTATCTAACGATAATTAAAAATTAATTAATGTGATTAATTTTGATGAATTAATTAGATTAATTAATTTAAGATAACCAATTGTAATTTAAGTATAATTACTTTATAAAAGTAATTAAGGGTTAATTACTTTTTGTAATTAATTCTGATAATGTGCTTTGTTAAATTAATTAATTTAGTTTAATTAATTTAAGAAATAATTTAACAATTTGATGATAATAATTACTTGATGTAATTTATGGAGCAGGATTTCTTAGAGAAGTTTTGATTGGTGATTACTGGAATGTAATTAAGGAAAGGTGTTTTATTTTAATAAAGTATTTGGATAATTACTTTTGTAGTTAATCAAGGATTAATTAATGAAGGTAATTAATTATTGGATAATTAATTTATTAATAAGTAATTAAAGGTAGTTAATTACTGTATTTAAGTATTAATCAAGGTGATTAATGATTAGATTAATTACTAAATGTAATTAATTTTTAATTGAGTAATTAATTTAAATATTAATTAGAGATCATTAATTATTATAGTTAATGATCTAATTAAGAATTGTTTAATTAAGTAATAATTAATTAATTAAGTGATTAATTAATTGTAATTAATTAAGGATAAATGTAATTAATTATAGTTAATTAATAAATGTAGTAATTAAATGTTAATTACTTATGATTAAAGTTAATTAATTTCATAAAATTAATTTAAGACTAATTACTTATTGTAATTAGTGAATGATTAATCATAGATGTTTAATCAAGTTAAATACTTAATGAATGATTGATTAACTAGGTTGATTAATCAATAGATTCATAAGCAAGATTTATAGGTGGGTAATTGATTTAATTTATTTTAAATTAATTAGAGATAGATGTAATTAATTTCATTCATTTTAAATTAATTATAAATGATGGATAATATATCATTGCTTATGGATGATATTGATATACTTTTGAATGGTTGTGATCTCAGAAATGAGATGAGTAGTATCTATCGGATATGGATGCTTAGTTATAGTATGATGGATTATTTTGGTTGTGATGATTGACTATTGTGATGATTATCTTTTGTGATAATGTAATGGGTTATCTGTTATGATGAGAATATGTAGTTTATCTATCTATGTGAAATAGATAAAAATAAAATGAATTAATTGTTTAAAACCCTTAAGTATAACTTGGACATTAAAATGGCGTTTGGTTTCGGTGAGACCGGGATCGGATTTCCATATTTGGATATCCGAAAACCATATCGATTCCAATTAAACGTTAGGTCGTTAATCCAAGTGGAGCAAGTGAAGACTCGAGGTGTAAGGGCTATACGTCAGTATAACTCTGTGGGTGATTCCGTAATGAGTTTGACGGAATAGTACTTATAAATTCGAGATGGTGAATCAGAGTGCAAGGGTTATTGTTGTTAACTCTGAGGGTAATTCCAATACGAGTCTAACGAGATAATGCCTTCGGTTTCGTTCGAACCTGGAACGAACTTGTATGGATTGAATGCTTTCAGAACATTGTCTGGTGGAAGATGAGCATTCTAAGATAAATGTGTTCTATAAAGGTAATCGTAACCTCAAGCCTCATCAAACGGGAATGGTTAAAACAGGGGAGGTGCAGCAAGGCTTCGTGGGTAGCCCCCACTTGAGAGTGAGATTTACCCCTGTCTAGAGGTCCCTTTTATTTCGGCTGTGTTGAAGGTTGAGAGCTCCAACTGTCGGGGTTGTCTTGTTCGGAATTATTCAGTAAGGAACGGGTCCGGCCTTGTGTTGCAGGGGTTTGGGAGTAATCCTCGGTACGGTAATCTAGGCCACGTACTGTGACGGGTGGTACCCCAGTAGCCCTGCCATTGATGGAATCCAAAATCCAATAAGTGCCAATGGTTTTGATTGTATCACCCACTTTTGTGGCTAGTAGCTAGAATTTAATAGATGTAACAATTTCGGCTATTTCATATTTATTTGAAAACCCTAGACCTATTATAATATCACTGGATTTCCTATCAAATGTTTTGGTTAGCGTAAGGTAAAAACTTTTCCATGTTTATGTGTGGGAAGTCTTACGTGATACCTTTTGTTTTCAAAGGATTTTCTAAAGTTAAGCAACTTTTAACCCGTTTACTCACACCAGACCCCTGTCTGACCCGAGTGTTTATTTTCTGTTTTATTAAACTCTTGGGTACTCATATTACGTATGAGTAGTCAAGTGATTCAGGATTGCTTTGACGAGTTCTGGAGGAGATAATGGAGCAGGAGGCTTCAGTATGTAGATATATATAGTGGTTCCGTTGTCTTGAGTTGTATCTTTTTTTCTCTGATATACTTGAATTGTAATCGCTAGACAGATGTTTATAACTGTCTAGATTTGTGTTGTATTGGCTGTAAAACTCTGATGTATATGATACTATGTAAAGTATTATGTGATATAATATAATTTATTCGTTCCGCTGTGAGATTCTAATGTTGTCTGTTTCTTTCTTTCCTTTCTTTTCTCTTTTCTATCCCTTTCTTTCTTCTTAGCGATGCGACATCCTGGAGTATGAAGTTGGGTCGTTACACCATCACTTGAAAATAGGGTTAAATTATGCGAACACCACGCTCCACTGTACATCAATCAGGTACCACCAAATCAAAGCCACCACCTCATTCCTCCATCGCCCAGAAGAGCTTCACGCTCGGCACCCCCATTGTCTCGAAAAACACGTGCCAATGATGAATGAACGTGGCCAAAATCTCTCCCCTACATTGCACCATACCCCATCAACCCCGCATGGATTGAAAGCTCGCTTCGAGCTCTTCGATTTACTAGTTGGAGATTTTTGCTATAAGTTGATGGATTGCAAGAGAATAAAGAATGAAATTCGACGATTTCTGGCCTTTAAATTTGAAGATGGCGGCCGGCTGATAATAGGGTTAGGGTTTTAAGTTTTTGCAATTGTGAAGATAGCAACTCCTTTTATAGAAAATCGAACGAAAACACTATTCATTCCGGAATTTCCGAACTCCAAATCTCGCGCGGTGACTGGCGTTTCTAGGGTTTACCCCATCTTTCGGACACAATGGAACATGTTTCAGAGGCTAATTCGATCATCTGTGCGAGTTATGGCAATAAACGTTCAATTTAAATTAAACCGATTTAAACTATTTTCTAGGCGTTTTAGCTTGCCTCGGACAAACGGCAAATTCGATTGACACGAAATTTGAAACCTCACAATAATATCACATTACGGATCCGATGAAACTGGTTTCGTCGAAATCCGAGACTATGTGAAAAATGGCTATTTTAACTCGCCAAATTAATATTAAAACAATTTCGATGCGTTTCGAGCTGCCACGGTCAAACGATAACTCCAATTGCTACGAAAGTTGAAATTCGATAATAACAAACTATTATGGATCCAATGGAACTAGTTTCGTCCAATTCTGAGACTGTTCGAAAAATGGCTAATTTCACTAGTCGATTAAATATTAAAATATTCAATTTTCACAAATTAACTTTTAATTCGATTTTAAAAGTTCTAAAATATCATTCTAACTCCAATATGATAAAATAAAATTTTACGAATCATTTTCAATCATATTTAACCCTAATTTCAATTATTTCTGTATTTCACATATTAAATTATCGATTTAATTATCCAATTAAATCCAATTATTCGAAATAAAATTTATTCGACTTATAAATTCACTAATTAATATTTAAAATTAATTAAATATTCATATTTTAATTATTAGAAATTCTAGGTCGTTACATACTTCCCTCTTAAAAAGAATTTCGTCCTCGAAATTACCAAGTAAGAAAAGTTACAGAATCTATTAACTTTCCCAAAATTCATAGTCAAACTTCTTACAATACTTTACTAAGTTTTCAAATCACACTTAGTTATCTTTTCAAAAAAATTACTATTGTTTAACTTTCAATACCAAATCAAAATTATAGTTTTCAAACTGTTTCCAAAAATTCCCAAATTTTTCTAACGCCTTAAATTTTCGAAAAAATTCGCCATAGTCTCCTTTGCGCAGCTCGATCTGAAAAAAAATGCCAGTGTATATATCACAAATATACATCTCATCAAGTGATGAGGCATCCCGTAGGGAAAAAGTGTAAAAGTACGGTATGTAATCCGAGATATGTACCTTATTTATTATTAGCGAGCATATACAGCTAATATAGCGCGAAAGCGTGCTCCAAATGCGAAGCAAGCGCAATCCGCACCTACTAAACACTCAACAACAACATGAGAATCATGCATATATGAAAATAGTATCAATATACAATATATAGCAACATAACAACTACATGTGCCAACATAGCAAGTGCAACAAAACAACAAATGCAACCATCAACCAACTCAATATTCATTCATATTCTCATTAATATTCAAGGAATTGGTTTTCCAATTTAAATCACATTTGATTTATTTACATTGGATTTTATCAACATTCATTCATATTCAATTTTAATTAGTTTGCATTCACTAATTTAAATCCAATTCACATTAAATTCTATTCAAATTTATTTACTTCTAATTTGAATTTAATTACATAGCTTCCAATTTCATTAATTCATTTTCATTTAACACTTAATGAATTATATACAATCATCCAACAACCAATCTAACAACCAATGTATAACCAATCATAACCAAATTATTTATTTTACATTCAGTTTGGTTCAACGCTTTTAATTCCAATTGGTTTATATTAAATTGACTTTCATTCAATTTATTCAATTTCCAATAACATTAGCTTTTAATGAATTTACACTTACATTCATTATTTCATATCAATTATTTACATTTAATTGATTAACATTTAATCCATTAGTTCAATTCAATTGCTAATTCCTTTAACAATATAATGTTGAATTTCATTTATATTGTTATCCCGCTTTTTGGCAAAGCCGCGATACCAAAAGATTGATCGAAAAACGAAGGACAGTTCGCCTCAGAGGTTGATCGTACTTCCTTTAGCCATGGATATCACTGAATTTTATCCGAGTCCAGAATGAGCCACAATTGATAGGACACGGCAAGAAAGGCTACAAGAGTCAGCATTTCAAATTTCAGGACAATCCGAGGTCGTATGCTCAAGTTATGATGGATTCAAGTTGAGAAAGATGGACGTTGCTCTGTTCGAAACCATGACCCCACCTATGTTCGAACCCATCTGGTTCAAACCCAAGGAGTGAGGCAGCGCCTCGAACCCATGCACATATGCCAAAGTTCGAATCAATGAGTTCGCATCCATCGGTTCGACACCACTTCGAACCCAACTAATTCGAAACCACCACGTTCGAACCGATAAGAAGGGACGACTTTCGAACCCATCGACTTCGAACCCTTCGAACCCCCATGGGTTCGACTCCATCACCTTCAACTCCATTGTTTTCGAATCCATGTGCCTCGTATCCATGAAGGGGTTGCAGAGCTCATATGCATCCAAGGGACGTTGGTTCGAACCCATCACAGAGCTATCTTCGAACCCATCACAGAGCCATGTTCGAACCCATCACAGAGCCTTGTTCGAACCCATCCTGTGTTGCCTTATTCAAACCCACTGGGTCAACCCACGTGTCTTCCATCGGTTCGAAATCACCGAGATACACGGAGTCGAAGCGGTCAACACGGAGAGAAGTCCGGATCGATTCAAAACTCGCGCTCCACGTCACCACGAGGTCGCGTGCCACACTGGTTTCGAAACCATCGTTTCGAGTAACAGGGGTTCGAACAAAACAGCCTTGCCGTGAAGTCTATTTCGAACCCAACATATCTCCTAACCTACTGATCCAAATGCAATGAAACTTTCACAGATGCTTGCATACATGTTGAAGAATGTCCACGCCAAATTTCACCTCGATTGGATGAATTCTTGATCGGTTCGAATGGAGTTCGAACTGATGCCAAAGTGGGCCCAAACATCCCGAGACCGTACGCGTGGGCCCCCTCACGTGTCAGAAGTGGTCTCTCGAGTTTTCAGCGAGATACCAGCAGCCTACACCTATAAATAGAGCCCAGGGCCAATGGAAAAGGGATATTCTGACTCTGAGACGCCGAGACTCTGCCGGATCAAGATCTCCATCATCCTACATCATAATCCTATTGTTGATTTCGAATTTCCAGTTGTAACTTGCTGCGGATCGCTGTAACAACTTGTAATCACTGAAAGAGAATCAATAAAACATCAAAAAACTTCACAGTGGACGTAGGCAACACGCCGAACCACTATAAATCGCTTGTCTACGCATCTACTTTACTGTTGATTGGTGTTTTTGTTAGATAATATCTGTTTTGAACTTGCATTCTTGACTATTATCTCTTCAACGACTCCCGAAGAGTGTTGTGCCCAATTTTGACACAAACACTTTGGTGCTTTCACTGAGAAAACCCAGATTTTCTCCTGCTCGTTGGATCTGTCATCGATACCGGATTGAACAAATCTAAGAGAGAGATCCAGATTGTTAAATCCAACTTCCTTCCCTTCTATTCAGATTTGCATAAAGTCTAGGAAAGGAACTCAACTGTAAAAATGGTTAGCACAAGAACCACCTCGAACGCCGTCAATCAAGAAGGACAGGATAGACAGAATCCTGCCCCTCTGCTTCCACCTAATCAAGATGCCGCTGGGCACTCAGAATCGTCAGGTCCGGTTACCCGACAAGAATTGCAGTTGTTACTTCAAGAGCTGACCCAGAGTCGGCGACAACTAGAAGAACAGCTACGCGCCAACGCTGAGCTAATCAACCAGCTGGATCGCCAGAAACGAAAACGATCCACGAGTGATCGTGCTTATCGCTCTTCTAGCGAAAGTTCTTCATCTTCTGATTATCATAACCGACCCCCACGACCCCGGTTAGATGAGGGTCGTATGCCATCCGCTGGAAACCAACCGATATTGACCATTGGACAGATTAGAGTTGGTCCGTCAGCCAGCTTTCAAACCGGACCCTCCTCCCGAGGGGGTGCCACTCCTCACCACGCCGCTGAGTACCGCACCGCTAGCGTTGCGGCTGAACCAGGGGTCGACGCTCGAGATCAGTCGGACCCGGACCGTCGTCAAAGCGGTCATACTCCTGAACCGTACGTCCCAGAGGACTATGAGCCGAGGAGGCGAGATTTGAACCGTCAACGATATCCGGCTCAAACCCAAAGTATGGAACGTGACCATACTCCGGTGCAAATGCCGGATCTATCAACTATGATACGACAGATGATTCGTGAGAGTCAGGGGTTCACAAACGACGATTGGGGGGTTTCCCGAAGTCACACTCCCTTTACGGACGACATTCTTAATGCTGAACCCCCACGGCGATTCCGAATGCCCACTCTGCCCATGTATGAGGGAAACTCCGATCCAAATCTACATATTCTAAAATATGAATGGTCGATGACGGCTGCCAGAGCAGACGACGCTGTGAAATGTCGTGGTTTCCCCATATCCCTAGGGGGCATCGCCACCATGTGGTTCACCCGATTGCCTCCTCGATCCGTCTCCTCATTCGACCAGCTGGCCGCAAAATTCGTTGAGCAATTCCGCATGCACGTCGCAAGGCCGAAAGATGTCAACACTCTATCCAGTGTCACGCAAGTTCCTGAAGAGACGCTCAGACACTACTTAGAAAGATTCCATACTGCATGTGCGGAGATTAGTAATCCAAATGATAACTCCATCCTTATGGCGTTAACCAAGGGGATCGACCCCGATTCTGAATTCGGCAATTGGCTAGCTGGAAAACCACCTGCGTCATTGGACCGTTTCCATGCCAAAGCAGCTCAATTCCTAAGACGGGAAGACGCGAAACAGTCTAGGAAGCAAACTGACGCAGGATCAAACGTGGGAGGAACCCAAAGCAATGTTGCAATAAAACAATCCGGTGAGAGCTCCGGAAAAGTTCAGTTGAACATTAAAAATAAACAAGCTCGGCGAAGAGAGAGCGTGAATCAAATTAAAAAACAAGATCAAAATAGCGGTCCGCAACGCAAAAATCCGAAGTTCGACAGTTATACCCCTTTGAATACTTCATTGGAGGACTTGTATTTACAAACCCGTAGTACAATTCAATATGAAAAACCTGCTCCGAGACCGTCGTTAGAGAGACAAATCCAAACAGGAAAATTTTGCAGGTTCCATGAAGGCTACGGACACGATACGAACGAGTGTCGTCACCTACAGGATCTTGTTGAAAAACTGATCAGGGAAAGGAGACTCGATCGATTTGTGCGGACACCGCAACCCAGGGAAGCAGGTCCATCAAATCAAATCAATGAACCCGATCAACCGAGGCATGAGGACTCCGATGGTCCTCGCGGGAGATTGGTGATAAACGCCATCAGTGGCGGACCGACTTTCTCAGGAGCCTGGAACGACGAGGATCTTCGTCATTGTCACACATGACAGGCTCATTCAATCTATGAATATTTTGCAATTTCATTTACATTCTGAAATTTGATTTTGTAATAAGGCACTGACTTTGCCATATTTTCTCATTTCAGCAATAAAACATTATCTCTTCAAGTTAAAGCTGTGATTCATCGAATACAACATTCAACGATCACGACACACGAAGAGCTAAGTTCCATCGAACAATGGAATTTATTCAAATAGCGAGTGACTTCGTTACAACCGGCCACTCACTAAGTGAAACCCCAGCTTGGGGGCAAGTCAACACATCGAAGGCTGAACCGGACCAACACACGACAGTCCATTTAACAATTCGTTCCCGGAGTGCGAACGGACTCCAACTTCCCACAGCGTGAATTGGAGTATAAACATTTAACAATTCGTTCCCGGAGTGCGAACGGACTCCAACTTCCCACAGCGTGAATTGGAGTATAAACATTTAACAATTCGTTCCCGGAGTGCGAACGGACTCCAACTTCCCACAGCGTGAATTGGAGTATAAACATTTAACAATTCGTTCCCGGAGTGCGAACGGACTCCAACTTCCCACTGCGTGAATTGGAGTATAAACATTAAACAATTCGTTCCCGGAGTGCGAGCGGACTCCAACTTCCCGCAGCGTGAATTGGAGTATAAACATTTAATAATTCGTTCCCACTGCGTGAACCAACCCATCAATGCGGACTCCGAATCCCCAAAACATGAATTGGGGTATGAACATAAGCTACGGGTTCACGGAGCGCGAACCGAAGCATCCGTGCAAACTCCATATTCCCTAAGTGCGAGTTGGGGTATAAATGTCAATTCCGGGTTCCTGAAGTACGAACCCAAACTTACATGTTTTATCCAAGCTCCCGGCGTGTGAATTGGAGCACCAACACCAAGTCAAAGTTCCCGTAGTGCGAACTAAAGCGTTAATACTAACTCCGAGTTAGTAGAGTGCAAGTTGGAATGTGAACACCATCCCCAAGTTCCCGGAGCGTGAACCATGTTACAAGTATCAATAACACTTGAACTCCTGGAATGCAAACCAGGTTATCGATCTCAAATTACTCTAAGTCCCCGGAAGGCGGACGTGTACTTAAGATTTGCAACAAGTGCAATCGACTGCCAAAAATACAAGTGTTGTTCCCCAAGACTGGGGGGCACGAAAGCTAAGTGTCAATCACTCACCGAAGTAATACAACGTCCGAAGTTCAACTCATTCATCAATCACAACTTGTGACCAAGGTTCTCAAGCGTGGCAAATGAAACGAGCTCTACTTAAACGGTAAAAACACCACAAGTACACCGGACCGAAAACAAGGCATTGCAAGTACTTAAGCACAAATAAAACAAGAGTTGAAACAAAGAAACTAAAGTTTATTTCAACTAACCAAAAATGAGGGCTTACATACGAAAAAGTTTTCCCAAAAATAATCCCAACTAGCAGGAGCCGAACCTGCATCTATACACGGCTTACTAATAAAAAACAAAAACAAGTACTTATCCACCAAAACATCTACTTGTAAAGCCGATCTACTTCTTCCTCTTTTTCGTCTTCCTTATTAGTGGTTCATCATTATCAGAATCGCTAGCGACAGAAATTCTTTTTGAGTGCCTCCTCTTCGGCGGTGACTCTTCGGCTGGGGGCATGATATCGATGTCCCCCTCAGAGCTCGAATCTACAGGGAGGCTTCCCGCCGGAGGAGTAGGGGGGACTGGATCCGTGACGGAAATTGAGATAGTGCCACCCGATGGTACTATCCTAGCAGGTGTTGAGCTATGCGCCGTCGCGCTGCCACCGGCACTATCACTGTGCCCCGCAGCTTCTATTTCAGCGCTGATTTCAGCCAAAATTTCCTCTTCTCGAGTCGCTTGGGCTTGGCTGGGGGCATCCGCAACTTGCATCGAAGAGCTTGAGGTCGGCGGGGGATCACTGACGATGATAAACGGTAAGTCCGTGGAGAAACCGCCCGGCTCACCGAGCAGCTCGCTCACCATCTGTTCCTCGAGAGATAACCCACTCCCCTGTGCCGCCTCGATCGATACCGCAGTTACAGCAGTGGTCTCGGTGGCGATGGCCTTAACCTTTTGGCTTGATTCTTGAGCCGTGACTGTCGGCGCAACCTCCGTCACTAGGCAAAAACAATAAGTTATTAGTAACTTCTTCAAAACAAACTCTTTATTTAGAAAACACTTGAGATAATTTCGAAATACCTTCTCCAGTTTGACTCACAGACGGCTGAACGACCTCGGAAGTGTGCTCATGGATAGGAGATAAGTGCGGCCGCTCCGGGTCGTAAGCAGGAACAGGTGGCAAGCTGACCGCGGACACAGGCACTGACAAAGGCGATGTGGTGACTTCAATGACATCCGCATGGTGCTCAGCGCCCGATCCCTCTCCAACTTCCAGGGAATGACCACCCATCATCTCCTTCTCATGAGCAATGATAGCATCGTGGAGGACCTTCTTTTCGTCCTCAGTTAATAACCGGTTCTCAAGCTCGAATCGGTCAACCGATTCGCCCGGATGCGCTTCCCCCTCTTCCTCGACCAATCGCTCCCAAGCGCTGCGAAGGTGAACGGGATAATCTTGAAGCCAGGCTAAATTTCGGTGTTTTAACACGTTGGCGTTATAAGTTATAAGCAGGTCTTCAATATCGGCCTCTAGCCTGGCCTCCGCGCGTTGAACTTTATCCTCCACCTCTGCCTCGACTGCTTGAACTTTCCCCACTGCCGCATCTCTTTCGGTGCGAAGCACTACGGCCTGTTTGCATGCCTCCTGCGCCGCCTTATTCGCGTCATCCCTTTCCTTGGCGATTTCGGCAAGTTTAGCTTTGAGCTCATTGAGTTCCTTTAACGCCGCATCCCTCTCTGCAGTAACCAATGTGTTTCGATGACCCATGTCCTCAACCGTGGCGTAGTGTTCGCGTTTCATCCTATCCATGATTGCCTGGGCTTCATCGGCTTTTTTAGTGGCCTCTATTTCAGATTTACGGGATGATTCAGCCTCGGTATTTAGCACTTGTATGATGCGATCTTTTTGTGCTAACTCGGCTTGCAATTTTTCAATGGTGGCTGCTCTTTCGAAGGCCAAGGCCGATGCTTTTTCGGCCGCTCTATACCACACCTTGTACTGTGCGTAGAAATCGTGCACATAATCAAGCGCCCACTGCTCGGCCTCCTGTGGGATTCTTTTCAAGTTCGGTGGGAATACGTAGTTGTCGAAGCATATATTCGGGAACTCCCTTTTCAATTGCGCGAGCCTGATTGCTCCTTCCCCCATGATTTCAGTAGGAGGTTCCTCCGCAGCCATCGGTGCCGTCACCTCAGATCTAGAAGCTTGAGAAACTGGCGCATGTCGAGAAGAGTCACGAGGAACATGAACGGGATGTTGTACGGGACCTCTGGAAGGAGGAGGGGTACGCGATCGCGATCGACGCCTATGGCCCTTGTCCGAATCGTATCTCTCATGACTAGAATATCCGGAGCGTCCTTGGTCATAGTATCCAGGGCGTCCCTGATCATAATCTCTATCTCCCTCTCGCCTGTGCGAATCATAATAAGAAGACTTGCGGGCATGTCGAAGACTCCCAAGCATTGAACCCCGCTTTGACATAGTATCTGCAAAGCAAAATAAAATTGAATCAATCACCCTTCGAAACAGATAATTTACAGTCAAAGTTTATGCAGTGTCGTGAAATGTGTATGAATATGCATTTCCCCCCGACCAACCAGGAATGTCGACCTCGCTAGTAATAAGAGGCTCGCTCAATTCTAGATTACGATGGAACTCCTCCAACCCGGCATCATGTTGAAAAGACACGTCTTCCGGGATTGGAAGGTCGGCAAGCCCTTCGTAGAGGCTTTCAGTACGCGGAGGAGACATCTCAGAGATTCTAACTCCGGAAGAGGGCCGGGCAATGACAACCGATTTCCGTCTCCCCCGATTAGTTGACTTAACCATGGCAGCCTTGCCTTTTCTCTGCTCCGCGACATCCGAAGCTACATCCGTAGGCTCGATCAGCGGCTCGTCGTCAGTATGAGTTCTTTCAGAGTCAGCCTCCTCGGCTATGACAACTTCGGGCTTCTTATGTTTGACTCGTTTCTTAGGAACGATCCTTTGTGCCACTTCAAACCTTATACTCTGTCCTCGTTCAATCAGCCCAAAGGTCCGGAGATTCCTATCGGTCAAAAGCAACTCGATGTCCCTATCTTCGCTCGGGACTTCTCGAAGTACTCGCACCATCTCCTTAAACTCTTCACCTTCGGGTCGCGGGATCGTTGCTGTAAAAAGAAAAAATTAATATAAGTTCCACTTCGGCAACAATTGTCGCAGTAACTATTTAAAAACTCGGTTATACTCACGTCTGAATAACCATCGTCGGGCAAATCCTGGAGGACATCTGACATAAAACCATTCCGTCCTATAGTAACTCAGCCTTGTCCAGGATCCGGTGACCACTTGACAATTTCTCACCGCCTCCAGAAATGTGAAAGAAGGATAATCACCACGAGTTTTGAAGTTGAACAAGTATCTAATTTCGATTGGAAGCGGCGGTCGATGGAGACATTCCATAAATGCAATGAACAAGCTATTGATCGACGCATATCCATTCGGATGCAACTGAGATGGGGCGATCCTCAAAAACGACAATACTTCTCTTATGTACTCGTTGAACGGAGGAAGTGTCCCGGCCGCACACGCGTGGCGATTAAATGCTGTATACCCTTCTGGCGGATTATGTGGTCTATCATTCGGCCCCGGCAGTAACACATCGTCCAATGACAAGCCGTGCCTCAAACAAATTCTTCCCAACATGTCTTCAGAGATATTCGATGGAACGGAATCTGATGGATTGGCAATGAACGACGCCTCAGGAAGTTCGTCCGGAGCCGGACCGATGATCTCAGGATCTATATCCGGAACTTCTAGCCTCGGAGGGGCTGTACCTTGAATCTCCTGCTGCTGTGAACTTGAAGGTTCCATAACTAGCTAACTCAGGAGAAACCATCGTTAGACGACAAAGAACCCGTGTGTTCCCCAGTGTAAAGTGTATGAATGTGTGTGGTACCGTGCCATGCATTACTTGAACAAATGTTGCAGAGTTAAAGTGAACATTCAAACGACAAAGCTACGAAGTCCAGCTATAATGACCGTCATCGCTGACCGTCATCACTAAATCGTTTATATGATGGAAGTCGGTTCGAATGGAAGTTGTTATAGTTCCATCGACGAGCTTCAAAAGGCAATCAAATATGCAGTTCAATATTCAAGTCCAGATATGCGGGAATGAAGCTCGTCGGAGTTATGCTTGAAAAATTTCAAATTTTGGAGTCCATCATACAGGGTTCGAAACCATCACAGAGGCTTCGTTCGAACCCAACCGAACACCTCTTCCTTCGAACCCATCCAAACTTCTTTCGAACCCACGCGTTCGAAACCATCATGACGTTGCTTCGAACCCATGCGTTCGAACCCGTCCAAACTTCTTTCGAACCCACGCGTTCGAAACCATCATGTCATTGCTTCGAACCCATGCGTTCGAAACCATCCTGACATCACTTCGAAACCATGCAGCTGGGCGTGCTTCGAACCGATAACCAAATGACAAGTTCGAACCGATACCGAATCCCTTAAACTTGACATCGGTCGCGTTCGAACCGATCCACTTCGTATCGATACGAAGTTGTCGACTTCGAACCGATAACCTATGGGTTCGAATCCATCGATTCGAATGGATCCCTCGAATCCCCCAATCGGTGCGAACTGCGCATCCCAACAAGGACATTCCAAGGATCGATCCGAAATCCAATGAAAACACACCACCGTCATCGGTTCGAACTCGAATCCACACATCGGTTCGAATCCTCCCTAAACCAGATCTGTTTTTGCCAAATTCTAGGTTAAGCATATCGATGAACAGAAATGGATTCGAAATTGCTTCGCCGTTTGAAACCGAGGCTAATTACCTAGCTTAAACGATGGATTCGAGAGATTTAAGTCTTAAATCTTGATGGATTCGAAAACACGACGCAGTATTTTCTCCTTAGAAGCTTCGAAGCGATGAAGAGCGCAGTGAAAAAGTAAAAAGGGAAAATGTGGCAGGTCCACCGCTATTTATATGGGGGGTTGAAGATGACCGGGACGTTTCGAATTCCGGTAAAAATTGACCGAGTACAACAGGTCAGAAGGCAGAATGGTTTCGAAACCAACTTTCGAACCCAAATGCTTGAGGCTCCATCGTGTGAAGCACACAGACCACTGTCGCGAACGATAGTTTCGTACCCATCCAAGTCATCGGTTCGAAGATCAGTTTCGAACCCACCGAAACGAACTACTTGTTCGAAACCATTCTCTCACATCGGTTCGAAAGTCAACTTCGAACCCATCATGACACGAGTATACTCCGTTGGGTCGAATGTCAATTTCGAATCCATCCATGCTCCAACGCATCGACTCGAAATCTCATATTCACACAACCCATCATTGCACGGGCATATTGCATCCATACAAATTTGAATTTCGAACCCATCAATGCTCAAGTGCATCGGTTCGAAACATTACACTTGCGCAATACAAATTCAAATTCTTCAACCTTCAATATCGGTTCAGGAGAGGACCGATACGAAGGAACTTTTCAAAACAACCATCAAGCGTTGTCTCAATTCAAATTTCAAAATCGGTTCAGGAGAGAATCGATACGAAATTCTGCAGCAAACCTAACTGACAACGACTCGTGGACGCACGACGTTAACAAGGTCCAAATTATCATATGTGCATACATGTCGGACTAACATTCGATTTTGAGTATTCACAGGGATCAAACACTCATCCTATTACAAATGCGACAGCCAACGGCTAAGCACTATTATACAGCAGTCAATCATATCAACGCAGGGTTACAGCAGTACAGCATACGAGTTTCAACAAAAAAGAGAACAATGATTGTTCAGAGAGAAATGGCAGCTATTCAAAGCACGTCATGTTCCCACAAGACGTACTTTGGGGGGCAAAATGTTATCCCGCTTTTTGGCAAAGCCATGATACCAAAAGATTGATCGAAAAACGAAGGACAGTTCGCCTCAGAGGTTGATCGTACTTCCTTTAGCCATGGATATCACTGAATTTTATCCGAGTCCAGAATGAGCCACAATTGATAGGACACGGCAAGAAAGGCTACAAGAGTCAGCATTTCAAATTTCAGGACAATCCGAGGTCGTATGCTCAAGTTATGATGGATTCAAGTTGAGAAAGATGGACGTTGCTCTGTTCGAAACCATGACCCCACCTATTTTCGAACCCATCTGGTTCGAACCCAAGGAGTGAGGCAGCGCCTCGAACCCATGCACATATGCCAAAGTTCGAATCAATGAGTTCGCATCCATCGGTTCGACACCACTTCGAACCCAACTAATTCGAAACCACCACGTTCGAACCGATAAGAAGGGACGACTTTCGAACCCATCGACTTCGAACCCTTCGAACCCCCATGGGTTCGACTCCATCACCTTCAACTCCATTGTTTTCGAATCCATGTGCCTCGTATCCATGAAGGGGTTGCAGAGCTCATATGCATCCAAGGGACGTTGGTTCGAACCCATCACAGAGCTATCTTCGAACCCATCACAGAGCCATGTTCGAACCCATCACAGAGCCTTGTTCGAACCCATCCTGTGTTGCCTTATTCGAACCCACTGGGTCAACCCACGTGTCTTCCATCGGTTCGAAATCACCGAGATACACGGAGTCGAAGCGGTCAACACGGAGAGAAGTCCGGATCGATTCGAAACTCGCGCTCCACGTCACCACGAGGTCGCGTGCCACACTGGTTTCGAAACCATCGTTTCGAGTAACAGGGGTTCGAACAAAACAGCCTTGCCGTGAAGTCTATTTCGAACCCAACATATCTCCTAACCTACTGATCCAAATGCAATGAAACTTTCACAGATTCTTGCATACATGTTGAAGAATGTCCACGCCAAATTTCACCTCGATTGGATGAATTCTTGATCGGTTCGAATGGAGTTCGAACCGATGCCAAAGTGGGCCCAAACTTCCCGAGACCGTACGCGTGGGCCCCCTCACGTGTCAGAAGTGGTCTCCCGAGTTTTCAGCGAGATACCAGCAGCCTACACCTATAAATAGAGCCCCAGGGCCAATGGAAAAGGGATATTCTGACTCTGAGACGCCGAGACTCTACCGGATCAAGATCTCCATCATCCTACATCATAATCCTATTGTTGATTTTGAATTTCCAGTTGTAACTTGCTGTGGATCGCTGTAACAACTTGTAATCATTGAAAGAGAATCAATAAAACATCAAAAAACTTCACAGTGGACGTAGGCAACACGCCGAACCACTATAAATCGCTTGTCTACGCATCTACTTTACTGTTGATTGGAGTTTTTGTTAGATAATATCTGTTTTGAACTTGCATTCTTGACTATTATCTCTTCAACGACTCCCGAAGAGTGTTGTGCCCAATTTTGACACAAACATATATAACTCAAGTTTAAATTCTTAATGACTTCATTTCATTAATTCACTTATTAATTTACTTCGATACCAAAATTAACTTCATTCAACTTCACTTAAGTTATATTTCATTTCAAGCATCTTATCAAATCCAAATCAATTTATTTAACTTTCGTTTTGTTAAATTTCAAATCACATATCTTTGATGACAACTCAAATTTATTTCAACTTGGATTTTGTTGATTTACTTATACTTCCTTTAATTTAACTTCATCCTTTAAGTTAAATTTATTCTATCAAAATTCAATCTGTATAAGTTATCAACTCATTTATCATTCCCATAAATCTTAAATAGGATTCCAAAGTCCTTTTAAATCTTTCAAAACCATTTTTGAAATCAATTCAATTATCTTTTGAATTTCAAAACCAAATCCAAATTTTCTAAACAATTTTCATTTCAAATTATTTGGCAGCAATCCCTCTTTTGGTAAAACTGTCAATACAGGGTTGTATAAACCTGATTTTATTTGAGATTTAAATTGATTTTAAGATGAATTTATAAGAAAATTGTTACTCGAGTTATTTTACTTTTAGCTCGGGTTGGTTGTTGAAGTTTGAAAACTTGACTTGTTTTCAAAAATTTAAACCTAAATTTAAAACTAAAATTTTAAAGTGGTAGCAAGAATTTAAAGTAAGTTTTAAATCTAACTTAAATTATGGATTCAAGTTGGATTGAATCACAGGTTGGTAATTATGAGTATTTAAATTCAAATTTTCTTTAAAAATAATTTTTAAGGAGTTTATTGTTTAAAATGTTTTTAAAAAAAAAGAATTCGAATTTAATTTTGAAATTTAAATATAAAGTAATGTTTAAACAAAGTTTAAATTTGATTCAAATTTGGATTTGAATGTTTGTTTCAAAATGAATTTAAGTTTATAAATTTAAGTGTTTAAAACAAATTTGGACGATAATGTAAAAATATAAATGTTTTAAATTTAAAAAGAAATGTGTTTTAACTTTTATAAAATTTCTTTTAAAATAAAAGTATTATTTAGCAATTAAAGGTTTTAGATTAATTTTTAAAACTTATTAAAGTTAAATAATAATTTAATGTTTTGTATTTCATTTAATTTTAGGACAATTAAATGAACAATTAATTGATTTAAGGAAATTGATAAAATGGTAATTAAGGGTTAATCATAAAGGTTTAAGATTAATTACTTTTAGAGTAATTAACTTGTAATTAAGAATAATTAATTAAATAAGATTAGTTTTAGTTAATAACTAATTAATCAAGTAATAATAGATTAATTAAGTTTTAATTAACACTTAATTATTTAATTGATCTGGAATTAATTAATGGTTTAATTAATGATTAATTAATTTGTAATTAATAGTGATTAAAATAAGTTAATTATTTTAGAAAATAATTAATGAGTTGTTAATAGTTAATGAAGGACATTAACTAAAGATTATTTAATAATTAATTAATGTGATTAATTTTAATTATTAATTAGATTAATTAATTTAAAGATAATCAATTGTGTAAGTTATTAAATATAATTACTTATGGAAGTAATTAAGGAATTAATTACTTATTGCAATAAATTGAGTTAATTTGATTAGTTTAAGTTAATTAATTCATTTTAATTAATTTAAAATTAATCATTTGATGATTTGTGAAGTATAATTACTTAATGTAATTGAATGAAGAGAAGTTACTTAGGAAAGTAATTAATGAGTAATTACTATATGTAATTAATTGAAGGTGATTTGTTGATAAAAGTAATTTTAGTATAATTACTTTGTAAATTAATCAGAGGATTAATTAGAGATAATTAATTAATGAGTAATTAATTTATTTGGTGAAGTAATTAAGGGTAGATAATTACTGAATGGAGTTAATCAAGGGTGAATAACAGTTATGATTTAAATAAAGATTAATTACTTAATGTAATTAATTTATTTTGGAAATGTAATTAAGATCGATTAATTAAGATTAATTAATCAATAATAAGTGATTAAAGGTAATTAATTTATGTAATTAATTAAGGATTCATGTAATTAATTATAATTAATTAATTAGTGAAGTAATTAAAAGTTAATTACTGTATTTGGTTAAATATAATTAATTTAAGAAATTAATTAGTGGATAATTACTTGAATGTAATTAAGGGTTAATTAATTAGGGATGATTAATTAAAATGAATAATTGGATGATGATTAATTGATTGATTGATAATTAATTAATATGAACAAGTTGATATTGATGAAGTAATTAATTTAATTTACTTTAAATTAATTTGAATGATATAATTAATTTAATTCATTTTAATTAATTATTTTGGTGTGATATAAATCATTGCTTATATGGTTGGATGGTGTTGTTTGCTTTGGATGGTTAGAATCTCAGATATGATATAGATAATATTGAGTGATTTGGATGCATTGGTTGCATGGTGATGTTGATATAGATTATCTTTTTGAATAATGATAATATGGTTTATCTGATATGATGATAATATTGATTATCTGTTGTGAATCTGTTATTTATCTATCTGCTTATATAGATAATTGAATTGTTTTAAACCTCTAAAACAACTTAACCTTAAAAGACACGCTTTGGATTTCGATGAGACCGGGATCGGGTTTCCATATTTGGATATCCGAAAACCACATCGATCCAAATTTACGTTAGGTCATGAATCTAAGTGGAGCAAGTGAAGACTCGAGGTGTAGGAACTATACGTCAGTATAACTCTGTAGGTGATTCCGTAATGAGTTTGACGGGATAGTACTTATAGATTCGAGATGGTGATTTAGAGTGCAAGGGTTATCGTCGTTAACTCTGAGGGTGATTCCAAAATGAGTGTAACGAGACAATGCCTTCGGTTTCGTTCGAACCCGGAACGAACTTGTATGGATTGAATGCTTTCAGAACATCGTCAGGTGGACGATGAGCATTCTAAGAGATGTGTCCTCTAAAGGTAATCGTAGCCTCAAGCCTCATCAACCGGGAATGGCTAAAACAGGGGAGGTGCAACAAGGCTTCGTGGGTAGCTCCCACTGGAGAGCAAGATTTACCCCTGTCTAGAGGTCCCTTTTTATTTCGGCTGAGTGGGCAGTTGGATGTACACCAACTGCGGGGTTGTCTTGTTCGGACTGTCCAGTAAGGGACGGTTCCGGTCTTGTGTTGCAGGGGAGTTAGGGTGGCTCCTCGGTACGTTGATCTAGGCCACATACTGTGAAGGGCAGTACCCCAGTAGCCCTGCCATTGTATGGAATCCAAAATCCAATAAGTGCCATACGTATTAGTTGTGCCGAACTATGTTGGAACGTGAGATGTAAGCATTCCATCTATTTCTGTATTTTACTTGAAAACTCTAGATACTATTATAATATCACTGGATTTCCTATCAAATGTTTTGGTTAGCGTAAGATAAAAACTTTTCCATGTTTATGTGTCGGAAGTCTTACGTGATACCTTTCTTTTCAAAAGGATTTTCAAAATTAAGCAACTTTAACCTGTTACTCACACCAGAACCATGTCTGACCAGGAGTTTATTCTTTGTTTTCTTAAACTCTTGGGTAGTCAAATTTTTACGAGTAGCCAAGGGATTCAGGTTAGCTTTTGACGAATTATGGAGGAGCAAACGGAGCAGGAGGCTTCTGCGTTAGATATATAGTATTCCGCTGTGTGATCTGTGATTGTCTCTGAGTTGTATTATGTTGTAAATACTAGACAGGTGTTTATAACTGTCCAGTATGGCTTGTATATCTGTGTACTCTGATAGTAGTTGTAAACTATGTATTACTTATGTTATTAATATAATTTATTCGCTCCGCTGTTGAGACTCTGATGTGTTCTTCTTTCCTCTCTTTCTTTTCTCTTTTCTATCCCTTTCTTTCTTTATGATGATACGACTTTTCTGGGGAGAAAAAGTCTGGTCGTCACAACTTTGGAAAACATTCCCAAATCTCCTGGATTTAAACTCATGAACCCCAGTTTTGAATCCATTTTCAATTTTATCTCACTTGTATAACTCGTACCTATACGATCTTCCTTTGGTTATATATAACCATTTAAATTTTAGAATCGCATTTAGATTATAATATTGTCGACCAAACACTTAAGTATAATAATTTTCAGAAAACTATCCTCTTTTACATCAAAATATAGTTCGGGTAAAATTATTTCATTTACCCACTTCAAAACCATACTTTGTCAGTTTATCGTGTTCAAGTGTTTAGAAACTCCTATCGACTTAGTGGCGTCCCACTACTCGATCGGAATTTATATTCCACTCAACCAATAAGTCAACACAATATAAAACAATTTATATTCAATAAAAATATGCGCTCATATCTATTAATATGCTCAAACTCATTCTAGAGTACAACTGACTCTATCTCTAATGAGTAATCCACTCCATAGCCGAGGTTATTGCTTAACTTTTTGTGACGACCCGCCTTTCTCAACCCCAGAAAGATGTTTCATCATTAAGAAAGAAAGGGATAGAAATAGAAAGAATAGAAAGAAAGAACAACAACATCAGAATCTCACAGCGGAATGGAACAAAATATAATACATCACATATCTATTACATAGTTATGCATACATCAGAGTCATACAATATCATATAACAGGACTGTCATATACATACTGTCCATACATACATTCAAAATACAACATTACTAACTACACAGCGGAACTACATATATAGAGACATACGTCTGGTCTTCTCCCCAAAATAGCTCCTCCAGAAAATCAACACTTCCAATACCTATCACTTGGCTACTCGTAAAAATTTGAGTACCCAAGAGTTTATGAAAACACAAAATATAAACTCCGGGTCAGACATGGGTCTGGTATGAGTAAACAGGTTAAAATTGCTTAACTTTGAAAATCATTTGAAAATAAAGGTATCACGTAAGACTCCCCACAAATAAATACGGGTAAGTTTTTACCTTACGCTAACCAAAACATTTTATAGGAAATTCTGTGATATTATAATAGTGTCTAGGGTTTTCAAGTAAAAAGAAAATAGCCGAAATTGTTACATGATTAAATTCCAGCTACTAGCCACGAAAGTGGGTAATACAAATCAAAACCGTAGGGTCTCGTAGGGAAAATGGATTTCCAACAATGGCAGGGCTACTGGGGTACCGCCCATCACAGTACGGGGCGTAGATCACCATGCCGAGGATTACTCCCTTCATCCCCTGCAACACAAGGCCAGAACCATTCCTTACTGAACAGTCCCGAACAAGATAACCCCGCAGTTGTGGCCAACAACTGCTCACAAAGCCGAAATAAAAAGGGACATCTAGACAGGGGAAAATCTTGTCCTGCTTGGGCACGACCCACCTAACCTTGTTGCATCTCCCCTGTTTTAGCCATTCCCGGTTGATGAGGCTTGAGGCTACGATTACCTTTATTGAACATTAATCTTAGAATGCTCATCGTCCGCCTGACGATGTGTTGTAAGCAATCAATCCATACAAGTTCGTTCCGGGTTCGAACGAAACCGAAGGCATTATCTCGTTACACTCATTTTGGAATCACCCTCAGTGTTAACGACGATAACCCTTGCATTCTGAAACACCATCTTGATCTCCATTTGATAAGTTACGACCTATCGTTTAATTTGGATCGATGTGGTTTTCGGAGGATCAAAATTGATTCTTCTGATCCCGGCTCATCGGATCCAAACGCCATTTTAAGGGCCAAGTTGTCTATTTAACTTAACAGTTTAATTTAATATCAAGAATTAACATAACAGATATATCAGATAAATCATATACAATTTACAGATATCCATAATATATCACAACATATCACAGAAATATCATCAATAGATATCACAGTCAATCAACATGATCATCAATGCCTACCAAACAGTCTAGCTTTACTTAACCAAATTATTTGTCCAAGAATAAACTATTTTATCCTGTTTAATTAATTACTGATTTATTAGCTTATTAATGATCAATTTATTAATTAGTTATTAATTAATAATTAATTTATTAATTATCTAATCTGTAATTACTTATTTAAATTAATTAACTTTTATTCATTAACTATTACTTAGTTACTCAATTAATTAGTTGATTCTTAATTCTTAATTATTAAATAATTAACTTAAAAATTAATTACAAACTACTTTAATTAACCAATTATTATTAATTTAATTAATTAATAAATCTTTAATTAATCACTTAAGTTATTTGTTAATTAACTTTTAAGTGATATGCAATCATTTCTTAAGATTTAAATTGATTTAACATGTAATTACATTTTAATTCCAAACTCAATTAAAAATTCAAATATAAATTACTCAACCTTCTAGCTACTAAATGTTAATCACATATTCCTTACATATCTACCTAAATCAACCTTTAATTAAAATACTAACTTAATTAATTAACAATTGTTTAATTAACTTAGTTATAAACCTGTACAAAAAAATCAGTACCAGTCCTTTTGAAAGCACCGAGACGCATCGTACCTTACTCGAGAAAAACTCGAGATTCCCTCGTCGCTCTCCCGTGTCACTCTCGCATCCCCTTTCTTCTTCTCCCCAGTTTATTCTCATTTCAATTTTTTTTAAGGTTGTAAACGAACTGCTGTAGCTACTCTCGCACGCGACTCGGAGGGAAACACAGGAACACTCGAAGCAACCTCACAAACGTCTCGAGCAACCCCCACGCGATAACCCAAAAACCCAAAATCACGGCACTGATCACCACCGTGCACGTGCACGGTGGTTCACGTTGCCATCGGCAACTCGCGGCAATTCCCAAACAACACAAAACACCCCTAGACTCGACATTAAAACCCAGATTACGATTTCAAGATGAAAATAAAAATATGACCTGGTGCTCGAATAAAACGACAGCAACTCCACTTGTCAAATTGATCGCGCGGTCACCACACATCACCAGAGGTGATGAAAATTCACCAGGACATCACTCACAACCTCCTCTAACTCCACCAAAAATCGCAACCCACTCGGTTGCCTATTGGAGCCGAAATCAAATTTTTGCAGAGCTTTGAAAAAGATGAGCTTAAACCCTATTTGTGATTCGAACTCAAATCTTATGCATTTGAAAAATAATTTAATATTTTTCTAGTGTCAAAAGATTTACAAACTTGCTTCCTGTAAATTTACAGAAACTAAAATTAGCAAAATCTCCTAAAATTGATAAAAACTCATTTTTGATTCACTTTAAAACTGCTCTGTTGTTCTTTGCTTAAAAATCAAGATTTTTATATTAAAAATCATAATTGAGTTTATGAAAACTAAATATAATATTGGATTTACAAATTTCAACATTTGAATTTTAAACTTTGATTTTCTTTTTAATCTGTAGTTTGAAATACAGAGTTAATATCATACTGTTAACTTTAAACATGTTTTGCAGGCTTTATTTTCATATAAACAAACTTGAATTATCTCACTACCACATCCAAATGGCTATATAAATATGTTTTGTAAATTTATTTGCTTTGTTTTGTACAAAATTTAATGTACTGATCAAGAACAACTATGCAAACTTCCAGTGCAAACAGACATATACAAAACAGTATGTTCAAACTACATCAACACATATCATTAATAAACAAATATATAAACTAAAGTTGAAATTAGTTCGTTTACTCACCAATCAAAAACCGTGAACAGAAGGTATGTTGAAGAAGACACTGCAAATGAAGCTTTCCTGAAACTCCCCTCTTTGTTTCTTCTTTTCCTTAGTTTGTTTTTCAGTTTTTCTTCTTTTTAGTTTAGGTTTTGTTCAGTGTAAATAGATAATCTGAAAGTTTATAGGTGATATATATAAGTAAAAGCTACTTAACAATAGGTTGTATCTGGCCAGTTCCATCTGCATTGTCATTTACTCTTTTAATTGGTTAAGATAACACACTGCAGAAAGAAATGATATAGGAGAATTTCGGCTGTGTACTAGTTGAACAAGAAGATAGGCTAATTAATGCTTATGTTATTAATTATGATAGCAAATAATTAATGGTTTACTGACAGTTGCAATTTTGTACAAAGATATTTGTTGTTACTTACTTTGTTATACAAGACATTATCATTATTTCGGCCAACCTGTTTACTAAGATACAGGTTTTAATTTTTTTGATATTTAAAGTGAAACTTATTTTATATTGAAATGGACTTTGTTTTTCTGAGGCACAATATGTTTATTTATATTGATAGTTATATTTTCAAACTTTTCTGCTATGATTGCTTAAAAGTGATTGTTAACATATTGATTTATTTATATTGTTAGTTATATTTTATATTAAATTGTATACTTGTTCATATGATGTTTTTAACATTTTATTTAAGGATGTTGTGTCGTACAATTTGAATGTTGAAGATCATTGTTTGACTAAAAATACTTGTATTTATATATGTCAAATTATAATTTATATTTTGTATATTTATGTTACTTTGATTACATTTATAATATATGATTGTGTTTTATACTAGTTTTTGAATGTTTACACCTATATTGTTTTGCACTTCCATGTCTATGTTTAATATTTTCATGTTTGTTTATTTTAAAACTTATCATTTTAAAAACCAAAATTGTATTCATATGTATTTTATCAAATATAAAAATATAAAGTCTTTGATTTGATTCTATTGAATAAGACAAATTTTGTTTATGGGTTTTGAAGCATTTAATTTTAAATTTCAAATCAAAATTTCCTTTTACAAACATATATAACTGTTAAATATTCAAGATCTCATCAATTTAAACATTGACAAGCTTATATTTAATTTAAATTAGATTAAATATTTCTTAAAATATATCGTCAAAATTCCGGGTCGTTACATTCCTTCCCCCTTAAAAGAATTTCGTCCCCGAAATTTAAACAACAGTAAATTCTAAAGCTTTATATTAACAATCCAAACATACATATCATTCATATATAGCAAACAAACAAACAGTCTATGCTAACAAACATCACTAATTATCCGAACATAAATCCGGATAAGCACTCCTAAAACTATCGAGTGTTTCCCAGGTACAATCTCTGGGATCCTCTCCATTGCACCTTAACGAGTTTCACCACTTTGTTTCTGAGTTGCTTCTCGTCTCGGTCGACAATTTGAACTGGATTTCTGACTACAGTTAAATTTGGTTCCACTTCCAAATCTTCTTGAATTACCGGTTCCACAAACAGTGAGGGATCATGAACAAATTTCCTCAAATGCGATACATGAAACACATTGTGAATCCCAGACATCCGCTCCGGCAATTCAATCCTGTAGGCCACAGTTCCAATTCTCTCCAACATACGGAATGGTCCAATGTATCTCGGAGCAAGTTTTCCCATCTTTCCGAATCTTATAGCACCTTTAATTGGGGAAACTTTAACAAAAACCAAGTCTCCGATCTCAAATTCCAATGGCCTTCGTCATCTATCTGCATATTTCTTCTGACGATCTTGAGCAGCTTTCATCCTTTTCTTGATAAACTCAACCTTCGCAGAAGCTTCACGAATAAGATCGGGTCAGAGCACAAGACGATCCTTCGATTCAATCCAACAAGATGGAGATCTACACGATCTTCCGTATAAAGCTTC
The DNA here is from genome assembly GCA_030765085.1 of Allium cepa. Taxonomy (NCBI): domain Eukaryota; kingdom Viridiplantae; phylum Streptophyta; class Magnoliopsida; order Asparagales; family Amaryllidaceae; genus Allium; species Allium cepa. The sequence goes on from CM060929.1 coordinate 68,684,211, forward strand.
ATAAGGAGCCATCTTAATACTTGCTTGATAACTGCTATTATAAGAAAATTCCATTAAATGAAGATGGTCCTCCCAAGATCCTCCAATATCTAAAACACAAGCCCGTAGCATATCCTCAAGAATACGATTCAGCCTCTTTGTCTGTCCATCCGTTTGAGGATGATAGGCTATACTTAATCTCAAATCTGTTCCCATTGCTGATTGCAGAGCTTCCCAAAATTTTCTAGTGAAAATAGGATCACGATCACTTACTATGCTGATTGGGACACCATGCAATCGAACTATCTCTTTCAAGAAAATTTCTGCCAAAGAAACTGCAGTACGGGTTGCCTTTACTGGTATAAATGGGCACTCTTAGTTAAACGATCCACAATAACCCATATACCGTCATTCCCTTTCCTGGTTCTAGGTAAACCGTCAATAAAATCCATCGAGATCATTTCCCATTTCCAATTCGGAATTTCCAGAAGTTGCAATAACCCGACAGATTTCGGTTGATCACCTTTAACTTGTTGACAAATGGCACAACTGTTCACAAATCTAGCAATATCCTTCTTCATACCAGGCCATCGGAAAGCTCTCCTCATATTTTATACATCTTTGAGATTCCAGGATGAATATTCAATTTGGAGCGATGACTTTCTGATAAAACTTCCTGCCTCAACTCCTTGTCATCCGGAACACAGATTCTCCTATTAATCCTTAGCGTTCCTTGGTCATCAATTTCAAAACTGGGACACTGCCCTTTCCTGACTCTTTTGATGATCCTCCTCAACATCTTATCAGATTCTTGCTTGCTTGAGATCCTTTCAATAAGAGATGGAACCACTTCCAGAAGAGATAAAACCGCGTTCCTACTGAGAGCATCAGCTACGACATTCGCTTTCCCCGGAGTGTACAGAATATCCAAATCATAGGATGCAAGAAATTCAACCCACCGCTGTTGTCTCAGATTAAGGTCTTTTTGAGAGAATAAATATTTCAACGGTTTGTGATCCGTGAACAATTCGAATTTCTCTCCTAAAAGATAATGTCTCCAAATCTTCAGAGCAAAAACAATGGCAAGCAATTCAAGATCATGGGTAGCATAGTTTTTCTCATGAGGCTTCAACTGTCGACTAGCATACGCAATAACCCTTCCGTTCTGCATCAGAACTGCTCCCAAACCAAAAATACAAGCATCAGTGTAAACCTCGAATTTGCTCTTCCCATCCGGAATAGCAAGTACTGGTGCACTAGTGAGCCTTATCTTCAATTCCTGAAAAGCTTCTTCACAGTGAGGTGTCCACTTGAATTTCGCTCCCTTCCTGGTCAGCTTAGTCAGATGCGAAGAAATCTTGGAATAATCTCTAATAAATCTCCTGTAGTAGCCAGCCAATCCTAGAAAACTGCGAACTTCCATCGGTGTCTCTGGCTATTTCCACTCAAGAATAGTTTCAACTTTCGCTGAGTCTACAGAAATGCCTTCACCCGAAACAATGTGCCCTAAAAATTTAACTTTCGATTTCCAAAAATGGAACTTCGAAAACTTCGCCTTCAGCACGTTCTTCCTCAGAGTCTCCAATACAATCCACAAATGTTCCCTGTGCTCTTCTTCGGATTTGGAATAGACCAAGATATCATCAATGAATACCAGCACAAACTTATTCAACACATCCCTAAAGACTCGATTCATGAGGTCAACGAAATAAGCAGGAGTGTTGGTTAATCCGAACGGCATAACCAACCAATCATAGAAACAATTCGGTCCCCTAAATACAGTCAATGGAATACTGTCTTCAGCTACCCTCAACTGGTGGAAACCTGAAGCTAGATCCAATTGAGAAAAGATAGAAGCACCATGCAACTGGTCAAAAAGATCATCGATGCGAGAAAGAGGATATTTATTACGGATAGTCACTTTGTTCAATTCTCTATAATCCACACAGAACCTCAGTGATCCATTCGATTTGGTCACAAACACCGCCGCTGAACCCCAACAAGAAAAACTAGGTCTAATCAATCCCTTCTCTAAACGATCCTGCGTCTGCTTAATCAACTCTTCTCTTTCCCTAGGAGCCATTCTCCTACTGGGTTGAATCACTGGTACAGCTCCTGGAATCAAATCAATATGGAATTCTATTTCTCTATGTGGTGGCAGACACTTAACTTCTTCAAAAACATCAGCAAAATCCAGAACCACATCGATATCCTCAACCCTCTCTTCAGATGTCTCAATTCCATGCAGAAGACTGCTCAAGTGAATTCCAGAGTTATCACACGACACTCTGGCAATTCTACCCAGATTAGTTTCCAACGAAACTGTTCTCTCATCACAATTCGAGACGCCTTTATACTTATCCAGCCAATCCATACCCAAAATAAGATCAAATCCCTTAAAATTCAACACATACGGGTCACAAGAAAAATTGTGGGATAGATAAGAGATCTTCAAGTCCTTACAAATAGAGTCTAATTTGGTCACCCCTCCTATAGGATTAGATACCAAGATAGGACTATCTACTGAACTAGGGGTAAGAGAAAACTTTTCAACAGAGTCCAAAGAAATAAAACAAAAGGAAGCACCCGAATCAAACAAAACTCTAACATACTTTCCATTTAAAAGTAAAGTACCTTCTAATACTCCTTTGCCCATCGAAGAAGAAGATGGTCCGGCTTCCAAAGCAAAACCTTTATTCTGAGATGCTCTCTGCAGAAGTGGACAGTTCTTAATCATGTGTCCCGGCTGATGACAATTAAAGCATAATGATTTCTGAACCATAGCTGATCCTGGGCTACTCTGATGCGGTTGCTGCTATTGCTGCTGGAATCCCATCCTAGGACACTTATTTGCCAAATGCCCTTCCTGATGACAAATGTAGCACTTTCGGGGTCCGTTGTTATTCCCAGGTTTCTTCTTATTCGACTTCCTCCATTTGGGATCAAACTTTCACTTATTCGGATTAGTGAAATTCCCACTTGAAGCTGCATCTGGATCCACCGGCTTCTTACTCATCAAACTTTCATACCTCAATGCCATATCAATCAAATCAACAAAAGATCCCTTCAGAAGCACTGTCAATTTCCCATGGAATTCAGGTCTCAACCCGTGCACAAATTTCTCATTATTTTTCAGAGGAGTATCGATGAGTCCTGGTCCATAACAAGAGAGTTCGTTGAATCTAGTTTCATACTCCGAAATAGACATATTACCTTGCTTCAAATACAGAAAATCTTGATATAATTGGGTTCTCCCTGCCGTCGGCACATACTTCTCTTCAAACAACTCCTTGAATCTATCCCAAGAAATGTCATCCTCAGAAATATTTGCAATAGTTGAATCCCACCATGCCGCTGCACCACCTTGCAACTGCCACGATGCCATATGCCTCTTACGCTCATCAGTCAATCTCATGCTCTTGAAAATGTGTTTGCAAGAGCGTAGCCAATCCTGAACTTCAATTATTGACTCCGAACCTTTGAATGGTTGACCCCCAAGATGTTTGAAATCCTTGCATAAAGCTGCAAAGCTAACTTGAGACGGTACTGGATTGACAGCCTCACTAACATTCTGACTCCGTCCATTATCTGTAGAAGTACTGGCCCTAACTCTGCCTCTTCTTCCTGAACTCATGTCGGTCACCTGAACAGGTAACTCAACCAATTTAGATAGGTATATATATATAATATTGAAAATACAAATACGCACTCTCAAGATAAATATACACAAGAGCCTAGGTACTCGCTCTACCTAGCGCTCTGATATCAACTGTGACGACCCGCCTTTCTCAACCCCAGAAAGACGTTTCATCATTAAGAAAGAAAGGGATAGAAATAGAAAGAATAGAAAGAAAGAACAACAACATCAGAATCTCACAGCGGAATGGAACAAAATATAGTACATCACATATCTATTACATAGTTATACATACATCAGAGTCATACAATATCATATAACAGGACTGTCATATACATACATGTCCATACATACATCCAAAATACAGCATTACGAACTACACAGCGGAACTACATATATAGAGACATACGTCTGGTCTTCTCCCAAAAATAGCTCCTCCAGAAAATCAACACTTCTAATACCTATCACTTGGCTACTCGTAAAAATTTGAGTACCCAAGAGTTTATGAAAACACAAAATATAAACTCCGGGTCAGACATGGGTCTGGTATGAGTAAACAGGTTAAAATTGCTTAACTTTGAAAATCATTTGAAAATAATGGTATCACGTAAGACTCCCCACAAATAAATACGGTTAAGTTTTTACCTTACGCTAACCAAAACATTTTATAGGAAATTCTGTGATATTATAATAGTGTCTAGGGTTTTCAAGTAAATAGAAAATAGCCGAAATTGTTACATGATTAAATTCTATCTACTAGCCACGAAAGTGGGTAATACAAATCAAAACCGTAGGGTCTCGTAGGGAAAATGGATTTCCAACAATGGCAGGGCTACTGGGGTACCGCCCGTCACAGTACGGGGCCTAGATCACCGTAACGAGGATTACTCTCTTCATCCTCTGCAACACAAGGCCGGAACCATTCCTTACTGAACAGTCCCGAACAAGATAACCCCACAGTTGTGGCCAACAACTGCTCACAAAGCCGAAATAAAAAGGGACATCTAGACAGGGGAAAATCTTGTCCTGCTTGGGCATGACCCACCTAACCTTGCTGCATCTCCCCTGTTTTAGCCATTCCCGGTTGATGTGGCTTGAGGCTACGATTACCTTTATTGAACATTAATCTTAGAATGCTCATCGTCCGCCTGACGATGTGTTGTAAGCATTCAATCCATACAAGTTCGTTCCGGGTTCGAACGAAACCGAAGGCATTATCTCGTTACACTCATTTTGGAATCACCCTCAAAGTTAACGACGATAACCCTTGCATTCTGAAACACCATCTCGATCTCCATTTGATAAGTTACGATCTATCGTTTAATTTGGAACGATGTGGTTTTCGGAGAAACAAAATTGATTCTTCCGATCCCGGTCTCATCGGATCCAAACGCCATTTTAAGGGCCAAGTTGTCTATTTAACTTAACAGTTTAATTTAATATCAAGAATTAACATAAAAGATATATCAGATAAATCATATACAGTTTACAGATATCCATAATATATCACAACATATCACAGAAATATCATCAACAGATATCACAGTCAATCAACATGATCATCAATGCCTACCAAACAGTCTAGCTTTACTTAACCAAATTATTTGTCCAAGAATAAACTATTTTATCCTGTTTAATTAATTACCGATTTATTAGCTTATCAATGATCAATTTATTAATTAGTTATTCATTAATAATTAATTTATTAATTATCTAATCTTTAATTACTTATTTAAATTAATTAACTTTTATTCATTAACTGTTACTTAGTTACTCAATTAATTAGTTGATTCTTAATTATTAATTATTAAATAATTAACTTAAAAATTAATTACAAACTACTTTAATTAACCAATTATTATTAATTTAGTTAATTAATAAATCTTTAATTAATCACTTAAGTTATTTGTTAATTAACTTTTAAGTGATATGCAATCATTTCTTAAGATTTAAATTGATTTAACATGTAATTACATTTTAATTCCAAACTCAATTAAAAATTCAAATATAAATTAATCAACCTTCTAGCTACTAACTGTTAATCACATATTCCTTACATACCTACCTAAATCAACCTTTAATTAAAATACTAACTTAATTAATTAACAATTGTTTAATTAACTTAGTTATAAACCTGCACAAAAAAATCAGTACGAGTCCTTTTGATAGCACCGAGACACATCGTACCTTACTCGAGAAAAACTCGAGATTCCCTAGTCGCTCTCCCGTGTCACTCTCGCATCCCCTTTCTTCTTCTCCCTAATTTATTCGCATCCCCTTTCTTCTTCTCCCTAATTTATTCTCATTTCAATTTTAATTTATTCTCATTTCATTTCACTCTCGCAAGCGACTTGGAGGGAAACACAGGAACACTCGAAGCAACCTCACAAACGTCTCGAGCAATCCCGACACGATAACCCAAAAACCCAGAATCACGGCACTGATCACCACCGTGCACGTGCACGGTGGTTCACGTTGCCATCGGCATCTCGCGACAATTCCCACACATCACAAAACACCCCTAGACTCGACATTAAAACCCAGATTACGATTTCGAGATGAAAATAAAAATATGACCTGGTGCTCGAATAAAACGACAGCAACTCCACTTGTCAAATTGATCACGCGGTCACCACACATCACCAGAGGTGATGAAAATTCACCAGGACGTCACTCACAACCTCCTCTAACTCCACCAAAAATCGCAACCCACTCGGTTGCCTATTGGAGCCGAAATCAAATTTTTGTAGAGCTTCGAAAAACATGGGCTTAAACCCTATTTGTGATTCGAACTCAAATCTTATGCATTTGAAAAATAATTTCATATTTTTCTAGTGTCAAAAGATTTACAAACTTGCTTCCTGTAAATTTACAGAAACTAAAATTAGCTAAATCTCCTAAAATTGACAAAAACTCATTTTTGATTCATTTTAAAACTGCTCTGTTGTTCTTTGCTTAAAAATCAAGATTTTTATATTAAAAATCATAATTGAGTTTATGAAAACTAAATATAATATTGGATTTACAAATTTCAACATTTGAATTTTAGACTTTGATTTTCTTTTTAATCTGTAGTTTGAAATACAAAGTTAATATCATACTGTTAACTTTAAACAAGTTTTGCAGGCTTTGTTTTCATATAAACAAACTTGAATTATCTCACTACCACATCCAAATGGCTATATAAATATGATTTGTAAATTTATTTGCTTTGTTTTGTACAAAATTTAAAGTACTGATCAAGAACAACTATGCAAACTTCCAGTGCAAACAGACATATACAAAACAGTATGTTCAAACTACATCAACACATATCATTAATAAACAAATATATAAACTAAAGTTGAAATTAGTTCGTTTACTCACCAATCAAAAACTGTGAACAGAAGGTATGTTGAAGAAGACACTGCAAATGAAGCTTTCCTGAAACTCCCCTCTTTGTTTCTTCTTTTCCTTAGTTTGTTTTTCAGTTTTTCTTCTTTTTAGTTTAGGTTTTGTTCAGTATAAATAGATAATCTGAAAGTTTATAGGTGATATATATAAGTTAGAGCTACTTAACAATAGGTTGTATCTGGCCAGTTCCATCTGCATTGTCATTTACTCTTTTAATTGGTTAAGATAACACACTGCAGAAAGAAATCATATAGGAGAATTTCGGCTGTGTACTAGTTGAACAAGAAGTTAGGCTAATTAATGCTTATGTTTTAATTATGATAGCAAATAATTAATGGTTTACTGACAGTTGCAATTTTGTAAAAAGATATTTGTTGTTACTTACATTGTTGTACAAGACATTATCATTATTTCGGCCAACCTGTTTAGTAAGATACAGGTTTTAATTTTTTTGATATTTAAAGTGAAACTTATTTTATATTGAAATGGACTTTGTTTTTCTGAGGCACAAAACTGTAGACAGCACCTATTAAAAGTTATTGTTAATATATATGTTTATTTATATTGATAGTTATATTTTCAAACTTTTCTGCTATGATTGCTTAAAAGTGATTGTTAACATATTGATTTATTTATAATGTTAGTTATATTTTATATGAAATTGTATACTTGTTCATATGATGTTTTTAACATTTTATTTAAGGATGTTGTGTTGTACAATTTGAATGTTGAAGATCATTGTTTGACTAAAAATACTTGTATTTATATATGTCAAATTATAATTTATATTTTGTATATTTATGTTACTTTGATTACGTTTATAATATATGATTGTGTTTTATACTAGTTTTTGAATGTTTACACCTATATTGTTTTGCACTTCCATGTCTACGTTTAATATTTTCATGTTTGTTTATTTTAAAACTTTTCATTTTAAAAACTAAAATTGTATTCATATGTATTTTATCAAATATCAAAACATAAAGTCTTTGATTTGATTCTATTGAATAAGACAAATTTTGTTTAAGGGTTTTGAAGCATTTAATTTTAAATTTCAAATCAAAATTTCCTTTTACAAACATATATAACTGTTAAATATTCAAGATCTCATCAATTTAAACATTGACAAGCTTATATTTAATTTAAATTAGATTAAATATTTATTAAAATATATCGTCAAAATTCCGGGTCGTTACACTTTTGCTCTGATACCAAGTGTAACAAGCGAAAATTTCGACCCCTAAAATTAGACATTAATACGTCAACTATATAAAATGTCGAGTAGTCAAATGCCAAAAATAGCAGTTCATTAAGGGAGAAGAAGAAGGAGATAATAGAAAAATAGAAACAACAATATAAAATCTCATAATTACAGCGGAACAAAATATAATATATAATAACGAAGTTTATAAAAGAATCTGAAACAGTTTATACACTTACAATTTTAGAGTACAACCATCAATACATCAAACTGGGCTGTTATATGGCTTGTTCTTACTTAGTGGAATATAATTCAAGTACGAAAAATACGTCTGAAACTCCTCCAGCTAGCCTCATGAGCTCTATTGCGTTTAACTAGAATATGTAATACTCGGCCTGATCGAAGCATTATAATAAAATAACACCCGAGTCAGTCTGGAAAACCAGCATGAGAAAACACACTCAATTTGAATTAATAGATTTGTCAAAATCCTTTGAAAAACAAAGGTATCCCGTAAGACCGCGCCACACATAAACACGACAGGATTTTTCCTTATGATATCCAAACATTTTTATAGAAAATCCAGTGATATTATAATAGTGTCTAAATACAAATACTTGTTCAAATAGCTGAAATTGTTACATTAATTAAATTCAAGCATACTAGGCTCTACAAACAAAACTGTAAGCTCGTATTGGAGAATGGATTCCACCTGAATGACTAGGCACGGGGGTACCTCCTGTCACAGTACACCTCTAGAACAATGTGTCGAGGACCACTCTGGGATCCCCTATAACACAGGATCGGACTACCCTTAACCTAGATTGTCCGAATAAGATATCCCACGATTGGGATCAGCAACCACCACACAGCCGAATAAAAGGGACTCTAAATAGGGGTGACCTTACCTTACTTAGGCGCGACTCATTTAGCCATGCTACATCTCCACTGATTTTTTGACATTCCCGTTTAATGAGTCTTGAGGCTAAGCTTTACCTTTGAATGAACACATTCACTTAGAATGCTCATCATCCTCTAATGACGATGTTCTGATAGCATTCGTCCGTACAAGTTGTCTTGGTCGGGACATACCGAATCACAGTCTTCATCATCTTCATGGTATTCATTTGTAACATTCAAACCGGATCGAAGTGGTTTTCGAATAATTAAATCTGATCCCAGTCTCTTCGACGATTATAGAAATTGCCCAGTATTGATAGTTGGTTATTTAAGTATCAAATAAACATCCCTAAGCAATCATCTGGCCTTAATATATTTTTTCTCAAAATATTTACTTTCAAAATATCTTTAAAGACGTATCATTTTTTTTAAACATTTGAAAATAATTTCTCAAATACTTAGTCCGTAACAGGATACTTCCAATACCTCAACACTTAGAAATATTTCCAAATTTCTCTTTTCTACATTTAGGAATATTTTACCGGCCATTTTTTTCTAAATCCTTTAAATATTAATATTTCAGAGAATTATTCCGTAACTTTTTCCCAAAATCTCAGGAATCACAAATAGATTTCCTCCCCTCAAATCATATCCTTTTATAAGCACTTTTTTGAATCTCAAGAGAGTTTATAAAATAAAAAAATTCAAATTTCTTTAAAATTATCTATATATATAATAAGTAGTTAAAAGGTTAATAATTTATTTTTAAAATTTGTTCAAGTATTTATTAGAATATCAAAAGCACTTTCACAACATTAATAACTCATCTTTAGTTAAATAAATAATTTTCAAAGTTGATTTTAAAAGTCAGAATTTACTAAAATAAATACTTCATATTTAAAAATCTACTTACCCGGTATTTAAATCTCAACTGGTTTGAAATTCCATAGTTATAAAATAATAAAATTTCCCCTTTTAAAAATCCCATCTCTTATAATTTAAAATATATTTTTGAAATCTCAATACCCAATTTTAATTTATAACTTTCTCTCGATTCATTACCGATTCCCTACTCATTTCAAAAATAGAATTTTCCATTTTTTTCTCAACCCTGTTTCCGTATTCTAATATAAATTCCTCCTATGAATTTATATTACCAACTACCATCTGATATCGAATTTCTTCATTATAAACATCGTTTATCAATTTTTTAACCCCCTTTGGCTTTACCAGTTTATAAACAAATCAATTTATAAAAATCCATTATATAAATTTTATTTCTCATAAATTCCATTAGGACTTCCAATCATTTTTTAAAATATTGATTTCAACTTCTTTTTTTATATTTGTAGAATATCACTTATGAATTATTTACTAATTCACAATAGTTAAGTATAAGCAATCAATTATATTTTTCTAATTCAATCTCTTTAAAATAGCTCCAATTCCTATATATATATGTATATGTATATGTATGTATATATATTTCCAAATTCACTTCAATTCCATAGATTTTAAAAATATATTTATAGTATTTAATTTATCAAAATTTAGGCCAGTGCTACAATAACATCCAATATTTCAATCCCTAGATAATCTATAATAGATTATTCTACACAAATCATATATCACTATATATGAAAAATAAACAATAAATTTGAGGAATCCAGTTGGATCACTCCAACCCGCTTTCCAGCATTACAGATGTTAATATAACACAAAATAATACCAATCCCACTTCGAGGGGTATATCGCGGTATATAGGGTCATCTACAATTATGCGGGGGGCATAGGGTCTCATCTGCTATAATGTTTGGGAATATTACTCCAAATACTAATATATATACTACTATATATATATTATCATTCCACGGGCATTAAATTATAAATTCAAGAGGCATCCAAAATTTAATTTCAACTACATCAAATTTAAATTTTGGGAATCCAAATGTGTGAGAATTGTTCTCACCTTGATTTTTACATTTATCGAAAATCTAGCTGTTAAACTAAATCAACCATCGTTTGATTTAATTTAAATTTCTGGTGGACTTTGAATAATTCCAATTTCTTTGAAAAATCCCCAAACCAAATTTGTTGCATTGATTTTCCAGACACGAACCCCACTCGACTTGTCATGATTTTTGGACCTCGAACGAAGGAGTTATAAACGTATTAACATTCAAATTATATAACCAAATCGACCTATATTAAATTCAATTAATTTCTTAATTAATTAATCTAAGAATTGACTGTCATTACCTCAAGTCATGACCTCCGAAGTCCAAATTTCAAATTTTCCCAAGGAACTACGCCTCAAAATCGCGACCACCTCTTCAAACCCGAAAGGAAACGATCCTCAATCGACTTCGTCCCTGCCATCGATCGCCTTCCTCTGCAACTCATAAAAATCACTTCGATTTCCAAGTACAGGTAGGCACGTCGGTTACTGGAAGTCACGAATTCAACTCTTCTATAGAGCGCGAGACCCCGGCCAATCGGCATCGCACTGTAGTTGAGCTAACCTTCACCTCCTCTAGCCGCTTCCAGGCCCAAAATCGCGACTTCACGCGTGATGCCTCTCCCCTTGTTTTTATATATAAATGAACTTGACTTCATAAATTATAGTGAGCAGAAGAACAGGGACGCGTGATTTTTTCTTCGTTGGTTTCTTTTTTTCTTTTTTTCTTTTTGAAATCGAACAGTAGATAAGGGGAAGGAATAAGCTCGTTTTCGTTTTAAACTGGAAGAAGGAAGAGGGATTTCAATTTTATATTCGTTACCAGTTTGAACAGATTGAAGAAAGGAGGGACATGATTCTAAATTTGAGATGAAGGGTTGCGTAAAGAAGCCTGCAATGGTAACTCTGAGGTGATGGGAAACAAAGGTTGATGTGGAAATATTGGCCAAATAACATATATTTATATTACTTTAAAATTTTAAAATATCTCGATTTACTGAACTAAAAATCTCGAACCCCTATCGAGGCGTGCCGCTAGGTGTTATTTAAAGTTATAACCTACTCCGAACGCAATGGAAAAGATTTCGGACCCTAATTCGACCGTATAGAGAAGATTGCTTTTTGGACCCAATTATTATATTGAATTTTCGATATAAATTTTAGCGCTTTACACTACAACAGTTTATGGGTTTCATAGCGTTTGAAAAACGCTATAACAGGCTACCATAGCGTTTCAGAGAACGCCGTGGAACCACAAGCTATGGTAGGCCGGCAGCATTACATAGCAGAAAGGAAAACGCTATAATAGCTAATAGCGTTTACAAAAGGGCATAGCGTTTGCAACCTACCATAGCGTTTTTTCTCTGTTATTAAACTTAAACGCTATAGGGAATATAATCCTTCATTTAACTTCTATAGCGTTTTCGAGCACATTTTATAGCGTTTCATCAAACCATGTTATAGCGTTACAATGTTTTCGATAGCATTTCTTGTCATGTTTGTATAGCGTTTTTATTTTCTACTATAGCATTTTTGATACTATTATAGCGTTTTTGATGCATAAATCTTACATCTCATATAGAGTTGCGACAGCGTTTGATGAATCAATAGCGTTTCTCAAACGCTATTCTATATAATATTAATTTTCAGCATTTGTTTCAATTTTCTTTTTATTATATATATATATATATATATGTGCACAGATAGATATATGTATACACATTACACGCACACATATATATATGTGGCTCCCAAAAATAACAAATCAAGAAGATGACAACTATATGTAACAATGATAACGTTGCAGTGAATTCTAATTTGGAAACACACAATCAAACCAGTGGAAAAGTTTCAAATAATTCTGCTAATATTTCAAATACTACAAGACATGGTCGAATGATATTGATTCGAAAGAGTCTAACAAATGAACATAAATACTACAAGACATGGTCACATGATAATAGCTCAAAATAGTCTAACAAATGGACACAAATACTCAGTTATGGAGACGATGATACGGAAATGGCTGCTACAGAAGATTTTTGCAAGGATCTAAACATTGCTCCAGGTTGCTTCAGTGTTAACCAAGTTCCTGCATTAAATGACAAGGTAGACAATGACAGTTCCAGATTGAATATACTAAATTTGTAGACAATAAATGACAAAGTAGACAATGACTTGTAGGCAATGGAGTAAATGACTTGGAGGCCTAATATAAAAATCTATCATTATTATTGTTTAACTTAGTTTGCATCATGAATATCATATTAATACATGTACTAACCCACCTACCATTTAGTTTGAAAGGGTTTGATCTGAAATATGAGTTGCTGAAGCTTTGATTGGGAATGCATATACAATGCTGTGAAGTTCCACTATGGCTGGAGCATGTATGAGCTTATTGAGTGGATGTCCACTTGCTTGGAGGAGCTAAAGTGACAAGTTGACATTGATTGAATGGAGCTGGTGTAGCTGCTTTTATTGAGCTTGGCATAGTATACAGTGACTTTATGCATGGTGAAAGATAGTACACATGAAGGCAGCTACATTCATGCGAACAGCATAACAGTGTGATGCACAGTGAGGTGTTGCAGGTGATCAGTAGGTTGGTAACCTGTCGTGCAAGAGTAGGTTTGAAAATGGATCACAATGGGACGTTGCAAGGTGCTGATATCACTGAAGCAGGTTGGTGAGAGTAATCACCTTTAAAGAGCATTTGATTTTGCATAGAATATTTTTCAAAGTAGAGTTAAAATTCATGAGAAACATATATGGAGAAGGAAAAATGAAAGAAGATGAAAATATCACCAAGCTCCCAAACATGAATAGTGTAACCCTTGTTAATAGTGTGTCGGATCAAAGCAGCAGCATTGGTTGAATTCCAAAGCTCTCCTACTGATCCATCTAACATTGGAACACGTCAATTCAGTGCATTTAATCCAAAAGTAATCACAGCCCCGAAAGATAAATCCTAGAAGTTTAACAAAATAAAATTTTAGTCATGTGGGTGTATTATTATTTTAGGAAACAAACTTAAGCTTGCTATATCCCAAGTACCCCAGTGTGATTTTATATGCAGCTTGTAAAAATCATACAGGCTCAAACTATTGATTTTATATGCAGCTTATAAAAATCATACAAGATCAAACTAATTATTTTATATGCAGCTTACACCTTGCAATGATCAACTATGGTGACTAGGAATGCTGGCACTGATCAACTAAGTTAACTGTTACTCAATGTAATTCAATATTATGCATGTACTTCTGTGATGTTTGCAAGATTAATAGTAATATGTGCTTTATTTCTCATGATAACATTTATGGAAAAGTATACTGCCTCCCTAACATTTCCTTGCTATGAACCCCATTAGTTGTTGTTAATCCCTCGTATATTCCTATGTCACCCTTCGTTTTCACAATCCCTAATCTTCAAGCTCTTTTGTCCAAAAAGTCATGCTTCTTTGTTAAACTATTGCTCTGAACATTTTTGATTAGATTCTCAACCACGAAAGCATTTATTAAAAAAAGCAGCAATTTTTTCTACCTTATCCATCTAACTTCTGATTTTCATTTAAAACTGATCTAATACAGTGCTTAGGATTTTTTATTACTTTATTTTGAACGTCGTTTAAAATAGAACTCCAAATCAAATTTTATTCATTTGAATGCTTGGTATATTGATTCAAATTGCTTGGATGTGATTTGGTATATGCTTGAAATATAATTTGAATATGATCTGCTTGAGTTTTAAAGTGGATTGAAGCATGAGAAGAGAACGAAAGAAGTTGTGTCCATGCAAAACTAATTACTGAATGGATAAAAAAATTGTTATAAAACTTTTGTTTACAATTATTATATCACATATAATTACTGAATGGATAAAAAAATTGTTTTAAAACTTTTATTTACAAATACTATATCACATATAATTACTGAAAGGACATAAAAATTGGGAGGAGATCTTGATCTTTAGATTTCGTGTTCTGAGAAGTTGAACAAAGAGGTAAACCCTAAAGTTTCCAACCAAATTATCTTAAACCCATCTCTATATAAATCGAGGCTGCTGCATTATAATTTTTTTGACAAATATTATATAAGTTTTCCTATAGTTAAGTTTAAGTAACACTTAGTCTGTGAATTTTTTTTGACAAATGCTAGTCCAGTTTGATGCTCTTGTACTAGCATGAGTCCCAATGTAATTTCATATATTTTCTCCTGAAGTAAATATCTTACTATATAATGCGTTTATAATATTTTCCTATTTTTCGAAGTTCGTTTTATCTGCTGCAGAACTTTGGGTTTGTTCCTCATGTACCAACCCTTGCATTGGTTGTTACAGCATTAGTTGGCATCCTAACCACAATCTTCATTTTCCAATCTGCTTCTCAAAAGTTAATAATTTTATTTATTGTTATTTCAATTCTGACTGATTTTGAATTCTCGATAAATTTCCTACTGCTAACCTTAGCTATGGTTTCCTAAATTTTGAAGCACATATTATAATGGAGATTATTAGCACAATGGTAATGATGATCATATATTTGAAGCTAAGACTTACCACAAAACTATGAATGTCGATTTTCACATCATAATTTAATTGAACAGGGATCAACCCAATGTACATAATTGTGGATTTAGCATAATTCATGATTTACATACCTGCTGGAATTATTCCAATGGGGACCTTGATTGCACTTTTCCAATCTTCTCTTTGTAACAATGCATTTTCCATCTGTTGAATATAGATAAAGAGTCTAAATTAGAGGCATAAAAACATTACCATCAGCAATCAAATAAATCTCCCATGGAAAAGAAAAAGAAATCCCTAGAGAGCACATCACATACACAAGGGGCTTATAGTACCCAGAATATATAGATAAGTAGTGAGTTGCATTACATAAGTTAACTAAAAAAAATATCTGGCCATTTGTTGATCTGAAAAGGATAGTCGATCAAGCTACAAACTACATAAAACTCTAATATTAATAATCGAAATCCTTCAATATCAATTGCTCCCCAAAAAATGACAGTAACGACGGACAAATATTGTTTAGTATTAATAAAACTGAAATTTATAGTTTCAACTGTCCCAATCCGTCTATATCCACCCATCTGGGCCATCTCTTCCTCTTTACCAAGTTTGAAATCTATTTTTTACGAAAATACATTCAAATTTCAACTTCCATGAAGCCCATGTATAAATAATTATGCATGCACATCATGTGATTATGAGTGTGCTAATAACATGCTAATACAATATTAAAGTCGTGAGCAATGAAGTAAAGGTAAAAGCTGGTATCGATGCAATTATATGCTATTGCATGTTTAGTCTCAATCTAGCTGATCATGTTTTGCAGTAATTCATTCTTTCAACTTACAGCAAACATCCGATAAAATTAGCCTAATATGATGAGAAGCAACATGCAATTTAATGTCATCCTTTTATTGCAATATATGACTATTACAATAATATTGAATGTAATCAGAGGTCCCTACGGTATTGATCAGCCACAGAAAGTATAAAATACTGACAAAACACTTGTGTCAAAGTTATACAGCTTTTACATAATCATTTAACCAGAATTTCATGGCCACAAGGTAAAGTGTCCTAAACAGAAGGCAACACTACCAACAAAATAACGGTTTGAACTTTGAAGTTTAAAATCCAAGCTATAACGAATTCTTCTAGTGTTTCAATATATTCAAGAAAAACACTCACCTCCATAAGGAGGCCATCTCCACTTATGCACGCAATTCCATCATATTTTTGGATTTTCAGTTTATATGAAATTTCTTGAGCATGCAGTTGATATCGAGTTTCTGAAAGGGGAAAAAGAAATCAATGTTGATATTTGGGCTACAATGTCTTATGTAAGCTAATAGCATAAACAATTTGGATTGCGTATAAAGCTTAAATAGACCTAACAATGGAAACCACCAACCTTCCACGGTATAGAGTATCTTACCAGCTTCAAATAGAGGCTTGATTTCATTCATGAATATCTTCCGTGCACATTTCTTTCCCCCAAATGGGTTTACGAGAATATATAATCTCTTTGGTTGGTCTATTCATTGCAAAAACAAAAATTTTTAACCACACCAGAAAAGGAGGAGTGGGGGTGGTGTTGTGTATGATATCATGATTTACTGATATTGTAAACAACTTCTTATTGCTAACTGCTAATGACTTTTATCCTTGTTAGTCGCACCAAAGTTATTGATAGTAATGAAAAATTTGTGTATTCAAAATACTAACTCAAATTTGAGGGTAAAGATCAGCAAGTATATTGATTATTGCACAGGTTATTGTCAATATCAATTTTATAAAAAGAACAACATGCTAACAAATCAAATCCAATAATGAATATAAATTATTTATCTATATGTGTCCTAGTCTAATGCAAATAGAAGGACTTGCTTGAAATGGAAGTTCAAAAATAGATTATTATATATGATTTTAATAATGTGCAGCTCCTTTAAAAAATATAGGCAGCAAGCTAGAAGTACTTCAATAAATTAGCGTCCCATGTTATAGTTCAAAATGTAAATATGAACCTTCAGTTTGTTCAAAATGAAAATATGAACACCCATACTAGATGGCAGTTCCAGTGACCTCAAAGAAAGCGTAGAAACAAAATTGAAAGAAGAATCAACCTTCATTCCAACCCAGTCGATGGCAGTTCCGGTGACCTTGGACAGGAACTCAGCCATTCATGGGTCAAAAGCAAAAATCTTTACTATTAAGCATTATTATATATATGCTATGGCCAATGAATAGTATAACAAACAGTTATATTAGTATTTGTTTTATTATCAGAAGTGTGTAGTCTTATTTTCTCAATCTTTATATTGTTAGTACCCAATCTAATTCAAATTTAACTATGACAATTTTTATGCTTATCTGCCTAAAGTTTTTAATATAATAATAAATTAAATTGTGTCTATTTTAGCTTACTGTTCATACGTACCCATGTCTACATGTTGCGAGTAAGCACTGATCAGTATCGCCACCGCACAATGTACAAGCAACATACTGTCCCGTCTTCAACTGTACATCCAACATCACACCACTCTTCATTTGCAGCTTCATCCTGTAGCAGCATTCTGCCCCATCTTCGGCCAGTATGTGCATTCATCATTACTGTATTTTTTCTTCCAACATGCACTTTTCAGCCAACTTGCACAACTATTTCCATGCACACAAAACTGTTTCCACGCACAGTTCAGCTAACATGCCATGCTACTCTTCAGCTAACATACTTTGCCATCCTTGCACATGCATCATTTATCAGAAATATACATAACAAGCTTTCTACTGCAAAAGCATTTTTTTCAGTAGCAATGCAATGTTTTGCAGTGAATAAGTGAAGTACTCACTTACCTCACAATTCAAAGGGGGTGCATATGGATCATCGACCCCTATCAAACCTGCATAAATTGATAAAAATGTATACTATTTAATAGGCTAGTCTGATGTGTATATATAGAAATTTTAGTAGCTTGTAATCAGGAACACATGTGAAAAAAAATATTGTTGAAAAATAATAAATTAATGGACTTAATCATATTCTGGTTTGGCATATAGTTCTATAAAAGAATAATGAAACTGATCAAAAGAAAGAGTAAAATAAGTAGAATATTAAATGTAGAAATGCAAATAAAGCTACTAAATATAAGCATGATGGTTCCAAAGATGAACCACAGAGTTCAAGATCTTGCACTTTTTCTTTTTTGTTTCACAAAAATTGAATTTTCTATTCGAATTTGGTATTATATTAAAATACTTCGTTGTAAGAACAAATATCAAAAGTATTCCTTGTTAGAACACACTTCAAACATCATTGTTATACCATCAAGAAGGATTGTTTGCAAGCTAGGTTAGAACATATTTATGCTTATATTATAAAATGACAACTTCAGAAACTACTGGATTATTAGATCTAAAAAGCAGTATTGAGCAGATCAAAAATAATCTTAGTTCCCTAGTTTAAAGCCTTTGTCATGTTGTATTTAAATTCATTAATTCAAAAGGCAAAACAACACCTTCTCCCACTACCTGTGATGGGCAAAGGTAGTTGCAGCTAATTTAGGATATTCTTGTTGTTTCTATGGAAATTATGTGGATAATGAAATTCAAATAAAATATACCAAGTTAAATTTAACTTCAAATAATCTGAAGGACAAGCGTCAATCTCATCATATCAAAAAAATAATCATATATAAAAATATAATCTTCTTATCTTGGCTTATCCTTTAACTTACAATTGGTTCTAAATGAACATCATCAATCCAACATTATGTTTCTATGTTCCATTCATCAATGTGGTTTCCGAAATAATTCACAAAATAAAAATAAATATTAATCATATAGGAAAAGAACAATATGCAAATTAGGATGTTATTATTCCGTAACTTTAAAAGGTAATTCAACATTGAAAACATACACAAGACACACAACTACGATGGGATCAAACACGTTAATCAAGTATAAGTTGTTAATTTTCCTTGAAGAGTTTTAAGTACAAATGATATAGCATGGTAAATAAATGAAAATGATTAACATAATAGCTCCAGTAGGCTTTCAACTTGTAAGTTAGGTATATGAACATGTGAATAGTTCATGATTAAACTCACACAATGTGCGACACAATTATAAAACAGCTTGTAGTGCAATAATAAGTTTCTAAATATCATCAATCCTAATATCAATCTCATGAAACAGTAAATGGCAGTAAGTAGCTTTGGAATTGCGTCCAATGAAAACAAAAACAAAAATTGTCATTAACAATACAAATATACAACCGGATGCACCAAATTTATGCCTAACCGAGCAAAAGGAAACTAAAGTAGAATGTGACAAACGTAAGGCTTGCCTTAAACATGACATAGTCAAACCAGAAAAAATGATAATCACTAACCGAGCATAGTTACCCCCTTCATTAACCCTAGACAGAGCTCTATAATGAATCTAGGATCAAATCTTGGCCAATGAATATCAGACCAGCTCCTTTCTTTATTTAGGTAACACTCCCGCCGAAAGCATTAAGCTCTACAATCATTGCAGCATGATTCCCTGGATTAGACATTGGTCTAGGCTTTATGAGATGCAGAGGCGAGATTCATAGAGAATAAATTATCGAAGGGAAACAATTTTGGGATAATTATAGATCTGATGTGTGGGAAGTAAATTGATTTAAAAATAAGCATAATTAAAAATAATTTGATTCAAAGTTGAAGAATGATTTTCTGGGTTTCGATATCTATTTAGCAGATGGGATGAAATAATTAGTAAAACTTCGGCCGCTAAAATGAAATTTGTCCCGCCTTTGGAGTTTGGTAAGAGTTCAATTCACAGCGTTTGTATTTTCATTTTATTTTGTTAATATGGGGATTAATAGCAACTACATTTGAAACACTATTTATGAATGATTGTGCATGCTATTAATAGTGTTTTTTCTTGTAGTGTTAATATCCCATACGGCTAAACGATAGCTTCAAAAACTATGAAACTTGAAATCCGATAATAATACACTATTACAGATCTAAAGGAACCGGTTTCGTTCCGACTCTACGCCTCGAAAGCTATTTTTAAATGTCAATTTGAACAAGCTAATTTTAAGTAGAACTAATCACTTTTAAATTCAATTTTAAAACTTTTACTATCTTTATTATTATTAATATTATTTTTATAAGCCTTTTTAAACTATTTTAACAAGCTTAAACTCAAGATTCAAAAATTAAACCAATATTCAATTATAAAATTAAATTATTCAATTATTCAATAAATCGCAATGTTTAAATTCTGAATTTATTTAAAAAACCAATTTTTCTTAATCAAAATCAATCTATAATTCAAATTTAATATTCAAAACCATTTAAATATTCCAAATCAAACGACGAATAAACCAGGTCGTTACATTCCTCCCCTCTTAAAAGAATTTCGTCCCCGAAATTACTAAGACGGAAGGAATGCTCCAAAACCACTAACTTATCAGAACCCACTTTGTGAAAACTCGATACTTCACCTTTCAAATCTTTTAATTCCAGTCAAAACAATTTTCTTCAACTCTAGTTCCAAAATCATTTATTCCCACTTACAATTCGAAATCAATTTGTCGTTAACAAAAAAAAAACAAATTTCCAAAAAAATTTCAATTTTTTTTAACTCCTTCAATTTTCGAAATTTTTTGCCACAGTTCCCTAGTATGGAGGACCTTTTGCGATATGACAAGAGAGATGAATATATATATATATCGACCCACATGGTCGAAAAAAAAATATGTATCAATATTTATATTTTCGTTGTTTTATTGTGCCGGCATCCCTTTATTTACCGTTTTAAGCAAGCGGTTTATTTATTTTGCAATTTTCACGACCAAAGTCTAGCCAAACGGCCTCCAAGTACTTGTACTTACTCAATTTAACATGTAAGTACCAATATATGAAATTTAATAACAATTCACTTATTCAAATGGTTACATACATAAGTTTCCTAAGTAATGTATGCTAAAAAACTTATTCATAAGCAATTATAAGGTTTCGAAACTTAGTTGGTTTTTTTGACCAATCCATATACTATTTCATTCCATTCGGAATGATTTTACAACCAAATTGCTTATATTCAATTTTACATTTATGTCGAACAAATTATTACTCATTCCAAGTTGATTAAAAATTGATTTCATTCACTTCTATTAACTCATAGAATTTATTTACTTCCATTTACGTCAAACGACCAATTTTCTTATGCAAATTCGGCGATGTTCATTCAAACAAACAATCACTTAAGCTTGTAGCAATTTTAAATTGATTCTAACTCAATTTATATTTTATTCTATTTCATTTATAATTGATTTCGATCAATTAATTTTACATTCTATTTAAATCCAACTCGATTTATTCAAATCCATTTTAATTAGCTTGAAAACATTCCATGCTATCTTATTTAATAAACATTTCACAAACTTACTCGTAACCAAGCTTCTATACTAACTTAAGTTAATTTATTTACTTAAATCTTTTCAATCGACAATCAAAGTTCGCTTCTTTTGGGGCCAAACTTTGTTTCCATTTTTTGATAAATTCTCACTCAATTAATTCCATCTTATTTTACAAATTAATTCAACCAGTTTATCCACTTCACCTATTTCAAATTTTAATTCCATATTCTATTCGATTTTTGAATTCATTTAATTATTATCAATGCCTTTTCCAATTTGTTTATACTTAAATTGGATTTATTTGTAACTCAACCCTTTTCTATTTCAATCCAATTCCATTTCATTAGACACTATTTCAATCATATTTAGTTTACGAATAATCTATGTCGAATTTTATTTATAAACTCGAGTTTCATTTTCAAATTCCATTTTTAACTCATAATCGCATTTTATTTAACTGAGTTAAATCCCGTTAGCATATTAAATCAACAAATTTATTTAGCTACTTAGCTCACTTCCAATTTTTAAATCAATATTTGATTTTTATTTCAAAATCACTTCAATTATTTTACTTGAGTTCAATTTTATTTTATAGCGTCGGTTTGGATTTTTATTTCCTTCACCAAAATATCAAAAAATAATTTTTTGGGCTTTCTACTCCACTTTTAAATTTTTAAAAGCTACGCAACTTATTTTTTCCTCACTTCATAAATTCTACACTAGAGTATATTCAAATTTTATTTTTATCTTTAACCTAAAATTATATACTTATTTATAGCCCAAGCATATTCTATTCAATTCATTTCAACTTTTATGAGCTATTCCAATTTATTTATTCCAATTCAATTTTTATTTAAATTACTTTTATTTATTTAAGTTAAATTCAATTCAATTTTATTTCTCAATCTAACTTAAATTTTATTTTCAATTCAATTCATTCACATTCCAATTTAACCCATTTAACTAGTCTTCTTCACTAATTTATGTCATTGAAATCACCATCAATTAATTTCAAAATTTAATTTCTTCCACTTAATTAAAGTTAAATTTCATTTTAACTTTTTCACTTATAACTTTAATTACAAAATTCAATCTTCGTATTTTTCTTCAAAATCATTCACCAATTATAAGTTTATAACTTATCTCCTGATGATCTCTAAGTTATTTGAATAAAGATTTTAGAATTCAAGTCTCAAATGAATGAATTTATCGGAATTGAGTTATGAAAAATGTTTGAATATAACTTTAAAATCTATTTTAACTATGTTAACTATTTTAGTCAATTTAAAAATATTTTAATTCATTTTTATCTATTATAAACTATTTAATCCAATCTACTCTATCTTACCAGTTTTAAGCTAATTAAATTTATTTAATCTATTGTAACGACCCAACTTCCTCACTCCAGAAAGTTGGATCGTTAAGAAGAAAGAAAGGGATAGAAAAGAGAAAAGAAAGGAAAGAAAGAACAGACAACATCAGAATCTCACAGCGGAATCGAATAAATTATAATATATCACATAAATCTTTACATAGTATCATATACATCAGAGTTAATCAGCCAATACAACATAAACTAGACAGTTATAGACATCTGTCTAGCAATTACAATACAAGTACATCAGAGAATCAGACTCAACTTCAAACACAGCGGAACCTTTACATATATCTACACGCTGAAGCCTCCTGCTCCATTATCTCCTCCAGAACTTGTCGAAGCAATCCTGAATCACTTGACTACTCATACATAATATGAGTACCCAAGAGTTTAATAAAACAGAAAATAAACACTCAGGTCAGACAGGGGTCTGGTGTGAGTAAACGGGGATAAAAGTTGCTTAACTTTAGAAAATCCTTTTAAAACAAAAGGTATCACGTAAGACTTCCCACACATAAACATGGAAAAGTTTTTACCTTACGCTAACCAAAACATTTGATAGGAAATCCAGTGATATTATAATAGTGTCTAGGGTTTTCAAGTAAATAAGAAATAGCCGAAATTGTTACATGATTAAATTCCAGCTACTAGCCACAAAAGTGGGTAATACAAACAAAACCGTAGGGTCTCGTAGGGAAAATGAGTTTCCAACAATGGCAGGGCTACTGGGGTACCGCCCGTCACAGTACGTGGCCTAGATCACCGTACCGAGGAGCCACCCTAACTCCCCTGCAACACAAGGCCGGGACCGTTCCTTACTGAGCAGTCCCAAACAAGACAACCCCGCAGTTGGCGCGCGATTCCAACTGCCCACACAGCCGAATAAAAAGGGACCTCTAGACAGGGGAAAATCTTGCTCTCAAGTGGGTGCTACCCACGAAGCCTTGCTGCACCTCCCCTGTTTTAGCCATTCCCGGTTGATGAGGCTTGAGGCTACGATTACCTTTAGAGGACATCAAATCTTAGAATGCTCATCGTCCACCTGACGATGTTCTGAAAGCATTCAATCCATACATGTTCGTTCCGGGTTCGAACGAAACCGAAGGCATTATCTCGTTACACTCGTATTGGAATCACCCTCAGAGTTAACGACGATAACCCTTGCACTCTAAATCACCATCTCGAATCTATAAGTACTATTCCGTCAAACTCATTACGGAATCACCCACAGAGTTATACTGACGTATAGCCCTTACACCTCGAGTCTTCACTTGCTCCACTTGGATTATCGGCCTAACGTTTAATTGGAATCGATGTGGTTTTCGGAATTCCAAATATGGAAACCCGATCCCGGTCTCATCGAAACCAAACGCCATCTTAATGTCCAAGTTGTACTTAAGGGTTTTAAACAATTAACTTATTTCATTATTATCTAATTCACACAGATAGATAAACTACATATCACAATAGATAATCATATTCATAACATAGCAGATAATCTGTATCATCCATAAACAGATAATCATCTCAACCAAATAATCCATCACAAACCATCATACTTAAACCAATCATTCATATCATATAGATACAATCATCTCATTTCTGAGATCACAACCATTCAATCAATAACATCCATAAGCAATGATTTAACCATTAATTATAATTAATTTAAAATGAATTAAATTAATTACAACCATCTCTAATTAATTTAAAATAAATTAAATTAATCAACACATTTAAATCCTGCTTAACATCCATTAATTAACCTAGTTAATTAATTATCCACTAAGTATTTAACTTGATTAAACACTTTGATAAATCATTCACTAATTACAATAAGTAATTAGTCTTTAATTAATTTTATAAATTAATTAACCTAAATTATAAGTAGTTAACATTAATTACTCCTTTATTAATTAATTATAATTAATTATATTTGTCCTTAATTAATTACAATTAATTAATCACTTAATTAATTAATTATTACTTAATTAAACAATCCTTAATTACATCATTAACATTAATTAATGATCTTTAATATTTAGATAAATTACTTAATTCAAATTAATTACATTTAGTAATTAGTCTAATTATTAATCACCTTGATTAATAATTAACTATCTTAATTACTCATTTATAAATTAATTAACCAATAATTAATCATTAATTAATTCCTTAATTTATTACAAAAGTAATTAATCCAAATTACTAATTATATTTCAGTAATTAACACTATTACTTCATCAAGTAATCCTGCTCCACTAATTACATTAAGTAATTACTCTCTAAAAATCATTAGATGATTTATTTAAATTAATTAAACTAAGTTAATTAACTTAATTAAATCACAATCCAAATTAATTACAATAAGTAATTAATTCCTTAATTACTTAACAATTATCATTAATTATATTCAATTAATTAATCTAATTAATTATCCAAAATTAATTTCCTTAATTAATTACTAAATTATCCTTAGATAATTATCATCATTTATTAATTAACAAATTTCACTAAATATATACTTAAGAAAATTTAATTTAGATTAATAAATCATTTCTAATTAAAAATTAATCTAAACCATTATTTAAAAGCCAAATAATTAAGTAAATCCTTAATTATCAAATGACTTTATTTACCTTCAAAATGTATTTACACAATACATTTCTAAATTTAAATTTCATTTTTTAAAATTTTGATATTTTCAAAATGTTTAACCATTTAAACATAAATCTAAATTAACACTTCATATTTTAAATTCAAATATCTTCAAATACTAAAGGAACTAGATTCCTTCAAATTTTAAAACTTATTTGAAATCAAATCTCATCTTCAAATCTATATTAAACATTGAAATATGTTCATTCATCCTTCTTTAAAATTATAAACTTGTTTGAAATCAAAATTGGGTTTCAAAGTAAATTTGAAATTGTATAAATTTGATTTCAAACCAATTTAAATCTTGTTTAAAAATGTTTAAATCTGTTCAATGTTTAAAACTCAAATAAACTTGTTTTAAATCAAAAATCAGGTTTAAAAGATAACCTGAAACTATTTAAGATCTTGACTTAATCCAGATTAAATTTTGTTTAAATTAAGATCCTCATTTTCAAAACTTTAAATTTCAACTACATTTGAATTCAGACTCAAATCATATTTAAATCAAGTTGCAATTAAAAAAAATATGAATTTCATTCAACACTTTTAAAACTGCAAAACAACCTTCAGGTTTAAAACCTGAAACATTTTTAATTTTGATTTAAAACCAAACTTTAAACTTGCTTAAGATATTTCATTTTTTTTTTAAAAACATTGAATTACACTTAAATTCAGTTTTAAACTTTCACCTGAAATCAAATTCGCACACAAACATTTAAATTTCATTCAAATGTTTGAAACTACAAAGCTTCAGGATTTTAAACCTGAAACTGTTTGTTTTAAAACTTGATTTAAACAGAATTTTAAACTTGTTTAAATATGAAAGTTTCATTTTTTTACAACCTTGAATTTAAAACTCTATTTGAATTCAGATTCAAATTTTCACTTAAATCAAAAATCTGCACTAGAATTTGAATTCAATTGACATAAAAAAAACTGCAACTCTCAGGTTTAAAAACCTGAAACAGTTTATATTTTTTTTTTTATTTGTTTAAACAGAAATTTAAAACTTGTTAAATTTAAAAGTTTCATATTTAAAAACTTTGAACTTCAAACCTTATTTGAATTCAATTTCAATTCATACTTGAATCCAGTTTCAACTTAAATATGAATTTCATTCAACATAAAAAAAACTGCAAAACTACACAGTTTATATCCCTGCACCCATCTTACCCGAGCAACCCTTTAAACCACTTCGAGTTCTTCAAACCTCTGCTTCGAGTCATAAGCACAGAAACCCGAGGGATGACTCGAGTCAAAAACTCTGCACTACAGTAGTTCACCAGACCATAAGAAACCACTGCAACCCTGTCAACAGCCCTTAAACTCGCCTCCGACCATCATCATCGACGCGACCCTGGCCATAGCTTCCTCTACACTTCTTCTACAACTCCTCAAATCCCTACTCCACTCGATGCAACATAGCGCATGAGCATATACTAAATACTGCTCACTTAAACCCAGGGTTTTGGAAGCCTGGAAACCCAAATATCATCTAACACCAAATTCCATCATTTCTCTCATCATCACTCCATTAACATAAAGCATCTTAACACCTAACAATTACTATCCTGGCAGTCAAACCCAAAATTTTAATTCTGTACAAACAGAATTCCAAATCCCACAATTACTTTAAAAGTTTTTTTTTTTTTTTTTTTAGAAATCATGATTTCATTCATGTATTCAGATTATAAACTTGTCTCAATGATTTAAGAAGTTCATGATTTCTTGATTTGATTCACTTCAATGAATGTTTGGTTTATTTTTAAAAAAAAAACTTACTGTTAAATTTGTTCAGAGGTAACAGGGCTTTTATATATATATATATATTTTTTACTAAAACATGATCTAAGAACATAATTTATAAACAAAATTTACAACCCTGAATTTATGCTAACAGCCAAGCTTTGTTTACATCTCAATCCTAACAGAGAGTTAATTTCAGAGGTAAAGGTTTTTTTTTTTTTTAAATAATCTAAGTTTTAGAAACAAACAGGTATGCAGATTTCTGGCCATAGCATCATATATATACATAGTTATATATATATATATATATATATATATATATATATATATATATATACACAGAACATTCCTCACAATTCACTCAAACAAGCTTGCTTATACAATCAATACACATGCAACAGATCATTCAAGCTTTCCCTTTTGTGAAGTTATTTTCTTCAAACAAAATAAATTACTGCAGTTTCATCCATAGCAGTTTATATATATATTTTTAATGACAGTTTTGCTTTGAATTGAGTTCTATACTTGCATGTGAATTTATTTTAAAACAAAACTGTTTTTAAAATTAAAAGTTTACTCACCTATTAAATTGAAGATGCAGAAATCAATTTGATGCAGAGCACAAGCTTAGGCAGATCCCATTTTCCAGAAATGCATATTGAAATGCATGTTGAACTTGAATGCCATTAGCAAGTTGAAGTTGCTTGTTGCTTCTGTAATGATGATGCATGCAGACCCATTCCTAGCTCAGATTTTAAATTGGAGTTGAGCTCCAGATTTGGTGTTGAAAAATGGTATGCAGACTCCATTTTTCATTTTGCAGATTTAAGAAATTGATTGCATATATGAAGTTGTATTTTGAAGAAGTGATTTGCAGATTTGAGGTTGTAATTGAGCATGCAGACTTGATTGAAGTTTGTTTATGAAGAAAATGATTTGCATTTGTTTGAGGGGTTTTTGATTTTTACAGAAATCTGATTTTAGGTTTTATTTTTAAAGAGAATTGTTTTTATCAAATACCTTAGCCATATTATGTTTTCTTGTTTACAAAAATTAATTTCAAAACATATTAACATGCCACTTGTTATCTTATAGTGCTAATTGTTTTACAAGTGTCTATTTCATTAGTTAAATGATTAACACATGTACATGTTAATATTTAAAAGCCATTTCCAAATTTATAAGTGTATTTAAATTGGTCTTAAAACATTTCAAATTTATTTAAGCATGATTTTAAATGTTTATTAACATTAGCTTCTAAATAAATACATATACACTTACATTTTAAATGCTTGTTTAATTATTTTTAAAATAATATTTTATATGAAACAAAATTTCAAAGGAAAAGAATTGTTGAATTAAATCTTATTTCAAAGAGAAAACAAATTTTTAAAATAAAACAAAACAAAATAAACTTTTATAAAACAAAATTAAACTATATATATATATATTTTTTTAAACAAAAAAAATACTTACTTACTAATTTAAATCAATTTACACATTTACATTAATATATAATAATTAGAAAATATTCTTTATTAATTATAAATTAAAATAAAAACCAAATCTCTCTATTTACAATGTATAAACATCTATACATTATAAATAAAATATTTTTAAAACAGTTTTAAAAAGATAATTTATTACTTAAATATTTTTAGCCTTTGAAAACAATATCATTTAACAAACAAAATAATTATAAATTTTCAAAAGAGAATTTCAGTTTAAATTAAATTATTTAATTAATATTTCACATTTTAAAATAATTATTAATGAAATTATTAAATAATTATTGCCTAAATTTTCCGGGACATCACATTCCTCCCCCCTTAAAAGAATTTCGTCCCCGAAATTTAAAAGCAAAGGTAATTTAATAATTCCATACAGATTTTAAATTTAAAAAGAGCAATCATATACTATCAACCAAATTCTAGCAACCATAGCAACCAATTTAAACAAACAATTCTAATTATCCAGACAAAATTCTGGATAAAATTCCCTAGAGTTTCCCAGGTACAAACACCGGGACACTCGCCCTACAAAATCTAAACTAACTATACCACTCAGATCTAGAGCTCCTATATATCTAGATCTACAAATCTAAACAGAATACAGGACTACCGGCAAGTCCTGATCAATTCTCAAATCTCTCAGAACTACTGGATCTAAAACCAGAGATAACCATACACGTACTCCCTCAGAGATACGTGGAAACAAAACAAATTCCAGCCATCCGAACTGGAAATTCAATCATGTAGACCAAACACTTAACTCTCAAGAGAAAACAGAAAAATCCAAAACTCAAATCCACAAATCTCTCAAAAGAAACAGAAAGATCCAACACTCATATCCACAAATCTCTCATGACGATCCTGGGCTGCCTCAACTTCTAGGTCAATCAAAATCCACCATACAAACTCTACTACAGATATCAGAAGTCTTCAGACAACTACTCTTTCTGGAAATAAACAAATACAAAACAATCACGTCTCCAGATCCAAAATGAATTTCCTGTAGAAATCCTCTGATCCAAAACAAAACTCAAATTTCCAATGAATCGGGTGCTCCTATTCTGGAATAGCTGCCATCATGCTTCCACTGCGCAACTCTGATTCGAGAATGCTGTTTGATGAACACAAGTATAAACTTGATCAACTTATCCCGGAATATTGTTCATCAAATCCCACAAAATCTCAGTGACCTATCCGATTCGGTCACAACACCACAAAAATTCAATCAGAAAACTGGATCCAATAAATCCTGCCAACTTAAACAGAACATACTCAAAGAATCTCCTACAATGCTGAACCACCGGTAAAGCTCCAAGAATCGAGTCGATATAGAACTCAATCTCTTGATACGGATGCAAATCTCAACTCCTTCGAAGATATCTAGAAAATACCACTTCGATAACTCAAACATCTTAGAGAGATGCTTCAATCCAATCAAAGATTACTCAGAGAACTCCCGAACCATCGCAAGTCACTTTTGCGATTCTGCTTAGTTCAGATTTTAAGAAATCGTTCTCACTTCAACAATCAGAACAGCTAAAGCCTTCAAAAGAAGAAACTAGTGGTCCACCCCTTAACCACTAACATCACACCCAACTGAGCTTCCAGAAGAAATGGACAAGCTCCACCATCTGCCCGAACTCCTGACAAAAGAATCACAGAGATTTCTGAACCATCGAAGAACATGCCACTCGCTGGTGCTACTGCTGCCAAAAACTTCCTTATCCAAAAACCCATCGAATCACAAAGCTACACCAGCCTCATCCACCATAAAGCCTTCCAGATAGACAGATGTCTCTCAGAAAACTCGCTCCCAAACCAAGCTCAAAACACTCTGCCAAACTGAGTCTCAAAACTCAAATATAGACAGAACTCCTTCCTAAGGTTGCCAAAATACCAATGCAGGCTTCAGAACTCCTAACTGATCCAAACTCAAGAAAAACAACTCACATGAGTTCAACCAAGCTTACAATCCAAAATAAACTCTGAATCTTAAAAAGATTTCCTTCAGAGATTGGTGAAATCCTTCACACCAAACTGCCAAGCTACTCAAGATACCCAAAACTTCCCTAGCAGACCACTTCCAACCTCAATCACTCAAACTCTAACCATTGGTAGTTGTGTTACGCACACCACTACCACATGTATCTTTATTTCTTATTGGAAAACCTGAACAGGTAACCCAACAAATAGGCAGAAATAAATAATATATATATTAAAAATTACAAATACGCTCTCTCAAGAAAACTCCACTACAGAGCCTAGGTTTTCACTCCACCTAACGCTCTGATACCAATGTAACGATCCAACTTTCTGGAGTGAGGAAGTTGGGTCGTTACATCTATTTTAAATCAATTTAATATAATTTAAATCTATTTAATATATTTTAATTCTATTTAATCTATTTTAAATCTATTTTGAGACGACCCGACTTTTTCTCCACAAAAAGTCGTATCATCCTTAAGAAAGAAAGGGATAGAAAAGAGAAAAGAAAGAAGAGAAAGAAGAAACAACACAAGAATCTCAACAGCGGAACGAATAAATTATATTAATAACATAAGTATTACATAGTATACATCAAATATCAAAGTTACACAGACAAAACATCACATACTAGACAGTTATAAACACCTGTCTAGTTATTACAATTCAATACACAAAGAAGATACTCAGAGATACCAACACAGTGGAAACTATATAACTATACAGAGAAGCCTCCTGCTTTATTTGCTCCTCCACAATTCGTCAAAGCTAACCTGAATCCTAACCTGAATTCCCTTGACTACTCATAAAAATTTGAGTACCAAAGAGTTAAAGAAAAACAGAAATAACTCCGGGTCAGACATGGGTCTGGTGTGAGTAACAGGTTAAAGTTGCTTAACTTTGAAAACCTTTGAAAAGAAAAGGCATCACGTAAGAATTCCTACACATAAACATGGAAAAGTTTTTACCTTACGCTAACCAAAACATTTGATAGGAAATCCGATGATATTATAATAGTGTCTAGGGTTTTCAAGTAAATAAGAAATAGCCGAAATTGTTACATCTATTAAATTCCAGCTACTAGCCACAAGAGTGGGTAATACAATCAAAACCGTTGGCACTTATTGGATTTTGGATTCCATCAACGGTTGGGCTACTGGGGTACCTCCCGTCACAGTACATGGCCTAGATCACCGTACCGAGGAGTACGCCCGCTCCCCTGCAACACAAAGCCGGACCCATTCCTTACTGAACAGTTCCAAACAAGACCACCCCGCAGTTGTGATCAGCAACCGCACCACTAAGCTGAAAATAAAGGGACCTCTAGGCAGGGATAAATCTTGCTCTCAAGTGGGGGCTACCCACGAAGCTTTGCTGCACCACCCCTGTTTTAGCCATTCCCGGTTGATGAGGCTTGAGGCTACGATTACATTTATAGGACAAATCACTTAGAATGCTCATCGTCCACCTGACGATGTTCTGAAAGCATTCGATCCATACAAGTTCGTTCCGGGTTCGAACGAAACCGAAGGCATTATCTCGTTACACTCATATTGGAATCACCGTCAGAGTTAACGACAATAACCCTTGCACTCTGAATCACCATCTTTAATCTATAAGTACTATTCCGTCAAACTCATTACGGAATCACCCACAGAGTTATACTAACGTATAGCCCTTACACCTCGAGTCTTCACTCTTCACATAAGATTCACGACCTATCGTTAATTTGGATCGATGTGGTTTTCGGATTTCCAAATATGGAAACCCGATCCCGGTCTCATCGAAATTCAAACGTGTCTTTTAGGGCCAAGTTGTTTTAAGTTTAAAACAATTCAATTCATTATCTACATATACACAGATAGATAATTCACAACACAATAGATAATCAACATTATCATTATCAACAGATAATTCATATCATAATCAGATAATCCATATTATCATCCAAAAACAACCAATGCATCCATATCACATATACTACTCATCTCATACTGAGATTACAACCCATACGTGGCAATCAATACCAATCATCAAACATAAGCAATGATCTAATGATCATTCCATTTATAATTAATTTAAAATGAATTAAATTAATTACCTAAACTCTAACTAATTTAAAATGAATTAAATTAATTACTTCATCGTTAAAATTCTGCTTATCTTAATCTTTAATTGATTACAAATTAATTTATCATCTCAATATTCATTTCACTTAATCCTTATTGATTAACTATCTCTAATTACAATAAGTAATTAGCTTTTAATTTTAATTACACAAGTTAATTACTTAAACCCCTTGCAAATAATTAACTTGTAATTGCTTAATTAATTAATTAGCTAAAATTAATTACGTTAATCATTTATTCATTATTAATTATACCTTAATTAATCAATTCCAAATTACATCATTAATTAATTAATTAATGATTACTAACTACATTTAATCAATCTCTAAATATAAATTAATTACATAAGTAATTAATCTTCAATTTAAACCACATATATATACTAATCACCCTTGATTAATAACCATTCAGTAATTAACTACTTTAATTACTCATCTCATAAATTAATTATTCTTAATTAATTATCTTCATTAATCCTTGATTAATCTCAACGTAATTTAAATCCAAATTACTTCTATAATAAATATCCTTAATTACATAAAGTAATTTTTAATTAATTACTTCCTTAAGTAATTACAAATCCATAAAGTAATTATCAACAATCCACAAAAGTTTAAATTAATTTAACTTAATTAATCTAAACTAATCACATTAATTAAATTAATTACACCAAGTAATTAATTCATTAATTACTTTTATTAAGTAATTAACATAAACAATTGATTATTATTAATTAATTAATCTAATTAATTATCAAAAATTAATCACATTAATTAGTTGTTAAATAATCTTAAGTTAATGACCTTCATTAACATTACTTAATTACTTAATTAAGAGTTAACTTATAATTAATCATTATTAATTATTAATTAATTAATATTTAATTATCATTTAATTAATCTCTAATTATTAATTAATTGAGTGTTAATTATGATCTTAATTAATCATTAATCACTTGATTAAGTAAATCTTAACCATTAATTAAAATTTAATTAACCATCCTTAATTATAGATTAATTAACCATAATTAATTAATCTTAAATCTGATTAATTAACTTAAAAATTATTAATTACTTAATTAATCATTCACATTAATAATTAAATAATAATAAATATTCCATTTAAATTAATTTACTAATTTAAATGAAACCAATTTCTTAAGTTCTAAATTTAAAAACATTCTTCTTTATATAAAGTATTTAAACAATTTGTTTCAAACAAAATTCAATTTAAAAGAATTTCTTTTTAAATTTCAAACTGAATTACAATTTAAATTTTCATTTCAGATTAAATCTTAGAAATTTAAAACATTACTTACTCTTCCACCTTCATTTTTAAATTCAGATTATTTAACCTTTTCTAAAAATGGTTAAAACAAATTTAAATTTAAAAACTTATTTTATTTTAAAAACTGACATTAAAATCAAATTTCAGGTTTTTAAAACTGAACTTAAACTTATTTTAAACTTTATTTCATAATTTAAAACTTATAGTTTAAATTCAAAACAATGTTCTTTATACTGTAAAAGTTTAAAAATCTAATTTAAGCTTTCCAGATTTAAATTAAATTCAAACTTGAGCTTCCAAATTCTGTTTCATGATTTTAAACTTGTTTTATATTTTTCAGTTGCATTTTTAAAATTTGCTTTTAAATTTAAAACAGAAAAACAGTTTCCTGTTTTAGTTTAACATCTTAAATTTGAATTCAAAAATGATTCAAAATCCAAGATTTAAATTTTTGATTTCAAAATTAAGTTTCAGGTTAAAATTTCAAATTGAACTTCATCCTTCATTTCTTTTAAATTTTACTTTTAAATTTTTAAAAACAGAAAGACTATTTCTGATTTTAGTTTAAAACCAAACTTGGATTTAAAAACATTTCAAATTTATTTCAAAGATCTAAAATTTAAACTTAATAATTCAAATTCAATTCCAGTTTCCAACTTAATTCCAGATTTTGTTTGCAGTTTACTTTTACTTCAATTTTCATAAACCTGGAAAACAGGTTTCTGACCAAACTTTAAAACTAATTAAAAATTTCAAAATTTTAATTATTTCAAAAACCCAAAATTAAACTAATTGAATTTATATTTAGATTCAAATTCAATTAGTTTTCATATTTTTGTTTGCAATTTACTTTTACTTCAAATTTTAGAAACCTGGAAACAAGTTTCTGTCCAAAACTAAAAACCTGAAACATTTAACACCAACCCGAGCATCCAATAATTTACTTCGAGTAAATTACTTCTCTGCTTCGAGAAAACTACCCACAAACCCGAGACCATCACGGGGTATAAACCCTGAAACCCACTTCAACACCAACATGCACAACCCATCACTATGCACCCACTTCCCAACTCCGGCCATCACTGGCCATCATCTCTGACCATCCTCCATCGACCAAAATCCCACATCAACCTTCAACCCTCAAAATCCCAGAATTCAACTTGAATTTGAATTCAAGTTTTAGAACCAAAAACCTGGAACATCAACCCCTTCCCACTGCCTGACCTGTCAACGACAAGGCCTCCCAACTCCGGCCACTATCGCCCTTGAAACTCCGTCAACATCTTCGCCAACGCATCATCTACCATTACCCAAAACAACATCGAACTCGATCAACTCAAATGACCAAAAAGTTCGATCTTACCAAATCCAGAAAAACTAGGGTTCCTAACTATAATTCCTAAATTACAACACCCAAAATTTAATTATAATCCAATTTAGTATTTTTCCTATAATCTTTGATAGCTACTCTATCAACAGAATCAAATTCACCCAATTCCAATGCAAGCTTCAACTGAACTTGACCAAAATGTAAAATACAGTATGTTCAAATCTTCTCTTCCTTTAAAACACTAAAAATTGTAATATTTGATTTAAAATTCATGTATTTACTCGATGATTCTATTTATAAATCTAAGACATTAAATTATAAAGTTTAAATTTTACTCTATGTTAATTTGCTCTGTGTAACTTGATTTTTTCCAGGTTACAGATAATTTAATTTAATTCATATAAAATTTGTATTTACTTTATTCTAAAACAAACATGTTTTATTCAAAGGTTTGAGTCATAACAGAAATCAAGTCAGAGCAAAGAATTCAGGGATCAACATGAGTTTGAAATTTTGAAGAACAATATGCCACAGTCATCAACATGTTTACAGGCATATATTACAGATATGATATTTCAGCAATTTCATATAAGTTCGTTTGTAATTTATAAAGCGTGCACAACTTTACCTATTCAACAGATTTTAAAAGATGAGTTACTCACTTGTATTTGCAAAATGCAGAGGACTTTCCAGAATTTGAAAACTCTTTTGAATCTTTATGACAGAATTGCCCAAGCTTTTAAAAACTTGAATGTTGCTTTAAGAATGCTATTGCTCTTTGAAACTTGCTTTCAGATCTTACATGCAGTTTGTTTGAATGCTGATGCAAACTTGAAATTGTTGCATGCAGGTTTTATTTTGGAGGATGCAAATTTGTATTTTGAGGAGTTGAATGCAATGCATTTGAATAGGTTTTTGAGGATGAAAATGTTATAGAACTTTGATTTTCAGATTTTAGAAGAGTGATTTATATTTTGAAAAGATGCTAAAGGTTTCTGCAGATTTCGTTGTTCAGAAATGAAAAAATGAGAAAGAGTAAAGGAATGAGTAAATGCAATGTTTTATAATCTAAATTTATGATTTATTAAAAACAAAGAAAAATGAATGATAAAATTTGACACTTGTAAAAAGAAAGGGACACTTGTTAATTTACTCACTTAAATATTTAACACATGTTAGATTAGGCTTAAATTACTTACACATGTTATCCTAAATTAATTAGTATTTTTAATTAGAGTTAATTAAATATTAAGCTTAGTTAATTAGTTCTTATACATAGTTATGTATTTAAATAATTTCTAAAAAAAATAAAGCAAAGTGTTATAATAAATAAAACAGTATACAAATAATTCATTTGAAAAGGATACTTTTAAATAATTAAAATAAGTTTATAATAGAGTTTGTAACTTATTGAATACATGTTTCATAATTTAAATTGTATTTTAAATTTACAAATTAAATTAACAAATCACATTTTATAAATCAATATTTTAAAAAGAATAAAACAAACGTTTTTGTAACTTATTTTAATATTCAAACTTAAGTTAAAATGAATTTTAACCAATAAACCATTTATCTTATATATTTAAAAATCATATAGAATTTTTTGAAAAACTTAAATAAAAAATAAATCACAATTTCCTATTTTCAAAATATTAAAATTATCCTATACTAATTTAACAACTTATCTATTTAATATATATATATATATATATATAAATACATATACATTATTAAATAGAAAACAGATTTATTAGCTTATTAAAAATAAATTCACAATTTAAATATTTGAATAAAGAAGATTATTAATTCAAATCAAATTTATTAACAAAAATTATCAATTCAATTTAAATTTAAACACAGATAATTAAATTCATATTGCCAAAATTCCGGTATATTACATATTTAAATAAAATTTAAATCCATTTAATCTATTTTGAATCTATATAAATCATTTTATGTTTTATTAACCTAATTTAAAAATCTATATTAAACAATTTTACCATTCAAACTATTTCAATCTATTTTAAACTATTTTGAAACTATTTTTATCTATCTAAACCAAATCTAAATTTCGGACGTGTAAAGTTGTAGTATTTATATTCAAAATCCTTGACTTTAAAGCAAATATGGTTAAATATTGTAATAACATAAGTTGAGAATAAAATGACATATTCGAGTGAATAAGATCATTTAGAAATGAGGAACGAATTAACATATCTTATCGATCATTTCAAAGTGAACATGATTTTTTAAAATGAATATAGTTTGATAGTGAATATGATTTCGGAAGAAATAAGATTTGAAATTGAATATGATAATTTTATATCAATTGTAGATTGACTTTTTAAAATGTAAAAGAATCATCTGGTGTGAAATAAGCATTTGGCTGTTAAAGAGATCGGGATCAGATATTTTCATGCTCTCTGCCAATAGTGAGAACCACTTTAACATCTGTGTACGTGGTGGAGATTCTAGAAAAGAAGTAGGATGGTTTGGCGAATGATTTTCATATAAGATATGACATGACCCTAACTCCCGTGAGTCAGCTTAGATGTGACTAAAACAAGTGCCATGCCAGGCCAAGTGAGGTTATTTCTCATATCGGACACATTTCTTCGATACCATATATATTGCTTTGTGATTGATTTGGTGGCCACCATTTGATTTTGATTATGGGAGTGTGTTCCGAGGTTGGCGGTAGTAGCTGTTATGCGTTACCACCAGTCAGAATCCTCAATTGGTATATCTACCATGGCATTGCCTCGAGTGCCGTGTTCACATGACTTATCACACCTTCTACGAGTTTGTTTTGTATCATATCTATGGAGTGCCCTCTAGGTAGACCTCATGTTTACGGAGGAGCATACGGTATTGTATAGACTATGGGAATATATAAAATGTGTTAAGGGGGATATAGGTAACACCTTAACACTATTTTATTTCTTTTACTTTACTATAGGCATATTATAATAGCATATTGTACTACATAGTAGATAGTTCAACGGATCCTTAGGAGATGGAAATTCCGAACATCTCTTAAGTTATTTCACTCACGTTAGACACTGGATAGGAGATGTCAAACACTATAAACATCTTTGACGCTGTCACAATCATATTTGCCGTTGATTTAACTTACATAAGATCTTTTAGTTCTTACTCGAGTGTTTTGTCTTTCAATTCGTTCAGGTCGGCCTAAGCATTTCATGGTTGAAGACCTTATTCCTACAAGACGAAGACAATGATTTGTACTATTATTACCTATCATATGTATTCTACTGCATTTGTCATTCTACTGCATTTATTTATTTATTCATGTTTATGTAACTCTGATGTTTGCATTGTAAAGAATAATCAAATGTATTTTAAAATAGCTTCATGAACTATTATTTGATTATTATTATAATTTGTCATCTCGCTGCGAGATTCTGTATTTGTTTTATTTCTTTCTCTTTTTCTTATTTACCCCATAACAATCTGCCCTTTTGAGTGGTTTGAGTATGGCATGCGTGTCTGCTTAAAATGTCCAAAAAGGCAGGTCGTTACGCTATGTTTATTTATTACCCTTCAAGTTTCTTCATTTCGTGCAATTTGAGTTGGACATGTGTGGTTATTGTTGATTCAAAGGGTATGGAAAAACGGGCCATCGCATTTGGTATCAGAGCTTTTGGTTGAGCGAACACAGAAGCCTCGTAGGGGTAAGTCTCATCAGAGATTGGACTAGTAATATCCTTGGTGAGTAGTTCATTAGAGATAGGGTTAGTAACAACCTAGAATGAGCTATGAGAGTATTATATATATGAGCACGTATTTGTTAATTTTATAGAAATGGTTTTTTTTTAAAATGTTAGTAAATGAAATAATTTTACCATGGGTTTATATATTAAATATTAAAAGGGATATTATTATTTATGGGTTAGAAATTAAGAATTTTTTGTAATTTAGCTCAGTAAAACTAAAATATGAATATCTTCTGACTAGAATTGCATAATTTGACTATAAGATATTCCATATAGAATCAATTAGTAGAAAGCTAGAATTTAAAACTTTAATCATATACCCTTAGATATTTAGTATTAAGAAATAATAATGACTAAGCGATTATCATAATGGATGGATTTAAAAGCTATGTACAAATATCTTGTAAAGTAAAATTCACAATTTGAGTATAAGGTATTTGATGATAATATTAAAGCTAGAAGTTTGATACAATATAAAAGGTTAAGTTCTATAACATGTAAAGGAGATAAGATAATTTGAAATTTAGACACTTTGATTAGGATAAAATCAGTGTGAAATTTAGGAATAAGAGATATAAGAAATATCATCCTAATATAAAACTTGGATATAGTGATACATTTAGGGTAATATTTGCAATTCAATACGAAGTAAGATTAAAAGCGGATAGATTAGAAAAATATAAAAAAAGGAAAATTTTGAATAATATATTTAGTAGGACAATCATTGGATGAAAATGTTTAAATAATAAATACCACGTGAATTAAGTTTCACAATTTGACTATAAGGTATTTGACGGGTTTAAGGATAAGAAATTTGATTTAGTAAAATGGATAGGTAAATAAGTTAAGTTGGTACCTACAGAATTAGTAATAAAAAGATGTACACTTAGTAAAGTTGTCTTATTAATATATGGATAAGACAAATAATATTAACTGAATTAAGAGCTTAGATAAATAAAAGTAAGGATTAAGTTTTATAACTTATTAATTTGAGACAATAGTAGAATTCCACATTTGTTAAACACACAGATTGAAGCAATAATAGTTAGAAGTTGGAGAGATGTATATATACTCTTAGGAAGTAGAGGTATATTATACAAGTTTAAGTCATGTTTGTATGCTTAAGTAATAATGGATTTAGTAGAATGTAAATGGCCGTGAAAAAAACTTGGATTAATAGAAATTTTGAAACAAATGTATTAGTTAAAAATGAATGTGAATAAATACATAATTTATACGTAGATCATTGTGGCACATAAATTTTTGATCTAAAATTTGAGCACAGAACTTTGAGGTGTTTACACTAATCTGAGAAAGGATTTATCACTCGATTCTTAACGATGAACATTCATAAGGGTTTGTGATTATGTACTCAAGTTTTCTATCATATTTGAGAGCTATGCAAGAAAAGCAAGGGTTTGTGATCAGGTAGTTTGATAAAATACTATACTAGAAAATTGGGGGATCGATACTAGTTCGGAAGTAAATTTGTGGGTTCGAATAATAGATCGAATCAAATATTGTATAATGTTGTGGATATGTCTACTAGTAGTTGGATTGTTATCCTAAATAGTAGGCACTAAGATATAGGGGTTGGATTGATGTTTTTGCATGTATGTATATATGGACCTCAGGTATGTAGTTCATGCCTAGGTCAGGGGATGGGTTATGTAGGATGTATCAGTTATGTTGATATAGTATCAATTTGGTTGTTTTTGAATGTATAGTCTTGTTTGGTTGCTGTGTATGTTATCTTAAATGTGCGGTACTCAACAGGATGGGTAGAAGTCCGACTTTATGTATGTATATATAACCTTAAGTACGTGATAAGTACTCAGGTTAGTGTGGGGAATCCCTATATGTTTGGTATCATTTGTTTTAGTGTTGTTAAGTTATCAACCTTCATTTTATATATGCATTTTTCGATCATCAGTATAAATAAGCCAGGATGATTTAGGATATGAGTATGAGATAGATTCCTTTATATTACTTTCATTTCGAGGATGAAATGCTTTAAAGTAGGGGAGAATTTAACGACCCATAATTTCGCTACTCTGAAAATGAGAAATTTTGTTTATTTTAAATTTGAAAGGTTTAAAACCACTACATCAAGAAAAGACCTTTAGTAGCATTGAAAAAACGTTACCAAAACTTTTAGTAGCATTTTAAAGAATGCTATTATAGGTCGTGCAACTAAAAGTATGGTTTTTTGGTTGCCTTGTAATAAACGCTACAAAAAATTTCCGTACAACTGCGTTTTTTAACGCTGCTAAAGGTTTTTCTGCACTGTTTACAAAACCCTACCAAAACTAATATTTTTAGTTGCATTTGTACATGGATCATTCTTTGGTTTTCTATAGCATTTATTTTGTGCAACCAAAAACTTTTCGTTGCATTTATTTTATGCCACTATAATTTAAAGTGTTATTTTAGCATTTTTAAAATGCTACTAAAAGGTATTGATTTTTTTTGTAGCATATTTTAAATGCTCTATATACTATTAGTGGCTTATATTATTTCCAGCAACCAACCAGTTATATAATAGTAATATTAAAATCACCAACAATCGTATAATTACCATATTCAAACCAACAATCATATAATCATCATATTCAAATAATTGAGAACAAGTTAATCACAACCATAACCATTTAGATAATAGTTATTTGACAAAATGAGCAAATTCGTATACCACAAGCATGCACCAACAAGTTTACACAACCAGTACTAAAAAATATCATAATATATATAACAATTGAAGTCATGTCCATTGTTGCTCATGGTCTTCACTCCAGAAAAGCTAATTACATGTAAAAAAGGTTGATAATCAACAATAAGAATTTGCCATGAATTATCAAGTAACTACTGTAATCATATTATCCCAAAAACAACAAATACAAAATGAAAGTATTAACAATACACATGAACACTGTTTTGGAATTCAGCCACCTCAACGGATGGACTATTAAGATTTGAAATAAATCTCAGTGTGCATGCAATTAAAAATGTATCAATAAAAATATTTCAATTGATTTATTCATGTTAATAATTTTTGAAAGTGACATTTATTGCAAAAAAAATTAGAGTAAAATTATAGTCACCATCTGCCTTTAAAATGGTTCTGTAAATCTCTACAAATTTGCAAAATGATTTATGTAGACAAGCATTAACCTATATTAATCTTGCAACTTCCATTTTTACTTTATATAGCACAACATGCAAATATAATTACCATTATCATTTTTTTACGTACAACGTTCTACTGCATAAGAAAGTTGAAAGCAATGAAACTTTAGTAAAACTGAATTGTTAAATGAGCACTTCGCTTGAATGTAATGAATCATGCAGTCCTAAACATCATTCATACTGTGCACTGAATGTATTTTAGAATATAACTTTTATTCTTTGTGCTCTCTTACGATTGCGTTTCGCATAGTTATT
The DNA here is from genome assembly GCA_030765085.1 of Allium cepa. Classification (NCBI taxonomy): domain Eukaryota; kingdom Viridiplantae; phylum Streptophyta; class Magnoliopsida; order Asparagales; family Amaryllidaceae; genus Allium; species Allium cepa. Next base: position 68,727,423 of record CM060929.1, read on the forward strand.
TTAATACACAAAATTTTCTCATAGAATGTTGCAGAATAAACTATAGAACAACAAGTTAATTAGTAAAATACGAAGTCTTATTTCACTTCTAGAAAGTACAGCAATAAATATGGGAGATTTTCTTCTGAATAAAGTAAACAGAGGACAGCAGTCCTTTTGATATTTTTAAATTGTTGAAAAATAGAAAATGAAATGTTGGATTTCCAATAATTCGTGGATGTGTTAAGCTAATCTGTCAAGTGATATAGTTCCCCTTTAAGTAGTCCATAATAAATTATTATGGTATTTTATTGTTTTTTGGTCTTAGAAAGTAATTGGATTATTACCAAGATATTGAATGATAAACAGTTTGCTAATCTATACGATGCTAACATCCGTTGGTGATCTGAGTTAGATGCGTTTACTAGCTTTTATTTTCATGATAATAAAAGTGACAAGTCAATACGATAATTATATAAGAATCCAATACTACAACGTGAAGCAATACAGCGGCGCTCCTCTTCATCCTTCCACATACATATTGAATCTAACATCCAAACTTGTCTATACCTCTTAATGATAAAACAGAGAATAGGATTAACATTTGAACAAAATATCATGCTTACATATCAACATTCTACCAAACCGCTATGCATATATCAGAAATTGGATGCAATTTCATAGTGTACGTAAACACAAGTACGAGTAAATAAATCACCAGCCAATGATTATCACCAATTAATTACTCTTGTTTCCATTTCTCATTGCACTTCTACTTGCTGATAATTTTTTTCCAATGCACTAATCAATAGACTAAGTAGGATTTTCTTCTATTAAATGAAGTGGATACATGCCAGGAATCTCTCTCTCGATTTTTTAATTTTTAGCAATTTATTAGATTTGTTTTGAAATTTTGAAGTAAGAAAATGACAAGGCTTGTGTAAGAAAATTTTCATCCACACCTCTTTTTTTTCTAGGTAACTTATATTTTGCAATATAAACTAGTGTTACCAATGAATTATCACTCCAACAACCCTCATCGAAATCTCGAACTTTTTGAAGCCAATCCAACCATTGTGTCCCTCTAACAAATACCCAAACCACCATTAGTTTCAACTCCAGCCTCTGCCAAACCCATAACTAATCTCACTCAATTCCAACTTCTGCCAAACCAAGGAGCACCACCATTACCAGCACATACAAAATCACCAACTTCTCCTTTCACAACATCCATCCTCTTCACCTTGACATCTTCTTCACTCCAAACATTTTCTCCAAACAAACACCTCGCCAATAATCACTCCACGAACAGAACTGCCACCTACAACTGGAACTGCCTGCATCTCAACCATCTATAAGCATTCTCCGCCTTAAAACAGTACCTCATTCAAGCACAGCTATGACGCCCCACTCCGAGACCCATATTTGCAAAGAGTATTATTAGATAACGCCATCTGCTAATACGGAGAATTGAGCCAGATAGGAGCGACCATCTATAGCCTTGCTTTAAATATCTATTGAATACATCGACAATTGCCATACCAAGCGGATCGATATATCCAACAAATACTTAAAACCAAATCATATGTGGCTGGAGGATCTATCAGAACAGAATATAACAACTCAAATGTAATATACATCACATAACAGTAGATCATCACATACACATATACAAATACATAACAGAGTACACGAAATGATACATGTCAAGTGGTATAGCAAACCACAATATACAGGCGAGTCCAAAAGAATACATATCAGAGTTACAACCAAAAAGGGCTACATAAAAAGCTATGACAAAAAGGAGCTAGTGGAATAGTCCATGCGGAAGCAAAATATGCTAAGTCCAAATGTACCTAACCTGAAACATCTCGGTCTGACCCGAGCATAAAATACACGGGTCAGTCTAGCTAAACAAATCAGTTAGATAAACTGAACAATAATGAACCTGTAAGGTGATAAAGAACAACAAATATCTCTAAAAGAGATAACTCAATCATCAAACAAAAAATGAATCATAACAAGCCTCATATCATTGGCAACTCAAATAAACAAAGGATATGAATATCCCAAATCAAGCCAAAATGCAAATAACACATACCAATGAAGGTACACAAGTTCCGCAAGGTAACCGCTATGTTTATCGTGTGGTTCAAAGAACCTAAACTGAAGGGCGATACACCAGGGAATATAATATCAATGAAACAAAAGAAAACAATGCACGCGCTCAGTACTATATAAACAAGGATCCATAAGCCTGAAGGCTCCAAACCCGAAGGCACAAACCCAAAGGCAACATACCCAAAGGCAACAAAGCCGAAGGTACAAACACGATGGCAACATACCCGAAGGCAACATACCCGAAGGCAACAAACCCGAAGGTACAAACCCGAAGGCAACAAACGTGAAGATACAAACCCGAAGGCAACATACCCGAAGGCAACAAACTGTAGTGGTGATGGTCCGGAGGCCCAGTTCTGGACACCACTAACTGGAAATATGTGCCATAAACTCCTCGGTAGGAACCCGAAAAATGTTAACGTGAGTCCCACACCACACGCTCGCACTAAATGGTTTACTATCTGTTATTCAATTTCACACTCAAAGCAGTACAAAGTTACCTCATCTCATAGGTAAACCAGACCCGAAGGTCAAAATGTTCAAACGAATAAATTAGGAATTAACTGAAAAGATGAACGCACGTGTTTTATCTAATCATTTAATTTTCCTCCCTCTTCGCTCCAAGTGCAAAATTGTGAGTGTGCGTTTTAAATAAAAATTATAAATTGGAAAAACGAGCTTTTAATACAATTTCAAAATACCATTTTATCAAACCTGTGTATGAAATCAAAAAGGAATCATCAAAGTCAGAAAAGTGATAACAACTAATTGGAATCAACAAGAATCGTTTAAATTTGGAAACCAAGCGAAATAGGAAAAAATGGACAAAAACAACTAGGTCAGTCTACTGACTGCAAATGGCCAGTCGACTGAACCAGAAACTTGGAATTTCCATTTCCTGCAATCAGTCGACTAATTACAGAGGCCAGTCGACTGATTTTAGTAACAAAGACTCCTAGCCTCTGTAAGCAGTCCCAGGGACGATCATTTGTTACAGCCAATCGACTGGTTGCAGCGATCAGTCAACTGACTGACATTGGGGCTATTTTTCAGCCTATCAAATGAAGAGAAAACTCTTCCAAAATGCAACCGAACGAGCAATGGCACTAGGGATTTATGCCAATCGACAACCCTTCCCTATTGGCTCTTTTACACACCTCCAAAAACCTGATCAAAACATCAAAGCTAAGATTTTTAGAGTTTTTGACTTCAAAACACCTAAAAATTGAAATCTTCACCAAATCAATTCAAACCAAAAGCAAATGAACATAAATGAGTGTTAGGAGTTCATACCTTACATCAATGATATCAAGAGAAGTAGATGTGAGTTCATAACTCACCTTTTTAACTCAAAAACCAAGGTGAGAAGCTCAATTGCAAAGAAAAGAACAACCACTCTTCACTTCTACTCTACAAGCTTCAATCTAAGATCAAAACAATATTTCCTAAATTTAGGTTTAGGAATTTTTGAAACTGAAGAGAGAAAGAGTTGAAAAAGAAGAAGAGAGGGCTTAGTAAAGCTTCTCTTTGATTTTGGAGCAAGAATTCGAGTTTGCAAGAGGAAACTTGGGCTTGGAATTTCTATTTCCCATTCTCCTCCCCCATTTTCAGTTTAGTCTGAGTTTTAGCAAATGAATTGAGTGAATGGAGAGGAGAGGGGGTGTAACAACCCTGGTTTGGAGATTACCGGTATACATTAAATTATAAAGAAGTTATAATTTAATATTGTAAATTAAAATATAATTCAAAATTTTAAATTGTTTATTTGGAATAAACAATGAATTTTGTAAATAAAATGAGAAAAATAATTTTGGAACTTTATTTTGTTTATTTGGGTATAAATATAGGATTAAATATTGATAGGATAAGTATTTGGTTTAAATAAATGGAAATATTGGGTATTTATTTGTTTGGAGCTAATAAGTTAATTAGATGATGTATTTCAATGTTAAATTGTTGAAATAAATCTAAAGAAATGAAAATATAGTTTTAAGAACTTCATTTTGTGAATTTGAGTAGGAAATAACCAAATTGCAATTTTATTTGGGTAAATATGATCATATTGGAAAACATTGTCAATATGAGTTATTTATTGAATTTAAAATGTGAAATATGAAGATAATATGTGTTTTATTAGAATGAAAGATGAAATGTGGTTTGACAATATTATTTTGATCATGTAAAAGCAAAAGAATGATTTATTACCATTTATTTGACAAAGAGAATAAATTTTGAACAAATTATGCTTTTAAAACGGTGTTTTTACACTAAATTGTGAAATATTGTCTAAAATATGGTTTTATATGTAAAAAATAAATTTTTGTTGTTAAAATAAGTTTTACTTTGCTGCAAGTTCAAAACAAATTATTGTATGCATTTTATTTTACTTGAAAATGAGTGGTTATATGCATATAGTGTTAAATTAAGTGGAAATATATATACATAACTATGTTTGTTTTTTTTTTTTCTAAGTGTTCTATTTGGGCTTAAAGGGTTTGGATGGGATCCAAAGCCCATTCTCTAGATCTTTCTGGTGAGAAGAGAAGAGTACGTATCTTCTTCTTCCTCCTAAATCATTCTTACAGTAAAAATTAAAACAATGGCCTCCACTTAGCTCTTCATAGAGTAGCATCAAAAATTAGTGAAATCAAAGGGGGTAATAGCAAATCAAAATTAAATACAGGTAATCAATATCAAAATCTCAAATTTATGTTATCAATTCTCTGATTAAGGATAGATATTGTTGTAACTTTCTATTCTCTATTTGCATGTTTGTTCCCCCTTCTTCTATAGGTTTTTAGCTCCAAATCAAGACTAAAGCTTCCAAATTGCTCTTTAATTTGCTGTATATTTGCTGCAAACAAACCCTAAGGTGAGTAATCTCACTCACGCTAGCTATAAACAATCTTTCTTATTTATATTTGGTGTGAATTGGATGTTTGGAGCTTTAAAAATCATGTTTTGATCATCGTTTGTGCCCATCCAAAAATTGAATTCTGTTCATAATTGTAGCTGAAACGAAATTGATCATAACTCACTCAATTTTTTACCAAATTTGAAGATCTTGGTCATTCTGGAAAGCTTAGAAACTAAGCTACAATTTCTCTTTTATTCATTTTGCCTAATTTCGAAATTTTCTATGCTAAAATTGCAATTGTTTGTCGCTGACCTGCAAATGTATAAGTTCAGGGTCAGTTTGATGTTTTTAGTAATTTGGTCGTAACTTTCTTGTTTTTAATCGAAATTTAAAAATTTTTGAAGTTCTTGAAACCTTATGATCTAGGCTATAACTTTGATGTTTTGAGATTTTTGAAATTTTGAAGTTTTATTGATGAAAATCGTGCTTGTTTGTTGCTGTCCCGAGAGCAAATCGACAGCAACAACAATCACATGCTCGAGTAATGTTTTATTCATAACTAATTCGTTTCTTAACCAAATTGAATAAATTTTAATGTTCTGGAAACCTAAGACATAGGGCTACAAGTTTGATGTTTTGAGATCTTTGAAATTTTGAAGTTTTATTATTCAAAATCGTGCTTGTTTGTTGCTGTCCCGAGAGCAAATTGACAGCAACAACAATTACAGGCCCGAGTAATGTTTTGTGCATAACTATTTCGTTTCTTAACCAAATTGAATAATTTTGGATGTTCTGGAAACCTAAGACATAGGGCTACAAGGTTGATGTTTTGAATTTTTTGAAATTTTGATGTTTCCCTGGTCGAAATCAGACTTGTTTATTGCTGTCCTGAGAGCTAATCAACAGTAACAATAATCATCGACCTTAGAATTGTATCAACTCATTTATGCCTTCATTCTCGTCCGGTTTTGATATTATTTTTTTGAGATATTTTGAGAGTTATGATGCCTATCAATAGGCTTGCTATATTTGGAAAATTTTAAATCCAAATTTAAATGGAATTGAATTGATTTTGGGTTAAGTTTAAATTGAATTCGTATTGAATTCAAATTATCGGTTTTGAGATATCCCTCTTAGTTTTCATTGCTTTCGAGAACGGTTTTCACTAAACCATTTTTGAAAACATTTCAAATTATTATTACATAGTATTTTTTAAAAATTATTTTTCTAAATAAAGATAGATTTATTTCCTATAATAAAGGAATTTCAAATATTGGTTTTAATGATCGTTTTCGGAAAATCGTTTTAAATTTATGTTTTCTCTAATAAAATTATTTTATAAATAAAATTACTTATTTTTATGAATTTCGGACGTACAAGAAAGACAATTAAACGGTAAAGTAAAACATGTGGTATGGGACACATGGATTTGCTTTATCGCTTAATATCGGACTTATACGATCGAAACCCTTTTGATGAACTATTTGAGATGATTTAAGAGGTTATTAAATTTTAAGTAGATTATATGGTCCGAGAACTCCAATTTAGGAGTACATTCGATGAAGGACCATTTTAAGATGTGTTTCTTAATCGCTGATGAGATGAGGCGATCAAGACGAAAATTTTCCGTTTGGAGAATTAGGATTAGAAATAACCATCATGATATTGTTTTACTTACCGATGAGACGAGGTAAGTCTATTTATGAAGTATTAATGAAGTTAAGATGTTTATGATGATTTATGAAGTTAAGATAGTTATGATGATTTTTACTTGTCGATGAAATGAGACAAGTCACGATGGAACCATTACTCGTCGATGAGAAGAGATGAGTATGGTATTATATTAACTCGCCGATTAGAAGAGGCAGAGTGAGTTTTATGATGGTTCTGATGTTTTATGATGTTTTCTAATGTGGAACCAACTAACGATTAGTAAAACATTAGGGGAGAACGTATAGTATGGGATATACGTTCTCGCCTTTTGGGTTCCTATTCGAATAGTTGAGACACATTCAAGATGTTACTAGTACTAGACCGAGTACGATTGGAGTCACCACGATGATCATGATGTTATTACCCAACTCCAATCACCATGATGTTTTTACTCGGATTTGTGACTGGGTGTCATCAAGATGTTCCGACTAGTCAATCACGATGTTATGATGTTATGTGACCCCAAGTCATCACGATGTATGGTACCAAATTACTAGTACTAGTCAAGATGTAAAGCACGTGCTGTTTTCCATGAAGTTTAGATGTTTCGTTTTCACTGTTTTGATGATGATGCTTTATTATAGCCTTATGTAAGAAAAGGGCTTATTTATATACATGGTTTTATGGTAATTTCGAATATGATGTTTTGGATTCTTTCCGGGCTCTATCAAGATGGATTTGAGACATTATATATATTTATACCAATGAGATAAGGTATAAATTTTGGTAATGCTTTTATGATGAGTGTTGATAATAGATTTAAGATAGATTTATATTTATACCAATGATATGAGGTATAAATGATTATGGAAATTCCTTTATAATGAGCTTAATGATGGATTTGTGATGTATTTATATTTATACCGATGAGATGAGGTATAATAATTAAGAAGTTTCTATTAGATGGGTTTTATTTATGATGGATTCTTAAAGTTTAATTATCTTATGAAGATTTACTTTATGGTCCACATCCTCACCCATTTCATTCGATTATATATATATATATATATATATATATATATATATTTAGATAAACCATGTCTATCTAATATACATATTGTATTCCTCTATGCAATCATGATGAACCATTGATGTATCACTCTAGAGATAACTTGATGACCTATATCATTCCATTGGTAATGATGGAATGGTTTTCCCCTTATTTCTTATCATCACCCTTACTAATCATAAGTTCTAGCTAGCCTGACCCGTGTGTTTTCACTCGGGTCAGACCGGGTTGTTTCAGGTGTCATCTATTGGGCTTAGCTTGAAGTTGATGTTGGATATCAGCTCTTCTTTCTCTTGAGTAGTTTATTTCTTCCGCATACTCTGGTGTTTTTACATTTGATTCGATGTTTATGGTGTGGTCGTGTACCACCTTTATTGTATTCATATTGTATTGTACTAAACATGTATCAGTGTATATGTATATATATGATGTGGGTTACTGTTCTGTGATGTGATTTACATTCAGTTATTGTATTTTGTTCTGATAGATCCGTTAGCCACCTATAGTTTTGGATTAAGCATTTACTGGGTATGTCGATCCACTTGAGTTGAAAAAAAAGTATAATGCATTTATCGACGTATTCAATAGATGTTTAAGATAAAATTATAGATGGTCGCCCTTAACTAGCCCTATTCTCTGCTTTAGTAGACAGAATTACTTGTTAATTCTCTTTGCTAAGGTGGGTCTCGGGGTGGGGCGTTACAGCTTGGTATCAGAGCCGTGGTCAGAACAAAGTAGAATAAACACAGAACAGTACGTATATCATGATACGTCGAAGTACAATACGAGTGAATCACTGTCCTTTATTCGAGCTTGTTTCCGAATGGTGCTTCGATTCTTTTCGAATATTGGGATATGTTGAGATGGAATATGTCTAGGAATATATATTGTATTCCGTAGTATTCCATAATTGAGTTTGATGTTATCTTATCATATGAATAATCTTATTTGGGATTATTCTATTCTTATTTTTGTCGATGCGAGTGAGTTCGTATCGATGAAGCTTATTGATTCCTTTGAGTATCCTTGTTGTGTTCCTTTGAAAGTCGTGAATCGTATTGAGGGGATCCACAACGATTGGCTCGTTGTAAGCATTCTGAGATTTTTATTTGATGTTGCTTTTGTGAGTATTTGTTTGTTACTCACAATCTTGAGATGCATTTGATTTGAGATGGATTGACTTATTTGATATTAAGTCCAATCCTTTGTTTTATATGATCCTATTGTTTAGGCTTTCTATTTTGATTGGTTTGTTACTTCTGCCACATTGGAATGTTAATGATGATTCCAAAGTTTCTGAATTCACTGTTGAGTATCGAGATGTTGATGACATATCTCGAATTCCAGTCAAGGTGACTTTGTTGAGTTTTGATGAGTCCGTTTGGGTTTGATATCCAATCGGGCAATCGAGGGTTAAATTAACCTCATTCCTGGCTGTTACCCTTCGGTTATCCTTCCATGAGGACATCTACTAAGGAATGGGTGAGTTTCTAGATTGTTCGTGTTTGATTGAGTGTATCATTCAATTTCTTTGAGATATCCTTTTCGGGTACTCAATTGGTGTTATTCTTTGTAGCATTACTTTGTTTGAAGTAATGATTTATTATTTGAGTGCTTCTTTTCCTTCGAGATGAATAACTTGCTTATCCTGTATCTTGATGTCTTTTAAGAGTGGCTCATGACATCTTAAGATTGATGAACACTCTATCTCCTTCTATTGATTTTAAGAATCGAGTATTCTGGGAATATCTCGATGCATTTTCTTAATGTTCTTTGGTTTGAGTTTTAAAGCTATATATATATGAGTTTTAAAAAGAGAAATTGGAGTTTTGAGATACAAAAAAAAAAAAAAAGAAAAAAAAAAGAATATTTTGAGAATATATTTACATGAGTAGTACTTATTTTATAGAGATAATTTGAGAGTGTTGGGTTGTCCATCGAGTAGTTAAGAGTTCTAGTCGATGCGCCTGATCAACGTTATCGATAGGAATCTCCTAAATGCTATGATGAGGCAATCAGACATGATGGTTTACGTTTTTAAAGATTGAGATTCTGAAAATAATACTTTGAGATAAAGTATAAAACTTATTTTTGAATGGTAATTGCAGCCATTGATTTTTAGAGACGAGTCATAGAGTGGCGAGGCAGTTTTGATCATTCGGTCAACTCTGCAGCCAACAGATATATCTATTTATTAGAGGTTCAATGGCAAGGCAATGTCATTTATTTATTTATTTACTTTGAAATTATAAAGAGGAGAATATGTGAGAATATTCTTAAGCTATACTTTATTGAAAGTATATTTTGAGATTTTAGAATCTATATTATATACATTGGATGTTTTAAGAAAAGAGTTATAAGAGGATTTGAAGATTGTTTTTAAACAATTTAAGTGGTTTAATAAAAAGAGTAAAGAGAATTTAAACCCTTAATTTATTGTGAAGAAAAAAATATTATTATGGATTTACAAAATTCTTTGAAAATTAATTTTGAAGTAAGAGAAGAAATTTGGACTTTACCTTGAGTTTTATATTTCTTACTAAGCAACATAGTAAAGAGTTTGAAGATTTTCAAATATTGAAAATTGAGATCTAAAAGATGGCGAGAAAAAAAAAATCTAAATATCTTAGATTGAAAAGTAATTTGAGCTTATATTCTTGTTCTTGAGTTCACACTATTCTTGTGCTATTGACGACGACATGCATTTTCATGGTCATTCGAGTTTGGTGGCCTTGTAAGAAGTCATTTTGTGAGTTATTCATCTTGTCTATTATGTTTATCTTGTTGTGAGGATGTTCTTTTGGTATTATTATGCTGAAAATCTTGTTGATGATCTTCTTTATTGCTTAGAGTTCGGATTTGAGTGAGTTTGATCCCAACTCTATTCATTGAGCTTTGAGTAATCAATCATTTTCAATTGATTATTGGTTGAGCATCTTATTGACTTTTGATTCAAAGATGGGAGATCTTCGAAATTCTTGCGTGTTGCTTGGAAAATTCGATGGTTTGCTAATAACTATTTTAGCATACGATGGGCCATTGAATTAACCAAGTGAGTTTTTCCTTGTTTCTTTCTACCGTTCGATATTAAGAGTATGAATGGGTTGGAATTCGAGCTTATCTTTATCCTTCGATGATTGTATCTTTTATGTTGTTTACAGATCTTTTTCTAGAAAATTGCGGGGACGCAATTTTTGTAGGGGGAGAGTCTGTAACAACCCTGGTTTGGAGATTACCGGTATACATTAAATTATAAAGAAGTTATAATTTAATATTGTAAATTAAAATATAATTCAAAATTTTAAATTGTTTATTTGGAATAAACAATGAATTTTGTAAATAAAATGAGAAAAATAATTTTGGAACTTTATTTTGTTTATTTGGGTATAAATATAGGATTAAATATTGATAGGATAAGTATTTGGTTTAAATAAATGGAAATATTGGGTATTTATTTGTTTGGAGCTAATAAGTTAATTAGATGATGTATTTCAATGTTAAATTGTTGAAATAAATCTAAAGAAATGAAAATATAGTTTTAAGAACTTCATTTTGTGAATTTGAGTAGGAAATAACCAAATTGCAATTTTATTTGGGTAAATATGATCATATTGGAAAACATTGTCAATATGAGTTATTTATTGAATTTAAAATGTGAAATATGAAGATAATATGTGTTTTATTAAAATGAAAGATGAAATGTGGTTTGACAATATTATTTTGATCATGTAAAAGCAAAAGAATGATTTATTACCATTTATTTGACAAAGAGAATAAATTTTGAACAAATTATGCTTTTAAAACGGTGTTTTTACACTAAATTGTGAAATATTGTCTAAAATATGGTTTTATATGTAAAAAATAAATTTTTGTTGTTAAAATAAGTTTTACTTTGCTGCAAGTTCAAAACAAATTATTGTATGCATTTTATTTTACTTGAAAATGAGTGGTTATATGCATATAGTGTTAAATTAAGTGGAAATATATATACATAACTATGTTTTTTTTTTTTTTTCTCTAAGTGTTCTATTTGGGCTTAAAGGGTTTGGATGGGATCCAAAGCCCATTCTCTAGATCTTTCTGGTGAGAAGAGAAGAGTACGTATCTTCTTCTTCCTCCTAAATCATTCTTACAGTAAAAATTAAAACAATGGCCTCCACTTAGCTCTTCATAGAGTAGCATCAAAAATTAGTGAAATCAAAGGGGGTAATAGCAAATCAAAATTAAATACAGGTAATCAATATCAAAATCTCAAATTTATGTTATCAATTCTCTGATTAAGGATAGATATTGTTGTAACTTTCTATTCTCTATTTGCATGTTTGTTCCCCCTTCTTCTATAGGTTTTTAGCTCCAAATCAAGACTAAAGCTTCCAAATTGCTCTTTAATTTGCTGTATATTTGCTGCAAACAAACCCTAAGGTGAGTAATCTCACTCACGCTAGCTATAAACAATCTTTCTTATTTATATTTGGTGTGAATTGGATGTTTGGAGCTTTAAAAATCATGTTTTGATCATCGTTTGTGCCCATCCAAAAATTGAATTCTGTTCATAATTGTAGCTGAAACGAAATTGATCATAACTCACTCAATTTTTTACCAAATTTGAAGATCTTGGTCATTCTGGAAAGCTTAGAAACTAAGCTACAATTTCTCTTTTATTCATTTTGCCTAATTTTGAAATTTTCTATGCTAAAATTGCAATTGTTTGTCGCTGACCTGCAAATGTATAAGTTCAGGGTCAGTTTGATGTTTTTAGTAATTTGGTCGTAACTTTCTTGTTTTTAATCGAAATTTAAAAATTTTTGAAGTTCTTGAAACCTTATGATCTAGGCTATAACTTTGATGTTTTGAGATTTTTGAAATTTTGAAGTTTTATTGATGAAAATCGTGCCTGTTTGTTGCTGTCCCGAGAGCAAATCGACAGCAACAACAATCACATGCTCGAGTAATGTTTTATTCATAACTAATTCGTTTCTTAACCAAATTGAATAAATTTTAATGTTCTGGAAACCTAAGACATAGGGCTACAAGTTTGATGTTTTGAGATCTTTGAAATTTTGAAGTTTTATTATTCAAAATCGTGCTTGTTTGTTGCTGTCCCGAGAGCAAATTGACAGCAACAACAATTACAGGCCCGAGTAATGTTTTGTGCATAACTATTTCGTTTCTTAACCAAATTGAATAATTTTGGATGTTCTGGAAACCTAAGACATAGGGCTACAAGGTTGATGTTTTGAATTTTTTGAAATTTTGATGTTTCCCTGGTCGAAATCAGACTTGTTTATTGCTGTCCTGAGAGCTAATCAACAGTAACAATAATCATCGACCTTAGAATTGTATCAACTCATTTATGCCTTCATTCTCGTCCGGTTTTGATATTATTTTTTTGAGATATTTTGAGAGTTATGATGCCTATCAATAGGCTTGCTATATTTGGAAAATTTTAAATCCAAATTTAAATGGAATTGAATTGATTTTGGGTTAAGTTTAAATTGAATTCGTATTGAATTCAAATTATCGGTTTTGAGATATCCCTCTTAGTTTTCATTGCTTTCGAGAACGGTTTTCACTAAACCATTTTTGAAAACATTTCAAATTATTATTACATAGTATTTTTTAAAAATTATTTTTCTAAATAAAGATAGATTTATTTCCTATAATAAAGGAATTTCAAATATTGGTTTTAATGATCGTTTTCGGAAAATCGTTTTAAATTTATGTTTTCTCTAATAAAATTATTTTATAAATAAAATTACTTATTTTTATGAATTTCGGACGTACAAGAAAGACAATTAAACGGTAAAGTAAAACATGTGGTATGGGACACATGGATTTGCTTTATCGCTTAATATCGGACTTATACGATCGAAACCCTTTTGATGAACTATTTGAGATGATTTAAGAGGTTATTAAATTTTAAGTAGATTATATGGTCCGAGAACTCCAATTTAGGAGTACATTCGATGAAGGACCATTTTAAGATGTGTTTCTTAATCGCTGATGAGATGAGGCGATCAAGACGAAAATTTTCCGTTTGGAGAATTAGGATTAGAAATAACCATCATGATATTGTTTTACTTACCGATGAGACGAGGTAAGTCTATTTATGAAGTATTAATGAAGTTAAGATGTTTATGATGATTTATGAAGTTAAGATAGTTATGATGATTTTTACTTGTCGATGAAATGAGACAAGTCACGATGGAACCATTACTCGTCGATGAGAAGAGATGAGTATGGTATTATATTAACTCGCCGATTAGAAGAGGCAGAGTGAGTTTTATGATGGTTCTGATGTTTTATGATGTTTTCTAATGTGGAACCAACTAACGATTAGTAAAACATTAGGGGAGAACGTATAGTATGGGATATACGTTCTCGCCTTTTGGGTTCCTATTCGAATAGTTGAGACACATTCAAGATGTTACTAGTACTAGACCGAGTACGATTGGAGTCACCACGATGATCATGATGTTATTACCCAACTCCAATCACCATGATGTTTTTACTCGGATTTGTGACTGGGTGTCATCAAGATGTTCCGACTAGTCAATCACGATGTTATGATGTTATGTGACCCCAAGTCATCACGATGTATGGTACCAAATTACTAGTACTAGTCAAGATGTAAAGCACGTGCTGTTTTCCATGAAGTTTAGATGTTTCGTTTTCACTGTTTTGATGATGATGCTTTATTATAGCCTTATGTAAGAAAAGGGCTTATTTATATACATGGTTTTATGGTGATTTCGAATATGATGTTTTGGATTCTTTCCGGGCTCTATCAAGATGGATTTGAGACATTATATATATTTATACCAATGAGATAAGGTATAAATTTTGGTAATGCTTTTATGATGAGTGTTGATAATAGATTTAAGATAGATTTATATTTATACCAATGATATGAGGTATAAATGATTATGGAAATTCCTTTATAATGAGCTTAATGATGGATTTGTGATGTATTTATATTTATACCGATGAGATGAGGTATAATAATTAAGAAGTTTCTATTAGATGGGTTTTATTTATGATGGATTCTTAAAGTTTAATTATCTTATGAAGATTTACTTTATGGTCCACATCCTCACCCATTTCATTCGATTATATATATATATATATATATATATATATATATATTTAGATAAACCATGTCTATCTAATATACATATTGTATTCCTCTATGCAATCATGATGAACCATTGATGTATCACTCTAGAGATAACTTGATGACCTATATCATTCCATTGGTAATGATGGAATGGTTTTCCCCTTATTTCTTATCATCACCCTTACTAATCATAAGTTCTAGCTAGCCTGACCCGTGTGTTTTCACTCGGGTCAGACCGGGTTGTTTCAGGTGTCATCTATTGGGCTTAGCTTGAAGTTGATGTTGGATATCAGCTCTTCTTTCTCTTGAGTAGTTTATTTCTTCCGCATACTCTGGTGTTTTTACATTTGATTCGATGTTTATGGTGTGGTCGTGTACCACCTTTATTGTATTCATATTGTATTGTACTAAACATGTATCAGTGTATATGTATATATATGATGTGGGTTACTGTTCTGTGATGTGATTTACATTCAGTTATTGTATTTTGTTCTGATAGATCCGTTAGCCACCTATAGTTTTGGATTAAGCATTTACTGGGTATGTCGATCCACTTGAGTTGAAAAAAAAGTATAATGCATTTATCGACGTATTCAATAGATGTTTAAGATAAAATTATAGATGGTCGCCCTTAACTAGCCCTATTCTCTGCTTTAGTAGACAGAATTACTTGTTAATTCTCTTTGCTAAGGTGGGTCTCGGGGTGGGGCGTTACAGGGGGCTGAGTTGGGGTATAGGATGAGTTGGGTGAAACCCAAACCCAAAACCCACTTAGCAAATAGCAAAATTCGACTTACTTCAAACATATCGAGTTTATAATCAAAAAGACCGCAAACACCATTTTGAACTCAATGGAAATGGTTCGAGTCCCAATTCGACAGTTTGGAAAATGTGGCATTTTGGACCCAAAAATCCGACTAACGACGTTATATTTAAATAAAACATTTAAATAGATAATCGTAAAATATGAGGGTTATTACAACTGCTATCTGCCAATACACACTGCAACCAATCTCTACACATACTACACATCACGACAGTGCCAAAGCTAAGGATATAAGGTGACTAAAAGCCTAAAAGAGTAGGTATTGAACTCAACTACGTGCCAAATCCATACACACAGAAGAGAACCAAAATTTCATAGGCATCAGACAAGTTCATTTGCCACTTAATATCCAGACATTTCTATATGTCAATGTTGCCTGGTCGTGTACGATCAACACTGTAACGACCCGAAAATTTCGATCCCGAAAATTCCTAATAGTTAGGCAAAGAAGAAAAGAGAAAGAAGAAGAAACAGAAGAAAGACACAGAAACCTCACATTCGCAGCGGATCAAAATATAATATCGCATAAATAAGAGTTTTACAAAGAAGAACTATATCAGTATACTCACATTTTTAAACATCAGAGTTACAACCAATACACAACACTGGACAGTTTAAAACAACATGTCCTAGATATACAACAATATATCACAGTGGAAACACTACATACGTACCTACCGTCCAGCTCGCCTCCTGAGCTCCAGAATGTCCTTACTTGAAAATCTGTAATACTCGGTCTGACCTGAGCATTACATCAAAGTAACACCCGGGTCAGGCTGGAAACCAGCGTGAGCAACCCATCTAACATGAAACTACTAATGCAATATACTTATTTTAAACCCGAGGTAACTCGTATCAATTTGACAAATTCACAATTTGTTAATGACAACATTTATTTCACACACCAATCTCTAAGTACCAAAAACTAGATTAATTAGTCTAATTTACTTAAATCATTCCATTCCAGCCTATTGATTTCACATATCAAATCTATATAGAATTTTACAGAGATTACAAATCGATGTGGGTTAGGGTACCTACTGATACCCGACTCCGGTTTCTTCGAATTCCATACCATCTAAACCCAAGTTTATTCGAGTAAATACAGTAAATTTTTTAATACAGGGTGTCACCTTTACACATCAATCCATCACATTATCACTATTCAATCCAAAAATCTAATATTACAAAAAATTTCATATCACATAGCATCACAATCAGATACCAAGGATAACCAATAATCTAATATCATTCAATAATTCATAAGAAAGATTTGTTAGTTATACCATTCTAATTAATTTAAATAAATTAAATTAATTACCTCAATCACCCTTTTTCTGCTTGCTTAATTATAAACAAATCAATTAATCATCCTTTAATTATCATCTAAACTAATCATCCTTGATTAATTATCATTTAGTAATTAGCCCTTTATTAATTACACAATTAAATTATCCTCAAACCAATCACATTAATTAACCTTTAATTACCATTATAATTAATTATTTATAATTAATTACTTTAACCCTCAATTAATTACATTAATTAATTATTCTATAATCAATTCCTTTGACTTATTATTTATTAATTAATCTCATTCATTAATTAACCAACCCTTTAATTATTTCACTAATTACATTAATTAATGATCCTCTAATTACTTTCCTTAACTAATTATTCTCCAAAGTAATTAATCTTTAATTAATTGCCTTATTAATTAACTTTAATTATTCACATTCGGTCATTGTCCACCCTTTAATTTCTTACATTAATTCAGTAACCGCTTAATTAATTAATTCTTTAATTAATTACATTTAGTAATTGCCCATTAATTACTTACACTAAGTAATTACACTTTATTAATTTAAGAAATTATACTGAATCAATTTCATAAGTGATAGTCTTTTATTAATTAAATTAATTATCTTAAACTAATAACATTAATTTAATTATCTCATAATTCCAAATGACCTTTAAATTTCATTTATTAAATACCCATTAATTATTTAATTAATCCTATAATTAATTTCATTAATTAACTAACTTCAATTAATCACTATCATAAATAAATCCATGATAAATACTTTTCTTAGGAAACTAAAACATTTTAAAACCTTTAAACTTTAAAACTTTTCATATTTGATTTTATATATTTTGAAATTCTGGGAACAATTCCGCTATCTTTAAAAAAAACTGGTTACTTGTTTAAACCTGGAACCATATTTCTAGATTCTTAAAAAAATTGGAAACAAAGACATCTCGAGCCAAAACACACTCATCCACTTTGAGTCATACTCACAACATCACGAGATCATTCCAAGCCGATCCTTCTTTCCAAAAACCAAACAACCCAAACACATCAACATGTATGTGCACGTGCACTGGCGAACATCGCCACTCCGACCAACTACGATGGTTCCCACACCTCGCCGATGAACTCTACTGACCTTCTGATCATCCAGATCAGTGAAAAAGTGAGCAAAATAAAATTGAACCCAACGTTCCAAAATCTGGAAATAATCCCAACCGGAAATCCTACCATCGCCGATGAACTTCGCCACGAGAAATCTCACCGGTCACACCGAAGCTCCTCCTCGACTTCCAGCTTCACTTCTCATCATCACGATCGAGTCCAATCCTTTGTTAATGATGAATGAAACTAAGTAACTTCAACTACCAAAACCCACCACTAAAACACTACTTCGCCAATCTCCCACCACCATGGCCAATAATAATATCCAACTTCATTTTTCCTAAGATCCCTAATCCATTGGCCACCTCCAGCCCAAAATTCGTCGCAAAACTCGACGCCAATCATTAGCAATCGATAAATATGTCGAAACCAATTGTCCATGAATATCCCAACAATTATCTTACTAAAAAGTATGATTTTCATCTTAATAATCATATTATCCAGTGCTGATTTAAGTTATATAATTGAAAAAATAAATCATAATACTTGATTTTATCCGTATTTAAGGCTTTTAGAGTAATCTTTCCCTTTCTAGAAATTTTAAAACTTAATTTATCTTATTTAAATTCTAAAAACTAAATTGTGTTTAAATCATTTAGCTTTTGTTTGAAACACAAGCTTATCAGTCATTGGTTTTGGAAATTTTGAATCTTAATTAGATTTTTACCCTGTAAATTTTAAAACAGACATGATCAAACCAGACCAAACATGCACGGTTCAACACAAACATATATTTAGAGATTTGCTTATATATATATATACATGCAATACAAACATAATCATCGAAATACACATGTAACATCATTTATTTCCTTAAGTGTAACATCCCGAAATTTCCGATCTAGAAAATTCCATATAGTTGGGAAGAAAGAAGAAAGGGATAGAAAAAGAAGAAGAAGAAACATCAACATCTCTCATTCGCAGCGCATAAAATATAATAATGAATAATAACATTTTACAAAGAGTACTATATTTTTCGATTTCTTTTAAATACATCAAAGTTACACATACTCAAACACTGGACATATACCAATCAATATGTCTCAGATGTACAACAATATAATACAGTGGAAATACTCTATACGTTATTGCCATCCGGCTCACCACCGGAACTCCAGAACGTCCTTACTTGAAAATCTGTAATACTCGGTCTGACCCGAGCATTATATCAAAGTAATACCCAGGTCAGGCTGGAAACCAACATGAGTAAACCCATCTAACATGGAATACAAAAGTATACAACTCATATAAACCCGGGTAACTTAAATCAATTTTCACTTCACTAGTTGTTATATACATCACTTATTTCACACATCATTTTCTAAGTGCCAGAACTTAGATTATATGGTCCAATTAACTTAAATCATTCCATTACAACCTATTGATTCCACATATCAATCTATAAAGAATCGAAGCGGTTTCGGGTATTAACTAATGCCCGACTCCGGTCTCTTCGAATTCAGCTCATCATAACACATGTTATTCAAGTGAAATGCAATTCAACTTTAAATAAAAGATGTCACCCTTTTTACTCAGCAATTCATCATGATAGATAATCACATTATCATTGTCCACCCAAACACATCATATCACGTACCATTTCATATCAGGGGTATCAATCAATTCAGGGCATTTAATCATCATTTACTCATACATAAGCAAGATAAATCAATCACACCATCTCGAATAAATCCATTTATCCATAATTGAATTAAAACAATCACCTTTAAGTCCTGCTTATTAATTAATTACAACCCAATTGATACACCATCCCATATCTTAATCCTCCTTGATTAATTAAGATTATCATCATTATCTAATTACTTCCATTAAGTAATTATACCTAACCACATTCCATGAATGCTTATCCTTAATTAATTAGTTAAACTTAATTAGTTGTATAATAAACTTCAGTTAACGCTCTTCATTAACAATTCTTTAATTACTTCTCTATAGTAGTTAAATTTAGAGTAACCATAATTAATTACAAATTAAGTATCCTTGATTAACTAATCTTAAACCTTAACTGATTCGTATCAAAATAATTTGATCTACTTAATTTATTACTTAAGGATTAACCATTTTATTCTGCTTAGTTAATCACTAATAATCGACTTATTAAATTTTATTAATTATTACTTAATTACTCACTTAATTAATTAATCCTTAATTATTAATTAATAACCTAAATTATCCATTTATTAATCACCAATTGTTTAATTAATCATTAATTACAAATTAATTAACCATTTAATCCTGGATTAATTACTTGAGTTAACTTCTATTAATTAGCTTTAAGTAGTTAATTAAAACCTTAAGTTCAAATTGATTAAACACATAATTATAAATCTTTAATTATAAATTTATTTAATCTTCAAACTGCTTTGTTAATTACCATTATAAAACTGATTTACATTCTAAATCAATTTATACTTTAAGTTAATTAATTGTCTTACATTTGCAAATCTTTCTTTTAATAAATTTTAAATCAAATCTTAACTTAACACTAACCAAAATTATTTATTTCATTAATATTAAACTTTGTATAACAAAGTGCTTAAAAGTATTTAGGTAAATCCCCAAGAAAATGGAAACCGAGGCTAACACTATGTTTACCCGAGTAAAACTCGTGTCTTCCCCTATCCTTTCCCGAGTCCCCTCTCTTCTCACCTTACTTCATCTTCTACTTATCCTCCTCTTCATATTTTTTTATAAAAACTTTAAGTTATTAACTGCAGTTTTCTAAACACTTACGCGCGCCATCATGTTCTACTCGAAGCAATTTGATCCCCAAATATTCTCGTGCAACAACTCGCGACAAACACAACACCAAAATCAGACCCCCAATCGCCACCGTGCACGGTGGTTCGCCAACGTTCTGGCGAACCCCTACACCTCTGGCAGGTCACGAAATTACCCCGCATTCAAAATCAAAAACCAACTCGATACGAAAGGCTCGAAATCAAAATGCACCCATCAGCTCAAACCAGTAAGCTCGAACACCCAAAAGAAAAATGCCTCGACCCTCGAACGCTGATCACTAGTGACAACGACGCTTCGCCCACATCATGGTCATAACCTCCTCTACCATCTCCTCGAAACTCGTACGGCTCAATCCATTCACCGCGGCAAAATCAACGAATTACAGAACGCAAAAAAAAACTCGAACCAAAACCCTATTTTCGGTTCGACTCAACAAATCTTACATTAGAAAATTTTTCTATCATTTTTCCATATATTCGAGAATCCTCAAACTAGCCATACAACAAATTTCAACATTTATGATTTGTTAAACTAACAGAAATTGACAAGAATGCATGTTTAATTCATCCACGAACTGAACCGTGTATATTGATCTAAAAATCATCATTTTTATTTAAAAATCTTGATTTTGTATGTTTATTCAAGATATGAAATCAAATTAAGAAATTAAAATATTTGAATTTTACACATTGATCTCCCTTCTACTGTAAATTGAATATACAGTGTTTAAGTTACCCTATCCACCTTCAAACATCCTTCCAGGCCATGATTCCGGTTTAAACAAGTTTATTTATCTTAAATTCCTAAGTTTAAATATTTGTATAAAGAAGTATTTAAAATTTTATCTTCTTTCTTTGCGCAATAGCTTGAAATATTGAAGAACATGACAAAGTACAGCTTCCAGTAAACAGAATCATTACAGATCCTCTTATTAACAATATATAGCTTTCCATGAACTAATTATCATGATTATATTTTCAAGGAATGTATGTTTACTCACCTAAATACTTTTGAATCCGAAAACAAAGGTTGTTGAAGAGCTGAAATTTGAATCCCTGAAAATCAACTCTGCCTTGATTGAATTTGCTTGAGTTTGTAAATACGGATGTTTATATTTTTCTTTTTTTCTTTTCAAGTTAGCTAAGTTATGAAATGAAATAAAAATAAGATGATGTTTATATATATAGGAAATAGGTTTGGACAGTATAGGTTATAACTGGTTCAGCTTTACTTGTTTGGATCATATTAGATTTTGTGCTTTAGTTACTGTAAATTGAAGTGATCTTGCCTATTTCGGCTGAAAGATTTTCTGGCAATCGAATTGACAAATGTTGTGGTAATTAAAAACATATGTCTTCATATTAGTTTACACATAATTATGGTTTCTGATATTTATATTTGTGTACAAAGATATTTTGTATATTATGAATAGCATGTCTCCTTTTGCATACATGATTTACACAGCAAACTTGTTATTATTTTCTTTTTCCTTCTTTGTTTCTTTGCATTGTACATATGTATTTACACAGTAACATCTTTCCTAAACTTAACTTATATATTTGGGTAAAATTATTACAGTTATTGTTAACATAACTTCTTAGTTTTATTTTCTATTTGTAATTAAATTTCCAAACATTGATTTATAACATATACTTGTATTTATATATTTTATATTTATGTTTATATCTTATATTCATAAGTTTACTTATATCTTATACTTATATTTTATATTGATGGAATAAAATGGATTTTTAAATAATTAATGATAGAATTTGATTCGATTTCAAACATTATTATCTGTATATATTTTTACCAAATGCTAACAAGAGAAAGCATTTTAATTCAATTATATAAGATAAATTTTATTATAAATATTATTAAGAGATTTAATTTAAATTTACAAATCAAATTTCCTTTTGAAAAATACAAATCTATATAAACAAAAGGCAAATATTTCCAAATATTCTATTCACTCTAAAATGGTCAGTTTACATTTTATTTAATTGGATTAAATATTTATTAAAATAATGTGGCCAAAATTCTGGGTCGTCACATTCCTCCCCCATTTGAATCTTTTCGTCCTCGAAAAGGAACAAAGCCAAATTTATTAAAATGCTTAAAATCAAATAAACTTCCTTTGATCATTTTTCTAAACTACTTTTAAAAAAAATCTATATAATATTTTTAAAATATTTTTTATACAAATACTTTTATAACTTCTCCACACACGACTTTCGCTGTCAAAATGAAACTTCTCCACTCCTACATAGGTCGCAGTCTACCGATGTAAAATTAAACGTAGACTATTGGATCTCAGCGGCACACACTACGTTCGCTATGTTACCATAGGTTGCAGTCTACCGCTATAAAATCAAACGCAGACTGTTGGCTCTCAGCAACACACACGACCTTCGCTATGTTACCATAGGTCACAGTCTACCGATATAAAATCAAACGTAGACTATTGGCTCTCAGCAACACACACGACTTTTGCTATGGTATACTCTACTTACGATCCCCAAGAACTAGTTTTGTCCGAACTCCTTACAGGATCAACTTCAGTTCCCCACTTGGGGCTCAAGGCAGCACCACTCGATGGCACTCCAGAGAAGTTCATTTTAAAGGAGCGCCTTTTTCCCCAGAGCCATCATCAATACACTTTATACTATACACATATAGTATCTTTCAAATCATACACCTAGTATGATCTCATATAAGGCTCCTTTACACAAAATCAATTATCCCAAAATCGATAATTCTCAAACTCGGCTTTCCAAATTCCAATACTGATTTTACCCAAAAATCAAAAGCCTTTCCAAATTCAAAGGTTCCCAAAACCTTTTTCCAAAATCCTCATAAGATCCTTTATATATACATAAATATATATATATATATACATATATATGTACAATTTTTATAAAGCTTTGGATCATTTCAATCTTGTATAAAATCCATTTTATACTTCAAACACTTTCAAAATCCATTTTCTTCTGGCTATAGATTCAACAAGGGGAGATTTATCTTATATAACAAAGATATATAGCTTTGTTTATTCAAAATCAACATTCAAATTTGATAGCTCTTTCCAATATCAATTTCATTCAGATCCGTATGATGTACACATATCATCCGTACGCAATACCAATCTGATCGCTCGCTCGATCACATAATTTCACTTTCAAACTAGTATCGTCCACCCGACTTCCTAGTGCGGATTAGATCTGGTTTCTTGATCAGAAACCATCATTCTCCTTGCATAGCCATAACTATGATAGAGAACCTCTAGAACCAATCAACAATCCATATCCAGGCTCGTCGTCGAAAATCGAGTGAAAAATCCCAACTCGGATCGATATAACTATCTCGAAATTCTATGCTGGAATCTGGATCAAATCACTATGCGAATAAAATAATATACGTACATCCTACGTATTTAACTTTGTTGATTATTAGCCAAATCAATTTCCTTTCCATTCACATTCACTTAAATTTTCATTCACTTATTCACATTTGCCTTAATCCCTATTTGGATTATCACTTCAATTCTTATCTCAGTTGGGTATTTAAATCAATAACAGTTTGAACTCCGACTAGTGTATAGTTAGAAAATAGCTTTAAAAATTTAAAAATAGATAAGTAGTTGAAAAATAATTATTAGTTTGCAAAATAGCTATTAAATAGTTCGAAAATAGTTAAATACCTTCAGACATTTTTAGATAATTGCAAAATAGTTGTAAAATAGTAATTACTTATAAAACAGTCGAAAAATAGTAATTAGTTTATAAAACAATTACAAAATAGTTAAATAACTCCAAAAGTAGTTATAAAATAAGTATAAGATAGTTTAGGCTTTAATAAGAAAGGTTGTATATATAATAAATAACTTGGAAAAATAGATTTGTACTAAAACAATTTATTTTAAAAAAAATAGTCTAGAGTCAAACTGTTCAATTCCCAATCCCCATTCCCATCGATTCAATTTAAATTTCCACCCCATTTAAATTAACCCGATTCCAATTTTAAATAACTGCAATTTCCATTAGACTTGGTTTATTCCCAATTCAAGTTGAATTAATTCTCAATTTCTTTCCAACTTCAAAACAAATTCCATTTGATTTTTTACTTATTCAACATTATTACAGTTCCAAATTATTCAAATAAATTTGGACTAATTTCAAATTATTCCAATCAATTTTGGACTATTATCAATTGAACCCGCTTCAATTTCAAATTATTTCAATTTAATCCAATCCAAATTTCCCATTTAATTTTTTCAAACTTGTACACCTTCAATCTCAAATCCAATTAATTCAAATCAGATTCAATTTGAACTAATTCAATTTCAATCTCAATTTTAAACCATCTCGAATTATATAAATTCGGGTTAAATTCTCTAAATGTTGATTTAACCCCTTAAATCAAATTAATCTTTATTTATTTTTGTTTTTATATTAAATCAACCATCCGAATCTTTATACAATTTAGTTCTGAGTCCAATTTTCAAAATTCCATTGTAAATTATCTTTATACTTATTTCAAAGTTCAAATAAGAATTCGAAACAATTTTTATCTTAAACATTTAATTTATTACCCAAATTTTATCTTCCAGTTTTGAAACCATTTCGTAAACAAGTTTAATTTACAAATTAAATCATTCAGATTTTCAGTTCAAAGTAATTCCATATCCTTAATTTCAAATTTACATTAGATTTCTATTTTATCTCAATAATGGATATATTACCACACTTCACTTCTCATTCTTTTAAACAAATCCAATTTGCATTTTAAAGATTTTTAATAACAATAGGATGATATCATCTAATTTATTTAAAAACATCCATCCATTTTTAATTTCTAGATCTCAAAGCCATTTTGAGATCACACAAACTCTCCATAGAAATTAACCATTTACCTTCCAACTCAAATCCAATTTCATCTTGAAATTTCCAATTCAGGTTGCTTGTTAACTTATTTAACTTTTCTAAAGTTAAATTCAATTTACTTAATCCAATCAACGTCGTTCAATCTTTAAACTTCACATCAACAATCTTTCCACTTATTAAGTTCAAAACTTATCACTTTGGGTATCACGTATCATTCCAAATTTAAAACTCAACATTTAGATTTTATTCAAACTATTATTAATTTATGTATATTCCTCATATATACATATTATTTCCTTTACAAACGAGGTCATCCTTAAATTTTAAACCACTTTTGTTTTTTAACTCAAATCAAATTTTCAAACAACCCATTGTTTGCAACAAGTCTCTTTTGTTCAAATAATACTTATGTATTATTTCTCTTAGCACTTTGAAACAAGTTTCAAATTTCTGGACCTAGATTTAAAATTTCATAATTTAGGTATTTTCAATTTCAATTTATAAGTCATATTTTACCTAAATGCTTACTTCTTAAAAACATTTCATTTCAGTTACTCATTAATACACATCTTATTATTAAACACACAACAATCATTTATGATAATAACCAAGATTATCATATCTAAAACCATCCATTATCATCTTATTCTGAAATACTTCTCCAATTTAAGATTTCAATTTTAGTTTGAATCCATTTGAAACTTATCTTTATTTAATTTCAGCATGGTTGTATTATATTACTTCTTAATTTAATTCTAATAATTCAACAGGCAATTTCCTTAATATTTATTAGAGTGAAATATTGCTTTATATATCAAAATATAATCTTATATGAAATCATATAAAATCTTTATATAAGAAAACAACAACTACGCTCTCTTATATATATATACTCAACTCATTCTAGGGTACTATTGACCATATCCTTAGTGAGTACACCCACCAGAGCCAAGGTTCTCGCTTAACATTCAGCTCTGATACCAAATGTAACATCCCGAAAATTCCGATCCCGAAAATTCTAAATAGTTAGGAAGAAAGAAGAAAGAGATAGAAAAAGAAGAAGAAGAAACATCAACATCTCTCATTCGCAGCGGATAAAATATAATAATGAATAATAACAGTTTACAAAGAATACTATATCTGTCGATTTCATTTAAATACATCAAAGTTACACACATACTCAAACACTAGACATATACCAATCAACATGTCTCAGATGTACAACAATATAATACAGCGGAAATACTCTATACGTTATTGCCATCTACCTCGCCTCCTGAACTCTAGAACATCCTTACCTGAAAATCTGTAATACTCGGTCTGACCTGAGCATTACATCAAAGTAACACCCGGGTCAGGCTGGAAACCAACGTGAGTAAACCCATCTAACATGGAATACACAAAGTATACAACTCATATAAACCTGGGTAACTTATATCAATTTTCACTTTACAAGTTGTTAAAGATATCACTTATTTCACACATCAATTTCTAAGTGCCAGAACTCAGAATATATGGTCCAATTAACTTAAATCATTCCATTACAACCTATTGATTCCACATATCAATCCATAAAGAATTGAAGTGGTTTCGGGTATTTAATAATACCCGACTCCGGTCTCTTCGAATTCAGTTCATCATAACACATGTTATTCAAGTGAAATCAATTCAACTTTAAATAAAAGATGTCACCCTTTTTACTCAGCAATTCATCATTGATAGATAATCACATTATCATTGCCTACCCAAACACATCATATCACGTACCATTTCATATCAGGGGTATCAATCAATTCAGGGCATTTACTCATCATTTAATAATACATAAGCAAGGTAAATCAATCACACCATCTCGAATAAATCTAATTAGCCATAATTGAATTAAAACAATCACCTTCAAGTCCTGCTTATTAATTAATTACAACCCATAATCATTCATCTTAGTTAATCCCCCTTGATTAATTAAGATTATATTCATTATCTAATTACTTCCATTGAGTAATTATACCTAACCAGATTCCATGAATACTTAATCTTATCTAATTAGTTAAACTTAATTAGTTGTGTAATAAACTTCAGTTAACGCTCTTCATTAATAATTCTTTAATTACTTCTTTATAGTAGTTAAATTTAGAGTAACCATAATTAATTTCAAATTAATTATCCTTGATTAACTAATATTAAACCTTAAGGATAATAATTTGATCTACTTAATTTATAACTTAAGGATAAACCATTTTATTCTACTTAATTAATCACTAATTAATTGACTTATTAAATTTATTAACTATTACTTAATTACTCACTTAATTGATTAATTCTTAATTATTAATTAATAACCTAAATTATCTATTATTAATCACTAATTATTTCATTAATTACCAATTGATTAACCATTTAATCCTGGATTAATTACTAAAGTTAACTTCTATTAATTAACATTAAGTAGTTAATTAAATCCTTAAGTTCAAATTGATTAAACACATAATTATCAATCTTTAATTATAAATTTATTTAATCTTCAAACTGCTTAATTAATTACCATTATAAAATTGATTTACATTCTAAATCAATTTATACTTTAAGTTAATTAATTATCTTACATTTTCAAATCTTTCTTTTAATAAGTTTTAAATCAAATCTTAACTTAACACTAGCTAACATTATTTATTTAATTAATATTAAACTTCGTATAACAAAATGCTTAAAAGTATTTAGGAAAGTTCCCAAGAAAATGGAACCCGAGGCAAACACAATGTTTACCCGAGTAAAACTCGCGTCTTCCCCTATCCTTTCCCGAGTCCCCTCTCTTCTCACCTTACTTCTTCTTCTACTTATCCTCCTCTTGATTTTTTTCTAAAAACATTAAGTTATTAACTGCAGTATTCTAAACACTCACGCGTGCCATCATGTTCTACTCGAAGCAATTTGATCCCTAAATAGTCTCGTGCAACAACTCACGACAACCACAACACCAAAATCAGACCCCCAATCGCCACTATAACGACCCGTAAAATTCAACGATTTAAATGAGTTAAATTAATAAGGTTTTTGTTAAATTTAGAAGGAAAAAAAAATCTTATAAATTTACATTGAAACGAATGTCAGAAATTAGAGGAAACAATTGAAATTTAAGTTTACAATTTAAAAATTTATATTGCAATTAATTGGAAATAATGTAAATTTAATAGAAACGTAAGTATATTTATAGGGCAGTTAAAAAAATTGAAGCCAAGTAAATAAATTTATGGAGAACATTTAATAGTAATTAATGTATATAGTAGGCAATTGACAATTTATGGATTGTTAAGGTTGCAAAGTTATAATTGAGTGTAAATAGAAATATTTGGTAATTAATTAAAATGTGAAAAATAAATGTAAATGTTATAACTTGGTTATAAAGTTTATATACGAAAGTGGATGAAAATATGAATTAATTTATATACGCATTATTTTATAATGAGATAAAACGTAAATTTATGTAATAAAGATTATGCAGGTTGATAAGTATTCATAATGGTTGGGTTGATGTTAAACGTTACTTTAATGATTGTTATATAAAATCAATATAAGATAACAAATGCAATGATTGTGGTTTAATAATAAAGTGTGAATTGGGAAATGATTGTTTATAGTAATGAATGAAATTCCAATTTGTTGGAATAGAGTAAACGTATACTTGGTAATAAATTTAGTATAGGAAAACGAACTTAAATATTGAATTAGTTAATTCATACATACATACATACATACATACATACATACATACATAGATATATATATATATATATATATATATATAGTAAATGATGGCTGAATAAAAACCAATACTCTGTAAATAACTATAATATTTAATGTTATATTAATAGAAAGGTGGATGGAATTTGTGGATATTAATGCAATAGATACGAATTAAAGAAAATTTATCCAATTGATAATAGAATGAGGACGGTGTATGTAATCAATTTCAACACTTGTCCGTTAGTGATAACTTAAATATAATTTAACGTTAATGGAGTCTAATAAATTAAAACGGGTAATCAATAGAAATTAATCTAGTTAAAGGTTATATTAGTATAAATTAGGGTAAACAA
The DNA here is from genome assembly GCA_030765085.1 of Allium cepa. Taxonomy (NCBI): domain Eukaryota; kingdom Viridiplantae; phylum Streptophyta; class Magnoliopsida; order Asparagales; family Amaryllidaceae; genus Allium; species Allium cepa. The sequence goes on from CM060929.1 coordinate 68,757,258, forward strand.
ATTTATCCTTGTTTATTGAATAATAGGTGATTGGGTAAAAAGGGTTGGACTAAGGAAATTTTATTAATTGGTTTTAAAACCTTAATTAATATGTGAAATAGACAAGATTTCACATTTTAACCATTTATACAAATCTAAGATGTATATAGAAGTATCAATGTAATGAAATGTAAACAAATGTTAAATATAAGATAATGATTGTTGAATAATAAGAATGGGAATCCACATTTATTTATTTAATTGAATTCAATTACGATAATATGATTTATTGCAATTAAATTAAAATTCAATATTTAAAATATTGCCTAAAAAGGAATGTAGATGAAATGTAACGACTATAGATTTTCGCGTTCGAAAATCGACATCCATACTTTACATCGTACTCGAATGCCGCAGATTCGACCATTCAAATCCGAGTCGCCAGAGCTTATAACACAATTAAGTAAACAACATAGCGGAAGAAATAGAATAATACATTAATATACAACATTGATACAATATCTGATACAACAGATGGTACAATAGATATCAATATACATCATAGATATGATACAATAAAATAGCAGCGGAAAAGAAAATATCTAACACCAGCAGCAGAACAAATAACTTTAAGATAGCCTTCAAGGAAGAACTCCAACAGCAGCTCGAACCAATATCACGATACACAAAGACAAGCAAGTCTCGTCCGCATCCAAAGACTGAAACTAGCTCCAGATAATCTACCAACCCTAACTATCTGAAAAACCCAATTCTAGACTACTCGTGTGGAAAATAGTGAGCACCCAGAGTTTAGGAAAGGAACAATAGACTCCGGATCAGTCATGGGACTGGTGTGAGTAAAAAAAACAGTTTATTTTTTTAAAAAACAAACAGCAAGAGAATTTTAAAATAGATTCACAAAGCTTTTTAAAAATGTAACTACTATAAGGCCTCCCGCCACACACACAATTCAAACGCAGAATTGGAGGAGATTTCTCCTTATGATAGTTAAATATGCTTGATACGCAAATTTATTTCATATTATTACTATAAGTGCAAAGTGCAGAATTCTTTTCGAAAGTATGATATAAATCTTAGCTAGCATAGGCATTGCGCACTTATGCCTACGATATCTACCATGTTCAATAGCAGGTTACCGCCACATTCCATGGCAGGTTATACATTTGCAATCGTAAAGGGCTCGTATTGTTTTGATTGGAATTCCAACAAATGGTCGGGCAAAGGAACTTCCCATACCGAAATGGAACGCCTCTGGAGGGATGTCCCCGAGCAACATTTTCAGTTCTCAGCTAACACAATGCCGGCTACCCCCTTCCCGGGGAGTAAGAAACCTGAGATATACCACCCTCGGTCCTTTTGGACCTTTATCCGAGGCCTCGTCTCCAACATCACACAGTAATAAATATAGTGTGTCCACATGAGTAAGTATCTGGGCTCCATACCATGATACTACCCCCTTCCAAAACAAATGGTCATACCCTAGGGAAGCTGCCCCTGAAACCTTACTGCCACGATTCCTGTTTCGACCATTACCGGGTTGTGTGGTTCGACGAAGTCTCTTCTACAAAGCTACGCTTTTTACAAAAGCCACACTTTGATCAACGAATGATCAGCAGCACTCAGCATGCCACATTACCAAATTGGGAATATATCGCTGATAACCTTCAACTACATAACCTCTGAGCTCGTACGTCTCAGAGAAGGGTGTTAATGCTAAGAGAATAAATTCTCCGCCACTAACAGAAATGTATTTGAAAGAAATCTTCTCTTTATCTCAAAATGTAATGTCAGACATACAATCCATACAAGTTTGTTCTGGATTCGAACAAAACCGAAGGCACTTCTAAAGTAGCCCTTGTAATCCGGATAATTCCTAATCACGTCCAGACTTCCCATCACATATGGAGATCTCTATACCAGGGATCGGTCAGTGCAGTGACGATCGATGAGAAACCCTTTCGTTTTCGAAAATATCTGGTCTTCACCACCGGTCTTTAAATGCTATCCATAACGTCGAATCACATATTAGGAATGGTTTATACGACACAAAGGTCCTTTCCCGGCTAAACCGAATAGTGAGCGCAACATTTAAAAACATATGGATATGGGATTTCAGTTAAGTCATAACTTATTAACCAAAACTTTTCTTTCAAATGGTTTAAACCAATTGCCATTTCCAATCTTTTTAAACAAAAAGATTCACTTTACAAAGTTCGCCCGGATTTCACAAAGATTCATTCATAGATTTCAAAACAATTTTCATTTCAATTGGATTAACTCGTTAAATCTTTTAAATCAATGATTTAACTTATAGCTTTCAAACCGTTTCCATAACTTGGAAAATCATTTTCATTTCAACATGAAATCCCTTTAACACAAGTTTGAAGTTTATTTCTCATATGAAAGCTTTTATTATTTGAAAAGAATAGTTTTCGTTTTAGAAAAATCCAATTATATTTGCACGAGATAAAGCCCTTGAATTCTATTCACATTCCCAAATCAATATTTTTAAAAATGGTTTAATTCATATAAACTCATAAAAAAGTTGAACAGCCCTTTTAAACCCTAGTTTCCAAATCATAGAATTCAATTTCAAAAATTTAATTTAAGTTTAAATCAAATTATTTAAATTCCAAAACTTAATCAAGTTATTCAGAATTAAATTTTATCTTGAAATTCCATTTCAAAAGGTTTTCACTTTAAGCCCAGTCAGTTTCCAAAACATTTGAATTCAAATTGTCTATTTAAAAAATCACTTCAAAAATCTGTGACTTAATCGATTTCCTCGTAAAATCCATATTTGTGTGTGTGTATGGTGCGGTCCAAGGGTTTAACACAATAGTGCGACATCATCATCATCACAGATTCACAGATAATATACAGATGTAACATCAATAAATGAAAAAATTATACATAGCTCAATCCACAGAACAAAATATCACAGATCAGATAGGACAATCAATTGAAGGCATCTCATACAATTCAATCATTCATAAGTAAGGTCAAGTTTTCAATGGTCATTTATAAGTAGGATTAATTAATTATTAAATCCTAATTATTTCGATTTATTTCTAATTAAATTGATTACTTATGAATTATTTATCCAATCCTGTTATTAATTACAAATCATTTGATATAATTTAATTTATCGAACACTTTAATTAATTAAATTATTCTTAATTTATCATATTAATTAAATCAACATTTTAAACTAATTTACTAATTAATTAACTTTAAGTAATCAAAATATCCAAAATTAATTACTCTAAGTGATTAATCCTTAATTACTTATGAATTACATTTAAACAGTTTATAACTGATTATCTAAATTAAATAAATCCAATTAATTATTAAAGTTAATCACCTAAATCAATACTTAATGATCCTTAGTTAACTAATAACATTTATTAATCACTTTTAATTTCTAATATAAAATTTATCTAAATCATTGATTAACTATTAACCATTCATTAATTAACTTAAGTAGTTAATAACAAATTTATCAATCACTTAAACATTTATTAATTCAAACTCTAATTACTATTTTAAAGTAATCAGTCTTAATTACTTTCCAAAATAAGTAATCAATATTAATTAGTCATCTTCATTAATATTTTTATAAGTTCTTCTTGAAAACTTTGAAAATCAAATTATTATTAATATAACTTAAATGTTAATAAACTTTATATACTTAATTCAATTTATTACTTAATTAAAATGTTAACAAGGTTTTAAAACACGGTTAAGCATTAACTAAAGTAATTAGAGCTTGTGTTAAAGTTTTAACCTTAATTGTTAAATGCTTATTTGAATTTACAGTGTTTAAACTAATTTAAAACAAGTGCTTAACTTTATTTTGTTTTATAACATTATGTGGCAGTTGTCTCAAACTCGAGAATCTCCTGGTTCCACTCGAGTAATGCTTCGGGTTCCTCATCAATACTCCACGAGGCACTCACCTTTACGCTCGTCTTCTTCTCCTTCTATTTTTTCATTTATTTGTTCCAGTAAGTTTAAGGTTTTAAACAAATTAAAGAGATCAGTAAACACGTTACTTCACTCGAATTCACTCGGCAAAAACCCGAAGCTACCACCACGTCTACTCGAGCACGGCTCGAGACGCACGACCTTCATGCCATTGACACCAAATCCCACCGCCGTGCATGTGTATGGCGGTGCCACGGAGCTCCGGCGAACACTCACGCAAGTCATAAAATACCCACGACTCGAAATCAAAGCTTGATTTGCCAACTGTTCGTCGACGGAAATTCTATCGGTTTAGAAAACCGTCGAACGAATTTGAAGTAAAAATAACCCAAGCTCACGGTGTACGAATGCAGCACGTGGCGAATACGGGTCGATCCACAGGGAATTGTTGATTTAAATTTCCAACTCAATCAAATTATACCAAAGTCGAGAGTGTGTTTAAGCTAGAAAATGAGAAAATGAACTAACTAACAAAAAGAAAAGAAATGCAAATATGAAAGTTAAATGACAATTTAGAGAATATATCCACTCTTTAGATCATGTAGTTCAACACATGAAATCATGATCTCTCTTTTATGGTCATTAGTGTTTTAATTGATGTGTTTATCGTAAGTATGACATATTTGAGCTATTGATTAGCCAACATAAGCCATCAAACTATAACACACTCCTTAAAACACTTACTAACTTTCATGAAACTTGACAAAGAAAATGAAAATGAAATCTATTTTAAGTATGGCCTATTAACTATTGATTAGAAACATAGACCATCAAATTTTAATTTCAAATCACTTTCTTATGCCATAATCATATATTCATGAAGATGCATTTGTGTGAGTGATTGTTTAAGCGTAGCCTATTTGGTGTCAACAATATAGGCTATCAAATTCACCACAAAAACAACAAATAAAACACTTCATTGATCATCATTAAACAAAAAAAGAGAGCATGAATTAACAAATAGTTGGAGCTACATAATTAGAGAGCTTCATTACCCCCTAAATTGAAGGGGTTGAGCCTCTCATATTTTTCATCATATGAACAAATGTAGCAAGCAACATTGAATAAAAAGAAGAGGAAAAAGAGAGCAAAATGAAAGGAAAAATTATTCTACTTGCATAAAAGAGAAGAGATCTACACTACAACAAGAAAGTGAATAAACATGAAAAGGAAAGAGCATGTATTAAATTGCATAAAAAAAGACTACATAAAATAAAAATGGCTAAGTATCCACGAAAAGAGAAAGAGGAGCTTTCATTTTATTTTTGATCTAAATTAAAGAGAAGGAGGCCTAAGAGAGACTAAGAGAAGAGATTTTGATTTATTTTCTAAACTAAAACTAACTAACTAAGAGGAAGAGGGCCACATGAAACATAAGGGTATTTATACAAGTTAGAAACCCTAATGCATATTTTTGGGGAGTACCCAAAATCCCATTGGAGGAAGTGTGGTGGCCAAGTTATCATTAGCTTCAATAATCCCCCACTTAAATGTATATGAAGCTTTAAATGTCTTTTAGCATGTGCATTAGCCTTTAATTTGTACATTAAGGTAGTGGGTAGGTGGGGTCCTCCATGTTCTTCACTTTGAATTATTTCCATCTTCATTCTTTTGTATCTTCTTTGTACATGCATATTCCTTCATGAAACCACTTGTAATTGAGTTTAAATTCCTACAAAATAACATAGAAATTTCCGATTAAATTTTCCCAATTTGATATATGCACAAAAATGACCATTTTGCCCTTGGATGACGATGAAAATGTGACAATTTCAAATAATTTGAATTTTTGTTAAAACTAGTTAAAATACCCAATATGATCATTTATTCAATTTAATACATTAAATATGGTGGTAAAAATATGCATATTTACGTGCACATCAAATACCCCCACACTTATCTTTTTATTTGTCCTCGAATAAAGAAAAACTAAGATAAATCCGTTTTCGTAGGGAGCACGATTACATTGAGCGTATGCAACAAGCCGTTAAACCTCTAGGTGTCCCCAGTAGGACGAGTGTAGTCTCGTGAGGATTTTCAACGGATACTAGCCACAAAATCCAAATGCAGGATGAAAATATTTACAAAATGCAAGATTTATTTATAAAGAGATGAATGCAAGTTTTTGAACATATTTACAAATGAAAGATTTATTTTTAAATTGACACAATAAGTTAAACATAGGTTTTGGTCATATCTTGAGATTTAAGTCATTTACTCGTCTAAATTTCCAATAAAAATCAAGTTATCATAATAAACAGACAATAGTTTAACTCGTTGTTTTGGTTATAACACATTGTAACTATGAAATGGATCCTTAGTTGATTATCAAAGTTTATCAAAGTGGTATTTTCATTTCTTTTCAATAACAAATCAAATCAACTAAGTAAAAGTAATGCTAGGATTTCAATTGCTTGCTCTCTCATTATTTGCAAGAAAAATTATAAAACCTAGCTCAGGTAAACTGAGACCAGATATACCACCCATGCACTGCCTTTTGGGCTTATGTGAGGGGAGTACAGAGCATGGCGATTGCACACACTTTCGTGCATACACCTATCGACCATAGGTGGTTTTTATTATGTTTGTTTTTTGTACATGTGTTCCATACATGCATAACCGTGAGGACTTTAAAGGAGTATGAAAGCACATGATCAAAGATTTCAAGTAATTCACACATGCATAACCGTGAGGACTTTTAAATGAGGGTGAATACTTGGATGGTTTTTTTTTTATTTAAGAGAGAGAGAGTTTTGCAAAATCATCCTAGCACCATTTAACGTAGAAGACAAAAAAAATGTTATATCCTTTACTTTAAATCAACCACTTTTTAAAACAAATATTTTCAATTAGGATGTACTTCATAATTAATACGCATGAATCTTCCTATATACTAGTTAAACCATTATTATATGTAATCAAACTTCATTTTTACTTTTGTTAAGACAAATAAATTTTCAAAAATTTCAATTTAATAAACCAAAACCATATATTTATCCTATAGTGATTCTTTAAAAATAAATCAAAATGCTAAAAAACTTTTGTTTTTTTTGAGTTTTTGGAAGAAAAATTAATCCTAAAAAATCAAGAAGAAGATCAGTATCCCCCACACTTGATTTTAACTGTGTCCCCACAGTCAACCCAAGTGAAAGGAAGGTTTATTATTATTTACATGAAAATGAAATGTTATTACACGACATCAGAAAGTATATTGCCAAAAAGTAAATGAAACGGTCTTCCAAAGAACGATACATTTGTCTCGTCAAGTATACGAGACACAGCTTAAGCACGAAAAACCAATTCGTAAAAGATTCCGAAGTTGATCGTCGATTTGGAAAAACGAATGTCGTTTTATTGAGAACCGTATGAGTTGTTTATTTTTGATGATTTTCGGGGTTGATAAAACAATTGATTGAAATTCAAGTTTATTTTCACCAAATTGAAAGTTAAGCTCATTATCAACAAATTTTTCAAAATTATCGATTTCAAAATTGAAATGGTGATTTAACCCTTCCCTTTCGAAATTTAACAACTCATTTTCGAAAAGTCCAAAAAGTTTATGTTCGTTAAATTCGACTTCCTTTGTTGGATTATCAACAACTTTATCGCGTAAATCGAGTTTAAAGTTCAAAGTTGTCATATTCAAATTTTCAGAAAAAGGAAGATTGAAGTTTAGATCAAGTTTCACACCCTCAAAAGAATTGAAATCCAACTCAATTACCGCATTTTCAACTATTTCATTAAGATTTTCATTTTCAATTTCAAAAGTTGTTATTTGAAAATCGTCGATTTGGGTAGAAGATGGATTATAGCTTGACTCGTCACACATTGGAATTTGATTTTGTTTTTTACGTTGTTTCATATATGTTTCAATCAACAAATCCGTGTGACCATCATAAATTTCATTCATTTGCTCAACAAAATCCAATTTATAGTTATTCACTTGAAAATTCTCGATTTGGATTTGCTGAGAACAAAAATTATCAATTGCATTGAAATTGAGATTATTTCCATTACCAAAATTATTTGAAAAGTTATTTCCACTTTCGTTTTGATTTTGAAATTCATTTTGAAGTTTGAAATTGAGTTGGCATGGGTTATAATCGAAGTCGTTTTAATTTTGAATTGAATTCTAATTTTGAAATTCTTGACTAGAGTTATTACACAAATATGAATTATACAAATCATTTATCTCTTGATTTTGTTGTGTAGAGATTTCAAGTAAAGATGAAATGCTATTTTCAAGATTTGAGGGTTGATCATCATTTTGAAAAGTTTGTTGTCTAATATTCGAATCGTTTAAAGAATAGTTGTCATTAAAATATCCATACGAATTTGAAGTGAAATCATATGGATTATATTGATTTTCACAACTATTGTAAAATTCAAGTGAATATGGAAATTCGGGCATTTTCAAGGATGTCTTTGGTTTTTTTATATAAAGGAAAAATATTTACAAATAAAATTTATTTTTCAAAAGGGAAATTGATTTTTGTTTTTTTCTTTGCTTTCGAAAATGTTTTATAATTTTTTTTTGGATTTTGGATTTCTATATTTTTTTTTTGATTTTTGAAATTCCAAAGAAAAGGATTTAAAAATTTAAAAGGAAACGAAATATTTACAATTTTTTTAGCTTTGGATTTTGAAATTTTTTTGTTTTTTTTAAATATGCATGAACTAATGCAACTAAATGAATGCAAGGGCCTAATTACGAATTATTTATCCTAAGTTAACACAAAATTATATATTCACAAGTTATCTTAGATAAACAAGATAGTTCTCAGCCAGGTAACAGACAGGATTCATCGGTGCACCACGAATCACCAAAGCAATGCAGCCGAAGGTTTAAGTACCTTCAGAGAAACAATTCAATATAATATTTAAGAATCACCGTAATATTTATAACTGATTATTGCTCTGCCGTAGCCTAGACACCAAGAATTTAAATTGTTCAAAGAAGACAAATTGTTAATATGCAATTAAGTGTTATCGTTGTCTAACCGTTATTATTAACAAATTCTAAGATGAAATACAAAGCAGAAATTAAACGTGTACTAACAATGCAACTAAGAATGAATTTGTTTTTTTTTTTTTGAAATTCAGTTATGCAAATGCAAACAACTAACAATGCAAAACTAATAAAACAATAGATAAGCAAGCAAGCAGTTTTTTTTGGCATGCAAAGAGAATCAATTATTTTTGGCAGCAGTTCCTATCCTTCTGAAATTATGCTTTGGCAACCTGAAATAAAAACAAAATATATACAAGGATTTTTTAACAAAGAGAACAAATGAAATTCAGAACAAATAAAACTAAAACAGTTGAAAACAGAACTAGAACAAAGAATTCTTTTTTTTTCTTTTTCTGGATGCGTGGAACAGAGAAAAAAATTTATTGAAACAAACTAAGAAAACAAAATAAATAACAATTTTAAAACTACTTCCACAAAACAATTTGTTTTTTTAACTCGGGTTTTAATACTAACTAAACCCGGCCCAAGTAGCCCACAACAGATTTACACGCGAATCACCAAAAACTTCTCGATTAAAACCAAAAACAAAAAAACTTCTCAATTGAAAGACTTGTTCGCTTCTCGGTTTAAGAAAAAATTGAAAGCACATTCGAAGAAACGACAACGGTGGCTATTGAGTTCATCGCAGTTCGAAGATTGATTTCACGTTCGAAGGAGCTCTGATACCACGATCGATCTGGGTTGTTGAATCGGGGAGATGGTCGTGGATTCACGATGTGGTCTGGTTTTGGGTATTCAGGCGATTTGGGAGATTGGTGTTCGAGATCGAGGGTTGGTTGTTGTTGCGATTAGCGATGGATCGAGTTGCTGGCCGTAGGTTTGTGATATGGTGTAGCAGTTTTGGAGGTAAGTGAGGTTAATTTACGACTTGTTTAGGGAAGACGATGGATTGAAGTGGAAAATGGGTGGATGGGAGAATAGGTGCGTAGTTGAAGTTCGATTGGGTGATTGGGTGATGAAGGTGATCTGTTGGAAGTCGCAAGTACACTGTTGAGGCATAGAAGTGGTTAGGGGTTTGTGGTGCAAGGGTAGTGGCAGCAGCAAGATACGGTTGAGACGACTGTGATATGAATGTTGATGGTTGGCTGGAGGCAATTTCGTGGTGGGCCTAGAGGTAGTGAGTATGGTGGAGTGTTTGCTGTTGTGACAGAAGTGTCAGTCAGGTGATGTTGAATGCAATAGTTTTGTAGATGATGATAACGACAGAAGTGTGGGCAAGATGATGACTGATATGTATGGAGCGGTGATGAATATGCTGGATGGATGGATTTGATAGTGAACTGGTGATGGATTGATGATAGCAGTAAGTCGTTGACAGGGAAGTTGTAGGCTGGAAGTTGAAGTTTAAGGTGGTGGCAAATTGTGAATGTTGTTTGTATTGTAGAGGATGGTTGCAGTATATGTATGGTTGTGGTTGGTAAGAAGCTTATTGGAGAGGAAGTTGTTGAAATGTAGAAGTGGTTTGAAAGTGGTGGTTTGAGTGAAGTTCAGATGGTTAGAGCGTTGAACCGTGGTGATCAGGGTGGTGTGCAGCAGTAACAGGAAGTGGAAATGATGATGTAGAATGGATATTGATGATGATGGCGTGCCTTGTAATCAGCTGATGATTGGTGGATGAAGTTGCTGTTATGGTAGAGGATGGTAGTGGCAGAAAATTTGATACCAGAGTGTTTATAAAAGAAGAAACGACGGATGGTAAATGCAGTTTTTTTTTAGCAACAGTTGTAAGTCGTGGAGTTGTAGGGATGGCAGAAATGTTGGCCTGTAGAGATGATAGAGTAGTTGGAAGTGCTTGTAGGGGATGGATTGATTTATGATTATGGAGGAGGATGGTGGCGCAATGGTAACAGGCCGTTCAGGATTGTTGTATTGTTGTGGGGATGGTGACGTAAGCAACGGGTAGTAGTGATGTTTGAAGAGGTGTGATACTTGTATGGTGGATTTAAAGTTGTGTAGTACAGGCTGCTTGATGGGGAGAAAAATGCACAGGCAGGAGCAGTTTGTGGTTGGTCGAAGGCCGGGATGTGGACTGTAGAAGAATGGATGGTGAAGGGGAGTCGTGAAGGTGTGACAGTGAAGTGTTGAAGCAAGATGGTGGTTGCAAGAAGGTGGGGTAGCTGCTGTCTGCACTGGTATGTGCACAGATGTGCAAAACAGAGGAACAGAGAGGGGAAATAAAAACAGAATTTGTAACAGAAAACAGAAGTTGTTTTTAAAATTGTAACATAAATTATAGCAGAAAACAGAAATGCAATGAACAGTTTTTTCTTTTTTTTTTGAATTGTGATTTTGTATTTTTTTTTTGATATGCAAATGAAAAGAAAACAAGAACAACACATACAAAAATACACAAACACACAAATTTTTTTTACAAGGAAAATGCAAACACACACAAAATAAAAGGCACACAAAAATCAAAAAAAGAAAAATAATCCGAAGAATAAAAATTTAAAATCAAAACAACTTCCCGGCAACGGCGCCAAAAACATGTTCGTCGACGAAAATTCTATCGGTTTAGAAAACCATCGAACGAATTTGAGTTAAAAATAACCGCAAGTGCACGGTGTACGAATGTAGCACGTGGCGAATACGGGTCGATCCACAGGGAACTGTTCATTTAAATTTCCTACTCAATCAAATTATACCAAAGCCGAGAGTGTGTTTAAGCTAGAAAATGAGTAAATGAACTAACTAACAAAAAGAAAAGAAATGCAAATATGAAAGTTAAATGACAATTTAGAGAATAAATCCACTCTCTAGATCATGTAGTTCAACACATGAAATCATGATCTCTCTTTTATGGTCATTAGTGTTTTAATTGATGTGTTTATGATAAGTATGTCATATTTGAGCTATTGATTAGCCAACATAAGCCATCAAACTATAACGCACTCCTTAAAACACTTACTAAATTTCATGAAACTTGACAAAGAAAATGAAAATGAAATCTATTTTAAGTATGGCCTATTAACTATTGATTAGAAACATAGACCATCAAATTTTAATTTCAAATCACCTTCTTATGCCGTAATCATATATTCATGAGGAGGCATTTGTGTTGATGATTGTTTAAGCATAGTCTATTTGGTGTCAATAATATAGGCTATCAAATTCAACACAAAAACAACAAATAAAACACTTCATTGATCATCATTAAACACAAAAAGAGAGCATGAATTAACAAATAGTTGGAGCTACATAATTAGAGAGCTTCATTACCCCCTAAATTGAAGGGGTTTAGCCTCTCATATTTGTCATCATATGAACAAATGTAGCAAGCAACATTAAATAAAAAGAAGAGGAAAAAGAGAGCAAAATGAAAGGAAAAATTATTCTACTTGCATAAAAGAGAAGAGATCTACACTACAACATGAAAGCAAATGAACATGAAAAGGAAAGAGCATGTATTAAATTGCATAAAAAAAATACTACACAAAATAAAAATGGCTAAGTAGCCATGAAAAGAGAAAGAGGAGCTTTCATTTTATTTTTGATCTAAACTAAAGAGAAGGAGGCCTAAGAGAGACAAAGAGAAGAGATTTTGATTTATTTTCTAAACTAAAACTAACTAACTAAGAGAAAGAGGGCTACGTGAAACATAAGGGGTATTTATACAAGTTAGAAACCATAATGCATATTTTTGAGGAGTACCCAAAATGCCCTTGGAGGAAGTGTGGTGGCCGAGTTATCATTAGCTTCAATAATCCCCCACTTAAATGTACATGAAGCTTTAAATGTCTTTTAGCATGTGCATTAGCCTTTAATTTCTACATTAAGGTAGTGGGTAGGTGGGGTCCTCCATGTTCTTCACTTTGAATTATTTCCATCTTCATTCTTTTGTATCTTCTTTGTACATGCATATTCCTTCATGAAACCAGTTGTAATTGAGTTTAAATTCCTTTAAAATTATACAGAAATTTCCGATTAAATTTCCTCTTTTTGATACATGCGCAAAAATGACCATTTTGCCCTTGGATGACGATGAAAATGTGACAATTTCAAATAATTTGAATTTTGGTTAAAACAAGTTAAAATACCCAATATGATTATTTATTCAATTTAAATAGATTAAATATGGTGGTAAAAATATGCATATTTACGTGCACATCACCAACAGAAAATAGAATTTGAAAATTAGCCTACAGTTCAAAACCTGTAGGTCAAACCACACTAAAAAACCTCTTCGCCACCATTGCAGACACCACCAGAGTCGCCTATATTGCGGCCATACGACGACAATACGAAATTCTACCAACCTCCAAAAATTCGTGCAACTCAGTCATGTTTGGATAACGAACACCCCTCTTCTACGGACATGAACAAAACATGAACTTAAGACTTAATTTGAATTCGTCCTCTTAATTCTCATAATAGAAAATTTATCTGATAATTTTCTCAAAATCGCCAATGTTCACACTTGCTTCAACACAATTTTCAACTTTTATAATTGATTCAATGATTCAAAAATGGGAAAAATGCAATTTCGGTTCACCTACAAACTGCTCATTAACCCCCATCTAAAAATTATGATTTTAACTTTAAAAATCATATTAAAGTATAAGGATTCAGATTATATACTTGAATCTCTAAATCGCATAGTCGAATTTTATCCAAGATTGACTTTTGCATTGTAAAATCAAATTTATTCATACTGTATATTCTTTTGTTTCCTTGAAACTATTTATAAATTATAGTTCACAATTAAAAATACACATGTTTTGTTTAGAAATCAAAGTCTAACAATGATCAAGTGATTTAATACTATGGATTTTTGACCCAGCCTGATGTTTTGAAACAAGAAACAGAGATGGTTCAACATATACAGGCATTCACACAAAAAAAAATTATGCATAGAGGAAATTACATGTATATATACATATATACAAAACAACTTCTGTGACGCCCCACCTCTATACCCACGCTAGCCAAGAACACTACTGTGAATGCTGTCAACTAGCACGGAGAATAAGGCTGTTGAGGAGCGACCATCTGCATAATTGCTTTGTGCGAGTACCGATATGACGGATAAAAATATAACTTTTCATCTCAAGAGGAAATCCGACATACCGACACAAACTCAAAGCTACTACACAGTGGCTATAATTTCTTCGGAAACAAATATAGAAATAAACATAACATAAATCAGTCATAGACAATTCATATCACAAAGGCGGAAATAGATAAGAATATTACACATGAAAGTGTACATCAGAGTAGTGGTCTAAAAAGATCCACATATCACAAAAGAAATAGTTACATGAACTACACAAAAGAATAAGTATACATTATGGAGTCTATATCTCAAGTGTATACAACAAAATAAACTACTAATCTAAGTAGTTTGCCAAAAGCAAGAGAAATCAATACCAAGAGAGAAGTCAAGCAGAAGCACCTGTAACATCTCGGTCTGACCCGAGTATTATTTAATAAGAAAATAATAAACGGATCAGTCTAGCTATAAATATCAGATGAAGTGATATATAATAAGAGATATGACTAAACGCATAATAATCACAATGCCAAGCTGTGATATATATATATATATATATATATATATATATATATATACTTAGTTGATAATCATCAAGAGATTAGTCAATGTCACCAAATCTACACAAGAATCAAAGAAACGTCATACTCCTTATTTCGTTCACCATACCATAAATATTGACGATAATATCAATGTCATTCACAAAAGTCAATGACACACAAATTCCAGAAGACTACACAAGAAATCCAGAAATCACTAAAGTCAATGACACACAAATTCACCAATGCACAAATATTGATAAAACTTATCAATGGAAATCACGAAAATTGGTGAAACACAAATTCTAGGAATCTAAACAAGAAGTCCAGAAATCACAAAGGGGGGGCGGCCTATCACAAACGGGAGCATAAAGCCCACCAACACGTGTATCACAAACGGAACGCTAATTCCATGGTTGCTAACCATCACAAATTGAGCCGAAGCTCCACAAACGGCCCGAAGACCATGGGTTGCTACCCCATCACAAATTGAGTCGAAACTCCACAAAACGGGGTGTAGTCTCCCTCGCAGACAAAGAGACATCGCACATTGCTAGTCTAAATCACAAAGATGATCGTCCTGATCAGCGAGAAGCGTCGATTACACTAAGCTAGTAAATATATGAGTTTAGCTTCATGTCCCATAAACGCTTGCTTAACTTAAATATTTACGAACAAACTGTAAATCTCCACTAGAAAATTGTCACAAGAGGTTCAATCGAACAAGTCCAAGAATTAACCGACAAAGTAAACGCAAGCGTTTCATACCACTTGTTTTACTAAGCCGTTTAATTAGATTTCTCATACGAGTGAGGTAAAGGTTTGAATATACTAATAGATTGGAAAACGGTTTTATAAACGAATTTGGTATTACAATAGTATTGAAATCGTTTGAGGGAAGAGTTTTGATATTTACTACTAGTATAGAAAACCTTTATATTTTTAAAGTGACAAATCACGAAGAAGATTGTAAGAACAATCAATCACAAAAATTCACATACGAAGACGTGAATAAAATCCAACGAAATCGATAAAGGATCCATCGAAATGGATATTCAAAAATCCCTAAAAAGAGTCATCAAAGTCATGATAGATGATAACAACAAATATGATTATCACGAATCGATTTAAATTGTAATTTCAATCCAAAAAGGCAAGTTGGACTCAAACAGCAGGTTCAGTCGACTGAACAGAGTTTTCAGTCGACTGACCCTGTACCTAGAAATTTTCCAGGTTCAGGAAACTTTCTGTTTCCAGGTTTAGTCGACTGTGCAGAGATTTTCAGTCGACTGAATCATGCCTGAAAACTCTCGGGTTTCAGGTTCAGTCGACTGAACAGAGTTTTCAGTCGACTGAATCATGCCTGGGCTATTTTTCAGCCTTATTCAAATGAAGAGCAAACTCTTCCAAAATGCAACCGGACGAACATTGGCTCTAAGGGTTTATGCCAATCGGCAACCCGGCCATATATGCTCCTCGGTGCATCACCAAAAACATGATCAAACATCCATAAAAGGATTTCACACAAATTTGACTTAAAAACCCAAAAATTGGAGTATTGACAAAATCAATCCAAAACAAGAGCAAATGCACATAAAGAAGTGTTAGGAATTCATACCCAACAATCAAAGATAATTATAGTCATAGATGTGAGATAAAAATCTCACCTTTGCACTAAAATTTATGAAGATGAAGCTTGAAAGCAAAGGGGAATCAACCACTCTTCAAATCCAACTCTAGAAGCTTGAATCTAAGCTAAAAAGAAGAACATTTCCTAAGTTAGGTTTAGGAAATTTCTGAAATTCAAAGAGAGAATGAGTTGGAGAAGAAGAAGAGGAAGCTTACCAATGGGTTCTCATGAACTTTAGAGCAAGGAGATGGATTTGCAAAGCAAGCTAGGGCTTAGGAATTTCTATTTCCCATTCTCTTCCTCCATTTTTGCTCGAGCTTGAGTGTTAGGAAAATAGAAGAGAAGTGAATGAAGGGGAGAGTGTTGGAACTGAGTTAAGTGACTAATTGGCTCAGCCCAACCAAAGCCCTAAGCGGGAAAAAGTAGCAAAAATCAACTTTCTCCAAACATATCGAAGCTTATACTCAAAAAGGTCGCAAACGGCATTTTGAACTCAATGGAGGTGGTCTCGAGTCCTAATTCGACCGTATGCAAAAAGTAGGTTTTCAGTCCAAAATCCGACGAACGATAAAATATTTAAATAAAATATTTAAATATAAAATCGATAAATATGCGGGTTGTTACAGACTCCCCTCCTTAAAGAAATTGCGTCCTCGCAATAAGCAAGAAGGAAATATAAGAAGTAACAACCATAGAAGCATATTAACACAAAAGAAAATTTGAAATAGGAAGTTCACCCTAAAGTGCACAAAAGAGTTAGCAAGAAATCTGGTGAAACTTCAATTTCCACAATAACACCGGGCTCAAGAATAAAAACCGGAATCCCTAAGGCATTCCCGTAGATAAAAGACGTGGGGAACGTCAAGAATAGCAGAAAATTGAGCCGGTGCAACGGCGTAGCACAAAAACGGTGCACCCGAGAAACTAGAAACTCAAATAATTTGGCACATCAGCGTAGTACAAAAACGGTATGCCCAATGAACCAAAGCATAGACATGGATGTAGTACAATGGTATATCCAATGAATCAAAAAGCGAAGACATTGATGTAGTACAATGGTACATCCAATGAATCAAAAGCCAAGACATCGATGTAGGACAAACGGTACATCCGATGAATCAAAAGCAAAGACATCGATGTAGCACAACGGTACATCCGATGAATCAAAAGCAAAGACATCGATGTAGTACAAACGGTACATCCGATGAATCAAAAGCAAAGACATCGATGTAGTACAAACGGTACATCCGATGAATCAAAAGCAAAGACATCGATGTAGTACAACGGTACATCCGATGAATCAAAGGCAAAGACATCGATGTAGTACAACGGTACATCCGATGAATCAAAAGCAAAGACATCGATGTAGTACAAACGGTACATCCGATGAATCAAAAGCAAAGACATCGATGTAGTACAAACGATACATCCGATGAATCAAAGCCCGAATGATTTCGGAACACCGACGTAGTACAAAAACGGTACGTCCAATGAACCGAACACAATAAAAGAACATCGGACGCAAGTTCATAAAAGAAAGGAGATGAAACTCAATAAAACGAAGTACATCAAAACGCCCGATGAACTTGATAAAAAGATAATTTCATTCGGTCATCAACAAAGAAACAACCCCTTGTTGCTTACGACTAAACGCATCGGCATCACGATTTCCCCTTCGGGAATAAAAAGAATATCAAGATCATAGGAAGCTAGGAACTCGAGTCAACAAGCAGTTCCTTAAGAGAACATAAATATTCCAAAGATTTATGATCGAGATAGAGAACAAATTTGTCATCCAAATATGATGATGCCAAATTCCAAAAGCAAAAACATTAGCCGAGAGCACTAGATCATAAGTGGCATATCTAGTCTCGATAAGCTATAATGATTTAGAAGCACAAGGGATAGCACGTTCTCCTTTGCAAGAGAATGGCATTCCAAACCAATACGACTAGTATCGGTACAAATAGCAAAGTCTTGGTTCCCCTCCAGGAATCACAAGAATAAGAGTATTGAAAGGAAGGGTTCTTTTAAATAATTCTCTTCCCCGAAAAGTTAAAACTTTCAAAAATTACATTTTTACATTTATGTAATAATCTTTCTACAAAAATTTAAATTTTTACAAGTCAATATATCGTGTCTGATTGTCACATCAAAGCGTTTAGGAAATTCCTATCGATAACGTTGATCAAGCGCATCGACCAAAATTCTTAAAGCACTCAACGGGGAATACAATCACAAAGTCATCTTTTCTAGGATAAATAAATCTCTTAAAAAGTTTTAAGAATATTCTTTGCTCGTTTTAAGAGCAAAATCAAATTGCACTTATAATTAAATCTTATGAAAAAGATTTGCAAAATTTTAAATTTCTATTTCCATCCAAAATCCATAAATAAGAATGGTCTCATCGAAATTTTCATAGAATATTGGATTTATAAAACGGATGAAACAAGCTGGACAATTTGAATGACATAATAACTCATTCATAGGAATCATAACAAGTGCGGAATGCGATAAGTGAAATGCTAACTTCCGCAACTTGTAGCAAATGAAAACGGTGGTAAAGTCGAACTAAAAAGACCTTAGCACTACACAAAAGATTACTTAGGTCATAATCCTAAGACAAACTCAAAAATACCGAAAAATTTCTCAAACTACATGAATGAGAGAAATAACACTTTCCTTATAAGTGGGCTTAAGGAATAAAGTGATGCCATCAAGTTGGAATAAAAATCATAAAGGAAAAATAGAAATCTGCTTAACAGATTGAAAATGTCGAAGATGAATAGTCCACTCGAAAAATAGGATATGGACTTCACAATGATTAAGCCGATCCTTTCAAAAAATCAATTCCGAAGCCAAAGTAAATATCGGCTCAGAAAGAAAAGTCACATAAAACAATCTCGACATTTAAAAAAAAGCAAATTGAGTGTTGCTGATCTACCATCCGGATTCACAATCCTCAAAGAAGTCATCAAGCCCAAAATATTCAAAGAAAAAGAATCGACAAGTTCTTTTGATATAAAAATAATGAGATGAAACCCATATCAAAAAGAACTCAAATAGAAAGTTCACGAATTAAAACAATGCCATCGAGGATTGAATGAAAATACCTTGACCAAAAGTTGCAGCTTTCCTTCTCACTTGCTTGGAAGCTTAGGACACGAAGATAAAAGATGACCCGAACCTTTGCAATAACGGCAAAAGAGGGGTTTCGGGCACTCCCTTACATGGTGGTCTGTGGAACCACAATTGTAGCATCGTCCACGACTAGAGGTAGGAACATTTGCTACCTGAGTTTGTTGCTTTCCTTTCTTATTAGAATCGGGGCCTTTGAATTTGATAGGCCTCTTCAAGTTATTGTCGAAGTTCTGTTGGGCACGCACAACTTCAACATCACCTTCATTATCGGCCTCTTCAAGACGAAGAGCGATATCAATAAGCTGATCAAATGAAACCTCAAGTTTCAGGAGTAATGGCTTCTTAAGATTCTTATTCAAGCCATAGACAAATCTCTGATTTTTCTTCAATGGGGTATTAATGTACTCAACCCCGTATTTGGACAGAGATTCGAAGGATGCGACATAGTCTGTCACAGAAGATTCACCTTGAACAAGGTCTATGAAACGCCGGACTAAGGTTACTTTTTCAGCCTCCGGCACAAATTTAAATTCGAATCTTCCCCGGAATTGCTCCCAAGTAAGATCCGCCTCAACGATTTCAGAAATTAAAAGCTCATAACAATCCAATGCTCTTTCTTGGAGCATGCTGGAAGCTACTTGGACTTGATGAAGGTCAATAAGATTCATGCGAGAAAAGATGCGATCGCATGATTTGAGCCAAGCTTGAATTTCAATAACACTCTCGGATCCCCTGAATGGCCCTCCACCCAAATCGGTGTAGTCTCTGCACAAGCGTGCAAAACCAGATCTAGGATGAGTAGGCTCTGGATTGGGTCCGGCTGCTTGAGCGTTCTTAAAAAGATCTAGAAGCTGCTGAGCAGACATGAATACTCCATCCTGAGAAGTAGCGCTAGATTGACCGGCGCTGGAACGGCCTGGTCTAACCATTTCTCTTCTTTAAGAAAGAAAGAAAGAAGAGGAAAAAGTTATTCTCCAAATAAATATCAAGCAATTCTTGATAGATAAAACAAGGAATCATAAAGAAAATAGGATGAATCGGTACGAAGACCCGAATAAAATCCTAAAGCACAACTCCTAAGAAAGACTTAGGACATGATCCTTGCTAAATTATTCTACATTGTTCCGTAGTTTGGCTCTGATACCAAGCTGTGACGCCCCACCTCTATACCCCGCTAGCCATGAACACTACTGTGAATGTTGTCAACTAGCATGGAGAATAAGGCTGTTGAGGAGCGACCATCTGTATAATTGCTTTGTGCGAGTACCGATATGTCGGATAAAAATATAACTTTTCATCTCAAGAGGAAATCCGACATACCGACACAAACTCAAGGCTACTACACAGTGGCTATAATTTCTTCGGAAACAAATATAGAAATAAACATAACATAAATCAGTCATAGACAATTCATATCACAAAGGCGGAAATAGATATGAATATTACACATGAAAGTGTACATCAGAGTAGTGGTCTAAAAAGATCCACATATCACAAAAGAAATAGTTACAAGAACTACACAAAAGAATAAGTATACATTATGGAGTCTATATCTCAAGTGTATACAACAAAATAAACTACTAATCTAAGTAGTTTGCCAAAAGCAAGAGAAATCAATCCCAAGAGAGAAGTCAAGCAGAAGCACCTGTAACATCTCGGTCTGACCCGAGTATTATTTAATAAGAAAATAATAAACGGATCAGTCTAGCTATAAATATCAGATGAAGTGATATATAATAAGAGATATGACTAAACACATAATAATCACAATGCCAAGCTGTGATATATATATATATATATATATATATATATATACTTAGTTGATAGTTACAAGAACTACACAAAAGAATAAGTATACATTATGGAGTCTATATCTCAAGTGTATACAACAAAATAAACTACTAATCTAAGTAGTTTGCCAAAAGCAAGAGAAATCAATCCCAAGAGAGAAGTCAAGCAGAAGCACCTGTAACATCTCGGTCTGACCCGAGTATTATTTAATAAGAAAATAATAAACGGATCAGTCTAGCTATAAATATCAGATGAAGTGATATATAATAAGAGATATGACTAAACGCATAATAATCACAATGCCAAGCTGTGATATATATATATATATATATATATACACTTAGTTGATAATCATCAAGAGATTAGTCAATGTCACCAAATCTACACAAGAATCAAAGAAACGTCATACTCCTTATTTCGTTCACCATACCATAAATATTGACGATAATATCAATGTCATTCACAAAAGTCAATGACACACAAATTCCAGAAGACTACACAAGAAATCCAGAAATCACTAAAGTCAATGACACACAAATTCACCAATGCACAAATATTGATAAAACTTATCAATGGAAATCACGAAAATTGGTGAAACACAAATTCTAGGAATCTACACAAGAAGTCCAGAAATCACAAAGGGGGGAGGCCTATCACAAACGGGTGCATAAAGCCCACCAACACGTGTATCACAAACGGAACGCTAATTCCATGGTTGCTAACCATCACAAATTGAGCCGAAGCTCCACAAACGGCCCGAAGACCATGGGTTGCTACCCCATCACAAATTGAGTCTAACAACAAATAGGATTATCACGAATCGATTTAAATTGGAATTTCAATCCAAAAAGGCAAGTTGGATTCAAACAGCAGGTTCAGTCGACTGAACAGAGTTTTCAGTCGACTGACCCTGTACCTGAAAATTTTCCAGGTTCATGAAACTTTCTGTTTCCAGGTTCAGTCGACTGTGCAGAGTTTTTCAGTCGACTGAATCATGCCTGGAAACTCTCGGGTTTCAGGTTCAGTCGATTGAACAGAGTTTTCAGTCGACTGAATCATGCCTGGGCTGTTTTTCAGCCTTATTCAAATGAAGAGCAAACTCTTCCAAAATGTAACCGGACGAACATTGGCTCTAAGGGTTTATGCCAATCGGCAACCCGGCCCTATATGCTCCTCGGTGCATCACCAAAAACATGATCAAACATCCATAAAAGGATTTCACACAAATTTGACTTAAAAACCCAAAAATTGGAGTATTCACAAAATCAATCCAAAACAAGAGCAAATGCACATGATGAAGTGTTTGGAATTCATACCCAACAACCAAAGATAATTATAGTCATAGATGTGAGATAAAAACCTCACCTTTGCACTAAAATTTATGAAGATGAAGCTTGAAAGCAAAGGGGAATCAACCACTCTTCAAATCCAACTCTAGAAGCTTGAATCTAAGCTAAAAAGAAGAACATTTCCTAAGTTAGGTTTAAGAAATTTCTGAAATTCAAAGAGAGAATGAGTTGGAGAAGAAGAAGAGGAAACTTACCAATGGGTTCTCATGAACTTTGGAGCAAGGAGATGTATTTGCAAAGCAAGCTAGGGCTTAGGAATTTCTATTTCCCATTCTCTTCCTCCATTTTTGCTTGAGCTTGAGTGTTAGGAAAATAGAAGAGAAGTGAATGAAGAGGAGAGTGTTGGAACTGAGTTAAGTGACTATTTGGCTCAGCCCAACCAAAGCCCTAAGCGGGAAAAAGTAGCAATAATCAACTTTCTCCAAACATATCGAAGCTTATACTCAAAAAGGTCGCAAACGGCATTTTGAACTCAATGGAGGTGGTCTCGAGTCCTAATTCGACCGTATGCAAAAAGTAGGTTTTCAGTCCAAAATCCGACGAACGATAAAATATTTAAATAAAATATTTAAATATAAAATCGATAAATATGCGGGTTGTTACAACTTCAAACCCAGACTTTATAATCATCAAATGAATATACTAAATTGGATTACGTTTGGTTACTCACCTGTTGTGACAAGATGAACAGAGCCTGCCTTTTTGATTTTTACCAAACTACAGTTTTGTTTTTCCTGTAATCTTCCTTTAAATCTCTTTTTCTTGTTTGTTGAATTGAACTTGAGTGATGATTTTTTTCCTTTTTTTTTCTTTCTGACTCTATTAAGTTTTGTTTTTGAATGAAATAAGGTAGTGTAGATGTGTATATATATAGAAGAGAAGTTTACAGGGGATCATATTTTATGTTTGTACAGGGTAACTCTGTATATTTGTACAAAGATTTTTCTTTACTTTTTTTTATTGATATGGTGGCCGCTGAATCTTGCTTTTGTGCTAGCATTAATTGCCATTGCATTGTTTGTCTCGGCTGATAATTTTATATTTTAGTGGCTGATGAGATATAAACATTAAATGCCATTGTACAAACCTATACTTATTTAATTTTTCTTTGTTTCTATACTTTGTTTTTGTTTGCTTACTTACTTTTTTATTTGCATGCATACTTACTTTTTATATTTGTTTTATGCTTTGTATTCTATTTTTATCTTAACATGTTCTTTACTTATTGACTATGCAGTTTTGTTTGGTGGCTGATATCATGTACATAAATAATTTTATTTGATTTGTTTATTTGTGTGAAGAAAATTTTTTCTATTATTTTCTTGCTCATATCTTTGTGCTTATCCAATTTGTTTTCCAAGTCTACTTATATTTTCATTTGTACAGACTTGTTTTACACTTGTAATTCTCATAAATTAAAAACCTTTAAATAAACTTTATATTACATTTTTTTATTTTACAAATACATCTTCTACTTATTATATACACATTATTTTAAAAGAAATTGTTTTTAAAAAATAATTATCCATAATTAGTTTAAATAATATTTTAAACCCAAATCATTCTTTTCTAAGTCATTTATAAAATTCAAACCAAAAATTCAAATTCAAATTCTAAAGTCAAATCCAAATTTTATTCCAAAATTTATCAAAAATTTACATTAACTATCAATTTAAAATTAATTCAAAATCCGGGATCGTTACATGAAACCTAAAAAAATAAATGTTAACAATCGTGAACCAATGTAAATTGCACCCTTTTGATAACAATGAATTAAATAATAAAGTGAAAAGGGAATTTAATAGAATTATTGGAAATTTATTTACAATTTTGAAATTTATGAAATTGAGAATTTATATTAAAATTTATAAATTAATCTTCTCTAAATTGACATTTAGATTTTTTTAAATCATTGTATATGGTAGAGAAATATAAAGGGGATAAAATTATCAATGTTAGAATTTAAAATTGTATTTAATCAATTAATTTTAAATTTATTTAATTAGTGCAATAATAGCCATTTTGGCCACTGACTCGGATTTCGACGAAACTAGTTTCATCGGATCCGTAACAGTGAATTATTGTAGGATTTCAAGTTTCGTATCGATCGGGCTTTTCGTTTGATCGTATGGGCTTGAAACGCCTTGAAATCAATTTAATTGAAACCAATTGAAATCGATTTGAAAATATATTTTTTAGCGTAACTTCTTCATACGATGCAATTTGAACCTGAAACCTTTTCCATCGCCTTTAAAATATTTTATAATATCTATTTTGATATATGGGTTGATCCAATTTCGTTCCGGAGTCAGAACGGGCTTTTGGGCCAATTATCGTTTAGCACTTTAATAATTCAGATCCATTTCTCCCTTTAAACTCTCTCTATAAATATCCTACTATAAACCCTAGCCACTCTAAATTCTCGTTTGTCTGTACGTAAATTCATTCTACTCCTCCTCCTCCTCAATACCAAACAAAGCTCCATATTTACAGATACAATTTCTAATCAGATTTAAAGCTCAAAATTTCAAGTCCTCAGAAAAGTTTGAAAAAATTATATATTGAAACTCTCGAAGAGCGTAATCTTCTGGTGTGATTTGTTTTTCAAATCGATTCACCGTTTGACCAGAATTCGTTGAAGAACTTCGACCATTCGTTTTAGGTTTTCGACAGTTTAACAGTAGATCTGCGACATTAGGGCGATCGGGTGGTGGCGTTGGGAAGATGGTATAGTGCTGGTCATGGATCTCATAGTCACTTGTCCTCAGATGGTTGTGAGCCGCTAGAAAATGGCCTCAAATTTCAACGATGGCGCCTCGTCTCGGGTTGACCGGAGATGGCCACGAGTTGGACTTAAGGGCGGCCGGAGTTGCTCATACCAGTGGCGTTTGTCGATCGTGGTATGGAGGGTCGTAGGTGGCGCAAAAATTCAGCTAGGGGGTGGCGGCTACTCGAACTGGATTCGAACGTGGTACGCGAATTTTCACGGTAGGGTTTCGGTTCTTAGACGATGACATGTAAGTTGTATTTGCTTTGTTTATTTTTTTTATTTAATTTAATTTTGAAATTTCAAATCTAAATAACTTTTACATACGATCTCAGTTTTATGCGCGATTTTCTTTGTTAGGGTCGTAATGAAATTCCGGACTCGATGACGCTGGTTTGGACGAATTCTGAGATGGTCAAATTTTTTGGGTTTAAATTGGATTTGAAATCAATTTAAATTCAAAAGGTGAGTGTTTTAACCCACTCACAACTTCTAAAATTTCTTATGTTTGTTAAATTGATTTGTGATGTGTTTAGAAATTTATTTATGACTGTTTGGCATGTTTTTAATCATTATCTCAGTTAATTGCATTTATTTAAATTAAATTGTTATTTAATTTTATTATTGCATATAAATTGCCAGTTAAAATTATTTATTATTGCATATAAATTGCCAGTTAAAATTATTTATTATTGCATATAAATTGGCAGTTAAAATTATTTATTATTGCGTATAAATTGGCAGTTATTAATTTAGTTTTGAATATAAACTATTCTTTGATACCTGTTATATTTTATATGCTCTATATTGATGTTTTGTTTAAATTTGATGATGATTGCAATAAATTGGTTGATGATTAATATTGGGTGAATGGATGATGTGTTCTATATTGTGTAAACTGCAAGTTATTACGCATTCTTATCTTATCGGGATTACGGATTGAAATAATATATAACAGTAATTTTTATTTTAAATTACGGATTGAAATGTTAAATATCCGTATCACTTGACCATAGGATAGAAAATTATATACAGGCACCGCGGTCTATATGTATATAAAATATTTTGAGATGATTCCTATGGTTTTGTAAAGAAATATACGGGTTGTATAAATATTTATTTTGATGTTATAAAAATAGCAAATTTATTTTTGGTTTTAACTATATATAAATATGCTTTGAAATATAAAATAAGCCCGATAATAAAGTTTTAATATCTTATATATATATATATATATATATATATATGATTTAATAAATATTGAATTTGATATTACATAAATATTTCTTTATTATATAGTTAAACGCTTGAAATTTAGCTATGTATAAATTTGGTTTAAAGAATAAATGAAGTTTAAGAATAAAAGTTAAATTTTATAATTCTGTTGAGTATTTATTTGAATTTGTTTATAGAGTTATAATGTCTTAATTAAAATAAATGTTGGAAGGTAAATATAAATTGATTTGAATTAAAGTGTTTTAAGAATTATACTCGAATAAGAATGATTGAAATTTTTACTAAATATAAGATTTTAAAAGGTATGATTTGTATAACTTTATTTTGGGTTTAGAGGACTTAAATGAGTATCAATCACTTTAAATGAATGTTATCAGGTTAATTTAAATTGAAAAAAAATCTAGTTGTTTGAAGTTAAAGTTTTACCTAAACTATATTGGATTTATTAAGTCTACGTTTCAAATCTAAATAATAACAATTGAATTTGATATGTGAAATTTTCAAAGAATTCATGCTTGAAATGGTGTAATATCTAAAGCTTTGAAATATATGGAAATTGAAACGGTTTAATTGGGAATTTAAATCTATATTGGGAATTTATTTGTGAAATCAAAGAAGCTATTTTATTTTATAAAGTAATTTAATATTTAAACCATTTACCTAATTGAAGTTATGTTTCAAGCTATGGGTTTCAAGATATATAGATTTGAAGAGCTATGATTTTTTGAAAGTGATATATTTGGAAATTAAAACGATGTCATATTGATTTGGGTTTTGAAACGGAAATGATATCGTAGTTATATGGTTTTGGAATGAATATTATATCCTGGTTTTTAAAGTATAAATTATTTTGAAATAACCGCGGTGTTATAATAACGTTTGGTTGTTAAAGAGACAGGGATGAGAAGTTGTCATACTCTCTCCCAACTCCAAAAACCACTTTAACAACCGTGTACGCGGTGGAGATTCCAAAATGAAGTAGGATGGTGGCGGCGTTTCCTTTGAGGTAAATACGTGGATCCAACTCCCGTGAGTTGGCATAAGGTGGATAAAACATGAGCAATTGACGGGTAATGAGGTCGTTCTTTTGATCGGACGCACTCCTTCACTATTATATTCTGACTTGGACATTTATTCAGTGGCCACTTTTGATTCTTTTGATTTGGGGGTGTTGTCCGAGGTGGGCGGTAGTAGCTGCTACGCGTTTCCACTGGCCTAGAAGTGTAATTGGTATATCTACCTTGGCATTGCCTAGTTGTGCCGCGTCACCGACCCTAGCGCGCCTTCTACGAGTTTCTTTTTGTGTAGTACCTATGGAGTATCCTCTGGTAGCTTCCCGATCAAGAGGTATTACAGTACTGTATGGACTATTGGCATTATCTGTGGTAAGGGCTATATGGGTAACCCCTTAACGCTATTAAAAAGTAAGTCTATTTTACAATTAGACACTATTATAATAGCGAAATATACTACATAGTAAATAGTTTAATGGATCCTTAGGAGATGTAAATCCCGAGCATCTCTTGAGTTACTGCACTCATATTTATTTCTGTTGATTTAACTTACATAAGATCTTTTAGTTCTGACTCGAGTGTTTTGTCTTTTCAATTCGCTCGGGTCAGTCCGAGCGTTTCAGGATTTGAAGATTTTGTTCTGGAGGACGAAAACGAAGATTTGTAGTACTAATATCTACTATATTATTCCACTACACCATTTAATTCCGCTGCATTAATTATTATTCTCTGGTACGTGTACTCTGATATGTATTGTATAAATATAATCAAAGGTTTTGTAAAACAGCTGCATGAACTATAATTTAGATTATTATATTTTATCGTTCCGTTGCAAGATTCTATTTTGTTTTTTTCCCTCTATTTTTCTTATTTACCCCATAACAATCTGCCATTCCGTATGGTTTGAATCGGCACGTGTGTCGATTTAAAGTGTGTGAAAAGTTTGGATGTTACATATGGTATCAGAGCGAGGTTTAGCGATAAATCTTAGCTTTATGGGGTTTGACTCTTTACTAATAGGGTAGTAATACCCTATGGGAGTCGCTGAGTGTATATATATGAGAGAGCATATTTGTTAGTGCTATAAAAGGTTTTAACATTGTGTTATCTGTTCCGTTTTGTATTTATAATCTCTGGTTGGTGCATGGGACGTTGTGACATCAATAGGGATTTCTAAACACTTAATAGCACAGACGGACACAATATTTGTTTTTAATATAGGTGAATGAAATAATTTTGCCTATTATATTTTCTATATATATATAAAGTAAATTTTTATAAATGATATATACATATATATATTTGGTTGCAATATATTGGTTGTTAGGTATTGAAATTTATATATAATAGGCAAAATGAGATAGTAAATAAAATCAATGAAATTTGGAAATTTTAGAACTTAAGTCCGGGATTTGAAAAATGTTTTCAAGAGATTTTGAAAAATAATAATATTATTCAGAAATATTTTTTGATATAAATATTTCAACATAAATTGAAAGGACTGTTTTAAAGAAATTTTGAAAAGAAATAAGTTCTATACTCCCCTCTCTGCCGTTGGAAAATAATTTCGATGATGAGTGCACGCATCATCGACATTCATTTTCGATTTTCAAAGTGGGAAGGCCACTGTAGTAGTTACTGCAGATTTGTTTTGATAAACAAATATAAATTTTTAAATTGTTCTAAATATAGTTGGATATATAAAGTGTAAGTATATACATTTATCTATTATTTTAAAATGATTTTTGGAATAAAACACGGTATTTAAATTCTTAAGTTTCCATTATTTAATAGCTTAGATTATTGTAGTAAAATGGGTTGTAAGTAATTAATAATTGGAACCTCTAAGGGAAATAAGAAATTTAATGCAAGGTTATGAATGAAATTAATGGTAAATTAAAACTATAATCTATGAAACAAATAATAATATTATTGAACATTTAGTAATTTTAAAGAAATAGAAATTAACTTGTGTTACTTTCAATTACATCCTTAAATATATATATATATATATAAATATATATATATATATATAACTTACCAAAGATTTAAAAGTTGAAATGTTTAATAAGAAATGTAATAGGATATTATACAAGTAAAACTTGAAATAATTGAAGTGTTTAATAACATTTACTTTATAAATAAGAAATTTGACATGGGAATACTTATAAACTTGAGTCAAAATTTTTAATACTACCGATTAAATGATATAGGATATGAGTAATGTAAGTAAAGATTTTGAACTTAATAGAAAGATAAGTAGTATAGATAAAAGATTATAACCTTAAGTATAATCGAAATACTACTATTTAAATATAATACAAGGCGGGTATTGTAATTAAACAATTGGAAACTTAAGTAAATGAATATAAATGCTAATCCATTGAATAGAACATGAATCCTATTAACAATCGAAAGGAAGTTAGTAAGTAATGAAAAAAACGAAGATAAATATTAACCGAAAAAAGGAAATCAAACAACAAAAGTTATGAAATGAAATTAATAATAAGTAAATTTGATTTGTTGTTTGGAATTGTTGTTTGTTTTGGTTTATGGTAGTTTGGGCAAGGATGCTTTAAATTTGTTTGGAAGGTATGAATAATCTATTTAGTGTCACCTAAGACTGTTGAATGAAGGGTACGCTTAATAGTTTATTTTGGTTTCTATACAATTTAAAGTTTTGAGCTGAACAACCATTTGTTTTGTTTGACATGAATGAATGATTGATGCGTGTTGATTTTAGGTGATGGTTATATGCTAGTTGCAAGTGATGGTTGATTGTTTTTTTGTTATTGATTGAAACAACGCTAAATATTTCATTTTATATAATTATTAACTCTTTTGGATTATATAAGTGAAATACAGGTTATGGAAGCAATTGCTACTGCTTTTGGTTTCATAATTAAGCGTTGATTGCCGGACAAATAGGTACGTTCTCGGATTACGGTTTTATAGCGCTACTTTATATATTTTCCCATGTTGGGATATAATATTTTGGATATTATATGTGATATTTTGTTATATTGGATAATATATTTTCTCCCGAGCGTCTCCGTACAAAGGAGACTCTACCGAAATTTTTCGAAAATTTTGAACTTAGAATTTTTTAAATGTCTCCCCCACTTGATAAATTTGAATATAAAGGATTTAATTGTTTATAAATCTATATATTTTATATAAATTATCCAATTCTGTAAACCTATTGCTATAAATATGATGTTTGAATAATAGATATTAATTTATATATTCTTCTTTTCCCTCTTTTTCCATTTCGGGGACGAAAAGTTTCGAGTGGGGGAGAGTGTAACGACCCGTAAAATTCAACGATTTAAATGAGTTAAATTAATAAGGGTTTTTGTTAAATTTAGAAGGAAATAAAAATCTTAATGTAACGACCCAGAATTTTCTAACCCGAAAATTCCAGATAGTTATTAAAGAAGAAAGAGGTAGAAGAAGAAGAAGAAGAACAAAACACCAAACATCTCACATTCGCAGCGGATAAAATATAATAATAAATAATAAAAGTTTGCAAAAGAATACTATATTTGTCGATTACATTTTAATTTACATCAGAGTTTCACATACATACCACATTTATACAGTCACTGATCATATACAAATCATGTCTCGGATATATAATAATATACTGCAGCGGAAATACTCTATACGCTCCTGCCATCCAGCTCGCCTCCTGAGCTCCAGAACGTACCTACCTGAAAATCTGTAATACTCGGTCTGACCCGAGCATTATATCAAAGTAACACCCGGGTCAGGCTGGAAACCAGCGTGAGTAAAACCCAACTAACAAGGAATACCAGGACAAACAACTGATATAACCCGGGGTTATATCAATTCACAAGTTGCTATGAACAACACTTATTTCACAGATAAAGTTATAAGTACCACACTTAGATAAAATAATCAAATTCACTTAAAAACATTTCATTCCAGCCTATTGATTTCACAAATCAATTTACAAAAAAAAAATTCGAAGTGGTTTTGGGTATTTCCCAAATACCCGACCCCGGCCTCTTCGAAACTCATGTTATCCTAACCAAAGTTATCAAAATGAAATACATTACATTTCATATCAGTTATATCAACTCGTTCAAAAACATTAAATACCATTCAACCATCCATAAGCAAAGCTTAATCACATACAAATCAATTCAATTGATTCAAATTGAATTTCAAACCTCAATCACCTAGATTCCTTCATTTAACGTTAATTAATTCCAAATCAATTAATTGGTCAACTCGTCATAATTCATCTTAATTAACCACCCTGGGTTAATTATCTTTCAACTGCATTCAAGTAATTATCTTTAATTAACTTCACGATATTAATTATTCTTAACCAAGATCATTGAGTAATTTTAATTTCTTCATAAATAAATTAACTATATTAATTACATTAATCCTGAACTACTAATATTAATTAATTTTTCATAAGTCACAAATTATGGTTTAATTAATCTTAGTTAATCGAATCTTTAATTACTTCATTAATTATATAAGTTATTGAATCCAATTATATTTCAATTTATCTAAATCTAAACTAATTATATTAATTAATTAACTTAATAATTTATGAATTACAAATCAATAAGTTTCATTAACTTTAAAGAAACTTATTAATGATTTCATTTATCACTTGCAAATATGTTTGAAACATTTGTTTTAAGTTTAATTTTGAAACTTCATTTTAAATTTTCAAGTTTTAAAATGAATACCAATTGATCCTTAAATCAGTTTTAAAACTAACTTTTAAAACATTTATATTACAAGTTAAAGTAATACTTTTGTTATGAAGAAATTTAGAAGAGTTTAAAATCAAATTCCTTTTAAATTCAACATACTTAACTTATTTAAAACATTTAAATTTATAAACTTTCTTTCATTTCAAAATCTGGAATTCACATTTTAAACTTAAGTCCAGGTTATAAAATTTTGATTAAGTCTTTGTATAAATTCTTCCTTTACATTTCAAATTCCATTTTTAAATTCAAATTCTTTTTAATCCTTTAAATACTTTAAAGTTATATAAACAAGTTTAAATTAAAAAAACTTTATTTATCCCTAACTTAAGTTTCAAACTAAACTGGAGTTTATAATTAAACTTTGATTTTAAAACTCATTTAGACCTTGTTTTAAAATAAAAAAATTAGTTTAAAATTGGCAAAAACAGAACAGGTTCCGTTTTTAAAACCTGGGCAAGCTTCTACCCTACCATACAACTACAGATCAGCAACCATTAGTGCAACTCCAGGAAGAGGCTTTAGTTTGGTGGGAAACAGTTATTGTGGATGAGCCGACAGATGAGTTTACTTGGAGTCGTTTCAAGCAAGTGTTTGAGCAGCGGTATATACCGTCTACTGGTATCTCTACAATGTACCACGAGTTTATGGATTCGAAGCAAGGAAGTTTATCATTTGCGGAATATTTAAACAAATTTAATGAATTATCTCGATTTGGTCCAGAATTGGTGAATACACCGTTAAAGAAGAATGAAAAGTTTATTCGAGGGATGAACAAGGAGTTTAGGGAACGGATGACTACTCATGTTAAGGAATCTTTTTCTGAATTAATTGATATGGCTATCGATACGATACCCTGGATAAACAAAAAGATCTGATGGAGAATGGAGAGACAAGTAATTTGAATTGGAGAAATAGGAAGTTTGGCTGAAAGAAACCGAGGAAAGATAAAGGAAAGAGGTATATACTGAAGAAAAAGGTGAAGGATGTTACTTGTTTCAGCTGCTTGGAGAAAGGTCATTGCTTGAACAAATTTAAGAATCCCAGGAAACAAGGACTGAGAGAGCAATTTATGAAGCCAAAACAGGAATGTAGGGAAAGTTTTTACTGCCACAAGCCGGGACATAGGATTATAAAATAAATTCTATAAGGTAACCTTCTCGTTTAAGATTAAATTGCTCGAATTTGTTCGACATGGGAACTACCCTAAGTATTATTCCTCAACAATTCCTTAATGAGTTAAGTCTTGAATATGAGATCGTAATCGAATCTATTTTTGTCTATTTCATTGGGTTTCGATATATTCTACGAACGGTTAGTTATCCCTTAAAATTAACCAATACCCCTGTATACTGCGTAGATCAGATAACCCAGTTATTTCGTAGTTGATTGAGTTTGTTCTCACATCAATTGTTTATATTTTAATTTGGTAAGCCAAATGCAGAATAGATATCTAGTTTGACCTGAAAAACTGTTTCTCTATCTTTGTGTATCTATCTTTGTTGTTATCTCCTTGGCAAATTTCGTGGACGAAATTTCTTAAGGGGGGAATCTGTAATTAGTTAAACTATGAATTAATTGAGAATTAATTTTGATATTTGAGATAAAAAGTATATAAGATAAATTGTAAAATGTAAGTAAATACATTAACTAAAATCTATCAACATATAAAAAATAGAAATTTACTCATATGACAAAGCAATAAGACAAAACAAAGAAAAGAAATAAATACATTCAAATATGAAACAAGAAAAAAAAAATACATATGAATGGCTTGCAAAAGAAGAAACAAGATAAATATCTATGTACAAAGCAAAAGAAAAGAATGGAAACAAATATATAAGTATGCACACATGGAATCAAGACAAGTTTAATAAATGCTAGCCTCCTTAGTATCCAACATATTACCCATCATCCACCGAAGCAAGACTATCAGCCACCAAGTAAAGAAAATTCTCTGTGCATAATAATATAAAAAAATAAAAAAATCTTGTACCTGTATTGTACAAAACAATATATCACAATGTACATTTCTTTTCTTATATATCAAGCCTTTTCATCTCAGATCGTCCATCTTCAAAGCTGAGCAAAATCTGAAAAAAAATCATCTCAAACATAAACAAACTTCAATCTTAACTCAATTACAACCAGAGAATCAAGTGAAGATTTCAACGGGAAATTTCAAGCCTGTTTCAAATACTGGAGACTCTGTTCATTTCTTCAAAAACTGTGAGTAAACATAATTTTAAAAAGGCTTGAGTATATTTGAATCTGAGATATTCATAAATCATTTTATGTTACATATGAAATTCTATATATATATATATATATATATATATATATATAGCCATGTTTATATGAATTGTTCTGTGAAATCTTGTTTATTTTTCTTTGCTATTTCGATTTATAGAGTATAATAGTTATTTAAAAATTCAATCTTCTTCAACAAATCATTTATAGGGCTACAGTTTAAAATAAAAGAAGTTGTTCAAACATAAAACAAGCCTTTAAAGTTTGTTTTAAACATATTGGTGAAAACATATCAACTTGGAATCTGTTTTATAGTCAATACGCATCATTATGTCAAAATTTGAATATGACAAATTGTTGATTCAATTATATAATCTGAATCTACCTTCGAAAATGTGATTTTTAAAATAAAATTGGTATTTTTTTAGTTCAGCATTTTATTAGCAATTTGTAGTTGATCAGGAAATACATTTTGATGAAATTCTAGTGGCCGAAGAATTTTCGAATGATGAAACTTGGCATGGAGCAAGTATGGCGATCAATGATTTCAGGAAAAATGAAAATAAATTTTTTTGTTGCAAGAATTGATAGGACAAAGTGAAACTAGGGTTTAAGGACGTTGCAGAGTGGTGTTTGGATTTTGGGCTCGTGTACACGCGTCAATGTGAGGAGCGTGTCGAGTTTTGGAGGGGTGGTACTTTAGACATGGGCGGAGGCGTGGACGGAGTTAGGGCAGCTCTGGTGACCGTAGCGGCGGAGGCGAGGTGGCTTTGTGTGTTGGGTTGACCTTAAGGCTTCATGCAAAAATGCTATTTTTCGAATTGATATTTTTGCGTCGAGTCGAATTGGGATTTCGAGTGTTTGGATGATTTGAGACTTGCCGCTGATGATAAAGTTCGCCAGAGAGGCAGTGCGACATCGTCCACCTGCACGAGCACGTTATCGCTTTATGTCAGGATGGATGGTGTTGAGTGACGTGAGTTGATTCTCGAGTAAAATGGTGGATGCTTCGGACTCGAGTGCGTAAGCTTGTTTTCGTATATTATAATTTAACTTAAACTTAAGCTAACTAGAAGAAAGAAAAATAGAAGGAGTGTACGTGAGGAGACAAAGATGTTGACTCGGGTCAAGTGGTGTTGGGGTAGGAACAGTTTAGTTTTTAAACGGAAACTCAAGTTCACTTTGGAAACAATTTTATAAAAAATAGTTTGAGTTTTTTTGGTAAAGATTAAATGTTAAACCAGTTTTGAATTAGTTAAGAAAATTTTTTTTAAGAACTTTTTTTTTAAATTACCACGTTTTAAAATGATTTAAAATAAATACAACCTTTATTTTGAAAAGTTATTTTAACTTAATAATATTAGAATGTTTTAATGATTAACAATCTTTATTAGTTTGGGTTAAATAATTAATGTTTTAATGGTTAATAGACTTTATTTGTTGAAAAAGATTAACTACTTGAAGTAAATCACTTAATGTAAGAAATTAAAGTAAATGAATTAGTAAATCAAGTTAGTTAAATCAAGTAATTAATGAATGGTTTAAATAAAAATAGTAATTACTTGGTGAAAGTGATTAAGAGAAGATAAATAAAGGTTAAAGATTGATTAATCAAATATTAAGGGTAATTACTTTAGAGAATAATTAATTAATGTGGTTAATTATTTAGGGTAATTAAATTAAGAATAATTAATTAAAGGTTAATCAGCTTAAAATGATTTAGAAATTATTATTAATTAAGTAATAATTTATTAAAATTTAATTAATTGCAATTAAGGGTTAATTAATTTAGATAATTAATTAAGAAATGATTAATTTATGAAGGTGATTAAGACTCAATCAATTTTAGTTAATAATAAATCTTTGATTTGAGACTACTAATGAAAGTAATTATGTGGTTGATAAATTTAAAAAAAACCAACCAATTTATTCATCTTAGTCGTAGATGTTTGATTGCCATTGAATACTGTGTGATGGATTGATATATTTGACATGGGATGTGTGCTATGTGATGCTTTGTGCTGAGTTGTTGTATGAATATGAAAACCCTTGACCCGTAAAATGACATTTGAATTTCGATTCGACAGGGAGTCAGGTTCCAGTTGGTTATCCGAAACCCACAACGAATCGTAATAGTGAATCTTTGTGATTGATAAATTTATTTTATCTATGAATCTGTGAATGAAGATAAGCGTTATGGGTTATACCGCTTATCGATATATCTGTGATGATTGATGTTATGCACTATTGTGCAAAATCCCTGGACTACACTTATGCACGCACAAATATGGGTTTCACGCAGAAATCGGTTAAGTCACATATTTTTGTAAAACAATTTTTAATTTGATTTTTAAAATTCAAACGGTTTTAGAAATGGAATTGGGTTAAAGTGAAAAGCTTTTGAAAAGGTGCTTTAAAAAATGGAAGTTATTTTGAATAACTAAATAAAGATTTGAAATTCGAATAATTTAATATAGATTGGAATTCAATATCTGAAATTGAATTCTATATTTATTATTTATGATTTAAAAAGGATTATATAAGCTTATATGGGTTTTAAACCATTTTTAAAGTGTTGTTTTGGGAATTTGAACTAACCCATAGATTTTAACTTGTATAAATGATACCGGAGTTTTCTGAAATGAAAATTGCTGTTTTCAAATAATTAAAGCTTTCATATAAGAAATGAATTTCCAATTTGTATTAAAGGAATTTCAAATTTTAATTGAAATGGTTTTCCAAGTTATGAATGAATCTTTAGAAACGAGTTTTGAAAGCTATAAGATAAATCTTGATTTAAAGATTTAATGAGTTAACCTAATTGAAACGGAAATTGTTTTGAAATCCGTGAATGGATCTTTGTGAAACTGAGTGAACTTTGTGAAACAAATCTTTTTGTTTAAAAGATTTGAAATGGTTATTGGTTTAAACCATTTGAAAGAAAGTTTGAAATTATTAAGTCGTGACTCAATTGAAATCCCATACCCATATGTTTTTAAATGTTGCGCTCATTATTCGGTCTAGCTGGGAGAGGACTTTGTGTCATATAACCCATTCCGAATAATAATATGTCATTATGGATGGCATTTGAAGACCAGTGGTGAAGATCGGGTATTTCCGAGAACGATAGGATGACCTATCGATTGCCTCTGCACTGAGTAGCTACGGTATAGAGATTCCCTAAGTGATGGGAAGTCCGACCGGGATTGTCAATATCCGAATTGCAAGGGCTTCTTCGGAATTGCCTTCGGTTCTGTTCGAACCCGGGACAAACTTGTATGGTTGTATGTCTGACGCTCCACTTTGAGATATAAAGTGGATTTCTTACAAATACATATCTGTGGGTGGCGAAGAATTTATTCTCTTAGCTTAACACCCTTTTCTGAGACGTATGAGCTCAAAGGTTATGTAGTTGAAGGTTATCAGCGATATACTCCCAATTTAGTAGTGTGGCATGCTAAGTGCTGTTGTGTGTTGATGATCATTTGTTTGATCATTTGTGATCAAAGCATGGCTTTCGTGTAAAGCGTAGCTTTGTCGGCGATACCTCATCGAGCCTCACAAACCGGTAATGGTCGAAATAGGAAATATGCGGCATAGTTTCAGGGGTAACTCCCCTACGGTATATCCATTCCTTCTGGAAAAGGGTAGTATCATGGTATGGAGCCCAGATACTTACTCATGTGGGCACTGTAGTATATATTTATTACTGTGTGATGATGTTGGTGTTGACAGCTCTCAGATAAAGGTACTAAAGGACCGGGGGTGGCATATCATTAGGTATTACTCCCGCGCAGGGAGGAGGCCGACCATGTGTTGGTAGAGAGCTAGGTAAGTTCTCGGGGCGTCCCGCCAGAGGCGTTCCCATATGGCTATAGGAAGTTCCTTAGCCTGACCATTTGTTGGAAACCCATTCATCTAACACGCGCCTTGTACGGTCTTAGTTGTATTACCTGCCATTCAATTTGGATGGTAGCTATAGTAGGCATAGTTCAAAATGTCTATGCTGGCTAAGATTAATGTTATATTTTCGAAATGTTTTCCACTATGCACTAATAATAATATCAAAAATGGTTTTTGTGTATTAAGCAAATTTGACTATCACAAGGAGAAATCTCCTCCAATTCGACGTTTGCATGGTGTGTGTGGCGGGAGGCCTTATGGTAGTTTCATTTTCCAAAAGAATTGCGGATTTCAAATTCAAAATCTTTTGATTGTTTTTAAAAACAAACCGTTTTTGTTTGCTCATACCAGTCCCATGACTGACCCGGAGTTTATTGTTCCTTTCCTAAAATCTGGGTGCCCATAATTTTCCACATGGGCAGTCTAGAGTTTGTTTTTTCAGATAGTTAGGTAGTAGATATCGTTTTGGTAGCTTTAGCTTTCTGTTTGATACATTTTGGAGTCTTTGGAGTCCGCGGACAACACTTGCTTAGCTTAGTGCAACGTTGATGATGGATCAAGCTTGAAGTTTTGGAGCTCAAGCCTTGGAGTTTGGGATTGGAGTTGCAGTATTTGATTTTGTGAAGACTCATCTCATATTGTATCGTGTTCCGCTGTATTTTATGTTGTATGTTCACTGATATTGATGATTATCATTGTATCAAATTGATGTATTGGATATTGTATTCATGTTGTATCAGTGATATCATCTTTTATTTCCGCTGTGTTATTTATCGTCTAATGGGTGTTGCAGGCTTTCGGCGATGTGAATTTGATGTTGTTTGTCGGACATCGAGTTTGGGACATCACAAGTGTTATCGGAGCTAGAGGTTGAGTAAGAACTTTAGCTACGGAGTGTAACACATTAGATGGCTCATTAGAGATAGGGAGAAGTATACCCTAGAATGAGTACAACCAGTGGAAACAAAACCCAAATTTCTTAGTCTATTCTCTTTATCTGTTGTTATTCTCTAACTTATTTCATCCAACTGACAAATCGGTCTTCTTACCATTCAAAGATAGTAAGAATGAGTGGAAGAAGAGGACGAGATAGGGGACAGGGAAGTACCACTTCAACTGGTCAAAGCCCTGCAATGACATATATTCCCATTCAATCTCAACCAAATCTGGCAGATCTGTATCGAAGCTTTTCTAGACTTGGTGGAAAGCCGTTCACAGGCAAGGGAACCTTTATCGAAGCACAAGCCCGGATTCGATCGTGCGAAAGGATTTTAAGGGACTAAAATTGGAAGATGATCAGATGCGATTGATAGCTTCTTGGCAACTCCAGGAAGAGGCTTTAGTTTGGTGGGAAACAGTTACCGTGGATGAGCCGGCAGATGAGTTTACTTGGAGTCGTTTCAAGGAAGTGTTTGAGCAGCGATATATGCCATCTGCTGGTATCTCTAGAATGTACCAGGTGTTTATGGATTTGAAGCAAGGAAGTTTATCAATTGAGGAATATTTAAACAAATTTAATGAATTATCTCGATTTGGTCCAGAATTGGTGATTACACTGTTAAAGAAGAATGAAAAGTTTATTCGAGGGATGAACAAGGAGTTTCAGGAACGGATGACTATTCACGTTAAGGAATCTTTTTCTGAATTAATTGATATGGGATATTGATACGATACCCTGAATATGAAATAAGATCCAGAGGAGAATGGAGATACAAGTAATTTGAATTGGAGAAAAAGCATGTTTGGTGGAAAGAAACCAAGGAAAGATAAAGGAAAGAGGAATATACGGAAGAAAAAGGTGAAGGATGTTACTTGTTTCAACTGGTTGGGGAAAGGTCATTACTTGATCCAATGTAAGAATCCCAGGAAACAAGGACCGAGAGATCCATTTATGAATCCAGAATAGGAATGTAGGGAATTTTATTACTACCACAAGCCGGGACATAGGATTATGAATTACCCAACACTGAAGCAAGTTCAAGCAGCGAAGGTGTATGCAATTAGAGATGATTCTTCAACCTCAAAGGCTAATTAAGGAAAAGAAATTCTATAAGGTAACCTTCTCATTTACGATTAAATTGTTCGAATTTGTTCGACATGCGAACTACCATTAGTTTTATTCCTCAGCAATTCTTTAATGAGTTAAATCTTAAATCTGAGATCGTAATCGGATCTATTTTTTTCTATTTCATTGGGTTTCGATATATTCTACAAACGGTTAGTTATCCCTTCAAACTAACCAATACCTTTGTATACTTCGTAGATCAGATAACCCAGTTGTTTCGTAGTTGATTGAGTTTATTCTCACATCTACTATTGATATTCTGATTTGGTAAGCCAAATGCAGAATAATTATCCAGTTTGACTTGGAAAACTGTTTCTCTATCTTTGTGTATCTATCTTTGTTGTTATCTCCTTGGCGAATTTCGAGGACGAAATTTCTTAAGGGGAGAATCTGTAACGAACCCGGATTTTTACTAAGTTTAAATCGATTATTAATTTTGTAACAACCAAGTATTTTCAACCATTCACGTCCATTATAAGTGTATAGGTAGACACTAATGTCAGAATTGAATTGCCCAAAATACCGCGCTGTAAATAAAAATTTGGCAAATCTCAGAATATACAGTAAATAAAAATCACAGATCATAGACACATAGTAATAATAATCCAGCGGAAGTAAAAGAGACAGTAGTTCATGGAGCTACTATATAAATATATCAGAGTTACATAAGATATAACAAAAGAAATCAAGTACAAAAGAAGTCTCAATACATAGAAA
Source organism: Allium cepa (assembly GCA_030765085.1). Classification (NCBI taxonomy): domain Eukaryota; kingdom Viridiplantae; phylum Streptophyta; class Magnoliopsida; order Asparagales; family Amaryllidaceae; genus Allium; species Allium cepa. The sequence goes on from CM060929.1 coordinate 68,798,425, forward strand.
TCTACTAATACAAGAGCTGGAAAAGACCAACAGACCAAAAAGAAAAAACTAGACAAGCAAATAATTTCCAGCGCTTCCAATCTCTAGAAAGTGGAAATCCAATCTGTGAATCTCAGGATGACCCGAGCGTAAATAAAATACAAACAATCGAGTTAGGACATACATACTTATGCAATGTAAACCAACTCAAGTGAACTGTAGTAAAAGTACAAGTAACTTAAAGGATGCTTGGGACCGCCCATCCTTTAAGGATCCGTCAAAACATTTACTATGCAGTATATTGCGCTATTATAATAATGTCTAATAGTAAAATAAACTTACTTTTAAATAGCGTTAAGGAGTGACCCAATATTCCCCTTAACACAAATAATGCCAATAGTTTATACAGTACCTGCATATCTCTCGATCGGGAGACTACGAGAAGATACTGCATAGGTACGATACAAATAGAAACTCGTAGTAAAGGCTCGATATGGTAGGTGACACGGCACAAAAGGCAATGCCAGGGTAGATATACCAATTACGACACTCGGGTTGGTGGTAACGCAGCAGCCACATACGCCCACTGCGAAACACATTCCCAAAAATCGGAGGGGCGCCCAAACAATCACAAGTAATAGTATGGTATCGAAGAAATGCGTCCGCTACGAGGAGCGACCTCAACTGGCCCGAGACCGCTCCTGTTTTAGCCACCTTATGCCAAATCACAGGGGTTGGGTCCATGTAACATACCAAAAGTACGTCGCCACCATCCTACTTCATTCTGGAATCTCCACCGCATACACGGTTAGTCAAAGTGGTTTTCGGTATCGACAGAGAGTATACCCATATCCGATCCCGGTCTCTTTGCCAACCAATCGTTATTATAACTCGTGGTTATAACTTCAAAACAATATTTTATACTTCAAAACAAAATATCATTTCAATCCAAATCTTTATCAAAATAATGATTAAATCATTTCAAAACCATTTCTGTATATCAACATACCATATATTTAAAATTCAAATATTTATAAAGATAAATATCAAGTCATTTCTAACCATTTCAATATATTAAATTATCATATCCTTCCAAAAATTCCTTTCAAATCATTTTAGTATATTAAAATATCATAACCTTTCAAACCTTCCTTTCAAATCATTTTATTATCAAAATATCATATCTTTCAAAACTTCAATTTTAAATCATTTAATTATCAAAATCAAAATATCATATCTTTCAAAACTTCATTTCAAAACATTTTTAAGATCAAAATATTGTATCATTCAAAACTTCATTCCAAAACATTTTTAATATCAAAATATCTTATCTTTCAAAACTTCATTCCAAAACATTTTTAATATCAAAATATCATATCTTTCAAAACTTCATTTCAAAACACTTTTAATATCAAATATCATATCTTTCAAAACTTCATTTCAAAATATTTAATATATATCAAAATATCATATCTTTCCAAAGCATCAATTTCAAATCATCATATAAGTTCAAATCCAAATAATCAACTTTAAATACCTTTTAAATTCAAAGATATCATTCATTTATTACCATTCCAAATCACCTTTTATCTAGCTTATATTTTAATCAAAATAATTCATTTAAATCATTTAAAATTTAAGTTTATATACTTTCAAATCAAGTATTCAATTTCTAAAGTTTTAAACCATTATGAATTCATTTACTAAGTTAAAGCCATAAACATTAAAAATTTCAACCTTTCACAGCATTCAGAAAAAGGTGCTGAAAGTTATACTTGAAAACATTTCAATTTAAACCATTTAAACATTATAAAAATCATATTTTAACATTCAAAGATGTTCATTAAAATACTCTTTTAATTATTGATTTTAATAAAGCAACATTTTATAATTAAATCAAATTTCACAAATCCACTTAATAAATTCAAGTGTAAACTTTCCTATTTTTACATTTAACACTTTATTAACATTTACATTTTCAAATTATCAATTCACAAATTAAACTGAATTCCCAATTTATATTAATTGACTTAAACCCTTAATTAAAACCAACTTCACATTTCCAGGTCAAGTTCATTTTAAAGTTACACTTTTAAGCATTCATTCATTTAACCATTTTAATACGGAGAAAAATCAATAATACTTTATTAATTCATTTAAACTCAAATTTAGTCAAATCGTCATATTTACCATTTTCCAAATATAATTAAATTTTCATTTTATTTATGCAACTTAAAATTTCCTTTTTAAACCAAAACCCAAATTTCCAGACTTTAAGTTATATTTCAATAATTGAACTTAACCATTTATTTATTTAACATTTTCCACTTATACAAAAATCATAAATCCTTTATTTAAAACACTTTAAAATCTAATTAAATCAAATTATCATAAATTTATATTTAAACCACTTAAAATTTTATTTATATAACTTAAATGTCATTTTAAAAGCCATAGTCCAAATTTCAAAATTTTGGTATATTTCAAAAATTCACTTTTTACCATTTATTTGACTTAAACTTTTAACTTCTAGAAAAATCCAAAATCTCTTTATTTAAACATTAAAAATCCATTTTAAATCAAATTTCATAATTTTTCACTTTTAACAATATTTAAATATTCAAAATACTTTATAAAATATAACCACGGGCCTGTATATAGTTTTCTAACCTAGGTCAAGTGATACGGATATATTTCATTTCAATCCGCAGTTTAAAAAGAAAAATCTGAGTTCTATCATTTCAAACCCGTAGACCCAAGTTAAAATAAAATAAATAAAAACCGTTCAGGCCTATCATTTCAGTCCATAACTATTTTCCCTATTCTAAAGTCCGTTCGGGTATGTATCATTTCAACCCATAGTGAACCTAATCTACAGGGAACTTGCAGTGTGATAAACAGATATAAATGAACAGTGACCAACATATAACAGTAATAGATGAGATGACATGTAATTTAACGGGTTTAACATCATATATAAATAATCACAGGTAGTTACAACATATCATAGTTTTCTACACATTCAATTGTTGTCAATTCACATAATTGCATAAGTATGAATGTTAGGTGAGATTTACTCACTTGTATAAGCTGGAAATAACGACCAAAACACACAACAACAAATCTTTGAAGGCACGAAAGCACGAATAAGATTTGTGTTTGGGAGAGCCAAGGATAAATCACCTTGCATACATGAGAAACAAATATATAAAACATAAGTTTCAAACATAAGATATATTTAAACAATGTTAGAAATGGATGCATAAAAAAAAACCAAAGACTTTGCACTTGCTTTCAACATCATATGTAACGTCCCGCCATTTCGCACACTTTAAATCGACACACGTGCCAATTCATACCATACGGAAGGGTGGATTGTCATGGGGTAAATAGGAAAAACAGAGAAGAAATAAAATAAAACAGAATCTCACAGCGGAATGATAAAATATAATAATCAATATATAGTTCATAAAACTGTTTACAAACATTTGCTTCTACTTTATACAATAAATATCAGAGTTCACATACCGATAAATATCAATGCAGCGGAATTAAATGGTGTAGTGGAATAATAGGAGATAATAGTAATACACATCTTCGTCTTCGTCCTCCAGAGCTAAAACTTCAAATCCTGAAACGCTCGTACTGACCCGAGCGAATTGAAAAGACAAAACACTCGAGTCAGAACTAAAAGATCTTATGTAAGTTAAATCAACAAAAATAAATATGAGTGCAGTAACTCAAGAGATGCTCGTTATTTACATCTCCTAAGGATCCGTTAAACTATTTATTATGTAGTATATTGCGCTATTATAATAGTGTCTAATTGTAAAATAAACTTACTTTTTTCTTAGCATTAAGGGGTTACCCATATAGCCCTTAACACGTAATAGTCCCAGTAGTCCATCCAATATCATAGTCCCTCTTGATCGGGAAGCCACCAGAGGATACCACACGGGCTACGGGAGAAATCCAAATTCGTACAAGGTGCGATAGGGTTGGTGACACGGCACAACTAGGCAATGCTAGGGTAGATATACCAATTGCTATCCGGGCTTGTGGTAACGCGCAGCGCGCAGCTACCGCCCACCTCGGACAACACCTCCAAATCAAAAATCAAAAGTGGCCACCGAATCAATCCAAAAGTCAGAGTATAATATCGAAGGAGTGCATTCGATCAGAGGAATGACCTTATTGGCCCGAGAATTGCTCCTGTTTTAGCCACCTTATGCCAACTCACGGGAGTCGGGTCCACGTATTTACCTCATAGGAAATGCCGCCACCAACCTGCTTCATTCTGGAATCTCCCCCGCATACATGGTTATTAAAGTGGTTTTCGGAGTTGGCAGAGAGTATTACAACTTCTGATCCCGGTCTCTTTAACAACCAAACGTTATTATAACACCGCGGTCTTTAAAAAATATAGTTTCTACTTTAAAACCAGAATAAAATTATCCATTTCAAAACCCATAAATACGATATCATTTTTCATTTCCAAAACAATTCATTTTGATATTATTTTTATAAAACCCAAATCAATAATATCATTTTTATTTGAAATATATTTGTTTTTCCAAAATCATACTGCTTTAAAATTTATAATATCTATAAACCAAATATTTGAATCATAACTTTCAAAACATAATACTTCGAAACTCATAGTTTAAAACCATACTTCTAAAACTTGAATGGTTTGGATATTCAACAATATATAATATAAAATAGTTTGAATTTAAAATTTCTTGATAAAATAAAATAATTTCGGTGACTTACAATTTATTTTATTTAAGATTAAGTCAAAATGCATCAATTTTAAAATCGCTTTCAATTTCAATAAACCACTTCAGTTTCAATATATTTCAAATTTTGAATATTAAACAATTGGAACTAAGGTTGGAAATTTCTATTTCAAAAATTTTAAGTCCTATTATTTATTTTGAAATATTTGCATAATTAATCCGAAATCCTTTTAAATAAAACTTAAATTACTATTAACAATCAAAATTTCCTCTAATTTATTTATACTAGAAATATTCATTTAATCCATCTTGAATAAAATTTCAGTTATAAATATCATACCTTTTAAAATTTCAAGTTAATAAATTCTACATTAACATATGAAGTTAAATTCTCAGTTAAGCTCGATTCCAAATAAATTTTCAATCTAACTTCCACTATTAATTGATTTAAATCATTTAAAACTCTATATATTCTCAATATCTTAACATGTACTTAACAATATAATATAAAATAGTCAAACTCCATTTTTCAACCTATTTATTTTATTCAACGAAAACCCTACATAACTTAAATTCAATATCTCAACTATATATATATATAATAAGACTTTATATAATATCAAAATTATATTTATTGACTATATCCTATCCAAACCATAGAAAAAAATTATTTCAAAAATAATTATATATATATATATATATATATATATATATACCGCGGTGCTTGTATAAAATTTTCTATCATATGGTCAAGTGATACGAATATTTATCATTTCAATCCGCAATTTAAAAGTAAAATTACGGTTATATATCATTTCAAACCGCAATCCCGAATGAAATGAAAATGCATAATAACTTGCAGTCTATATAATATAGAACACATCATCCATTCACCCAATATCAACCATCAACCAATTTATTTGCAATCATCATCAATTTAACCAATCATCAATACAGGGCATATAAATATATACCGGATAATAACTAACGGTTAATAACTCACAGTTTATATTCAATAATAAATTTATTAACTATTTAACTATCAGTTTATATGCAATTAAATAAATTTAATTGTCAATTTATATGCAATAATAAAATTAATTAACAGTTAAATTAAATAAATGCGATTTAACAGAGCTGATAAATAAAACATGCCAAACAGCCATAAATAAATTTCTACTCATATCTAAAGTCAATTTAACAGACATAGGAAATTTTAGAAATTGTGAGTGGGTTAAAACACTCACCTTTGAATTTAAATCGAATTTAATCCAATTTAAACCCAAAAATTCGACGATCTCCAAATCTGTCCAAACTAACCTCACAGCGTCCGGAATTTTAATACGATCCTAACAAAAAAAATCACGTGTGAAACGGAGTTCGTACGCAAAAGTTATATCAGTTTGAGCAATTGAAAAATAAATTTAAAATTAAAACAAAAAGAACACAAAATTCCACCATGGCACGTCACCAAATTTCCCACGCATCTTCTCCGGTAACCAAATTTGAATGCGCAAGCTCCCTGGAAACAACCGCACACAACACGCTGCCTACCGTCACTTTGACCAAGTTTCACCACTTCCTCCGGCCTCCATAGCCCATGCCGCTACCACCATCGAGCTCGCCTCGACGAGCCGCCTTCACCTGAACCCCCACTCATGCCTCCGCTCCCAGCCACCACCGTTGATTACAAACCCTAACCCTCGATTTTCGGCCATCACACAATGATTCCGACCAAACGTCCAACATCGTACAGCTCCACATGAAAATCTCCACCAAACCCATATTCCAATTTCCCCGATTGAAGCCTAAATCGAAAAGCCCCAAATCAACCATATGGGTTTCGAATTTCCAAGGTTTGACCGCGATTTCTGGTATATCCGGTCACCGACTTGAAAACCGAACAGCACATGCAGATTCGTATCGATGAGATCTTCAGTTCTATAATTTTTTTGAAATTTTCGGCAGACTTTGAATTTTGACTTTTGATTTCGATTTGTTTGAAGTTTGAAGTTTGAATTTGGATCTAAGATTCGCATCCATTGAGGAGGAGAAAGAGTTGAGAAAATGAACGCACAAACAAATGAGAATAGGTGGAGGCTAGGGTTTATAACTGGGTTTATATAGGTAGGTTAGAAATAGAGTAGATGGATCCGATAAAGAAACGTGGTGAACTATAATTGGCCCAAAAGCCCGTTCTGACCCCAGAACGAAATTGGTTAAACCCATATAACCAAACAGGTATTTTAAAATATTATGAACGCGATGGAAAAAGTTTCACGTCCAAATTCGATCGTATGAAGAAGTTATGATGAAATCAGTATTTTCAAATTGATTTCAATTAAATCGATTTCAAGGCGTTTCGTGTTCGTACGCTCAAACGACAAGTCCGATTGCTACGAAACTTGAAACCCTACAATAATTCACTGTTACGGATCCGACGAAATTGGTTTCGTCGAAATCCGAATCCGTGACAAAAATGGCTATTTTTATATTAATTAAATAAATTTAGAATTAGTGAATAAATCCAATTTTTATATTTCAGTTTTAGTATTGGAAATTTTTATTACTAAAAATTCTCAAACATTTTGAAATCATTTAACAATTTTTCAATGTCAATTTATTGAAGATTAAATCAATATAAATCTTTAATTTCATAAAATTCAAAATTATAGGAAAATTCCCGAAATTTCCTTTTAATTGAATTAACCTATATTTATTCCATTCATTAATTTCAAATATAAGGGTTTACCATTGGATTTAAAATTATCACATAAATATTTCTCGTTTTCACTTAATTTTTAAATTAACGTAATAATTACATATTTGATTTTATTCATTTACAATAAATCCGACTACTATAAATTAAATAACTTAACTCACAAAAAATTCAAATTCTATAATTCATAAGTTCCATTTTCTTGATTTACTTATTTATTTATAATTATTTAAATCGATTTCCGTTCCAATTTAAAGTAACTTAATTTACCCTTTTATAGTATGTATTTCAGTTTCTTAAACTAATCTCTTTATTGTAAATTGAATCCAGTTTATTATTAATAAGTTTCCAATGGATTAGATTCAATTTCAACCCTTTACTTACAATTAAGTTCAGGTTATATTTAATTTATAACGTATTACTTCCCAAGTTATTACTTTACATCTTCTCATATTAACTTCACAATTAATGATAAATTTTAACGTAACGCTTAAAATAATCACGACCTTATAATTTCTCAACATTTAAACGGACGTTATTTCATTTCCAATTAGTGTAACATTCATTTATTTTATTATCACTTATTACAATTTCTAATTCCATTAACATATAAGCAGGTAATTTATAAATATATTTTACAAATTTTGAATTAATCACTACTCATTATTATTTACTTTAATTTAGCATTAATTACCTTGCATTAACATTGTTACTTAAAACCCCTATCAAATTGCAATTAATATTCTAATGAGTACATTTACTCTTTCCGTTATGTTATAAATTATCAACAAAGAAACGTTTATTACTTTCAACAACGTTGTAATTACTAATTACCTACATTGATTGTATACGTTTTCCATTATTATCATTTATTATAATTATATTCAACTTTCCATCTTATGCGTATAGTTAACCTTCCTATTGATTTTACCTTCAAAAATTTCAGTTATTTTCTTAACTTAAAAAAGGCAATGATTAATTACATTTAATCGCTATTAATTGAATGCATTGGTAACGAACAATAGTTGTCAACATTACACAACTTATAACATTTGTAATTTATTCTCTACAACAATTATTACCTATCAATATTATTTCGTCCCTAAATACAAAACTTGCAATTGTTCTTATTATCATATTCCAATTACTGTTAACAATGTTTATTACATTAAATCAGTTTAATACTTTCCTTAAATTTCTCATATTCAATTTATATACAGGTAAAATTCTTTTCGCTACTTAAAATCATTTGAATTAACTTCGAATTACTATAAGTATATTTTAATTTATTTTATTTTTTTCTACTAAATTTAATTACAAACTTATTAATTTAACCAAATTAAATCCATGAAATTTACGGGTCGTTATACTCTCCCCCACTCAAAACTTTTCGTCCCCGAAAAGGAAAAAGAAGGGAAAAAAGAATAAGAATAACAATACATCTTATTCAAAATATTAACATATAAACAATTAAGTTTACAAAATTAACTACTTTATATAAGATATCCTAATTTATAACTATTAAATCTTTTATATTTAAATTAATAAAGTTTGAAAAACATTTTCAAAATATTTCTAAGTTCAAAATTTACGGAAATATTTTGGCAGAGTCTCCTTTGTACGGAGAGGCTCGGGAGAAAATATAATATTAAATATAATAATATATCACATATAATATCCAAAATATTATATCCCAACACGAGAAAATATATAAAATAGCGCTACAAACCGTAATCCGAAACGTACCTTTTTGTTGGGAAATTTACGCTTAATTTATGGGACCAAAAGCTGTATCAATTGCTTCCAAAACCTGCATTTCACTTATAAAAATCTAAATGGGTTAACAATTTATATAAAGTGAAATATTTAAGTGGTTTCAATCACTAACAAAAAATCAATGCAACAACCATCAATTTTAACAACAGCATACACAACAAATTCAAAGCAACCATTCAACCAAACAAACAAATAGTTGTTCGGGTTCAAAACTTTTAAATTGTACAGAATGAAGAGTAAACTACTAGCTCATCATTTACTCAACAGTCTTAGATAAAACTAAATAGATTATTCATTCCCCAACCCAATTTTAAAGCATCTTACCCAAACAACCATAACCAAACAACAACAATTACTACTAACAAATCAATTAACTCATTATTAATTTTACTTCATACATTAGTTGTTTGATTCTTTTCATTCATATAACAGTTTATCTTTTATTTCCATTTATTTCTTTCAATTTTATTTTCATTTTATTTCTTTCAATTTTATTTTCAAAAATAACTTCAACCCTATTTCTTAAATCTACAATTTCTCTTTATTATATTACATTCATTTATTATTGCATGACCTCATTTATTTACACTTTAATTACTTAAATTTACAATCATCTATTTGTCATACTTACCTTTACTTTTATTTACTTGGTAAAATTCCAATTATAACTAAAGTTTATAACATTAAATTCTCATTTAACAGCAATTTCATTGAATACTTTTACTATTTCAAATTTCTACTTGTACAATATTCTATTACAATCTCCTATTAACATTTCAACTTTTAATATTTGGTAAGTTATATATTGCTATTTAAGGGTGTAATTGAATGTTATACAAGTTTGTTCCATTTCCTTTAATTAATTCATTGTTCAATAAATTTTTACCTTTTTCTTATAAGTTACAATTTCAATTTGCTTTTTATTTCCTTTATAACTTAGCCTTAAATCTCTTACCTAAATTAAAGGTTTCAAATATTAATTACTTACCTTTCATTTCACTACAATAATTAAAAGAATTAATTTATGGAAATTTAAGAATTTAATACCGGGTTAAATTTAAATTCATTTTATAATAACAGATAAATAGATACTAATAACATATATATATATATATATATATATATATAAATCCAATTATATTTGAACAACTTAAAATTTATATATTTTCTCAAAATAAAACTGCAGGTAAAACTACTACAGTGGCCTTCCCCTTTCGAAACTCGAAAATGAAAGTCAATGATGCGGTCGCCATTACCGAAATTATTTTCCAGCGACAAATAGGGGAGTACAACTTATTTATTTCCAGAATTTCTTTAAAACCATACTTTCAAATTATATTTTGTATCAAAAAATCATTTCTAAACACTATTATTATATTTAAAAACCCTTTGAAGCAATTTTTCAAAATCCGGGACTTAAGTTCTAAAATTTCCAAATTCCATTGATTTTATTTTCAATCTTATTTTACCTATTATTTATAAATTTTACTGCTAACAGTCAATATATTGCAACCAAATATATATATATATATGTATATATGTATATATATATCATTTATAAAAATTTACTTTATATATATAGAAAATATAATAGGCAAAATTATTTCATTCGCCTATATTAAAAACATATATTATGTCGATCTGTCCTATTAAGTGTTTAGAAATCCCTATTGATGTCATAGCGTCCCATGCACCAACCTGAATTTATAAATACAAAACGGAACAGATTAACACAATATAAAATCTTTTTATAACACTAACAAGTACGCTCTCTCATATGTACTCTCAGCGACTCCCATATGGTATTATTACCCTATTAATAAAGAGTCATACCCCACAAAGCTAAGGTTTATCGCTAAACCAAAGCTCTGATACAAACTCTAACATCCTGCCTTTTCGCACACTTTAAATCGACACACGTTCCAATTCAAACCATACGGAAGGGCTGATTGTTATGGGGTAAATAGGAAAAATAGAGAAGAAATAAAATAAAACAGAATCTCACAGTGGAAGGATAAAATATAATAATCAATATATAGTTCATAAAACTGTTTACAAACATTTGCTTCTACTTTATACAATAAATATCAGAGTTCACATACCAATAAATATAAATGTAGCGGAATTAAATGGTGTAGTGGAATGATAGTAGATAATAGTAATACAAATCTTCGTCTTCGTCCTCCAGAGCTAAAACTTCAAATCCTGAAACGCTCAGACTGACCCGAGCGAATTGAAAAGACAAAACACTCGAGTCAGAACTAAAAGATCTTATGTAAGTTAAATCAACAAAAATAAATATGAGTGCACTAACTCAAGAGGTGCTCAGGGTTTACATCTCCTAAGGATCCGTTAAACTATTTACTATGTAGTATATTGCGCTATTATAATAGTGTCTAATTGTAAAATAAACTTACTTTTTTCTTAGCATTAAGGGGTTACCCATATAGCCCTTAACACGTAATAGTCCCAGTAGTCCATCCAATATCATAGTCCCTCCTGATCGGGAAGCCACCAGGGGATACCACACGGGCTACGGGAGAAATCCATACTCGTACAAGGCGCGATAGGGTTGGTGACACGGCACAACTAGGCAATGCCAGGGTAGATATACCAATTGCTATCCGGGCTGGTGGAAACGCGCAGCGCGCAGCTACCGCCCACCTCGAACAACACCGCCAAATCAAAAATCAAAAGTGGCCACCGAATCAATCCAAAAACCAGAGTATAATATCGAAGGATTGCGTTCGATCAGAGGAATGACCTCATTGGCCCGAGAATCGCTCCTGTTTTAGCCACCTTATGCCAACTCACGGGAGTCGGGTCCACGTATTTACCTCATAGGAAACGCCGCCACCAACCTACTTCATTCTGGAATCTCCCCCGCGTATACGGTTATTAAAGTGGTTTTGGAGTTGGCAGAGACTATGACAACTTCCGATCCCGGTCTCTTTAACAACCGAACATTATTATATCACCGCGGTCTTTAAAAAAATAGTTTCTACTTTAAAACAAGAATAAAATTATCCATTTCAAAACCCATAAATACGATACCATTTTTCATTTCCAAAACAATTCATTTTGATATTATTTTTATAAAACCCAAATCAATAATATCATTTTTATTTCAAATATATTTCTTTTCAAAAATCATACCGCTTTAAAATTTATAATATTTGGAAACCAAATGTGACGCACCACCTCTATACCCACGCTAGCCAAGGACACTACTAGTAATGCTGTCAACTAACACGGAGAATAAGGCTGGTTGGGAGCGACCATCTATAGCCTTGCTCTAACTATCTATTGAATACATCGACAATAAACATACCAAGCAGGTCGACATACCCAATGAATACTTAGAACAAAACCATAGGTGGTTGAAGGTTCTATCAGAACAGAATATAACAACTCAAATGTAATATACATCACAGAATAGTAGATCATCATATACACATATATTGATACATAACACAGTTTATAAAATAATACATGTCAAGTGGTATAGCAAACCACAATATACAGATGAATCAAAGGAATACATATATCAGAATTACGAATAAAAGGACTACACAAAAAAGCTTTAACAAAAAGGAACAAGCTGAATAGTCCATGCGGAAGCAAAATAGGCTAAGTCCAAAAGCACCAAACCTGAAACATCTCGGTCTGACCCGAGTATAAAATACATGGGTCAGTCGAGCTAAATAAATCAGTTAGATAAACTGAACAACAATAAACCTGCAAGGTTACAAAGTATAACAAATATCTCTAAAAGAGATAACATAATCATCTAACAAAAGATGAATCATATGATAACAAGCCTCATATCATCGGCAACATATAGAAACAAAGGATAAGAATATCCCAAACCAAGCCAGAAGGCAAATAACAAATACCCATAAGGTATACAAGTTCCACAAGGTAAACGCTACACATCATGCAGCTCAAAAAGACCAACACCGAAGGGCGATGCCTAGGGAATATACATATGAATGAAACATTAGAAAATTTGCTCGAGCTCAGTACTGTACAAACAAGGATGCATGAGCCTGGAGACTCCAAACCCAATATCACCCATGCAGCTCATAACGACCAACTTCAACCCAATATCACCCATGCGGCTCATAACGACCAACATCGGAAGCGATACTATAGGCAACAAACCCGAAGGCACATACCCGAAGGCAACAAACCGTAGTGGTGAAAGTGAGAGACCCAGTACTAGACACCACTAACTGGCGGAATGTGTCGTAACTCTCAAAAAGAAATACGAAAAGTGGTAACGTGAGTCCCATAACCACTCGTTCGCACTAAACGGTTTACTATCCATTAGTTAATTTCACACTCAAAGCAGTACAAAGTTCACCTCGTTTCATCGGTAAACCAGACTAAAAGGCCAAAGCGATCAATCTAATAGGTCGGGGATTAATCGGCAAGACAAACGCATGGATTCATGGTCCGTGTTTTACCTAACCATTTAATCTCCCTTCCACTCCGCTCGGAGTGCGAAATTGTGTATGTGCGTTTTAAATAGAATTTATAAATCGGAGAAACAAACTTTTAATACGATTTGAAGAAATCATTTATAAAACCCGTGAATGAATTCAAAAGGGAATCATTAAGGTCAAATATGCGTAAACAACTAATTGGAATCAATATACATCGATCAATTTTGGAAAACTAAACGAACAAGGCAATTTTGGCAAAAACAGCATATTCAGACGTCTGAAAGAAGGGATTCAGACGTCTGAAACTTAAAATAAATTTGTTTTTTAAAACAGAATTCAGACGTCTGAATCCAAATCCCAGACGTCTGAAATTGGCAATATTCGGCCTATTTCCTTTCTGGTTGAAAATTAGCCAATTCAGACGTCTGGAATATAAATTTAGACGTCTGAATCTGGGATGAAAATCTTCCCCAGAACAATATTCAGACATCTGAAAATAGGGTTTCATACGTTTGAAACATGATGATCAGGCATTTCCTAAACCTGGGCCAACTATGGACAAACAAATCGAAAGCAATCGGATGCGTGTTGATTATGGGCTTACGTCAAACGACTATCCAACCTTAACGACACACCCAAACACTCCGAACAACATAAACATCATCCATATAAGGATTTTCAAAAATTTGGCTTCAAAAATCATAATTTGGAAATTTCACCGAACTAACCCAAATCAAAAGCAAAAGAACATATGAACAATTGTTTGGAATTCATGCCTAACATCAATGATATCAAAAGAAGTAGATGTGAGTTCAAAACTCACCTTTAATCCAAAAATAAAGAAGAAGGAGTTCAATTTGCAAGGAGAAGACCAACAAATCTCCACTTCAACTCACTAGCTTCAATCTAAGAATAAAACAAATATTTCCTATGTTTAGGTTTAGGAATTTCTGAGGTTGAAGAGAGAAAAAGATAGAGAAGATGAAGAGGAGCTTACCAATGTCTTCTCTATGATTTTGGAGCAAGAAATCAAGTTGCAAGAGGAAACTAGGGTTAGCAATTTCTATTTCCTCTTCCCCTCCACCATTTTCAGTTTTTCTTAAGCTTAAGAAATGAAATGAGGGTGAATGGAGAGGAAATGGACTAAGCTTAGGGGTTTAGTTAGCTAGTGGCTGAACCCAAACCCAGAACCCAATAGAAAAAGAGTCAAAATTTCACAAACTCCGAACACATCGAAGATTATACTTAAAAAGATCGCAAACGCCATTTTGGAACCAATGGATGTGGTTTCGAGTCCCAATTCAGCCGTTTGCAAAAAGTAGCATTTCAGACCCAAATCCGACTAACGACGCTATATTTAAATAAAACATTTTAATATAAAATCGTTAAATAAGCGGATTGTTACAGATCTCCCCTCCTTACAAAATTGCGTCCCCGCAATTCCTAGAGACGATATTTGTAACAACTAAATGCATACAACATTCAAAAGAAAAGGAAATAAGCTTGAGATGAAAAGATATACTCACTGTTCCCAAGCAAAGATAGAAAACCCGGATAAGATCGCTCAATAAACTCTCTGATTTCCCAATTACAATCATTAGGGTTAGCGGACCATTGAACTTTAACGAGCGGCACGTCCTTGTTCCGAAGGTGTCGCACCTCCGTGTCAAGTACGCGAATAGGCTGCTGTACAATAGATAAGTCTGGTGAGATCTCAAGCTCTTGCAAATCAGGAGAAGTAATGACAGAATCCGACTCCCGAAGACACTTCCGAAGTTGCGAGACGTGGAACACGTCATGAATGCCAGATAAGTGAGCAGGAAGTGAAACTCTATAAGCCACAGGGCCAATACGTTCAGTAATAGAAAATGGTCCTATAAAGCGAGGAGCCAATTTCCCAGTCGTACTGAAACGCATAGCCCGTTTCAAAGGAGAAACACGAATAAAAACAAGATCACCAAGTGATAATTGAAGAGGCTTCCTACGATTGTCCGCGTAGGATTTCTGGCGGCTCTGTGCCTCTTTCATTCTCAACCAAATAAGATCAATCTTCTCGGAAGAATCACGAACAAAATCTGGACCAAGAATAAGCTTCTCTCCAGATTTCAACCAACAAGAAGGTGATCGATATGGCCATCCATATAAAGCTTCAAAAGGAGCCATACCGATACTAGACTGAAAACTATTGTTGTAGGAGAATTCTACAAGAGGTAGGTGATCCTACCAACAATCACCGAAATCAAAAATTGGAATATGTAGAAGATATTCCAAGATACGATTCACCCGTTCAGTCTGTCCGTCAGACTACGGATGATAAGCTGTAGAAAAATTAAGCTTTGTTCCCAAAGCTTGCTGAAGACTCTTCCAAAAATGACTCGTAAATAAAGGATCACGATCACTCACAATAGAACTAGGAACACCGTGAAGTCTCACGATTTCCTTGACATACAACTTAGCCAAATGCGAAGTAGTTCTATTAGACTTAATAGCAACAAAATGAGCAGACTTGGTGAGGCGATCAACAATAACCCAAATACTAGAATGGCCTGATCTCGAACGAGGTAGGCCGTCAATGAAATCCATAGAAATCTGATCCCATTTCCACAATGGAATCTCAAGAGGCTGAAGAAGACCCAAAAGACGCTGATGCTCGGCCTTAAAACGCTGACATGTTATGCAATTACTTACATAGCTCGCTACATCGCGTTCATGCCTTCCCAATAATAAAGACGATGCATATCGGCATACATCTTACTACTATCAGGATGAATGGTATACTTAGAACGGTGACAGTCATCAAGAATGTCAGGCCTAAGTGCAAAATCAGAAGGCATAAAAAGACGGTTCTTCTTGCGAAGACACCCATGAGAATCAATGCTGAAATCCCGCAACGCCTCATCATAGTATCCAGACTCACAAAGATGAATAAGATGCAACAAATCAGGATCACGCCGCTGGGCACCGACAATACGATCCGACAAAATTGGTCGAGCTCCCAAACTAAATAATGGATTAGGAGTATCAGAAGATGAACCTCGATCCCGAATTTCACAAAAAGATAGAGTCTCAAGAACATTCCATTCGTCAAGCATCATAGAAACAATAGCCGAATGTTTGCGACTAAGCGCATCAGCAACACGATTACCCTTACCAGGGGTATACTGGATATCAAAGTCAAAGGAAGCAAGAAACTCAAGCCAACGATTTTTTCTCATATTGAGTTCCTTCTGAGTGAACAAATACTTCAAAGATTTATGATCGGTATAAAGAATGAAGCGCTCGCCCAATAAATAGTGTCACCAAATCTTCAAGGCAAAGACAATGGCGGCTAACTCAAGATCATGAGTGGCATAGCGAACTTCATTCGGACGCAGTTTCCTAGAAGCATAAGCAACTATCCGATCCTTCTGCATAAGAACAGCACCGAGACCACTACCACAAGCATCGGTGTAGACAACAAGATTATGATTCCCCTCGGGAACCACAAGAATAGGAGCATTAGTGAGAAGTTCCTTCAATGTAAGAAAGGAAGCTTCGCACTTGTCGGACCAATCGAAACGAATGCCTTTCCGAGTAAGGCAAGTGAGAGGAAGCACAACTCAGGAAAAATCTTTACTGAACCGACGGTAATAACCCGCCAATCCAAGAAAACTATGAATCTCATGAACATTCTCAGGCCTCTTCCAATTCTGGATTGCTTCGATCTTTGAGGGATCGACCGAAATGCCATCGGAAGATACAACATGGCCTAAGAACTTAACCTTATTCTCCCAAAAATGGCACTTGGAGAATTTAGCTCTAAGCTGATGATGACGAAGAGTACTCAAGACATTTCTCAAGTGATTAGCATGCTCGGCTTCAGACTTAGAATTAATAAGGATATCATCAATGAGGACAAGGACGAACTTATTGAGATATTCCTCGAATACCCTATTCATGAGATCAACAAAGAAAGCAGGAGAGTTCGTCAAACCGAACGGCATATCAAGCCACTCAAAAGAACAATAACTAGTGCGGAAAGCGGTAAGAGGTATGCTATCCTCCGCGACTCGTAACTGATGAAAACCTGTGGCACGGTCTAGCTGAGAAAAGACCTTAGCACCACTCAATAGATCGAACATATCATCGATCCTAGGAAATGGATACCTATTCCTGATGGTTAACTCATTAAGTTTGTGATAGTCAATGCAAAGCCTAAGAGTTCCATCGGACTTCTTCACGAAAACGACCGCGGATCCACACGTAGAAAAACTGGACTGAATCAACTGCTTGGACTCAAGCTCTAAAAGCTGCTTCTTGAGTTCCTCATTTTCCCTTTTAGACATCCTCGTGGAAAGGACGACTAACTGGCTGCGCGCCTGGAATGAGATCAATGCGGAACTCAATTGCCCGCTTAGGTGGCAAACCCAAGACAGGCTCAAAAACATCAGAAAAGTCAGAAGCAATAGGAATACGAGATATATTATCATCATCGCGCGAATCAAGAGAATACAAAGCCATTTCGGAATTATCCACATCTCGAAGAATAAGAGATAGCTGAGTAGGCGAATCCGGATGTCGAAGGTATATAATATTCTCCGAACAAATAATCCTGGCATCATATCTCACTAGCCAGTCCATACCCAAAATCAAATCAAATCCCAGACAAGAAATAACGTGCAGACTCGCACGAAAAGAAAAGCCACATAACACAATCTCAACACCATCACAAAGCAAACTAAGGGTCGTGGATCCCCCAATAGGATTCGCAATCCTTAAAGAAGTAACCAAACAAGAAACATCCAAAGATAAATCATCGACGAGCTTTTTCGATACAAAGGAATGTGATGCACCCGTATCGAAAAGAACTTGAATACTATGATCATGAAATAAAATAGACCTTTCCAAAATAGATGGAGATATACCTTTGGGCTGAGAGGGACCTTCAGAATCCTTAGCAGCATAAAGCCTACTAGACTTGGCACCAGCTGGAACAGTAGGGCAAGCTGAAACATGATGACCTTCCTTTTTGCAATAGCGGCAGAAAAGAGGCTTAGGACAAGCTCGAATAATATGATCAAGAGAACCACAATTGAAACACTTCTGAATGAAAGGTGTTCCAGAAGGCTGAGGCTGAGAACAAGAACCACCAGTCTTCTTCTTCTTAGAAGGAGAAGACCTGGACTTCTAGCGGCTTCTTGTTGGTGTTCTTGGAAATTTCAACATCAACATCACTATCACACTCCTTCTCAACGGTCTCGAGATGAAGCGCAGAATCAACCAACTCCTCAAAAGAAAGCTTAAGCTGGAGCAACAAAGACTTCTTAAGATATTTCTTAAGACCAGAAACAAACTTTTAATTCTTCTTATAAGAAGTGCTAATGAATTCAAGACCATACTTAGATAAAGCCTCGAATGATGCAACATACTCAGAAACAGAAGATTTCCCTTGCTTCAACTCAAGGAAGCGATGGGTCAATAAAACTTTTTCAGATTCAGTAACGAACTTGAGTTCAAATTGCTCCCGAAACCGAGTCCAAGAAAGAGTAGACTCACCAACCTCGGCTACAAGAAGCTCATACCAATCAAGAGCACGCTCTTGTAATAAGCTTGTAACGACCCTGGATTTCAGCCCCGGTTATTTTAATAAATGATTAATCTAATTAATTAGAAATGTAAATTGATCATATTAAAATGAATCTGATCTTGGGATTTATTGTTGTTTACTTATATAAACTGTTTTTTAAAAAGAAGATTAATTGGGAAATTGAAATAAGTATTTCAATAATATGCCTAATAACAATTTATCTTATATAATTACTTAAGATACTTTACATTGTTTATATTTAGTATAAAATAATATATATAGATGATAATGTACGAAATTATAAAATAAGTTTCTTAACAATATTTTTGATAAATTTAACTCATATAATTAATTTAAAATGCTATGTATTGTTAATATTGTTAAATGAATAAACATGCGTGATAATGTTTAAAGTTTAAAATCAAATCTTAGCAATATTAAATAATAAATGTAAAATGTAAACCAAACATATGAATGTAATTTAAAAATTGATAGTTAGAATATAAGATATAAATATAAGTAAGTAAACTTATGAAATATAATTTAAATGTAGAAGGCTAAAATACAAAATAAAAATAAAAATAATAGCCAAATGAATAAGTTTATAAATAAAATATGAAAGTAAGTGATGAAGTAAAAGAATAAAATACTTAACAATGTAATATGAAATGAACAAAGTTATATATATAGTTGTACTCATAAAAAATTAAAAAAAACATTTACAGACCAGAATCTGCAGGGTATCAAATATGGAAACATCTCTAAATCAAAGTACTGTGTCATTTTTGTGCAAGGCAAATTCTGACCTACAAGTATATTTTAGACAAACATATGTTCATAGAGTTCGAACCAAAGATAACAAGACAGATATAGATATATATAAACAAGCGTCATACACAAGCCAAACCTGCATATGTACATGATTGCAGGTAGTGTCTTTATATAGCAACACAATTAATAATTGTGTAAACATATTATAGAACAAAGTATGTACTTAATATCAGCTCAAAATATTTTTTTTCTAGATTTGCTCATATCAAAACAAAAATGAGAATAAACCTAACTAGTTATTACCTACCTGCTTTCAGTCCTTTTCTAATTTATATATAGGCACAACTGACCAAATTAGTTCTTGAGTACGAAAAAAAAATTAACAAACCTGAAAATAAAAATAAAGGAAGAGCAAGTTCAGATTTTTAATTCAAAAACAAAAAGAAGCAGTGAGGATCTTAAGACAGTTCAAACTTCTGTTTCAATCAACAAGGTTCCAACTCAATGCTTCCTGTCCATATTCAGGTGAGTAAACATTTCTATTAATTTTAAAATTTAAGTATGTAAAAACAACTTCAACTTTGTATAATTTGTGAGGGATTATCTGTGTATGGTGTTAATTATCCTCTTAAGCTTTGTATGTATAAATTTGTTTGGCACTGCAGAGTCTTGTTTTTACTCTGTATAAAGTCCAGGATAAATTAACTTTGCAACAAATCAATTCCTCCAATTCTAATCAATTTCAAGCTTCCATGTCTAAAGTGAATATGTGTATTCAGGTAAGAATGTATTTTTAAAAATAAGTTCAGAAAATATAAATATACATACAGGTTAAAATTAGATTTTTTGCAGTAGGCTATTTAGAATTTGAAAATTTCGAACCCAATAAACTAGGGATTCATGAGCATAACTGAAATCCTTACCACAAACTATGATTTTTAACGTGAAGTTGGTGATTTTTGGTGGAAGAGACTGAGAGCAGTTCGGCAAGGTTCAACTTTGACTTTACGGTCGAATTCTGGTGATGTGATGCATTTTGGTAACCGGGGTTGCTAGGGATAGAGGAGTAGCCTACGACGGTCACAGGAAAAATAGGAGGTGGTGGAATAATCAACGATGGTGACTACGGTGGTGGTTTCTTTTTCGTAGACCTAATTTTGGGTTGCTCGAACTATTGGCCACAGCGACCTTCACCGTGTGCCGAGCTGTCTGCCAGTGGAAGGGAACGGAGCTTGGGGCGTGGTGGAGGTATGTACGGAGTATCTCGGCATCAAATGGCATGGATTGGGTTCGAGTGTACCTTTTGTGATCAGTGTTTGGGAATCGATTTTCCAGGCATAGCTCGATTTTGTTTGAGAGTGCGATCAGATGGTTCAACGCCAAGAGTTCGACGCTGAGGAAGTTTGGGGTTTGTGGGGAACCTCATGGGTCACCAGCGTGGCGTCGCCGCTTCGTGCATGTGCACAACGTGCCAGTATGTGTCAGTGGAAGTTTTGGAACGACGCTTGTGCTACCCGAGAACTTTGAAGTTGGCTTCGGGTTTTCCTTTGGGTCGTGTGTGAGTTGTTTAAAGTAAGTTAAAACTTAAAAACAGAAATAATAGAGAAGAAGGATGCAGGTGATAGGAGCGTGTGGATTAATAAGTGTTTACAGTTTTAAACTTTAAGCTTTAAAAAAAAAAAGGAAAACAGAGGAACAAGTAAGAGAGACAGGGAGTGATGCGAGAGAAATTTTGGATGATACCGAGTTTGACCCGAGTGTGATGCCATGTTTACTTCGGGTTTAAGATTGTCAGAAGTTCGACTTATATGATGTTGAGTTAGAGTAAAATAAGTTAAGTATAAAACTATGTTATTAAGTGTTAACCAATTTGTTTTGAGTCCTGATAAACTTTAAGGCTTTGCTTAAACAAAGTCGAGTAATTAATTTAAAAAGAAGGTTAATTATGTATATAATTAATTTTATAATTGTTATTCAGAGTTTAGTAAAATTAGTAATTAAAGATTTTAATGATAATCTCATATAAGATCATTGTAATTAAGAATTTAATTAATCATTTGAAGTTGATCAATTAACAAATCGTAGTTAACATATTAATTAAATAATTAATGATTGAACGATTAAGTTAATTAATAATTAATGATTAATTAAGCATTTAGTAAAAATTAAATGAGTAATTGAGTTTTATAAATCAATAATTAAGGTTATTGATTAGAAATTAAGAGTTAATTCATTAATTAAGTGAATAATTAATGAGTAATTTATGAATAATTAATTAAGCAAAAATAAAATATGACTTGTTTTAAGAATGCAATTAAAGTTTTAAAATAAATCAAATGACATGTTGATATGAATCGATGATTCTATTTGATGGAATTGATGATTATTTCTATCCTGTAATGTTCTGTGATATTCTGGATATTTCTGTGATGATTGTATATGATTTATCTGTGTTAAATTGCTATATGAATTCAATTTAAACTGTTAAGTTAATTAGACAACTTGGCCCTTAAAATGGCGTTTGGATTCGATGAGACCGGGATCGGAAGAATCAAATTTGATTCTCCGAAAACCACATCTATCCAATTTAAACGATAGGTCGTGAATCCTGAAACGAAGAACGAGATGGTGCCTTCAGAATGCAAGGGTTTTCGTCGTTTTGACTCTGAGGGTGATTCCAAAATGAGTGCAACGAGATAATGCCTTCGGTTTCGTTCGAACCCGGAACGAACTTGTATGGATTGAATGCTTTCAGCACATCGTCAGGCGGACGATGAGCGTTCTAAGTGACATGTTCTATAAAGGTAATCGTAGCCTCAAGCCTCATCAACCGGGAATGGATAAAACAGGGGAGATGCAGCAAGGTTAGGTGGGTCATGCCCAAGCAGGACGAGATATTTCCCCTGTCTAGATGTCCCTTTTTATATTTCGGCTTAGTGGGCGGTTGCAAGCTACAACCGCGGGGTTTATCTTGTTCGGGACTGTTCAGTAAGGAATGGTTCCGGCCTTGTGTTGCAGGGGATGAAGGGAGTAATCCTCGGTACAGTGATCTAGGCCCCGTACTGTGACGGGTGGTACCCCAGTAGCCCTGCCATCGTTGGAAATCCATTTTCCCTACGAGACCCTACGGTTTTGATTTGTATTACCCACTTTGGTGGCTAGTAGCTGGAATTTAATGAATGTAACAATTTCGGTTATTTTCTATTTACTTGAAAACCCTAGACACTATTATAATATCACTGGATTTCCTATGAAATGTTTTGGTTAGCGTAAGGTAAAAACTTACCTGTATTTATTTGTAGGGAGTCTTACGTGATACCTTTATTTACAAATGTTTTCAAAGTTAAACAACTTTAAACCGTTTACTCATACCAGACCCATGTCTGACCCGGAGTTTATTTTTTTTTCTATAAACTCTCGGGTATCCAAATTTTTACGGGTATCCAAATTTTTACGGGTAGCCAAGGGATTCAGGTTAGATTTGACGAATTCTGGAGGAGCAATGGAGCAGGAGGCTTCTACGTTGTAGATATATGTATATATATAATGTGCCGTTGTGTTGATATCTCTGAGCTGTTTATTTGTATTGTATATTGACTTGTGTTAACTAGACAGGTGTTTATAATTGTCTAGTATGTGTTGTATGATCTGTATGGCTCTGATATATGTAAAATTTTGTAATAGCTATGTGATATATTATATTTTGTTCCATTCCGCTGTGAGATTCTGATGTTGTTGATCTTTCTTCTCTATCTTTTCTATTTTATCATCCCTTTCTTTCTCAATGATGATACGTCTTTCTGGTTGTAGAAGGGTGGGTCGTCACAAAGCTAGAAGTTACAAGAACTCTGTCATGGTCTGAAAGATCCATGCGAGAGAAGATACGCTCGCACGTGCGAAACCAAGTTTGGACTTCAAGAACAGACTCGGAGCCCTTAAATGGCTTTCCTCCAAGATGAGCAAAATCACTACACTGGCGTGCAAAGGCAGACTTGCGAGGTGGACAAACTCGAGGAGGAATCGGAGGCTGAGTGCTCCTAAACAACTCCAAAAACTGATCGGCGGACATATAAACGCCATCCGGATGTGAACCACTGGATTGCCCAACACCCGAACGTCGTCCCCTGCCTCTTCCAGCCATACGCTGAAAGTAAGATAAGAAAAAGATTAATCACAAGGTAGATAATTCAATACGGAATACTACGGAATAAAATGCACTCCTAGACGTATTCCCCAAATTCTATCTAACATTTGATAGAAGAAGAAATAGAAAGGCACGATGATTCAAAGATTTGTATCACTTATACTCTTTGATGTACTATAATATGTGCATCTATTCTGTGTTTATCATATTTTGTTCTAAACTCAGCTCTGATACCACGCTGTGACGCCCCACCTCTATACCCACGCTAGCCAAGGACACTACATAGTAATACCGTCAACTAACACGGAGAATAAGGCTGGTTGGGAGCGACCATCTATAGCTTGCTCTAACTATCTATTGAATACATCGACAATAAACATACCAAGCAGGTCGACATACCCAATGAATACTTAGAACAAAACCATAGGTGGTTGAAGGATCTATCAGAACAGAATATAACAACTCAAATGTAATATACATCACAGAACAGTAGATCATCATATACATATATATTGATACATAACAGAGTTTACAAAATAATACATGTCAAGTGGTATAGCAAACCACAATATACAGACGAATCAAAGGAATACATATATCAGAGTTACGAATAAAAGGACTACACAAAAAAGCTATAACAAAAAGGAACAAGCTGAATAGTCCATGCGGAAGAAAAATAGGCTAAGTCCAAAAGCACCTAACCTGAAACATCTAGGCCTGACCCGAGTATAAAATACACGGGTCAGTCTAGCTAAACAAATCAGTTAGATAAACTGAACAACAATAAACCTGCAAGGTTACAAAGTATAACAAATATCTCTAAAAGAGATAACATGATCATCTAACAAAAGATGAATCATATGATAACAAGCCTCATATCATCAGCGACATATAGAAACAAAGGATAAGAATATCCCAAACCAAGCCAAAAGGCAAATAACAAATACCCATAAGGTATAAAAGTTCCACAAGGTAAACGCTACGCATCATGCGGCTCAAAAAGACCAACACCGAAGGGCGATATCTTGGGAATATACATATGAATGAAACATCCAAAAATTTACTCGAGCTCAGTACTGTACAGACAAGGATCCATGAGCCCAGAGACTCCAAACCCAATATCACCCATGCGGCTCATAACGACCAACATCTGAAGCGATACTAAAGGGCAACCCAATATCACCCATGCGGCTCAAACGACTAACATCGGAAGCGATACTATAGGCAACAAACCCGAAGGCACATACCCGAAGGCAACAAACCGTTGTAGTGAAGGTCAGAGACCCAGTACTAGACACCACTAACTGGCGGAATGTGTCATAACTCTCAAAAAGGAATCCGAAAAGTGGTAACGTAAGTCCCATAACCACTCGTTCGCACCAAACGGTTTACTATCCATTAGTTAATTTCACACTCGGAGCAGTACAAAGTTCACCTCGTTTCATCGGTAAACCAGACCAAAAGGCCAAAACGATCAATCGAATAGGTCGGGGATTAATCGGCAAGACAAACGCATGGATTCATGGTCCGTGTTTTACCTAACCATTTAATCTCCCTTCCACTCCGCTCGAAGTGCAAAATTGTGTATGTGCGTTTTAAATAGAATTTATAAATAGGAGAAACGAACTTTTAATACATTTGAAGAAATCATTTATAAAACCAGTGAATGAATTCAAAAGGTAATCATTAAGGTCAAATATGCATAAACAATTAACTAGAATCAATATACATCGATCAATTTTGGAAAACTAAATGAACAAGGCAATTTTGGCAAAAACAGCATATTCAGACGTCTGAAAGAAGGGATTCAGACGTTTGAAACTTAAAATAAATTTGTTTTTCAGAATAGAATTCAGATCTGAATCCAAACTCCCAGACGTCTGAAATAGGTAATAGTCGGCCTATTTCCTTTCTGGTTGAAAATTAGCCAATTCAGACGTCTGGAATATAAATTCAGATGTCTGAATCTGGGGATGAAAATGTTCCCCAGAAAAATATTCCGACGTCTGAAAATAGGGTTTCAGACGTCTGAAACATGATGATCGGGCATTCCTGAACCTGGGCCAACCATGGCCAAACAAATCGAAAGCAATCAGATGCATGTTGATTATGGGCTTACGTCAAACGACTACCCAACCTTAACGACACACCCAAACACTCCGAACAACATAAACATCATCCATATAAAGATTTTCAAAGATTTGGCTTCAAAAATCATAATTTGGCAATTTCCCCGAATCAACCAAAATCAAAATCAAAAGAACATATGAACAATTGTTAGGAATTCATGCCTAACATCAATGATATCAAAAGAAGTAGATGTGAGTTGAAAACTCACCTTTAATCAAAAAACAAAGAAGAAGGTGTTCAATTTGCAAGGAGAAGACCAACAAATCTCCACTTCAACTCAACTAGCTTCAATCTAAGAATAAAACAAATATTTCCTAAGTTTAGGTTTAGGAATTTCTGAGATTGAAGAGAGAAAAAGATAGAGAAGATGAAGAGGAGCTTACCAATGTCTTCTCTATGATTTTGGAGCAAGAAATCAAGTTGCAAGAGGAAACCAGGGTTAGCAATTTCTATTTCCTCTTCCCCTCCACCATTTTCAGTTTTGCTTGAGCTTAAGAAATGAAATGAGGGTGAATGGAGAGGAAATGGACTGAGCTTAGGGGTTTAGTTAGCTAGTGGCTGAACCCAAACCCAAAACCCAATAGAAAAAGAGTCAAAATTTCACAAACTCCAAACATATCGAATCTTATATTTAAAAAGATCGCAAACGCCATTTTGGAACCAATGGATGTGGTTTCGAGTCCCAATTCAGCCGTTTGCAAAAAGTAGCATTTCGGACCCAAATCCGACTAACGACGCTATATTTAAATAAAACATTTAAATATAAAATCGTTAAATAAGCGGGTTGTTACACCAAATATTTGAATCATAACATTCAACACATAATACTTCGAAACTCATAGTTTAAAACCTTACTTCTAAAACTTGAATGGTTTGGGTATTCAACAATATATAAAATAAAATAGTTTGAATTTAAAATTTCTTTATAAAATCAAATAATTTCGGCGACTTACAATTTATTTTATTTAAGATTAAGTCAAAACCATCAATTTTAAAATCGCTTTCAGTTTCAATAAACCACTTCAGTTTCAATATATTTCAAACTTTGAATATTAAACATTTGGAACTAAGGTTGGAAATTTCTATTTCAAAAATTTAAAGTCCTATTATTTATTTTGAAATATTTGCATAATAAATCCGATATCCATTTAAATAAAACTCAAATTACAATTAACAATCAAAATTTCCTCCAATTCATTTATACTAGAAATATTCATTTAATTCATCTTTAATAAAATTTCAGTTATAAATATCATACCTTTTAAAATTTCAAGTTAATAAGTTCTACATTAACTTATGAAGTTAAATTCTCAATTAAGCTCGATTCCAAATAAATTTTCAATCCAACTTCCACTATTAATTGATTTAAATCATTTAAAACTCTATATATTCTCAATATCTTAACATGTACTTAACAATATAATATAAAATAGTCAAACTCCATTTTTCAACCTATTTATTTTATTCAACGAAAACCCTACATAGCTTAAATTCAATATTTCAACTATAGATATATATATATATATAATAAGTTTTTATATGATATAAAAATTATATTTATTGACCGTATTTGTAACAACCCGCATATTTATCGATTTTATATTTAAATATTTTATTTAAATATTTTGTCGTTCATCGGATATTGGTTTGAAAAGCTACTTTTTGCGAACGGTCAAATTAGGACCCGAGACCACTTCCATTGAGTTCGAAATGCCGTTTACAATCTTTTTAAGTATAAACTTTGATATGTTTGGGGTTAGTAGAATTTCACTAACTTTTCCCGCCTTGGACTTTGGGTAGGTTTAGCCTATTAAACCTAAGTTCCAACCCCTTCTCCTCATCTCTTCATAAATTCCTACCTAACTCTAGTTTTAGCATTAATGGTGAGTGGAAAGGGAAATTAAAATTCCAAGCCCAAGTTCATTAGCAAATTCAACATCCAACTCCAAAATCAAAGTAAAGACATTGGATTCAAGCTTGTAGTTGCTTCGCTATTGACTTCAAGCTTCTTCTTTATTGAATTTGTGCAAAGGTGAGATTTTTATCTCACATTCTTGTCTATAACTATCACAGATGTTTGGGAATGATTTCCTATCACTTTAGCATGTACATTTGCATTTGGTTTGGATTGGATTGGCGAAAAACTCCAATTTTTAGCGTTTTGGTGAATTTTCTGCATTTAGGTCGTTCTGGCCATTTGTGCGTGTTCGGAGTTAGGTCGCTAGCTAACGCCTTAGGTCGCTCGCGAGCTAACGCCTTAGGTCGCTCGCGAGCTAACGCCTTAGGTCGCTCGCGTGTTAACGCCTTAGGTCGCATGGCTCGTTTAACATTAAGTCGCTTTGGCCACTAGGTCGCTCTGCCTTTCTCCGTTAGGTCGTTACCATGTAGGTCGCGACATATGTTAGCTCAATTGGGCTTTAGGTCCTTGGCCTTCGTTCCTTTTTAGGTCGTAAGCCCCTAGGTCGTTTCCCCCTTACTCCACTAGGTTGTGTACCCCGTTTAGGTCGCTTGACCTTGTTCTCCTTTAGGTCGCTCGGCCTCCATGTGGTTAGGTGGTTGACCCCCTTTAGGTCGCAGGACCATGACTCCAGTTAGGTCGTTCGCCCCTTTGCTCCGTTAGGTCGCGATCGAGTTAGGTCGTTGACCACATTATGTCATGTACTTAGGTCGCGAACACCCCCTAAGTCATAACCACTAGGTCGTTTAACCTGTTTCCTCACTTAGGTCGCGAGCAGTTAGGTCGTTGGGCCTTATTTGAGACTTTAGCTCGCTTACCTCTATTAACTCACGAACACCTCTAGGTCGCAACCACTAGGTCACTTGACCCCTTAGACCCCTAGGTCGCAACCATTAGGTCGCTCGATCCTATCCTCCCTTAGGTCTTCACTAGATCGTACCCCTACCTTGGGGGGTTTCCCCCCTTAGACTCCCCCTCCGTAGGGGATCTTATCTGAAAAACATTCAACAGAACTTGCTTTGTTGAGATGTTGAGTTGACCATTCTTCGAGACAAACTACCTTTTGCTTCTCGGTCGATTTTATGGTATCACGGCCTTCCTAAAAAGGAGGTATAACAAATTTAGTAATATGAAGGTTTCAATACTAGTAGTAAATATCAAAACTCTTTCAACAAAATGATTTCAACTCTATTTTCAATAACAAAGCTCTTTTCTTAAACCGTTTTCCAATCTACTAGTATATACAAACCTTTACCTCACTCGGATGAGAAATCTAATTAAACGGCTTAGTAAAACAAGTAATATGAAACGCTTGCGTTCACTTCGTCGGTTAATTCTTGGACTTGATCGATTGAACCTCTAGTGACAATTTTCTAGTGAAAATTTACAGTTTGTTCGTAAATATTTAAGTCAAAAAAGTGGTTATGGGACACGAAGATAAACTTTTAAATTTACTAGCTTAGTGTAATTGACACTTCTCATTGATCATGACGATCATTTTATGATTTAGACTAGTAATTGTGCGATGTCTCTTTGTTTGCAAGGTTAGACTAGACCTCATGGGTGTGATTCCGAATCACACATATCTTTTTGTCCGCAAGGTTAGTCTAGACACCATTTGTGTGATTCCACTCACACATACCTTTTTGTTGCGAGGTTAGGCTACACACCATTTGTGTGATTCCACTCACACATACCTTTTTGCTTTTTGGTTAGCCTAGACCTCATCTGGGCGATTCCGACTCACCCATATGGGGTAGCTCCCCATGGTCTTCGGACCGTCATGTGATAGGCCTCTTTCCCTTTTTCTGTGATTTCTGGATTTCTTGTGTTGGTTTCTGGAATTTATGTCATTGACTTGTTATGAGTACAAGTTTAGGATATGATGCCCTCTTTGGATCTTTGAGAAGATTCTTGTGATACTGATTTATCTCTTATTGATTGATCTTCTGTTGATCATCATTTGCATACTTATAGTAGTATGTCAGTATGGATATTTTATGTTTATGCCATATCTTTTATTTTATACCATGTCATCTGATATTTATAGCTAGACTGATCCGTTTATTTTTTTTTAAATAATACTCGGGTCAGACCAAGATGTTACAGGTGCTTCTGCTTGACTTCTTCCCGGGATTTGCTACTCTGACTTTTGGCTAACTATTTAGATTAGCAGCTTTTGTTGTATACACTTGAGATATGGACTCATAGTTGTATTCTTTTGTATAGCGCGCGTTGCTATTCTCTTGTATTATTGTGGATCTTTTTGAGCACTACTCTGATGTACACTTTCATGTGTTAGTTATATATTCATATCTTCTTCCGCCTTTGTGATATGGATGTCTGTGACTGATTTGTGTTATGCTTATTTCTATGTTTGTTTCCGAAGATTATTTATAGCCACCGTGTGATAAGCAATCATATGGATGGTCGCTCCTCAACAGCCTTATTCTCCGTGCTAGTTGACAGCACTACACTGTAGTGTTCTTGGCTAGTGTGGGCATAGAAGTGGGGCGTCACAGCTTCCTATCCAAACCATAGAAAAAAATTATTTCAAAATTAATTATATATATATATATACCGTGGTGCCTGTATAAAATTTTCTATCTTATTGTCAAGTGATACGGATATTTATCATTTCAATCCGCAATTTAAAAGTAAAATTACGGTTATATATCATTTCAAACCGCAATCCCGAACGAAATGAAAATGCATAATAAATTGCAGTCTATATAATATAGAACAAATCATCCATTCACCCAATATCAACCATCAACCAATTTATTTGCAATCATCATCAATTTAACCAATCATCAATATAGGGCATATAAATATATACCGGATAATAACTAACAATTTATATTCAATAATAAATTTATTAACTATTTAACTATCAGTTTATATGCAAATAAATAAATTTAACTGTCAATTTATATGCAATAATAAAATTAATTAATAGTTAAATAAAATAAATGTGATTTAACAGAGATGATGAATAAAACATGCCAAACAGCCATAAATAAATTTCTACTCATATCTAAAGTCAATTTAACAGACATAGGAAATTTTAGAAATTGTGAGCGGGTTAAAACACTCACCTTTGAATTTAAATCGAATTTAAACCCAAAAATTCGACGTTCTCCAAATCTATCCAAACCAACGTCAAAGCGTCCGGAATTTTAATACGATCCCAACAAAAAAGTCACGCGTAAAACGGAGTTCGTACGCAAAAGTTATATCAGTTTGAGCAATTCAAAAATAAATTTAAAATTAAAACAAAACGAACACAAAATTCCACCATGCCACGTCACCAAATTTCTCACGCATCTTCTCCGGTGACCAAATTTGAACGCGCAAGCTCCCAGGAAACAACCGCACACAACACGCTGCCTACCAACACTTTGACCAAGTTTCACCACTTCCTCCGGCCGCCATAGCCCACGCTGCTACCACCATCGAGCTCGCCTCGATGGGCCGCCTTCACC
Source organism: Allium cepa (assembly GCA_030765085.1). Lineage (NCBI taxonomy): Eukaryota > Viridiplantae > Streptophyta > Magnoliopsida > Asparagales > Amaryllidaceae > Allium > Allium cepa. Next base: position 68,830,139 of record CM060929.1, read on the forward strand.
TGAACCCCCACTCATGCCTCCGCTCGCCGCCCCTTCCATTGATTACAAACCCTAACCCTCGATTTTCGGCCCTCACACAATGATTCCGACCAAATGGCCAACATCCTACAGCTCCATATGAGAATCTCCACCAAACCCATATTCCAATTGCCCGGATTGACGCCTAAATCGAAAAGCCACAAATCAACCATATGGGTTTCGAATTTCCAAGGTTTGACCACGATTTTTGGTAAATATGGCCACCGACTTGAAAAACGAACAGCAGATGCAGATTCATATCGATGAGATCTTCAGTTTTATATTTTTTTTAAAATTTTCCGAAGACTTTGAATTTTGACTTTTGATTTTGATTTATTTGAACTTTGAATTTGGATCTAAGATTTGCATCCATTGAGGAAGAGAAAGAGTTCAAGAAATGAACGCACAAACAAATGAGAATAGATGGAGGCTAAGGTTTATAATTGGGTTTATATAGGTAGGTTAGAAATAGAGTAGATGGATCCGATAAACAAATGTGCTGAACTATAATTGGCCCAAAAGCCCGTTCTGACCCCGGAACGAAATTGGTTAAACCCATATATCCAAATAGGTATTTTAAAATATTCTGAACGCGATGGAAGAAGTTTCACGTCCAAATTCGATCGTATGAAGAAGTTATGCTGAAATCAATATTTTGAAATTGATTTCAATTAAATCGATTTCAAGGCGTTTCGTGCTCGTACGATCAAACGACAAGTCTGATTGCTACGAAACTTGAAACCCTACAATAATTCACTATTACGGATCCGATGAAACTGGTTTCTTCGAAATCCGAGTCTATGACAAAAATGGCTAATTTTATATTAATTAAATAAATTAAGAATTAGTGAATAAATCCAATTTTTATATTTCAGTTTTAGTATTGGAAATTTTTGTCACTAAAAATTCTCAAACTTTTTTGAAATGATTTAACAATATTAAATGTCAATTTATTGAAGATTAAATCAATATAAATCTTTAATTTTATAAAATTCAAAATTATGGGAAAATTCTCAAAATTTCCTTTTAATTGAATTAACCTATATTTATTCCATTCATTAATTTCAAGTATAAGGGTTTACCATTGGATTTAAAATTATCACATAAATATTTCTCGTTTTAACGTAATAATTACATATTTGATTTTATTCATTTGCAATAAATCCAACTATTATAAATTAAATAAATTAACTCACAAAAAATTCAAATTCTATAATTCATAAATTCCTTCTTCTTGATTTACTTATTTATTTATAATTATTTAAATCAATTTCCATTCCAATTTAAAATAACTTAATTTACTCTTTTATAGTATGTATTTCAGTTTCTTAAACTAACCTCTTTATTATAAATTGAATCCAGTTTATTATTAATAAGTTTCCAATGGATTAGATTCAATTTCAACCTTTTACTTACAATTAAGTTTAGGTTATATTTAATTTATAACATATTACTTCCCTGGTTATTACTTTACATCTTCCCGTATTAACATCACAATTAATCATAAATTTTAACGTAACGCTTAAAATAGTTATGACCCTATAATTTCTCAACATTTAAACAGACCTTATTTCATTTCCAATTACTGTAATATTCATTTATTTTATTATCACTTTTAACAATTTCTAATTCCATTAACAGATAAGCAGGTAATTTATAAATATATGTTACAAATTTTGAATTAATCGCTACTCATTATTATTTACTTTAATTTAGCATTAATTACCTTGCATTAACATTGTTACTTAAAACCCCTATCCAATTGCAATTAATATTCTAATGAGTACATTTACTATTTCCGTTATGTTATAAATTATCAACAAAGAAACGTTTATTACTTTCAACAACATTGTAATTACTAATTACCTATATTGATTGTATACGTTTTCCATTATTATCATTTATTAGAATTCTATTCAACTTTCCATCTTTTGCATATAATTAACCTTTCCACTGATTTTACCTTCAAAAATCTCAATTATTTTCTTAACTTACAAAAGGAAATGATTAATTACATTTAATCACTATTAATTGAATGCATTGGTAACGAACAATAGTTGTCATCATTATACAACTTATAACATTTGATATTTATTCTCTACAACAATTATTACCTAACAATATTATTTCGCCCCTAAATACAAAACTTGCAATTGTTCTTATTATCATATTCCATTTACTGTTAACAATGTTTATTACATTAAATTAGTTTAATACTTTCCTTAAATTTCTCATATTCAATTTATATACAGGTAAAATTCTTTTCACTACTTAAAATCATTTGAATTAACTTCGAATTACTATAAGTAGGTTTTAATTTATTTTATTTTTTTCTACTAAATTTAATTACAAACTTATTAATCTAACCAACTTAAATCCATGAAATTTACGGGTCGTTACATCATATGCTTCAGCTATGGATCAGGTTTGCACAACCAAAGCATGTATTTGGATCAGGTTATGGATTGAAATGGGTTGGCCTAACGTAGAGAAAGTGGTGGACAAGTTTGTGAAGCAAGATCTAGTATTACAAGGCAAATAGTGTAAATTTTGGTCAAAACAAAGGCTCGACCATGGGGATATGGCTTGGCCTGGGTGCACCATGACTAGTCAGTAGTGGAAAGGGGTGTGTAAAGGTCTGGTCAGAGATGGTGGTAGCGGCTAGGGTGGTGGTTGAAGTGGATGACAGCAAGCATGATTTTAGGGCTATAGGTTGCAATTTTGAGGGGTTTAATCACCTTGAAGGGCTCGGCCTTGGTCATGGCAAGAAGTATAGGTGGTGGTGATGGCAGAGAAGAGGTGTAGGAGTTTGTAGCTGTGGATATGGAGGAGAGGCTAATCCAAAAAGGATAGAAAACAAGGCAAAATGACATAGAAATGAGAAGAAAAGGAAGAAAAAAGTGTAGTCATTACCCAAATCGTTTTGGCCATCAAAATAAAATTAAAAAGAAGTTTTTTCACGTGAATTAGAAGTGAGAAACTCACGGCTATAACAAAAGATAGTACGGCCAAAAAAAAGTTAATGAAAAGTTATGGGAAATGAAGGGTCTTTGGAGATGAAAAGAATTAGGTTATTAAAGCACTTTAAACCTTTCATATTTCTTTTTCTTTAACTCAAAAAAAACAAATAAAATCAGTAAATTTGAATTTAAAACCGAAGCAAAGTAACATCAAATAAAATAATTTTTAAAGAAAATAGAAAAAGAATTAAAGAAATTGCTTAAAATTAAAAACAGGGTTCAAAATTTACAAATAAACATCACTGGCTTTGGAAAAATATCTACTTCATTTTAAAAATATTCTAAATCAAAATTTTGAAATTTAATAATTCGTTATTCATTTATAAAATGAAATAAATAATCAAATTTAGAGGAAATAGAAAAATAATTAAAGAAATTGTTTAAAAATGGCAAACAAGACATGAAAATTACAAATAAACATCACAAGCTTTTAGAAAATTTCTATTTCACTTTAAAACAAATAAAAAGTCAAATAAATAAATAAATGAGGAACAAAATAAAGTGGGAATGAGAAGAAAGTAAGATCTTAAGAAAATAGAAAAATAAATAAGGAATTTCTTTATTTAATAGAAACTGGAAATTAGAAATTTTAAACAAAAATACAACTAACACTGGAAAATGTCAATTGCACTTTTATAAATGTTTTAAAACTGAAATATATACATAACATGTTATTTTACCCATATAAATATAAATTAGAACATTACATGACCAAATAAAATATTATTTAAAATAATTTAAAATAAACAATTTTATTAAATACATCAAATTTCACACAATTGTTAAAAAGGCATAACTTTCACATTATAAATCAGATTTCAACGAAACGAAAAGCAGTGTTCTTAGAATTTTATTTACTTTCATAATAAAAGATATAATTCAGAATTTCAAACTTTTCAATTTTTAAGTTAAAAGTCAAAGTTGACCAAAATTCATTATTTTGGAAATTATCCTATTTAGTCATGTTTGGAATTCTAATTTACATCAAAATCAAAGGTTATAATTGAAATAACAAAAAATTTCTAAATGAAATAAAATAAGGTTAAATAAAAATTCAAATAAAATAATTTACAAAATACAGGGCTGTTACACTCTCCCCCACTCAAAACTTTTGGTCCCCGAAAAGGAATGAGGTACGGTAAGGCACGGAAAAGATAGAAATGAAATAAGACTAAGACAATATGACAAGAAGATTGAGATTATACCTGATAACTGTTGTTATAGGTAAGTTTAACAAGGTAGAGATGATTCTTTCCAACATCCTCTAGAATCAAGAACACAAGCACGAAAAAGGTGGATTCAAAATGATTACCAAAGATTATGAAAGATTATAGAAAGATTTCCAAACAGAAAGATTATAGAAAGATGTATATACCAGTTTGTAGCAAGATAAGGATAATAAGGACAACCAAAAGATAGTTTGAAAAGCAAAATAAGGAAATAAATTTGAAACTAAGAAAATTTCAACTTAACCATGAAAATTTCAACTTAAATAGAAAATAAATTTTTATACCTTAAATTAACAATTTTAAAACTATGGGTTTGAAAAATAATCATTTATTATACTCATAATGTACTTAATAAATTTAATTCTTCTTTATTCCTAATTAGACATTTAAATTTATTCCTCAATATATTTTATCACCTAAGTTAAATATACTTACATTTATTATGACTACTTTAATCTATTCTTAGTTCCTTTTAACATCATTTTATATTGTAAGTTATTCAATTTACCCGATTTCTATTTATCCCTGTTAATGTTTTTATAACTAAAATTTAAGTGTATAACATTTATTATCACCACTCAAATTTTGTTTATAAAATCTTCTTATATTGTATATTATCCAATTACATTGTTAACTTTTGAAATTAAGGTAAGTTATATTTGAATGCAATTGTATTATACAAATAAACTTTCTAATTAAATCTTTTCATGCTTGAATATTCATCCAAAATTTTGATTTTTTTATAATTGAAATTATTCTTTAAAATAAAATTTAAGAATTAAATTTCAGATTTCTTCAAACCATTTAGACATAAGTAATAATATATACACAATATGTCAAATCAAATTTCAATCATATATCTGTATATATATTATAAATCAAGTCATATTTCAGAAATTCCAATCAATTAAATTTCCCAAAACAAAGCTGTAGCAAGAGTACAGAACAGTCTCTTCACTTCAAAACTCGAAAATGAACGTCGATGATGCCGCGGTCATCACCGAAGTTATTTTCCAGCGACAAAGAGAAGAGCACTAATTTTTGAACTTTTAAGTACTTTGAAAACAAATTTCTATTCGAAAATACTTTAGATAATATAACCTTTTAAAACTGTAAACACAAGGTTTGAAACCATCGGAAATTAAATTCTCAAATTTCTTGTTTTAAATTCATTTCAGTTCCCAAATAAATTTATAAACAACTATTTATAAATTCATTTATAGAACAATAAATGATAAATCTAGTATTATCGTTTCAAATAATCAATTTAAATCAGTTTATTTAGTTCCATAAATTTACTTATATATCAAAATTTATTTCATTAACCAAAATTTTAAAATATTATTGTGTAAATTTGTTCTGTCAAAGTGTTTTAGAAATCATATCGACAGCGTTGACCACACGAATCGATCGGAAACCCAAATCAACATCAACAACTCAAACAACACAATATATATAACAAAACATAGATTTACAAGTACAATTCAAAATGTTTGGAAGATAGATTGGAAACAAAACACAGGACGATTGAATAACAAAATAGAGAGGTGGATAAGCTTAAATAAATCGCGGGCAACCTTAACCGGGTCAACCGTGACTTAAAGCATAAGATCGATGGTAAATCAACATTCGATCTCAATAGATAGATTTTGAAATTATAAGAGATACTAGCATCTAAACCGAGGATATAAAATCTTTAGTGAATCGATGCTAATTGTAAAGGAGTTTCCCCCTTTTTCAATTCAATTTTAAATTGGCAAGACCGCGACTCACTAAAAAGACCATTCGAAGCGGAGTTATGGGATACTCCAGAATCAAAAGAGGATGAATAGTGAGCGACACAAATGAATTTTGGAACCGTAGGGAACGTTCCAAAATTCAAAGGAAATTCGAATCAAAGAGGAAAAGATTCAAAATCGAATGAAAGTGGTTCTGTAAATAATTTACCTTATATTCTAAGTTTTGCCTCAAAGCCAAAGCTCTGATACCAAATGTAACAACCAGGTATTTTCAACCATTCGCATCCATTATAAGTGCATAGGTATACACTCATGCCAGAATTGAATTGCTCAAAATACCGCGTTGTAAATAAAAATTTGGAAAATCTCAGAATATAGAGTAAATAAAAATCACAGATCACAGACACGGAGTAATAATAATGCAGCGGAAGCAAAAGAGATAGTAGTTCATGAAGCTACTATATAAATATATCAGAGTTACATAAGATAAAACAGAAGAAATAAAGTACAAAAGAAGTCTCAATGCATAGAAATTTACTAATACAAGAGCTGGAAAGGACCAACAGACCGAAAAGATAAAACTAGACAAGCAGATAATTTCCGGCGATCCCAATCTCTAGGAAGTGGAAATCCAAATCTGTGAATACTTAGGCTGACCCGAGCGTAAATAAAATACAAACACTAGAGTCAGGACATACATACTTATACAATGTAAACCAACTCAAGTGAACTGTAGTAAAAGTACAAGTAACTTAAAGGATGCTTGGGATCACCCATCCTCTAAGGATCTGTTAAACTATTTACTATGTAGTATATTGCGCTATTGTAATAATGTCTAGTGGTAAAATAAAATTACTTTTAACTAGCATTAAGGAGTGACCCAATATTCCCCTTAACACAAATAATGCCAATAGTCTACACTGTGCCTGCATATCTCCTGATCGGGAGACTACGAGAAGGTACTGCATAGGTACGACACAAATAGAAATTCGTAGTAAAGGCTCGATATTGACGTAGCGGATTAATCAAAACAAACTTCAATCGGTGAAAGTAGCGATCGATGGAATGAAGATACCGAAATGCCCAAATTCGTTGATCCGAAGATACCGAATTCTAGCTATCTCAAACACGTTGATAGCGCACTATACCGTGTTCAAAGATCTACGATTCTTCGTACGTTGATCTAGCGCACTAGATTCCATGAATCGGCTTCAACAAACGTGGATTCGAGCGCACTCGAATGACGTAAGTGGAGATAGGAGATTACACTCAACTACCAATTGGAGAAGAAAGCACAAAGCAATCAACAAGAAATTTTATTTCAAAAAACAACCACTAAAAAGTTACAACTCACTCCCTATTTATAGAAGTTTACAACACAGCCCATAAGTCGCGTACGACTCAAGACCTGACCGACTCATCACAAGACTTACGACTCATATTGACTCGGCAGCGACTCAAACACCATGCGACTCATATATGTCAACAACGACCTAACACCAATATATACAGATGACTCAAAGATACAACGACTCATAACAGAGAAAACTCTTAAGTCGGCACCGACTTAACATGAAGCGACTCATCCCCTTTACAACAAACAAAAATGCAAACGACTTAGGCAAGGTCGTTACCGACCTAACTGACTCAAGAAAATACACTACACAGACACATTGCGGCATAACTCCTTAACGACTAAATTAGGGCGACTCATTATGAGTCGTAACTCGTTGACTCGGCAAAGTCTCCTTCTGATATCCAGTTAGCTCGGAAGCGACTCATGCTTCCATTGACTCGTGAACGACTCAAGCCCGATACCTCCTCCATTCGACCTATGGTTATCACTTCCCCCTGTAACTCCTTAGGTCGGAAACGACTCAAGCTTTCATTGAGTCGTGGACGACTCATCAAACTACACCACAAACTCATGTTTTCAGGAATTAAAGATTGCACAATTTCTTCTCTGGCTTAGCTGCATCATCCTCCCCCGGTTGAGAAAAATTCGTCCTCGAATTTGTACATTCTTCTTCATTTGATTGTTTACCTCCGTAATATGGAACAAGATGTTTAACATTGAACACGTCAGACGTGTAAACATCTTCTGGCAGCTTCAACTTATAAGCATTTTCATTAATTTTCTTCACAATTTCAATTGGACCAATTTTCCGCGCCTTCAACTTGTTATAAGTACCCACTGGAAATCGATCCTTTGTCAATACAACATAAACCAAATCACCTTCCCTAAATTCAACACTCCGTCGTTTCAAATCAGCAGCCCGCTTATACTTCTCATTTGACTTTTCTAATCGTTCTTGAACGATCTTATGACATTCCGTCAACCCGTCAACAAAGTCTACAGCTCGTTTAACCGTCCCCTTCAGTTGTGGTACTACTGCCAAATCCAACGGTCCCCTGGGTAAATTGAATATACAATCTGGAATGGACTGAATCCCGTGCTACGATTCACTGCATGATTATGAGCAAACTCTGCCTGGCATAACTTTATGTCCCAACTTTTCAGATTATCTTTCACCAAACATCGCAACAAATTTCCCAATGATCTGTTCACAACTTCGGTTTGACCATCTGTCTGCGGATGATATGCGCTGCTAAAGTACAACTTCGTTCCCATCATCTTCCATAAACTTAACCAAAAGTGACTCAGAAAACGAGTATCTCTATCCGACACAATAGACTCTAGCAATCCATGAAGTCGATAGATCTCCTTGAAAAATAACTGAGCAACACGAACAGCATCCGTCGTCTTCTTGCAAGCAATAAAATGTGCCATTTTAGAAAATCTGTCAACCACTACATATATAGAATCATTACCACGCTGCGTTCTCGGCAATCCCAATACAAAGTCCATACTCACATCAACACATGGTCTAGCCGGTATAGGCAACGGTATATACAACCCAGCATTGGTCGCGGTTCCTTTCGAAACTTGGCAAATATGGCATCTCTCCACAAATCTTTCAACTTCTTTTCTCATCGACGGCCAAAGTAAGACTGTGAATTCAATTGCAAAGTACGATCACGGCCCACATGCCCTTCCTCGTGTAACTCCTTGATAATTTTCAATCTCAAGCTATAATCCGGTATGCATAAACGATTCCCTTTAAACAGAAAATCATCCACCAATATAAACTCATCAGCACTTCCTTCCTTTACCTTTTCAACAAATTTCACAAAATAAGGATCTTCTTCAATCAGCTCTGGCAATAGTTCAAAACCTGTCACTTCCACTTTCATTGTTGTCAACAAATGACTCCTCCGACTTAAAGCATCAGCCACACGATTCGTCATCCCTGACTTATGTTTGACAACAAAAGTAAACTGTTGTAAATAAGCGATCCATGATGCATGTCTCGCTGAAATTTTATCCTGCCCCTGCAAATGCTTCAATGCTTCATGATCAGTGTAAAGAACAAACTCTTTCTGAAATAGATAATGCCTCCAATGTTTAACAGCTTGCACAACAACATAAAACTCAACATCGTATGTACTATATCTCATCTTGGCCCCTGACAACTTCTCACTAAAATATGCAATAGGCCTTTCGCACTGACTCAACACTCCTCCAATCCCAACCTTTGATGCATCAGTATGTAGCTCAAACAACAACTGAAAATCAGGTAAAACAAGAATCGGTGCTGTCGTTAATAGTTCCTTGATCTTCTCAAAAGCAACTCCCGCTTCCTCTGACCATACAAACTGTTTCCCCTTCATGCAATCAGTCACTGGAGCCATCATGCTACTGAAATGTGGAATGAATCTTCGGTAGAATGACGCTAGCCCATGAAAACTCCTCACCTCTGTAATTGTCTTCGGCTGTGGCCAATTCCTGACTGCTTCAACTTTATTCTGATCAACTTGAATACCTTCTCCTGAAACAACATAACCCAGAAATAAAACACTTCTTGTCATAAACACACATTTCTTCGTAGCAGCATAAAATTGTTCTTCACGAAGAATAATCAACACTTCGCTCAAATGTAGAACATGCTCCTCCATACTCCTGCTATATATCAGAATATCATCGAAATAAACCACCACGAACTTCCCAATGAATGGTCTAAAGATTTGATTCATCACCCGCATGAATGTACTAGGTGCATTTGATAAACCAAATGGCATAACCAACCATTCGTATAACCCCTCTCTCGTCTTAAACGCTGTCTTCCACTCGTCTCCAGGTCTAATTCGAATCTGGTGATAACCACTCTTCAAATCAATCTTCGAAAATATAGTTGCCCCACTCAACTGGTCTAACAAATCATCTAACCTCGGCATAGGAAATCTATAGCGGACAGTAATCTTGTTCAAAGCTCTACTATCTGTACACATTCTCCATGTTCCATCCTTCTTCGGTACCAACAAAGCTGGCACAGCACAAGGACTCAAGCTTTCCTGAACACGTCCCTGCTCAAGTAACTCTTCCACCTGCCTTCGTAATTCTTCATATTCCTTCGGACTCATTCGGTAATGTGGTCGATGTGGTAAAACTGCTCCCGGAACAAGATCAATTTGATGTTGAATATCTCTCAATGGTGGTAACTCCTTAGGCAACTCCTCTGGAAATACATCTTCAAACTCTTTCAAAACTTGGTTTGCTTCTTCAGGAATTTCAACCTCTTCACTACTCTCTCGCCCAATCAACAAATAGACTTCAGGCTCCTCTTCAACTTCTTTAACAAACTCCTTCAAAGTCAACAGAGTTTTCAATTCCTCAATCTCCTCTAGCTTGCTCTACTTCTGTTGTTGCTTCTTGGGAACCAAAGTGATTTTAGTACCCTCGAACATGAAACTGTAACTATTGGCACGACCATCATGTTGAACTGATCTATCAAACTGCCACGGTCTGCCCAACAACAGATGACATACGTCCATGTCGACAATGTCACACCAAATTTCATCTTTGTACTTCTTCCCAATAGAAAAATTAACACAAGCCCTTCGACACACCTTCACTTCACCACCCTTACTTAACCATGCTAGCTTGTACGGTTTAGGATGTTTCTCAGTTTTCAAGTTCAACTTCTTCACAGCCTCGGTAGAAATAATATTATCGCAACTTCCAGCATCAATAACGAACTTGCAAACTTTTCCCAGAATAGTGCATGTCGACTGAAAAATATTGCTTCTCAACCAACTACAATCCTCCTCTTGCTTTGGTGTAAGACATGACCTCCTTATCATAAGATTACAACCTTCATCTCCAGACAATTCTTCTTCCTCCTCAACATAAGGTGCATTTGAACATTCTGCATCCTCACCATCATCTTCAATCTCAGCAACCATTGCTCTCTTCTTCGGCTTTGGACATTCATTGCTTTTATGACCCAACTCCTGGCAATTGTAACATTTGAAACCACTGTTAACCTTCGCCTTCTCAGCCTCCTTCACCACTGGCTTATTGACAGGTTTAGGTACATTAGAACCTCCACTAACACCCCTTGCTTGATTATTGAAACTAGTAAACACACCACCTCTACGCCTTCCTTGCTTCTCCCAAGCCAACGCTTTTTGGTGTGCCTCTGCTACTGATCTAGGATCAAACATATTAACCATATCCTGGATCTGCATCCTCAATCCCCTAATGAATCTAGCAGTTAATTGTTCTTCCGTTTCCATAATATCATTCCTGGTAATGAGTTGGTAAAATTCATCAGCATAATCACTAACAGACTTCGTCCCTTGCCTTAGATTCTGCAACCTCTGGTACATAAGTGACTGATAGTTGTAAGGTAAGAAAGTAGATCTCATCAACTTCTTCATCTTCTCCCATGATTCTATCTTTGACTTCCCCATTCTCTCCCTAGTAAGTTTAGTTTGCTGCGACCACGCCAAAGCTCTCCCCCTCGACCTAGTAGCAACTAACTTCACCCTTCGATTTTCCGGAACCTCCTTAAAGTCAAAAATTTCCTCCATATTAGATAACCAATCCAAGAATTCTTCAGCTACCATCCCTCCTTTAAACTCTGGAATCTCCATCTTCATTCCCGATTCCCAACGTCGATCATCATCAATAACCCGATACTGACGTTGTCCCTGATCTCGGTCTTTGAAATGAATACTTCCCCTCTCACCATCAAACTCCTCATCAAAGTCTGATGCATATCGTTGTCTTTCACGTCCTCCAGCATCTCTACCACCACTCCTACTTCCAACATCCTGTCTTTCATGATCATCAACATTCCTCCTACTTCGATTATCAACACTCCTAGGCTCTTGACTTCCTCTCCTCTCCCGTTCTGAATGTGATGACACTCTACTACCCCCACGGATGGATTCAGGTGAATTTCTTCTTCTACTTTGATTCATATCGATCATAAGCTTCTCCAACCTACCAATGCCTTCATCAATCTTCTCATGCATACGTTGCTCCATTTGATCGGCTTCTTCTCTTCGATACAAAGCTTCAACATTTTGATGGCGGTTAGCTCTCCTTGGCGGCATGACTGCATCAACACAACACTTCAACAAAACAACAATAAGTCACGGCTCAACCTTCAAAACAACTTCACAAGGCACGGCCTAACTCCTTAGCTCGAAACAAGCTTCCAATGATCCTTCGTAGGCTCGGCTACTTCACAAGTATACACGGCCTCCTTCAAATTCAAACACCTTTCAACACTTCGATCCAAAATGGAATAGATCGAAAGTTCTCGCTCTGGCTGCAGCTTCAAGATGAACACAACGAACACAACTTCAAACTTCAACTTCAATACTTGGCTCCAAGAATCAACTTAGCTATGATTGGCTAAGTATGGCTCCGATACCAAAACTGACGCAGCGGATTAATCAAAACAAACTTCAATCGGTGAAAGTAGCGATCGATGGAATGAAGATACCGAAATGCCCAAATTCGTTGATCCGAAGATACCGAATTCTAGCTATCTCAAACACGTTGATAGCGCACTATACCGTGTTCAAAGATCTACGATTCTTCATACGTTGATCTAGCGCACTAGATTCCGTGAATCGGCTTCAACAAACGTGGATTCGAGCGCACTCGAATGACGTAAGTGGAGATAGGAGATTACACTCAACTACCAATTGGAGAAGAAAGCACAAAGCAATCAACAAGAAATTTTATTTCAAAAATCAACCACTAAAAAGTTACAACTCACTCCCTATTTATAGAAGTTTACAACACAGCCCATAAGTCACGTACGACTCAAGACCAGACCGACTCATCACAAGACTTACGACTCATATTGACTCGGCAGCGACTCAAACACCATGCGACTCATATATGTCAACAACGACCTAACACCAATATATACAGACGACTCAAAGATACAACGACTCATAACCGAGACAACTCTTAAGTCGGCACCGACTTAACATGAAGCGACTCATCCCCTTTACAACAAACAAAAATGCAAACGACTTAGGCAAGGTCGTTACCGACCTAACTGACTCAAGAAAATACACTACACAGACACATTACGGCATAACTCCTTAACGACTCAATTAGGGCGACTCATTATGAGTCGTAACTCGTTGACTCGGCACAGTCTCCTTCTGATATCCAGTTAGCTCGGAAGCGACTCATGCTTCCATTGACTCGTGAACGACTCAAGTCCGATACCTCCTCCATTCGACCTATGGTTATCACTTCCCCCTGTAACTCCTTAGGTCGGAAACGACTCAAGCTTTCATTGAGTCGTGGACGACTCATCAAACTACACCACAAACTCATGTTTTCAGGAATTAAAGATTGCACAATTTCTTCTCTGGCCTTAGCTGCATCAGATATGGTAGGTGACACGGAACACAAGTTAATGCCAGGGTAGATATACCAATTACGACACTCGGGCTGGTGGTAACGCAGCAGCCACATACGCCCACCACGAAACACATTCCCAAAAATCGGAGGGGCACCCAAACAATCACAAGTAATAGTATATTATCGAAGAAATGCGTCCGCTACGAGGAGCGACCTCAACTGGCCCGAGACCGCTCCTGTTTTAGCCACCTTATGCCAACTCACGGTGGTTGGGTCCACGTAACATGCCAAAAGAACGTCGCCATCATCCTACTTCATTCTGGAATCTCCACCGCGTAAACGGTTAGTCAAAGTGGTTTTCGGTATCGACAGAGAGTATACACATATCCGATCTTGGTTTCTTTGCCAACCAATCGTTATTATAACCCGTGGTTATAACTTTAAAACAATATTTTATACTTCAAAACAAAATACATTTCAATCCATATCTTTATCAAAATAATGATTAAATCAGTTCCAAACCATTTCTGTATATCAACACACCATATATTTCAAACTCAAATATTTATAAAGATAAATATCAAGTCATTTCTAACCATTTCAATATATTAAATTATCATATCCTTTCAAAAATTCCTTTCAAATCATTTTAATATATTAAAATATCATATCCTTTCAAAACTTCCTTTCAAATCATTTTATTATCAAATATCATATCTTTCAAAACTTCATTTTTAAATCATTTTATTATCAAAATCAAAATATCGTATCTTTCAAAACTTCATTTCAAACATTTTTAATATCAAAATATCATATCTTTCAAAACATCATTCCAAAACATTTTAAGTTTATATACTTTCAAATCAAGTATTCAATTTCCAAAGTTTTAAACCATTATGAGTTCATTTACTAAGTTAAAACCATAAACATTGAAAATTTCAACCTTTCACAGCATTCAAAAAAAGGTGCCGAAAGTTATACTTGAAAACATTTCAATTTAAACCATTTAAACATTATAAAAATAATATTTTAAGATTCAAAGATGTTCATTAAAATACTCTTTTAATTAATGATTTTTACGAAGCAACATTTTATAATTAAATCAAATTTCACAAATCCACTTAATAAATTCAAGTGTAAACTTTCCTATTTTTACATTTAACACTTTATTAACATTTACATTTTCAAATTATCAATTCACAAATTAAACTAAATTCCCAATTTATATTAATTGACTTAAACCCTTAATTAAAACCAAATTCACATTTCCAGGTCAAGTTCATTTTAAAATTACACTTTTAAGGATTCATTCATTTGACCATTTTAATACATAGAAAAATCGATAATACTTTATTTATTCATTTAAACTCAAATTTAATCAAATCATCATATTTATCGTTTTCCAAATATAATTAAATTTTCATTTTATTTATGCAACTTAAAATTTCCATTTTAAACCAAAACCCAAATTTTCAGACTTTAAGTTATATTTCAATAATTCAACTTAACCATTTATTTATTTAACATTTTCCACTTGTACAAAAATCATAAATCCTTTATTTAAAACACTTTAAAATCTAATTAAATCAAATTATCATAAATTTACATTTAAACCACTTAAAATTTTATTTATACAAGTTAAATGTCATTTTAAAAGCCAAACTCCAAATTTCCAAATTTAAGTTATATTTCAAAAATTCACTTTTTACCATTCATTTGAATTACCTTTTTAACTTCTAGAAAAAATCCAAAATTTGTTTATTTAAACTTTAAAAATCCAATTTAAATCAAATTTCATAGTTTTTCACTTTTAACAATATTTAAATATTTAAAATACTTTATAAAATATAACCACGGGCCTGTATATAGTTTTCTAACCTAGGTCAAGTGATACGGATATATATCATTTCAAGCCGCAGTTTAAAAAGAAAAAACCAGGTTCTATCATTTCAAACCCGCAATCCCAAGTTAAAACAAAATAAATAAAAACCGTTCAGGCCTATCATTTAAGCGCATAACAATTTTTTCCTATTCTAAAGTCAGTTCGGGTATGTATCATTTCAACCCACAGTGAACCTAATCTACAGGTAACTTGCAGTGTGATAAACAGATATAAATGAACAGTTACCAACATATAACAGTAATAGATGAGATGGCGTGTAATTTAACCATTTTAACATCATATATAAATAATCACAGGCAGTTATAACATCTCATAGTTTTCTACACATTCAATTGTTGTCAATTCACATAATTGCATAAGTATGAATGTCAGGTGAGATTTACTCACTTGTATAAGCTGGAAATAACGACCAAAACACACAGCAACAAATCTTTGAAGGCACGAAAGCACAAATAAGATTTGAGTTTGGGAGAGCCAAAGATAAATCTCCTTGCATACATGAGACAAACAAATATATAAACATAAGTTTCAAACAAAAGATATATTTAAACAATGTTAGAAATGGATGCATTAAACAAAACCAAAGACTTTGCACTTGCTTTCAACATCATATGCTATAGCTACGGATCAGGTTTGCATGGCCAAATCATGTATTTGGATCAGGTTATGGATTAAAATGGGTCGGCCTAACCTAGAGAAAGTGGTGGACAAGTTTGTGAAGCAAGATCTAGTATTTCAAGGCAAATAGTGTAAATTTTGGTCAAAACAAAGGCTCGACCAAGGGGTTATGGCTCGGCCTACATGCACCATGACTGGTCAGTAGTGGAAAGGGGTGTGTAGAGGTCTGGTCAGAGATGGTGGCGGCGGCGAGGGTGGTGATTAGGGTAGTGGTTGAGTGGATGAGGCCAAAGTGGTCAATTAGCATGATTTTAGGGCTATAGGTTGCAATTTTGAGGGGTTTAATCATTTTGAAGGGCTCGCCCTTGGTCATTGTGATATCCCGGAATTTTTGACAATATCAATTTAATAATCTATATATAAAATTAAATTGATATTGACAATATTGATTAATAAAATATATTTTGGTTTAATAATCAGATTTAAATAAATATTTAATTTGTGCTTTGTCATTTAAAAAGCTAAAATAAATGTTTTAAATTATAATATATATATATATATATATATATATATATATATATATATTTGTATATATATTATAGTTTATCTTTTTTTTGGAATTTAATTAATAAATGAAATTTTGTTTTTAAATTCTAATAAAATATTGAGTAATTAGGAAATTATGTTTTAAATTAATATTAGGCTTTTAAAAATCTATTTAAACTAGTAATTATATGGTTTGATAATATTTAAAATAAGTACTAAATTGTTTAAAATTCATCTTAGCTTAATTTTTGTTTTAAATTTAAATAAAGTTGATTTTATTTCATTTTAAATATTATTTGAGTAATATGATTTAAGTATATTTTATATAAGTCTAAATATAAAATAACATATTATTTAAATTCATTTAAATATAAAAGTGATTTATAATTTCTTCTTTAAATCATATAAAAATTGTGAAATTGTTATTTTCAAGCCATAGTAATAAATATACTATTTTCTAAATATAAAATAACATATTATTTAAATTCATTTAAATATAAAAGTGATTTATAATTTCTTCTTTAAATCATATAAAAATTGTGAAATTGTTATTTTCAAGCCATAGTAATAAATATACTATTTTTCATAAATATAAAAAGGAATTAAAATAAGAAAATAGTATTATCATTTTAAATTAAATAAATTGATTTTAATTTGGAATTCAAAAATTTAATTTGAATTGAAATTGTTTTTGAAATTCAAATTTATTGATTCTTTAAAATATTTGTATAAGTTTTAATTTGTAAATTGTTTTATTTACATTTACTTTTAATAGGAAATTCATATATATTTACATAAACATAAAATAAATTAAGGAAAACTCTTTTTAAACATTTAAAAGTATAACTTAGTTAAATAAAGACAAGTGTTAACATATTAACAAACCAAACTACATGTTTTAAGTAGTGAATTAAACAAAATGACAAGTGTCATTGTATTTTTATCTTTTCTTTATTTTTACTAAAGTATTTTCAGCCTTTTAAAAACACTTTTCACTTTCTTTTATTATCTCTTAAAAATCAAAATGCTAGTGAATCAAGAGAAAACATTTCACATAAAAATCTGAAAATTCCTCAAAAACAAATCTAAGATCTAAATTACACCTCAAACCAAAATATAAAAACCTGGAAAATTTCTGTATTTTCTAAAAGCGCATGCAATCTACATTCTTACAAAACCTGAACTTTTGCAAATAAAAAACAAGTCTACACTTTTACAACCTGAAAACCCACTGCATTTACATATCTGAAATATCACCTGGATGCATAAAGTTTTGGTCAGAAATTCAAACGCAAGCAATCTCAAGTCTGCATCTTTTTCAAAAATTAAAGAACAAGCCTGCCTGCATGAGTGTTATCAGAAATCAAAATCTTTTCTTGAACCTTGATGGCTCTTTCTTTCTGAAAAATAAGGTGAGTAACTTTCCAAAATTTAATACATAATTTGGTTGTTTGTTAATATATCTGAAATAAATAGTTATGCATGAATAAACAGGTGAATCTAATATGACTACTTCAGAGTATATGTTCTATATATATATATATGTGTGTGTGTGTATGTGTGTACTGTATTCTGTATTGTTCCTTTAGGATTTGAAATTAAGTTCAATCTCTTATTTATTTAGTCTTGTTATGACGAGATTTGATGAACAAACAAAAATTTGATTTAACTTTGATTCATGTTTAAAATTTTGAGAAAGTTAAAAATAAAAACCTGTTTGTCACTGTAACAAGTAGACATCAATATGTATTTTTTTTATTTAAGTAAAACATTAACTGTTTAAACTTTAAATTCAGGATTGTGAATGAGATACATAAGTGAACACATGATTTCTGGAAAATGTATCATCATTTTTAATTGAGAATTTGGGTAGTAGTTCTGTGTTGAACTAAAAAGAGTAAATTGGGAAATTTTGATGATCTTGAACATCTGAGGGTTTGAAGTTTCTTCAGTTTGTAGTTGAGTTATCAGGCATTTCACAAAAATTATCAAATTTGGGTATAGGTCATTTGGTTGACAGTGGATAAGGAAATTGTCCTGTAACCCTAGTTTTATGAACAAGTTAGAATTCGACCATTTCTCTCTCTATGTTGGATCGAGCGTTAAGTGGTTTCGAAGGATGGTTGCTGGGTCCAAGAGGAGGAAGTAGCCGGAGTTTCAGCTCTAACAGTGGTCGGCGGACGAGGCTCTGGCCTTTGACAGGTTAGGGCCTTGATGAGGTACTGTGTTTCCAGGTTTCTTGGTTGAGGCTGGATTTTGTTTTCAGGTGGATGGTGTAGTTCAGTTGATCGGGGTATAGTGTTCGGGTGATCTTGGATATGTTCAAAGTCTTGGTGTTGGATGGAGATGGTCAGAGCCACCGTGCATGTGCACGATGCTCTTATTTTTCTGGTGATCTGAATTTGCGTGTTTTTGTTTGTTTGGGAAGGTGCAGATTTTACTCGAGTAAGTACTCGAGTCATCTGAGGGTTTGCCCGAAGTCAAGTGTGAAATGTGTCGAAGCAAAAAGGGGTAGGGCTCAGGTAGTTTTTTTTTAGTTGTAGGTTTGTTTTCTGAAACCAGATTGTTTCAGGTTTTTGTAAAATTTAAAAAAAAATTAAGTTAAAGGGAAGCAAAGCAAGATTTGAACTGGAATTGAATCAAGTTTAAATATGAATTCAAAATGAAATTTAAACTCTTGTTTTAAAATAAATAAATCCTATAAAATGCAATGTTTTATAACTGAAACTTGTTTACAGCATTTATAATAAGGTTTTAAAATCTGGAAATGAGATTCTAAAACAAGATTTAAAATTTAAGTTGAAATCTGAATTTGAAATCCTGGATTCAAAATTGAATTTGAATCTGGAAGTTTAAAAAAGGAAATAGGTTGATAAAATTCAAATGTTATAATTAAGTTTGTATATTTTATTATTTTATAACATATGTTTTTATAAATTTGAAATGAAATTTAAAACAGGATTTTAAATTTAAATTTTTAAACCTGAATCTGAAAACATAATTTGAATTCTGGATTGAAATGAAATAAGATTTTAATTTGAATGTTTTAAAATCACTTGAATATTTAAAGCATAATTTAAATTTTATTTAAATTGATTATGGGTTAAACTATTTATAAAATACCTTAAGTAATTCTTTAATATGAAATAAAAATGTTTAAAAATTGAATCTTGTTTAAATTTGATTTCATTTTAATTTAAAATGGAATTTAGAAAAAATTTTAAAGCAATTTTTTTTAAATTACTTTGATGATGATAATTAAATCATTAATGAGGTTAATGTTTTTCATTAAAATTATTTTGAACTTAATAATTTATTATTTGATCAAGGTAATTAAGATTTTAATTAATTAATTTAATTAATTAATAATTAGGGTATTAGTTAAATAATTAAGGGTTTATTTAATTAATAAAAGATTAAGTAAGTTAATTAAACTTAATTAAAGTGTGATTTAGAAATTAATTAAATAAGATTTGATTAATTTAATTAATGAATTGAATTTATTAATCAAGTAATTAATAACCAATTAAGTTTTAATTATCACTTGATTAATTTAATGAGTTTTATAAATAAAGAATTAATATTGATTAATTCAGTTAATTAATTTAGAGAAGTAATTAAAGATTTGTTATTGGTTAATGAAGATCATTAACCAAGGATTATTTTATAATCAATTAATGTAATTTAATTTTAATGATTAATTATATTAATTAATTTAAAAATAATCATTTGAAGAATTATTTAAGTATAATTACTTAATGAAAATAATTAAGAAAAATAATTACTGTATGTAATTAATTAAGTTGTTTGATTAATTAAGTTAATTAATTAAGTTTAATTAATTTAAATTAATCATTGATTGATTTGAGAGGTAATTACAAATGTAAATAAAAATGAATAATTACATAGTGAAGTAATTAAGGAGATAAATTACTTGATGTAATTTAATATAAGGATAATTGGATAATGGAGAAAGCTTGAAAAAATTAATTACTTTGTGTAATTAATATGTAATTAGTATGCAGAATAATTACTTAAGTAAGTAATTAATAATTAATTACTTGGTGTAATTAATTTAGGGTTTTGATAATTGAATTATTTGAAGAAGATAAATAGATGTAACTAATTTAATGTAATTAATTTAATGTAATTAATTAATGCGATTAATCAAGAATGATTAATCAACAGTGATAATTGATAATTAATTTAACAATTATAACATAATTTGGGATCATTAATTTAATAATTAATGATGTAATTAAGGATTTGATTAATTAAGAACAAATAATCAATGAAGGTATTAATTAATGTAATTAATTGAGGATTAATGCAATTAATTATGATTAATTAATTAATGAAGTAATTACAGGTTAATTATAGGGTTTGGTTTGGAATAACTAATTTGTGAAATTAATTAGAGGATAATTACTTAAATGTAATTAAAAGATAAATAATCTAGATGATTAATTAGGGTTACTTATTTGAGGGTAATTAATTAATTGATTTGTAATTAATTAAGGGAAATGTAAGTAAGATTTATATGGGATAGTAATTAATTTAATTTATTTTAAATTAATTAAGGAAGAAGTAATTAATTAAATTAATTTTAAATTAATTATAGAATGATGATTTATAAGTCATTGTTTATGAATGATGATTGATATTTATTACCCTGAATGACAGAGATCTCAGATTTGAGATAAATGATGTGTGATTTGGATGCTATGGTTGCATTGAATTGATGATATGAATTATCTGTTTGGAACGATAATATTGATTATCTATTATAATGTTGTGAATTATCTATCTGTGTGTATATAGATAATATTGAATTAAATTATTAAAAAATTTAAAACAACTTGGACCTAAAAGACACACTTTGGATTTCGATGAGACTGGGATCGGGTTTCCATATTTGGATATCCGAAAACCATATCGATCCAAATTAACGATAGGTCGTGAATCTTATGTGAAGAGTGAAGACTCGAGGTGTAAGGACTATACGTCAGTATAACTCTGGGGGTGATTCCGTGATGAGTGTGACAAAACTAGTTCTTATAGGTTCGAGATGAAGATTCAGAGTGCAAGGATTATCGTCGTTAACTTTGAGGGTGATTCCAAAATGAGTGTAACGAGATAATGCCTTCGGTTTTGTTCAAACCTGGAACGAACTTGTATGGATTGAATGCTTTCAGAACATCATCAGGTGGACGATGAGCATTCTAAGAGATGAGTTCTCTAAAGGTAATCGTAGCCTCAAGCCTCATCAACCGGCAATGGCTAAAACATGGGAGGTGCAGCAAGGCTTCGTGGGTAGCTCCCACCAAAGAGCGAGATTGATCCCTGTCTAGAAGTCCCTTTATATTCGGCTGTGTGGGCAGTTGATTGCAACAACTGTCGGGGTTGTCTTGTTCGGAACTGTTCAGTAAGGAATGGTTCCGGCCTTGTGATGCAGGGGAGTAGGGTGGCTCCTCAGTACAGTGATCTAGGCCACGTACTGTGACGGGCGGTACCCCAGTAGCCCTGCCATTGTATGGAATCCAAAATCATATAAGTGCCAACGGTTTTGATTGTATTACCCACTTTTGTGGCTAATAGCTGGAATTTAATCATGTAACAATTTCAGCTATTTCTTATTTAGTTGAAAACCCTAGACACTATTATAATATCATCGGATTTCCTATCAAATGTTTTGGTTAGCGTAAGGTAAAAACTTTTCCATGTTTAAGAGTGGGAAGTCTTACGTGATACCCTTTCTTTTCAAAAGGATTTTAAAGTTAAGCAACCTTAACCTGTTACTCACATCAGACCCATGTCTGACCCGGAGTTTATCTTTGTTTTCTTAAACTCTTGGGTACTCAAATTTTTACGAGTAGCCAAGGGATTCAGGTTAGCTTTGACGTATAATGGAGGAGCAATGGAGCAGGAGGCTTCTGCGTTGCAGATATATAGTTCCACCGTGTGTTCTCTGTGTTGTGATTGTATTGAGTTGTAAATACTAGGCAGGTGTTTATAACTGTCTAGTATATGTGATGTGTATGCTGTGTATCTCTGATTGGTATTGTATATTATGTAAATACTTGTGTTATTAATAATATTTATCCGTTCCGCTGTTGAGATTCTAGTGTTGTTTCATCTTTCTCTTCTTTCTTCTCTTCTTCTATCCCTTTCTTTCTTAATTGATGATGCGATTTTCTGGGAGTAGAAAGTCGGGTCGTCACAGGTGGTACCAGAGCATTAGGTTGAGTGAATACCAAGGCTCTGGAGTGGTGTCTATCTTGAGAGAGCGTATTTGTAATTTTTTAATATATTTATATATATTTGTTTCTACCTATCTATTGGGTTACCTGTTCGGGTTTTCCAATATGGGTTATAAAGTAGATAAGGCAGTGGTGTGTATAATGCGACTACCATTGGTTGGAGTTTGTATATTTGAGATTGGTAGTGTATCTGACGAGACTGTAGACCAAATATCGTCTCGAGTGAGCTTTGAAGTGGTATAAGGACTTCATTGATCTCTGAAGGTAACCTGTTAAGGTTCGGAGTTCACTTTTGAAGTTGGATGAGTAGAGTTTTGATCTGTTGGCTGAGTAGAAGCGAGTAATGGTATCTTGTTACCTCAGGAAATAGTAGCTGCGTGATGAGATGCAGTGACTATGGATGTTTCCGAAGATAATTTCTTTGGAAGAAGTTTAAGGAGTAGGTCTGCTTCGGTGTTGTGGCTGAGTTCAACAAGATGTTTTTGTGTGGTTTGAAGTCTGAGTTTCTCGAAGAGCTTTGAATTAAGAATTCTTTGGCATTGTTGTCAACAGTGCAACTCGGAGTGTGTTGTGTGTCGACAGAATTTTCTGGCTTAGAAGTTTTCTGGAGAGGAGTTCAGAAGTAGCTGAGTGAATCCATTTCTTCGATGGGTTGGGAAGACCATCATAAGCTGTTCTGATTGGTAAAGTGAGAACAATTTTCTTTGGAATTAGATTGAGTTGATCGCAAAAGTGACTTGCGATAGTTGAGTGTTCTCTTGGGTTGTTGGAGATTTTTCTGAATATTTTCAGAAAAGTCAGAGTTTGTCTTCATCTAGAGATTCAGTGGTACCGGTGGTTCAACCGTTGAAGGTTGGTTCCTTGAGATGGAGTTTGTTGAAGCAACTCAGGATTGGAAGAACTTCCGAGTTTTCTTTGGTTATCTGAGATCTTCTTGGATTTGCTGTCTAGATATGCTTGTGTTCTTTTTCAGCATTTTTTTCTACTCCAGATCAGAGTTGTGCAACGGAAGTAGTTTGGGAGTGCATCAACTTTTCTTTTCTGGATAGGAGAAGTTTGTTTTCTTCTGACGGTGGAGAGTGGAGTTGTTCTTGATCTTGGTTGATCAGGGAGGATCATTCTAGTGGATTGGATTTGGTCTAGTTTGTTTCTTATGACATCAGCAAGGGTTGAGCTGAACAGGTAGGAAGTAGGTAGCCCGAGATTGTCCGAAGAATCTTGTGAATCTGAAATTGGAGATCTGATTCTGGATAAGTTTCTCAGTTTTTAAGAGCTATAAATTTTGGGTAAGATTGGGTAAGCTAGCTCTGAGATGTTTTGGATTTCTTCTGTGTTCTTTTTTGGATAAGTGTTTAATTTTCTGGATTGAATTGCCAGTTTGGACAACTGGAATTCGATGTGTTTCACGTATCTCTGAGGCAGTACGTGTATGATCTATTTCTGGTTTTGGAATCAGCTTTTTTGGATGATTTGGTGGTTGAGTCAGACTAGTCTATAGTTTGATGTCTTGTTCAGTTATAGGATCTAGATGAGTGGGAGTTCTGTAACTTAGTAGTATTGATTGTTTGGGTTTTATAGAGCGAGTAACCCGGTGTTTACCTCGGAAACTCGAGGAAACTCTATCCAGAATTTTGTCTCGATAGTTAATTTTGTTTGATTGGATGAATTGATTGCTATGGTTGTTAGCATATGTTTGATATATGCTTGGTTTTAAAATAAAAAAAATCTTCAATAGGTTATTAAATTACCTTTGTTTTAAATTTCGGGGACGAAGTTCTTTTAAGGGGGAAGGAATGTGATATCCCGGAATTTTTGACAATATCAATTTAATAATCTTTACATAAAATTAAATTGATATTGACAATATTGATTAATAAAATATGTCTTCGTTTAATAATCAGATTTAAATAAATATTTAATTTGTGATTTGTCTTTTAAAAAACTAAAATAAATGTTTTAAATTATAATGTATATATATATATATTTGTATATATATTATAGTATATCTTTGTTTTGGAATTTAATTCATAAATGAAGTTTTGTTTTTAAATTCTAATAAAATATTGAGTAATTAGGAAATTATGTTTTATATTAATATTAGGCTTTTAAAATCTATTTAAACTAGTAATTATATGGTTTGATAATATTTAAAATAAGTATTAAATTGTTTAAAATTTATCTTAGCTTAATTTTTGTTTTAAATTTAAATAAAGTTGATTTTATTTCTTTTAAATATTATTTGAGTAATATGATTTAAGTATATTTTATATAGGTCTAAATATAAAATAGCATATTATTTAAATTCATTTAAATATAAAAGTGACTTATAATTTCTTCTTTAAATCAAATAAAAATTGTTAAATTGTTATTTTCAAGCCATAATAATAAATATACTATTTTTCATAAATATGAAAAGGAATTAAAATAAGAAAATAGTATTATCATTTTAAATTAAATAAATTGATTTTAATTTGGAATTCAAAAATTTAATTTGAATCGAAATTGTTTTTGAAATTCAAATTTATTGATTCTTTAAAATATTTGTATAAGTTTTAATTTATAAATTGTTTTATTTACATTTACTTTTAATAGGAAATTCATATATATTTACATAAACATAAAATAAATTAAGGAAAACTCTTTTTAAACATTTAAAAGTATAACTTAGTTAAATAAAGACAAGTGTTAACATATTAACAAACCAAACTACATGTGTTAAGTAGTGAATTAAACAAAATCACTAGTGTCATTGTATTTTTATCTTTTCTTTATTTTTATTAAAGTATTTTCAGCCTTTTAAAAACACTTTTCACTTTCTTTTATTATCTTTTAAAAATCAAAATGCTAGTGAATCAAGAGAAAACATTTCACATAAAAATCGGAAAATTCCTCAAAAACAGATCTAAAATCTAAATCACACCTCAAACCAAAATATCAAAACCTGGAAATTTCTGTATTTTCTAAAAGCACATGCAACCTACATTCTTACAAAACCTGGAACTTCTGCAAATCAAAATCAAGTCTACACTTTTACAACCTAAAAACCCACTGCCTTTACATCTCTGGAATATCACCTGCATGCATAAAGTTTTGGTCAGAAATTCAAATGCAAGCAATCTAAAGTTTGCATCTTTTTCAAAAATTAAAGAACAAGCCTGCCTGCATGAGTGTTATCAGAAATCAAAAGCTTTTCTTCAATCATGATGGCTTTGTCTTTCTGAAAAATAAGTTGAGTAACTTTCCAAAATTTAATACATAATTTGGTTGTTTGTTAATATATCTGAAATAAATAGTTATGCATGAATATACAAGTGAATCTAATATGACTATTTCAGAGTGTATATTCTATATATATATATGTGTGTGTGTGTGTGTGTGTACTGTATTCTGTATTGTTCCTAGGATTTGAATTTAAGTTCAATCTCTTATTTATTTAGTCTTGTTATGACAAGATTTGATGAACAAACAAAAATTTGATTTAACTTTGATTCATGTTTAAAATTTTTAGAAAGTTAAAAATAAAAACCTGTTTGTCTTTGTAACAAGTACACATCAATATGTATTTTTTTTATTTAGGTAAAACACTAACAATTTAAACTTTAAATTCAAGATTGTGAATGAGATACATAAGTAAAAACATGATTTCTGGAAAATGTATCGTCATTTTTGATTGAGAATTTGGGTAGTAGTTCTGTGTTGAACTAAAAAGAGGAAATTGGGAAATTTTGATGATTTCGAACATTTGAGGGTTTGATGTTTCTTCAGTTTGTAGTTGAGTTATCAAGCATTTCACAAAAATTATCAAATTTGTGTATAGGTCATTTGGTTGACAGTGGATAAGGAAATTGTCCTGTAACCCTAGTTTTATGAACAAGTTAGAATTCGACCATTTCTCTCTCTATGTTGGATCGAGCGTTAAGTGGTTTCGAAGGATGGTTGCTGGGTCCAAGAGGAGGAAGTAGCCGGAGTTTCAGCTTTAACGGTGGTCGGTGGACGAGGTTCTGGCCATTGACTGGTTAGGGCCTTGATGAGGTACTGTGTTTCCAGGTTTCTTGGTTGACGCTGGATTTTGTTTTCAGGTGGATGGTGTAGTTCAGGTGATCGGGGTATAGTGTTTGGGTGATCTTGGATATGTTCAAAGTCCTGGTGTTGGATGGAGATGGTCAGAGCCACCGTGCATGTACACGGTGCTCTTATTTTTCTGGTGATCTGAATTTGGGTGTTTTTGTTAGTTTGGGAAGGTGCCGATTTTACTCGAGTAAGTACTCAAGTCATATGAGGGTTTGCCCGAAGTCAAGTGTGAAATGTCTCGAAGCAAAATGGGGTAGGGCTAAGGTAGTTTTTTTTAGTTGCAGGTTTGTTTTCTGAAACCAGATTGTTTCAGGTTTTTGTAAAATTTAAACAAAATTTAAATTAAAGGGAAGCAAAGCAAGATTTGAACTGGAGTTCAATCAAGTTTAAATATGAATTCAAAATGAAATTTAAACTCTTGTTTTAAAATAAATAAATCCTATAAAATGGAATGCTTTATAACTGAAACTTGTTACAGTATTTATAATAAGGTTTTAAAATCTAGAAATGAGATTCTAAAACAAGATTTAAAATTTAAGTTAAAATTTGAATTTGAAATCCTGGATTCAAAATTGAATTTGAATCTGAAAGTTTAAAAAAGGAAATAGGTTGATAAAATTAAAATGTTATAATTAAGTTTGTATATTTTATTATTTTATAACATATGTTTTTATAAATCTGAAATGAAATTTAAAACGGGATTTTAAATTTAAATTTTAGAACCTGAATCTGAAAACATAATTTGAATTCTGGATTGAAATGAAATAAGATTTTAGTTTGAATGTTTTAAAATCACATGAATATTTAAAGTATAATTTCAATTTTATTTATATTGATTATGGGTTAAACTATTTATAAAATACCATAAGTAATTCTTTAATATGAAATAAAAAGTGTTTAATAATTGAATCTTGTTTAAATTTGATTTCATTTTAATTTTAATTTAAAATGGAATTTAGAAATTTTTTTGAAGCAATTTGTTTTTAAATTACTTTGATAATGATAATTAAATCATTAATGAGGTTAATGGTTTTCATTAAAATTGTTTTGAATTTAATAATTTATTATTTGATCAAGGTAATTAAGATTTTAATTAATTAATTTAGTTAATTAATAATTATGGTATTAATCAAATAATTAAGGGTTTATTTAATTAATAAAATATTGAGTAAGGTAATTAAACTTGATTAAAGTGTGATTTAGAAATTAATTAAATAAGATTTGATTAATTTAGTTAATAAATTGAATTTATTAATCAAGTAATTAATAACCAATTAAGTTTTTAGTTATCATTTGATTAATTTAATGAGTTTTATAAATAAAGAATTAATATTGATTAATTCAGTTAATTAATTTAGAGAAGTAATTAAAGATTTGTTATTGGTTAATGAAGATCATTAACCTAGGATTATTTTATAATTAATTAACGTAATTTAATTTTAATGATTAATTGTATTAATTAATTTAAAAATAATCCTTTGAAGAATTATTTATGTATAATTACTTAATGAAAGTAATTAAGAATATTAATTACTGATTGTAATTATTTAAGTTCTTTGATTAAATAAGTTAATTAATTAAGTTTAATTAATTTAAATTAATCATTGATTGATTTGAGAGGTAATTACAAATGTAATTAAAAATGAATAATTACATAGTGAAGTAATTAAGGAGATAAATTACTTGATGTAATTTAATATAAGGATACTAGGATAATGGAGCAGCCTTGAAAAAATTAATTACTTCGTGTAATTAATTTGTAATTAGTATACAGAATAATTACTTAAGTAAGTAATTAATAATTAATTTACTTAGTGTAATTAATTTAGGGTTTTCATAATTGAATTATTTGAAGTAAACAGATGTAATTAATTTAATGTAATTAATTTAATGTAATTAATTAATGTGATTAATCAAGAATGATTAATCAATAGTGATAATTGATAATTAATTTAATAATTAAAAAATAATTTAGGATCATTAATTTAATAATTAATGATGTAATTAAGGATTTGATTAATTAAGAGCAATTAATCAATGAAGGTATTACTTAATGTAATTAATTAAGGATTAATGTAGTTAATTATGATTAATTAATTAATGAAGTAATTACAGGTTAATTACAGGGTTTGGTTTGGAATAATTAATTTGTGAAATTAATTAGAGGATAATTACTTGAATGTAATTAAAAGATAATTAATCTAGATGATTAATTAGGGTAACTTATTTGAGGGTAATTAATTAATTGATTTGTAATTAATTAAGGGAAATGTAAGTAAGATTTATATGGGTAAGTAATTAATTTAATTTATTTTAAATTAATTAAGGAAGAAGTAATTAATTAAATTCATTTTAAATCAATTATAGAATGATGATTTATAAATCATTGCTTATGAATGATGATTGATATTTATTACCCTGAATGACAGAGATCTCAGATATGAGATAAATGATGCTGTGTGATTTGGATGCTATGGCTACATTGAATTGATGATATGAATTATCTGTTTCGAATGATAATATTGATTATCAATGTTGTGATTTATCTATCTGTGTGTATATAGATAATATTGAATTAAATTGTTTAAAAATTTAAAACAACTTGGACCTAAAAGACACGCTTTGGATTTCGATGAGACCGGGATCGGGTTTCCATATTTGGATATCCGAAAACAAAATTGATCCAAATTAACGATAGGTCATGAATCTTATGTGAAGAGTGAAGACTCGAGGTGTAAGGACTATACGTCAGTATAACTCTGGGGTGATTCCGTGATGAGTTTGAAAAAACTAGCTCTTATAGGTTCGAGATGAAGATTCAGAGTGAAAGGGTTATCGTAGTTAACTCTGAGGGTGGTTCCAAAATGAGTGTAACGAGATAATGCCTTCGGTTTCGTTCAAACCTGTAACCAACTTGTATGGATTGAATGCTTTCATAACATCGTCAGGTGGACGATGAGCATTCTAAGAGATGAGTTCTCTAAAGGTAATCGTAGCCTCAAGCCTCATCAACCGGGAATGGCTAAAACAAGGGAGGTGCAACAAGGTGTAACAACCCGCATATTTATCGATTTTATATTTAAATATTTTATTTAAATATTTTATCGTTCGTCGGATTTTAGTCCGAAAAGCTACCTTTTGCATACGGTAGAATTAGGACTCGAGACCACCTCCATTGAGTTCAAAATGTCGTTTGCGACCTTTTTGAGTATAAGCTTCGATATGTTTGGAGAAAGTTGATTTTTGCTACTTTTTCCCGCTTAGGGCTTTGGTTGGGCTGAGCCAGTTAGCCACTTAACTCAGTTCCAACACTCTCCTCTTCATTCACTTCTCTTCTATTTTCCTAACACTCAAGCTCAAGCAAAAATGGAGGAAGAGAATGGGAAATAGAAATTCCTAAGCCCTAGCTTGCTTTGCAAATCCATCTCCTTGCTCCAAAGTTCATGAGAACCCATTGGTAAGCTTCCTCTTCTTCTTCTCCAACTCATTCTCTCTTTGAATTTCATAAATTTCCTAAACCTAACTTAGGAAATGTTCTTCTTTTTAGCTTAGATTCAAGCTTCTAGAGTTGGACTTGAAGAGTGGTTGATTCCTCTTTGCTTTCAAGCTTCATCTTCATAAATTTTAGTTCAAAGGTGAGATTTTTATCTCACATCTATGACTATAATTATCTTTGGTTGTTGGGTATGAATTCCTAACACTTCTTCATGTGCATTTGCTCTTGATTTGGATTGGTTTTGTGAATATTCAAATTGTTTGAGTTTTTAAGTCAAATTTGTGTGAAATCCTTTTATGGATGTTTGATCGTGTTTTTGGTGATGCACCGAGGAGCATATAGGGCTAGGTTGCCGATTGGCATAAACCCTTATAGCCAATGTTCGTCCGGTTGCATTTGGAAGAATTTGCTCTTCATTTGAATAAGGCTAAAAAACAGCCCAGGCATGATTCAGTTGACTGAAAACTCTGTTCAGTCGACTGAACCTAAAACCCGAGAGTTTCCAGGCATGATTCAGTCGACTGAAAAACTCTGCACAGTCGACTGAAACTGGAAACAGAAAGTTTCCTGAACCTGGAAAATTTCCAGGCACAGGGTCAGTCGACTGAAAACTCTGTTCAGTCGACTGAACCTGCTGTTTGAGTCCAATTTGCCTTTTTGGATTGAAATTCAAATTTAAATTGATTCGTGATAATCCTATTTGTTGTTATCATCTATTATGACTTTGATGACTCTTTTTAGGGATTTTTGAATATCCATTTCGATGGATCCTTTATCGATTTCGTTGAATTTTATTCACGTCTTCGTATGTGAATCTTTTGTGATTGATTGTTCTTACAATCTTCTTCGTGATTTGTCAGTTTAAAAATATAAAGGTTTTCTATACTAGTAGTAAATATCAAAACTCTTTCCTCAAACGATTTCAATACTATTTTAATACCAAATTCGTTTATAAAACCGTTTTCCAATCTATTAGTATATACAAACCTTTACCTCACTCGTATGAGAAATCTAATTAAACGGCTTAGTAAAACAAGTGGTATGAAACGCTTGCGTTTACTTTGTCGGTTAATTCTTGGACTTGTTCAATTGAACCTCTTGTGACAATTTTCTAGTGGAGATTTACAGTTTGTTCGTAAATATTTAAGTTAAGCAAGTGGTTATGGGACATGAAGCTAAACTCATATATTTACTAGCTTAGTGTAATCGACACTTCTCGCTGATCATGACGATCATCTTTGTGATTTAGACTAGCAATGTGCGATGTTTCTTTGTCTGCGAGGGAGACTAAACCCCGTTTTGTGGAGTTTCGACTCAATTTGTGATGGGGTAGCAACCCATGGTCTTCGGGCCATTTGTGGAGCTTCTGCTCAATTTGTGATGGTTAGCGACCATGGAATTAGCGTTCCGTTTTTGATACACGTGTTGGTGAGCTTTATGCTCCCGTTTGTGATAGGCCTCCTCCCCCCCCCCCTTTTTGTGATTTCTGGATTTCTTGTGTAGATTTCTAGAATTTGTGTTTCATCAATTTTTCGTGATTTCCATTGATAAGTCTTATCGATATTTGTGCATTGGTGAATTTGTGTGTCATTGACTTTTGTGATTTCTGGATTTCTTGTGTAGTCTTCTGGAATTTGTGCGTCATTGACTTTTGCGATTGACATTGATATTATCGTCAATATTTGTGGTTTGATGAACGAAATAAAGAGTATGACGCTTCTTGGATTCCTGTGTAGATTTTGTGATATTGATTAATCTCTTGTTGATTATCAACTACTTATATATCACAGCTTGGCCTTGTGATTATTATGTGTTTAGTCATAACTATATCGTTTCATCTGATATCTATAGTTAGACTGATCCGTTTATTATTTTTTTATTAAATAATACTCGGGTCAGACCGAGATGTTACAGGTGCTTCTGCTTGACTTCTCTCTTGGGATTGATTTCTCTTGCTTTTGGTTAACTACTTAGATTAGTAGTTTTTGTTGTATACATTTGAGATATAGACTCCATAATGTATACTTATTCTTTTGTGTAGCTCATGTAACTATTCTTTTGTGATATTGTGGATCTTTTTAGACCACTACTCTGATGTACACTTCCAAGTGTAATATTCATATCTACTTTCCGCCTTTGTGATATGAATTGACTGTGACTGATTTGTGTTATGCTTATTTCTATATTTGTTTTTCGAAGGATTTATATAGCCACCGTGTAGTAGCTTTGAGTTTGTGTCGGTATGTCGGATTTCCTCTTGAAATAGAATGCATGTTATATTATCTGACATATCGGTGCTCGCGCAAAGAAATTACATGGATGGTCGCTCCTCAACAGCCTTATTCTCCGTGCTAGTCGACAGCAATCACCGTAATGTTCTTGGCTAGCGTGGGTATAGAGGTGGGGCGTCACAGCTTGGTATCAGAGCCAAACTTCGGAACAATATGGAATATTATAACAAGGATCATCGTCCTAAGTCCATCTTAGGAGTTGTGCTTTAGGATTTTATTCGGGTCTTCGTACCGTTCTATCCTATTTTCTTTATGATTCCTTGTTTTATCAATCAAGTTTGATTGAAATTTATTTTGAGAATAACTCTTTCCTCTTCTTTATTTCTTTCTTAAAGAAGAGAAATGGTTAGACCTGGCCGTCCCAGCGCCGGTCAATCTAGTGCTACTCCCCAGGATGGAGTTTTTATGTCTGCCCAAAAGCTTTTAGATCTTGTCAAGAACGCTCAAACAGCGGGTCCCAATCAGGAGCCTACTCATCCTAGATCCGGTTTTGCACACTTGTGCAGAGACTACACTGATTTGGGTGGAAGGCCATTCACGGGATCCGAGAGTGTTATAGAAATTCAAGCTTGGCTCAAATCATGGGATCGCATCTTTTCTCGCATGAACCTTATTGACCTTCATCGAGTCCAAGTAGCTTCTAGCATGCTCCAAGAAAGAGCATTGGATTGGTATGTGCTTTTAATTTCTGAAATCGTTGAGGCGGATCTTACTTGGGAGCAATTCCGGGGAAGATTCGAATTGAAATTTGTGCCGGAGGCTGAAAAAGTAACCTTAGCCCGGCGTTTCATAGACCTTGTTCAAGGTGATTCTTCTGTGACAGACTATGTCGCATCCTTCGAATCTCTGTCCAAATACGGGGTTGAGTACATTAATACCCCATTGAAGAAATGTAACGACCCACTATTTTGTGCCATTCGAATTCGACAAATATGATAATTGTCGAGCTGGAATAGTTCAAAATAATAGATTGTAAATATATCTAAGGAACAAATGAATCCAAATACACAGAATCACAGACACAGATATCAAAATCTCACAGCGGAATATAAATTAATACAGTGGTTCATGAAGCCACTGAAAACTTTCACCAACAGAAATACATTGTTCAAAACTTTAATACAAATTTTTAAGCCATAATAAAACATAGTCTTCCAAATGTCTTGAATTACAAAATAGATGGAGATGAAGAAGCTTCCAACTAGCAAAGAGTGATCTAGTCCTAGCTCCAGAAAGAAAAGCTGAATCTGCAACTCAGGCTGACCCGAGCGTAAAATAAAACAAAACACTCGAGTCAGGACATACATACTTATATAATGTAAGCTAAATCAAGTGTACTGTAATGTAAAGAGCAAGTAACTTAAAAGATGCTTGGGATCGCCCATCCTCTAAGGATCCGTTAAACTATTTACTATATAGTATATTGCGCTATTATAATAGTGTCTATAGTAAAATAAACTTACTTTTAAATAGCATTAAGGCTTTACATTTTCCACCTTAACACATAATAGTCCCAGTAGTCCATCCAATATCATAGCTCCTCCTACTCGGGAAGCAACTAGAGGATACCACACGGGCTACGGGAGAAAACCAAACTCGTACAAGGATCGATATGGTAGGTGACACGGCACAACTAGGCAATGCCAGGGTAGATATACCAATTGCTATCCGGACCGGTGGTAACGCGAAGCCGCAGCAACCGCCCACCTCGAACAACACTCCCAAATCAAAGGTGCGCACCAAAACAATCACAAGAGTAATAGAATGGCATACGAAGAAGTGCGTTCGATCAGAGGAGCTACCTCATTAATCCGAGAATCGCTCCTGTTTTAGCCACCTTAAGCCAACTCACGGGAGTCAGGTCCACGTATATACCTTTTAAGAAACCGTCACCACCAACCTACTTCATTCTGGAATCTCCACCGCGTACACGGTTGGTCAAAGTGGTTTTCGGTATCGACAGAGAGTATGTCCATATCCGATCCCGGTCTCTTTGCCAACCAAACGATATTATAACCCGTGGTTATAGTTTAAAAATGGTATTTATTTTTTAAATCAATATATATATTGATGCAGCAAGGCATATAGGAATTCAGAAGTTAAACCATATTCAATCGTGCACGAGTCAAGGAGCTTCGGATTTAACTCATGAGTCGGCATGCTTGTTGAGTCGGACACGAGATAAAGGAAGCATGAGTCGGAGCCGGTTTAACAAAGCTTGGAAGAGTTCGAGTTGGATGAGTCGTTCACGGGTTAATAGATGCATGAGTCGTTTCCGACCTAACGAAACTTGGAGGAACGAGCTACGACTTAACAAAAGGGGAGATGAGGCATCGAGATTGAGTCGTCTACGACTTAATGGGGCACGAGATAGCAAGGTCCGAGTTAACAACAATTCAAGCTGTATAAAGGAGGCAGATTTGAGTCGTATACGACTTAACGAAGAGGGCTTGAGTCGTATACGAGTTAACCAAGATCAGGAGAAGATGCTACGACCTAAAGACATTCGCATAAGTCGTCTACGACTTAACAGGAAGCGGCAAGGAGATGAGTCGGCCATAGAAGCAGATGGTTGTTGGCCTTGAGTCGTTAGGTCGGCAACGACCTAACTGCTGTAGTTTGAGTCGTGAGTCGTTATGTTTTTCTTGAGTCGTATGTAGTGAGTTTCTTAAGTCGGCATGTATGATGAGTCGTACTTGGTTGAGTCGGTCACTTTGTACAGTGTTGTAATGTGTTGAGTCGTCGGGTCTTGAGTCGGAGGAGTTGTATTGGTGTTGGGCTTGCTGAGTCGTGTAAGCGGAGTGGTGTAGTTAAGTCGGTGCCGACCTTGTATGAGTCGCTTGTAGTTCGGTCTGTTGTAAAAGGGTGGAGGCGCATGTGTTAAGTCGGTCACGACTTAAGTTGAGTCGTAAGTCGCTTGCCGACTTAAGGCACTGGGTCAGAAAAGTCTATAAATAGCGTATGTGTTGTACATTTTTTGGTGGTTGATTTTGAATAAAATTTCTCTTTTGTTAGCTTTGTGCTTTCATACCAATTGGTAGTTGAGTGTAATCTCCTATCTCCACTTACGTCATTCGAGTGCGCTCGAATCCACGTTTGTTGAAGCCGATTCACGGAATCTAGTGCGCTAGATCAACGTGCGAAGAATCGTAGATCTTTGAACACGGTATAGTGCGCTATCAACGTGTTTGAGATAGCTAGAGTTCGGTATCTTTGGATCAACGAACTTGGGCATTTTGGTATCTTCAACTCACCGATTGCTACATTTCATCGATTGAAGTTTTGTTCGAATTATCCGCTGCGTCAGTTTGGTATCGGAGCCATACTTAGCCAATCATAGCTAAGTTTGATTCTTGGAGCCAAGTTTATGAAGTTTGAAGTTGTTCATTGTGTTCATATTGAAGTTGCATCAAGTTTGAAGAGTTTGATCCATTCCATTTAGGATCAAAAGGAGCAAAGGTGTTTGAATTTAGTCTTGTTGAAGTTGCGCGCCAAGGTTTGAAAGGTGAGGCCGTGTATACTTTGTGCCAAGCCGAGACAAGTGGGAGCCGATCTTGCTTGAGTCATTAACTCGTTGCCGAGTTAGTGAGAGCCGAGACAAGCATCGCCGTGTAGTGTTGAGCCATAACTTGTTATTTTGTTGAAGCTTGAAGTCTTGTGTTGAATTTTTGAAGTCTTGTGAAGTTTACAACCATGCCACCAAGGAGAGCTAACCGACATCAAAACGTTGAAGCTTTGTATCGTAGGGAAGAAGCCGAGCTTATGGAACAACGTATTAATGATAAATTTGATGAGGGCATTGGTAAATTGGAGAGATTGATGAATGATTTGAATCAAAGGAGGAGATCACCAAACTCGAACCATGGAGGAAACCGAGTTTCGCCATTGGTTACGGAAGCGAGGAGGGTATCACCACATTCTTGTAGAGATAGAAGAGAAACATCAATTTCATCACGAAGAGATCATCATGACTATGCACATGAAGAGAGAAGAAGTCAACGTGAATTTGACCATGAAGCATATAGAGATGAAGAGAGACATAGTCAAAGAAGCATGCATGAGAGAAGGGATGATATTAGTCGAGATCGATGTAGGCGTACTTTTGATTTTGTTGAAGAGGGTGATAGAGCAAGTATTCATTATAGAGATCGAGACCAAATTCGGAATTCTTACCGTGATGTGGAGGATGATCGTCGTTGGGAGTCGGGTATGAAAATGGAAATTCCAGAATTTAAAGGCGGGATGGTTGCAGAGGAGTTTTTAGATTGGTTGTCTAATGTGGAGGAAATCTTTGATTTCAAGGAGGTGCCGGAGAATAGAAGGGTGAAGTTAGTTGCTACAAGGCTGAGGGGGAGAGCATTGGCGTGGTGGCAGCAAACTAAACTTACTCGAGAACGAATGGGAAAATCAAAGATAGAATCTTGGGAGAAGATGAAAAAGTTGATGAGATCTACTTTCTTACCTTACAACTACCAGTCACTTATGTATCAAAGGTTGCAGAATTTGAGGCAAGGAACGAAGTCTGTTAGTGATTATGCAGATGAATTTTACCAACTCATTGCCAGGAATGATATTATGGAAACAGAAGAACAGCTGACGGCTAGATTCATTGGGGGTTTGAGAATGCAGATCCAGGATATGGTTAATATGTTCGATCCTAGATCCGTTGCGGAGGCACATCAGAAAGCGTTAGCTTGGGAGAAACAAGGAAGGCGTGGAGGTGGTGTGTTTACTAATTCTAATAATCCAGTGAAAGGTGCCGGTGGAAGTTCTAGCGTTCCTAAACCTGTTACAAAGCCAGTGGTGAAGGAGGCTGAGAAGGCGAAGGCTAGTAGTGTTTTCAAATGTTATAATTGTCAGGAGTTGGGTCACAAAAGCAACGAATGTCCGAAGCCGAAGAAGAGAACCATGGTTGCAGAAGTTGAGGCAGATGATGGTGAGGAGGCAGAGTATTCAAATGTACCTTATGTTGAGGAGGAAGAAGAAGTGTCGGGTGATGAAGGTTGTAATCTTATGTTGAGGAGAAGTTGTTTGACACCAAAGCAAGAGGAGGATTGTAGTTGGCTGAGAAGCAATATTTTTCAATCGACATGTACTATTCTGGGAAAAGTCTGCAAGTTCGTTATTGATGCGGGAAGTTGTGATAATATTATTTCTACAGAAGCAGTAAGGAAATTGAACTTGAAGACCGAGAAGCATCCTAAACCATACAAGCTAGCATGGTTAAGGAAGGGAGGTGAAGTGAAAGTGTGTCGAAGAGCTTGTGTGAATTTTTCGATTGGGAAAAAGTATAAGGATGAAATTTGGTGTGATGTCGTAGATATGGATGTTTGTCACTTATTGTTGGGCAGACCATGGCAGTTTGACAGAGCAGTACAGCATGACGGTCGTGCCAACAGTTACAGTTTCATGTTCGAGGGTACTAAGATCACTTTAGTTCCCAAGAGACAGCAACAGAAGGAGAGCAAGCTTGAGGAAATTGAAGAATTGAAAACTCTGTTGACTTTGAAGGAGTTTGTTAAAGAAGTAGAGGAAGAGCCTGAGATGTTTCTTTTGATTGGGAGAGAGAGTAGTGACGAAGTTGAGATTCCCGAAGAAGCAAAGCCAGTTTTGAAAGAGTTTGAAGATGTCTTTCCAGATGAGTTACCGAAGGAGTTACCGCCACTTAGAGACATTCAACATCAGATTGATCTTGTTCCGGGAGCAGTGTTACCACACCGACCACATTACAGAATGAGTCCGAAGGAACATGAGGAGTTACGAAGGCAGGTGGAAGAATTACTTGAACAGGGTCGTATTCAGGAAAGTTTGAGTCCGTGTGCTGTACCTGCATTGTTAGTACCAAAGAAGGACGGAACTTGGAGAATGTGCACTGATAGTAGAGCTTTGAATAAGATCACTGTTCGTTACAGATTTCCTATGCCGAGGTTGGATGATTTGTTGGATCAGTTGAGTGGGGCAACTATATTCTCGAAGATTGATTTGAAGAGTGGTTATCATCAAATACGAATCAGACCTGGAGATGAATGGAAGACAGCTTTCAAGACGAGAGAGGGGTTGTACGAATGGTTGGTTATGCCATTTGGTTTGTCAAATGCACCTAGTACATTCATGCGAGTGATGAATCAAATCTTTAGACCATTCATTGGGAAGTTCGTCGTGGTTTATTTCGATGATATTCTGATTTATAGCAGGAGTACGGAGGAACATGTTCTACATTTGAGGGAAGTGTTGCTTATTCTTCGTGAAGAACAATTTTATGCTGCTACAAAGAAGTGTGTGTTTATGACGCATACTGTTTTATTTCTGGGGTATGTTGTTTCAGGGGAAGGTATTCAAGTTGACCGGAGTAAAGTTGAAGCAGTCAGGAATTGGCCACAGCCAAAGACAATTACAGAAGTGAGAAGTTTTCATGGGCTAGCGTCATTCTACCGAAGATTCATCCCACACTTCAGTAGCGTGATGGCTCCAGTGACTGATTGCATGAAAGGGAAACAATTTGTGTGGTCAGAAGAAGCGGGGGTTGCCTTTGAGAAGATCAAGGAATTGTTGACGTCTGCACCAATTCTTGTTCTACCTAATTTTCAGTTATTGTTTGAATTGCATACTGATGCTTCGAAGGTTGGTATTGGAGGAGTTCTGAGCCAGAATGGAAAGCCAGTCGCTTATTTTAGTGAGAAACTGTCAGGGGCAAAGATGAGATACAGTACATATGACGTTGAATTTCATGCTGTTGTTCAGGCTGTTAAGCATTGGAGACATTACTTATTTCAGAAGGAATTTGTTCTTTACACTGATCATGAAGCATTGAAGCATTTACAGGGACAGGATAAGATTTCAGCGAGACATGCATCATGGATTGCTTATCTGCAGCAGTTTACCCTTGTCGTTAAACACAAATCAGGGGTGACGAATCGAGTAGCTGATGCTTTGAGTAGAAGGAGTCATTTACTAACGACAATGAAGGTTGAAGTAACGGGATTTGAAATGTTGCCAGAGATGATTGAAAAAGATCCTTACTTTGTGAAATATGTTGAGAAAGTGAAGGATGGGAGTACCGATGAATTTATGTTGGTTGATGGATTTCTGTTTAAAGGAAATCGTTTATGTATTCCAGACTGTAGCTTGAGATTGAAAATTGTCAAGGAATTGCACGAGGAAGGACATGTTGGCCGTGATCGTACTTTACAGTTGATTTCGCAGTCTTACTTTTGGCCGTCGATGAGAAAAGAAGTTGAGAGATTTGTGGAGCGATGTCATATTTGCCAAGTTTCAAAAGGGACAGCAACGAATGCAGGGTTGTATATGCCATTACCAGTACCATCTAAGCCATGGGTTGATATCAGCATGGATTTCGTTTTGGGTTTGCCGAGAACTCAAAGGGGAAATGATTCGATATTTGTTGTGGTGGACAGGTTTTCAAAGATGGCACATTTTGTTGCTTGCAAGAAGACAGCAGATGCAGTTCGAGTAGCACAGTTATTTTTCAAGGAGATTTATCGACTTCATGGTTTACCAGAATCTATTGTTTCTGATCGAGATACTCGTTTTCTGAGTCACTTTTGGCTGAGTTTGTGGAAGATGGTGGGAACGAAACTGAAATTTAGTAGTGCTTATCATCCACAAACTGATGGACAGACAGAAGTTGTTAACAGGTCATTGGGGAATTTGTTGCGTTGTCTTGTACAGGATAATTTGAGAAGTTGGGACATGAAGCTATGCCAGGCAGAATTTGCTCATAATCATGCAGTAAATCGTAGCACAGGATTCAGTCCGTTTCAGATTGTTTATTCAAATTTACCCAGAGGGCCGTTGGATTTGGCAGTAGTCCCACAATCGAAAGGAACAGTTAAACGAGCTGTGGATTTTGTTGAAGAGCTGAATGAATGTCATAAAATCGTTCAGGAACGATTGGAGAAATCGAATGAGAAGTATAAGAAGTTGGCAGATTCGAAACGACGAAATGTTGAATTTAAAGAAGGTGATTTGGTCTATGCTGTATTAACAAAGGATCGTTTTCCGGTGGGTGCTTATAACAAGTTGAAAGCGCGAAAAATTGGTCCAGTTGAAGTTTTGAAGAAGATTAACGAGAATGCTTATCGATTACAATTACCAGATGATGTTTATACTTCTGATGTGTTTAACGTTAAACATTTAATTCCGTATCGTAGAAATGAACATTTTGATGAGAAAGAATTTGCAAATTCGAGGTCGAATTTTTCTCAACCAGGGGAGGATGATGCAGCAAGGCATATAGGAATTCAGAAGTTAAACCATATTCAATCGTGCACGAGTCAAGGAGCTTCGGATTTAACTCATGAGTCGGCATGCTTGTTGAGTCGGACACGAGATAAAGGAAGCATGAGTCGGAGCCGGTTTAACAAAGCTTGGAAGAGTTCGAGTTGGATGAGTCGTTCACGGGTTAATAGATGCATGAGTCGTTTCCGACCTAACGAAACTTGGAGGAACGAGCTACGACTTAACAAAAGGGGAGATGAGGCATCGAGATTGAGTCGTCTACGACTTAATGGGGCACGAGATAGCAAGGTCCGAGTTAACAACAATTCAAGCTGTATAAAGGAGGCAGATTTGAGTCGTATACGACTTAACGAAGAGGGCTTGAGTCGTATACGAGTTAACCAAGATCAGGAGAAGATGCTACGACCTAAAGACATTCGCATAAGTCGTCTACGACTTAACAGGAAGCGGCAAGGAGATGAGTCGGCCATAGAAGCAGATGGTTGTTGGCCTTGAGTCGTTAGGTCGGCAACGACCTAACTGCTGTAGTTTGAGTCGTGAGTCGTTATGTTTTTCTTGAGTCGTATGTAGTGAGTTTCTTAAGTCGGCATGTATGATGAGTCGTACTTGGTTGAGTCGGTCACTTTGTACAGTGTTGTAATGTGTTGAGTCGTCGGGTCTTGAGTCGGAGGAGTTGTATTGGTGTTGGGCTTGCTGAGTCGTGTAAGCGGAGTGGTGTAGTTAAGTCGGTGCCGACCTTGTATGAGTCGCTTGTAGTTCGGTCTGTTGTAAAAGGGTGGAGGCGCATGTGTTAAGTCGGTCACGACTTAAGTTGAGTCGTAAGTCGCTTGCCGACTTAAGGCACTGGGTCAGAAAAGTCTATAAATAGCGTATGTGTTGTACATTTTTTGGTGGTTGATTTTGAATAAAATTTCTCTTTTGTTAGCTTTGTGCTTTCATACCAATTGGTAGTTGAGTGTAATCTCCTATCTCCACTTACGTCATTCGAGTGCGCTCGAATCCACGTTTGTTGAAGCCGATTCACGGAATCTAGTGCGCTAGATCAACGTGCGAAGAATCGTAGATCTTTGAACACGGTATAGTGCGCTATCAACGTGTTTGAGATAGCTAGAGTTCGGTATCTTTGGATCAACGAACTTGGGCATTTTGGTATCTTCAACTCACCGATTGCTACATTTCATCGATTGAAGTTTTGTTCGAATTATCCGCTGCGTCATATATTAAGCACCTTAAATTTCAAATCCTTGATTTAAACATTTCTTCGAAAATATACCATTTCAATTTATTCAATTAAATTTGGAATTTATTTCTTTTATAATAGAAATCATATTTTTCCTTTAAAATCTACCCAAACTCAATTTCTAGATTCTTTTATTTATTACATATTTAAATTCCAACGTTTAACTTATTCTCAAAAATTTCTATCAATTTCCATTTCTACAGCATTTAGGAAAAATGCTGTCTAAAGTTATAAGTTTTAACCTAGTCAAATTCAAAAAGATAGCATTTTAAATGCTATTGTAGACCTTAAGATTTAAAATCTATTTCTAGATATAACTTGGTATATATATAACATTTTCTTAATTTAAATCTTATTCTTTCAAAACTCCCGAATTTCTGGAACAAGTTGTACTAAAATTTTATTCTATATTTATTTATTTAACATTTAAATCATTATACATCCTATAAAATTATTTACTAGAATATCTTCAATTTCTTAAAATAATTTTTAATATTTCCAGAAAATAAATAATATATATAAACCACGGGCCTGTATAAGATTTTCTAGCCTAGGTCAAGTGAAACGGATGTATATCATTTCAATCCGATATTTACAAACCCCGGGTTCTATCATTTCGAACCCGCAATCCCAAGATAATTTACAGCAGTTAACAGAATGAGTGAAAAAAATCAATCAGGCCTATCATTTCAGCCCATACAGTCTATATTAACAGGGACTTGCAGTGGTGATTTAACAGTAAATAAAACATAATATGACTGCAGATATAATACAACAGATAGTACTGAATAAAGTGTCAAATTTAACGGGGTCCATCATCCTATATTACACTACAGACAGATAATAGTGAAATACAGTCATACACATACACTTGCAATAATTTACGAAATATAAATACGTATGTCTGGTGAGAAATACTCACCTGGGTGTTGCAGCAAATTTGAATTCAAAAATGAAAATTTACTGGTACAGACTGACAGAGAAAAAGAGTCAAATTTTCCGGCCGTCGCCTAGATTTAGATCTAGAACAAATTTCAAAATATAGGAACGCGACTTAGATTTTATAGTCAAAGAAAATTTAAAGATAGGAAAAAGAATTTGACTTGCCCGACCAAATTTTTTTTCTAAAACAACGACTGGAAAAATGTGAATACGAGAAGAAAAAATGTGAATACGAGAACAAATGCACCACTTCTTCCTCTAGCTTGTTTATGCTCATCCCATACCTATGCACTGCCTACCTTTCCAAAAATTTTCTCTTTTTTTTTTTTCACAATGATTTCCAAAATCTCAAATTTATTTCAGATCACACTGCCACCAGACCAACAACTACACTTACCCGAGTCTCCCCTTCTATGCTTCGAGTCAGACCCTGGTTTCCTTCGAGTCAAAATTCAGTCTGCTTCGGGTTAAATTTGCATGTGCTTCGAGTCATATCTGGAATGATTTGAATCACTTCAGTTCCAGGAATTCCACCTTTCTCTGGTCTTCACTGCCACTGCCTTCCTCCTACCACTTCCTTCACCAGTCTCCAGCCACCCCCTATACACCATGCCAATTTGTCAGACCCCACCAGACTGGACCTAGCATGTTCTTGATTGTGTGCATGCTTGTGCACGTGCACACTTCAGATTTTTGCAAACTGTGGCATCATCTTCCTCTTACACAACTTTCCTGCTAGCTTATTACAAAACTTAACTGAGCAACCCAAAGATGCATCACCAAACATCACTTCACCCATGCCTCTCATCAGATCTGCCACATTCTAACCAAATCTGTTATAACCCAAGTCTGCTTCTTCATCTACCAGACCTGCCTGACAAGCTCCTCAACATCCACTACATTCAACTATACTTCAGTCATACATGCTACCCTATCTCTCATGCATCTACTCTGCTAACTCTGCTATCCTCTAGTCCATGTGCAGGCTGAATTATGAAGGTAAGTCTGAACCTTTAACATGCCTACAGATGTACAAAAATCATATCCAGATGCAACTGAAATTCCTACTACTATGATTCTTATAAAACAAGCCTAATATGATGCAGACAAAATCCTATAACCAAATAATAGCCTACTCTAACAAATTGCAGACTGGCTATTACCCTTTTGACATCCATCAAGATGTGTGTATACTTGATGTGAAGGTGGGTTTGAATTATTTGGACATGCCTACAGATGCAAACTAAAAATCATATTCATATGCACTGACTACCACTATGATTTATAACATGCCTTATCATGATACAAGACATACTCTTA
Source organism: Allium cepa (assembly GCA_030765085.1). NCBI lineage: Eukaryota > Viridiplantae > Streptophyta > Magnoliopsida > Asparagales > Amaryllidaceae > Allium > Allium cepa. The sequence goes on from CM060929.1 coordinate 68,874,829, forward strand.
TACAACATTATAGCCTACTCCAACACTGCAGGCTTCATCAAACAGAACACACAACCCAGACTTGTTCATATCTCCCAGATCTACATGTCTCCTACTGCTGATATTATGCTATCAACAGATTTGGCTATCAACTATAGACTGCCTAGGTTTCACCAAACATCCTATATGTCAACTCTGTAAATCTATAGAGACAGTACACATACAGATCTCATACCAAAATGGCATGGCCGAGCAAGTCAAAGGATATAGACACATAGGATAGGAAAAGAAAAGGAAGATGATTACCTGATTTTTAGCAAAGAGTGGACTGGAAATGCATAGAAAATGATGTAGAGAAAAGACGCAAAATATATAGGCAGACTTGAAATATGCAGAGGAATCAAAGGCAGTTTCATTTGATAAATGCTATTGATCGGTTTCAAAAGGAAAATGCAAGCATTGATCTTCTGGCGTGATTAATGGAAAAGGCATGCATTAGTTTGATATCAATACTTTATGTCCATGTTGCATGCGAATCAAGGCCGAGCAGTTTCACAACCTGGAAGGCTAATTGATGCCTTTAAAAGCAATAAATGGTTGCTTGATTTAAGAAACTGATCACACAAAAAAACCTGCGAGATGACAGCCTTGATCTGAAGTGGGAAAGTTGATGCAAAAATTTCAGTTATATATCATGCATTATTTTTGATAACTGATGAACATGGTTTTAAAACAAGGCTTGATAATTTACACGAGAGATTGCGTGATTTATGTTTTAAAATTTTGATGATGCAGAGGCTAAAGAGAGAAATGGGAAGCACTTATAATAGAAGGCTGAAATAAAGATGGTTGATATGTTTTTCAGTTTACATTTTTCAGTATATTATTTATTGTTCGAACGTGATTTCAGTGCTTCTTTCACTAATTTGTATATGTGTTGTAATTTGTGTTTGGCCAGAAATGTGATAGGGCCGATGATTTGTGCATGTTCCAGTTTTAAAATGAGAAGTGTACAAGTGCAAATGAAACGGCCGAGAGAAAAAGAATGCAATGTTGAACGTTTTAAATCTATAAATGTTGTGATTTATTTTGTTAAAGTTTCACCAGATTTAGATTTATTATTGTTAATGCTAATGTTAACGTTTTATGTAGTCAGTTAAAATATGAGAAGTATGTAATTAAAATTTCAAAACAACGGTCCTTTAAAACGAACCAACGTCCGTCTTAAAACTACTGACCAAAAATTTTCTTCAAAAAAATTTGAAAATATTATTTTTACACTACGTTAAACAGACGCAGTCTAAAATATCAAAAATTTTCACAAAATAACATTTTGAAAACACACGTTTTATAACGTCACTTTTACCCTATAAATCACGCGTCTTTCAAACGCGAAATTTAACGGTTCAAACCTAGCTTAAAATTTTACAGTTATTGTTTAAGTTTATTGACATATAAAATTTTTCAAAATATATCTCAAATTTTAATATTCAAACTATATTATTAAACACAATTTATACAATATATTATTTAAAAATTAAAAATAAATTAAATAAATTAAATAAAATAACTAGCTGAACTAGGGTTGTTACACTCTCCCCCACTCAAGAACTTTTCGTCCTCGAAAAGGAACGAAAGAAAAAGGAGACAAAGGAAGAATAAGCTAGATAGATAAGTACCTTAAACGAATAGTTCTGGATTTGAGGCACGGATGCTCTCCTCCGTTTCCCATGTGCAATCTCGCCCATCAGTGCTCCATTGCACTTTGACCAACGAGACTGATTTTCTTCTGAGCTGTTTCGTACCTTGATCGACGATACGAAGCGGCTTTCTTTCAATAGTTAGATCAGGTTCGATGTCCAGACCATCAAGAGCAGTAGGCTGGATGACTAGAGATGGGTCGTGAAGACAGCGACGAAGGTGAGATACATGGAATACATTGTGAATTCCGGCAAATTTCTCGGGTAGATCTAGTCTATAAGCAAGAGATCCAATCCTCTCTGAAATACGGAATGGACCGATGAATCTAGGTGCTAGCTTTCCTCTTCGACCAAACCGAACTACATTTCTTAAAGGAGAGATCTTCAGAAATACCAGATCACCAACATCAAACTCCAACTTCCTTCTACGCCGATCAGCGTACTTCTTTTGTCTATCTTGAGCAACCTTTAATCTCCTCTTAATCTCCTCTACTTTCTCTGAAGCTTCTAGAATCATCTCAGGGCCAAGAACTAAGCGGTTACCAGACTCAATCCAACACGAAGGAGATCTACACGGTCTCCCGTATAGAGCAGCAAAAGGGGACATCTCAAGGCTAGCCTGAAAAGATAGAATGAGATCGATAGAGAACTAAGATAAAATAAGAACAAATGATTGGAATTTATACCTGATAACTATTGTTATAGGTGAATTCTACAAGATGGAGATGATCTTACCAAGATCCTCCATAGTCCAAAATGCAAGCACGAAGAAGATCTTCAAGAATTTGATTTACCCTTTCAGTTTGACCGTCCGTTTGTGGGTGATAAGCGGTGCTCAAGTTCAACCGAGTACCCAAGGTTTCTTGGAATGCTTTCCAAAACTGACTGGTGAAAATAGGGTCACGATCGCAGACAATGCTAAGAGGAACGCCATGGAGGCGAACAATCTCCCTCATATAAATCTCGGATAAAATCGAAGCTGTGCGGGTAGATCTGACTGGAATAAAATGAGCAGACTTAGTCAGTCTATCCACAATAACCCAGATGCTTTCATTTCCTCTGCGGGATCTTGGCAATCCATCAATAAAGTCCATAGAAACTTGTTCCCACTTCCAGTTTGGAATCTCCAAAGGCTGTAACAAACCGGGTGTTTTCTGATGGTCTGCTTTGACTTGCTGACAAGTCGCACATCTACTGACAAAGATAGAGACATCTCGCTTCATACCTCTCCACCAATATAGTTTCTTCAAATCCTGGTACATCTTAGCTACGCCAGGATGAATGGAGAGTCGGGACTGGTGATGCTCCCGAAGTAATTCCTGCCTCAACCCATCAACATTTGGCACACAAATCCTTCCATTTATCCTTAAAACTCCTCTATCATCAATCTGAGCTCCTTTTCCGTCAGAATTATTGCTAGCTCTGCTTCGAACATTCTCCTTAATCAATCTGATGATCCTATCCTCATCTTGTTTAGCTACGATCCGGTCCACCAAAGGAGAAGAGGCAAAAATCTGACATAACAAAGATTTCTTCCTGCTCAGCGCATCTGCCACCACATTAGCTTTTCCGGGAGTATAGTTGATGTCGAGGTCATAAGAAGCAAGAAACTCGAGCCATCGAACTTGTCTCTGATTTAAATCCTTCTGGGTAAAGATATATTTCAGAGATTTGTGATCGGTGAAAAGATCAAACTTAGCTCCCAAAAGATGGTGTCTCCAAAGCTTCAGGGCAAAGACAACAGCCAACAATTCTAAATCATGAGCAGCGTAATTAGCTTCATGTGTCTTCAGCTGACGACTAGCATAAGCAATTACTCTCCCATCTTGCATTAGCACTGCTCCCAATCCTTCTCGATAAGCATCGGTGAAAACCGTTAATCTTTCACTTCCATTTGGTACAGTAAGTACTGGTGCGGAGGTGAGCTTATCTTTTAATTCTTGGAAAGAAGCTTTACACTTACTGCTCCATACAAACTTGACATTCTTCCGAGTTAGAGCAGTCAGAGGTGCCGAAATCCGAGCAAAATTCTCAATGAACCTTCGATAGTAGCCAGCAAGGCCTAGAAAACTGCGGATATCGGTGGGAGTCTTAGGTTCTTCCCAATCTTGGATTGTAGCAATCTTGACTGGATCTACAGAAACTCCTTCTCTAGAGACAATATGCCCAAGGAATCGGACTTCTTCTTCCCAGAAATGGCATTTAGAGAACTTAGCCTTCAATTGGTGGTTTCGAAGAGTCTCTAACACATACCTCAAATGGTCTTTATATTCTTCCTCGGACTTGGAGAAAACAAGGATGTCATCAATAAAGACAAGGACAAACTTATTAAGCACATCTCGAAAAACTCGGTTCATCAAGTCGACGAAGAAAGCAGGGGCATTAGTCAAGCCAAAAGGCATAACTAGCCATTCAAAGAAACCATTCTCCGTTCTGAAAGCAGTTTTGGGAATGCTTTCCTCAGCAATTCTGAGCTGATGGAAACCTGTAGCTAAATCAAGCTGAGAGAAAACAGCTGCTCCATAGAGTTGGTCGAACATATCATTTATGCGGGGCATAGGATATCTGTTCTTCATGGTAAGCTTGTTGAGTTCTCTATAATCAACACACATCCTGAGAGAACCATCAGATTTTGTGACAAAGACAACAGCTGCTCCCCATTCAGAGAAACTAGGTCTAATCAGACCTTTGGAAGATAAGTCTTGAATCTGATTCCTTAATTCGCTCTTTTCCCGTGGTGCCATTCTTCTAGGTGGAAGGACTACAGGTCGTGCTCCCGGAATAAGGTCGATACGGAAATCAATTTCCCGTTTTGGAGGTAGAGAAATGACTTCACCAAACACGTCGGGGAATAGTTTGACTACAGGGGTAGAATGGATATCATCCGGGAAAGTGTCTAAAGAATAGATGAAACTACCAGCAAACTCTTGAGGCCACTTACACTGGATCTTTAAAGGATTCCCAATATCATCTTTAAGAGCAACAGTCCGAGAATTACAAGATATCTTTGCATCATGCTTATCTAACCAATCGCCTCCGAGCAGAAGATCGAAAGCGTCGAAACCCAAAACATAAAAGTCTCCAGTGAAGCATTGTTGGAAATGGAGGAGCTTCACATCCCTACAAACTTTACTAAGGTTCGCAGGACCACCGATGGGGTTTGAGACACATAAAGGTATAGAAGAAAGTTCAGGAGAAAGGCGATGTTCAAATCTATTACAGAGATCCGATGAAATGAAGCTGTGGGAAGCTCCGGTATCGAATAAAACTCGAACAGGTAATTTGAACAAAGTAAAAGATCCTTGAAGAGTACCTTGAGAATCATCTGGGGCTGGAGCTGATACTGGTGCAGGTGCAGGCTGCGGAGCTGTAGAAGATGCAGCAGTTACTGCAAAGACTCCGGATGTTGTGCCCCTCTTCTGAGTGGGACAATCCTTCTTGTAATGTCCTGGCTGGAGGCAGATGTGGCATAGATCCCTCCTGGCAAACTGAGCAGGTGGTGGAATGGAAGCACCCAAGGTAGGACAGCGATTAGCAAAATGTCCTTTCTGGTGGCATCTGTGGCAAGTGATGGTAGACAGATCTACAGGTGGCCTTGCAGATGTAGAAGATGATGATGATCCCAACCCTTGAGTCCTGTTCCTCTTATTGCGGTAGAAATTTGACTTCCTCTTTCTTGAATTACCGGAAGACCGAGCTGATGCAGACTGGGCAGCTGGAGTGGTCTTAGATGTAGGGTTCTCATACCGGAGAGCCATATCCATCAATGCTGTGAAGGACCCATGAACATGAGTAATGAGTCGATCGTAGAACTCAGGACGAGCTCCAGCGATAAACTTCTCGTTCAGCTTGAGTGGAGTGTCAATCAGGTTTAGGCCATATTGAGAGAGTTCGTTGAATTTCCTCTCATACTCCGTGAAGGTCATATTACCCTGTTTAAGATCCATGAATTCCCTATAGAGCTGAGACTTTCCCGCTTCGGGCATCCACTTGGCCAGGAAGGCCTCCCTAAAGCACGATAAGAGTTTAAAAGATATATTCAAAGAGGGGATTTCAAATCCGAATTTTGACAACCAAAAGATACCTAAATTGCTCCCAAGTGAGGTCAGCCTCATTTGTCTGAGCAGTAATAGATAGCCACCAATTCAAAGCAGCGCCTTTCATCTGCCAGGCTGCGAGTTGCCTTTGCTGGGCATTAGTAATCTCGAGGCAGGAGAAAATCCTTTCTAGATCTCGAAGCCATTGTTGAGCTTCTATGATAGTCTCTGTCCCCATAAATTTTGTGCCACCTAGCTCAACATAGTCCTTGCACAATTTAGTGAATCGGACTGGGGCAACAGGAGGAGGAACAGCTTGCCCTTGGCCTCGGTTATTTCTTCTATTCATCCTGAAAGATTAAGGGTGGATACTAAGGATAGAGAAAAGTATCAAGATGTTCTAGGATAAGATAAAATTAAGAAACTAACAAGAGCTCGAATATAACGATGGAGAGAAAAAAGAAGTGTTGGAAACTTATTTTTTTAAAATAGGTAATTTTATACTAAAATACTTCCTTTAAAATCTTTTTGAAATCATTTTATATTTTTAAAATACGTTCTCTCACAAGAAAAGATTCCGGAATTTGACTTCACTCATTCTAGAGTATTGCTACTCTATCTCTAGTGAGTTTTTGTTCCTTAGCTATGGATAAACCTGGCTCTGATACCAACTGTAACGACCCACTATTTTGTGCCATTCGAATTCGACAAATATGATAATTGTCGAGCTGGAATAGTTCAAAATAATAGATTGTAAATATATCTAAGGAACAAATGAATCCAAATACACAGAATCACAGACACAGATATCAAAATCTCACAGCGGAATATAAATTAATACAGTGGTTCATGAAGCCACTGAAAACTTTCACCAACAGAAATACATTGTTCAAAACATTAATACAAATTTTTAAGCCATAATAAAACATAGTCTTCCAAATGTCTTGAATTACAAAATAGATGGAGATGAAGAAGCTTCCAACTAGCAAAGAGTGATCTAGTCCTAGCTCCAGAAAGAAAAGCTGAATCTGCAACTCAGGCTGACAAGAGCGTAAAATAAAACAAAACACTCGAGTCAGGACATACATACTTATATAATGTAAGCTAAATCAAGTGTACTGTAATGTAAAGAGCAAGTAACTTAAAAGATGCTTGGGATCGCCCATCCTCTAAGGATCCGTTAAACTATTTACTATATAGTATATTGCGCTATTATAATAGTGTCTATAGTAAAATAAACTTACTTTTAAATAGCATTAAGGCTTTACATTTTCCACCTTAACACATAATAGTCCCAGTAGTCCATCCAATATCATAGCTCCTCCTACTCGGGAAGCAACTAGAGGATACCACACGGGCTACGGGAGAAAACCAAACTCGTACAAGGATCGATATGGTAGGTGACACGGCACAACTAGGCAATGCCAGGGTAGATATACCAATTGCTATCCGGACCGGTGGTAACGCGAAGCCGCAGCAACCGCCCACCTCGAACAACACTCCCAAATCAAAGGTGCGCACCAAAACAATCACAAGAGTAATAGAATGGCATACGAAGAAGTGCGTTCGATCAGAGGAGCTACCTCATTAATCCGAGAATCGCTCCTGTTTTAGCCACCTTAAGCCAACTCACGGGAGTCAGGTCCACGTATATACCTTTTAAGAAACCGTCACCACCAACCTACTTCATTCTGGAATCTCCACCGCGTACACGGTTGGTCAAAGTGGTTTTCGGTATCGACAGAGAGTATGTCCATATCCGATCCCGGTCTCTTTGCCAACCAAACGATATTATAACCCGTGGTTATAGTTTAAAAATGGTATTTATTTTTTAAATCAATATATATATTAAGCACCTTAAATTTCAAATCCTTGATTTAAACATTTCTTCGAAAATATACCATTTCAATTTATTCAATTAAATTTGGAATTTATTTCTTTTATAATAGAAATCATATTTTTCCTTTAAAATCTACCCAAACTCAATTTCTAGATTCTTTTATTTATTACATATTTAAATTCCAACGTTTAACTTATTCTCAAAAATTTCTATCAATTTCCATTTCTACAGCATTTAGGAAAAATGCTGTCTAAAGTTATAAGTTTTAACCTAGTCAAATTCAAAAAGATAGCATTTTAAATGCTATTGTAGACCTTAAGATTTAAAATCTATTTCTAGATATAACTTGGTATATATATAACATTTTCTTAATTTAAATCTTATTCTTTCAAAACTCCCGAATTTCTGGAACAAGTTGTACTAAAATTTTATTCTATATTTATTTATTTAACATTTAAATCATTATACATCCTATAAAATTATTTACTAGAATATCTTCAATTTCTTAAAATAATTTTTAATATTTCCAGAAAATAAATAATATATATAAACCACGGGCCTGTATAAGATTTTCTAGCCTAGGTCAAGTGAAACGGATGTATATCATTTCAATCCGATATTTACAAACCCCGGGTTCTATCATTTCGAACCCGCAATCCCAAGATAATTTACAGCAGTTAACAGAATGAGTGAAAAAAATCAATCAGGCCTATCATTTCAGCCCATACAGTCTATATTAACAGGGACTTGCAGTGGTGATTTAACAGTAAATAAAACATAATATGACTGCAGATATAATACAACAGATAGTACTGAATAAAGTGTCAAATTTAACGGGGTCCATCATCCTATATTACACTACAGACAGATAATAGTGAAATACAGTCATACACATACACTTGCAATAATTTACGAAATATAAATACGTATGTCTGGTGAGAAATACTCACCTGGGTGTTGCAGCAAATTTGAATTCAAAAATGAAAATTTACTGGTACAGACTGACAGAGAAAAACAGTCAAATTTTCCGGCCGTCGCCTAGATTTAGATCTAGAACAAATTTCAAAATATAGGAACGCGACTTAGATTTTATAGTCAAAGAAAATTTAAAGATAGGAAAAAGAATTTGACTTGCCCGACCAAATTTTTTTTCTAAAACAACGACTGGAAAAATGTGAATACGAGAAGAAAAAATGTGAATACGAGAACAAATGCACCACTTCTTCCTCTAGCTTGTTTATGCTCATCCCATACCTATGCACTGCCTACCTTTCCAAAAATTTTCTCTTTTTTTTTTTTTTTCACAATGATTTCCAAAATCTCAAATTTATTTCAGATCACACTGCCACCAGACCAACAACTACACTTACCCGAGTCTCCCCTTCTATGCTTCGAGTCAGACCCTGGTTTCCTTCGAGTCAAAATTCAGTCTGCTTCGGGTTAAATTTGCATGTGCTTCGAGTCATATCTGGAATGATTTGAATCACTTCAGTTCCAGGAATTCCACCTTTCTCTGGTCTTCACTGCCACTGCCTTCCTCCTACCACTTCCTTCACCAGTCTCCAGCCACCCCCTATACACCATGCCAATTTGTCAGACCCCACCAGACTGGACCTAGCATGTTCTTGATTGTGTGCATGCTTGTGCACGTGCACACTTCAGATTTTTGCAAACTGTGGCATCATCTTCCTCTTACACAACTTTCCTGCTAGCTTATTACAAAACTTAACTGAGCAACCCAAAGATGCATCACCAAACATCACTTCACCCATGCCTCTCATCAGATCTGCCACATTCTAACCAAATCTGTTATAACCCAAGTCTGCTTCTTCATCTACCAGACCTGCCTGACAAGCTCCTCAACATCCACTACATTCAACTATACTTCAGTCATACATGCTACCCTATCTCTCATGCATCTACTCTGCTAACTCTGCTATCCTCTAGTCCATGTGCAGGCTGAATTATGAAGGTAAGTCTGAACCTTTAACATGCCTACAGATGTACAAAAATCATATCCAGATGCAACTGAAATTCCTACTACTATGATTCTTATAAAACAAGCCTAATATGATGCAGACAAAATCCTATAACCAAATAATAGCCTACTCTAACAAATTGCAGACTGGCTATTACCCTTTTGACATCCATCAAGATGTGTGTATACTTGATGTGAAGGTGGGTTTGAATTATTTGGACATGCCTACAGATGCAAACTAAAAATCATATTCATATGCACTGACTACCACTATGATTTATAACATGCCTTATCATGATACAAGACATACTCTTATACAACATTATAGCCTACTCCAACACTGCAGGCTTCATCAAACAGAACACACAACCCAGACTTGTTCATATCTCCCAGATCTACATGTCTCCTACTGCTGATATTATGCTATCAACAGATTTGGCTATCAACTATAGACTGCCTAGGTTTCACCAAACATCCTATATGTCAACTCTGTAAATCTATAGAGACAGTACACATACAGATCTCATACCAAAATGGCATGGCCGAGCAAGTCAAAGGATATAGACACATAGGATAGGAAAAGAAAAGGAAGATGATTACCTGATTTTTAGCAAAGAGTGGACTGGAAATGCATAGAAAATGATGTAGAGAAAAGACGCAAAATATATAGGCAGACTTGAAATATGCAGAGGAATCAAAGGCAGTTTCATTTGATAAATGCTATTGATCGGTTTCAAAAGGAAAATGCAAGCATTGATCTTCTGGCGTGATTAATGGAAAAGGCATGCATTAGTTTGATATCAATACTTTATGTCCATGTTGCATGCGAATCAAGGCCGAGCAGTTTCACAACCTGGAAGGCTAATTGATGCCTTTAAAAGCAATAAATGGTTGCTTGATTTAAGAAACTGATCACACAAAAAAACCTGCGAGATGACAGCCTTGATCTGAAGTGGGAAAGTTGATGCAAAAATTTCAGTTATATATCATGCATTATTTTTGATAACTGATGAACATGGTTTTAAAACAAGGCTTGATAATTTACACGAGAGATTGCGTGATTTATGTTTTAAAATTTTGATGATGCAGAGGCTAAAGAGAGAAATGGGAAGCACTTATAATAGAAGGCTGAAATAAAGATGGTTGATATGTTTTTCAGTTTACATTTTTCAGTATATTATTTATTGTTCGAACGTGATTTCAGTGCTTCTTTCACTAATTTGTATATGTGTTGTAATTTGTGTTTGGCCAGAAATGTGATAGGGCCGATGATTTGTGCATGTTCCAGTTTTAAAATGAGAAGTGTACAAGTGCAAATGAAACGGCCGAGAGAAAAAGAATGCAATGTTGAACGTTTTAAATCTATAAATGTTGTGATTTATTTTGTTAAAGTTTCACCAGATTTAGATTTATTATTGTTAATGCTAATGTTAACGTTTTATGTAGTCAGTTAAAATATGAGAAGTATGTAATTAAAATTTCAAAACAACGGTCCTTTAAAACGAACCAACGTCCGTCTTAAAACTACTGACCAAAAATTTTCTTCAAAAAAATTTGAAAATATTATTTTTACACTACGTTAAACAGACGCAGTCTAAAATATCAAAAATTTTCACAAAATAACATTTTGAAAACACACGTTTTATAACGTCACTTTTACCCTATAAATCACGCGTCTTTCAAACGCGAAATTTAACGGTTCAAACCTAGCTTAAAATTTTACAGTTATTGTTTAAGTTTATTGACATATAAAATTTTTCAAAATATATCTCAAATTTTAATATTCAAACTATATTATTAAACACAATTTATACAATATATTATTTAAAAATTAAAAATAAATTAAATAAATTAAATAAAATAACTAGCTGAACTAGGGTTGTTACAAGAAAAATCAGAGATTTGTCTATGGCTTGAATAAGAATCTTAAGAAGCCATTACTCCTGAAACTTGAGGTTTCATTTGATCAGCTTATTGATATCGCTCTTCGTCTTGAAGAGGCCGATTATGAAGGTGATGTTGAAGTTATGTGTGCCCAACGGAACTTCGACAATAGCTTGAAGAGGCCTATCAAATTCAAAGGCCCCGATTCTAATAAGAAAGGGAAGCAACAAACTCAGGTAGCAAAAGTTCCTACCTCTAGTCGTGGACGATGCTACAATTGTGGTTCCACAGACCACCAAGTAAAGGAGTGCCCGAAACCCCTCTTTTGCCGCCATTGCAATGGTTCGGGTCATCTTTTATCTTCGTGTCCTAAGCTTCCAAGCAAGTGAGAAGGAAAGCTGCAACTTTTGGTCAAGGTATTTTCATTCAATCCTCGATGGCATTGTTTTAATTCGTGAACTTTCTATTTGAGTTCTTTTTGATATGGGTTTCATCTCATTATTTTTATATCAAAAGAACTTGTCGATTCTTTTTCTTTGAATATTTTGGGCTTGATGACTTCTTTGAGGATTGTGAATCCGGATGGTAGATCCGCAACACTCAATTTGCTTTTGTTTAAATGTCGAGATTGTTTTATGTGACTTTTCTTTCTGAGCCGATATTTACTTTGGCTTCGGAATTGATTTTTTGAAAGGATCGGCTTAATCATTGTGAAGTCCATATCCTATTTTTCGAGTGGACCATCATCTTCGACATTTTCAATCTGTTAAGCAGATTTCTATTTTTCCTTTATGATTTTGATTCCAACTTGATGGCATCATTTTATTCCTTAAGCCCACTTATAAGGAAAGTGCTCTCATTCATGTAGTTTGAGAAATTTTCCGGTATTTTTGAGTTTGTCTTAGGATTATCACCTAAGAAATCTTTTGTGTGGTGTTAAGGTCTTTTCAGTTTGACTTTACCACCAGTTTTCGTTTGCTACGAGTTGCGGAAATTAGCATTCCACTTACCACATTCCACACTCGTTATGATTCTTATGAATGACTTATTTTGTCATTCAATTTGTCCAACTTATTTCATCCATTTTATAAATCGAATATTCTATGAATATTTCGATGAGACCATTCTTGTATTTATTGATTGTGGATGAAAATAGAAATTTAAAATTTTGCAAATCTTTTTCATAAGATTTAATTATAAGTGCAATTTGATTTTGTTCTTGAAACGAACAAAGAATATTCTTAAAACTTTTTACGAGATTTATTTATCCTATAAAAGATGATTTTGTGATTGTATTGCCCGTCGAGTGCTTTAAGAATTTTGGTCGATGCACTTGATCAACGTTATCGATAGGAATTTCCTAAACACTTTGATGTGACAATCAGAAACGATATATTGACTTGTAAAAATGTAATTTTGAAAGTTTTAACTTTTCGGAGAAGAGAATTATTTTAAAAGAAGTTCTTTCTTTTCGATACTCTTATTCCTTCTTGTGATTCCTGAAGGGGAATCAAGACTTTGCTATTTGTACCTATTGGTTTGGAATGCCATTCTCTTGCAAAGGAAAACGTGCTATCACTTGTGCTTCTAAATCTTTATAGCTTATCGAGACTAGATATGGCACTCCTGGTCTAGTGTTCGCGGCTATTGTTTTTACTTTTGGAATTTGGCATCATCATTTTTGGATGAGAAATTTGTTCTCTACCTCGATCATAAATCTTTGGAATAATTATTTTCTCATAAGGAACTTTATGTTGACTCGAGTTCCTAGCATCTTATGATCTTGATATTTTTTTATTCCCGAGAAGGGAAATCGTGTTGCCAATGCGCTTTGTCGTAAGCAACAAGTGGTTGATTCTTTGATGTTGTCTGAATGGAATTATTTTTCTATCAAGTTCATCGGACGTTTTGGTATACTTCGTTTTGTTGAGCTTTATCTCATTCCTTTTAAGGACTAGCGTCCGATGTCCTTTTATTGTGTTCGGTTCATTGGACGTACCGTTTTTGTACTACGTCGGTGTTCCGAAAATCATTCGGGCTTTGAGCTTTTGATTCATCGGATGTACCGTTTGTACTACATCGATGTCTTTGCTTTTGATTCATCGGATGTACCGTTTGTACTACATCGATGTCTTTGCTTTTGATTCATCGGATGTACCGTTGTACTACATCGATGTCTTTGCTTTTGATTCATTGGGTGTACCGTTTGTACTACATCGATGTATTTGCTTTTGATTCATCGGATGTACCGTTTGTAATACATCGATGTCTTTACTTTTGATTCATCGGCTGTACCATTTGTACTACATCGATGTCTTTGCTTTTGATTCATCGGATGTACCACTGTACTATATCGATGTCTTTGCTTTTGATTCATCGGGTGTACCGTTTGTACTACATCGATGTCTTTGCTTTTGATTCATCGGATGTACCGTTTGTACTACATCGATGTCTTTGCTTTTGATTCATCGGATGTACCGTTGTACTACATCGATGTCTTTGCTATTTGATTCATCGGATGTACCGTTTGTACTACATCGATGTCTTTGCATTTGATTCATCGGATGTACCGTTTGTACTACATCGATGTCTTTTCTTTTGATTCATCGGATGTACCGTTTGTACTACATCGATGTCTTTGCTTTTGATTCATCGGATGTACCGTTTGTACTACATCGATGTCTTTGCTTTTGATTCATCGGATGTACCGTTTGTACTACATCGATGTCTTTGCTTGGGTTCATTGGGCGTACCGTTTTTGTACTACGCTGATGTCCCAAATTGTTTGAGTTTCTAGTTTCTCGGGCGTACCGTTTTTGTACTACGCCGTTGCACCGGCTCAATTTTCTGCTATTCTTGACGTCCCCCACGTCTTTTATCTACGGGAATGCCTTAGGGATTCCGATTTTCATTCTTGAGCCTGGTGTTATTGTGGAAATTGAAGTTTCACCAGATTTCTTGCTAACTCTTTTGTGCACTTTATGGTGAACTTCCTATTTCAAAATTTTCTTTTGTGTTAATATGCTTCTATGGTTGTTACTTCATATATTTCCTTCTTACTTATTGCGAGGACGCAATTTCTTTAAGGAGGGGAGTCTGTAACAACCCGCATATTTATCGATTTTATATTTAAATATTTTATCGTTCGTCGGATTTTAGTCCGAAAAGCTACTTTTTGCATACGGTAGAATTAGGACTCGAGACCACCTCCATTGAGTTCAAAATGTCGTTTGCGACATTTTTGAGTATAAGCTTCGATATGTTTGGAGAAAGTTGATTTTTGCTACTTTTTCCCGCTTAGGGCTTTGGTTGGGCTGAGCCAATTAGCCACTTAACTCAGTTCCAACACTCTCCTCTTCATTCACTTCTCTTCTATTTTCCTAACACTCAAGCTCAAGCAAAAATGGAGGAAGAGAATGGGAAATGGAAATTCCTAAGCCCTAGCTTGCTTTGCAAATCCATCTCCTTGCTCCAAAGTTCATGAGAACCCATTGGTAAGCTTCCTCTTCTTCTTCTCCAACTCATTCTCTCTTTAAATTTCAGAAATTTCCTAAACCTAACTTAGGAAATGTTCTTCTTTTTAGCTTAGATTCAAGCTTCTAGAGTTGGACTTGAAGAGTGGTTGATTCCTCTTTGCTTTCAAGCTTCATCTTCATAAATTTTAGTTCAAAGGTGAGATTTTTATCTCACATCTATGACTATAATTATCTTTGGTTGTTGGGTATGAATTCCTAACACTTCTTCATGTGCATTTGCTCTTGATTTGGATTGGTTTTGTGAATATTCAAATTTTTTGAGTTTTTAAGTCAAATTTGTGTGAAATCCTTTTATGGATGTTTGATCATGTTTTTGGTGATGCACCGAGGAGCATATAGGGCCGGGTTGCCGATTGGCATAAACCCTTAGAGCCAATGTTCGTCCGGTTGCATTTTGGAAGAATTTGCTCTTCATTTGAATAAGGCTGAAAAACAGCCCAGGCATGATTCAGTCGACTGAAAACTCTGTTCAGTCGACTGAACCTAAAACCCGAGAGTTTCCAGGCATGATTCAGTCGACTGAAAAACTCTACACAGTCGACTGAAACTGGAAACAGAAAGTTTCCTGAACCTGGAAAATTTCCAGGCACAGGGTCAGTCGACTGAAAACTCTGTTCAGTCGAATGAACCTACTGTTTGAGTCCAATTTGCCTTTTTGGATTGAAATTCCAATTTAAATCGATTCGTGATAATCCTATTTGTTGTTATCATCTATTATGACTTTGATAACTCTTTTTAGGGATTTTTGAATATCCATTTCGATGGATCCTTTATCGATTTCGTTGGATTTTATTCACGTCTTCATATGTGAATTTTTTGTGATTGATTGTTCTTACAATCTTCTTCGTGATTTGTAACTTTAAAAATATAAAGGTTTTCTATACTAGTAGTAAATATCAAAACTCTTTCCTCAAACGATTTCAATACTATTTTAATACCAAATTCGTTTATAAAAACGTTTTCCAATCTATTAGTATATACAAACCTTTACCTCACTCGTACGAGAAATCTAATTAAACGGCTTAGTAAAACAAGTGGTATGAAACGCTTGTGTTTACTTTGTCAGTTAATTCTTGGACTTGTTCGATTGAACCTCTTGCGACAATTTTCTAGTGGAGATTTACAGTTTGTTCGTAAATATTTAAGTTAAGCAAGTGGTTATGGGACATGAAGCTAAACTCATATATTTACTAGCTTAGTGTAATCGACACTTCTCACTGATCATGACGATCATCTTTGTGATTTAGACTAGCAATGTGCGATGTCTCTTTGTCTGCGAGGGAGACTAAACCCCGTTTTGTGGAGTTTCGACTCAATTTGTGATGGGGTAGCAACCAATGGTCTTCGGGCCGTTTGTGGAGCTTCGTCTCAATTTGTGATGGTTAGCGACCATGAAATTAGCGTTCTGTTTGTGATACACGTGTTGGTGAGCTTTATGCTCCCTTTTCTGATAGGCCTCCTCCCCCCCCCTTTTTTGTGATTTCTGGATTTCTTGTGTAGATTTCTAGAATTTGTGTTTCACCAATTTTTCGTGATTTCCATTGATAAGTCTTATCGATATTTGTGCATTGGTGAATTTGTGTGTCATTGACTTTTGTGATTTCTGGATTTCTTGTGTAGTCTTCTGGAATTTGTGCGTCATTGACTTTTGCGATTGACATTGATATTATCGTCAATATTTGTGGTTTGATGAACGAAATAAAGAGTATGACAGTTCTTGGATTCTTGTGTAGATTTTGTGATATTGATTAATCTCTTGTTGATTATCAACTACTTATATATCACTGCTTGGCCTTGTGATTATTATGTGTTTAGTCATAACTCTGATTCTATATCGTTTCATCCGATATCTATAGTTAGACTGATCCGTTTATTATTTTCCTATTAAATAATACTCGGGTTAGACCGAGATGTTACAGGTGCTTCTGCTTGACTTCTCTCTTGGGATTGATTTCTCTTGCTTTTGGTTAACTACTTAGATTAGTAGTTTTTGTTGTATACATTTGAGATATAGACTCCATAATGTATACTTATTCTTTTGTGTAGCTCATGTAACTATTCTTTTGTGATATTGTGGATCTTTTTAGACCACTACTCTGATGTACACTTCCAAGTGTAATATTCATATCTATTTTCCGCCTTTGTGATATGAATTGACTGTGACTGATTTGTGTTATGCTCATTTCTATATTTGTTTTCCGAAGGATTTATATAGCCACCGTGTAGTAGCTTTGAGTTTGTGTCGGTATGTCGGACTTCCTCTTGAAATAGAATGCACGTTATATTATCTGACATATCGGTGCTCGCGCAAAGAAATTACACGGATGGTCGCTCCTCAACAGCCTTATTCTTCGTGCTAGTCGACAACAATCACCGTAATGTTCTTGGCTAGCGTGGGTATAGAGGTGGGGCGTCACACAAGGCTTCGTGGCTAGCTCCTACTGGAGAACGAGATTGATCCCTGACTAGAAGTCCCTTTATATTCAGCTGTTTGGGCAGTTAATTGCAACAACTGTTGGGGTTGTCTTATTCGAAACTGTTAAGTAAGGAATGGTTCCGACCTTGTGATGCAGGGGAGTTAGGGTGGCTCCTTGGTACGGTGATCTAGGCCACGTACTATGATGGGCGGTACCCCAGTAGCCCTGCTATTGTATGAAATCCAAAATCCAATATGTGCCAACGGTTTTGATTGTATTACCCACTTTTGTGGCTAGTAGCTGGAATTTAATCATGTAACAATTTCGGCTATTTCTTATTTATTTGAAAACCCTAGAACTATTATAATATCATCGGATTTCCTATCAAATGTTTTGGTTAGCGTAAGGTAAAAACTTTTCCATGTTTGTGAGTGGGAAGTCTTATGTGATACCCTTTCTTTTCAAAAGGTTTTTAAAGTTAAGCAACCTTAACCTGTTACTCACACCAGACCCATGTCTGACCTGGAGTTTATCTTTGTTTTCTTAAACTCTTGGGTACTCAATTTTTTACTAGTTGCCAAGGCATTCAGGTTAGCTTTGACGTATAATGGAGGAGCAATGGAGCAGGAGGCTTCTGCGTTGTAAATATATAGTTCCACTGTGTGTTCTTTGTGTTGTGATTGTATTGAGTTGTAAATACTAGACAGGTGTTTATAACTGTCTAGTATATGTGATGTGTATGTTGTGTATCTCCGATTGGTATTGTATATTATGTAAATACTTGTGTTATTAATAATATTTATCCGTTCCGCTGTTGAGATTCTAGTGTTGTTTCTTCTTTCTCTTCTTTCTTCTCTTCTTCTATCCCTTTCTTTCTTAATTGATGATGCGATTTTCTGGGAGCAGAAAGTCGGGTCGTCACAATCATGGTTGGAAGTATAGGTGGTGGTGATGGTAGGGAAGAGGTGTAGGTGTTTGTGGCTGTGGATATGGAGGAGAGGCCAATCCAAAAAGCATAGAAAACAAGGCAAAATGACATAGAAATGAGGAGAAAAGGAAGAAGAAATGTAGTCATTAGCCGAATACTTTTGGCCATCAAAATATTATGAAAAAGAAATTTTTTCACATGAATTAGAAGAGAGAAACTCACGGCTATGACAAAAGAAAGTACGGCCAAAACAAAGTTAATGAAAAGTTATGGAAAATGAAGGGTCTTTGGAGACGAAAAGACTTAGGTTATTAAAGCTCTTTAAACCATTCATATTTCTTTTTCTTTAATTCAAACAAAAACAAATAATATCAGTAAATTTGAATTTAAAACCGAAACAAAGTAACATCAAATAAAAATAAAAAATAAAATTTAAAGAAAATAGAAAAAGAATTTAAGAAATTGCTTGAAATTCAAAACAGGGTTCAAAATTTACAAATAAACATCACTGGCTTTAGAAAAATATCTACTTCATTTTAAAAATATTCTAAAACAAAAATTTTAAATAAATTAATTAATTTATCATTTCTAAAGTGAAATAAATAATTAAATTTATAGGAAATAGAAAAATAATTAAAGAAATTGTTTAAAAAGGGCAAACAGGACAGGAAAATTACAAATAAACATCACAAGCTTTTAGAAAATTTCTATTTCACTTTAAAACAAATAAAAAGTCAAATAAATAAATAAACGAGGAACAAAATAAAGTGGGTATGATAATAAAATAAGATCTTAATAAAATAGAAAAATAAATAAAGAATTTCTTTATTTAATTGAAAATGTAAATTAGAAATTTTAGACAAAAATACAACTAACACTGGAAAATGTCAATTGCACTTTTAAAAATATTTTAAAACCAAAATATATACATCACATGTTATTTTACTCATATATATATGAATTAGAACATTACATGACCAAATAAAATATTAGTTAAAACAATTTAAAATAAACAATTTTGTTAAATACATCAAATTTCACACAATAGTTAAAAAGGCATAACTTTCAAATTATAAATCAGATTTCAACGAAACTAAAAGCAGTGTTCTTAGAATTTTATTTAATTTCATAATAAAAGATAAAATTCAAATTTTCAAACTTTTAAATTTTAAGTTAAAAGTCAAAGTTGACCGAAATTCATTATTTGGAAATTATCCTATTTTGTCATGTTTGGAATTCCAATTTACATCAAAATAAAAGGTTATATTTGAAATAACAAAAAATTTCTAAATTAAATAAAATAAACTTAAATAAAAATTCAAATAAAATAATTTACAAAATATAGTGTTGTTACAAATTTAATTTTTGAAAAAAAATTGAGAAAAAATTGGTAATTAATATAAAATATTAGTTAAACATGAATTAATTAAGAATTAATTTAGATGTTAACGCTAAAATGTGAACGCTAACACCCCGGTGTGTGAAGTGTAGTTGTGAAAGCACCACCCGATATATCGGGAAAGAATTACAAGCAAGTAATAGCGGAAAAGCAGTAAACAACAACAATTTTATAGTGGTTCGGCTTAAGGGTATAGCCTACGTCCACTTTAAGTACTTTTATTGATGATCTCGTTACAAGTTGATACAATTCTTCCCAAGTACAATTCACTTTGAATTACAAGAAACTTAGAACAATTATTCTAAACTTCAATGGAGATGAGAGTCTTCGAATCCCTGTTGGATGTACGTGATCTCTTCTTGAAGTTGTTTGTAGCGTTCTTAGTGTCTCGAGAGCTTCAAGTGTTGAATTGGTTTGGAATGCAGCAAAGTATCGGCGCTTGAAGAGAATGAGCCAAAAAAAGTCCCTTGAAAGTTGGAGGTGGCTATGTATTTATAGGCAAGCCTGGACAGAAGTTTTTTCGCCCAAGTCCTGAGTCGCGACCGACTCAAGTTGAGTCGTGGCCGAGTCAAATTGAGTCGTGGCCGACTCATCTGCACTTGGTCTTCTCACTAGCTCGTTCTCTCGCTGGATTCTATGCCAAGTCCTGAGTCGTTGGCGAGTCAACTCTCACTAGGACATGCATTGTAGGATACGACTCAATGGTTTTAAGTCGCGGACGAGTCATCCTGAGTTATGAGTCGTCAAGTCATTTCTTAGGTCATCAATCATCTTGAGTCGTTTCTTATGATGAGTCGTGGACCTGTTGAGCCGCTGAGGCAATTCCTTTGGTGAGTCGGTAATGCGTTGAGTCGCTACCAATTGAGTCGATACTTTTCCCTAAGTCGTCCTTTCAATGAGTCGTTAATGCTTTAACTCATTAGGCTCCTTAAGTCGTGAGTCGCATAACAGTTGAGTCGGGGATTTGTTGAGTCGGTCCTTGATGAGTCCCTTAAGTCGTGCAGTTCCTTCTCGGGTCATTGAGTCGTACGCGAGTTAACTGTAGGCTTGCACACTTGAACCGCTAACAACTCGTGGTGAGTCGTAAACCTTCTGAGTCGCTGACTGCCTTGTCTGATGAGTCGGCCCAAGCTTCAGCAGGGTTAACATTTGCCCCTCGAAGCACACGCCTAAGTCGTAGGTCGCGTGCTTCGACTTATCTTAACTCGCATGTGCCGACTCATGTCCTACTATCCTGGTATAAATAGTATGAACCGTCGCTTTTATCTTCTTCTTCTTTTACCGATCTCGTGAGTCGTTTTCCGCCATTAACACATCTTCAAGCTCCCAAAAGCAATTTCAACTCGAATCTCCTCCGATCATCTCTGACATCACACCACGTAAGCAATTTCGCCTCCTTTCTGATTGTCGATCATCACTCCCTGTGCGCACCGTCCTTATCTTCAATCTATCCCCTTGAGCTTTGCGAGTTAGGTTGCCCTAATCAATGATGGATTGAGGATTGTCTGATCCAATGATTTGCGACTCGAGGCGATCTACTTGACGCGATAAGACTAGGGTTGTAGAATGAGGGTTTATTGGGTTAACGGGTCAGATGGTTGATTCGAATGCTGCTGTAGGTTTGACTCGGCTCCTTTCGTATGACCCAGTGACCCTCACGATTTAATCATGGTACGACTCATCATGCTCCTCGACTTGAGCCTTGAGTCGCGACCGAGACAGAACCCTTGAATTGTGGCCGAGATAAAACATTTGAATCGCGGCCGAGATAAAACCTTTGAGTCGCGGCCGAGATAAAACTTAGAGATTTCCTTATTATTTTGAACCAGAGCTCCTTTAACATACTCCACGACCTAAGCCCTGAGTCGTTGCCGAGATAAGACTTAGCCTTGAGTCGTTGCCGAAATAAAACTTAGCCTTGAGTTGTTGCCGAGATAAGACTTGGAGATAATCTCCTTATCTCCACGACTCATGGCTTAGGGCACTGCCGACTCAGAACTTTTGAACCGTTGATGGGTTATGACTTATGTAAATTCTGTTTGAACATTGGACCATTGCATTAACTTCGAACTGTTGAATTTTATTGCACTCATTCACAGGTTATTTTGACTTGCAGGCTAATAACCTGTTCAATACAACATTCACAGAAAACTGGGACGAATATACTTGTCATTGACTGCCCACATCGAATGACAGATTAGTTAACAATAGATGATTAACTTGAATAAATTGTGTGTATGAAGTGCCTTTAACTTATCAATTTCAAACAAAATACCAAAGCAATGCTGAAATAGTCAATTGAAATCGACCCGCTTGCACTAATATTATGCTTGAGCTTTAGATTAACAAGTTCTGAAATGTTTACAATCGATCAAGCATCGATCAGTATAATTCCAGTTAAATATACTTGTCACTTTTTATTAGTCTTGCACAACACTTCACACTTTTTAGGAAACGCGCACCTTCGTATTTGAACATCCAGTTGCTTGTGTAGAATGACCTCTCATCAAGAAGAGACGATGGGCCAGGCTGAAAATGTCTTCCCAGTAGCTATCCCTGTAGATAACCCTCCGGAGAGAGCATCCACAACTTTGAATCAGCGGGTGTTTACCGAACTGCGCGTCCAGTTTGGCATTGATGACGCTGACGTCTTACTTCCGGGGCCAAATGATACCGCGGATAGGCCCCCTCTTGGCTTTGTTGCTGTTAATCGCCAAATGTGCTTGAACGACGCCATTCCTCCTTTTAATGACTTTCTTCAACAGTTCCTGCTTCGGTTGTCTATTTCTCCATTCCAATTACACCCCAATGGCTACGCCATTCTGATGGGGTTATGTGTTCTATTTAGGAGAGTTTTGGATCGATTACCAAGCTTCGGGGAGATCTGCTATTTTTGCTCATTCACGAAAATTAAAGACCATCCCTCCATCGTGGTTATAAGAAGCGCTCGAAACCGCAAACTTATTACTGATCTCTCCGAAAGCGCTCACGGATTTTTGAATCAGTTTTTCTTTGTTCGCTGCCCTCCAGGGTTTTATGCCATCTGGAGAGTGGGAAGTAAGATTTCCTGTCTTTACTTTTTCCGTTTTGAAACTTTCTTGAGATCTGAACCCTCAGTTGCTAATTTCATTCTTTTCCTGTTTTAGCACTTCCACCCCCGCTAGGGACCCGAGCCTTAAGCAAATTTTTGAAAGATTAAATGCCGTGCCGGTAGAAGAGAGGAGCATAAAGTTTCTGCTAAACGATGAATTTTTACATCAATACGGACTCCTCCATCCCTCTCGCTTTACTCAGCCTCATGAAGCTCCAACGGAGGTTCCTGATTCTCCAGTGAAAACTCCTGATCTTCCGATCTCCACTAAAGAGCACATGCGAGGAGAAATTTCTGCAGAAACCTTACTAGTAAAGTGCTCTACTCCAAGAGATGATGCGGGACCCTCCGAAAAGCCCGCACTTGCTCCCATAATTGAAGAAGAAGAGGAGTCCCCTTCCCAAACCAGGAAGAGTGCCGACAAAGGAGCTGATGGAGGGAATCAGGTTGGGCATGATGGTGATGACGTCTTTGGGGATTTAAGTGACATAATTGTCACTTCCCAAGAGCTCTTTAAAGATGACCCTGCCTGTGGTAAAACTGTACCCCCGATGGTTGAAGCGACATCTGCCCTCCAACAGACTCCAACTCCTTTATCCCAAGAATTGTCACCGATAGTGGGACCTATTACTTCCTCCCAACTGAGGAGTGGTTCGTTAGTCCAACGCGAGTAGTTTGCACTTCACACACAACTAAGGATTTTCCAGCACATTTATGCACTTATCTTCTTATACTTTAAAGATTTCTAAAGCTTATCTTTTCTTATTTCAGATCCTTCAATGACACGCGGCGGATCATATTATCAGGATTTCCAACGCTACGGGGGGCGTGGTCAATATAATTATGGGCGCTACTTCACCTCCTATAGAGAGTTTGACCAAGAGAGGGCTGCTCGAAAGGCTCGTGAAAGGAGGGATGAAGAAGAGCGTTATGACAGAAGGGATAGGGATGAGCACCACGATTCTTTGCAGAGAAGTGAGGATTCTCACAAAAGGAAATCTCACGATGACCGAGGAAAAGGTCATGTAGCCGAAGATTCAGGCAAACGAGCCCGATATGGTGAGAGACATGCTTCCACTACTCCCGAAAAGGCTACTGCCCCTGCTCCTCTTGACATTCCTTCCGATTCTCCTGCTCTCGGGAAGGCGGACATCCAAACAATAATAAGCAGGCCCAAATTTCAAGTTGGACCGGGCCCAGCCACTTTACAAAGTCGTTTTCCACAGTGGTGCTTAAAGGGTGTGAGGTTCGACCTTGACCTGGTCCCTATTGACAAGCCTGCCATGCTACGAAATCTCGACGCCGTCAAACTTGATATCGAGAGGATGTCAAACTGGCAGAAGCTTGTTGATGAGCTTCAGAGAGTTAATCGTGCCAACATAGAGGCCATGCTCACTATGGAAAATGACAAGGCTGAATGGCAAAAGGTCCTTGAGCAACATGATACCGAAATGAGGAGCATTGCTTCCTACAATGAGGAGCTCGAAGCAAAGGTTGAGAATTTGAAACATGAGCTTGCTGCTTCCACTACTTCATATTCTCAAAAAGAAGAAGTGCTCCTGAAACAAGTGAGAGACGCTCACGCTAGCCAAAGGGATGCCGAAGACAGGCTCGAAGCACAAAAAAGAATCAGTGAAGGCTATGTCTCTGATATTGCTGAGCTTCAAAATAAAAACAAGTCCCAAGAGGCAGAGATACAAATGCTTAAGCTTCAGCTTTCCAAAACTGAGAGGGAACGTGATGAGGCCGTCGCCGGCAGAATCGCAGCTGAAGAATCTCATGTGGCGACCAAAAACAGCTTCGGCTCAACATTATTCGACTTCTACTTGCATAGCGTCTTGGGGCGTGGAAGCCTCGCTTTTCTTGGTCCCAAGTATGAAATCACTTTAGCTGAAGTGTGGGAGGCTGCCCTTGATATGCTTGGTGCTGAAGGTGCTGGTTATGACGAATCAGCCCTGGAAAGGCATTATTTTGATGATGATGCTCGCGCTGCCCTTGCCAAGGGAAAGGAACAACTTGCCAAATTAAGAACTGAAGTGATGGAAGGGGGCCAGCTGGAAAAAACCACTTCAACTACTCTAATCCAGCCACCTTCTTCGTCTGAAGTCAACATTGTTGGTTCCAGTTCCCATTTTGCATCTCCTACCAAAGTTACCACTGAGATTACAAGCGTACAGGGTGGAGACGAGGGTGATGAGAGCGCTGACGCGCAAGCTTATGAAGTCGATATCAGGAAACCAGCTTCTCCAGGTAACTTCACTGTTAATCTTGCTACTGTCAATTCTGCTCAAGCGGGTTACTCATTTATTTCGCATGAGTTTCATGAGCTCCTTGGCTATTTTCTCAACCTTGATGAGCCTTCATCTCCTCTCTCCACTAACTTTATTGGTGAGCCTTCATCGCCTCTCTTTACTGACTTTAACCTCTTTTCTTCTGTAGAGAAAGTACCAAGCACTGCTCAAACTTCTACTTCTCCGGTTATCCTTCCTCCATCTCTTCAGGTGGCGCCTCCTTCTGCCTCGCAACCTGGATCACAGGAGGAACAAATAGAGGCTCTTCATGGCTTGGATGATCCCATCGCTTCGCAAGAGCAGAAAGATGAGAGACTTGAGGGAGGTGACATATCTCCGGAGCGGACTCCTTCTGACGACATTGCTCTATCTAAACTTGTCACTCCAGGGAGTGAGTGTTCCTCAAAAAGGAAAAAGAAGCGTGGGATATCAAAGAGGAGGGGGAAGATAATCACCGCCACTGAAGAGGAGCCGGAAGTTGGACCGGTTGCGCCTACCTCTCCTACTTCCCTTATGCCCACTGACCGCCCTGAAAAGCTGATCATTCGGCCGGGTAAAGGGTCCAAAGGCAGTAAAAAGAAGTGAAGATTTTAGCTTTTTGTCTTTTGTATGAACTGGCCGAGAGTTGTGCGGGTACCGGCCCCCGCTTTTCTTTATTTTGAAACTTGTATCTGCATTATAGTTGAATAAAATGATTCTTTGTTTGTACAAACTTCTGTTTGAATTTGAGAATGCATTTACTATTTATTTTTTGCACAAGTTTATTTACACGATATTGCAGCGAGCTTATGGCATGTTACTTGAGCGTTACCTTTTGCTGGTTTGGCTATACCATATTGTGTGTAATTATACTATATTGCCCCCATTCCATAAGTTTGCTGCAATATTCTATACTTCGAGGGGACTTGCACTCATATTTGCTAAAGAATAATTATTTTATTCTTTAAAGAAATTTTTTGCAAAGTACAACCCTCTTCGTATAAGTTTCTGCGCTTTGACCTTTGAAGAAATCACTTCTTTCTTTTGCTTAAGTACATTTTTTACCAAGTGAATTCTTTTATGCAGTAAAGCGGACCTCTGAAGGGTACTTTAACTCCCTCTCTCTCTTTTTCTCTCTTCTTTTTTTTCCGAGGAAGATTATTCCCCAGAATAGGTAAATTACTCTTTCTTCGGAAGTTAAAGTATGCCCCTGATGAGGATTTTTTTTTATATAGAAAGTTGTACCTCTGAGGAGGGATTTTTTACGTTTCAACACTCGGAAGTTTTATTTCAATCTCGATGAAACGTGTACCTCCAAAGAGTTTTGCCTTAGAAAGCCTTTTCACGTTTCAACACTTGGAAGTTTTATTTCAATCTCGGTGAAACGTGGGCTTCCGAAGAGGTCTTTCTTCTTGATTGTGCCTCCGAAGAGGTCTTTATTTTGTTCGTCTTTCAACTCTGGTGAAGTGAAATTCCGAAGAGCGGCCGTTACACTTCAACTCCTGGTGAAATATGCCTCTGAAGAGGTCTTTATTTTGTTTGCATTTCAACTTTGGTGAAGTGAAACTCCGAAGAGTAACTACTCCAACTCTTGGCGAAATGTGCCTCCGAAGAGGTCTTTTTCTTTGTTTGCATTTCAACTCTGGTGAAGTGAAATTCCGAAGAGCGGCTATTTCACTTCAACTCCTGGTGAAATGTGCCTCAGAAAGGGTTTTCATCGCCTGGAAGTTACTCTCTCATGGTTGGAGAGTCATGACTCCTCCAATCTTTTTTGTTGAGTAGAGAACTTTCTTTTTTGTGGCATATGACCCATTAGAGGTCTTTTATCCTCCGAAGAGTTGTGCCTCTGAAGAGGACTTGTGCTGCCGATGATGGATTTTGGTTGTTTCCTTGTCTTCTTGCTTATGCCTTTTCAACGATCCTCTTCTTTTTTTTTTTTTCAAGTTTTCATTCCCCTTTTCTTGCAAGTAGCTTGTTTAATCCAAGGAAGTGTACTTCATTGTCAGGAAAGTTCGTGAGAACAAGCACTAGCTTCCTAATTGGATGTTTGTTTGTTCAAACAATCTCAATTTATCAGCAAGGGCTCGTTTCTATCGAAATCATTAGCCGTTCAATTGAAGTATTTCCTATCTAGGATTTGAATTCGGGGCCTTTGTGACTTGAAATTTATTTCTTGAATGATGGTGAGAATCGCTCGGTCTTATTATGCGCAAGTTTTATTTCCACTGTCTGCAAAAATTTAAATCGACATTTCAGCAATACATTCTATGTACTTTTATATCGAAAATAAAGCAAACATGTAATAAAAATAAGGAACACAAGATTTATAGTGGTTCGGCCAAGAATTTGGGCCTACATCCACTTTATATTCTTTCATTAATCACTTGCATCAGTTTTACAATTGCTTTCAATTACAAGAATCATACATTCACAATTCTTTTTACAATATTTCAACAAAATTTTCAAGTAAAGTATGGACGCAAGTGATTGCTGTTCCATGCCCTTGGAATTTGATCTCCTTCAACAGTAGTGAGTTTGAATGTGCCGTCAAGAAGCTTCTGACCTATGACATATGGTCCTACCCAATTTGGCCCAAACACACCTGTCGCTGTCATAATTCTTTTCAGGACTAGATCTCCGATTTCAAAGCTTCGTTGACGAACTTTGGAATTGAAATGTCTGGCTATCCTTTGCTGATGAGCTGCAATTCTGAGAGTAGCCTCATTCCTTTTTTCATCAAGGAGATCTAGCGCTTCAAGTTGTAGCTTTTCATTTTCTGCTTGATTGAAATGGATTCTTCTGTGTGAAGGGACCTCTGCTTCAACCGGAATCATTGCTTCCGATCCGTATGCTAACGAAAAAGGAGTATGCCCAGTCGCAGTTTTGTGAGTAGTTCTGTATGCCCATAGTGCAAGTGGTAGTTTATCGACCCAACCACCTTTTGCTCTTTCGAGTTTCTTTTTGATGGTTGATTTGATGATCTTGTTCACTGCTTCCACTTGCCCGTTTGCCTGCGGATGAGCTACTGCCGAAAAGCTTTTCTGGATTTTGAATCGTTTGCAAAAATCCTGGAATTCCTCGCTTTCAAACTGAGTACCATTGTCTGTGATTATTTTCTGAGGCACACCGTATCTGCAAATGATATTCTTGGTCACAAAGCTTATCATTTTCTTAGAAGTGATAGTAGCCAATGGTTCAGCTTCAGCCTATTTAGTAAAGTAATCAACTGCGACAATAGCATATTTAATCCCTGATTTGGCAGTTGGTAGCGGCCCAATAAGATCCATTCCCCAAATCGCAAACGGCCGTGGACTGACCATCTGTGTGAGTTCGGTAGAAGGTGCTCTAGGAATTTTGGCAAATCTCTGGCATCTGTCACATTTTCGGGAGTAATCTGCAGCATCTCGATTAATTTCTGGCCAAAAATATCCGTATCGGAGAATTTTCTTTGCTAATGTTTGACCACCTGAATGATCACCACATTCTCCTCCATGCACCTCAGCTAGGATTGTTTTGGACTCTTCCCGGGATACACATCGAAGCAATGGCATTGAGAATCCCCGTCTGTACAATCGGCCATCCTGAATTACATAGCGAGAGGCTTTCCTTAGTAGCTTTCGTCTTTCTATCGAATTTTCTGGCAGAGAACCTCTGAGTAGGTAGTCCAGTATTGGAGTCATCCATGACTCTTGTTCTTGAGATACATTCATAATCCAGTCTATATCCATCTCGTCTATACTTGGTGCTGAAAGGACTTCTACAGGGACCAATCCCAATAGTTGAGCTTCACCAGAACTTGAATACTTTGCGAGGGAATCTGCCTTCATATTCTCTTCCCGAGGAATGTGGCTTATTGAATAGTGATCGAGTTCACATAGGAGTTCCCAAGCCTTTGACAAGTAGGAAGGCAAGTTTCCACCTTTTGTTTGAAATTCCTTCTTGACTTGGCATACAATAAGCTGAGAATCACTGAAGATCTGTAATGCTCGAATGTTTAGCTCTTTAGCGATTTTCAGACCTGCAATAAGAGCTTCATATTCTGCTTCATTGTTTGTTGAAGGAAATTCCAATCTTAGTGCATAACATAATGATCGACCTTCAGGAGTTTCAAGTACCACTCCGGCTCCAGAACAGTAGTCATTTCTTGCGCCATCAACATACATCTTCCACTGGATTGGGGAATCACTGATCGCTTCATCCTCACCATTATCCTTCTCTATGAATTCTGCAATGAAATCAGCTAAAGCTTGTCCGTTGATTGCTTTTCGGGGGTGATAAGTGATGTCATATTGACTGAGTTCAATGTTCCATTTTAGAAGGCGTCCCGAAGTTTCAGGGCGAAATAGGACTTGCTTTAGAGGTTGATCAGTGAGTACCCTGATAAGATGAGCTTGGAAATATTGCCTCAGTTTCCTTGATGCAACTAGTAGGCAATAGGCGAGTTTTTCCAACTTGGAGTAATTCAGCTCTGCCCCAGTGAGTCTTTTGCTGATATAGTAAACCGGATGTTGAATCCTTTTGTCTTCCCGTATCAGCGCTGCACTTAGAGCATGAGATGATACTGCCAAGTATATAAGAAGATCCTCACCATTGCCTGGCCTAGAAAGTATTGGAGGCGTTTCCATATGACGGATCAACTCATCGAAGGCTTTTTGGCATTCGAAAGTCCATTCAAAATTCTTCTTTCCTTTCTTCAGGGCGTCAAAGAATGGGATGCATTTATCAGTGGCTTTGGAAATGAACCGACTCAGGGCGGCGACCTTTCCGTTGAGACTCTGCAATTCCTTCTTCGTTCTAGGAGCTTTAACTTCTTTCAAGGCAGTAATTTGAGCTGGACTAGCCTCAATGCCCCTAGCACTGACGATGAAACCTAAGAACTTTCCGGACTCGACCCCAAATGTACATTTCAGAGGGTTAAGTTTCATTCTGTATTTCCGAAGGACTGCGAACATTTCTGCTAAGTGTTCAATGTGATCTGCTGCTTTCCTGGACTTCACTAACATGTCGTCGACGTAGACTTCCATAGTTTTGCCCAATTGCGGTTTGAACATAGCATTAACAAGTCTTTGGTAGGTTGCCCCTGCATTTTTCAATCCGAAGGGCATAACTCTGTAGCAATAAAGTCCAACATGTGTGATAAAGCTTGTATCCTCCTGATCCGGCTCGTGCATCATGATTTGGTTATAACCGGAGTAGGCATCCATGAAAGATAACAATTCATGTCCCGCAGTTCCGTCTACCAGTTGATCGATCCTGGGTAACGGGAAGCAATCTTTGGGGCAAGCCTTGTTTAGATCAGAAAAATCGATGCACACTCTCCATTTTCCATTAGCTTTCTTGACCAGCACAGGATTTGAAACCCAATTCGGATATGTAGATTCTTTGATGAAGTTATTTTCCATGAGTCGATCAACTTCTTCTTTTAATGCTGCTGACCTTTCTGGACCTTGGGTTCTTCTTTTCTGTTTAACTGGCGTAAACTTTAGGTCAATATTCAGAGCGTGTACTGCAACTTCCGGAGATATTCCACACATATCGGCATGAGTCCAAGCAAAGACATCCAGATTTGCTTTCAGGAAAGATATCAAGATATTCTGAATTGACACATCAAGCTGTGAACCCACATTCAACACCTTATTTGGGTCCTTCGGGTCAACAGGTACCGGAACTGTCGTTTCCACCGGTACCACTCTATTCTCCCCTGCACTGGCTTTTCTGGGATCCATTTCTTTTCGTGCCCCGCTGTGCTCTCCAGTGCAGGGTCCGCCCCGTAATTGCTACAAGGCTGGTTCCTTGATGCGGACTGGGGTTGCCGCATCCTTTCCCATTTCTCTTTTTCTTGACTCTCGCAGCTCTGTCAAATAGCACTCTCGCGCAGCATTTTGATCCCCTTTTATAACTCCTACTCCATTGTCAGTAGGGAATTTAATAGTGAGGCACCACGGGGCTAGGATAGCTTTGAATGCAGCGAGTGTTGGACGGCCAAGAAAAGCATTATAAGCAGAAAACTCATCGACAATCACAAATGTTTGCTTGCGGACCACTTTCCTTTCTGCTTCCCCAAGTTCTACAAGCAGATCGATGGTCCCAATTGGTTGCTTTGGCTCCCCAGTGAAGCCAGCGATCTTCTGTGATGAGGCTTGTACATCGATCATAGGGATTTTCATCTGGTCAAATGTCTTCTTGAAGAGGATATTACATGATGCTCCGCAGTCGATGAGGACTCTTCTGACAATGGCCGGTCCAATACCAGCCGAGATGACCAAGGGATCTAGGGTAGGAGCTTCTATACCTGTGGAATCTCTGGCTCTGAAAACAATATCATCGCTAAAAGTTTTCTGTTGTTTCAGGGGCGTAGTGTCTTCTAAAACAAAGACGTCTTCTTCGGCTGGAGCATATTTCAAAGCCCTGGAATATCTCTCCATCTCACCCCAGCTCTTGCCAGCTGGGTGAGGCCCACCTGTAATGACATTGATAACGGGCCTTCCAGATTCATGTCCCGTAGCTTTCTCACCTGTCCTAGGCTGATGAACAGGAACCTGTTGCCCCTGACTTGACGATGCAGGATTGTTGCTATTCTTCTTCACAAATTGCTGCAGTTTGTTTTCTCTTAGCAACTCTTCAATCAGATTTTTCAACTGGCGGCATTCATCAGTCTCATGACCGGGTTGATTGTGGAAGCGGCAGAATTTCCCACTCTGTATGGCTTTTTTCCCGGTTCTCAAAGGGATAGGTTTAGGGAAATCGACGGAATCTTTAGTGGCAAGGTAGATGTGCTCCGGCGTATGTGATAATAGAGTATATTCTGATGGCTTGAAGGATCGGGGCTTCTTCAGATTACCCTGTTTCTTCCCATTATTATTCTACCTTTTTTGCCCCACCGATTCATTCTTGCGTGGAGCGACAGTGTTGTCTTCTGCTTTCTCCAACACTGTCTTTACTGGTAAAGGACGGCTTTCCAAGCGAATGAATTCATCTGCTTTTTTGTAGAACTTTTCGAGAGAGGTTGGCTCCTTCATATTTAACCATTTCCCAAATTCGCTTGACTTATCAATAGCCCTCATCAGATAAGTCAATATCATTCGTGGTTCAACATTGTCCACCTCAGCCAGCGCTATATTAAAGCGGTTCAAGAAGGATCTGATAGACTCACCAGGATTCTGCTCTAAACTCGACAATGACATAATGTCCATGGCCTTCGAAGCATATAGTCTAAACTGCTCCTTGAATTTTCTGGTCAAGTCTGAAAACTGATCGATAGATCGGACTGGCAACTTGGTGAACCATAGTAGAGCCACACCTTCCAGGTATACGGGGAAATATCGACACTTTATTTCGTCAGAGGCTCTGGCACCTGTCATGTGCCAATCATATTTATACAAGAATTCATTCGGATCACTTGTCCCTTTGTAAGCTGGAATAGTCGGAGGGACAAACTTCCTTGGAAATTCTGCCTTTAAGATTTTTTCAGTAAACGGGGTTTTACTTCGGGCGAAACCCCATTCCTTCTCATCTTCAACCCTTTGCATACTTTCTTTCATGATCTGCCGGACCATTCCAGAAAGATATTCCTCATCATGCCGAGTTCTAGATCCACCAGCCTCAGGAACTGCCTGCTCAAAGGGACTAGTAGCCCTTTCAGGAGCATTCCTTTCATTAACATCATGAACGTTGCCAGCATAGTTCCTTTCATTACCAGCCGGTTGATTGTTTGCCCCAAGTAAGTCGTTTAACTTATTCAGAATCAGAGCATTCTGGGCACTTTGAGCCTCTAATTGTGCATTTTGGGCGTTTATCTGCTGGTTTAGCCCTAGAATCACAGCATCCAACTCCGCTTTCGTAACTCCAACAGACGGAGTGGGTTGATTAGGTACAGGGGAAGCGGAGGTTCCCTCTTGAATGTTTCCAGATCTGACAGATCTACTTTTCCTTCCAGGAGCCATAATCTCAGATAGACTTCTGGTTTTTAAGGAATTTCTTTCTTCAAATCTCTGTGAAGCAATGATGACAGTTTTCCTGAGTTGGGTTCTCAGTGAAAGCACCAAAAATGTTAACGCTAAAATGTGAACGCTAACACCCCGGTGTGTGAAGTGTAGTTGTGAAAGCACCACCCGATATATCGGGAAAGAATTACAAGCAAGTAATAGCGGAAAAGCAGTAAACAACAACAATTTTATAGTGGTTCGGCTTAAGGGTATAGCCTACGTCCACTTTAAGTACTTT
Source organism: Allium cepa (assembly GCA_030765085.1). Lineage (NCBI taxonomy): Eukaryota > Viridiplantae > Streptophyta > Magnoliopsida > Asparagales > Amaryllidaceae > Allium > Allium cepa. The sequence continues at coordinate 68,908,111 of CM060929.1, forward strand.
TATTGATGATCTCGTTACAAGTTGATACAATTCTTCCCAAGTACAATTCACTTTGAATTACAAGAAACTTAGAACAATTATTCTAAACTACAATGGAGATGAGAGTCTTCGAATACATGTTGGATGTACGTGATCTCTTCTTGAAGTTGTTTGTAGAGTTCTTAGTGTCTCAAGAGCTTCAAGTGTTGAATTGGTTTGGAATGCAGCAAAGTATCGGTGCTTGAAGAGAATGAGCCAAAAAAAGTCCCTTGAAAGTTGGAGGTGGCTATGTATTTATAGGCAAGCCTGGACAAAAGTTTTTTCGCCCAAGTCCTGAGTCGCGATCGACTCAAGTTGAGTCGTGGCCGAGTCAAATTGAGTCGTGGCCGACTCATCTGCACTTGGTCTTCTCACTAGCTCGTTCTCTCGCTGGATTCTATGCCAAGTCCTGAGTCGTTGGCGAGTCAACTCTCACTAGGACATGCATTGTAGGATACGACTCAATGGTTTTAAGTCGCGGACGAGTCATCCTGAGTTATGAGTCGTCAAGTCATTTCTTAGGTCATCAATCATCTTGAGTCATTTCTTATGATGAGTCGTGGACCTGTTGAGTCCCTGAGGCAATTCCTTTGGTGAGTCGGTAATGCGTTGAGTCGCTACCAATTGAGTCGATACTTTTCCCTAAGTCGTCCTTTCAATGAGTCGTTAATGCTTTAACTCATTAGGCTCCTTAAGTCGTGAGTCGCATAACAGTTGAGTCGGGGATTTGTTGAGTCGGTCCTTGATGAGTCCCTTAAGTCGTGCATTTCCTTCTCGGGTCATTGAGTCGTACGCGAGTTAACTGTAGGCTTGCACACTTGAACCGCTAACGACTCATGGTGAGTCGTAAACCTTCTGAGTCGCTGACTGCCTTGTCTGATGAGTCGGCCCAAGCTTCAGCAGGGTTAACATTAGATATTTGAGATAAAAATGTATATAAGATAAATTATAAAATGTAAGTAAATATATTAACTAAAAATCTAATAACATATAAAAAATAGAAATGTGTTAATATGGCAAAGCAATAAGACAAAACAAAGAAAAGAAATAGATACATTCAAATATGAAACAAGAAAAAAATACACATATGAATGGCTTGCAAAAGAAGAAACAAGATAAATATCTATGTACAAAGCAAAAGAAATGAAAGGAAACAAATATATAAGCATGTACACATGGAATCAAGACAAGTTTAATAAATGTTAGCCTCCTTAGTACACAACATATTACCCACCATCCACTGAAGCAAGACTATTAGCCACCAAGCAAAGAAAAATCTGTGAGCATAATAATAAAAAAATAAGAAAAATCTTGTACCTGTATTGTACAAAATAATATATCACCCCGTGCATTTCTTTTTTTATATATCAAGCCTTTTCATCTCATTTCGTCTATCATCAAAGCTGAGTAAAATCTAAAATAAAAATCATCTCAAACATAAAAAAAGTTCAATCTTAACTCAACTACATCCAGAAAAATCAAGTGAAGATTTCAACTAGAAATTCCAAGCCTGTTTCAAATACCGAAGACTCTGTTCATTTCTTAAAAATCTGTGAGTAAACATAATTTTAAAAAGGCTTGAGTATATTTGAATTTGAGATATTCATAAATCATTTTATGTCACATATGAATTTTTTTTTATATATATAGCCCTGTTTATATGAATTGTTCTGTGAAATCTTGTCTACTATTCTTTGATGTTTGGATTTACAGGGTATAATAATTATTCAAAAATTAAATCTTCTTCATCAAGTCACTTATAGGCCTATAGTTTAAAAAAAGAAGTTGTTCAAGCATAAAACAAGCCTTTAAAATTTGTTTTAATAATATTGATGAAAACATATCAACTGGGAATCTGTTTTATAGTCAATACGCATCATTATGTCAAAATTTGAATATGATAAATTGTTGATTCAATTATATAATCTGAATCTACCTTCGAAAATGAGATTTTTAAAACAAAAATGGGATTTTTTTTTAGTTCGGTATTTTACTAGCAATTTGTAGTAGATCAGGAAATACATTTTGATCAAATTCTTGTGGCCGAAGAATTTTCGAATGATGAAACTTGGCATGGAGCAAGTACGGCCATCAATGATTTTAGGAAAAATGAAAACAAAATTTTTTGTTGCAAGAATTGATAGGACGAAGTGAAACTATGGTTTAAGGACTGTGTAGAGTGGTGTTTGGAGTTTAGGCTTGTGTACACGCGTCAATGTGTCGAGCGTGGTGAGTTTTGGAGGGGTGGTACTTTAGACATGGGCAGAGGCGTGGACGGAGTTAGGGCAGCTCTAGTGACCTGAGCGGCGGAGGTGAGGTGGCTTTGTGTGTTGGGTTGAGCTTCAGGCTTCGTGCAAAAATGCTATTTTTCGAATTAATATTTTTGCATCGAGTCGAATTAGGATTTCGAGTGTTTGGATGATTTGAGACTTGCCGCTGATGATGGAGTTCGCCAGATGGGTGGTGCGATGTCGTACACGTGCACGTGCACGTTATCACTTTGTATTCGGATGACTGGTGGTGAGTGACGTGAGTTGATTCCCGAGTAAAATGGTGGATGCTTCGGACTCGATTGCGTAAGCCTGTTTTCCTATATTGTAATTTAACTTAAACTTAAGCTAGGTGGAAAAAAGAAAAATAGAAGAAGGAGTGTACATGAGGAGACAAAGATGTAGACTCGGATCAAGTGGTGTTGGGGCAGGAACAGTTAATTTTTTAAAAGGAAACTCAAGTTCACTTTGAAAACAATTTTGTAAAAAATAGCTTGAGTTTTTTTGGGTAAGACTAAATGTTAAACCAGTTTTGAATTAGTTAAGAAAGTTTTTTTTAAAGAACAATTTGTTTTAAATTACCAAGTTTTAAAATGATTTAAAATAAATACAACCTTTGTTTTGAAAAGTTATTTTAACTTAATAATATTAGAATGTTTTAATGATTAATAAACTTTATTTGTTTGGGTTAAATAATTAATGTTTTAATGGTTAATAGATTTTATTTATTGAAAAAGATTAACTACTTGAAGTAAATCACTTAATGTAAGAAGTTAAAGTAAATGAATTAGTAATTCAAGTTAATTAAATCAAGTAATTAATGAATGATTTAAATAAAAATAGTAATTACTTGGTGAAAGTGATTAAGAGAAGATAAATAAAGGTTAATGATTGATTAATCAAGTATTAAGGGTAATTACTTTAAAGAATAATTAATTAATGTGGTTAATTAACTAGGGTAATTAAATTAAGAATAATTAATTAAAGGTTAATCAACTTAAAATGATTAAGAAATTATTATTAATTAAGGAATAATTTATTAAGATTTAATTAATTACAATTAAGGGTTAATTAATTTAGATAATTAATTAAGAAATGGTTAATTTATGAAGGTGATTAAGGCTCAATCAATTTTAGTTAATAATAAATCATTGATTTAAGACTACTAACGAAAGTAATTATGTGGTTGATAAATTTAAAAAAACCACCCAGTTTATTCATCTTAGCTCTAGATGTTTGATTGCTACTGAATGCTGTGTGATGGATTGATATATTTGATATGGGATATGATGCTATGTGATGCTTTGTGCTGAGTTGTTGTATGAATATGAAAACCCCTTGACCCGTAAAACGACATTTGAACTTTGATGCGACAGAGAGTCGGGTTCCAGTTGGTTATCCGAAACCCATATCGAATCGTAATAGTGAATCTTTGTGATTGATAAATTTATTTTATCTACGAATCTATGAATGAAGATAAGCGTTATGGGTTTCACGCGGAAATCGGTTAAGTCACAGATTTTTGTAAAATAATTTTGAATTTGAATTTTAAAATTCAAACGTTTTTAGAAATGGAATTCGGTTAAAGTGAAAAGCTTTTGAAAAGGTGTTTTAAAAAATGGAAGTTATTTTGAATAACTTAATAAAGATTTGAAATTTGAATAATTTGATTTAGATTGGAAATCAATATCTGAAATTGAATTCTATATTTAGTATTTATGATTTAAAACGGATTACACAAGCTTATATGGGTTTTAAACCATTTTTAAAGTGTTGTTTTGGGAATTTGAATTAACCCAAAGATTTAACTTGTATAAATGATAACAGACTTTTCTGAAACGAAAACTGTTGTTTTCAAATAATTAAAGCTTTCATATAAGGAATGAATTTCCAATTTGTATTAATGGAATTTCAAATTTGAATTGAAATGGTTTTCCATGTTATGAATGAATCTTTGGAAACGAGTTTTGAAAGCTATAACATAAATCTTGATTTAAAGATTTAATGAGTTAATCCAATTGAAACGGAAATTGTTTTGAAATCCATGAATAGATCTTTGTGAAACTGAGTGAACTTTGTGAAACAAATCTTTTTGTTTAAAAGATTTGAAATGGTAATTGGTTTAAACCATTTGAAAGAAAGTTTGGAATTATTAAGTTTTGACTTACTTGAAATCGCATATCCATATGTTTTTAAATATTGCGCTCATTATTCAGTTTAGCCGGGAGAGGACTTTTGTCATATAACCTATTCCGAATAATGTTGCGTCGTTATGGATAGCATTTGAAGACCGGTGGCGAAGACCGGGTATTTGCGAGAACGATAGGATGACCTATCGATTGTCTCTGCACTGTGCAGCTACGGTATAGAGATTCCCTAAGTGATGGGTAGTCCGATCGGGATTGCGAATATGCGGATTGCAAGGGCTTCTTCGGAAGTGCCTTCTGTTCTGTTCGAACCCGGGACAGACTTGTATGGTTGTATGTCTGACACTACACTTTGAGATATAAAGCAGATTTCTTTCAAATACATATCTGTGGGTGGCGAAGAATTTATTCTCTTAGCTTAACAGCCTTTTCTGAGACGTACGAGCTCAGAGGTTATGTTGTTGAGGTTTATCAGCGATATACTCCCAATTTGTTAGCGTGGCATGCTAAGTGCTGCTGTGTGTTGATGATCATTTGTGATCAAAGCATGGATTTCGTGTAAAGCGTAGCTTTGTGGACGAAACCTCATCGAGCCTCACAAACCGGTAATGGTCGAAATAGGAAAGATGCGGCAAGGTTTCAGGGGTAGCTCCCCTAGGGTATGTCCATTCCTTCTGGAAAAGGGTAGTATCATGGTATGGAGCCCAGATACTTACTCATGTGGGCACTGTAGTATATATTTATTACTATGTGATGTTGTTGGTGTTGAGAGCTCTCGGATAAAGGTCCTAAAGGACCGGGGGTGGCATATCTTTAGGTATTACTACCGGCCAGGGAGGAGGTCGGCCTTGTGTTGGCAGAGAGCTGGGTAAGTTCTCGGGGCGTCCCGCCAGAGGCGTTCCCATGTGGCAATAGAAAGTTCCTTAGCCTGACCATTTGTTGTAAACCCATTCATCTAATACGCGCCTCGTACGTTCTTAGTTGTATTACCTGCCATTCACTTATGGTGGCGCCCCACTGTTTGGATAGTAGCTATAGTAGGCATAGTTCGAAATGTCTATGTTGGCTAAGATTAATATTATATTTTTGAAATGTTTTCCACCATGCACTAATAATAAATAATATCAAAAATGGTTTTTGCGTATTAAGCATATTTGACTATCATAAGGAGAAATCTCCTCCAATTCTGCGTTTGCATGGTGTGTGTGGCGGAAGGCCTTATGGTAGTTTCATTTTCCAAAAGCATTGCGGATTTCAAATTTAAAATCTTTTGATTGTTTCTAAAGACAAACCATTTTTGTTTGCTCATACCAGTCCCATGACTGACCCGGACTTTATTGTTCCTTTCCTAAACTCTGGGTGCCCACAATTTTCCACACGGGCAGTCTAGAGTTTGTATTTTCAGATAGTCAGGTAGTAGATATCATTTTGGTAGCTTCGGCTTTCTGTTTGATACATTTTGTAGTCTTTGGAGTCTGCGGATGAGACTTGGTTAGCTTAGTGCAACGTTGATGATGGATGAAGCTTGAAGTTTTGGAGCTCTAGCTTTGGAGTTATGGATTGGAGTTGCAGTATTTGATTTTGTGAAGACTCATCTCATATTGTATCGTGTTCCATTGTATTTTATGTTATATATTCTCTGATACTGATGATTATCATTGTATTAAATTGATGTATTGGATATTGTATTCGTGTTGTATCAATGATATCATCTTTTATTTCCGCTGTGTTATTTATCATCTAATGGGTGTTGCAAGCTCCGGCGATGCGAATTTGATGTTGTTTGTCAGACATCGAGTTCGGGTCGTCAGACATACAAACTACAGATCACCAACCACCAGTGCTTCGTGCACGTACACGGCACCACCGTCACCTCCGGTCGATGCTGCATCGTCGAATAAGTCGACGACCACCCACGCTCCCTTTCTCGATCGCCAAAACATCGCCATCCACTCGAATTCAAAATCGAGCACAAAAATGAAACCTGGAAAAACACGAGCCATTACCTCCTCAAACCTATCAACGCTTCGATCTCTCCGCCTCGACCACCAGAATTCGTCTAACTCCGGCCATGACCTCGACTACGACCAAGCTACCACCACCCAAAGACTCGCTGCACTCGATCAACTATCGACGACGAACGAATCAAACTTGCACACTCGAATAAAACTAGGTTTCCCGGTTTCAAAAGCTCATCGCCGCCACTACGTCCATCAATACAACCTCTCACTATTTTTCCTGCGACCCCTGATCACTCCTTCATCTCTAGGAGGAAGCTCGACCCCTCCGACCATCGAGATCAACCGTGACGACCAAAAACACACGATTCAAACAAACCCAAATTGCTCTTCATTCCTAAGCCTAAAAGTTATGATTCAAGTTTTAAAAATCATGTTTTAGTGTATGAATTCAGTTTACATACTTGAATCCATGAATTTCGAAGTTTGAAATTTGACTTATTTAAAGTTTGGCACTGTTCTTTTAATTTCCAAAGATAATACTAAATCGTTTAAACTTAAATAGATTTTTAAAATTTAGTTCATGATCAAACAAACAACTTTTGTTTATATTTTAAGTTATAATAGTGATTAGATCAAGAGATGGGGATTTATTTTGTAAATCTAGGTTTGGGAAAAACAAAACAGGGACATTCAAGTGATACAGGATAAATACAGGATACATACATTAAAACATTATCATATAAACACTAGAGATTACAACAACATATTTACCAGATACTTAAGTTTTAAAAAGTGAATGTTACTCACTTTGTTTTCTAGAAATGACAGAGTCTCTTTGACACAGGATTTGAATTCCTAGCTGAAAACCTCTCTTGATTCTTCGGTTTGTAGTTGATTGAATTATTGTTTAAAGTTTGAATCTTTGTTTAAGTTTAAGATAGTATTACTTCAGATTTTACTTAGCTTTTGCTTGACGAAATTGAAATGAAGAAGTTGACATATATATATATATATATATATATATATATATATATATATATAAAGAAGTTTACAAGGGATTGTTTGTACAACAGGGTGACATATCATTTTGTTTGTACAAATATATCAGAGATATTTTTTCTTTGCTTGACTAGCCGTTTCTTCTTGCTTTGGTGGCTGATAACATTGTTTTGGTGGCTAAAAAATCTTATTATTTCGGTTGATGGTTTTAATTTCTTTGTGTTCTTTGACTATGGTAATATTATTTCGGCTGATGTGATATGCTATGGCATGCTAGCATTATTTGTACTAATATTCTTTACCTTGTTTTCTAAGCTTATGGTTTTGCAGATTTTTTTTTCTTTTGCTTCTTCTTTCTTTTAATTTGTCTAAGGATGTTATATTTTCTTTCTTTTGTCTACATACATATCCTATTTTGTATGTAATTGAATGTATAAATTTTTTTCTTGTCTTTAGTCTTGTTGCTTTGCAATATAAATAAAATCCTATAGTTAACATGATATTAGAATTTGTCTAATGTATTCACTTTATATTTTATAATTTATCTTATATATCTATTCCTATTTCTAATTTGAATATTTATTTTTTAACTTTAATACTTATTATCTTGAATTTCTCTCTATATATATTTATTTTATTATTTTTGTAGTATATTTTATTTGTATTAATACATATTTTTATTTAAATTTTGGAGAAACTCAAATCAATTACCAATTAATTTCACAATTTTATTTTAAAAATTAAATTAATTATCAATTTAAACTTAGTAAAAATCCGGGATCGTTACAAGATTTACCAAGAGAATTGGATTGTTATATTAACTATGATAAAATATTTTATTTGGGGTTATGTTTTGTAAAAAGAAATGATTATGATTTAAAAATGGAAAAAGGTAACTTAAAGATGACTTAACTTGAATTGGGAATTTGGTTTTTAAATGGAAATTTTAAGTTAAGTAAATAAATGGAGATTTAATTTTATTTTGGAGATGGGTATGTTAAATAAAATATTAAGTTATTGGTTGAAATAAAAGTTAAGAAATTTTTAAAGTATTGACTTAACAAATGAATTTTAATTTAAATTGGATATTTATTAATAATATGTTATTTTATTAAATTTATAAGTTAAGTCCAAATAATTTTTTTAAAAAGTGGAATAAGTTTGATAAGTTAGAAATGAGAAAAATTGAAGATATATTTTTTAAAGGGTATAACAGAAATTATAGCATTTCTAAAATGCTGTAGTTTCTTAATTTGAACTGTTTTTTGCAATATGCTAAATATACCTACCGCAGCACTTTATAAGTGCTGTTTTTTTGAAAATTACAATACTTGAAATGTTGAAATTGAACAACATAGGAATTGCTGAAATTCTGGAAATTGAATATTTGATTTGGAAAGATAACTACTTTATACTTAATGGTTTAAATGAAGGTCATTTTAAAGGCATTATGAGCTGGAAATTGTAATTAATTAAGAATTGTCTTTAAATATAGTGAAGTTGATGAATTAAGAATATGGTTTTATAACCTGGTTTTGGTTTAAGGTGATTTTAAAGGGAATATTTCGAGTTTAATAAATTGAAGGAAATATTCAGTGATTTGGAAATTTGGGTTTTATTTAAATGACATATTGATTATGTTTTTGAATTTAAAAGATATATTATTACTGGTTCTGAAATGGAATTGGTATATTGATTTGGGTTTTAAATGAAATAAAATCGTATTTAGTTTGGAAATGGAAATTATTTTTGTTTGCGCCTAAATTGGCCACAAACCCCAAATACCGTGAAAGCACCAGTGTATTAATACAAACCAACAATATTCAAACACAAATAACAGATATCAGCGAATAACAAGCAGCAAATCAGAAATAATGAACAGAGACACAAGTTTTATAGTGGTTCGGCTATCTCTGGCCTACGTCCACTCCAAAGTTTAATCCTTTTATTGATTATCCTCGCCGGTTACAAGTGATTACAGCAATTACAAAGTCCAAATTCGAAATAAGTAGTAGTGATGATGGTGTGGAGTGAACCTGGCAGCGTCCGGGCATGCTTTCTCTCTCCAAATTCTCCAACCCCTTTTCTGAATGACCAGGGGCTATATCTATAAGCGAAGGAGGCTGATATTTCTCCTAAAATCCGGGAAGACCGCTTCAGGCACGTGAGGGGGCCCACTTGCCCGAAATCTGGAGGTCCGGGCCCACCTTGGGATCGATTCGAAGTAAGGTTCGAATCGATCAAGAAATCATCCAATTGAGCTGAAATTTGGTGAGAACATTCTTCGACATGTATGTAAGCTCCTGTAAAAATTTCATAGCATTTAGATCAACGGTTTGGAAGATACGATCGATTCAGGTTCAAAGTTCCGTGTGCTCTGCCTGGTTCGAACCCATGCTTCGAACCCACCTCCTTCGAATCCATCTCCTTCGAATCCATTGCTTTGAATCCTTCTTCGAGTCCACTTCCTTCGAACCCATGCTCCGAACCCACTTCCTTTGATTCCATTGTTTCGAATCCACCTCCTCTTCGAATCCATGAAGTCGACTTCCTCTTCTTCGAATCCAGGAAGTCGTCCCCCAACGTATACTTCTCGTGTTCCATCGATCTTCTTCGAATCGGTCCCAGGAGCATGCTTCGAATCGATCTCGTTTACACTGATCGATTCGAACATACCCTAATCTGATCGATTCGAACTCTCCTTGACCTCATGGATTCAAAGAATTATGCTTTGTCGTGATTGATTCGAACCTATCCATTTTTGGGTCCATTACCATTGGGCCGAAATCCATTTATCCTTCTTACCTGATCGATACGAAGTTCACCAGGCCGAAACCATATTGATCGATACGAAGCGTATCGATTCGAACCATCCCTGTGTCTTGCCTTCGATCGATACGAAGTAGCAGTGTCGAACCCAGGTCGATCGATACGAAGTGTATCGATTCGAAGTGAGTGCTACCCCTGATCGATTCGAACAGCATGCCTTTCCTACCTTGAATCGATCATAACTTCTCCATACGAACTCCGATTAACATGAAATTTAAAACATAGCCTTTCCTAATCCTTATGATCATCTGTAATTAATTTCGTCCCGATCGGAGTCCAACCAAATTTTGAGGATATCGATCGTAGCCTTGATTCCAATCGATCTCCAATCCTGATATCCATAATTCCTTGCCAATTTGTTGATATTCCAGTTTTGACCAAAAATGGGATAACACCTTGCCCCCCAAAACATGCCTTGTGATAACAAGGCGTGTTTTGAATAGTCCTGAATCCAATATCCGAAGTCCATAGCCATATTGCCAGAGCATATCATCCTTGACTGTTCCGAGTTGATGTCCAATTCCAAATCCCATAACCGAAGCCTTAGCCAATTCCATATCCATTCGAACTCGCCAGCCGAGTCCTAATCCATCCTTATCCAATAGCCAGTAACCAGATCGAGGACCTCTCTGGGTCGATATCCGAATCCATAACCTCTCCGGGTACTTGCCAGGCGTAATCCATACCTGATGACCGTGGTCCAGTGCCCCCTGGACGTTGAACTAACCTCTCCGGGTTCCTTCCAAGCGCAATCCACACTTGACGACCTTGGTCCAGTGTCCCTGGACGTTGTGCAATGCCATGGCTTAAGTCCTAAGCTGAATCCTGGTCTCTCCGGACCCTTGTTGAGCATAGTCCATACTCAACGACCTGAAAATAACAATTGATAATATAGGGCCTAAGTCCTAGGCCGAATCCTGGTCACTCCGGACCCTTGTCGAGCATAATCCATACTCGACGACCTGAATGAGTCAATCTACCACGTTCGGGCAAAGTGACTCACCCCTTGCCAGGCATAATCCATACCCGATGACCATTTATCAAAAACCAAATGAAAATCCCATCAAAATCCAATCCAACATCCAAACCCAAAAATCCAAATCAAAAACCAGAAAACCAGAAAACCAAACCAGCATCCAAAACCGAAAACAATCATCCAAAGAAAAATCTAAATCAAAAGAAAGCAAAACCAGGAGCTCGATCCAAACTCCAAAACCAAAATCCAAAAAGAAAAGCAGTGTCCAATCCAAAAGAAAAAGATAGATTTCACAAACCATAGCATTGCAGTTTATCATCATTCAGAGCATGCCTAGGGGCTATCTCCGTCCCCGTACATGTGTAAATGACTCGGTTGCTTGCTAATAGTTCGCTACTTATTCCATATTATCCTGGTCAATGAATGATCAATCGACCATCGTCCCTGGGCCTCACATTATTACGGCGTAGGGTAGTCGGTGGTTGCTCCTGCTCCACCGCTGCGTTCCGTGCTTCGACGTATTGCCGTAACTGTCCGTTCCTTACATGCTCCTTGATTATATCCTTCAAGTGCCTGCAGCTGTTGGTGTCATGCCCGTCCAAGTCATGGAAGAGACAATGCCTCCCTGATGTCCTCTCTCATTCAGAAGGCTCTCTCCTGGCTGGCCTCCGGTAGGGAAGGCGATTCCGAGTATCCATGTATATCCGCTCCAGCGTCTCGTTCAATCCTGTGTATGTGGAAAACTTTGGATCCTTCCATCTCTTCCTAGCGTTTCTAGAATCATCATCCAATTTTCTTTTTCCTTTGTCTTTATCCGAACCACCGTTGGATATTGCTCCAACCTCGATTGCACTAACCTTTTTCAACTTTAAATCAGTACTTGCATCTTCTTGCCGAAGGAACCTTTCTGCCTCGTGAAAGAATTCGTCGAGATCTTGTGGGGATCTCGTATCAGAGATACCTTGAAATCTGAGTTCTCCCTGACTCCTGATACTGCTGCCATTAAAACCATCGATGGATCAGGCCGATCCACCGAAGCGACTGCCACACTGAATCGAGTTAGAAAAGCTCTAAGCGATTCGTCCGTCCTTTGCTTTACCGATGTCAATGTCATTACGTTCTTCGGTCTCTTGAGATGAACCCGAAACTGCCCCAAAAACCTTTCCACTAATTCCCTCCAAGTCCTGATAGATCCTTCTTCCAGCTGCCTAAACCACATCGCAGCTAAGTCCGTCAAATACAAAGGGAAGCATCGGGCCATCAGTTCCTCCGATGCCCCCAGCACCTCCATGTGTCTGGTGTACCTCATCAAGTGATCTGTTGGATCTGCCTTTCCATCATATACCTCCACGCTCGGTAGCTTGAACTTAGGTGGATTCTGAGCCATCCTTATTTCCTGAGTGAACGGACTCCTATTCACTCCTTCCAAGTCTCTGTTGGTCAAACCACCTCGCACAGTTCTTCTGATGATTTCTACTAATCCGGTATTGTCTGTTGGGGGTTGCCCTCCATGCCCCCGAGGGAATTCCGGCACATATTCCTCGTGTGGTTCACTAGCAGCAACGTTAGCTCTAGCCTGTTGAACTCCTCCCAAAGGTCCTCCTGTTTTGGATCCTGTAGGCCTGCCCCCAGGCCCTTGTGGATTGCCTTCTGACTCCGTATCTCGTCCTCCATTGGGTTCCACAACCCTAGTCCCCTGTCCTGCATCCACCGCGGCTGTAGCTGTTCCTAAGTTTTGCATCCCTGCAGCTCTCATTTGCTCAAAGAAAGTTTGCATCATTTCCTGTTGGCTCTTCAATAATCTCTCTTGCAAAGAATTTGCCATAGCCTCCATTTCATCCCGAGTTATGTAGATTGAAGCCTGCCCTTCCCCAACTCCGGAGGATGCTTGTTGACTTCCTTCCTGTTGGCTTCGCTCAGCCCTTTGCCTTCCACTGTTTTTCCTAGTCATTGTTTTCAAATCGAAACTCCGCGAACTTCTTCAAATCCAAACTCCAAATCCGATGTAGCGGGTGCTAGTCCTTCTCAGTGAAAGCACCAAAGTGTTTGCGCCTAAATTGGTCACAAACCCCAAATACCGTGAAAGCACCAGTGTATGAATACAAACCAACAAAATTCAAACACAAATAACAGATCTCAGCGAATAACAAGCAGCAAATCAGAAATAATGAACAGAGACACAAGTTTTATAGTGGTTCGGCTATCTCTGGCCTACGTCCGCTCCAAAGTTTTATCCTTTTATTGATTATCCTCGCTGGTTACAAGTGATTACAGCAATTACAAAGTCCAAATTAGAAATAAGTAGTAGTGATGATGGCATGGAGTGAACCTGGCAGCGACCGGGCGTGCTTTCTCTCTCCAAATTCTCCGACCCCTTTTCTGAATGACCAGGGGCTCTATTTATAAGCGTAGGAGGATGATATTTCTCCTAAAATCCGGGAAGACCGCTTCAGGCACGTGAGGGGGCCCACTTTCCCGAAATCAGGAGGTCTGGGCCCACCTTGGGATCGATTCGAAGTAAGGTTTGAATCGATCAAGAAATCATCCAATTGAGCTGAAATTTGGTGAGAACATTCTTCGACATGTATGTAAGCTCCTGTAAAAATTTCATAGCATTTGGATCAACGGTTTGGAAGATACGATCGATTCAAGTTCAAAGTTCCGTGTGCTCTGCCTGGTTCGAGCCCATGCTTCGAACCCACCTCCTTCGAATCCATCTCCTTCGAATCCATTGCTTTGAATCCTTCTTCGAGTCCACTTCCTTCGAATCCATGCTCCGAATCCACCTCCTTTGATTCCATTGTTTCGAATCCACCTCCTCTTCGAATCCACGAAGTCGACTTCCTCTTCTTCGAATCCAGGAAGTCGTCCCCCAATGTATACTTCTCGTGTTCCATCGATCTTCTTCGAATCGGTCCCAAGAGCAAGCTTCGAATCGATCTCGTTTGCACCGATCGATTCGAACATACCCTAATCTGATCGATTCGAACTCTCCTTGACCTCATGGATTCAAAGCATTATGCTTTGTCGTGATTGATTCGAACCTATCCATTTTTGGGTCCATTGCCATTGGGCCGAAATCCATTTATCCTTCTTACCTGATCGATACGAAGTTCACCAGGCCGAAACCATACTGATCGATACGAAGCGTATCGATTCGAACCATCCCTGTGCCTTGCCTTCGATCGATACGAAGTAGCAGTGTCGAACCAAGGTCGATCGATACGAAGTGTATCGATTCGAAGTGAGTGCTACCCCTGATCGATTCGAACATCATGCCTTTCCTACCTTGAATCGATCATAACTTCTTCATACGAACTCCGATTAACCTGAAATTTAAAACATAGCCTTTCCTAATCCTTATGATCATCTCTAATTAATTTCATCCCAATCGGAGTTTAACCAAATTTTGATGATATCGATCGTAGCCTTGATTCCAATCGATCTCCAATCCTGATATCCACAATTCCTTGCCAATTTGTTGATATTCCAGTATTGACCAAAAATGGGATAACAATTTTAGAAAGTAATGGTATTTAATTTTAAATGGTTTTGGAATAGAAATTTTTTGAAATAAAATGTCCATGGGTTATAATAAAGTTTGGTTATTAAAGAGACCGGGATCAGATATGAGCATACTCTCTGTCGATACCGAAAACCAGTTTAACAACCGTGTACACGGTGGAGGTTGCAGAATGAAGTAGGATGGTGATGATGTTCTATTGAGGTATATATGTGGACACGAATCCCGTGAGTTGGCATATGGTGACTAAAACAGGAGCGTTCTCGGGCCAAGGATGTAGCCCTCCTTATCAGGCACACTCCTTCGATATCATATCCTGACTTTGAGATTGATTTGGTGGCCACTTTTGATTTTTGATTTAGGGGTGTGGCAAGAGGTGGGCGGTTGTAGCTGCTACGTGTTACCACCAACCCGTGTGCTTAATTAGTATATCTACCCGGACATTGCCTTGTGTGTCGTGTCTCCTACCCTAGCACGCCTTGTACGAGTTTGGATTTCTCCCGTAACCCGTGGAGTATCCTCCGGTGGCTTCCCGATCAGGAGGAACCATGATACTGGGTGGACTACTGGGACTATTATTGTGTTAAGGGGGAGACTGGGTAACTCCTTAACATTATTTAAAAGTAAGTTTATTTTACTATAGATATTATTATAATAGCGAAATATTACTACATAGTTAATAGTTTAACGCATCCTTAGAGGATGGGCCGTCCTAAGCATCCTTTAAGTTACTTGTTGTATTACAGTTCACTTGAGTTGGTTTACATTGTATAAGTATGTATTTCTTACGCTCGGGTCAAACTGAGTGAACAACATTAGAGACTCACCTTCGGAATTGGAGCTTTTCTTGAAGATCCAGCTATCTATTTCAATTCAGTTATCCAGTTGATTTTAGTCATCTAGTTGATTCCAATGATGTATTTTGATTGTAATTTATTATTGAGACTTCTATTGTATCTTGTTTTTCTATTGTACCTCGTTTAACTTTGGTGTATTTATATAGTAGCTTCAAGAACTACTATCTCTTTGCTTCCACTTCATTTTATTACTCTATGTCTGTTATATGTGATTATTTATTTACTGTATGTTCTGAGATTTGCCAAATTTATTTTTACAATTCGGTATTTTGAGCAATTCAAGTCCGACCTGCGCAGATGCGAATGGATGAAAATATCGGGTCATTACATTTGGTATCAGAGCTTTGGCTCTAGGCAAACTTGGCATATATGGTAAATTTATTTACAGAATCACTTTCGTTCGAGCTTGAATCTCTTCCTCTTTGACTCGATTTCCTATGAATTTTGGAACGTTCCTTCGGTTTCGAAATTCATTCTTGTCCCTCGCTATTCGTATTCTTTTCAATTTTAGAGCAACCCATAGCTCCACTGAATGACTTGTAAAGGGGTGGAACTCCTTTACATTAGGCATTTATTCACCAAAGATTTATTTATATCCCCGGTTTAGATGCTAGTATCTCTTGTTATCCCGAATTCTACCTCTTGAGATCGATTGTAGATTTGCCTTGGAATTCCACATCAATCTAATTCTTGAAGTCACGGTTGACTCGGTTAAGGTTGCCGCGATTTATATAAGCTTATCCATTTCCTTATTCTATTATTTAATCATCTTGTCCATGTTTCCAACTTATTTTCAAATCAAAATTTTTCTTTGATTTGAGTTAACAAAATTTGAATCTTTATCCTTGCTTTGAAAATCTATTCATGTATAGTGTGTTTGTAAATCTATATTTAAAAATATTTTATATTGTGTTGTTTGAGTTGTTGATGTTGATTTAGGTTTCGATCAATTCGATTGATCAACGCTATCGACAGGATCTCCAAAACACTTGAACAGAGCAAACCAACACAACATAGTTTTGAATTCGGTAAATGAAATAAATTTCGTATAATTATATTTTATATATAAGTATAAATTTTTGAATTTTGATAGTTAATTGAATTGGATGTTGAGAAATAATATTTCACTTTGCATGTATTTTATAGCCATTGGCTTTAGTTTCATATATAAATAATAAAACATGGTTATAAATTAATTTGAAATTAAAATGAATGTAAATCAAGAATTTGAGAATTTAATTTCCAGTCGTTTCAAACTTTGTGTTCAAAGTTTTAAAGGGTGTATTATTTAAAGTATTTCAAGTAGAAATTGCTTCAAAGAATTTTCAATTTGTAAATCAGTGCTCCTGTAACAACCCAGTATTTTGTGATTATTTTTATTGTTTATTTTACTTATTTAAATTGAAACTCCTGATTTAAAAAATTTATTATATTTATTAAAATGAATAAATTTTGTTATTTTAAATATAAATTTTAATTTTGTGTGAATGATAATTTCGAACCTGAATAAATTGTATATTTTCCAAAAATGTGGATTTTGGTCAATCTGGTCAAACTTTGGCTTTTAAATTTTAAATTTAAATATTTAAATATTTGAATTCTTAAATTTTATCTTTTATTATGAAAATAGATTTAATATCATGAATACGGCTTTTCGTTTCGTTGAAATTGGATTTAAATTGTGAAAGTTATACCCTTTACAATATTGTGTGTATATTGAGTTATTTAACAATATTCTTTAGTTTAAATTATGTAAATAATATTTTTATTTGTCATATCTTATCCTAATTTGTATTATATGTTATTTTACATATATTTTTTTCTTTTAAATAGTTTTAAAGTGATGATAAGATTTTTCAAAAGCCTATTGAATTTATTTTCTATTTTTAGAGGCTAGTTTCTATTTTTCTGCTATTTTCTTCAATTAAATTATATTTAATTAAAATACATTTATTCATTTTTGTGAATTAATTTTTAATTTATTTTTTTATCTTTATTTATAAATATTTTTCATGTACATATAAATTTTTCAAAGTTTGTTCCATTTAATTTCAAATTTTCTAGACTAGTTTTCATTTTCTGTGCTATTTTCTTATTCTAATCATATCTAATTAATATTTAATTATTAATATTTAGTTTATCTGTTATATTTTCGTATTTTAACTAAAATTATAAGTATTTTCAGTTATTTAAATGTATGTAAAGATATATGAGAAATTTGAAAAGGTTTGTGGTTTTTTATTTTCCTAAGGCCTTTTATATTCCACCTTTTCACATTCCAACTTAACTTTTCATTCAATATGCTGCCTTAACCTCTTCTATTCAGCCGACCATCACTTTTCATTTCACGTAAAATATTTTTCTTCTCTCTTAAGAAAAAATTTCGGCCTCTCCTTGTTCAAAAAATTTACTAAATGTTTTTTTTTCTATTTCACCTTTTTCATTGTTTTATATTGATTTGCACTTGTTTCTTCCTCTTTTATGCTCGGCCCCTTGCTCCTCCTTCACCATGGCCACCTCCACCACCACCACATCAGGCTGCCACCACCTCCAGGCCACTGCCTATCCATGGTCATGCACCACGAGTTGATCAAACTCCATAAAAATTGCAATATCCACCTTGAAAATGCGCATAGCCTAGCATCTTTGCATTCACCACCTCAAACTCCTCCTTGGCCGACCCATACACCGCCACCACCTGCCAAAGTTGACCCACACACCTCTGCCACACCTGTAGCAGACCCCGCCAGACCTGCCCATGCCCATATTTGCTTGTGGCCGTGACTTATGTTGCCTTGAATCCACTTTTGTTGCCTTGTAGTTGTAGTTCCATGCACACATACCTTTGCATCTTCTTTTCCTATGTATGGCCGACTTGTTGAACCCAAAACCTGATCCAAAACTTATCCAAAACCATCCCATTACAGTTCTTTTAGATCCCATTGATGAAGCATATGAGGTTGATGGCAAGTGCAAGTGGTTTGGAGATGTTTTGTGTATGAATTTATGTGTTGTTTAAATTTTTGTGAAGTGTTATTCATTTTATTTGTATTGTTTTGTCTCATGTATTCATGGGAATTGATACTTTGGCTCTCCCACTCATCTCTATATCGTATTATCTTGCTTGTATGGATCTCATTTTTGTATTCGTTGTTGTGTCTCCAGCTCAAACCAGTGAGTAATTCTCACCAGACAAATGTGTACTTATATGACTAGTAAAATGACACCAATTGAAGCCGTAAGCTACATCACATTCTATATCTGCTATACTATGATCATATGATGTTCACCCATGCTTATGCATCTGTTATATCATATGTATTGTTATATCATGCTATTATGTTATTTATTTCAGTTTATCACACTACAAGTTCCCTGAAGATTAGAATCACTATGGGATGAAATGATACATACATGAACGAACTTTAGAATAAGGGAAAATCGTTATGGGCTGAAATGATAGGCCTGAACGATTTTCAAGTTATTTCATTTACTTGGGATTGCGGGTTTGAAATGATCAAACCCGGGTTTTCTTTGTAACTTACGGGTTGAAATGATATATTACCCGTATCATTTTATCTAGGCTAGAAAACGAAATACAGACCCGTAGTTAAAATATGTTTTCTAAAAATTTTAAAATATTTTTAAAATGTAAATATTATAATATTTTGATTTAAACTTAATAAAAAATGATTTTTGTAAAGCATTATTAATTTTCTGGAAATTTATAAGTGAAATAAATTAATGGTAAAGTTAGAAAATTTGAAATGTAAGCTATTTTGGAAAATTCTAATTTGGTGATAAATGGATTTAAATTAAACATGAAATGTGATAAATTTATGATATTTGGAATTTAAATGAATTTAAAAATTATTTTTATAATATATTAATGATTTTTGGATAAAGTTAAAATGTGAAATGAATGAATATTTAAGTTGAAATTTTTAAATATAACTAAAATTGGAAATTTGTGAATTTGGCTAAAAAGTGAATTTTAAGTTAAGTAAATAAAAATGAAATTAAGTTATATTTGAAAATTTAAACTTAAGTGTTAATTAAATTTAGTTTAGTGAATTTAAATTTAATGTTGGAATTTAATAAGTGAATTATTATTAAATCTTGATTTTTGAATGGAAATTTAACTTTACAAAATCATGAATATAAGGGTATTTGAATGATTGTTTTAAAAGTGAAATATGCGATTTGATAAGTTAAAAATGATTTAAATAAAAATAAAATTGTTTGTGAAATTATATTAAATATTTGAAGTTAATTAATTGCATTTTTTGAAATGCTATTATTTCTAATGTAAATCATATTACAGCATTTGTAATTGATGTAGTTGATAATAATGAACCAAATGGCTATATTTAATTAAAGGCTATTATAGCATTTTGTAAGTGCTATAATTGTTGAATTTAACTAAGTTTATTTGAAACTAATGTAACCATGTTACAGCATTTTTAAATGCTGTCTTTTGTTAAATTGAACTATTTTGAATGTAACATTCTATAGCATTTTCTAAATGCTACGAAAGTTAAATTTTCATTTGTTTTAATAAATTAAGTGAATAAATGAATTTTGAAAGATTAAAATTTTGGAAATTTAATAATCTAATTATTAAATATAATAACTTCATTTTATGATTTAAAATGAAGTAGTTTGTTTTGAAATATAAATTGTTTGAAATGTGTGTTGAAATGGTATTTTAAATGAAGTGGTTTGGAAGATACGATATTTTGATATTTTGAAATGGATTTTTGAATGATATTGAATTTTGAAATGATATTAGATTTCGAAGTGTAAAATACCAATTCGAAATTTTAACCACGGGATGTATTTAATTTGTAGTTTAACTAATCCTTAAAGGATGGACGATCCTAAGCATCCTTTAAGTTATGGTGCATTTCTACTACAGTTCACTTGAGTTGGTTTACATTATATAAGTATATATTGTCCTGACTCGAGTGTTTTGTGTTTTGCTTTACGCTCGGGTCAGCCTGAGTATTCACAGCTTTGGATTCTCTTTTTGAAGCTGGTCTTTGCTAGAGTTTATACTTATCTCCATTTATATCTACTTTCTCTTTCAGCTATTCTAGTTTATCTCATGTATTAGTGAACTTCTATGTATTTGGTATTTCTATTATGTTTTTTCCATACTGTATTATGTATTTGGTTTGAGACTCTGCCGTAGTAGCTTCATGAACTACTATGTATTTTATATTCCGCTGCGAGGTATTCTGTTTGTTCTGTGTTTGTGATTCTGTGATTTGTATTTCATTTGCTCCAAATTTATTTACAATGGGGTATTTTAAGAAATTCAAGTCCGGCATGTGTGGATGCGAATGGCTGAAAATATCTGGTTGTTACAGTTGGTATCAGAGCTTTGGTTTTAGGCAAACCATAGCCTGCGGAGCAAAAACTCATTAGAGATAGGGTAAAAATAACCTAGAATGAGTGAAATCAATCTCGGAATCCTTTCTTTGTGAGAGAAAGTAATTTCGAAGTATAAAATGATTTCCAAATGATTTTTTAAAGTACTTTCAAAGATTATTTTGGTATAATTTATCTTCTTCTTATTTTGGAATCAAGATTTTCTAAGCTTCATCCCTTCGGTATCCTTCTTGTTAGAAATATCTTGGTTAGGATTCTTATTGATTAGGATTCATTGAACTTTGGAACGCTCCTATTTGTTCTTTGAATTCAGTCTCGTCTTTCTTATTTTACCCTTTTGATTTTGAGCATTCCATAATTCCACTTTGGAATGACCTCGACAAAGATCGGTGATTCCGCAAATCTATGAACGATTTGTAAAAGGGTGAAACTCCCTTATACTTGGCATTGATTCACCGGATATTTCTATATCCTCGGTTTACAATGCTATCTATCTCCTGCTCTACCCGGATTCTATCTCTGGTGATCGAGTGTCGATTTGCCTTAGGTTTCTGAATTGATTATATTCCCGAAGTCATGGTTGACCCGGTTAAGGTTGCCCGCGATTTATAAAGGCTTATCCATCTTCTGTTTGGTAATTAAATTATCTTATCTTAGTTCGAGCTTATCTTCGAATCATGATTCTAATTTATTAGAGATCCTCTAAATTTGAATCTCTGTTTGTTTGAAATCTGACCTTGAGTCAATCTTTGGAGATTTGTGTTTAATTCTATTTTGAATTTGTGCATACATCGAAATTATTATTTTTTGATAAGGATGGCCATATTTTATATATAAAAGCAAAATGTTTTCGATAAAGATTTTATATCTTTTAAAAAAATGAAAATTTGAATCTTTGAAAGGATTTGAAATTTTGAAAATTTATGAAAAATTTAAATTTATATAAAAATGATTTATAACTGAAATGTTTTTGAATTTGAATTTCGAGGAATTGAACTTTGGTGTTTTGAAATTGGTTTTAAGATTTTTAAAATATATATAATATTAATATGACTTAAAGATATTTTTCGAACAAGGAATGTTTCAAATGTATTCAAATGAATTCCAATGATTTCGAAGGGATTTCAAATAAGTTTCAAGAAAATAAAAGTCCAGAACCTACTTATGTCGCTGGAAAATGATTTCGGTGATGAATGCATGCATCATCGACCTTGATTTTCGAGTTTCTGAGTAGGGGAGAGGCTACTCTAGTAGCTTTGCTATGCGAATGAGTTTGGGAAACCAAATTTTAGATTTTAGATTTCAAAGTATGGTTTGATGTTCGAAAGATATATGTATATATATATTTATATTTTAAATGATATAAAGTAAGCCGGTGTTCAGTCCTCGAGATTCAGATTTGTTTTGGTATGTTAACGCAAAAAATGTATGCTAACACCCAGGTGTTAGTTGTGATTTAGCGAAAGCACCACCCGTTTGTACGGGAACTAGTAATAAGTAGAGAATAGTAGAAAATAGTAAAGAGACGACAATTTTTATAGTGGTTCGGCTCAAAGTCAAGCCTACGTCCACTTTATATCTTTTATTATGATCTGAGTACACTTTATTACAACTAACTTCAAGTACAACAAACTTCAAAGACTTGAGCTTCCAAAGTAGAATCGAATCGATGAAGAAGTCTGATCCATTCTGGAATTGATCTCTGAAGTTGTTATGATGTTGTAGGACTTGGAGAATGAGTTGCTTGAATTTCAAAGTGGCAGAGTCTCGGCTTTTCAGGAAAATTCCCCTCTCAAGTGTGGAGCAGGTGAGGTATTTATAGGAGAAGTTCTGGAGTTAAGTCGTGGGTCCTAGGTCATGAGCGACATAAGGAGTTGCGACATAAGGGTGTTCCTGAGGAAGCATAAGTCGTTAACGACTTAGTGGAGTCATTCTGGACGAGATACGGGCTGTACGCGACTTAGCATGTGAAGTATTGGTGTTACATCGGCTTGCTTGGGTCGTGAGCGACTTAATGAAAGAGACAGAATGCATGCGGTTTTTCTCTGCCTTAAAACGTTAGGTCGTTAGGTTGCTAGGTCGCTGCCCTTTTAACTCGTTAGGTCGTTGAGTCGTAGGAGTCTTTACGTCACTTAACTCGTTGATATGTTAGCTCGCTGGATGCTTTAGTTCGTTAAGTCCTAGGTCGTTAACCCTCTGAGTCGCACCATGCTTTAGCTCGTAAGGTCGCTTACTCCTTTAGGTAGCTAGTTCGCGCCTTTCTGTAAGTAGTTAAGTCGCCTATGCCTTTAGGTCGTTAGGTTGCAAGCCTTCTTCTAGGTCGCTGGGTCGCTAATAAAAGAGGTGTTATCACTTGCCCCTTGAAGTATACGCCTAGGTTATAGGTCGTGTGCTTCGATATCTCTTAACTCGCGCCATTCTGAGTTATTAGGTCATGAGTGACTTATGAGTGAGTTAGGTCGTTCATGCCGATTCGAATTCCACTGCCTCGGTATATAAGTAGCTTCTGTCATTCCTTCTTAACTTTATCTGCTCTAACATTCTCACTTGCCATTGTGAAATTTCCGTGCTCTCAAAGGCGAATTCAAATTAATCAGCCGTTGATCATCATCACCATCACATTACGTAAGTGAATTCGAGCAATATCCAACCACGTTCGCCACCAAATCGTGAATCCCCCATTTTTTGACCTTAATCCAATTTCATGTGCTGCGTTTTACCAAGAATCTCGTTACAATCGATTTCTGGTCATCTTTGGATGTGTCATCGTTGTAACATTCGAGAACACAGCAGCGTATTGGATCCATGATGGATCTGAGGTAATTCGAGTCGGTTTTGGGTGATTTGGCGGTGTGGAAAAATGATGGGTTCTATTGTGGAGATGATAATGGGTTATTGGATCATGAATTAATGGGTTAGCGAGTTTGAGAGTTAGGCAGTTGTTGGATGAAGAGGAGCTAGCTGGTTAAGGATAGTTAGGAATTACCCGGCTTAGGAGCTTCGTATGACTTAGGGCTTAGTAGTTTGGACATGAATCGCATGACCTATCGGCTCAACGACTTAACAACCAAATTCTGAGCGACATAAGAGACTGTTACCCAGATGACTTGCGGCTTAACTGTCTCGCGACTTAACTGTTTTGCGAATTAACTGTTTCACGACTTAACTTGCCAGAATATCACAAGAATTTCAAACAGAGCGACTTGTAGAAGCCCGACCAATGTTAGGTCGTTCGGGCATGATCTGGACGACTTAAAGAGTCCCAAGCTATGCTTAAGTCGTTCCTGCGACATAACGAATGAATAGAACTTGAACACTTGTAGAATTTGACAGAACTTGATTGAATTTCCAACTTGA
Source organism: Allium cepa (assembly GCA_030765085.1). Lineage (NCBI taxonomy): Eukaryota > Viridiplantae > Streptophyta > Magnoliopsida > Asparagales > Amaryllidaceae > Allium > Allium cepa. The sequence continues at coordinate 68,932,442 of CM060929.1, forward strand.
ACCGCCAAAATGAACTGCCTAAACTTGTCGCACTCTTTTCACAGATTATATTAACTTTTAAGCTTACAACCTGTTAAATACAACATTTGCAGAAAACTAGGGCAAATATACTGCCGCTGATTGCCCACATCGAATGAAAGATTAGTCGATAAAGAATAATCAACTTAAAGGAACCATTTGAGCGAAGTGCTATTAATTAAGAAGTTCAAGTGAAGTATTAAAGGAAAGCTAAATTAACCAACTAAAGTTGATCTGTTTGCATCAACACTGTACTTGGACTTAAATAACAATCCCTGAAACTTTATAATCGACAAATGCCAATTGGTTTAAGTGACAGTCATATTTTCTTGTCATTTTATTAGTTTTGCATAACACTTCACACATTTAGGAAACGTGCACCTTCATATTTGAATATCCTGTTCCTTGTGTAGAATGACTTCTCAACAAATGCAAGAAGAGATAGTAGAGTGGACTGAAGATGTCTTTCCAATAGCTGATTCTCTAGAGAATCCTCTGGAATGAGTTACAACTTCATTGAGTAATGGGCTTTTAGCCAACTATGTACTCAATTCGGCATCGCTAAAGCAGATGCTTTGCTTCCAAGGGTAAATGACACTGTTGATAGGCCACCTCCTCGCTTCGTTGCAGTCAACCGTCAAATGTGCCTGAACGGAGCTATTCCCCCATTCAATGATTTTCTTAGAATACTCCTCCTTCGATTGACTATCTCTCCATTTCAGCTGCACCCTAACGGCTACGCCATTTTGATGGGGTTGTGCGTACTATTCAGGAGGACGCTTAACCGCATCCCAAGCTTCGAGGAGATCTGTTACTTATGTTCATTCGGGCTGAACAAAGTCACCCTTCCATCACTATTGTAAGGAGCGCGAGAAATCGTAAACTAATTACAGACCTTCTCGAGAGTGCTCACGGGTTTTTAAATCAATTCTTCTTTGTTCGCTGCCCTCGGGATTCTACGGCATCTGGAGAGTAGGAAGTAAGACTACTTATATCTGTTTTCTTGATTTCTAAGCCTTTCAAAATTCAAGTCGTCAAGTGTTAACTTCATTCTTTACTTTTCTAGCACTTCCTCCTCCTTCAAAAGATTCTAGCCATAAACCAACTTTTGAAAGATTGAATGCTGTAGCTGCTGATGAGAGAAGTATTAAGTTCCTACTGAAGGTTGAGTTTTGCACCAATTCGAACTTTTGCACTCTTCTCGATCCATTAAGCCTCGTGATGCCCCTAGTTCTCAGCAGAAGTGTCGGATGCACCAGCCTCCGTAAAGGAATCCGCACCGAAGGAACCTATTGTGGAGGCTTCGTTGGTGAAATGCTCAAGTTTCGTTGATGATGCAGGATTATCTAGCAAATCTGAACTTCTCCCAGTTATTGAAGAAGAGGAACTTCCTCAACGTTCTAGGGAGGCCACTGGAGAAGCCGATGAAGGAACTGAAAAAGAAAGTTCCGTTACAAAAAGTGCAAAGCGTGCTGAAGAGGGCATGACCCATTCCGTTGGGCACGATGGTGATGATGTCTTTGGGGGACTGAGCGACGTTATGGTGACTTCCCAAGAGATTTTTAAAGATGACACCATCACCTCTAAACTTGCTTCTCCATCAATTAAAGCGACATCTGTATTGCGATCAACTCCATCGACCCAAGAGTTGACTCTTGCTGCAAAAGTTGATATCACTCCTAAGCTGAAGAGTGGTTTGTAGCTTTACACATGTAGTTCACACGCCACACACACTTAGGACTTTTGGCAATTATAGGCACTTAACTTCTTTATTCCGGAGATTTCTAAACTTTGTCTCTTCCTCAATTTCAGGTTCTCCCATGGGACACAACGGTTCGCATTATGATTACCCCAGGCGCTATCTTCCTGCCCCTAAGGAGACCAATGAAGAAAGAGCGGCTAGGAAAGCTCGCGAGAGGAAGGCTTATGAGGAGCGGTATGGAAGAAGAGATGACCAACATGACTCTCACCAAAGGGATGATGACCCCCATAAAAAAAGTCTTACGACGACAAGGGGAAGAATTATGAAGCTGAAGAGTCTAGCAAGCAGGCCAAACTTAGCGAAAAACCATTAGTTGAAATCTCTAAAGTGTCAGCTACTTCTATTTCTTTAGACATCCCTTCTAGCTCCCCTGCCCTCAAAAGAGCTGAGATTCAAACTATCATTAATAGGCCTCCCTATCAAGTTGAGAAGCCTCCGCCTGCACTCCAAAGCCGATTTCCAAATTGGTGTTTGAAAGGGGTACGCTTTGATCTGGACTTGGTTCCCATTGACAAGCAGGCTATGCTTAGAAATCTTGATGCTGTTAAGCTTGACATTGAAAGAATGTCCGGGTGGCAAAAGCTAGTCGATGAGCTTCAAAGAGTGAACCGTTTAAATCTCGAAGTTATGCTAACCATGGAAAGCGATAAATCTGAATGGCAAAATGTTCTTGAGCAGCATGATGCGGAGATGAAGAATATCACCGCATACAACGAGAAACTTGAAGTTGAAGTCAAGCAACTTAAAGATGATCTTACTACCTCTTCCACTTATTATACTCAAAAGGAAGAGGTGCTTCAAAAGCAAGTAAGAGATGCCCACGGTAGTCAAAGAGATGCTGAGGCTAGACTTGAGGAACAACAGAGAATCATGGAAAACTACCACAATGATGTTGCTCAGCTGCGGGAAAAGACTAGCTCCCAAGATTTGGAGATTGAAATGTTAAAAGCTCAGCTTTCTAAAGTTGAAAAGGAGCGTGACGAGGCCATCGTTGGAAAAACAGCAGCTGAACAATCTCATGAGGAGACTAAGGCCAACGTCAGCTCCACTTTACTCAAGTTTTACATTCACAGCGTCTTGGGTCGTGGCAGTCTTTCATTTCTGGGTCCAAAGTATGAGATTACCCTGGCCGACGTGTAGGAAGCGGCAATTGAAATGCTTAAAGGTGCCGACTACGTCGAGGAGGGTCTTGAGGATAATTTTTTGGATGATGAGGGTCAAGCCACCCTTGCTAGACGGAAAGAGTAACTTGCCAAAAAACGAGCCAAAGCAGCGGAAGGAGAGCATTTAGGGAAGGCATCTTTGACCGACCCGACTCGTCCTTCGGCTTTGGTTGACGTTGATATTATTGGCTCTAGTTCTCACTCTCCGCCTCCAGCCAAAGCCGAAACCGGAATTACAACTTCTCACACCGAGTCCCAGGAAGACATTGAAGCCCACGATTTTTAAATCGACGTGATAAAGCCAACTTCTCCAGGTAACTTCAACACTGACCTAGCTCAAGTGGACTACTTGTTTTCTTCACACGAGATTGATGAACTTCTTGATTATTACTTAAACCTCGACGTGCCACTATCTTCTCTCTTTGCGATAAATACTGATGTTTAATTCTTCTTGTTCTGTAGTAAAAACCACAAGTGTTGTACAATCTTCGCCTCTTCCAGTTGTTGCTCCTCCATCTCTTCAAGTTAATCCTTCTGCTTCTCAATCGGGGTCATAAGAAGAACAAATAGAAGCTCTTCAAGGTTTAGATAATCTAGCAGCTTCACAAGAGCAGAAAGCTTAAGAACTTGAGGAGGGTGAGAGGACCCCGGAGGAATTCACTACCGATGACACAAAGTTGATTGATCTTATGGCTCTGGGCAGCGAATCTTCTTCAAAGAATAGGGGAAAGCGTGGAGTTTCAAAGAAAAGGAAACAGATTTCTGCTGGTGAGGTGAAAGCAGAAGAGGACCCAATTGTGCCTCTTTCTCCTCTTTCCCCGACTCGTTCAAGCCGAATGAAGTTAACCATTACGTCGGGCAAGGGCTCCAAAGGTGGGGGGAAGAAGAAGTAATGGGTCCATCTTTATCCTTCTTATTTTGCTTTTTTTACGTTTTGCTTTTATTTAAAGACTTGTATTGACCGGAGATTGTGCGGGTATCGGCCCCCGCTTTTTTTAAAACCTGCACATGTATACAAATCTTTTATAGTATGGAATAAAATGATTCTTTTTACTTGTACAATCTTTTGACTGTATTTTTGAATGCATTTATTCCTTATTTTCACACAAGTTTCTTTATTTTCTTTGTGTGATATTGCAGTGAGCTCGTGGTATGTTGCTTGAGCGTTGCTTTTATTAATGTAGCTATATTATACTGCCCCCATACCACGACTTATTGCAATCTCTTTCATTTTGATAAGACTTAGGAGAACAATTCTTCTGTTTTGAGAAGACTTGTACTTTTACTTCGGAGAACAACTCTTCCATTTTGAGAAGGCTTGCACTCTTACTTCAGAGAATAATTCTTCCATTTTTAGGAAATATTACTCTACTCTAGTAGAGTGTGCCTTGTATTGGAGAAGTCTCCTCTCTTCTTTGAAAATGTTTCTACACTTCAACTTTTGGAGATTGTCACTTTTTTGAGAAGTGGATTCTCTTATGCGATGAAGCGGGCTTCCAAAGAAGGCTTTGATTTGGCACTTCAACTTCTTTTTTTTAGAGGAAGAATGTTCTCATTATGGAGAAATTAATCTTCCCTTGAGAGTTGAATCGTGTCTCCGAAGAGGGCTTTCTTTTTTACTTTTTTTTGTGTGCCTCCGAGGAGGGCTTTTTTGGCGCTTCAATTTGGTGAAGTGGGCCTCTGAAGAGGGCTTTCTTTTTTCCCTTTGCGCGGGGGTAGCGGGCCACCGAAGAGGGCTTTGGCACTTCAACTTGGTGAAGTGGGCCTCCGAAGAGGGCTTTGGCACTCCAACTTGGTGAAGTGGGCCTCCGAAGAGGGCTTTGGCACACCAACTTGGTGAAGTGGGCCTCCGAAGAGGGCTTTGGCACCTCAACTTGGTGAAGTAGGCCTCCGAAGAGGACTTTGGCACTTCAACTTGGTGAAGTGGGCCTCCGAAGAGGCCTTTCTTTTTTCCCTTTACATGGGGTAGCGGGCCTCCGAAGAGGGCTTTGGCACTTAAACTTGATGAAGTGGGCCTCCGAAGAGGGTTTTGTTCGCCGGAAAGGTTGAATCTAACAGTTAAGTGGGTCCACGGGGTAGATGCATGCTAACTAACTGGATGTTCTTTGGTACAGACGATCACAATTTGTTAGCAAGGGCCTGGTGCCTTCACTTTTGGAAGGTGCTGCTCTGATGGTTCCACCAACCTTTTTGGTTAAGACACCAGATTCCATTTTGGCTATTTCTTTGTTTTCTTGCCCATGCCTTTCCACCAACCTTCACGTTGGGAAGGTGCCCCTCCGGTGGAATCACCAACTATTTGTGAGAAGCACTTTTGATGTAGGAATTGAATGTGGAATTTTTGTGGCTTGACATTTGTAAGTTGAAAGGTTTGTAGGAATCGCTGAGCCTTGTGATGTGTTGAATAGGTAAGCTTTGCTTTGATAGCCATCAATATTAAATCGACATTTTAGCAATATATTTAAGATATTTGCATATCGAAATGAAACAGGCATTTTATAGTAGTAGACCACACAAGATTTTTAGTGGTTCGGCCAAGAACTGGGCCTACATCCACTTTATAGTTCTTATCATTCATTTGCACTGATTTTACAATGTCTTACAATACAAGAATCACACATCCATAATCATTTTACAAATCTTAGCGAAGCTTCTAGGTAAAATATGGACCAAGTGATTGCTATCCCAGTCTCTTGGAATTGGATCTCCTTCAACAGTTGTGAGTTTGAAAGTGTCATCAAGAAGTTTTTTGCCTATGACGTACGGCCCTTCCCGGTTTGGCCCAAACACTCCTGTTGTTGTCATGATTCTTTTCAAGACTAGATCCCTAATTTCAAAGCTGCGTTGGCTAACTTTGGAACTAAAGTGCCTGGCTATCCTTTGCTGATGGGCTGCAATTCTGAGCTTAGCCTCTTCCCTTCTTTCATCAAGGAAGTCAAGTGCTTCAAGTTTCAGCTTTTCATTTTTAGCTTGGTTGAAATGGATTCTCCTGTGTGAGGGGACCTCTATTTCCACCGGAATCATTACTTCTGATCCATATGCTAATGAGAATGGAGTGTGCCCAGTCGCAATTTTGGGGGTAGTTCTGTATGCCCATAGTGCTAGTGGCAGCTTATCGACCTAACCACCTTTTGCTTTTTCCAACTATTTTTTGATGGTTGACTTGATGATTTTGTTCACTGCTTCCACTTGCCCGTTTGCCTATGGATGAGCCACTATTGAGACTCTTTTGTGGATCTTGAATCGCTTGCAAAAGTCCTGGAATTCTTCGCTTTCGAATTGGTACCATTGTCTGTAATTATCTTCTGAGGCACACCATACCTGCAAATGATATTTTTAGTCACAAAATTTATCATCTTTTTAGAGGTAATAGTGCCAATGGTTCAGCTTCAGCCCATTTAGTGAAATAATCAACAGCAACAATAGCATATTTGATTTCGGACTTGGCAGTTGGCAAAGGTCCAATGAGATCTATCCCCCAAATGGCGAATGGCCATGGACTGACCATCTGTGTAAGCTCGGTGGAAGGTGCTCTTGAGGTTTTTGCAAATCTCTGACATCTCTCACACTTTTGGGAGTAGCTACCAGCATCTCCATTAATGTCTGGCCAAAAATACCCATAGCGGAGAATTTTCTTTGCTAGAGTTTGGCCACCTGAATGATCCCCACACTCTCCTCCGTGCACCTCAGCTAAAATTGTCTTAGCCTCGTCCTTGGTTACACATTGGAGTAATGGCATGGAGAATCCCCGTCTGTACAACTGGCCATCTTGAATTACATATCTCGGGGCTTTACCTAACAACATCTGGCGCTCTTTTGAGTTTTCTGGCAGGGAGCCATTTAGTAGATATCCTTTGATCCGAGTCATCAATGACTCCTGCTCTTGAGATACAGCCATGATCCAGTCGATATCCATCTCATCAATACTTGGAGCTGACCAGACTTCCACAGGGACTAATCCCAATAATTGAGCTTTGCCATAGCTTGAGTACTATGCGAGAGAATCTGCCTTCAAGTTCTCTTCTTGGGGTATATGGCTTATTGTATAATGATCAAAATCATCGAGAAGCTCGCAGGCCTTTGACAAGTAAGCAGGCAGATTTCCTCCCTTAGTTTGAAGCTCTTTCTTGACTTGGCATACAATAAGCTGAGAATCGCTGAAGATCTGCAACATTCTGACGTTTAGTTCTTTAGCAATCTTCAAGCCGGTAATAAGAGCTTCATATTCTACTTCATTGTTCGTTGAAGGAAATTCTAATCTCAATGCATAGCACAATGACCGCCCTTCGGGGGTTTCAAGCACAACCCCAGCTCTGGAACAATAGTCATTTCTTGCACCATCAACATAAAATTTCCATCGGATTATGGTGTCATCAGTCACCTCTTCCTCATTGTCACCATTATCTGTGTATTCTGCAATGAAATCTGCTAAAGCTTGTCCATTGATTGCTCTTCGGGGATGATAGGTGATATAGTATTGGCTGAGTTCAATATTCCATTTTAGAAGATGACCTGAAGTTTCAGTGCGAAATAGGACTTGCTTTAGGGGTTGATCAGTGAGGACTTTAATAGGATGAGCTTGGAAATATGGCCTCAACTTTGTGGACGCAATCAACAAACAATAGGCAAGCTTTTCCAGCTTTGAATAGTTCATCTCTGCCCCAGTGAACCTTTTGCTAATGTAATAAGCCGGGCGCTGAACATTTGCGCCTTCCCGTACAAATGCTGCACTGAGAGCATGAGATGAAACTGCCAAATATATGAAAAGACCTTCACCATTGTCGGGCTTAGAAATTACTGGAGGCGCTTCCATGTGACGAATCAATTCATCAAAATCTTTCTGGCATTCAGGAGTTCATTCAATGTTTTTCTTTCCTTTCTTCAGAGCGTCAAAGAAGGGAATGCATTTATCAGTAGCCATGGAAATAAACCGACTCAAAGTAGCGACTTTCCCGTTGAGGCTCTGCAATTCCTTCTTTGTTATAGGGGCTTTGACTTCTCTTAAGGCAGTGATCTTAGCAGGACTAGCTTCGATGCCCCTAGCACTCACAATGAAACACAAGAATTTTTCGGACTCCACCCTGAACGAACATTTCAGAGCGTTTAGCTTCATTCAATACTTTCGAAGGATCGCAAATATTTCGGCCAAATGATCCATATGATCAACTGCCTTCTTCGATTTCACCAACATATCATCAACATATACTTTCATAGTCTTGCCAATCTAGGGCTTGAACATGACATTAACAAGTCGTTGATAAGTTTCCCCCACGTTCTTTAGTCCGAAGGGCATGACTTTAAAGCAGCAAAGACCAACATCAGTGATGAAGCTCGTGTCCTCCTGATCTGGCTCATGCATCATGATTTGATTATATCCTGAGTAAGCTTCCATAAAAGACAATAATTCATGCCCGGCTGTTCCATCCATCAAATGATCGATTCTGGGTAACGGGAAACAATCCTTGGGACATGCTTTGTTTAAGTCTGAAAATTCGATGCATACTCTCCACTTTCCATTTTCCTTTTTAACCAACACCGGATTAGAAACCCAATTTGGATAAGTGGAGAAGCCATTTTCCATGAGGCGGTCTACCTCTTCTTTTAATGCTGCCGACCTTTCAGGACCCTGGGTTCTTCTTTTCTGCTTTATGGGTGTGAATTTTGGATCAATATTCAAAGCATGCGCTACGATTTCTGGAGATATTCCACACATGTCGGCATGACTCCAAGCGAATACTTCCAGGAATGATATCAACATATTCTGAACCGTCACACCGAGTTGTGAACCGACATTCAACACCTTGTTTGGATCATTCGGGTCAACAGGTATTGGCACCATCACTTCCACCGGCGCCACTGTACTCTCCCCTGCACTGGTTTTTCTGGGATCGATCTCTTTTCGTGCTCCACTATGCTCACCAGTACAGGGTCCACCCTATAATTGCTACAAGGTGAGTTCTTTGATGCGGAGCGTAGCTGCCGCACCCTTACCCATTTCTCTCTTTTTCGCCTCCCGTAACTCTGTGAGATAGCATTCTCGCCTAGCATTTTGGTCCCCCTTCACAACACCAACGCCATTATCAATGGGGAACTTCATAGTCATGCACCATGAGGCAAGAATGCCCTTGAATGCAGCGAGAGTTGGTCGACCCAAGAAGGCATTGTAAGCAGAGAATTCATCAAAAATTACAAAGGTTTTCTTTCGGACCACCTTCTTTTCCCGTTCTCCAAGTTCTACAAATAGGTCAATAGTCCCAACAGGCTGTTTTGGTTCTCCAGTGAACCCAACAATTTTCTGTGAAGAAGCTTGAACATCAGCCATGGGAATTTTCATCTGATCAAATGCCTTTTTGAAGAGGACATTGCAAGAGGCGCCGTAGTCAACAAGAACCCTTCTTACAATGGCTGGTCCGATGTCTGCAGATATCACCAAAGGATCGATGGTGGGAGCCTTCACACCAACAAAGTCTCTAGACCGGAATATGATGTCATCATTAAAAGTTCTTTGCTGTTTTAGAGGTGCAGCATCTTCCAAGACAAAAACACTCTCTTCAGCCGGGGCATATTTCAAAGCATGAGCGTATCTCTCCATCTCACCCCAACTTCTGCCTGCTGGGTGAGGACCCTCTGTGATGACATTAATGATAGGCCTTTCAGATTCATGCGGTGCAGTCCTCTCACCTAAGTTGGGTCGATGAGCAGGAACTTGTTGTCCCTGGATAGATGAAGTTGGGTCGTTTCTGTTTCTCTTCACATATTGTTGATGTTTATTCTGTCTCAACAGCTCCTCAATCAAACTCTTTAAATGGCAACATTCATTAGTGTCATGGCCAGGTTGATTGTGGAATCGACAGAATCTTCCATTTTGCGCAACATTTTTCCCAAGCCTCAACTAGGTGGTTTGGGCATTCAACGGTATCCTTGGTTGCAAAGAAGATATTTTCTGGAGTATCAGTTAAGGGAGTGAAATCTGAAGGTCTAAAGTGGCGAGTTTTCTTCGCATTTCCCTGCTTCTTCCCACCGTCATTCTCCCACTTCTGTGCACCAGATTCATTTTTGTTTGAAACAACATTGTTATTCCCAACCTCAGTCACGACTGCTTTTGCTGGCACAGGAAGGATTTCTAAGTGCACAAATTCATCAGCTTTCTTGTAGAACTTCACAGGTGAATTTGGTTTCTTCATCTTTAGCCATTTTCCGAATTCACTTGATTTGTCAATAACTCGCATTAAGTAAGTCAGAATCATTCGAGGCTCCGCATTATCAACTTCGGCCAAAGCTATATTGAGGGGGTTTAAGAAAGATTTGAGAGGCTCTCCAGGGCTTTGTTCGAGGTTAGATGGTGACATTATATCCTTGGCCTTTGAAGCATATAACCTGAACTGATATTTGAAATTTCGAGTTAGGTCGAAGAACCGATCCACAGATCGAACTGGCAGCTTCGTGAGCCAAAGCAAGGTCAATCCTTCCAAATACACCGAAAAGTATCTACACTTGATCTCATTTGATGCTCTGCCACCTGTCATATGCCAGTCATACTTGTACAAGAACTGGTTAGGGTCGCTTTTCCCCCGATAAGCTGGAATAGTGGAAGGAACAAACTTCTTTGGAAATTCAGCTTTTAGAATTCTTTCCATAAAAGGAGCCTTTCTTAGAGAAAACTCCCAGTCACTTTCGTCTTCTTCCCTTTGCATACTTTCAATCATAATTTGTCGAATCATTCACGAGAGGTACTCCTCATCGTTTAGAGGCCCCGAGGGACAAACGTCGGCTATTTTTTCAGAAGTTTTCCTGGACAAACGTTCGCGAAGAGTTGGCTGCAGCCTTGAACCTCCAGCTTGGGGAGGTGCCTCTTCCATGGTGCTAGCTGCCTTTGAGGAATATTTCTCCCATGGAAATTATGATCGTCTTCGGCAAAGGTTTCTTCATTGTTTTTGGTTGACGGTTAACTCCTAGCAAAGCATTTAACCTGTCAAACATCAAAGTGTTTTGGGCTTCCATTTGCTGATACAACCTAGACACTACAGCATCTAACTCCGTCCTTGTGACTCCAACACTAGGAGCCGCTTCATTTGACGTGGAAGAAGTGGCGGTGTTGTCACAAGTATCTCCAGATCTAGCAGATCTATGTTTTCTTCCAGGAGCCATAATTTCAGATAGACTTCTAGTTCATAGGGAGAGTCGCTCAACAAATCTTTGCGAAGCAATGATGAAAGCACTACTGAGTTTGGTTCTTGGTGAAAGAACCAAAAATGATAACGCAAAAAATGTACGCTAACACCTCGGTGTAAGTTGTGATTTAGCGAAAGCACCACCCATTGGTACGGGGACTAGAAATAAGCAAAGAATAGCAGAAAATGGTAAAGAGATGACAATTTTTGTAGTGGTTCGGCTCAAAGTCAAGCCTACGTCCACTTTATATCTTTTACTATGATCTTTAAGCACACTTTGTTACAACTAAACTTCAAGTACAAGAAAATTCAAAGACTTGAGCTTCCAAAGTAGAATTGAATCGATGAAGAAGTCTGATCCATTCTGGAATTGATCTCTAAAGTTGTTATGATGTTGTAGGACTTAGAGAATGAGTTGCTTGAATTTCAAAGTGGCAAAGTCTCGGCTTTTCAGGAAAATTCCCTTCTCAAGTGTGAAGCAGGTGAGGTATTTATAGGACAAGTTCTGGAGTTAAGTCGTGGGTCGTAGGTCGTGAGCGGCATAAGGAGTTGTGACATAAGGGTGTTCCTGAGGTAGCATAAGTCGTTAACGACTTAGTGAAGTCATTCTGGACGAGATATGGGCTGTAAGCGACTTAGCATGTGAAGTATAGGAGTTACATCGGCTTGCTTAGGTCGTGAGCGACTTAATGAAAGAGACAGAATGCATGCAGTTTTTCTCTGCCTTAAAACATTAGGTTGCTAGGTCGCTGCCCTTTTAACTCGTTAGGTCGTTGAGTCGTAGGAGTCTTTACGTCGCTTAACTCATTGATATGTTAGCTCGCTGGATGCTTTAGCTCGTTAAATCCCTAGGTCGTTAACCCTCTGAGTCGCACCATGCTTTAGGTCGTAAGGTCGCTTACTCCTTTAGGTAGCTAGGTCGCGCCTTTCTGTAAGTAATTAAGTCGCCTATGCCTTTAGATCGTTAGGTCGCATGCCTTCTTCTAGGTCGCTGGGTCGCTAATAAGAGAGGTCTTAACATGGTATAACCCTATCTTTTGGAATTGGTTTACTGATTTGTTGGTGATTTCCAACTTTTAAATTGAAAATATGATTTCTTCGACTATTTTGAAGATTCGAGCACTTCCAAATCAAGGCTATCTTTTCAAAGCTAAGAAATTTTGAAAGGTATAGGATATTTGATAAAGAATAAAAGTTTAGTTTTGTATGATTAAAGTATAAAGTAATATGATTTATATAAGTATGAAACTGTTTTTGAGTAAAATAAATAAGACTATGTTAAATTATACTGGTATGAAATATAGATTTGAAATATTTTGAATAAAGTATATATATATATATATATATATATAATAATAATCTTTCCAATGGTAAATTGGATTTTTCATATGGAAATAAATAACTTGAAAGTTTTAAAAAGGGATGGCTTTAAGCATAGTAACCATTTTAGATATTTTGATGATAGAAATGGTTTGGAAATGATTTAATCTTTATCTTGATAAAGAATGTGAATTTGAAATGATAATTGATTTTCATAAATGAATATTTGAAGTTTATATTTGTATGAAAGGATATTTGGTTTACTTGTAATTTGAGTTTAATTAAAAATGATGGATTTATGAAATGAATATTTCAAAACTAAGTAATAATGAAGTAAAATTTGAGATATACGAAATTATAAAATTTAGTTTTGGAATATGGTATATTTAAGCTTTGAAATATATTAAAGATTGAATAGTTTATTTTATGGATCAAATCTTATTTTGAAATTCGATAATATTTGAAATGGCTTTGTTGGAAAACTAAATTGAATTGAAACTGATGGTTTGAATTGAATTAAAATTGGAAATTTTAGATTTGGGTTTAATTGAATAAATTTGTGAAATGTAAAGAGTTAAAGGAATGTTTTATGATTTCAAATGTATGATTCGAAAGGTTATGATTTTTCAAAGTGTAATGATTTCAAATATTTTGGTTTCGAAAGATTTATAACTTTAAAAGTATTATGATTTCTGAAAGTGAATATATGTTTGAAACGGAAATGAATTTGTTTGACATAAATTTTGTTGATTTGGAAATTTGGATTATTTTCTAAATCAATTGTTTTAAGAAACTTTGAAACTGAATATATGTAATTTGGAAGAAATGATTTGGTGAAATCATATATGATTTTTAAACTGAAATGTCACTGAAACGAATTAAAATTGAGAACCTTGATTTACTAAATACTTTGATTTGGGAGTTACCGAATTTACATAAAATTAATTTTTATAAGCATGAAGTGATTTGAAAACTATAGATTTGTGAAGGTACTCAACTTGTAAATTGAAATCTTATATAATCGAAGTCTATATAAGTGTGATTTGATATACTATTGATTTTGGAAAGTATTCGATTTGAAATGAAATCTTATATATAATGGACTTTATATAAGTATGATATTTGAAAGTGATTTTGAAAGGTACTATATGATACATATTTTCGAAGTAAAGATATGGAAAGTGCCTTCTACTTGATATCCGCTTTGTGGCCACATTATGGATTCATTCTATCGATATTATTCTCTCTCTGATTTGCATTTTTCGGATATCATACACGAGTGTCCATCGAATTCCATGGCGATATCCATGGTCTTACGAGCGCGACTGCATAGCGCAACTGCTTGGATGAGACAGCCTAGGGGTACGGATTGTTTCCTGGGGGATCCAGGCGTAACCATTGTGTATCTTGCACTCTACCAGGCATCATGGCGTAACTCGTAGGGCTGAGAAAGCTTACGGATATGGATTGTTTCCTGGGGGATCCAGGCATAACCATTATGTATCTGCGATCCATGGTTAGACAACTGTTTTGGTTTGGTTGACTTGTTTGGATTGTACTTTCCATATCTGTTTCTTTAAAAGGGTTTTCCAGAATTTTCACTGGGTGTTGAAATAAGTCTACTAAGTACCTGGAGAATTCTAGCTTTGCGCCTGATCAACGCATGACCAGAGTCTGCAGGAACGAAAGTAAACTTGTTAAGACATCAAGTTATAAAAGTATTTTGGTAAAGTATTATATAAAGGATATTAATCTCATGATTTAAATTGTTTTATATATTGTTTACTTGGAACTATCAAATTTGAATCAAATGACTATTTATCATATTATAAAATGTTTAAAATGTTGTAAATATAAAATTTTAAATTGAAATGTATATGTCTTTAAAATAATGGTCCATCCTTGTGTTCCCACATATTTTTCCTCCTACCTGTTCCTACCTTCTTCTTCTTTGAGAGTTCTTTCTGCATTATGGAAAGAGTTGGTTCTTGGCTTATCCGTTTAGATTTTCCCGAGAAGCTTTCTGTAGTGCATGATGTATTCCGTGTCTCACATCTTTGCACGTATCTTCATGACCTATCTCATTTTGTCCAACCTTCTTCTCTTGATGGTTTGGATATTGAGCTTAATCTGACTGTCGAGAGTAAGCCACTTCGTATTGTCTGCAGAGGTACGAAGCAGCTAAGAAGGAATTTGTTAGTCTGATCAAAGTAGTGTAAAGTACCTATGACCATGATGTACTTGGGAGATGGAGGAGAGCATTCATGCTTCGAATCCGGAATTGTTTATTCCACGTACTATTTTTTTGTCTATATTGTTTTTCCTTATTTCCTTGTTCGTTCTTTTCGAGGACGAAAAGATTTGAGTGGGGGAGAGTGTAATAACCCAGTATTTTATGATTATTTTAATTGTTTATTTTAATTATTTAAATTGAAACTCCTAATTTAAAAAATTTATTATATTTATTAAAATGAATAAATTTTGTTATTTTAAATATAAATTTTAATTTTGTTTGAATGATAATTTCAAACCTGAATAAATTTTATATTTTCCAAAAATGTGGATTTTGGTCAATCTGGTCAAACTTTGACTTTTAAATTTTAAATTTAATTTTTTGAATTCTTAAATTTTATCTTTTATTCCAAAAATAGATTTAATGTCATGAATACTGCTTTTCATTTCGTTGAAATTGGATTTAAATTGTGAAAGCTATGCCCTTTACAATATTGTGTGTATATTGAGTTATCTAACAATATTCTTCAGTTTAAATTATATAAATAATATTTTTATTTGTCATGTCTTATCTTAATTTGTATTATATGTTATTTTACATATATTTTTGTCTTTTAAATATTTTTAAAGTGATGATAAGATTTTTCAAAAGCTTATTGAATTTGTTTTCTATTTTTAAAGGCTAGTTTCTATTTTTCGGCAATTTTCTTCAATTAAATTATATTTAATTAAAATTTATTTATTCATTTTTGTGAATGCATTTTTAATTTATGTTCTTATCTTTATTTATAAATATTTTTCATGTACATATAAATTTTTCAATGTTTGTTCCATTTAATTTCAAATTTTCTAGACAAGTTTTCGTTTTATGTGCTATTTTCTTATTTTAATCATATCTAATTAATATTTAATTATTAATATTTTGTTTATCTATTATATTTTCGAATTTTAACTGAAATTATAAGTATTTTCAGTTATTTAAATGTATATAAATATATATGAGAAATTTGAAAAGGTTTGTGGCGTTTTATTTTCCTAATGCCTTCTATATTCCACCTTTTCAAATTCTAACTTAACTTTTCATTCAATAGGCTGCCTTAACCTCTTCTATTCAGCCGACCATCACTTTTCATTTCACGTAAAACATTTTTCTTCTCTCGTGGGAAAAAATTTCGGCCTCTCCTTGTTCGAAAACTTTGGTAAATGTTTTTTTTCTATTTCACCTTTTCATTGTTTTATATTGATTTGCACTTGTTTCTTCCTCCTTTATTCTCGGCCCCTTGCTCCTCCTTCACCTTGTGTTAACACTAAAATTGAATGCTAACACCCGGTGTAAGTAGTAAAAATGTGAAAGCAACACTCGTTGGTACGGGAACTAGAGATAAGCAGAAGATAACATAAAATCAAGTAAAGAGACAACAATTTTTATAGTGGTTCGGCTTAATGTCAAGCCTACGTCCACTTTAATCCTCTTTTATTGCTGATTCGATTACAACTTTTACAATGATCTTTGATTACAATACAACTAAGACAAGTTGCTAGAACTTCAATGTAGAAGAGCTCTTCGAATTCATGTTGAATGTGCTAGATCTCTTCCTAAAGTTCGTTGAAGCATCTTCGGTGTTTGAAGTGTCAGATGAGTCGAGAAAACAACAGAGTATAGGCTTTCCCAAAATGAGCCAAGAGTCCTCTCTTTGATGAAGTAGGAAAGGTATTTATAGAGAATTTCTGGAGTTAGGTCGTAAGTCGTAGGCGACCTAGGGGTTCGGTCGTAGGTCGTGAGCGACCTAAGGGATACAGGTTAAGGCTTGCGCTTGATCAACTCCTTTGGTTGGTAGGTCGTAGCGACCTATGAGAGTAGAGAACGACTTATATGGAGCGACTTAGTAGAGGCTGCGACTTATGGTTGAGAGCGACCAATATGCAAGCGGCTTTATTCTATTCTAACTCGTTAGGTCACTGCCCCCTTTTTGGTCGTTAGGTCGCTCCCCCTTTTAGGTCGTTTGGTCGCTCCCCCTTTTAGGTCGTTAGGTCACAGCTTTCCATTGAGTCATCAGGTCATTAACTCGTTGAGTAGCTTAGGTCATTAGCTCGTTACAAGTTTAGGTCGCTAGGTCGCTTGAACTTTAGGTCGCTAAGTCGCTAGCTGTTACCATGTTAACTCGCTGGAGGCTTTGGATCATTAAGTCGTTAAACTTCTTAACCCACTTGGTCATTTAAGTTGCTAATCCATGTAGCACATTAGGTCGTTGAGTCGTGAAAAAGTGGAGTTAACACTTGCCCCTCGAAGCATATGCCTAGGTTATAGGTCGTATGCTTCGATCTAACTCCGCTAAGTCGTGAGCGACCTAAATAGATCATTAACTCTTGTGCCGATGCATCCTTTCCTCTTTCCCCTATATAAGCCGTTAGCTCGCTTCATCCTCCTCACTTTATCACGTATACTTTGCCGCCATTGCTACACCAGAGCTCAGAGACTAACACTAAATTTCTCCTTTTTCATCTCCAATCGTTAATTCCAACAGTGAATTTAGATAATTACGAAAATTTATTCGTCGCGTTTGCCACCGATTCTCCCATAATCATCTCCATACACTTTTTGTTGTCATGTCGCAAAATTACATTTGGATTTTCCCTTCGATCTTTTTCGAATCACTAGCGATTGCCTTGAAGATGGATTGGCCTAAGATTTTACAGAGCTGCTTAGCGAGTGCCTTGAATTTGAGGAGTTTAATGATGGTTTCTGGAAATTTAGAGGAGATGATGAGGTTTTAGGTGTTTGGAGGAGGCGAAGATGCACTTGGTTAACGGGTTATTGGATTTTAGGTTATGTCATGGTGTTTTTGGTGAGGCAAGGGAGATGGACACGTGGCAACATGTGAGTGGAGAGTAGGACTTAGGATTTCTTGATGGAAGGAAGCTCGGTATTTCCGAACTACTCTTGGAGCGACCTAAGGCACGAAGCGAGTTAACCATGTAGAGTGCCTTACCGCACTGAACGTCCTATGGACTTTGCGACTTAGGGAAATCTAAACAACCCATCTTAACGACCTATGAACTTTACGACCAAAGATGTACGGCATGTTGCTTCGGATGAGTTAACCCTTTTAATGACCTACCTTTAGGTCGCATTATGATTTGGGCGAGCTAACACTTAAGCAAATTTGCCTTGTGGTGACTTAATTTTGCCAGAACAGCATATGAATTCTAACAGAATGACTTAAAGAAAGCCCGACCTATGTTAAGTCGCTCGAGCACAATCTGGACGACCTAAAGAACCCCGAGTTAACTTATGTCGTTCCTGCGACCTAAGAAGTGAACAGAACTTAAACACTTGTAAAATTTGACAGAACTTGATTGAATTTCCAACTTGAATAGCTGGAATGAACTGCTTGAAATTGTTGCACTTTCTCATAGATTATATTAACTTCTGAAGCTAACAACTGTTAAATACAACATTTGCAGAAAACTAGGGCGAATATACTGCCACTGGCCGCCCACATCGAATGACAGATTAGTCGATAAAGAATAATCAACTTAAAGAAATTATACGAATGAAGTGTTATGAATCAACAAATTCAAGTGAAGTATTAAAGCAAAGAAAAATTAATCAACTAAAGCTGATCTGTTTGCATTAACACTGCACTTGTACTTGGACCTAAAATAACAAGCCTTGAAACATTATAATCGACAAATGCCTATTAGTTTAATTCTAGTTATATTTGCTTGTCATTTTATTAGTTTTGCAAACCACTCCACACATTTAGGAAACATGCACCTTCATATTTGAATATCCAGTTCCTTGTGTAGAATGACTTCTCAACAAGAAGAGATAGTAGGACAAGCTAAAGAAGTCTTCCCAATAGCTAACCCCTTGGATAGTCCCCCGGAAAGAACTCCAACTACTCCGAATCAATGGGTGTTCAATCAATTATGTATTCAGTTCGGTATTGCTGAGGCAGATGCTTTGCTTCCTGGGGTAAACGATACCGCTGACAGGCCACCTCTTGGTTTCATCGCAGTTAATCGTCAGATATGCTTGAGTGGAGGGATTCCTCCCACTAACGATTTTCTTCGACAGCTCCTTCTCCGATTAACTATCTCTCCCTTCCAGTTGCACCCCAATGGCTACGCCATCTTGATGGTACTGTGTGTACTGTTCAGGAGGACACTCCACCGTCTTCCAAGCTTTGAAGAAATTTGTTACTTATGCACATTTGTAAAGAACAAAGATCATCCTTCTATAATACATATGAGAAGCGCAAGGAACCGTAACTGATCATTGATCTTCCTGAAAGTGCTCACGGGTTTTTGAACCAATTTTTCTTCGTCCGTTGTCCCCCCAGGGTTTTACGGCATCTGGAGGGTAGGAAGTAAGCTTGCCTATTTCCCTTCTTTCCATTTTTGAGCTTTTCAAAATCCAAGTTGTTATGTGCTAACTTCATTCTTTACTTTTACAACACTTCCTCCTCTTTCTAAAGATTCCAGCCACAAGTCAACTTTTGAAAGACTAAGTGTCGTGTCCGTTGAGGAGAGAAGCATTAAGTTCTTACTGAAGGAAGAATTTTTGCATCAATTCGGACTTCTGCACTCCTCTCGATTCACTCAGCTTCATCCTGCCCCCGGTTCTCAAGCAGAGACATCAGATGCCCCGGTTTCCGCAAAGGAACTTACACTAAAGGAACCTGTTGCAGAGGCATCATTGGTGAAATGTTCTACTCCTGTTGACGGTGCGGGGTCATCTGGAAAGATTACACTTCCCCCGGATATCGAAGAAGAGGAATTTCCTCAACACTTCGGGAAGGCTGCTGATGAGGGAGCTGAGAAAGAGAGTTCTGCTAGGCATGATGGCGATGACATCTTCGGAGGGCTGAGCGACCTAGCAGTGACTTCACATGAGCTCTTCAAAGATGATACCTCTGCTTCTAAACTTGCTTCTCTAGCAGTTGAAGTGACATCATTTTTGCAAACAACTCCATCAACTCAAGAGATAACTCTTAAGCCGAAGAGTGGTTTGTAGCTTGACGCGCGTAGTTCACACGTCACACACACTTAGGATTTTGGCAACTTTGTGCACTTAGCTTCTTTACTTTGAAGATTCTTAAGTTTTGTCTCTTCTTCACTTTCAGATTATCCAATGGGACGTAGCAGGTCATACTATGATGACTTTCAGCGTTATGGAAGACGCGACTCTTATGATCCTAGGCGGTATCTTCCTACCTCTAGGGAGACCGACGAAGAAAGGGCTGTAAGAAAAGCTCGCGAGAGGCGGGCTTATGAGGAGCGCTATGGGAGAAGGGATGAAGGACAAGATTCTTCCCAGAGAGATGATGATTCCTACAAAAGAAAATCTCATGATGACAAAGAGAAAGGTCATATCGCTGAAGATCCAAGCAAGCGGGCCAAACTTAGCGAAAGATCGGCGTCTGCAGTTTCCGAAGAACCAGCTGCACCCATCTCTTTGGAAATCCTCTCCAGCTCTCCTACCCTTCAAAGAGCTGATATTCGGACGATCATCAACAGTCCTCCGTATCAAATTGAGAATGCCCCGCCTGCACTCCAAAGCCGGTTTCCACACTGGTGTTTAAAAGGAGTATGCTTTGACTTGGACTTGATTCCCATTGACAAGCAGGCCATGCTAAGGAATCTCGACGCTGTTAAACTTAACATTGAGAGAATGTCTGGATGGCAAAAGTTAGGTTATGAGCTTCAACGGGTGAATCGCTTAAATCTCGAGGCTATGTTAAACATGGAGAGCGATAAGTCCGAGTGGCAGAAAGCTCTCGACCAGCATGATGCAGAGATGAAGAACATCACTGCTTACAATGAGAAGCTTGAAGCGGAAATTGAAAAACTCAAAGAAGAGCTTGCCACTTCTTCCACTTCCTATACTCAAATGGAAGAAGTGCTTCTCTTTGCTTGGAGGCGCTGGCTATACTGAGGCAGATCTTGAGGCGCACTATCTGGATGATGAGGCAGCGCCGCCCTTGCCAGGGGAAGGAGCAACTTGCTAAAGAGCGAGCCGGAACGGCGGAAGGAGAACATTTAGGGAAGGCACATTTGATCGACCCGACTCTTCCTTCGGTTTCGGCCGACGTTGATATCATTGGCTCCAGTTCCCATTCTTCGCCTCCTGCCAAAGCTGACATTGAAAATGTAACTGCTCATACTGGAGATGAGGCTCAAGAAAGTGCTGAAGCACAAGGCTTTTAAGTTAACATGATAAAGCCAACTTCTCCAGGTAATTTCAACGTTGATTTAGCTCAAGTGGACTACTCGTTCGCTTCACATGAGCTTGATGAACTTTTTGATTATTACTTAAGCCTTTACGCGCCACTATCTCCTCTCTTTGCGAGGAATACTGATTTTAACTTCTCTTCTTCTGTAGTGAAAACACCAAGTGCTGCACAGACTTCTCCTCTTCCAGCTGTTCCACCTCCACCTCTTCAAATTACGCCTCCTTCTACTTCTCTACCGGGGTCGCAAGAAGAATTAATAGAAGCTCTTCAAGGCTTGGATGACCCGGCCTCTTCTCAAGAGCAGAAGGCTGAGGAACTTGAAGAAAGTGAAAGGACTCCAGAGAAATTTCATGATGACACAAAGCTGTCTGTACTTAAAACTCCAGACAGCGAGTCTTCTTCAAGGAAGAAGGGGAAGCGTGTAACTTCGAAGAAGAAAAGGAAAAGCACTTCTGCTAGTGAAGAGAAGGCGGAAGTAGACCCAGCTGTACCTCTATCTCCTTCTTCCCCGACTCGTTCAAGCCGGCTCCCAAAGTAAACTATTAGGCCAGGCAAGGGCACTAAAGGTGGCGGGAAGAAGAAATAATGAGTCTTTCATTACCCTTCTTGTTTTGCTTTTTATTTGTATATAAAGGCTTGTATTGACCGGAATTTGTGCGGGTACGAGTCCCCGCTCTTTTGAAACCTGCACATGTATAATTTTTTTATAATATGGAATAAAATGATTCTTTTTACTTGTACAATCTTTTGACTATATTTGTGAATGCATTTATTCCTTATTCTCGCACAAGTTTCTTCATTTTCTTTGTGTGATATTGCAATAAGTTTGTGGTATGTTGCTTGAGCGTTGCTTTTATTGATGTAGCTATATTGTATTGTATTACCCCTATACCACAGCTTATTGCAATTTCTTTCATTTGGTAAACTTCGGAGAACAATTTTTCTGTTTCGAGAAGACTTGTACTCTTAAGTTAGAGAACAACTCTTCCATTTTGAGAAGGCTTGCACTCTTTCTTTAGAGAATAATCTTTCCATTTTGAGGAAATGTTACTCTGCTTTAGTAGAGTGTGCCTTGTATTGGAGAAGTCTTCTCTCTCTTTTGTTTGAAAAATTTTTTACACTTCACTTTCGAAGATAGTCACTTTTATTTTTTGACTAGTGGATTCTCCTACGCGGTGAAGCGAGTTTCCAAAAAAGGCTTTTATTTGGCACTCCAACTTCTGGGGAAGAATATTTTCAAGATGGGGAAATTGATCTTCCCTTGAAAGTTGCAGTGTGCCTCCGAAGAGGGTTTTTTTCGGGTTTTTTGGCTTGAAAGTGCTTTCTCAGTGTTAAATGGATCCACGGGGAGGACGGAAGTTACTTAGTTGGATGTCCGTTTACACAAACGATCGCAGCCAGTTAACAAGGGCCCTGTGCCTTCTATTTTAGGAAGGTTCCCCTCCGGTGGTTCCATCAACCTTGTTGATTGAGAAAAGCATCTCTTCTTCGGACGTGCCTCCGAAGAGGTCTTGTGCGTCCGAAGAGGTCTTTTGGTGCTTCGGGAGAGGTCTTCTACCTCCGAAGAGGGCAGGTGTGCCTTTGGTGAAGGCTAGTTCCTCTTAAGAGGGCTTGTGGTGCCTCGGGAGAGGTCTTCTGCCTCCGAAGAGGGCAGGTGTGCCTTTGGTGAAGGCTCGTGCCTCCGAAGAGGTCTTTATTTGATTTCTTGGAAGTTACTTTCTCACGGTTAAACGGATTCAAGGGGCGGACGCAAGTTACTTAATTGGATGTTCGTTTACACAAACGATCGCAACTAGTTAACAAGGGCCCTGTGCCTTCCACTTGGGAAGGTGCCCCTCCGGTGATTCCACCAACCTTATTGGTTGAGAAGAAAACTTTCTTTTTTGGCGTGCCTCGTTAGAGGGCTTTATCCTCCAAAGAGTTGTGCCTCCGAAGAGGGCTTGTGCCTCCGAAGAGGGCTTTGGGTGGTTGGCTCGCCATGAAGGTTGCGTCTCACGGTTAACTGGATCCACGGTGTAGACGCAAGCTATCTTACCGGATGTTCATTTGCACTAACGATCGCAATCAGCTAGCAAGGGCCTGGTGCCTTCGCTTTGGGAAGGTGCCCCTCCGGTGGTTCCACCAACCTTTTTGCCGAGAGGCAAGACTCCTTTTTGTTTGTTTTCTATCTACTTTCCCTTGTCTGTTTGTCATTTGCTCATCAACGATTCCATGTTATCATCTCCAAGCACATGTTCCTTTCTTTTGCAAGTAGTTTGTTTTATCCCAAGAAGTGTACTTCATTGTTAAGCGAGTCCACAAAGAAGACGCAAGCTATCTTACTGGATGTCCGTTTGCACAAACGATCGCAATCAGTTAGCAAAGGCCTGGAACCTTCACGTTAGGGAGGTGCCCCTCCGGCGGAATCACTAACTGTTTGCATGATGCACTTCTTACTTGGGATTTGAATCAGGAATTTTTGTGGCTTGACATTTGTTTATTGAGTGATTTTAGGGATCGCTTGGCCTTGTGATAGGTAAGCTTTGTTTTAATGGTCTGCAATATTAAGTCGACATTTTAGCAATACATTTAAGGTATTTACACATCGAAATAGAACAGGCATTTTATAGTAATAAAAAACACAAAATTTATAGTGGTTCGGCCAAGAACTGGGCCTACATCCACTGTATAGTTCTTTTTATTTATTTGCACTGATTTTACAATGGCTTACAATACAGGAATCATACATCCGTAATAATATTACAAATTTAAGAAAAGCTTTTAAGTAAAATATGGATGCAAGTGATTGCTGTTCCAAGCTCTTGGAATTGGATCTCCTTCGACAGTTGTCAGTTTGAAAGTGCCATCAAGAAGTTTTTTGCCTATGACATACGGCCCTTCCCAGTTTGGCGCAAACACTCATGTTGCTGTCATGATCCTTTTCAAGACTAGATCCCCAATTTCAAAGCTGCGTTGGCGAACTTTGGATTTGAAGTGCCTGGCAACCTTTTGCAGATGGGCTGCAATTCTGAGCTGACCCTCTTCCCTTCTTTCATCACGGAAGTCATGTGCTTCAAGTTGCAACTCTTTATTTTCAGCTTAGTTGAAATGAATTCTTCTGTATGAGGGGACCTCTATTTCCACTGGAGTTATTGCTTCTGATCCATATGCTAATGAGAATGGAGTGTGCCCAGTCGTAGTTTTGTGGGTAGTTCTGTATGCCCATAGTGCTAGTGGCAGCTTACCGACCTAACCACCTTTTTCTTTTTCCAGCTGTTTTTTGATGGTTGATTTGATAATTTTGTTTACTGCTTCCACTTGCCCGTTTGCCTGCGGATGAGCCATGCTGAGAAGATTTTTTGGATCTTGAATCGCTTGCAAAAATCCTGGAACTCTTCGCTTTCGAATTGGGTACCATTGTCTGTGATTATCTTTTGAGGCACACCATACCTGCAAATGATATTCTTAGTCACAAAGTTTATCATCTTTTTAGAGGTAATAGTAGCAATGGTTCGGATTCAGCCTATTTAGTGAAATAATCAACGGCAACAATAGCATATCTGATTCCGGACATGGCAGTTGGCAAAGGCCCGATGAGATCTATTTCCCAAATGGCAAATGGTCGTGGACTGACCATCTACGTTAACTAGGTGGAAGGTACTCTTGGGATTTTTGCAAATCCCTGGCATCTGTCACACTTTCGGGAGTAGCTAGCAGCATCTCGATTAATGTCTGGCCAAAAATACCCATAGCGGAGAATTTTCTTTGCTAGAGTTTGACTACCTGAATGATCCCCACACTCTCCTCTGTGCACTTCAGCTAAACTTGTCTTAGCCTCTTCCTTAGTTACACATCGGAGTAATGGCATCGAGAATCCCTGTCTGCACAACCGACCGTCTTGAATTACATATCTTGAGGCTTTCCTTAACATCTTCTAACGCTCCTTTGAATTTTTTGGAAGGAAGTTGTTAAGTAGATATTCCTTGATTGGAGTCATCCATGATTCCTACTCTTGGGACACAACCATGATCCAGTCAATATCCATCTCATTGGTACTTGGAGCTGATAAGACTTCCACAGGGACCAATCCCAATAATTGAGCTTCGTCAGTGCTTGCATACTTCGCGAGAGAATCTGCCTTCATGTTCTCTTCCCGGGATATGTGACTTATCGTATAATGATTGTAATCATCAAGACGCTCCCAGGCCCTTGACAAGTAAGCAGCCAAATTTCCTCCTTTAGCTTGAAACTCTTTCTTGACTTGGCATACAATAAGCTGAGAATCACTGAAGATTTGCCACACATTGATGTTCAATTCTTTAGCAATCTTCAAGCCGGCAATAAGAGCTTCATACTCTGCTTCATTATTTGTCGAAGGAAATTCCAATCTCAATGCGTAGTACAATGATCTCCCTTCGGGGGTTTCAAGCACGACCCAGCTCCAGAACAATAGTCGTTTCTTGCGCCGTCAACATATAATTTCCATCAGGTCGGGATGTCATCGGTAACTTCTTCCTCGCTGTTACCTTTATCTTTATATTCTGCAATGAAATATGCTAAAGCTTGTCCGTTGATTTCTCTTCGGGGATGCTAAGTGATATCATATTGGCTGAGTTCAATATTCCACTTCAGAAGACGACCCGAAGTCTCAGGGCGAAGTAGGACTTGCTTTAAAGGCTGATCAGTGAGGACTTTGATAGGATAAGCTTGAAAATATGGCCTCAACTTTCTGGAAGCTATCAGTAGGCAATAGGCAAGCTTTTCTAGCTTTGAATAATTCATCTCCTCCCTACTCAATATTTTGCTGATGTAATAAACCGGGCGCTAAATATTTGCATCTTCTCGTACTAACGTTGCACTGAGAGCGTGAGACGAAACTGCTAAATATACGAAAAGATCTTCACCGTTGCTGGGCGTAGAAAGTATTGGAGGCATTTCCATGTGACGAATTAGTGCATAGAAAGATTTCTGACATTCTGGAGTCCATTCAAAGTTTTTCTTTCTTTTCTTTGGAGCGTCAAAGAATGGAATGCATTTATCTGTAGCCTTGGAAATAAACCGACTCAAAGCAGCGACTTTCCCATGAGGCTCTGCAACTCCTTCTTTGTCTTAGGGGCTTTGACTTCTCTCAGAGGAGTAAATTGAGCAGGATTAGCTTCGATGCCCCTAGCACTCACAATGAAATCTAAGAATTTCCCAGACTCTACCATGAATGAACATTTCAAAGGATTAAGCTTCATTTCATACTTTCGGAGGACTGCGGACATTTCTGCCAAGTGATCCATATGGTCCACTGCCTTCTTTGATTTCACCAACATATCATCAACGTAAACTTCCATAGTCTTGCCAATCTGTGGTTTGAACATAGCATTAACAAGTCTTTGGTAAGTTGCCCCCGCATTCTTCAGTCCGAAGGGCGTGACTCTATAGCAGTAAAGACCAACATCAGTGATGAAGCTCGTGTCCTCCTGATCTGACTCATGCATCATGATTTGGTTATATCCGGAGTAAGCATCCATAAAAGACAACAATTCATGCCCGGCAGTTCCATCCACCAACTGATCAATCCTGGGTAATGGGAAGCTGTCTTTGGGGCAGGCTTTGTTTAAATATGAAAAGTCGATGCATACTCTCCACTTTCCATTTGCTTTTTTAACCAGCACCGGATTAGAAACCCAATTTGGATAAGTGGACTCTCTGATGAAACCATTCTCCATGAGCCGATCTACTTCTTTTTTTAATGCGGCTGACCTTTCTAGACCCTGGGTTCTTCTTTTCAACTTCACAGGTGTAAATTTCGGATCAATATTTAGAGTATGTACTGCGATTTCTGGAGATATTCCACACATATCAAGGACTCCAAGCGAATGCATCCAGATTTTCTTTCAAGAATGATATCAAAATATTTTGAACCGTCACACTAAGTTGCGAACCCACATTCACCACCTTGTTTGGATCTTTCGGGTCAACAGATACTGGCACCGTTACTTCCACCGGCACCACTCTATTCTCCCCTGTACTGGCTTTTCTGGGATCCATTTCTTTTCGTGCACCATTATGCTCGCCAGTGCAGGGTCCACCCTGTAATTGCTACAAGGTTGGTTCTTTGATGCGGAGTGAGCTGCCGCATCCTTTCCCATCTCTCTCTTCCTTGCTTCCCGCAACTCTATAAGATAACATTCCCGCGCAACATTCTGATCTCGTTTAATAACACCGACGCCATTATCCTTAGGGAACTTCATGGTAAGGCACCATGGGGCGAGAATTGCCTTAAATGCGGCAAGAGTTGGCCGGCCAAGGAAGGCACTGTAAGCAGAAAATCCGTCAACGATCAACAAAGTCTCCGTTCAAACCACCTTTTTCTGCCCCTCTTCAAGTTCAACGAATAATTCAATAGTTCCAATTGGCTGCTTTATTTCCCCAGTAAACCCAACAATCTTCTGCGATGAAGATTGAACATCAGCCATAGGGATCTTCATTTGATCGAATGTCTTTTTGAAGAGGATATTACAAGAGGCGCCGCAGTCAACAAGCACCCTTCTTACAATAGTAGGACCGATACCTGCAGAGATGACCAAGGGATCCAAGGTGGGAGCTTCAACACCCATAGAGTCCCTGGTCTTGAACACAATGTCATCGTTAAAAGTTCTTTGCTGCTTCAAAGGTGCAGCTTCTTCCAACACAAAAACATTTTCTTCTGTTGGGGCATATTTCAAAGCATGAGCATATCTTTCCATCTCACACCAGCTTCTGCCTGTTGGGTGAGGACCTCCCGTGATTACATAAATAACAGGCCTTTCTGATTCATGCGCGGTAGTCCTCTCACCCGAGCCAAATGGATGAGCAGGAAGTTGTTGGCCCTCAGTAGATGAAGTTGGGTCATTCCTATTTCTCTTAACATATTGTTGCTGCTTGTTATGTCTCAGCAATTCTTCAATCAATCTCTTCAAATGGCGACATTCGTTAGTATCATGACTGGGTTGATTATGAAACCGACAAAATCTCCCACTTTGAACAGAATTTTTCCCAAGCTTCAGCACAGGTGGTTTATGATATTCAACGGCATCTTTGGTAGCGAAAAAGATATTCTCCGGAGTATCAGTCAAAGGAGTGAGATCTGAAGGTTTGAAGAAGCGAGGTTTCTTCACATCCTCCTGCTTCTTCCCGCCATTATTCTCCCTCTTCTGACCTCCGGATTCCTTTTTGGTAGGAGCATCAGTGTTATTCTCAACTTCCGTCAATATCACTTTTGCCGGCACCGGAAAGCTTTCCAAGCGCGTGAACTCGTCAGCCTTCTTGTAGAATTTCTCAAGCGAGTTTGGCTCCTTCATCTTCAGCCATTTCCCAAAATCACTCGATTTGTCGATAGCCCTCATTAAGTAGGTCAAAACCATTCTTGGCTCTTCATTGTCGACTTCAGCCAAGGCCATGTTGAAGTGGTTTAAGAAAGATCTAATAGATTCTTCGGGATTCTGTTCCAGGCTGGACAATGACATTATGTCCTCGGCCTTTGAAGCATACAACCTGAATTGTTCTTTAAACTTCCGAGTTAAATTGGAGAACTGGTCTACAGATCGGACTGGTAGCTTTGTAAACCAGAGTAGAGCCACTCCTTCCAAGTATACCGGAAAGTACCGGCATTTGATCTCATCCGATGCTTTGGCACCAGTCATGCGCCAGTCATACTTATATAGGGATTGGTTAGGGTCGCTTGTTCCCCTATAAGCCGGAATGGCGGGGGGAACAAACTTCGTTGGAAATTCCTCCTTTAAAATTCTTTCGGTGAACGGAGTTTTGCTCGGAGCGAACCCCCATTCTTTTTCATCTTCTTCCATTTGCATACTTTATTTCATAATTTGTCGAACCATTCCCGAGAAGTATTCCTCATCGTTTAGAGGCTCTGCGGGACAGACTTCAGCCATTTTCTCTGAAGTTTGCCTGGACAAATGTCCGCGGAGAGTCAGTTGTGGCCTTGATCCTCCAGATTGGGGAGGTGCCCCTTCGGCGGGGCCAGCTGCCTTTTGAGGAATATTCCTCCGTTCAGGATTATGAACATCATCAGCAAAGTTTTCTTCATTATTCACTGGTTGATGGTTAGCTCCGAGCAAAGCATTCAACCTATCAAGCATTAAAGTGTTTTAGGCTTCCATTTGCTGATATAACCCAGATACTGCAGCATCTAACTCTGCCCGTGTAATTCCAACACTTGGAGCTGCTTGACTTAATGAAGGAGAAGTAACAGTATTTTCATGGGCATCACCGGGTCTAGTAGTCTGCACTTTCTTCTAGGAGCCATAATCTCTGATAGACTTCTGGTTTTGAGAGAGATTCTTTCAACGAACTTTTACGAAGCAATGATGAAAGCACCTTGAGATCGATCTGTTAATGAAAGCACCAAAAATGTTAACGCTAAAATTGAACGCTAACACCCCGGTGTAAGTAGTAAAAATGTGAAAGCAACACCTGTTGGTACGGGAACTAGAGATAAGAAGAAGATAATAGAAAATCAAGTAAAGAGAAGGCCGGTCTTGTGTTGGTAGAGGTCACATTGTGATGTTCCTCGGTACATTACTCTAGAGGTATACTGCTGGAAGGTAGTCCCTTCACCTGATCATTTGTATGGAAATCCATTCTCCGATAA
Organism: Allium cepa; assembly: GCA_030765085.1. NCBI lineage: Eukaryota > Viridiplantae > Streptophyta > Magnoliopsida > Asparagales > Amaryllidaceae > Allium > Allium cepa. Next base: position 68,961,967 of record CM060929.1, read on the forward strand.
GAACCTACGGTTTTGTTTGTATTGGAATAATGAACAGCCTTGAAATTCTATAAGCGTAACCATTTCGGCTAAGATTAATAAGTTTATTTGCAAATGTTTTCAAGGGATAACATTAAAAATATCAATAAATGTTTTGATATATAAAAGTGTTTTAGTTATCATAAGGTAAAACTCATCTGTGTTTATATGTGCATGTGGTCTTTTGAGATACTCTTTCTTTTCAAAGGATTTTATTCAAAGGATGATATATGACACTATCATTGATTATTGAGTTTTCTCATGCTGGTTTATCAAGCCTGATTCGGGAATTTTCAATACTCGGGTCAGATACGAGCGGTTTCAAGTTTAGTTGATGGTGGTTGGAGTTTCCAGAGGAGAGCAGGAGATAATCATCTACGTATGGACATATTCAATTATCTGCTTATGTTTGTTGTTTTAGTTTGATGTTTGTCAATAATAAGGACATATGTTCATAATTGTCCAAGTTGAATTTAGGTTAGACTCTGACATTGAATTTTAAAATTTTCCATTGTAAAGATATTTGTTCAATATTATATATTATTCCATTCATGTGAGATTCTATTCTATCTTATTTTCTTTACTGCCCTTAATGTTTCGTCTTTTCGTGCAGTTTGAGTTGGACCTGTGTCGTTTATTACTGATTCAAAGGGTACGGAAAAAGGGGTCATAACAGTTATAATAATCATCTTATTACATATGCAAGTATACACCTCTTTAAAATGTTGTTATGGATGTTTGGCTATGTTTATTGAGTTATTTTTGATTAAGTTTCAAATGCTTATGGTTGTGATTATTTATCATATTAGTTTGTCTCTAGACCATAATTATGTTAGTGATAAATGTTAAACTTGGTTATGATAATTTTGATTAAATATTCACTTTATTAAATAAAACCATATTTTGATGATATATGATATACTTTGGAAAAATAGTTCTCATTTTAAGTGAAACTGAAATTAAAGTGGAAATAAAAAAGAATTTGAAATTAAAAGTGAAACTGAATTTGAAAAGAATAGTTAAATTGAAATTGAGATGAATAGTGAAATTGAAATCGATTTTGAAAATTGAATTTGAAATTAAGTTTGAAATTTACGTTAGAATGGAAAGTAGATTTGAAATCTAAGTTTTAATTGAGTTTAATTTGAAGTAGAATGGAATTTGCAATTTAAAATTTAATATTAAAATTATAGGAATAAAATAATATTATAATATGGAAATAGTGAAAATACATTTTACGTACTTTAAAAGGTGAAAATATTGATATAAAATGATTTGTAATGATTTTATAAGTGATAAAATTCAATTGGAATAGATTATTTCAAGTATTGAAAACAAGTTAAAACTAGGCGCATCGCGCTATTGTAGTTCGCGATTTCGGGTTTAAAAGTTCAAATGAGCGTATAGAGCGGAATATTGCTCGAAATTCTTCTAGATAAGGAAATTCCTAACTATTATAGATATATCTTCTAAACGAACAAAGAAATTCAAGGTTTTGTCTTGAAGATTTTGAATTAAGTCCAAATCAATTTTCTAGAAAAATCGCGCTAGTGTAGTTAAGTGACCATAACGAAAAATCCATTTAAATGAATGTTTTGAATTATGGAAAAATATTAAATAAATTTTATAAATCTATTTGAATAGTTTAGAAGAGATATGAAGTGGAAAATATGAATTTTAAAATTTTAAGAAGTTGTTTGAATCAAATAAGCTTATATAGCACTTTCCGCATCACTTTTATGCTGCGAATTTTATAACTTTTTGAACATGAGTCTAAACGTGACGATTTTTTCTATAATCAATTGTGAATGTTTATAAAAGAAAAACTAAGCGTTTAAATGATAATTTCAAATTTTTATAATCAATTCCAAAATAAAGTTGATTACCGAGTATGCGGAAACGACTAGTACGTTTGTCCCGCCTATGAGATCTAGGAAAATAAAACAAGGTGTTTAACTAAGGCTAAGGATGGAGCAACCAGTGCCTTGAACTTACCTAGCTTATGATTTCTTTTCTTGGGCCAGGGGTGGAACAGATCAAAAGAAATGCCCAGATGCTCTAAAAAGATTATATTAAATTTTTCCAAAAGAAAAGAAGATTGGTACTATCCAAAATTTAAGCAATCGCTAAAATGAATGATTTCTACGATCCTATTTACTAAAATATGTTTGCTAAGACCGATTTAGGGTTTATCGTAAATGATGTCTTAAACAACATTGTTTTTTACCTGCCAAAAAGTTAGGGAAATTGGATCAAGAGTTAAGTGAGAGAAATTGAAATATTATCCAAAGGGAAAGAATGAATTGCTTAGAATTATTCTAAGGAAAAAGAAAGAGATTTTGAAATCGTCCAAGAAGGACTAAAGTCAAAAGAGACATAAATCTATATATTTATATTCACTTTTTTCGATAATTGGATTTTGAAGGAACCAGGGTCGGATTTGGGTAATTCCTATCCGAAAACCACTTCGAACCAGTTTACGTGTTCGAAGATTGAAGACGATTGAAGATGGAGATATTGATATGAATAATAACGAGGGACTGCATGTTGATTAATTGGGATAAACTACCGATTCACTATATTGTAGCAGTGGTCTCTTTGTTATGAAAAATCTCAAAACCACGAGGATTTCTCGCCTAGTAATGGCCGAGAAAAGTACCTTTGGTGTCGTTCGGTCCCAGAATGAACTTGTATGGAAGAATGTTTGACCTTGGATTCTAAATCACAATGAGTGATCTATACAAAAGTATATTAGTCGGTGGTAGAGAAGATACCTTCTCTTAGCTTAACACACTTTCCCAAGACATATGAGCTCAAGAAGTTATACATTTGTAGAAATCGGTCATGTGAATGCGGAATGGCAATGTGGCATTCAAAGTAAAAGAAGAAGTGCTATGTGAAAAGGAAATTGTAGACTCAAGCCTCATTAACTGGAAATGACCGAAACAGGGTTTGATGCAGCATGGCTAAGTCGGTCATCCCAATTAAGGTATGATCATCCCCTTCTAGATATATTTCTTCCCGCTATGACGTTCGGGATGTAAATTTATGTGGTTTGTATGCTAGAGCGCACTCGGTTAAAGGTCGGTAATGATCAAGGGATGACATATTCGGTACTATCTTGTTATAGAGGTAGATCGGTCTTGTGTTGGTAGAGGAGCTTTATGATGGTTCCTTGGACATCCATCTAGAGGTGTACCCATCGGAAGGTAGTCCCTTCACCTGGCCATTTGTATGGAAATCCATTCTCCAATATGAACCTATGGATTTATTTGTATTGGCATAATGAATAGCCTCGAAATGCTATATGGGTAACCATTTCGGCTAAGACTAATAAGTTGATTTTCAAATGTTTTCAAAGATATTTCATTAAAAATAATATCAAATGTTTTTACATAAAAGTGTTTTATTTATCATAAGGTAAAAACTCGTTCGTGTTTATATGTGGGCGTGGTGTTATGAGACACTCTTTCTTTTCAAAGGATTTTATTTAAAGGCTGATACATGACACTGTCATTTATTATTGAGTTTTCTCATGCTGCTTTATCAAGCCTGATTTGGGTATTTTCAATACTTGGGTCAGATCCAAGTAGTTTTAGGTTAGTCGAAGATGGTTGGAGTTTCTAAAGTAGAGCTGGAGATATTCATCTACGTATGGCATATTCTATTATCCGTTGTGGTTTGGTTTTTTAGTTTGATGTCTTTCTGCAATTGTAAGGACAGATGTTTATAACTGTCTAAGCTGAATTTAGGTTAGAATCTGATATATCCATTTAAAATTTTTCCGCTGTAAGGGCACATTTTCAATATTTTATATTATTCCATTTGAGTGAGATTATGTTCTGTCTATTGTTCTTTATAACCCTTCATGTTCCGTCATTTCATGTAATTTTAGTTGGACAAGTGTGGATATTGTCGATTTAAAGGGTACGGAAAAACAGGCCTGGACAATTGATTACTTGTATAAATTACTCTTCCTTCATTTTATTCTCTTGTACTAACATACATGCTTCTAATCATATCAATTAGTTGCTACAATATATATTCCCTTTCTTGTCAATTCTTGTCAATTAATCACCTCTACTAATCAATTGAATATTAATTCCCCTTTTAAACAAACACCGTCAATTAATCTTCCCTATGAATTAATTTAATATAATTTCTCCCTCTAATTTATTTGTTACACAAATATATATATGTATTCCAATAATATTAATTATTTGCCCCATTTACAAAAAAATCTTTTTTTTTAAAATTTCAAACACATATAACTTAATTAAATTATTTACATATATAATTGTAATTTAACGTGGGATATTATAGAAACATTATCCATCATTTGTTGCATGAATATATATATATATAGCGTTCAATACCATATATCTTGCATTTCTATAATTGTTATCCACCATCTATTATCAATTGCCACTTGTTATTAATTTATTTCTAAAAAAGTAGCATCTACATATAAGGTCCTAAAATACTCTTAGCAAAAAAAATAGCATCTACATGAAAGGTCCTAAAATATTATTAGCAATAAATTCTAATGCATTATGCATGCGGTACAGAAGCTGGAATAAAGAACCAGTTCACATGCATACACGTTGAATAAGTTCATCCTTATTTTTAAGATTATTGATTAGCTAACCTAGAAATCATCAAAGATTTATGACATGTATTTTCATCACTTAATTTCAAATTATATGGTTACTTCATATTCAAATTTCTTTTAGTTAATGGCACAGCTGTAAAACAATCAGTAGGATCTGCGCTGCAAAAAAAGTTGGTATCTTTTTGCATGCTTAAAGAAACAATGAAAGTAAACGGAAACGAATATAATAATGCCATGATAATTGATGATATTATATGCTGGATAAGATGATTGTATTTTGAGTAGTAATATAAGGATCATAGGGTTTATATAGAAGAATTACAAGTAATGTAACAACCCTAGTTTTGTTATTACCCATGACGATAAGTTATAGCGATGGTTATAATTTGAAATGGAGAAAATAAAATAACAATAAATTAATTCAGAAACGGAAAAATTGTTGAAATTGTTTATCTTGAATAAACAATGTGTTTTGGAATATATAAAATGGAGTTATGTTGGTTTGGTTGTAAGTTAAATTAGAATAAAAGAATTATGCTAATTTGGTGGTGAATTAATTTAAATAAAAGATAAAAGAATTTAGTTCAACATTAATTTATTGTAAATAAATATAAAAAGTAGGAAATAACGATTTAAAACTTTATTATGTTAGTTTAGGGTAAAAATATGCATTAAATAGTTTTAATTTTTTGAAATGCAATAATTGTGGAAGTAATGGTCAAATAGTGATTTTTGTTAATTTTAATGATGTGTTAAATTAAATATTGTTAATATTGTAAACAAAAATGTGGAATTTGGTTAAAAACAATATTTGGGTATAAAAATATTTTTAATATGGTTTGTTATGATAATTTAAACAAGAAGATGAATTTTGTGGAATTTTGTTGTTAAAATGTTAATATATTTAAATAAACAGTGTAAATTAAACACTTAAGTAAAAATAGAATTTTAGTGATGGAAATTGGTTTTTAATAGCTAAAATAACTTTTATATGTTGTTTAACAATTTACTAAACATAAAACATGAAGTTATGATAATTATTATGTGAATAATGTGATTAAAAGGTTAAATAAATGTTAATAAGAAATGTTAATAACATAATAAACATATTAGCCTTATTGGGTAAGGTTTAGATTCAAACACAAACCCAAATACCCAAAGTGAAAAGGTAGGAGAGGAAGTACTGGTTACAGTGCATTCATTTTTCCTCTTCCTCCTTATTTCTCTTTTTCCTTCAGCCTGAAAGAAACTAGTATAGTCTTCTCTCCAAATTGCAAAACCAAAGCTCAAATCTAATTGATATTTGGAGAAAAATTTGTACATTAAGGAGTTTTAACAGATAATCGTATCAAAATCAGAAATTTATTCATCCAATTCCTAAATCTGAAGTTTCATTTACTATAACTCTTTCCTTTTTCTTTGCATGTTTGTATTTTTGTTAGTTACAGGTTCCTAAAGCTTTTAAGAAGCCAAAGTTGCCATCTTGCAATTGTTTTGCTCTAATTTTGCTCAAAGGTGATTTTTATATTCACTCTTATAGCTTAAATAAAATCTGTAAGCTGTTTGGTTAATGAATTTTATGGTTTACTGTATAATCTAAGTGAAGTCGGTTTATATAGTAAATATCACTTCATATTGTCAGTTTGTGCCCATCTTTGTTGACGATCTCTATAATGAATTCATGTCAGGTCTTCTCAGGATTGTTGTTCATGTGTTGTTTATTTGCCATATCGAAATTATGTCTTATCTTGATTTGAAACCTTACGAAAATTCACTGCAAAAATCATACAAACGTGCTGAAAAAAATATACCCTGTGACATTACACTACTTAGGTCGACCATAAATGTTGACCTAAGCCATTGAACCATTCAAGGGAAAAGGTCGATCGTTGGGTTGGCCTAAGCCTGGTGCTCCACGGTGTGTTCTGGTGCATCGTTTCAAGCCATTTTCTGGTTTTTTAAGCCTGATTTTGCACTGATTTGAGCATAGTTTTGAATGCCGCTTCTGGAAAATTTAAATGTTGATATTTGGTGAAGATTTTGTATTGTATGTCGACAGTTTGGAGTAGATTTTTTTGTGCAGATTTCAGTTGTTTTTGCAGTGATTTCGATGATTTCTTGGATGGATTCGATAATCGATTTCAAAGTGAATTTTCGATTTAAAAACTGAATTTGGAATTAATATTTTTCCAAATCGATTTTATAAGTATGACTTAATTTCCAAGCCTAATTTAAATATTAAATAATATAATTAACTACTTTCAAAGGGATTTTAAAATGAACTAATTTCCAAATATTTATAAAATTAACAATTTTTAACTCGATTTCTCGAAGTAAATTATTTTCTATTAAATTTTAAGTATTTGCACTCTTCGAGAGAATGAGGAAGTGACTTAAATGATTTAGTAAAACATGTGGTATGGGACACTGGTGCATTTACATTTTTGGTTAATTTCGGACTTGTTCGATTGAAGTCATACATGAGACTGAAATTAACTACCTTATAGTAAACTGTTAAGTGAGAATGTGTTGTATGGGATGCACTATTATCACTAATTTGGTTACTACCTGGAAGTTAGTGACAATTTATGTTGGACCTTTGGATATGTTGATTGACAGTACTAAACCTTTGGGTAATTTGTTGGGCTTTGGTCCATTTGTTGGACCTTTTGGTCATTTGTTGGGCTTTCGGGCCATTGTTGGACACCTAATTTGTTGTTGATAATACTTGGTAGGCTTCGGCCATATGTTGTTGAAGCGCATGTTTCGTAGCTTAGACTCGCCATGGGATCCACCTTTTGTTGTTGTTTTCTAGATTTCATTACTTTTTATTTCTAGAATTTGTTGATTTTCAATTGTTTTCACCATTTTGTTGGAAGTTGGAGTTATATATAGCTTTTATGCTATTTGATAATGATGACATGATGATTACATTTTTGTTGTTTTGAACTTCTAGAGAGTTTGTTATGTTGAGATTTATGTTGTTTTAGTGATATGGCTCTTATGCCTTATGTAGTTTTGGTGATATGTCTCTTAAGTCTTATGTTGTTTAGTGTTTTGTCTTTTACGCCTTATGTTGAATGTTGATTTGGCTTATATGCCTTTATGTTGTATGTTGATTTGGCTCCTATGCCTTATGTTGTTACATGATTTGGCTTATATGCCATACGTTGATTTTAGAACATGGAGTTCATCTCCATGGCAATTTGTTATCCTCCTTATGTATCATACCTTCACCTATCATGTACTCACTATCTTGTTTAGGCTAGATTGACCCGTGTGTTTATATTTTTATATGATGCTCGGGTCAGACCAAGTCATTATAGGTCAGTAGATTGCAGTTTAACTTCTACCTTGCATTGCTCCGCTGTGATCTTTCCTCTTTATTACTTAGTGTATGTTTTGATGTAGCACCTTTTTGTTTTAGTACTCTGATGTACACATTTTTTCGTGACCTTGATGTATATTTGGTTCATAACAACCAAACTCACGTAGCATGCAATGTTGTACTTCTGCTGACTTTGTATATCTATTTGTATGTGCATGTTCCTGTTATGTGATATGAGGTATTTGATTATATTATATTTGTTCTGAATACGATCCTTAGCCACTATAATTTTGTGTTAAACTGGAGTCGAGTATGTCAATCCACATAAGGAAGAAAGAATGGAGAAAAATGGAAACTCAATCGATGTATTTGATACTCGTTTAAGACAAAGCACACGGATTGCCGCTTCTAACCAGCCATATTCTCTGCACTAGCAGACAATATTACCAAGTAACACTCTTTGTTAGTGTGGGTCTCGGGGTAGGGCGTCATAGGTAATGTGACAAGCAAGGATTTGGTCGTTTTAACTAGGCAATTATATATATATAATATACATACATACATACATACATACATACATATATATATATATATATATATATTATATGTAGCCAATAAATTGATTTTTATTAATAAATAAACTCATTTTAATAAATTAATAATGAGGTAAAATCGTTTTTAATTTTTCTTTACCAAATTAGATAGTTCATAGAAAACTGAAAATGTGACCGAAAAACGTTTCCCAAAAATTCTATCTTTCGACACCAGAATGTTGTCAGAAATGTTATTCATCTTTATGCACCATATGTACACATATATAGTTGATAATTAACTAAGTAATAACACACTTAACAATACATTAACTTATGTTAATTATGATCAACAAGTGATGTAACAAAACTTGGTTTTAATAATAATAACAACATATATATACATGTTTATATATATAAGATATAATTAACACTTTTCATTTCTTAATTACTACAATCTAAGCCTAAGACATGACAAGTGGAAGAAGAAAAAGTTGATGTGACTTAACAAAATGATTTCATGTTAAGATTTTCTTTATGCTAAGGGTTTAAAGGTAATTTTCCTCTCCTTTCTTCATCTATAAATACATACACACCCCCTTCATATTTCACTTTCCATTTTCTATCTTCGTATCCACCTTCCATTTTCTATCTTCATATCCTCCTTCTCCTCTTCATCCATCCGCGGCTTCCTCTAGTTTCTAACTTGAAAAAATATCACTTCTTTTTTATTATAAAACACTTCCATAGCCTAAAATCACCTCTACAACTCCATAAAACACCTCCTCTTCCAAATACAAACACTCCACCAACCCACAACCACCAGACCATGCCCTTCCTTACATAGGTTGAACCCATTTGTAGCCCAAAATCAAAGAAAGCAACTTCCTTTTCAAGCTCTAGGATCACTAGCAAGGTATAGTGCAAGTTGAAGTTGAATCTATGGAGTTTCGAGGAGTAAACTAGCTCTTTTTTCATAAGTAAACTAAATTTATTTATATATGTATAAATTTGGTGGTTATATAGTGAAAAGTTGGTTTAAGATCATATAGTTGGATGTTTATATGTTTATGTGATGATTGTTGGTTTAGTTTTTTTTTGTATGCAATAGTGGAAAGTTAGTAATCGTATGGACATTGCATATATATACGATTTATTATGTGAATGGATTATGTTAATGTATGTTGGATTTTAAAACATGAGCTATGTCATGATGATTTGAAAACAAAATTGAAAACTTCGTACGTAGTCGCGACGGATTCGAGGACGGATTTGGAATCAAACTCGTTTCAAGGACTTAAAGTTTAGACTTTGATTGAAATTGTATATTTGGTTTTAAAATTTAATGATTTCTATAATATGTTTCAATTATGAAAAAGTATGGTTTTGATAAAGTGGTTTTGTTTAAAGATGGGTTAGAGTGAACTGCGCCCATAGCGATAATCACTATGGATAAAGTTCGATGAAATTTATCGTTTTTTGTTTCAAGTAGTTTTAACATGAAATTGTTTTGTAAAAGTTTTCAAAACTAACTTAATTAGTAAATAAAAAGTAATTAATTTTTTAATTTAACTATTTAATTAATAAAGTAGTCAAGTAATTAAAGGTAATTAGCCTTAATTAGTAATTAAGAAGGTATTTAGTAGTTAATCAACGCTTAAGTTAAGTTAATGACTATTGTTTGATTAATTAATTTTAATTTGTATTTATTTTGGTTAAGAAGTAATTAATGGTGAATAATTGTTCAATTAAATTACTTAGTTAATTAATTATTATTTAATTTGTGATTATTTAACTCATATTTAAGTAATTATGATTTGATTTTACCATAATCAACTTGCACTAGGAAGTTAATTATGGCTTAACTTATTTCATTAAGTCTAATTAGAGTTTAATTATGATTTAATCTTGATTTAATTTCGATTAATTAAGATTTAATTAGGGTTTAAACTGATTTATTTATTTAACTAAACCTTTTCCAAAGGTATTTTAAATCAAACTGAATGTGTTTTAAATCAATATTCTTTTCAAGGTGAGTTGTTTCCAATCAAATGATCTATTGTCTGGACCATTAAGTTGCCGAATGGATTAAAGTAGTGATTGAAAATGTTGACTCGTTTATGTAAAGTAAGTGATTGTATTTAGCACGAACGTTGGATATCAGAGTTGTGATAAACATAAGGAGGTTAACTTTGGTATGTTGGTCATGATAACCTAAGTATGGAATATGTTTCCTAATGTTAATCTCCCATCCGATGGTGAAGTTGTTCACTATCAATAACCTGACACTTTAAATTATCGAATGTTGGTTTGAAGAGACTAGGATCGAATGACAAGCTATTACCCGAAACCACTTCAAATCAACGTCATCGTTCAAATTGGAAGTGTTTAAGTCATGATCAAGATTCAAGACTTGAAGTGAAAGGGCCATTTGCTTCTAACCCCGAGGTTGATTCTAAAAGGGATGTAATGGAAACAGGACCTTCAGTTCGTTCATCTCCTGAATGACTTGTATGGACGAATGCTGACATTATGTCATCATTGGAAGCTAATGTTAGCATTCCAAGTGGGAAGTGCAACTGAACGGTAAATCATTGCCTCAAGCCTCATCAACAGAGAATGACTAAAATAGGGGATATATAGTAGAGCCACGCGGGTCGCACCCATTAGGGTATTGATCATCCTATCTTAAATGAGTCCCTATTCTCATAATTAAGTCCCAGAATGGTTGCTGATCCCAACCAAGGGGATAATCATATTCGGTACCATCCAGTAAGGGGTAGATTGGTGTTGTGTTAGCATGGGTCGTTTGGTACGACCTCGGTACATTTTCTAGAGGTGTACTGCGACGGGCGACAGCCTAGTAGCCCAGTCATTAGTTGGAATCCATTCCCCAATACGAGCTTAATGGTTTTGATTTTAAACCTAATATTTTGAAATGTGAGATGCAGGTATTTCAGCTATGTTCTCTATTTACTTTAAACCCTTAGACTTTATAATAATATCATCGATTTTATATAGAAGGTGTTTTAGTTATCGTATAGTAAAAACCCATCCATGTTTATGTATGGTGAGGTCTTACGATACCTTTTTGTTTTTTTTAAAGGAGTTTTCAAATAAAAATATTGTTATTTGTGTTTACTCAAACCAGACCCATGTCTAACCTAGAGTTATATTTCTTTTTCCTAAACTCATGGGTACTCAATTTTTATGAGTGGTCAAGCGATCTGTCGAAAGCATGTTGAAGGAGTAAGAGCAGGTGGCTTCGTGGATAGTTATTAATATTATTAAGTATTCCACTGGGTATGTATGTATGTATGACCTATGTCTTTCGTGGACAAGCAGCTGTACATGTCCTAGTCTAGAACTTGTATCATTGACCTCTGATGTAATATTTTGGCTTGACTATGTAATATACTGCATTTATACGTTATTGCATGCATGGTAAGATTTTGTGTTTGATTAGTCTTTCTCTTATCTTTCTTGTTTCTTTAACCCTTAATGATTCATCTTACGAAGTAAGAAAGGCGGTTCGTTACATTTGGTATCAGAGCTTAGGTTATCTGAAACACTTAGATTTTGGAATGAGGGTCAACTTCGAGAGTGCGTGTTTGTAATTTTTTTCGTGTACCTATATATATTCCTGATGGTTAGATCAGCTTGATAGGTTTGATTATTACCATCTTTAAGATTATCTCGTCAAAGTATCTTAAGAATTATCTTGCTATGTCCAAATACTAAGGAACGAGAAATAGAGGCAAACGAGGTAGGGAAGCTAGCAGCACTACGACCACCAATGGTCGGACTCAAACTGGAAGGGTTGAATCTGTCGAAGAGAGTGCGGCCAAGGGTGAATTTGGCTACTTTATGTAAGGATTACACAAATCTAGGAGGGAAACCATTTAAAGGAACTGAGTTTATAGGGGAGGTTCAAGCTTGGTTACGATCTTGTGAAAAGACTTTTAAAGGTCTCTATTTATCAGATGAGCGGAAAAGGTTCTTAGTAGCATGGAAACTGCAAGAAGGGGCAGCAGCTTGGTGGGATTACCTTACAATGAATGTTTTAGAAAAAGCGATCTCATGGTCTCGATTTAAATAACTTTTTGAGGACCAATTCCTGCTAACAGCCGGAAAGAACGGGATGTATAGAATCATTATGGACTTGAAATAAGGAGATTTATCTACAGCAGAATATGAGAGCAATTTCAACAAGTTATTTTATTTTGGTCAAGAATTGATCAACACCTCATTAAAGAAAAAAGAGAAGTTTGTTTTGGGAACGAGGGAAAGTTTCCATGAGATGAGGACTAGTCATATCAAAGGTTCTTTTGTTGATCTAGTAGACATGGCACTAAGGCATGAAGTCTGGGACAATAAGAAGTGTACTCCAGCAGCAACAGATGATTATGCTGGCAGCAACAATTCAAGCAAAAGGAAGTTCAACCTGAATTGGAGTAAGTAGGGTAAAGGAAACAAAAATCCAGGAGGGAGTATGGGGAACATGTTTAAGGACACCACTTGTTATATCTACAAGCAGAAAGGTTATATAGTAAAACTATGTAAAGGCTCTAAGGCCCCAAAGCAATAAGAAGGTACTATCTCTCCAATAATTCAGAAGACATTATGCTTTAGCTGTCGCCAGCCTGGACATATGATGAAGGACTACCCATTCATGAAGAAGGTGCAGCAGGCTAAAATATATGTGATTAAGGATGAGCTATCAACCTCAGGAGATGCGAAGGGAAATGGCATTCTTGAAGGCACACTATTTATTAATGGTATTTTGTTCGAGTTTTGTTTGATACTGGTGCCTCCAACTGTTTTATCTCTTTAGAAGCTGTAAAGAAATTTCATTTTATCCCAAGTATTATAGAAAACCATATTTGTGTATCTAATCCTATAGGGTGTATAACTCATTTGAACTTAGTAAGTGAGGATATGCCAATTTCTTATCTTTCCCATCATATTACTTGTGATTGACATATCTTAGATTTTAAAGGATTTGACCTTATTCTTGGTATGGATTAGTTATCGATGTACGGAGCTATCTTAGATGTAAAGAAAGAACGCCGACGTTAATGACAAAATAAGGAGGTATTGCTAAAGTACCTTGTGAGGACCATGATATTATTATGTGTAGTTTTCTATATACTTTGGAAGCATCTCAAGAAGGGTTAGGATCCATAGAGGTTGTTAAGAACTTTTCCGATGTGTTTAGAGAAGTTCTTAATTTAACCCCACATGGGGACATAGAATCCCACATCGATTTTTTTCCTGGTGCAAGATTAGTAATTTAACCTAAGAGAAGAATGGCTCCTGGGAGAGAGAGGAGTTAGTAAATCAAACTCAGGATTGGCTAAGAGGAGATTAACTAGGCCCCGACATTCGAGTTGGGGATCGACTGTGGTGTTTGTTGCTAAGTCTGATGGGTCTTTGAGACTATGTGTGGATTATAGGGAATTGAATAAGTTGACCATTAGGAACAATTATGCATTACCCCATATAGATGACTTATTTGCCAACTTCATAGAGCTATGGTGTTTTCCCAAATGGATCCAGCTACGAAATTTCACCAATTAAGGTTTATTAAAGATAGTATACCCTTAACTGCCTTTAGGGGCCTATACCATTTCTTTGAATGGTTGCTTATGCCTTTTAGGATGACCAATTACTCGCATATTTCGTGGATCTTATGAATCGTGTTTTCCGAGAGGTTCTAAATAAGTTCATGCTTGTTGTTATCGATGACATTTTAGTTTACACCAAATCGAAAGAAGAATATAGATATCACTTGGAAGTAGTTTTAGAAACCATGAGAAGGCATGTTTTGAAAGCAAAGTTTTCAAAATGCCATTTTTGGCAATCGAAGGTATGATTTTTTAAGCATATTGTATCGGGAGATGGTATCTCAGTAGACTCAATAAAGGTGGAAGCAGTACAGGAATAGAAGCGTGCTCGGACTCCTACCAAAGTGTGTAGTTTCTTAGGATTGGCTAATTACTATAGAAGATTCATTGAGGATTATTCTAAAATTCCTCACATTTGGCTAAGCAAATGAAGAAAGGTGAAAATTTTGTATGGAATCAAAAGTGTAAGGAGGCATTTGTAGAATTGAAGAAGAGGTTGACCAGTGACCCAGTCTTAGCTGTCCCAGATGGGAGTAGTGGATTTACGGTTTATACTGTTGCGTGTAAAGTGGGATTGGGTGCTGTTCTAATGCATAATGGAAGGGTGATTGTGTATGCTAGTAGATAATTAAAGCCTCAAGAAAATAATTTAGCTATGCTTGACTAGGAATTGTTGACTGTGGTCATTGCGTTGAAAATGTGGAGGCATTATCTGGTAGGTAAATTCTTTCCTTCTTCATTGTTTTCTTCTTCTTTTTTCTTTAGATATTTTAGCAAGTAGGATTTTTTTCTTCTTCAATTAGGTGAAAAATTTACGCTCTATACAGATCACAAGTCCCTAAAGTATCTTTCCACCAAAAAAGACCTCAATCTCACACAACAAAGACGGTTAGAGTTCTTGGCGGTATACGACTTGGACATTCTTTATACACTGGAAAAAGCTAATGTAGTGACGGACGCCTTAAGCAGGAATGTATTCTTGTCTCTTTTGGAAGTTACCTTGAGTCTTCAGTAAAGGATAATGGAGAACCAAAGGATGGATAGTGCCATGGAGAAGTTAATTCGAGGAGTAAAGGAAGGTTGATGTACAGATTTTGAGATGGATCCCCAAGGTGTTTTAAGAATCAAGGGTGCATTCCAGATATAAATAGATTGAGATAGGAAATTTGGTCGGAATGTCACAAATCTAAATTTAGTATTCACTCTTGGGTCCATAAGATGTATAAGGACATGAGGAGATTCATTTGATGGCTAGGAATGAAGAAGGATATCTCCACCTTTGTGAGGAGATGTGCTAGTTGCCAACAAATTAAGGTAGTTTGTTAGAACATGACCGGATTACTCCAAACTTTGGAGATCCCAATGTGGAAATGGGAGACGATATCAATGGATTTCTAGATGGCTTACCCAAAACCAGGAAAGGAAACAAAGAAGTGTAGGTCAAGCCAACTAGAACGGCAGCTTCATTGGCACAAATTTATACGAGGGAAATAGTTCGTCTACATGGAGTTCTAATAAGCATAGTAGTGATCGAGATCCTACCTTCACGACCTAATTCTACGGAGCTCTGCAAATAGCTTTGGGAACGAAGTTAAGTCTATGTACTGCCTACCATCCTCAAACCGATGGCCAGACTAAAAGAGTTATTCGCATTTTGGAAGATATGCTGAGAGCCTATATTCTTGACTTTGGAGGATCATGGGAGAATCATATTCACCTAGTTGAGTTCTCTTTTAACAAAAGCTATCAAGCTAGCATTGGAATGGCACCTTATGAATCTCTTTATGGAAGACCGTGCAGATCGCCTGTGTGTTGGATAGAATCTGGAGATTGTTTAGTGCTTGGTCCAGATACAATTCGAGAGGTGACAGAGAAAGTTAAAATGGTTAGATGAAGGATGAAGGAAGCTCAGGATCGCCAAAAGAGTTATGCTGACAAGAGAAGGAAGGATTTGGAATTCGAAGTCGGTGATGTTGTGTATGTGAAGATAACTCCCATCAAAGGGACATTTGTAACGACCCATAAATTTCGACAACTTAATTTGTGGATTAAATAAGATTTCTGTAATTAAATTTACTAGAAATAAAAACTTTATAAATTAATATTGAAATGAACGCTAAAATAAAATATACAATGGTAATTAAAACCTATTTATTTGTAATTTAATAAAATTCTAATAAATGAAGTAGTGAAAAGATTTTACCTGGATACAAATTGAATATGAGAAAATAAAGGTAGGTATTAAATTGATTAATATAATAAAACATTATTAACAGTAATTGGAATAAATTAAGAAAATATGTTAATGCAAGTTGATAATTAATGAATGTGAATGAACATGCAAATTTAATAAAATATTTTTAATGTTATGACTTATCTATAAATGGAATATAATAAAAACAAATGCAATCATTGTATTAACATGTGAAATAATATATTGATTAATAGTAACTGAACGTAAATTTAGGTAACAAGTTTAAAGAAAATTGATAAAATAATACGTAATAATTTGTAGTTGATAGGATTTATGCTAGAGAGTAATTATGATAGTTGTTGTTTGATAATAAAATAAGAATGGGAACCAAGATTTTTAATATAAATGTAATAAAGTGGATTAATTGGGATTTAATGGAATTTGATGTTTGAATATTACGTAAATAAGAATTGAGATGAAATTGGGAGATATTATTGCATCAAGATATAAAGAATGCTAATTTAAGACTAATAATCAATGGATTAAATGAAATGGGATTAATGTAAGTGTTATACTAGGCTATGTATCAAATGAAAGAAAACAAGCGTAAATATTTAATTAATTAATGAATTAAAATATATTGAATAGTAATTGAATGTAAATTAATGCGATAAGGTTGATGCAAGTTGATAAGTAACTATATTTGTGCAATACCTATTAATTGGAAACAAATTGTAAAAGTTATAATTGATTGAAATTTGTAAATTGGGAATGAATTCAAAGTTATATAAATTGATGTAATAATACGTAATTAAGGGGGATTGAATAAAAATTAATGTTTAGTAAGAAATTTTAATATTGTAAATTGGTAGTTAAGTAATAATGGACCTAGTAAAGATGACAATCAAATCAAATCAATTTAGGAATCAATTTTTATTTAATTAGGAGCTAATCAATAATTAATGAATTTAATGGTAAGTAATTAGAATTGAATTCTACATTAATTGAAACTAGGAGGAATGTGAATTATTAATGAAATAAAAAGTAAGCCAATAATAATCCTTTCTTGAAAATGATAATTGATTCAACAACAAAATCTATAAACCAAATAAACAGATTTCATTAGAATTTCAATCAATGATTTATGAATAAATTGGAATTGGAATTTAATACTATAATTGGAATACTGATTAACATTAAAATGATATGGGAATTTTTTATAAAGGATTTTAAATTTCTAAAGTATATAGGATGATAAAATTTATCAATTATAGAGTTGAAATTTGAAAAGTAATTTAATTAATTTATTTAATTACTGAAAAATAGCCATTTTGGCCACTGACTCGTATTTCGACGAAACCAGTTTTGTCGGGTACGTAATGGTGAATTATTGTAGGATTTCAAGTTTCGTAGCGATCAGACATGTCGTTTGATCGTACGAAAGCGAAGCGCCTTGAAATCAATGAAATTGAAATTAATTGAAATCAATTTGAAAAATATTGATTTTAGCATAACTTCTTCATACGATGGAATTTGAACTTGAAACCTGTTCCATCGTGCTTAAAATATTTTAAAACATCTATTTTATATATGGTTTGACCAAATTTCGTTCCGGAGTCAGAACGGGCTATTTGGGCCATTTATCATTTAACGCGTTTATAAATCGGGTCCATCTACTCTATTTCAAATTTGCCTATATGTACGTTGTTATAAACCCTAGCCTACCTCTATTTCTCATTTGTCTGTAAGTGCAATTCCATCAGGTCCTCCTCTTTCCAATGGCTGCAAATCCTAATTTCAATTGCAATTCAAAAATCAAATGAAAATTCAAACTCCACAAAATATAGCAAATTTTATATGGATTCAAAGATCTCGAATAGCGCATCTAATTTCTGTAATTTTTTTACCGATCGGGATTGATATGTGGCCGGAATCGAGTAAAGAAGCCACAACCATTCATCGCGCGTCGATTAACATCGTCTGATCGACAGATCATTTCTGGGTTTTGTAGAGAGTCTATCGCGTAATTCATCTATGGTGTTTATTGGGTTTTCGACGGTTAGATTTTTCAAAAAAATCGATTAGGGCAAGCTTTTTTTTGCGGAGGCTGGAGATCTGGAGGGGCCTTGAGCGTCGATGGGCGGCGGCGTGGGGTCGACATCGTGGAGGCATTTTTCTGGCGAGGTCGCGGCCGCGATCGCTGCTGATCGTGGCGCACGAACATTGGTCAGGGCCGGTGGTTTTTATGTTTATGCGTGCTTCAGTATTATTTTTGCACGAGAAAGGGAGCAGAGCCTGGTAAAGTGGCATGGGTTAGAATAGGTGAGTTGTATATTTTTTCTTTTTATTTAATTTTGTTTCCAAACGATCTTACGAGTATAACTTTTACATACGTGATCCAATTCGCGCGCGGTTTTCTCCGCCAGGTTTGTATTGGAATTCCAAACATTTTGGCGCTAGTTTGGACGAATTCTGAGGCTATTCAAATTTTTTGTTTAAATTGGATTTAAATTCAATTTAAATTCAAAAGATGAGTGTTTTTAACCCACTCACAACTCCTAAAATTTCTTATGTTTGTTAAATTAATTTATGGTATGATTAGAAATTTATGTATGACTGTTTGGCATATTTTCAGATCATCATCTCAGTTAATTGCATTTATTTAAATAAAATTTTATTTAATTTATTATTGCATATAAACTGCCAGTTAGATAGATTGTTTAATTTATTATTGAATATAAACTGTCAGCAATTACCTGTTATTTATTATACGCTCTATATTGATGTTATTGTTTAAATTGGATGATGATTGTAATAAATGGTTGGTGTTTGATATTGGATGAATGGATGTTGTATTTTATATCGTTATAAACTGCAAATTGTTATGACTTTATATCATCCGGGATTGCGGTTTGAAATGATATATAACCACATTTTTGTTTTATATTACGGATTGAAATGATAAATATCTATATCACTTGACCATAGGGTAGAAAATTATATACAAACACCGTGGTCTATATATATAAAAATATTTTAAAATGATTTCTTTGGTTTTGTAAAGAAATATACAGGTTATATAAATATTGATTTTAGATGTTATATAAACGTCAAATTTATTATTATTGATTTTAGCTATACATGCTTTGTAATATAAAATAAGCCTGATAATAAAGTTTGATTATTCTATATAATATGGTTTAATGAATGTTGATTTTGATATTATATAAATAATATTTTTATATATAGTTAAATGCTTGAATTTAAGCTATGTATAAGTTTGTTAATAAAAATTATGTTTAATAATAGTGTTTGATTTTATTTAAAAAAATGTGAGTAAGTATTTAAATTTTATTTTAATATAGAGTGTATAATGATTTAAATAAATTAAGGTTGGGAGATAAATTGGATATTTATTTGAAATTGAAGTTATTTGAGAATTAAACTCTAAAAGATTGATGGGAAATTTATTAAATTGAAATTTAAAGGGTATAATTATTATAACTTGATTTTGGGTCTAGGTGAATTAAATGATTATTTCAAGTATAGATGAATTGAAAATAATATTTAGTTATTTGAAATTAGAGTTTTATTTAAATGAAAATGGATTTATTATGTAAATTATTTCAAAACTAAATAATAGAAGATTTGATTTTTGAATCTAAATTATCAAATTAAGTTTTGGGATTTTGGAATATTTAAAGCCTTGAAATATATGGAAATTGAAATGGTTTAATTGGAGGTGCAATTCGGTATTTGAAATGTATTTGTGAAATTTAAGAAGCTATTTTATTATATAAAGTAATTAAATATTTAAACCATTTAAGTATTTGAAGTTATGTTTCAAAGCTATGGGTTTCAAGGTATATAGATTTGAAGTGCTATGATTTTTAGGAAAAAGGATATATTTTGAAATATAAATGATATCATATTGATTCAGGTTTTAAAACGGAAATGATATCGTATTTATATGGTTTTAAAATAAATATTATATCCTGGTTTTGAAGTATAAATTATTTTGAATGACCACGGTGTTATAATAACGTTTGGTTGTTGAAGAGACCGGGATCGGAAGTTGTCATACTCTCTGCCAACTCCGAAAACCACTTTAACAACCGTGTACGCGGTGGAGATTCCAGAATGAAGTAGGATGGTAACGGGATTCCCTTTGAGGTAAATACGTGGACCCGACTCCTGTCAGTTGGCATAAGGTGCCTAAAACATGAGCGATCGACAGGCTAAGGAGCTAGCATCTCTTATCGGACACACTCCTTCGATACTATACTCTGATTTTGGATTGATTCGGTTGCAACCTTTGTTTTTTTGATTTTGGGGGTGTTGTTCGAGGTTGGCGGTAGTAGCTGCTAAGCGCTACCACCGGTCCGGAAGCGTAATTGGTATATCTACCCTGTCATTGCCTAGTTGTGCTGTGTCACCTACCATAGAGCGCCTTGTACGACTTTGGTTTTCTCCCGTCGCCCGTGTTGTATCCTCAGGTGGCTTCCCGATCAGGAGGGACCATGATATTGGATGGACTACTAGGACTATTATTGTGTTAAGGGGGAGATTGGCTAACTCCTTAACGCTATTTATAAGTAAGTTTATTTTATAATAGACATTATTATAATAGCGAAATATTACTACATAGTAAATAGTTCAACGGATGCTTAGGAGATGTGAATACCGAGCATCTCTTAAGTTATTGCACTCACGTTTGACACTGGATAGGAGATTTCAAATCCCATAAATATCTCTGACACCGTTCCACTCATACTTACTATTGATTTAACTTACATAAGATCTTTTAGTTCTGACTCGAGTGTTTTGTCTTTTCAATTCGCTCGGGACAGCCTGAGCATTTCAGTATTTGAAAATCTTACTTCTGGAGGACGAAGACGAAGATTTTATTACTATTATATATTATATTAGTCCACTGCATTATATTTGTTCCGCTGCATTGTTATTGATTATTCTCTTGTATGTGTAACTCTGACATGTGCCGTATAAGTATAAATCAAATATTTGGTAAAACAGCTCCATGAACTGTATATTTGATTATTATATTTTATCGTTCCACTGCAAGATTCTGTTTTGTTTTATTTCTTTCTTCCCTTTTTCTTATTTACCCCATAACAATCCGCCCTTCTATATTGTTTGAATCCGACTTGTGTGGGTTATCGTCGATTTAAAGCGTACGAAAAGGCGGGACGTTACATCTGGTAGCAAAGCAAGGTTTAGCGATAAACCTTAGCTTTGTGGGGTCCGACTCTTTATTAATAGGGAAGTAATACCCTATAATGAGTCGCAGAGTGTATATATGAGAGAGCGTACTTGTTAGTGTTATAAAAATGTTTAAATATCGTGTTAATCTATTCCGTTTTGTATTTATAAATTCTGGTTGATGCATGGGACGCTATGACATCAATAGGGATTTCTAAACACTTAATAGGACAGGCTGACACAATATTTGTTTTAATATAGGTGAATGAAATAATTTTTCCTATTATAATTGCTATATATAAAATAAATTTTATAAACATGATATATATATATATATATATATATATATTTGGTTGTAATATTTGGGTGTTAGGTAATGAAATTTATAAATAATAGGTGAAATGAGATAGAAAGTAAAATCAATGAAAATTTTGAAAGTTTAGAACTTAAGTCTGGAATTTTAAAAAAAATTGCTTTCGAAGGATTTTGAAATGTAGTAATATTATTTAGAAGTATTTTCTGATATAAATATTTCAATGTAATTTGAAAGTATTGTTTGAAATAAATTTTAAAAGGAATAAGCTCTGTACTTCCTCCTCTGTCACTGGAAAATAATTTTGGTGATGAGTGCAAGCATCATCGACATTAATTTTTTAGTTTCAAAGTGGGAAGGCCACTTTAGTAGTTTACTGTTGATTTATTTTGATAAACAATTATAAATTTTAAATTGTTTTCAATATAATTGGATATAAACTGTAAGTGTATATATCTATATATTATTTTAATATGATTTGAAATTAAACCAGGTATTTAAATTCTTAATTTTTTGCTAAGTAATAGTTTCAGTTAGTATAGTAAAATGGAACATAAGTAATTAATAATTAGAACCTCTAAATGAAATAAGAGATTTAATGCTGAGTTATAAAGGAAATCAAAAGAAATTTGAAATTGAAATCTTATAAAACGAAAGATATAATTACTGAACATTTAATTAATTAAAAGAAATAAGATAGACTTGTATGATTTTAATTACATTCTTAAAAGCATATATATAACTTACCAAATATTAAAAGTTAAAATGTGTAATAAGAAAATGTAATGGAAATTGTACAAATAAAAGTATGTAATGAAAGTGTTCAATAAATTGCTTTTATTTATAAGAATTGATGATATATTGTGATAACTTAAGTTATAATTGAAATTTTACTATAAGTAAATATAATTAAATGTAAGTATTATAAATAGATGATTATAAACTTAAGTAAATAAAATTGAAATACTAAGAAATTGAATGGGACATGAATACTATTGATAAATTGTGACGACCCACTATTTTGTACCATTCAAATTCGACAATAAATTAAAACATGTCAAGCTTGAATAGTTCAAAACAATAGATTGTAAATAAATTAGGAGCAAATGAATTCAAATCATAGAATCACAGACACAGATATCATAAAACTTGCAGCGGAATTTAAAATACTTAGTGGTTCATGAAGCCACTATAAAAATCTTAACCAGCTAGAAATTACATAGTTTTAGAATCTCCAATACAGTTTAAAACATCAATAACAATCCAATATTCCAAAGTCTCGATTACATAAATAAGATATAGACTGAAGATTGCCGACAGCTCGAAAGATCTACAGAATGTCCTAGCTCCGGGTGAAAGCTGAAACTGCACTCAGGCTGACCCGAGCGTAAAATAAAACATAAACACTCGATTCAGGACATACATACTTATATAGTGTAAGCTAATTCAAGTGTACTGTAATATAGAGCAAGTAACTTAAAGGATGCTTGGTACCGCCCATCCTCTAAGGATCCGTTAAACTATTTACTATGTAGAAATACTTCGCTATTATAATAGTGTCTATATTAAAATAAACTTACTTTTAAATAGCGTTAAGGCTTTACATTTTCCACCTTAACACATAATATATTCCCATAGTCTATACAGTACCGTAATCTCCCCCGGAAAGGGCGTCGTCAGAGGGCACTCCATAGGTATGGTACAAAACCAAAATCGTATAAGGCGCGCTAGGGTAGATGACACGACACAACTAGGCAATGCCAGGGTAGATATACCAATTACGCTTCCAGACCGATGGAAACGCGCAGCGCGCAGCTGCCGCCCACCTCGAACAACACTCCCAAATCAAAGGTGCGCACCAAAACAATCACAAAAGTAATAGAATGGCATACGAAGAAGTGCATCCGATCAGAGGTGCTACCTCATTAATCCGTCGATCGCTCCTGTTTTAGCCACCTTATGCCAACTCACGGGAGTCGGGTCCATGTATTTACCTTAAAGGAACCGTCACCACCATCCTACTTCATTCTGGATTCTCCACCGCATACACGGTTGTCAAAGTGGTTTTCGGTATCGACAGAGAGTATGCCAGATATCCGATCCCGGTCTCTTTACAACCAAACGTTATTATAACCCGTGGTTACAATCTTTAAAAAATGGTATTTATGCTTTGAAATCAAAATAAATTTCGAATACCCTCAATATCAAAATATTGTTTAATAAAATACCATTTAAATCTATTCAATTTATTTAGGAATTTATTTTCCTTTTTACTAAATTTTAAAGTTTAAATTCTCCCTTTGAAAACAATTCAAAGTCAATTCCTTATTTTTATTAATTACATATTAAATTCCAAAATTTAAGCCTTTTCCCCAAAGATTATTTCCATAACTTAAATTTTTACACAATTCAAAATTTAGTTTCCGTAGCACTTATGAAATGCTACCTAAAGTCTATAGGTTAAACAGTTTGTTTATAAAAGACAGCATTCAAGTGCCGTAATAGATTATTAACTTAACAATTAAGTTTAAATTCCCAAATATAACTTATTATCAAAAATTTACTTAACTGAAATCTTACTTTTAGCAAAAATTCAGAATTTCCCAAAATAAGTTATATTCCAAAATTTTATTTAAACATTTATTTATTTAACATTTTTGACTTATTCAAAAATTATTACAAACTTTATAAAATCTTTAAATACATTTAAAACAGAATATTATAAACTTCCATTTAAAATAATTTTAAAATATTTTTGAAAAATATTATATAAGCCACGGGTCTGTATATAGTTTTCTAGCCTAGGTCAAGTGATACGGATTTATATCATTTCAATCCGCAATTTACAAAACCCCGGGTTCTATCATTTCAAACCCGCAATCCTAAGTTAACAAATAAAATTTAAACAATTAAATAAATAGATGGATAAAAATTGTCGTTTAGGCCTATCTTTTCAGCCTATAACAATCTCCATTTACAGGGAACTTGCAGTGATGATTTAATCAGTAAATAAGCATTAAATAATATAACTGCAATAATATCACAATAGATAAACAACTGATGAAGTGTCAATTTTAAAATGGGGTTTAACATCATACGTTATATTTCAGACAGATAAAATTTAATAAATACTTTACAAATACACTTGCGATAATTCACAGATATATAGATATGTTTGTTTGGTGAGAAATACTCACCTGAATGCTGCAGAAAGTTTCTATTCAAAACGAAAATCCACCGAAAAAGAAACGCACAGCGGGTAACGATCAAATTTCCCCGGATGTCACGCCTAGATTCAAATCTATAACAAAATCCAAATACCGAATACGCGACTTTAATTTACAGTCAAGGATTTTTTTTAAATAAAACGAATTTGGAACGGGATTTATATAAAAGAAAATCGGACCAACTTTGCTCGACTACTCCACCGCATGCACGATCAAAACATAACGAAAGCTTTGCCTACCCATTTCTGAACCATGCCATCACTATAACTATGATAAAATTTCCTAAAGGCGGTCTAAACAAAATGGTGAAGTTTCCCTTATAGGCCGTGATTCACTTGTACATGCGATCCCATCTTTCATTCATCAGTACCCTGTCTAGTGCCAGCAATACTAGTTTACATAAATTCACTTTAGCTTTAGTTTATGCACTCTTTTCAAGCTATCATCAAAAGAGTACCTACCCAAATTCAGTTACATCAATACACGTCTAAATTTAATTCAGTTAGGTCCTACACTGCACCATGTCTCCACGGTTATTCCCATTCCTAAATTTTGTTTACGTAACCCGTGAAAGTATAGGGGGAAATTTAGGCACTAGCTGAAAGAAAAAGTGTGCAAACACATTATTATATTTTTTTCTAGATGAAACAGTGCTCTTCCTAGCTTCAAACAGGATCAGCCACTAACTCACTTCTTCTTTTCCCAACTAAAACTCACGCACTCTTCTCACTACCTATTTCCATGCTGATCTGCATGTACACATAACTCCCTTTTTTTTTCTTTTTTTTTTAGTTTCACGGTCTACCCCAAATTTTCACAATGCAAAAGAAAATTACATCCCTCCTCCATAGGCCGTGACCTGATCATGTGCAGGTAGCCATTTTTGCCCTCTCATGCACTCTTCTTCCCTTCCCTCTGCAAATCTTTACTCAAACATCAATGTGTACAGAGGCAGCATGCACTCATTCCCCCTTCTTCCCTTTTCTCTTGCACAAAACTGTTCTTCCTCCTCAAATAATAAAACACGGCCATCTGCATGGGTTTGCACGACCACAGCTCTTCTACACATGGTGACTCGCCATATACAGGTGATGCCGCGATGGGTGTTATGGGCGGAGGAGTGGAGTTTGATCGGTCGTAGAACTGGGTGGATCGGCCGAGCATAGCAAAGAGAAAACAGAGAAACAACTAGAAGCAGAAAGAAAAAGCTTTGGCCATTACCTGTAGAAGCTTTGTACGCAAGCCAGAGCAATGCAAGAAAATATTTGTTGACGAGGTGAACAATGCAAGTGGAACAATGCTTTGTGGTGTGATATATATAAGAACAAGTTGAGATATTGAACGCACGTGGGAATCTTCGAGTTGCCCAAATTGATTGAGAAAGCAATAAATTTCGTATTTAATAAAAATGGAATGCCGAGTGTGATTTTTTTTTCCAGTTTTCTTCGTTTGAATAGATAAGGCTTGCATTGTTTGATTAGCAAGGATTAAATGCAGAGAAGAAACGACAAGCATTGATGGAGGATAATTTATACGTGATATAATTAAGAGGAGAAATAAATCTGAATTTGTTTACCAGATTTACACGTGATGCTTGAATCAGAGAAATCTTTTTTGGCAAAAAATAAAATCCGAGCTGCTCGCGTGATTCATTATTGCCAGTTATACGAAAATTCTTGATTTAATGCATTCATTCTGATGCGTGAATTTAGGCAAGAGATATTACTCCTTTGAACTGAAATGGAAATTGTCGATGGTTTCAAAAATTTCAGGTGAATGATTTTGATTGAGGTGAGACAAATGGAAAATGTATGATGTCCGAGCTTCGCAATGTTTGATAAAGGCAAGAATTTTAAATAGCAAAGATTTTGAAATTGAAACGTTTTATACCAAGTTTTAAAACCAATGAAAGTTGTGGAAAAAGTAACGTTTTGCTATAAAACTACTAACTGATATTTTAATCCATATAGATATTGAAACATGATTTTTAAAATACGCCAAACCGATGCAATACAATACACCTAAAATTTATACAAAAATAACGTTTTTAATTTATACGTTTTTACGTTACTTATATCGCTACAATGCATGCCCTTTTTAAATGCGAAATTTAACAGTCTGTAAAACACTGAATTTTACAAAGTTATTACTTAAATTAAATTCGCTTACAAATTTTGTATTTTAAATATACAAAATTCATTTTTTATTAACATTGCGAATTGAGTTGTCTTTTAACAAAATTTAAAAACTTCAAAACTTTCAGTTTATGTTTAGACTTTTGGGAAATGATTTAATCAATTTAATATATATAAATAAAAATAAATTTCAAGATTCAAATAAATAAAAGAAATAAATTTCTAGAAAACTAGGGTTGTTACACTCTCCCCCACTCAGAACTTTTCGTCCTCGAAAAGGAACGAAAGAAGGAAAAACAAAGGAAGATAAGATAACAAAATAAAGTACCTTAAATGAATAATTCCGGATTCGAAGCACGAATGCTCTCCTCCGTCTCCCATGTGCAATCTCGCTCATCCCTGCTCCATTGCACTTTGACCAATCAGACAGATTTTCTTCTAAGCTGATTCGTACATCGATCGACGATACGAAGCGGCTTTCTTTCAATAGTTAGATCAGGCTCGATGTTTAAACCATCAAGAGCAGTAGGCTGGATAATAAGAGATGGATCATGAAGACAGCGACGAAGGTGGGATACATGAAACACATTGTGTATTCCAGCAAATTTCTCGGGTAGATCCAGTCGATAAGCAAGAGATCCAATCCTCTCCAAGATACGGAATGGACCGATGAACCTAGGGGCCAGCTTTCCTCTACGCCCAAACCGAACCACATTTCTCAAAGGGGAAACCTTTAGAAAAACCAAATCGCCAACATCAAATTCCAAGCTCCTTCTATGCCGATCAGCATACTTCTTTTGTCTATCTTGAGCAACCTTTAAACTTCTCTTAATCTCCTCCACTTTCTCTGAAGCTTCCAAAATCAATTCGGGGCCAAGAACTAAGCGGTTACCGGATTCAATCCAGCAAGAAGGAGATCTACAAGGTCTCCTGTATAGAGCAGCAAATGGGGACATCTTAAGACTAGCCTGAAAAGGTAGAATGAGATAGATAGGGAATAAGATAATATAAGAACAAAGGATTGGAATTTATACCTGATAACTATTGTTATAGGTGAATTCCACAAGATGGAGATGATCTTCCCAAGATCCTCCATAATCCAAGATGCAAGCACGAAGAAGATCCTCAAGAATCTGATTTACCCTCTCCGTTTGACCGTCAGTTTGTGGGTGGTAAGCAGTGCTCAGGTTCAAACGAGTTCCCAAGGATTCTTGGAACGCTTTCCAAAACTGACTAGTTAAAATAGGGTCTCGATCACAAACTATGCTAAAGCGAATGCCATGGAGGCGAACAATCTCCCTCATATAAATCTCAGAAAAACTCGAAGCTGTACGAGTAGATCTAACTGGAATAAAATGTGCGGACTTAGTCAGTCTATCCACGATAACCCAGATGCTCTCATTTCCTTTCCTAGATCTTCGTAATCCATCGATGAAATCCATAGAAACTTGCTCCCACTTCCAATCGGGAATCTCAAGAGGCTGCAACAATCCTGGTGTCTTCTGATGGTCCGCCTTGACTTGCTGACAAGTCGCACACCTACTCACAAAAATAGAGACATCGCGCTTCATACCCTTCCACCAGTAGAGTTTCTTTAAATCCTGATACATCTTCGCTACACCAGGATGCATGGAAAGTCTGGATTGATGATGTTCCCAAAGTAACTCCTGCCTTAAACCATCCACAATCGGGACACAAATCCGATTATTAATCCTTAAAACCCCTTTATCATCAATCTGGGCTCCACTACCATCAAGATTACTACTACCAACCTTGCTGCGAACATTCTCCTTGATCAATCTGATGATCCTATCCTCATCCTGCTTAGCCTTGATACGGTCCAAAAGAGGAGAAGAAACAATAAGCTGGCATAACAAGGACTTCTTCCTACTCAACGCGTTCGCCACAACATTTGCTTTCCCAGGAGTATAGTTGATGTCAAGATCGTAAGAAGATAGAAACTCGAGAAACCGTACTTGTCTCTGATTTAAATCTTTCTGGGTAAAGATATATTTCAAAGACTGATGATCGGTGAAGAGGTCAAACTTAGCCCCCAAAAGATGGTGTCTCCAAAGTTTCAGAGCAAAGACAACAGCCAGCAATTCTAAATCGTGAGCAGCGTAATTAGCCTCATGGGTCTTCAACTGACGACTAGCATATGCAATTACCTTCCCATCTTGCATTAATACTGCTCCCAAACCATTGCGACAAGCATCGGTGAAAACCGTTAATCTCTCATTTCCATTTGGGACGGTAAGCACTGGTGCGGAAGTGAGCTTATCCTTTAACTCTTGGAATGCAGCTTTACACTTATTGCTCCATATAAACTTAGCATTCTTTCGAGTCAGAGCAGTCAGAGGTGCCGAGATCCGAGCAAAGTTCTCAATGAACCTCCGATAGTAACCGGCAAGGCCCAGAAAACTGCGAATGTCCATTGGAGTCTTAGGTTCTTCCCAATCTTTGATCGCTGCGATCTTTACTGGATCAATAGAAACTCCTTCACTAGAGACAATATGACCGAGGAATCGGACTTCTTCTTCCCAGAAATGGCATTTAGAGAATTTTGCCTTTAATTGGTGACTCCTAAGAGTCCCCAACACAAAGCTCAAGTGAGATTTATGCTCTTCCCCAGACTTGGAGAACACAAGGATATCATCGATGAAAACTAGAACAAATTTATTGAGCACATCGCGGAAAACACGATTCATCAAGTCGACGAAGAAGGCAGGAGCATTGGTCAGGCCAAAAGGCATAACAAGCCACTCAAAGAACCCGTTTTCATTACGGAAAGCAGTTTTGGGTATGCTCTCCTCAGCAACTCTAAGCTGGTGGAAACCTGTGGCTAGATCAAGTTGAGAGAAAACAGTCGCTCCATGGAGTTGGTCGAACATATCATTGATGCGGGGCATATGATATCTGTTTTTCATGGTGAGCTTGTTCAGTTCCCTATAATCAACACACATCCGGAGGGAGCCATCAGATTTTGTGACGAAAACTATGGCTGCTCCCCATTCTGAGAAACTAGGTCCGATCAGACCTTTTGAGGATAAGTTTTGAATTTGATTCCTTAATTCGATCTTCTCCCGTGGAGCCATTCTTCTGGGTGGAAGAACTACAGGTCTTGCCCCAGGAATGAGATCGATCCGGAAGTCAATCTCCCACTTCTTAGGTAAAGAAGTGACTTCACCAAATACGTCGGGAAATAATCTGACCACTGGAGTGGACTCAATATCACCATGGGAAATATCGAGAGAATAAATGAAGCTACGAGCAAACTCCTGGGGTAAGTTGCACTGAATTACTAAAGAATCGCCCTTATCACCTACAAGCGAGACAGTACGGGCACTACAGGAGATACGGGCATCATGTTTATCCAACCAGTCGCCTCCAAGTAGTAGATCGAAAGCGTCAAAACCCAGAACATAAAAGTCACCAGTGAAACGATAATTTCCAAGGAAGAGTTTCACATCCCTACAAACTTTACTAAGGTTCGCAGGGCCACAAATGGGGTTTGAAACACATAAAGGTACAGAAGAAAATTTAGGAGAAAGGAGATGTTCAAATTTATTACAGAGATCCGATGAGATGAAGCTATGGGAAGCTCCGGTATCGAATAAAACGCGAACAGGAGATTTGAACAAAGTAAAGGAACCTTGAAGTGTACCTTGGGAATAGCTAGGAGCGGGAGCAGGTGCAGGTTCTGGCGGTGGAGCTGGAGAGGATGCAGAAGTAACAGTGAAAATTCCTGATGCCTTGCCCTTCTTCTGAGTAGGGCAGTCTCTCTGGAAATGTCCCGGCTGAAGGCAAATGTGGCAAAGGTCTCGCCTAGCTGACTGAGCGGGAGGTAGTATCGCAGCACCCAAGGTAGGACAGCTATTCGCGTAGTGTCCCTTTTGGTCGCATCGGTAGCAAGTAATGGTAGATAGATCCACAGGCTGCCTCTGGGATGATGGAGACGATGATCCAAGCCCTGGAGTCCTATTCCTCTTATGACGGTAGAAGTTGGACTTCCTTTTCTTAGAATTTCCAGAAGACTGAGATGGTGCAGATTGAGCAGCTGGAGTGGCCTTAGAGGTAGGGTTCTCATACCGGAGAGCCATGTCCATCAAAGCGGTGAACGTCCCATGCACGTGGGTAATAAGTCGATCGTAGAACTTGAGGCGAGCACCAGCGATAAATTTCTCGTTCTTCTTCAGTGGGGTGTCTATCAAATTCAGCCCATATTGCGAGAGCTCATTAAATTTTCTCTCGTATTCTGTGAAGGATATATCGCCCTGCTTCAAATCCATAAAGTCTCGATAGAGCTGAGACTTGCCCGCTACGGGCATCCATTTGACCAGAAATGCCTCCCTGAAGCACGATAAGAGGTATAAGATAGATTCAAAAATGGGGAAATTTGAATCCGAATTTGGACAACTGAAGAGATACCTAAATTGCTCCCAAGTGAGGTCAGCCTCATTAGTGTGAGCAGTAATTGATAGCCACCAATTTAAAGCGGCTCCCTTCATCTGCCAGGCCGCCAGTTGCCTCTGCTGGGCATTTGTGATTTCGAGACAGGAGAAGATTCTCTCCATGTCTCGTTACCATTGTTGAGCTTCTATTATGGATTCAGAACCCGTGAACTTAGTGCCACCAAGCTCAGTATAATTTTTGCAAAGCTTTGTAAATCTAACAGGGGCTGCGGGTGGAGGAGCTGGGGCATCAGCGCGTCCCCTACCTCTAATATTTCCTCGATTCATCCGGAGACATCAAGAATGAATTTAAGAACAGAGGAAAAAAAAATATTGATGTCAACATATTCTAGGTAAGATAAAGTTTAACCAGAACAAGCATTTAACAAAGGCTCAAACTATATAAGGTGGAGAAAAGTAAAGAAGTAGTTGGAAAATTTTTATTTTAAAACAGGAAAGTTTTATATCAAAAATACTCCTTTGAAAAACCTTCTGAAAATCATTTTATACTTTCACAAGGAAAGGATTCTAGAATTTGACTTCACTCATTCTAGGGTATTGCCACCCTATCTCTAATGAGTTTTTTCTCCTTAGGCTATGGATAAACCTGGCTCTGATACCAACTGTGACGACCCACTATTTTGTACCATTCAAATTCGACAATAAATTAAAACATGTCAAGCTTGAATAGTTCAAAACAATAGATTGTAAATAAATTAGGAGCAAATGAAATCAAATCACAGAATCACATACACAAATATCAAAAAACTTGCAGCGGAATTTAAAATACTTAGTGGTTCATGAAGCCACTATAAAAATCTCAACCAACTAGAAATTACATAGTTTGAAAATCTCCAATACAGTTTAAAACATCAATAACAATCCAATATTCCAAAGTCTCGATTACATAAATAAGATATAGACTGAAGATTGCCGACGGCTCGAAAGATCTACAGAATGTCCTAGCTCCGGGGTGAAAGCTGAAACTGTACTCAGGCTGACCCGAGCGTAAAATAAAACGTAAACACTCGAGTCAGTACATACATACTCATATAGTGTAAGCTAATTCAAGTGTACTGTAATATAGAGCAAGTAACTTAAAGGATGCTTGGGACCGCCCATCCTCTAAGGATCCGTTAAACTATTTACTATGTAGAAATACTTCGCTATTATAATAGCGTCTATATTAAAATAAACTTACTCTTAAATAGCGTTAAGGCTTTACATTTTCCACCTTAACACATAATATATTCCCATAGTCTATACAGTACCGTAATCTCCCCCGGAATGGGCGTCGTCAGAGGGCACTCCATAGGTATGGTACAAAACCAAAATCGTATAAGGCGCGCTAGGGTAGGTGACACGGCACAACTAGGCAATGCCAGGGTAGATATACCAATTACGCTTCTGGACCGATGGAAACGCGCAGCGCGCAGCTGCCGTCCACCTCGAACAACACTCCCAAATCAAAGGTGTGCACCAAAACAATCACAAAAGTAATAGAATGGCATACGAAGAAGTGCGTCCGATCAGAGGTGCTACCTCATTAATCCGTCAATCGCTCCTGTTTTAGCCACCTTATGCCAACTCACGGGAGTCGGGTCCACGTATTTACCTTAAAGGAACCATCACCACCACCTACTTCATTCTGGATTCTCCACCGCATACACGGTTGTCAAAGTTGTTTTCGGTATCGACAAAGAGTATGCCAGATATCCGATCCCGGTCTCTTTACAACCAAACGTTGTTATAACCCGTGGTTACAATCTTTAAAAAATGGTATTTATGCTTTGAAATCAAAATAAATTTCAAATACCCTCAATATCAAAATATTGTTTTATAAAATACCATTTAAATCCATTCAATTTATTTAGTAATTTATTTGCCTTTTTACTAAATTTTAAAGTTTAAATTCTCCCTTTTAAAACCACTCAAAGTCAATTCCTTATTTTTATTAATTACGTATTAAATTCCAAAATTTAAGACTTTTCCCCAAAGATTATTTTCATAACTTAAATTTTTACACAATTCAAAATTTAGTTTCCGTAGCACTTATGAAATGCTACCTAAAGTCTATAGGTTAAACATTTTGTTTATAAAAGACAGCATTCAAGTGCTGTAATAGATTATTAACTTAACAATTAAGTTTAAATTCCCAAATATAACTTATTATCAAAATTTTACTTAACTGAAATCTTACTTTTAACAAAAATTCAGAATTTCCCAAAATAAGTTATATTCCAAAATTTTATTTAAACATTTATTTATTTAACATTTTTGACTTATTCAAAAATTATTACAAACTTTATAAAATCTTTAAATACATTTAAAACAGAATATTATAAACTTCCATTTAAAATAATTTTAAAATATTTTAGAAAAATATTATATAAGCCACAGGTCTGTATATAGTTTTCTAGCCTAGGTCAAGTGATACGGATTTATATCATTTCAATCCGCAATTTACAAAACCCCAGGTTCTATCATTTCAAACCCGCAATCCCAAGTTAACAAATAAAATTTAAACAATTAAATAAATAGATGGATAAAAATTGTCGTTTAGGCCTATCTTTTTAGCCTATAACAATCTCCATTTACAGGGAACTTGCAGTGATGATTTAATCAGTAAATAAGCATTAAATAATATAACTGCAATAATATCACAATAGATAAACAACGGATGAAGTGTCAATTTTAAAATGGGGTTTAACATCATACATTATATTTCAGACAGATAAAATTTAATAAATACTTTACAAATACACCTGCGATAATTCACAGATATATATGTATGTTTGTCTGGTGAGAAATACTCACCTGAATGCTGTAGAAAATTTCTATTCAAAACAAAAATCCATCGAAAAAGAAACGCACAGCGGGTAACGATCAAATTTCCCCGGATGTCACGCCTAGATTCAAATCTATAACAAGATCCAAATACCGAATACGCGACTTTAATTTACATACAAGGAAAAAATTTAAATAAAACGAATTTGGAATGGGATTTATATAAAAGAAAATCGGACCAACTTTGCTCGACTACTCCACCGCGTACACGATCAAAACATAACGAAAGCCTTGCCTACCCATTTCTAAACCATGCCATCACTATAACTATGATAAAATTTCCTAAAGGCAGTCTAAACAAAATGGTGAAGTTTCCCTTATAGGCCGTGATTCACTTGTACATGCGATCCCATCTTTCATTCATCGGTACCCTGTCTAGTGCCAGCAATACTAGTTTACATAAATTCACTTTAGCTTTAGTTTACGCACTCTTTTCAAGCTATCATCAAAAGATTACCTACCCAAATTCAGTTACATCAATACACGGTCTAAATTTAATTCAGTTAGGTCCTACACTGCACCATGTCTCTATGGTTATTCCCATTCCTAAATTTTGTTTACGTAACCCGTGAAAGTATAGGGGATAACTTAGGCACTAGATGAAAGAAAAAGTGGGCAAACACATTATTATATTTTTTTCTAAACGAAACAGTGCTCTTCCTAGCTTCAAACAGGATCAGCCACTAACTCCATTTCTTCTTTTCCCAACTAAAACTCACGCACTCTTCTCACTACCTATTTCCACACTGATCTGCATGTACACATAACTCCTTTTTTTTTTAGTTGCACGGTCTACCCCAAATTTTCACAATGCAAAAGAAAATGACATCCCTCCTCCATAGGCCGTGACCTGATCATGTGCAGGTAGCCATTTTTGCCCTCTCATGCACTCTTCTTCCCTTCCCTCTGCAAATCTTTACTCAAACATCAATGTGTACAGAGGCAGCATGCACTCATTCCCCCTTCTTCCCTTTTCTCTTGCACAAAACCGTTCTTCCTCCTCAAATAATAAAACACGGCCATCTGCATGGGTTTGCACGACCATAGCTCTTCTACACATGGTGACTCGCCATATATAGGTGATGCCGCGATGGGTGTTATGGGCGGAGGAGTGGTGTTTGATCGGTCGAGGAACGGGGTGGATCGGCCGAGCATAGCAAAGAGAAAACAGAGAAACAACTAGAAGCAGAAAGAAAAAGCTTTGGCCATTACCTGTAGAAGCTTTGTACGCAAGCCAGAGCAATGCAAGAGAATATTTGTTGACGAGGTGAACAATGCAAGTGGAACAATGCTTTGTGGTGTGATATATATAAGAACAAGTTGAGATATTGAACGCACGTAGGAATTTTTGAGTTCCCCAAATTGATTGAGAAAGCAATAAATTTCTTATTTATAAAAATGGAATGCCGAGTGTGATTTTTTTTTTTCATTTTTCTTCGTTTGAATAGATAAGGCTTGCGTTGTTTGATTAGCAAGGATTAAATGCAGAGAAGAAACGGCAAGCATTGATGGAGGATAATTTATATGTGATATAATTAGGAGGAGAAATAAATATGAATTTGTTACCAGATTTACACGTGATGCTTGAATCAGAGATTTTTTTTGGCAAAGAATAAAATCCGAGCTGCTCGCGTGATTCATTATTGCCAGTTATACGAAAATTCTTGATTTAATGCATTCATTCTGATGCGTGAATTTAGGCAAGAGATATTACTCCTTTGAACTGAAATGGAAATTGTCGATGGTTTCAAAAATTTCAGGTGAAAGATTTTGATTGAGGTGAGACAAACGACAAATGTATGATGTTCGAGCTTCACAATGTTTGATAAAGGCAAGAATTTCAATTAGCAAAGATTTTGAAATTGAAACGTTTTATACCAAGTTTTAAAACCAATGAAAGTTGTGGAAAAAGTAACGTTTTGCTATAAAACTACTAACTGATATTTTAATCCATATAGATATTGAAACATGATTTTTAAAATACGCCAAACCGACGCAACACAATACACCAAAAATTTATACAAAAATAACGTTTTTAATTTATACGTTTTTACGTTACTTATATCGTTACAA
The DNA here is from genome assembly GCA_030765085.1 of Allium cepa. NCBI lineage: Eukaryota > Viridiplantae > Streptophyta > Magnoliopsida > Asparagales > Amaryllidaceae > Allium > Allium cepa. Next base: position 68,998,542 of record CM060929.1, read on the forward strand.
TGCATGCCCTTTTTAAATGCGAAATTTAACAGTCTGTAAAACACTGAATTTTACAAAGTTATTACTTAAATTAAATTCGCTTACAAATTTTGTATTTTAAATATACAAAATTCATTTTTTATTAACATTGCGAATTGAGTTGGCTTTTAACAAAATTTAAAAACTTCAAAACTTTCAGTTTATGTTTAGACTTTTGGGAAATGATTTAATCAATTTAATATATATAAATAAAAATAAATTTCAAGATTCAAATAAATAAAAGAAAAAAATTGCTAGAAAACTAGGGTTGTTACATAAATGAATGTAAATAAATGAGGTTATGCAATAATAAATGGATGAATAATTATAAGGCAATAAATAGAAACTGGCATGACCTGAATAAAGGAAAATGAATAATTGTAAGAAAATAAATGAAACAAACACTGAATGAGTGAATGAAATTAAAAGTTCGTAAGAAATAAATGTAAATAAAAAAGATAAACCACTATATGAATGAAAAAGAGAAATCAAACAACAAATGTATGAATGGAATTAATAAGGATAAACTAAATCTGTTGTTTGAAATTGTTGTTGTTTGTTTTGGTATATGATTGTTTGGGTAAGGATACTTTAAAATTGTTTGGATGTATGAATAATATATTTAGCTTCATCAGAGACTGTTGAGTAAATGGTGTGCCTAGTAGTTATTTTTCATCATGTGCAATTTGTAGTTTTGAACTCGAATAACTATTTGTTGGTTGATACGAGTGAATGATTGATTCGTGTTGACGTGATGGTTGTATGCATTGTTGCAAGTGACTGATGATGTGTGTGTTGATTTGTTTGTATGATTGAACCACTTTAAATATTTCATTTTATATCATTGTTAACCTTTTTAAATTATATAAGTGAAACACAGGTTATGGAAGCAATTTCTACTGCATTTGGTTTCATAATTAAGCGTTAATTGCTCGACAAATAGGTACGTTTTCGGATTAAGGTTTTATAGCGCTATTATATTGTTTTCCCATGTTGGGATATATATTATTTTGGAAAATATATGTATATATTGTTATATTTGATATTATATTTTCAGCCGAGCCTCTCCGTACAAAGGAGACCCTGCCAAAATTTTCCGTAAATTTTAGACTTAGAAAATATTTTGAAAATGTTTTCCAAACTTTATTAGTTTAAGTATAAAAAGAATCAATGGTTATAAATTGGTATATTTTATATAAAATAATTAATTTTGTAAATTTATATGTTTATAAAGTTAATATGTTGATAGGATGTGTTGTTTTTTATTTTCCTTTTCCCCTTCCTTTTCCCTTCCGGGGACGAAAAGTTTTGAGTGGGGGAGAGTGTAACGACCTGTAAATTTCGACAATTTAATTTGTTAATTAAATAAGATTTCTGTAATTAAATTTAGTAGAAATAAAAACTTTATAAATAAATATTGAAATGAACGCTGAAATAAAATACAGCAATGGTAATTAAAACCTAGTGATTTGTAATTTGAATAATATTCTAATAAATGAAGTAGTGAAAAGATTTTACCTGGATATAAATTGAATATTAGAAAATAAAGGTAAGTATTCAATTGATTAATGTAATAAAACATTGTTAACAGTAATTGGAATAAATTAAGTAAATAAGTTGATGCAAGTTGATAATTAATGAACGTGAATGAACATGCAAATTTAATAAAATATTTTTAATGATACGACTTAGCGATAAATGGAATATAATAAAAACAAATACAATCATTGTATTAATGTGTGAAAAAATATATTTATTAATAGTAACTGAACGTAAATTTAGGTAATAAGGTTAAAGCAAATTGATAAAATAATACGTAATAATTGTTTGATAATAAAATAAGAATGGGAACCAAGATTTTTAATATAAATGTAATAAAGTGGATTAATTGGAATTTAATGAAATTTGATGTTTGAATATTATGTAAATAAGAATTGAGATGAAATTGGGAGATATTATTGCATCAAGATATAACCAATGCTAATTTAAGGTTAATAATTAATGGATTGAATGAAATGGGATTAATGTAAATGTTGTACTAGGCAATAAATCAAATGTAAGAAAACAAGCTTAAATATTAAATTAATTAATGAATTAAAATATATTGAATAGTAATTGAATGTAAATTAATGTGATAAGGTTGATGCAAGTTGATAAATAACTATATTTGTGCAATACCTATTAATTGGAAACCAATTGTAAAAGTTATAATTGATTGAAATTTGTAAATTGGGAATGAATTCAAAGTTATATAAATTGATGTAATAATACGTAACTAAGGGGGATTGAATAAAAATCAATGTTTGGTAAGAAATTTTAATATTGTAAATTGGTAGTTAAGTAATAATGGACCTAGTAAAGATGGCAATCAAATCAAATCAATTTGGAAATCAATTTTTATTTAATTGAAAGGTAATCAATAATTAATGAATTTAATGGTAAGTAATTAGAATTAAATTCTATATTAATTGAAACTAGGAGGAATGTGAATTATTAATGAAATAAAAAGTAAGCCAATAATAATCCTTCCTAGAAGATGATAATTGATTCAATAACAAAATCTATAAATTAAATAAATAGATTTCATTGGAATTTCAATCAATGATTTATGAATAAATTGGAATTGGAACTGGAATCCAATACTATAATTGGTGAATTGATTAACATTAAATTGATATGGGAATTTGTTATAAAGGATTTTAAATTTCTAAAGTACATAGGATGATAAAATTTATTAATTATAGAGTTGAAATTTGAAAAGTGATTTAATTAATTTATTTTTAATTTATTTAATTACTGAAAAATAGCTATTTTGGCCACTGACTCGGAATTCGATGAAACTAGTTTCATTGGATCCGCAACGGTGAATTATTGTAGGATTTCAAGTTTCGTAGCGATCGGACCTATCATCTGATCGTACGAACGCGGAATGCCTTGAAATCGATGAAATTGAAATTAATTGAAATCAATTTGGAAAAAAATTATTTTAGCATAACTTCTTCATACGATGGAATTTGAACTTGAAACCTTTTCCATCGCGTTTAAAATATTTTAAAACATCTATTTTGATATATGGGTTAACCCAATTTCGTTGCTTAGTCGGAACGTGCTTTTTGGGTCATTTATCGTTCAGTGCGTTTATAAATCGGGTCCATCCAGCCTATTTCAACTTTGCTTATATATACCCTTTTATAAACCCTAGACTACTCTATTTCTCATTTGTCTGTACGTGCAATTCCATCAGCTCCTCCTCTTTCCAATGACTGCAAACCCTAATTTCAATTGCAATTGAAAAATCAAATGAAAATTCAAACTCCACAAAATATAGAAAATTTTATATGTATTTGAAGATCTCGAATAGCGCATCTAAATTCTTTAATTCGTTTTCCGATCTGGATTGATATGTGGCCGAAATCGAGTAAAGAAGCCACGGTTGTTCATCGCGCATCGAGTAACATCGTCTGATCGACAAATCATTTCGGGGTTTTGTAGAGAGTCTATCGCGTAATTCATCTATGATGTTTGTTCGGGTTTTCGACAGTCAGATTAGGCGAAAAAATCAGTTAGGGCAAGCTTTGTTTTGTGGCGGCTGGAGATCTGGAGGGGCCTTGTGCGTCGATGAGCGGCGGCATGGGGTTGACATCGTGGAGGCGTTTTTCTGGCAAGGTCGCGGTGGAGATCGCTGCTGATCGTGGCGTGTTAACATACAAATCAGACGCTAACACCCCGGTGCACGTAGTGTAAGTGTGAAAGCACCACCCGTCAATACGGAAAACAGAAATAAGCAGAAGTTGACGATAAAACGATAGAAGACACGATTTTCATAGTGGTTCGGCTTATAGTCAAGCCTACGTCCACTTTATAATCTCTTTTTTGCTGACTCAAGTACCACTTATACAACGTTCTTCAATTTCAACACCTTCTAGACTAGTGGTTCAAACTTCGATGTAAAATTATCTTTCGAATCCATGTTGAATGATATAGGTTTTCCCTTGAAGTTTGTCGTAATGTCCTTGGTGTTTGGAGTGCTTGAAGTGCTGTTCGAGTTGAGAAAATGGCAGAGTGTCGGTCCCTTCAAGAATCATCCAAAAAAGTCCCCCCTGAATGTGTGAGCCCATGTTGTATTTATAGGAGATTCTAGACGGGCCTTAGGTCGTGAACGGCCTAAGGTGGGCCTTAGGTCGCTAGCGACCTAAGGTAGGTCGTGGGCGAGGCTAGACAGTGTTGCATCTGAGTGCTTAGGGCTGGCAAGCTGTAGGTTGAAGGTTGCGACTTAAGATAGGTCGTGGATCACATATGAGCGACCTAACAGATGGAAACTTCGGCCCACCCGGTAGCACGGGTCTCTTCTGAATGAAGTACTAGGTTGTGGACGACCTAAAATAGTTGGCGAACTTTACAACGCTGAGGTTATCAAATGTAGCGACCTAGGCTAAATCGTTAACTCGCTATATTGCTTAGCTCATTAGGTTGTTAGTCGTCCCACTTTTAGGTCGTTAGGTCATCCCACTTTTAGGTCGTTAGGTCGGCCCACTTTTAAGTCGTTAGGTCGGCCAACTTTTTGGTCGTTAGGTCGTCCGACTTTTAGATTGTTAGGTCGTCCCACTTTTAGGTCGTTAGGTCGGTAGTTCTCTGGGTCGTTGTGCCTATGTATGTCGCTAGGTTGTTTCATCTTGTTAGCCTCTTGAGTTCGCTCCGGCTGTTAAGTCCCTAAGTTGCGTAACAAAGGAATTAACATTTGCCCCTCGAAGTACACGCCTAGGTCATAGGTCGTGTGCTTCGACTTAGTTCCTTATGTTGTAAGCAACTCATTGGGTTTGCTAGGTCGCGTGACGATATGCCTTCCTCTCTTTTCCCATATAAATGCTTAACCCTCTCCTTCTTCACTTTATCTGTTCCAACATTCTAAGCCGCCATTAACGAACCTCCGAGCTTAAAGACTTAGCACGAAATCTTTTCCTCTTTCAACCATCAATTCCATCAGCAAATTTAGGTAATCTTGAGAATTTACTCGTTGCACTCGTTGTCGATTCCATCATAACCATTTCCACACAATTTTGTTGTTACAATGCAATTTGGCGTTCGAATTTGCCTTTCGATTCTTTGTCGAATTGTTAGTGGTTGCTGTAGGAACAAATCGGCCAAGGGTTTCATGGGGTTCCTGGAAACTTGGAGAGAACGATGAGGTTTCAGGAGTTTGGAGGAGGTGAAGAGATTCTTGGTTATTGGGTTATTGGATAGCGGGTTATGTGATTTGTTAAGTGGAGAGAAGCGAATGGGTTAGAGAGGGATCGAAAACGACCGGTTTAAGTACCTCAGGCGACCTTGTGGCTTGGATGTAAACTAGCCGACTCATGTTCCTTGCGACCTAACTCACTTGTGACTTATCACATCTGCGACTTAGGTTTTAGGTCGCGGCCGAGCTAGGACCTAGATAATTTTGCACTGCCGAGCAGCTTCTTGCGGCTTGTACCAGCCTTATATACTTGTTAGGTCGCGAACGACCTAAGACTTGAGCAAATTTTCACTGCCTTGATTTGAAGATTTGTTACTTAACCTTTAGATCGTGTGAACAACCTAGGACTTTAATGCACACTGCAATGGCTTGTATTCTTTAACTCAAACCATACGGCCTAGGACTTGAACAACTTGAGAGCTTCAAAATTTTGATAAAACTTGATTGCACTTCCAACTTGAACTTTGAACTACAGAGATAACTTGCATGACCTTGTTATGCCTTCTTAATAGATTAAATCAACTTTAATGCTAATGGCCTGTTAAATACAACATTTGCAGAAAAATGGGACGAATATACTGCCACTGACAGCCCACATCAAATGACAGATTAGTCGATAAAAGATGATCAGCTTAAAGAAACTATATGAAATGTTGTGAATCAATAAATTCAAGTGAAGTATTAGAGCAATATTAATCAACTAAAGCCGATTTGTTTGCACCAATACCGCACTTGTACTTTGACTTAAAGCGACACGTCTTGAAATTTTACGATTGACACATGTTTATTAGTTTAATTTTAGTTACATTTACTTGTCACTTTGTTAGCTTCACACAACACTTCACACATGTAGGAAACGTGTAACATCCCGCCTTTTCACACACTTTAAACCGACACACGTGCCAATTCAAAGCATACGCAAGGGCGGATTGTTATGGGGTAAATAAGAAAAACAGAGAAGAAATAAAACAAAATAGAATCTTACAGCGGAAGGATAAAATATAATAATAAATATACAGTTCAAAACAGTTTACAAACACTTGATTTGCTTTATACAATAAATATCAGAGTTACACATACCAATACAATCAATGCAGCGGAATAGAAAGAGTGTGGTGCAATATTATATATAATAATAATACGACTCCTTCGTCTTCGTCCTTCAAAGCTAAAGTCTTCGATCCTGAAACGCTCGGACTGACCCGAGCGAATTTGAAAAGACAAAAACACTCGAGTCAGAACTAAAAGATCTTATGTGAGTTAAATTAACAGAAATAAATATGAGTACAGTAACTCAAGAGATGCTCGGGATTTACATCTCCTAAGGATCCGTTAAACTATTTACTATGTAGTATATTGCGCTATTATAATAGTGTCTATTTATAAAATAAACTTACTTTTTAATAGCGTTAAGGGGTTACCCATATAGCCCTTAACACAAATAATGACAATAGTCTATACAGTACCGTAATACCTCCTGATCGGGAAGCTACTAGAGGATACTCCATAGGTACGACACAAATAGAAACTCGTAGTAAAGGCTCGGTATGGTAGGTGACACGGCACAACTAGGCAATGCCAGGGTAGATATACCAATTGCCATCCAGGCTGGTGGAAACGCGTAGCCGCAGTTACCGCCCACCTCGGACTAACTCCCCAAAATCAAAATATAGAAGTGGCCACTGAATCAATCCAAAATCAAAGTATAATATCGAAGAGGAGGGTCCGATCAGAGGAATGACCTCATTGGCCTGAGAATTGCTCCTGTTTTAGCCACCTTATGCCAACTCACGGGAGTCGGGTCCACGTATTTACCTTACAGGAAACGTCGCCGCCACCTACTTCATTCTGGAATCTCCACCGCGTACACGGTTAGTCAAAGTGGTTTTCGGTATCGACAGAGAGTATGTCCATATCCGATCCCGGTCTCTTTGCCAACCCATCGTTATTATAACACCGCGGTCATTTAAAAATAGGTTATACTTTAAAAATCAGAATAAACATTCCATTTCATAACCATGAATACGATATCATTTCAAAACCCAAAACCATATTTTATCACTTATCCCAAATATAATTCTTTTCCAAAATCATAATGCTTTAACTTCATAACGTCTGAAAATCAAATATTTCAAAGCATAATATTTTGAAAATCATAATTTAAAACCATAACTTCTAAAACTTGAATGGTTTGGACATTCAACGGTATATGAATTAAATGGTTTAACTTAAATGTTACTTTGTAAAGAAAATAGTTCTCATGGCTTTACAAATACATTTCTTTATTAAAGTCTAAACCAAAATTTATATTATCTCTCTCAAGTTCCAAAACCACTTCAATTTATTTATATATACGTATATCCATTTTAAGTAACAATATTTCAAACTAAAATTGGATTTTATTCTTTCAACAAATCAATTGTTCTGTTAATTAGTCTTGAATATTCATATAAAATCCATAAATAATAAGACTTCAATTTCTGGTAATAAAATATATATATTTTTCCCAATTCAAATTATACTAGAATATTCATTTCAATTTATTTTGGGAAAAATCCAATTATAAATATCATATCTTAAAATTTCCAAACTTAACATTTAACATATGATATAAATTATTAAACTCCATTTTCTTAATTTTCTTCCATTTTTAATAAAGATTTTTATACACTTTTTTTTTCTTCAAAATTTTCAACTTCATATGTATATATATATGGAAGAAAAATATTTATACAATATAAAATTTAAGATTATTATAAACCGTATTCCATCCAAACCATAGAAATCACATTAAAATAGTTATATATAGACCACGGTGCCTGTATATAATTTTCTATCCTATGGTCAAGTGATACAGATATTTATCATTTCAATCCGCAATTTAAAAGATATAAAATTTTGTGGTTGTATATCATTTCAAACCACAATCCCGAATGAAAGGAAATATGCATGATAATTTGCAATTTAATGATATACAATAAAACATCCATCAACATCACCCATCATCCAATCACAATCATCAAGCAATATCAATCAATAACAATTTATATTTGATAATATATAACAGGTAATAACTGGCAATTTTATTCAATTTAAATTTAACGACTATTAATCTAAGCGTTTATATTCAGTAATAAATTATATAACTGTTAACTAGCAGTTTCATGCAAACACAAATTCTAACTGTCAATTAATACGCAATAAATAAATTAAATTAACAGTTAAGTTCAATAAATGCAATTCAGCAGATATGAATGAAATAAGCATGCCAAATACTCATAAATAAATTCTATTCATTTCTAAAATTAATTTAACAAACATAAAAGCTTCTAGCAGTTGTGAGTGGGTTTAAACACTCACCTTTGGAATTTAAATCGAATTTAAATTCGATTTAAACCCAAAAATTCGCCCTTCTCGGAATTCGTCCAAACCAGCGTCATCAAATCCGGAATTAAATTACGATCCTAACAAAAGAAATTTCGTGTGAATCCGACTTCGTATGAGAAAGTTATGGCAAAAAATGATGATTGAATTCAAAATTGAAAATAAATAAAACGACACACAAACCATATAGATGCGATCCCCATCGTCCACTCTACAAAACCCAGAAAAGGTTTGACGATCCGACGAAGTTTGCGACGACGATGATGAATGGTCACGGACTGTTTGAATTAATTCTGGTCAGACGAATGTTCAAAACAGAAAACGAATTGCACCAGTAGATTACGTGCCTCGAGAACATTAACATATATTTTTTTGTGGAATTTTTCTGAAGTGTTTGCATTTTCATTGAAATTTGGATTGAAGTAGATCTAGGTTTTGCAACCATTTGAGGAGGAGAAGGAGATGAAGAAATGAATATACAGCAAATGACAATAGGATGGAGCTAGGGTTTATAACTGTATATATATATTAAATTTCCAAAATTTAATTAAATTTACTTTCCATTATTTATTGTCAATTAGATTGATTTATCATTGGATTCATATTTCAATATGTGAATATCCCCAATTTCATCTGCACTTATATTTACATAGTTTCAAAATATTAAATTTCAAATATTACTTCATTTAACGTTACGTATTTATTATTTATTGCTTGCTGCAGTTGATTATCAATTATACTTAATATACTAAATAGATGGTAAATTTTGAATACTTGTTATCATTAACGTTTTATTTCCACTTACAAAATAAATGAAATTATTACATAAACACCCTTAATTAAGTCAACCATTATCTTATATAACTTAACTGGTAATATATATACCCAATTGCCCTAATTGGTTTATAGTTATCAACTAAATACATACTAACTTGTAAATAAATTCGTTTAATTGCAAATGGATCTGATCAAATTTAATAGATTGAATAGATGGGTAAGCAAATAATAAATTTTCCTTTTTGTCAAATTCAAACCCATTCCTACTTAATTATCAATTACAATTTATTACGAAACATTGATTTTAAGCAGTTACCTTTTATTTGCTTAGTATTACATCAATTCCTATAACCTTGGATTCATTCCCAATTCACCAAATTCAATTAATTACACTTTACAAATGTGTTTCCAATATATAGGTATTGCCCAAACTAAATTTATTAGCTAACTCATATTAATAAACAAATGACTTATATGAATGATTAAAATTTTCAATTATCTCACTTTACTCCTAAACTTCTGTTATTTAATAATTATTGCTTAGAACCTGATTTTAATCTTCCCATTATCTATTTAATTCCTTCTAGAATCATAGCTAATATTTGTCATCCCTTCATTACCCAAATGTTCATATCCCGTCAAATTTTAGGTTATCGAAATATAAATTGTCAGTTTCTTTAATTGCACTAAATTTATCTATTAAAGGTTGCACTTAACCCAAATACATAAAACTTGCCCAATTTCTCCTTAAATCAATAACCTTCATATACAAATATGTTTATCATAAATTTTATCTACTCTTCCTTTTTAGGTAATGTCCTATATTTTAGATTTCCATGTAATTTGCAATAAATCATACTCGTAGTTATATCACATTAAATGAATAAATAAGTGTTGACTCTATTCTTTTGATTCAACATTGGTTTACGTTATATTTCATAAATATTTCTACATACATCAGGATTTTTTAAAAATGGTTGTAACGTGAAATCTCGTCTACTTCCCATTTTATATTTAAGGCTTCTAAAACCGATTCATATCATTTCTCTAGTCCAAATTTTATTAATATAACCTTAAATTTAATTTATTCCTATCGATGTAATGGTTAAACACAAATTTCACTTATTTGCAATAAATCCACAAATTGGATTTCAATTTTCAAATAAATAAATAAATTTTAGTTTATCACTTCTTAAATACCCAAACGTCAATGCCTTAATTTAAACTGCATTTATTACATTTTATAAAAATCCTCCATCTTAAGTGACAAATCAAAACTACCCTAACTACACAAATCATCGTATTATAAAGATATTTACACTATCCTCCATTTATTATCTTAATTTATTTAAGGTAACCTTAAATTAATATCTATTGCAATGATTTCAAATTATTATTCCCCCATTCCTTTTTAATTTCAATAACGCCAATTTTAACAATTATATTCTCTTTATTTATGCGATAAATGCAATTATTGAATCTAATACTCCATTTAATTAATAGATCCTGCTTCCTAGAATCTATATCAACAATAGGTCAAATATATACATAGAATTAGCCTTAACTTCACCTAAAAGAATTAGCTATTTCAACTACCGCACAAAACTACGCTACTGCACTATTTAATCAAATAAATTAATTGAACTTAAATCAGCATAAAGGTTATAAAATTATAAATGTAATCTTAATAAATTCATTTATTGATTTAGACTCTTTCTATACAGTAATTAACCTATTTGTGGGTATAAATAACTTTGGAATTATATTACATCTCATTAGTGCGCGTTTTATTTCCTATAACTTCTCCTCATTTAACTATACCCATTAACAACCAAAAAAATTAAATTAGCTTTATTTCAATCTATTTCCCTTCTTAACTAAATAAAATAAATGGTTAACCTAAACACTTGTTATCCTTTGATATATTCAATTTCACTTCCAACATTTATTAACAAAATGTTGCCATAAGTTTAGATTTACATAAATAAATTATATGAATAGGTAGAAAAATTGGTAATCCGCAAATGCCCAATATACACGCATTAATTACTACCTATTGTTAGAATCCATTTATTAATTTTCTAGTTAATAACGGTCTTTTTATTTCTATTTACTACCAAACTCTCTATTTTATTATAGTTCCAATATATTAATACTTAGGCACATCAAGTGCTAGCCCTTTTGTTATTTATATTAATTTGGGTATGCACAAATAAGTTGTTAATTAACCGTTTCTACAAAATTATATTCATACATTCAGTTCCATATCTTATAGGGTTAAATTCTAATTACTTACGCTTAATCTATCAATTTAATACTCTATTCAAACATGCATTTAAATTCTTTTTATTCTAAATAAATTTTATTAAGTGTTGACATCCACTAATAGCATTCACCTTTATTACAACCAAAGGTGACATCTTCACTACTGATTTTATATTAATGAATCTCATTTTAGTTAATATTTTTATTAATATTCTCAATTCAACATTTATTGATTTCTTAAAATTTATTTTTAACAAAAAGTGACAAATTACATTATCCAAATCTATTGTCATAAAATTTTATTGTTACACTAGATTACAACTACTATACCAAATTTCTACATTTATTCTTAAACAAATTAGAAATTATATTAATTTAATTTATTAAATATTATTAATTTCAACGGGTCGTTACAATCTCCCCCACTCAAAACTTTTCGTCCCCGAAAAGGAAAAAGAAGGGAGAAGGAAGAATAAAACAGTATATCTTATTTCAAATATTATTTATAAACAATAATTTACTAAATTTATTTTCTTAAATAAAATATACCTGTTTATAATCATTATATTCTTTTATACTTAGATTATTAAAGCTGGAAAACATTTTCACAAAATTCTAAGTCCAAAATTTATGGAAAATTTTGGCAGAGTCTCCTTTGTACGGAGAGACTCTGGAGAAAATATAATATCAAAATATACAAATATATTACATATATTGTCAAAATATTATCCCAACACGGGAAAAATTATATAAAATAGCGCTAAAACGTAATCCGGAAACGTACCTATTTGTCAGGCAATTACGCTAATTATTGTGGAACCAAAAGCAGTAGCAGTTGCTTCCATCACCTGTATTCACTTATATAATCTAAAAGGTTAAATATTTATTTTAAAGTGAACTATTCAAGTGGATTCAATCATTAATCAACCAAACAATTCAACAACCATCAACCTTACAAACAACATACATACACAAACAAAGCAACCATTTAATCCATCAAACAAATAGTTGTTTGGGTTCAAACTTGAAATTTGTATGAAATGAAATTAACTATCAAGTGCATCCTTTACTCAACAGTCTTAGATGGAACAAAGATAGATACTTATTTATTTAACCACTTCAAATTTCTTACCCAACAACATAAATCAAACAACACAATTCAAACCAACACCCAAATTTATTTATTATACATTTATCTCATGCTTCAATGGTTTGATTTTCTTTCTTTCATTTATGGTGTGATCCCTTTACTTCTTACAATTTTCATTTTCATTTATTACAAAATTATCATATTTGTGTTCCAATTTATTGACTAAAGTTTATATCACCCATTTATTCTACTTACCTTTCTTATATAGTAAAATTTCCGATTTAGCTTAAGTTTTAACAGCAATTAATTGAATACTTTAATTACCTCAAGCTTCACCTGTAAGATTTCCCTTTACACTTTCTTACTAGCAATTGCAACTTTTATTTTATGGTAAGTTATATATATTTTAAGAATGTAAGTGAAAATTTACAAGTTTCTTTTCATTCCTTTAATTAATATATATTTGTTTTATAACCTACAATTTCAACTTACCTTTAATTTCATTCATTTATTTAATGTTGAAGTTTCCATTATATTTAATTATAGTAACCCTCTACTTACACTTAATTTATTAACCTTATAACTTGCATTCCTATAAGTGAAAGATTTTACTCATTCATTAACTATGGATTGCAGACATTTATATTTTTCCTACTTTCTATTATATTAGAATAGGGGAAATTAAGGCGTACTTAAGTTAATAACCCTACAATCAAACTTTATAAATTAAGGAATTTCATTTTTACTTTCTTACGGTTAAAATCACCTATTAATAATACAACCTTTAATTTTAGTAAAATTCCAATCATCACTTAAGTTAATACCATTAAATTCTTATTTATAACAGTAATTTATTGAATACTTCATTATTTTCAAAAATTCTACTTGCATAATATTCTATTCCACTCTTAATTTACATTTCAACTTTTTATACTTGGTAAGTTATTTATGTTAAAGAAAAAGCAAAAGAACTTATACAAGTTTAATCTCAACCCTTTTAATTCATTGATTACTTAACCTTTATTTTACTAACCTCAATTTTTTTTTTTCAACTAATTAATGGAAATTCAAGAATTAATACCGGGTCAAATTCCAAAATTACTTTAAAATAATAGATAATTAATTTCTTACAACTTTTATATCTCTAATTACCTTTAAACAATTAAAATTTTAAATAATTTCAAACAAATCTGCAGTAGAACTTACTACAGTGGCCTTTCCCTTCGAAACTCGAAAATGAAAGTCGATGATGCGGCCGTCATCACCGAAATTATTTTCCAGCGACAGAGAGGAAAGTACAAACTTATTTTCTTCAAAATCTTCTTAAACCAATTCTTTCGAATTATACTAAATATTTATATAAGAAAATATTTATAAACCAAATCATTATATTTCATAAATCCTTTGAAAGAAGATTTCAAAAATCCCGGACTTAAGTTCTAAAATCTCCAATTTGATTTATTATAATTCCAACTTAGCTTCAATTGTTATAAATATTTTTATTTCCTAACACCCAATCTATAGCAACCAAATATATATATATATATATATATATATCTTTATAAAAATATTATTATATATAGAAAATATAATAGGCAAAATTATTGCATTCACCTATATTAAAAACAAATATTATGTCGGTCTGTCCTATTAAGTGTTTAGAAATCCCTATTGATGTCATAGCGTCCCATGCACCAACCAGAATTTATAAATACAAAACGGAACAGATTAACACAATATCAAAATCTTTTTATAACACTAACAAGTACGCTCTCTCATATATATACGCTCAGTGACTCCCATAGGGTATTACTACCCTATTAACAAAGAGTCAAACCCCACAAAGCCAAGGTTTATCGCTAAACCAAAGCTCTGATACCAACTGTAACATCCCGCCTTTTCGCACACTTTAAACCGACACACGTGCCAATTCAAAGCATACGCAAGGGCGGATTGTTATGGGGTAAATAAGAAAAACAGAGAAGAAATAAAACAAAATAGAATCTTACAGCGGAAGGATAAAATATAATAATAAATATACAGTTCAAAACAGTTTACAAACACTTGATTTGCTTTATACAATAAATATCAGAGTTACACATACCAATACAATCAATGCAACGGAATAGAAAGAGTGTGGTGCAATACTATATATAATAATAATAATAATACAACTCCTTCGTCTTTGTCCGTCAAAGCTAAAGTCTTCGATCCTGAAATGCTCGGACTGACCCGAGCGAATTTGAAAAGACAAAAACACTCGAGTCAGAACTAAAAGATCTTATGTGAGTTAAATTAACAGAAATAAATATGAGTACAGTAACTCAAGAGATGCTCGGGATTTACATCTCCTAAGGATCCGTTAAACTATTTACTATGTAGTATATTGCGCTATTATAATAGTGTCTATTTATAAAATAAACTTACTTTTTAATAGCGTTAAGGGGTTACCCATATAGCCCTTAACACAAATAATGACAATAGTCTATACAGTACCGTAATACCTCCTGATCGGGAAGCTACCAGAGGATACTCCATAGGTACGACACAAATAGAAATTCGTAGTAAAGGCTCGGTATGGTAGGTGACACGGCACAACTAGGCAATGCCAGGGTAGATATACCAATTGCTATCCAGGCTGGTGGAAACGCGTAGCCGCAGTTACCGCCCACCTCGGACAAACTCCCCAAAATCAAAATATAGAAGTGGCCGCTGAATCAATCCAAAATCAAAGTATAATATCGAAGAGGAGGGTACGATCAGAGGAATGACCTCATTGGCCTGAGAATCGCTCCTGTTTTAGCCACCTTATGCCAACTCATGGGAGTCGGGTCCACGTATTTACCTTACAGGAAACGTCGCCGCCACCTACTTCATTCTAGAATCTCCACCGCGTACACGGTTAGTCAAAGTGGTTTTCGGTATCGACAGAGAGTATGTCCATATCCGATCCCGGTCTCTTTGCCAACCCATCGTTATTATAACACCGCGGTCATTTAAAAATAGGTTATACTTTAAAAATCAGAATAAACATTCCATTTCATAACCATGAATACGATATCATTTCAAAACCCAAAACCATATTTTATCACTTATCCCAAATATAATTCTTTTCCAAAATCATAATGCTTTAACTTCATAACGTCTGAAAATCAAATATTTCAAAGCATAATATTTTGAAAATCATAATTTAAAACCATAACTTCTAAAACTTGAATGGTTTGGACATTCAACGGTATATGAATTAAATGGTTTAACTTAAATGTTACTTTGTAAAGAAAATAGTTCTCATGGATTTACAAATACATTTCTTTATTAAAGTCTAAACCAAAATTTATATTATCTCTCTCAAGTTCCAAAACCACTTCAATTTATTTATATATACGTATATCCATTTTGAGTAACAATATTTCAAACTAAAATTGGATTTTATTCTTTCAACAAATCAATTGTTCTATTAATTAGTCTTGAATATTCATATAAAATCCATAAATAATAAGACTTCAATTTCTGGTAATAAAATATATATATTTTTCCAAATTCAAATTATACTAGAATATTCATTTCAATTTATTTTGGGAAAAATCCAATTATAAATATCATATCTTAAAATTTCCAAACTTAACATTTAACATATGATATAAATTATTAAACTCCATTTTCTTAATTTTCTTCCATTTTTAATAAAGATTTTTATACACTTTTTTTTTCTTCAAAATTTTCAACTTCATATGTATATATATATGGAAGAAAAATATTTATACAATATAAAATTTAAGATTATTATAAACCGTATTCCATCCAAACCATAGAAATCACATTAAAATAGTTATATATAGACCACGGTGCCTGTATATAATTTTCTATCCTATGGTCAAGTGATATAGATATTTATCATTTCAATCCGCAATTTAAAAGATATAAAATTTTGCGGTTGTATATCATTTCAAACCACAATCCCGAATGAAAGGAAATATGCATGATAATTAGCAATTTAATGATATACAATAAAACATCCATCAACATCACCCATCATCCAATCACAATCATCAAGCAATATCAATCAATAACAATTTATATTTGATAATATATAACAGGTAATAACTGGCAATTTTATTCAATTTAAATTTAACGACTATTAATCTAAGCGTTTATATTCAGTAATAAATTATATAACTGTTAACTAGCAGTTTCATGCAAACACAAATTCTAACTGTCAATTAATACGCAATAAATAAATTAAATTAACAGTTAAGTTTAATAAATGTAATTCAGCAGATATGAATGAAATAAGCATGCCAAATACTCATAAATAAATTGTATTCATTTCTAAAATTAATTTAACAAACATAAAAGCTTCTAGCAGTTGTGAGTGGGTTTAAACACTCACCTTTGGAATTTAAATCGAATTTAAATTCGATTTAAACCCAAAAATTCGCCCTTCTCGGAATTCGTCCAAACCAACGTCATCAAATCCGGAATTAAATTACGATCCTAACAAAAGAAATTTCGTGTGAATCCGACTTCGTATGAGAAAGTTATGGCAAAAAATGATGATTGAATTCAAAATTGAAAATAAATAAAACGACACACAAACCATATAGATGCGATCCCCATCGTCCACTCTACAAAACCCAGAAAAGGTTTGACGATCCGACGAAGTTTGCGACGACGATGATGAATGGTCACGGACTGTTTGAATTAATTCTGGTCAGACGAATGTTCAAAACAGAAAACGAATTGCACCAGTAGATTACGTGCCTCGAGAACATTAACATATATTTTTTTGTGGAATTTTTCTGAAGTGTTTGCATTTTCATTGAAATTTGGATTGAAGTAGATCTAGGTTTTGCAACCATTTGAGGAGGAGAAGGAGATGAAGAAATGAATATACAGCAAATGACAATAGGATGGAGCTAGGGTTTATAACTGTATATATATATTAAATTTCCAAAATTTAATTAAATTTACTTTCCATTATTTATTGTCAATTAGATTGATTTATCATTGGATTCATATTTCAATATGTGAATATCCCCAATTTCATCTGCACTTATATTTACATAGTTTCAAAATATTAAATTTCAAATATTACTTCATTTAACGTTACGTATTTATTATTTATTGCTTGCTGCAGTTGATTATCAATTATACTTAATATACTAAATAGATGGTAAATTTTGAATACTTGTTATCATTAACGTTTTATTTCCACTTACAAAATAAATGAAATTATTACATAAAAACCCTTAATTAAGTCAACCATTATCTTATATAACTTAACTGGTAATATATATATACCCAATTGCCCTAATTGGTTTATAGTTATCAACTAAATACATACTAACTTGTAAATAAATTCGTTTAATTGCAAATGGATCTGATCAAATTTAATAGATTGAATAGATGGGTAAGCAAATAATAAATTTTCCTTTTTGTCAAATTCAAACCCATTCCTACTTAATTATCAATTACAATTTATTACGAAACATTGATTTTAAGCAGTTACCTTTTATTTGCTTAGTATTACATCAATTCCTATAACCTTGGATTCATTCCCAATTCACCAAATTCAATTAATTACACTTTACAAATGTGTTTCCAATATATAGGTATTGCCCAAATTAAATTTATTAGCTAACTCATATTAATAAACAAATGACTTATATGAATGATTAAAATTTTCAATTATCTCACTTTACTCCTAAACTTCTGTTATTTAATAATTATTGCTTAGAACCTGATTTTAATCTTCCCATTATCTATTTAATTCCTTCTAGAATCATAGCTAATATTTGTCATCCCTTCATTACCCAAATGTTCTTATCCCGTCAAATTTTAGGTTATCGAAATATAAATTGTCAGTTTCTTTAATTGCACTAAATTTATCTATTAAAGGTTGCACTTAACCCAAATACATAAAACTTGCCCAATTTCTCCTTAAATCAATAACCTTCATATACAAATATGTTTATCATAAATTTTATCTACTCTTCCTTTTTAGGTAATGTCCTATATATTAGATTTCCATGTAATTTGCAATAAATCATACTCGTAGTTATATCACATTAAATGAATAAATAAGTGTTGACTCTATTCTTTTGATTCAACATTGGTTTACGTTATATTTCATAAATATTTCTACATACATCAGGATTTTTTAAAAATGGTTGTAACGTGAAATCTCGTCTACTTCCTATTTTATATTTAAGGCTTCTAAAACCGATTCATATCATTTCTCTAGTCCAAATTTTATTAATATAACCTTAAATTTAATTTATTCCTATCGATGTAATGGTTAAACACAAATTTCACTTATTTGCAATAAATCCACAAATTGGATTTCAAATTTTCAAATAAATAAATAAATTTTAGTTTATCACTTCTTAAATACCCAAACGTCAATGCCTTAATTTAAACTGCATTTATTACATTTTATAAAAATCCTCCATCTTAAGTGACAAATCAAAACTACCCTAACTACACAAATCATCGTATTATAAAGATATTTACACTATCCTCCATTTATTATCTTAATTTATTTAAGGTAACCTTAAATTAATATCTATTGCAATGATTTCAAATTATTATTCCCCCATTCCTTTTTAATTTCAATAACGCCAATTTTAACCATTATATTCTCTTTATTTATGCGATAAATGCAATTATTGAATCTAATACTCCATTTAATTAATAGATCCTGCTTCCTAGAATCTATATCACCAATAGGTCAAATATATACATAGAATTAGCCTTAACTTCACCTAAAAGAATTAGCTATTTCAACTACCGCACAAAACTACGCTACTGCACTATTTAATCAAATAAATTAATTGAACTTAAATCAGCATAAAGGTTATAAAATTATAAATGTAATCTTAATAAATTCATTTATTGATTTAGACTCTTTCTATACAGTAATTAACCTATTTGTGGGTATAAATAACTTTGGAATTATATTACATCTCATTAGTGCGCGTTTTATTTCCTATAACTTCTCCTTATTTAACTATACCCATTAACAACCAAAAAAATTAAATTAGCTTTATTTCAATCTATTTCCCTTCTTAACTAAATAAAATAAATGGTTAACCAAAACACTTGTTATCCTTTGATATATTCAAATTCACTTCCAACATTTATTAACAAAATGTTGCCATAGGTTTAGATTTACATAAATAAATTATATGAATAGGTAGAAAAATTGGTAATCCGCAAATGCCCAATATACACGCATTAATTACTACCTATTGTTAGAATCCATTTATTAATTTTCTAGTTAATAACGGTCTTTTTATTTCTATTTACTACCAAACTATCTATTTTATTATAGTTCCAATATATTAATACTTAGGCACATCAAGTGCTAGCCCTTTTGTTATTTATATTAATTTGGGTATGCACAAATAAGTTGTTAATTAACTATTTCTACAAAATTATATTCATACATTCAGTTCCATATCTTATAGGGTTAAATTCTAATTACTTACGCTTAATCTATCAATTTAATACTCTATTCAAACATGCATTTAAATTCTTTTTATTCTAAATAAATTTTATTAAGTGTTGACATCCACTAATAGCATTCACCTTTATTACAACCAAAGGTGACATCTTCACTACTGATTTTATATTAATGAATCTCATTTTAGTTAATATTTTTATTAATATTCTCAATTCAACATTTATTGATTTCTTAAAATTTACTTTTAACAAAAAGTGACAAATTACATTATCCAAATCTATTGTCATAAAATTTTATTGTTACACTAGGTTACAACTACTATACCAAATTTCTACATTTATTCTTAAACAAATTAGAAATTATATTAATTTAATTTATTAAATATTATTAATTTCAACGTGTCGTTACAATCTCCCCCACTCAAAACTTTTCGTCCCCGAAAAGGAAAAAGAAGGGAGAAGGAAGAATAAAACAGTACATCTTATTTCAAATATTATTTATAGACAATAATTTACTAAATTTATTTTCTTAAATAAAATATTCCTGTTTATAATCATTATATTCTTTTATACTTAGATTATTAAAGCTGGAAAACATTTTCACAAAATTCTAAGTCCAAAATTTATGGAAAATTTTGGCAGAGTCTCCTTTGTACGGAGAGACTCTGGAGAAAATATAATATCAAAATATACAAATATATTACATATATTATCAAAATATTATCCCAACACGGGAAAAATTATATAAAATAGCGCTAAAACGTAATCCGAAAACGTACCTATTTGTCGGGCAATTACGCTAATTATTGTGGAACCAAAAGCAGTAGCAGTTGCTTCCATCACCTGTATTCACTTATATAATCTAAAAGGTTAAATATTTATTTTAAAGTGAACTATTCAAGTGGATTCAATCATTAATCAACCAAACAATTCAACAACCATTGTTAACGCTAAAATGTGAACGCTAACACCCCGGTGTGTGAAGTGTAGTTGTGAAAGCACCACCCGATAGATCGGGAAAGAATTACAAGCAAGTAATAGCAGAAAAGCAGTAAACAACAACAATTTTATAGTGGTTCGGCTTAAGGGTATAGCCTACGTCCACTCTAAGTACTTTTATTAATAATCTCGTTACAAGCTGATACAATTCTTCTCAAGTACAATATACTTCAAGTTACAAGTGATTTGGAACAAGTCTTAAGCTTCAATGTCGATTAAAGTCCTTAAATTCATGTTGAAGATGTGTGGTTTCTTCGTGAAGTTCTTTGATGTATTCCTCTAATCTTGAAAGCTCTAAATGTTGATGAAGTTCTCAATGCAGCAAGGTAACGGTGTATGAAGAGAATGTGCCAAAAGTCCTTTGAATGTTGGAGGTGGTCGCCTATTTATAGAGAGTTCTGGTCTGGAATTATTGCCAAGTCCTAAGTCGTGGCCGACTTAAGATAAGTCGTAGCCGGTTTAAGGTGAGTCGTGGCCGGTTTAAGGCGAGTCGTGGCTGATTCACCTGGCCCCTTCACGGCTTCACGAGAGTTCATTTGTACAAGTCCTAGGTCGCCTCCGAGTCAACACACCTCTTCTCAATAATATGGCATCGGACTTATATTCAGTGGCCTTGGGTCGTGAACGACTTAACATAGGTCATAGGTCGGTCGCGACTTAGGTGTAGTTCATGATCTTGTCCCTGTTCTAAGCGGTTAGATCGGTAAATTCTCTGGATGTTTAGGTCGTCTTCTGTCTTAGGTCGGTAGCCATCTTGTTAAGTTTTAGGTCGGCAACTGTTTAGCCCTAAGTCGGTATCCATTTGGGCCTTAAGTCGGCATCTCCTTAGCCTGTTAGGTCGGCACCTCTTCGAGTCTTAAGTCGGCATGCTACTCAAGCTCCTTAGGTCGGTATCCCTTCGTGCCTTAGGTCGGTCTCCCTGATAAGGCAGTTAGGTCGGCAACCAGTTGAGTCGGTAGCCTTGTTAAAGTATTAGGTCGTCACACTTGTTGAACTGTTAGGTCGGCAACCCCCTTTTAAGCTGTAGGTCGGCATCCTTTCGAGTTGCTAAGTCGACACCGGGGCAGAGTTAACAATTGCCCCTCGAAGTATACGCCTACCGGTTAGGTCGTGTGCTTCGATATCCTCTAACTCGGCCGTCCTATAAGTTGGTAGGTCGTACGCGACCTAACAGTTGAGTCGTAACATACCGTATCATATCCCTTTACTGCAAGGTATAAATCACATCTCCTTCTTCCTTCTCACTACCTATTTCTCTGATTCTGCCATTAAAAATCTTCCGAGCTCAAAAAGGCGATTTAATTCCAATTATCCACCGACAACCTCTGTTATTCATTGCGTAAGTAAACCCTCTTCTTCGATTATAGATCATTCGTTGGCTCATGAATTCTGTTACTTAAACCGTTTGCTTGCGCGATGTTCCATCGCAAATCTTATTACACCAATGGCTGATGGAGTTTAGGTTGCTCGGTTCGATTTCGACTGATCGATGGGACGATGAAGATGGTTTACTGATTTAGGCTAGTTGATTTTGATTCGTGCTAGGATTGCAAGGCGCTGACTTTGCAGAGGTTTCGAATTGATGTCTTGGATGATCCGAATGCATGAAATAGGATAAATGAAGTGAGAATTTTTTGGTTGAGGGAGTAGCTAACGGGTTAACAGGTTGAGCGGGGCGAGGTATTGATTCAGATACGACCTGGTGATTTTAGGGGGCTTGGCTTTTGGCTGACCCAATCCTTAAATCGTGGCCGTGCTAGCACTTGAGGGAGATCTACCGACCTAACCTTCTGCCGATCTAAGCCTTAAAACTGTGGCCGAGTTAATCCTTGGGGAAATCTGCCGATTTAACCTTCTACTGATTTAACCTTGAACCGCAGCCAAGTTAATCCCTAAGTCGTGGCCGAGTTAAACCCTTAAACCGTGACCGAGTTGGCTCTTAAACCGCTGCCGAGTTAACACTTAAGCTTTGGGCATGCTGACTTTTTGAGAGCATAGATCCACTTTGAGTTTCTAACTTGAACTGCCAAACTAAGTTGCCTAAATTTTGAACTGCCCCAACTTTAAATTTGCTTGAATCTCATTGTATTATTTCACAGATCGCATTAACTTATAAGCTGCTAACCTGCTGAAAATAACAAACAAAGAAAACCAAGGCGAAAATACTGCCATTGACTGCCCATGTCAGATGACAGATTAGTCAAGACAAGACAAGCAACTTAATTATATTGCATGAAATGTTTGTGAATCAATCAATTAAAGTTAAACATTAATGCAAAGTATCAATAATCTGAACTGATTTATCTGCATCAACATCTTACTTGCATATTTAGGCTTAAAACAATAGTCCCTGAATTTCATAACTAACAAATGCTTGCTAGTTTTCATTCCAGTTATATTTGTTCACTGCTTGATTGATTTTACACAACACTTCACACACTTTAGGAAACGTGCACCTTCATGTTTGAATACCCAGTTGTTTATGTAGAATGACTTCCCACCGAGAAGAAGAAGTGGTAGCTCAAGAGGAAGAAACTTTTCCGATAGCTGTTCCCATAGAGAATCCTCCGGAGAGAACCTCGACTATTCTAACTTCGAGAGCGTTTATCCAGCTGCGCACTCAATTTGGCTTTGCTGAAAGTGATGTTCTTCTCCCTGGGCCTAGTGATACTGCTGACAATCCTCCCTATGGTTTTGTTGCAGTCAATCGCCAAATGTGCTTAAGTGGGGCGATTCCTCCTTTTAACGACTTCCTTCGAACTCTTCTCCTTCGGTTGACAATCTCTCCGTTTCAACTTCATCCCAATGGCTATGCCATCTTGACGGGGTTATGTGTTTTGTTTAGAAGAACTCTTGATCGCCTACCGAGTTTTGAAGAAATTCGTTATCTGTGCTCGTTTGCAAAGAGTAAAGATCATCCTTCCCTCATTATTGTGAGAAGTGCTAGAAACCGCAAGCTCATTTCCGATCTTACTGAAAGCGTTCATGGATTTTTGAACCAGTTTTTCTTTGCCCGCTGTCCCCCAGGGTTTTATGCCATCTGGAGAGTAGGAAGTAAGATTAGTGTTTCTATTTTTTCCGTTTTGAAACTTTTTCGAGATCCGAACTTTTAGTTGCTAATTTCATTCTTTGTTCCTTTCAGCACTTCCTCTCCCTTCTAGAGACCCAATTCATAAGCAAGTTTTTGAGAGGTTGAGTGCCATGGCCACAGAAGAGAGGAGCATAAAATTTCTGTTGAGGGATGAATTTTTACATCAACATGGGCTTCTACACACTTCTCGTTCTATGCATGCTCATGAAGTTCCAACGGAAGTCCCCGATTCTCCGATAAATACTCCTGAATCTTCGCTGGTGAAGTGCTCCACTTCTGTTGATGTTGCGGGGCCATCTGATAAACTTGCCCCGGTTATCGAGGAAGAAGAGCCTCAGGGATCCTCTCACCATTCACAAGAATCTGGTGAAAAGGCTAAGAAATCCAGTCCTGTCAAGCAAAGCAGGGACGATACCTTCGAAGGATTGAGCGACCTCTTCGCTACTTCACAAGAGATCTTCAAAGATGACCCTACTACTGCCGGGATTTCTTCTTCAGTAGTTGAAGCTACTTCTATTTTGCAACAGTCGTCGTCGACTCAAGAGTTGACGTTAACTATTACACCCACAACCACTCCCCAAATAAAGAGTGGTTCGTAGATTAATGCGCGTAGTTTGCACGTCACACACACTTAGAATTTCTCATCACTTCTATGCACTTATCTTCTTGTACTTTAAAGATTTCTAAAGCTTATTATTTTAATTCCAGATTCTCCTATGGGGCGCAGCGGCTCGTACTATGATGATTTCCAGCGCTACGGGAGGCGTAGCCAGTATGATTACAGGCGTTACCTTCCTTCTTACAGAGAGTCGGATGAAGAGAGGGCCATCAGGAAAGCCGACGAGAGACGAGCATATGAAGAACGTCGCCGAAGGGAACAGGAAAGACATGATCTTCCCCACAGAGATGATGACACCCAAAAGAGAAAAGCTCATGATGAGAGAGGAAAGAGTCACATAGACGATTCTTCTAGCAAGCGGGCTAGACTTACTGAAGAAACAACTCCTTCAGCTTCTGAACATGTCCCTGCTCAATCTCCTGCTCCCGCTCGCTCCGACATTCAAGCAATCATCAACCGGCTCGCATACCAAGTCGGGCAAGGTCCTCCCACTCTTCAAAGTCGATTTCCTCAGTGGTGCCTGAGAGGGGTTCGATTTGATCTCGACTTGGTTCCCCTCGACAAACCGGCTATGCTGCGAAATCTTGATGCTGTCAGGACCGATATCGAAAGAATGTCGAACTGGCAAAAACTCGTCGACGAACTTCAGAGGGTTAACCGAGCCAATCTCGAGGCCATGCTAACAATGGAGAATGATAAGGCTGAGTGGCAGAAGACTCTTGAACAGCATGACGCCGAAATGAGAAGTATTGCTTCCTACAATGAAAAGCTGGAAGCGGAAGTAGAAAAACTTAAGGAAGAATTAGCTACTTCATCTACTTTCCATTCACAAAAGGAGAGCATGCTTCAACAACAAGTACGAGATGCGCATGCCAGTCAAAGAGCAGTCGAAGATAAGCTTGCACACAAGGAAAAGGTCATAGAAGAATATCGTGCTGAAACTGTACAACTTCGAGAACAGACCGGCTCTCAAAGCTTGGAGATAGATTGTTAAAAACTCGACTTGCTATGGCCGAAAAGGAGCGCGACGAGGCTGTTGCTGGTAAACTTGCGGCCGAAGAGGCTCATCAAGCAACCAAAGCTGACATTAGCTCCACATTATTCGATTTTTATCTGCACAGCATTTTGGGACGTGGCAGCCTTGCCTTTCTAGGCCCTAAGTATGAAATCACACTGGCTGAAGTTTGGGAGGCAGCACTTAATATGCTCGGTGGTAAAGGTGCTGGATATGCTGAGTCAGCCCTTGAAGAGCATTATCTTGATGATGAGGCCCGTGCTGCTCTTGCCAAGGGAAAGGAGCAGCTTGCCAGAGTGCGGGCCGGGATGGCGGAAGAGGAGCGTTCTGAAAAAGAAGTACCGCCTACTACCTCTGAACGTCCTCTAGTTTCTCCCGAGGTGGACATTACAGGCTCTAGTGCTCATTCGCCGCCTCCTACAAAAACCGGGGTAATTACCCCTACTGATGAAGAGGCTTTGGAGGACATTGGGGCTCAGAATTATGAGATTGAACTGACGAAGCCAATATCTTCAGGTAATTTCGACATTGGTCTGATTCAGGTGGATTACCTGCTTATTCCTCAAAAATTTGATGAGCTTCTCGATTACCTCTTGAATCTCGATGAACCCATATCTCCCTTCTTTCGGGAAGATACTAACATTTTCAAATTTTCTTCTTCTGCAGTTGAAACAACAAGTGTCGTGCAGACTTCGCCTTCTCTGGTTATTCCTCCTCCATCTCTTCAGGTGACTCCTCCTTCTGCTTCACAACCTGGGTCACAAGAGGAGAAAATTGAGGCTCTTCATGGTTTGGATGACCCTATTGCTTCGCAGGAGCAAAAAGACGAGGGACTCGAAGGAGGCGAGATCTCTCCGGAGCGGACTCCTTCTGACGACGTAGTTTTGTCCGCTCTCGTTACTCCGGGGAGTGAGTCTTCTTCGAAGAAAAGGAAGAAGCATGGGACATCGAAGAGGAGGGGGAAGAAAATTATCACCACAGAAGAGGAACCGGAAATTGCACCAGTTGCACCTCCCTCCCCTTCTTCCCTTATGCCTTCAGACCAACCTGAAAGACCTGAAAAGCTAACCACTCGGCCGGGTAAAGGGTCTAAAGGCGGCAAGAAGAAATGAAGAGTTGAGCTTTTTGATTCCTTTTTTGTGTAATGGTCGGATGTTGTGCAGGCACCGGCCCCTGCTTTTTATTTTGAAACCTGTATCTGCAATATCTGCAATTGAATAAAATGATTCTTTATTTGTACAGATTTTTTTTTGAATTTGAGAATGCATTTATTATTAATTTTTGCACAAGTTTATTTATACGATGTTGCGGTGAGCTTGTGGTATGTTGTTTGAGCGTACTTTACCGACATAGTTATACCGCTTTGTATGTAACTATACCATGTTGCCCCTATACCATGAGCTTACTGCAATATCGTATACTTTGAGGGGACTTGCACTCTCGTTTTCTAAAGAATAATTACTTCATTCTCGAAGAGAATTTTCGTAGAGTGCAACTTCCTTTAAATAAGTTTTTAAGCTTTGTCCTTTGAAGAAATCACTCTTTCCTTTTGCGTATGTATATATTTTGCCAAGTGAATTCTTTTATGTGGCAAAGTGGACCTCTGAATGTACTTTAACCTTCTTCCCCCTTCTTCTTTTTTTTTTTTAGAATAGGTAAATCGCTCTTCCTTTGAAAGTTAAAGTACGCTCTTGATGAGGATTTTTCTTTTTTCCTTTTAATAAAAATTTGTGCCTCTGAGGAGAGATTTTTTTTTTACGTTTCAACACTTGGAAGTTTTATTTCAGTCTTGGTGAAACGTGTTCCTCCAAAGAGTTGTGCCTTTGAAGAAAGCCTTTTCACGTTTCAGCACTTGGAAGTTTTATTTCAATCTCGGTGAAACGTGGGCTTCTGAAGAGGTCTTTCTTTTTAATTGTGTCCCCGGGAGGGGGTTGTACCTCTGAGGAGGGATTTCTCACGTTTCAACACTTGGAAGTTTTATTTCAATCTTGGTGAAACGTGTACCTCCAAAGAGTTGTGCCTTCGAAGAAAGCCTTTTCACGTTTCAACACTTGGAAGTTTTATTTCAATCTTGGTGAAACGTGGGCTTCCAGGAAGGTCATTATCTTGTTTTGCATTTCAACTTTGGTGAAGTGAAATTCCGAAGAGCGGTTACGACACTTCAACTCCTGGTGAAATGGGCCTCCGAAGAGGGCTTTTATTTTGTTTGCATTTCAACTCTGGTGAAGTGTAATTCCGAAGAGCGGTCATAACACTTCAACTCCTGGTGAAATGGGCCTCCGAAGAGGGCTTTTATTTTGTTTGCATTTCAACTTTGGTGAAGTGGAATTCCGAAGAGCGGTCATAACACTTCAACTCCTGGTGAAATGTGCCTCAGAGAGGGTTTTCATCGCCTGGAAGTTACTCTCTCATGGTTGGAGGGTCAAGACTCCTCCAATCTTTTTTGTTGAGTAGAGAACTTTCTTTTTTGTGGCGTATGACCCATTAGAGGTCTTTATCCTCCGAAGAGTCGTGCCTCCGAAGAGGACTTGTGCCGCCAATGATGGTTTTTGGTTGTATTCTTGTCTTCTTGCTTATGCCTTTTCAGCGATCCTCTTTTTTTTCTTTTCAAGTTTTCATTCCCCTTTTCTTGCAAGTAGCTTGTTTAATCCAAGGAAGCGTACTTCATTGTCAGGCAAGTTCGTGAGAACGGGCACTAGCTTCCTAATTGGATGTTTGTTCGTTCAAACAATCTCAATTTATTAGCAAGGGCTCGTTTCTATCGAAATCATAAGCCGTTCAATTGAAGTATTTCCTATCTAGGATTTGAATCCGGGGCCTTTATGACTTGAAATTTGTTTGTTGAATGATGGTGAGAATCACTCGGTCTTATTATGCGCAAGTTTTATTTCCATTGTCTGCAAAAATTTAAATCGACATTTCAGCAATACATTTTATGTACTTTTATATCGAAAATAAAGCAAACACGTAATAATAATAAAGAACACAAGATTTATAGTGGTTCGGCCAGAAATTTGGGCCTACATCCACTTTATATTCATTCATTATTCACTTGCATTAGTTTTACAATTGCTCTCAATTACAAGAATCATACATCCACAACTCTTTTACATTGTTTCAACAAAATTTTCAAGTAAAATATGGACGCAAGTGATTGCTGTTCCATGCCCTTGGAATTTGAACTCCTTCAACAGTAGTGAGTTTGAATGTGCCGTCAAGAAGCTTCTGACCTATCACATATGGTCCTTCCCAATTGGGCCCAAACACACCTGTCGCGGTCATAATTCTTTTCAGGACTAGATCTCCAATTTCAAAGCTGCGTTGACGAACTTTGGAATTGAAATGTCTGGCTATCCTTTGCTGATGAGCTGCAACTCTGAGATTAGCTTCGTCTCTTTTTTCATCAAGAAGGTCTAGCGCTTCAAGTTGTAGCTTTTCATTTTCTGCTTGATTAAAATGGATTCTTCTGTGTGAAGGGACCTCTGCTTCAACCGGGATCATTGCTTCCGATCCGTATGCTAACGAAAAAGGAGTATGCCCAGTCGCAGTTTTGTGAGTAGTTCTGTATGCCCATAGTGCAAGTGGTAGTTTATCGACCCAACCACCTTTTGCTCTTTCGAGTTGCTTTTTGATGGTTGATTTGATGATCTTGTTCACTGCTTCCACTTGCCCGTTTGCCTGCGGATGAGCTACTGCCGAAAAGCTTTTCTAGATTTTGAATCGTTTGCAAAAATCCTGGAATTCCTCGCTTTCAAACTGAGTACCATTGTCTGTGATTATTTTCTGAGGCACACCGTATCTGCAAATGATATTTTTGTCACAAAGCTTATCATTTTCTTAGAAATGATAGTAGCCAATGGTTCAGCTTCAGCCCATTTAGTAAAGTAATCAACTGCAACAATAGCATATTTAATCCCTGATTTGGCAGTTGGTAGCGGCCCAATGAGATCCATTCCCCAAATCGCAAACGGCCATGGACTGACCATCTGTGTGAGTTCGGTAGAAGGTGCTCTAGGAATTTTGGCAAATCTTTGGCATCTGTCACATTTTCGGGAGTAATCTGCAGCATCTCGATTAATTTCTGGCCAAAAATATCCGTATCGGAGAATTTTCTTTGCTAATGTTTGACCACCTGAATGATCACCACATTCTCCTCCATGCACCTCAGCTAGGATTGTTTTGGACTCTTCCCGGGATACACATCGAAGCAATGGCATTGAGAATCCCCGTCTGTACAATCGGCCATCCTGAATTACATAGCGAGAGGCTTTCCTTAGTAGCTTTCGTCTTTCTATCGAATTTTCTGGCAGAGAACCTCTGAGTAGGTAGTCCAGTATTGGAGTCATCCATGACTCTTGTTCTTGATATACATTCATAATCCAGTCTACATCCATCTCGTCTATACTTGGTGCTGAAAGGACTTCTACAGTGACCAATCCCAATAGTTGAGCTTCACCAGAACTTGAATACTTTGCGAGGGAATCTGCCTTCATATTCTCTTCCCGAGGAATGCGGCTTATTGAATAGTGATCGAGTTCACATAGGAGTTCCCAAGCCTTTGACAAGTAGGAAGGCAAGTTTCCACCTTTTGTTTGAAATTCCTTCTTGACTTGGCATACAATAAGCTGAGAATCACTGAAGATCTGTAATGCTCGAATGTTTAGCTCTTTAGCGATTTTCAGACCTGCAATAAGAGCTTCATATTCTGCTTCATTGTTTGTTGAAGGAAATTCCAATCTTAGTGCATAACATAATGATCGACCTTCAGGAGTTTCAAGTACCACTCCGGCTCCAGAACAGTAGTCATTTCTTGCGCCATCAACATACATCTTCCACTGGATTGGGGAATCACTGATCGCTTCATCCTCACCATTATCCTTCTCTGTGAATTCTGCAATGAAATCAGCTAAAGCTTGTCCGTTGATTGCTTTTCGGGGGTGATAAGTGATGTCATATTGACCGAGTTCAATGTTCCATTTTAGAAGGCGACCCGAAGTTTCAGGGCGAACTAGGACTTGCTTTAGAGGTTGATCAGTGAGTACCCTGATAGGATGAGCTTGGAAATATTGCCTCAATTTCCTTGATGCAACTAGTAGGCAATAGGCGAGTTTTTCCAACCTGGAGTAATTCAGCTCTGCCCCAGTGAGTCTTTTGCTGATATAGTAAACCGGATGTTGAATCCTTTTGTCTTCCCGTATCAGCGCTGCACTTAGAGCATGAGATGATACTGCCAAGTATATAAGAAGATCCTCACCATTGCCTGGCATAGAAAGTATTGGAGGCGTTTCCATATGACGGATCAACTCATTGAAGGCTTTTTGGCATTCGGAAGTCCATTCAAAATTCTTCTTTCCTTTCTTCAGGGCGTCAAAGAATGGGATGCATTTATCAGTGGCTTTGGAAATGAACCGACTCAGGGCGGCGACCTTTCCGTTGAGACTCTGCAATTCCTTCTTCGTTCTAGGAGCTTTAACTTCTTTTAAGGCAGTAATTTGAGCTGGACTAGCCTCAATGCCCCTAGCACTAACAATGAAACCTAAGAACTTTCCGGACTCGACCCCAAATGTACATTTCAGAGGGTTAAGCTTCATTCTGTATTTCCGGAGGACTGCGAACATTTCTGCTAAGTGTTCAATGTGATCCGCTGCTTTCTTAGACTTCACTAACATGTCGTCGACGTAGACTTCCATAGTTTTGCCCAATTGCGGTTTGAACATAGCATTAACAAGTCTTTGGTAGGTTGCCCCTGCATTTTTCAATCCGAAGGGCATAACTCTGTAGCAATAAAGACCAACATCGGTGATAAAGCTCGTGTCCTCCTGATCAGGTTCATGCATCATGATCTGGTTATATCCGGAGTAGGCATCCATGAAAGACAACAACTCATGCCCCGCTGTTCCATCTACCAGTTGGTCGATCCTGGGCAAAGGGAAGCAATCTTTGGGGTAAGCCTTGTTTAGATCAGAAAAATCGATGCACACTCTCCACTTTCCATTAGCTTTCTTGACCAGCACAGGATTTGAAACCCAATTCGGATATGTAGATTCTTTGATGAAGTTATTTTCCATGAGTCGATCAACTTCTTCTTTTAATGCTGCTGACCTTTCTGGACCTTGGGTTCTTCTTTTCTGTTTAACTGGCGTAAACTTTGGGTCAATATTCAGAGCGTGTACTGCAACTTCTGGAGATATTCCACACATATCGGCATGAGTCCAAGCAAAGACATCCAGATTTGCTTTCAGGAAAGATATCAAGATATTCTGAATTGACACATTAAGCTGTGAACCCACATTCAACACCTTATTTGGGTCCTTCGGGTCAACAGGTACCGGAACTGTCGTTTCCACCGGTACCACTCTATTCTCCCCTGCACTGGCTTTTCTGGGATCCATTTCTTTCCGTGCCCCGCTGTGCTGGCCAGTGCAGGGTCCGCCCCGTAATTGCTACAAGGCTGGTTCCTTGATGCGGACTGGGGTTGCCGCATCCTTTCCCATTTCTCTTTTTCTTGACTCTCGCAGTTCTGTCAAATAGCACTCTCGCGCAGCATTTTGATCCCCTTTTATAACTCCTACTCCATTGTCAGTAGGGAATTTAATAGTGAGGCACCACGGGGCTAGGATAGCTTTGAATGTTGCGAGTGTTGGACGGCCAAGAAAAGCATTATAAGCAGAAAACTCATCGAAAATCACAAATGTTTGCTTGCGGACCACTTTCCTTTCTGCTTCCCCAAGTTCTACAAGCAGATCGATGGTCCCAATTGGTTGCTTTGGCTCCCCAGTGAAGCCAGCGATCTTCTGTGATGAGGCTTGTACGTCGATCATAGGGATTTTCATCTGGTCAAATGTCTTCTTGAAGAGGATATTACATGATGCTCCGCAGTCAATGAGGACTCTTCTGACAATGGCCGGTCCAATACCAGCCGAGATGACCAAGGGATCTAGGGTAGGAGCTTCTATACCTGTGGAATCTCTGGCTCTGAAAACAATATCATCGCTGAAAGTTTTCTGTTGTTTCAGGGGCGTAGTGTCTTCTAAAACAAAGACGTCTTCTTCGGCTGGAGCATATTTCAAAGCCCTGGAATATCTCTCCATCTCACCCCAGCTCTTGCCAGCTGGGTGAGGCCCTCCTGTAATGACATTGATAACGGGCCTTCCAGATTCATGTCCCGTAGCTTTCTCACCTGTCCTAGGCTGATGAACAGGAACCTGTTGCCCCTGACTTGACGATGCAGGATTGTTGCTATTCTTCTTCACAAATTGCTGCAGTTTGTTTTCTCTTAGCAACTCTTCAATCAGATTTTTCAACTGGCGGCATTCATCAGTCTCATGACCGGGTTGATTGTGGAAGCGGCAGAATTTCCCACTCTGTATGGCTTTTTTCCCGGTTCTCAAAGGGATAGGTTTAGGGAAATCGACGGAATCTTTAGTGGCAAGGTAGATGTGCTCCGGCGTATGTGATAATGGAGTATATTCTGATGGCTTGAAGGATCGGGGCTTCTTCAGATTACCCTGTTTCTTCCCATTATTATTCTCCCTTTTTTGCCCCACCGATTCATTCTTGCGTGGAGCGACAGTGTTGTCTTCTGCTTTCCCCAACACTGTCTTTACTGGTAAAGGACGGCTTTCCAAGCGAATGAATTCATCTAAAAACTGCATTTATTACATTTTATAAAAATCCTCCATCTTAAGTGACAAATCAAAACTACCCTAACTACACAAATCATCGTATTATAAAGATATTTACACTATCCTCCATTTATTATCTTAATTTATTTAAGGTAACCTTAAATTAATATCTATTGCAATGATTTCAAATTATTATTCCCCTATTCCTTTTTAATTTCAATAACGCCAATTTTAACCATTATATTCTCTTTATTTATGCGATAAATGCAATTATTGAATCTAATACTCCATTTAATTAATAGATCCTGCTTCCTAGAATCTATATCAACAATAGGTCAAATATATACATAGAATTAGCCTTAACTTCACCTAAAAGAATTAGCTATTTCAACTACCGCACAAAACTACGCTACTGCACTATTTAATCAAATAAATTAATTGAACTTAAATCAGCATGAAGGTTATAAAATTATAAATGTAATCTTAATAAATTCATTTATTGATTTAGACTCTTTCTATACAGTAATTAACCTATTTGTGGGTATAAATAACTTTGGAATTATATTACATCTCATTAGTGCGCGTTTTATTTCCTATAACTTCTCCTTATTTAACTATACCCATTAACAACCAAAAAAATTAAATTAGCTTTATTTCAATCTATTTCCCTTCTTAACTAAATAAAATAAATGGTTAACCTAAACACTTGTTATCCTTTGATATATTCAAATTCACTTCCAACATTTATTAACAAAATGTTGCCATAGGTTTAGATTTACATAAATAAATTATATGAATAGGTAGAAAAATTGGTAATCCGCAAATGCCCAATATACACGCATTAATTACTACCTATTGTTAGAATCCATTTATTAATTTTCTAGTTAATAACGGTCTTTTTATTTCTATTTACTACCAAACTCTCTATTTTATTATAGTTCCAATATATTAATACTTAGGCACATCAAGTGCTAGCCCTTTTGTTATTTATATTAATTTGGGTATGCACAAATAAGTTGTTAATTAACTATTTCTACAAAATTATATTCATACATTCAGTTCCATATCTTATAGGGTTAAATTCTAATTACTTACGCTTAATCTATCAATTTAATAATCTATTCAAACATGCATTTAAATTCTTTTTATTCTAAATAAATTTTATTAAGTGTTGACATCCACTAATAGCATTCACCTTTATTACAACCAAAGGTGACATCTTCACTACTGATTTTATATTAATGAATCTCATTTTAGTTAATATTTTTATTAATATTCTCAATTCAACATTTATTGATTTCTTAAAATTTACTTTTAACAAAAAGTGACAAATTACATTATCCAAATCTATTGTCATAAAATTTTATTGTTACACTAGGTTACAACTACTATACCAAATTTCTACATTTATTCTTAAACAAATTAGAAATTATATTAATTTAATTTATTAAATATTATTAATTTCAACGTGTCGTTACAATCTCCCCCACTCAAAACTTTTCGTCCCCGAAAAGGAAAAAGAAGGGAGAAGGAAGAATAAAACAGTACATCTTATTTCAAATATTATTTATAAACAATAATTTACTAAATTTATTTTCTTAAATAAAATATACCTGTTTATAATCATTATATTCTTTTATACTTAGATTATTAAAGCTGGAAAACATTTTCACAAAATTCTAAGTCCAAAATTTATGGAAAATTTTGGCAGAGTCTCCTTTGTACGGAGAGACTCTGGAGAAAATATAATATCAAAATATACAAATATATTACATATATTATCAAAATATTATCCCAACACGGGAAAAATTATATAAAATAGCGCTAAAACGTAATCCGAAAACGTACCTATTTGTCGGGCAATTACGCTAATTATTGTGGAACCAAAAGCAGTAGCAGTTGCTTCCATCACCTGTATTCACTTATATAATCTAAAAGGTTAAATATTTATTTTAAAGTGAACTATTCAAGTGGATTCAATCATTAATCAACCAAACAATTCAACAACCATTGTTAACGCTAAAATGTGAACGCTAACACCCCGGTGTGTGAAGTGTAGTTGTGAAAGCACCACCCGATAGATCGAGAAAGAATTACAAGCAAGTAATAGCAGAAAAGCAGTAAACAACAACAATTTTATAGCGGTTCGGCTTAAGGGTATAGCCTACGTCCACTCTAAGTACTTTTATTAATAATCTCGTTACAAGCTGATACAATTCTTCTCAAGTACAATATACTTCAAGTTACAAGTGATTTGGAACAAGTCTTAAGCTTCAATGTCGATTAAAGTCCTTAAATTCATGTTGAAGATGTGTGGTTTGTTCGTGAAGTTCTTTGATGTATTCCTCTAATCTTGAAAGCTCTAAATGTTGATGAAGTTCTCAATGCAGCAAGGTAACGGTGTATGAAGAGAATGTGCCAAAAGTCCTTTGAATGTTGGAGGTGGTCGCCTATTTATAGAGAGTTCTGGTCTGGAATTATTGCCAAGTCCTAAGTCGTGGCCGACTTAAGATAAGTCGTAGCCGGTTTAAGGTGAGTCGTGGCCGGTTTGAGGCGAGTCGTGGCTGGTTTAAGGCGAGTCGTGGCTGATTCACCTGGCCCCTTCACGGCTTCACGAGAGTTCATTTGTACAAGTCCTAGGTCGCCTCCGAGTCAACACACCTCTTCTCAATAATATGGCATCGGACTTATATTCAGTGGCCTTGGGTCGTGAACGACTTAACATAGGTCATAGGTCGGTCGCGACTTAGGTGTAGTTCATGATCTTGTCCTTGTTCTAAGTGGTTAGATCGGTAAATTCTCTGGATGGTTAGGTCGTCTTCTGTCTTAGGTCGGTAGCCATCTTGTTAAGTTTTAGGTCGGCAACTGTTTAGCCCTAAGTCGGTATCCATTTGGGCCTTAAGTCGGCATCTCCTTAGCCTGTTAGGTCGGCACCTCTTCGAGTCTTAAGTCGGCATGCTACTCAAGCTCCTTAGGTCGGTATCCCTTCGTGCCTTAGGTCGGTCTCCCTGATAAGGCAGTTAGGTCGGCAACCAGTTGAGTCGGTAGCCTTGTTAAAGTATTAGGTCGTCACACTTGTTGAACTGTTAGGTCGGCAACCCCCTTTTAAGCTGTAGGTCGGCATCCTTTCGAGTTGCTAAGTCGACACCGGGGCAGAGTTAACAACCATCAACCTTACAAACAACATACATACACAAACAAAGCAACCATTTAATCCATCAAACAAATAGTTGTTTGGGTTCAAACTTGAAATTTGTATGAAATGAAATTAACTATCAAGTGCATCCTTTACTCAACAGTCTTAGATGGAACAAAGATAGATACTTATTCATTTAACCACTTCAAATTTCTTACCCAACAACATAAATCAAACAACACAATTCAAACCAACACCCAAATTTATTTATTATACATTTATCTCATGCTTCAATGGTTTGATTTTCTTTCTTTCATTTATGGAGTGATCCCTTTACTTCTTACAATTTTCATTTTCATTTATTACAAAATTATCATATTTGTGTTCCAATTTATTGATTAAAGTTTATATCACCCATTTATTCTACTTACCTTTCTTATATAGTAAAATTTCCGATTTAGCTTAAGTTTTAACAGCAATTAATTGAATACTTTAATTACCTCAAGCTTCACCTGTAAGATTTCCCTTTACACTTTCTTACTAGCAATTGCAACTTTTATTTTATGGTAAGTTATATATATTTTAAGAATGTAAGTGAAAATTTACAAGTTTCTTTTCATTCCTTTAATTAATATATATTTGTTTTATAACCTACAATTTCAACTTACCTTTAATCTCATTCATTTATTTAATGTTGAATTTTCCATTATATTTAATTATAGTAACCCTCTACTTACGCTTAATTTATTAACCTTATAACTTGCATTCCTATAAGTGAAAGATTTTACTCATTCATTAACTATAGATTGCAGACATTTATATTTTTCCTACTTTCTATTATATTAGAATAGGGGAAATTAAGGCGTACTTAAGTTAATAACCCTACAATCAAACTTTATAAATTAAGGAATTTCATTTTTACTTTCTTACGGTTAAAATCACCTATTAATAATACAACCTTTAATTTTAGTAAAATTCCAATCATCACTTAAGTTAATACCATTAAATTCTTATTTATAACAGTAATTTATTGAATACTTCATTATTTTCAAAAATTCTACTTGCATAATATTCTATTCCACTCTTAATTTACATTTCAACTTTTTATACTTGGTAAGTTATTTATGTTAAAGAAAAAGCAAAAGAACTTATACAAGTTTAATCTCAACCCTTTTAATTCATTGATTACTTAACCTTTATTTTACTAACCTCAATTTTTTTTTCAACTAATTAATGGAAATTCAAGAATTGATACCGGGTCAAATTCCAAAATTACTTTAAAATAATAGATAATTAATTTCTTACAACTTTTATATCTCTAATTACCTTTAAACAATTAAAATTTTAAATAATTTCAAACAAATCTGCAGTAGAACTTACTACAGTGGCCTTTCCCTTCGAAACTCGAAAATGAAAGTCGATGATGTGGCCGTCATCACCGAAATTATTTTCCAACGACAGAGAGGAAAGTACAAACTTATTTTCTTCAAAATCTTCTTAAACCAATTCTTTCGAATTATACTAAATATTTATATAAGAAAATATTTATAAACCAAATCATTATATTTCATAAATCCTTTGAAAGAAGATTTCAAAAATCCCGGACTTAAGTTCTAAAATCTCCAATTTGATTTATTATAATTCCAACTTAGCTTCAATTGTTATAAATATTTTTATTTCCTAACACCCAATCTATAGCAACCAAATATATATATATATCTTTATAAAAATATTATTATATATAGAAAATATAATAGGCAAAATTATTGCATTCACCTATATTAAAAACAAATATTATGTCGGTCTGTCCTATTAAGTGTTTAGAAATCCCTATTGATGTCATAGCGTCCCATGCACCAACCAGAATTTATAAATACAAAACGGAACAGATTAACACAATATCAAAATCTTTTTATAACACTAACAAGTACGCTCTCTCATATATATACGCTCAGTGACTCCCATAGGGTATTACTACCCTATTAACAAAGAGTCAAACCCCACAAAGCCAAGGTTTATCGCTAAACCAAAGCTCTGATACCAACTGTAACATCCCGCCTTTTCGCACACTTTAAACCGACACACGTGCCAATTCAAAGCATACGCAAGGGCGGATTGTTATGGGGTAAATAAGAAAAACAGAGAAGAAATAAAACAAAATAGAATCTTACAGCGGAAGGATAAAATATAATAATAAATATACAGTTCAAAACAGTTTACAAACACTTGATTTGCTTTATACAATAAATATCAGAGTTACACATACCAATACAATCAATGCAGCGGAATAGAAAGAGTGTGGTGCAATACTATATATAATAATAATAATACGACTCCTTCGTCTTCGTCCTTCAAAGCTAAAGTCTTCGATCCTGAAACGCTCGGACTGACCCGAGCGAATTTGAAAAGACAAAAACACTCGAGTCAGAACTAAAAGATCTTATGTGAGTTAAATTAACAGAAATAAATATGAGTACAGTAACTCAAGAGATGCTCGGGATTTACATCTCCTAAGGATCCGTTAAACAATTTACTATGTAGTATATTGCGCTATTATAATAGTGTCTATTTATAAAATAAACTTACTTTTTAATAGCGTTAAGGGGTTACCCATATAGCCCTTAACACAAATAATGACAATAGTCTATACAGTACCGTAATACCTCCTGATCGGGAAGCTACCAGAGGATACTCCATAGGTACGACACAAATAGAAACTCGTAGTAAAGGCTCGGTATGGTAGGTGACACGGCACAACTAGGCAATGCCAGGGTAGATATACCAATTGCTATCCAGGCTGGTGGAAACGCGTAGCCGCAGTTACCGCCCACCTCGGACTAACTCCCCAAAATCAAAATATAGAAGTGGCCACTGAATCAATCCAAAATCAAAGTATAATATCGAAGAGGAGGGTCCGATCAGAGGAATGACCTCATTGGCCTGAGAATCGCTCCTGTTTTAGCCACCTTATGCCAACTCACGGGAGTCGGGTCCACGTATTTACCTTACAGGAAACGTCGCCGCCACCTACTTCATTCTGGAATCTCCACCGCGTACACGGTTAGTCAAAGTGGTTTTCGGTATCGACAGAGAGTATGTCCATATCCGATCCCGGTCTCTTTGCCAACCCATCGTTATTATAACACCGCGGTCATTTAAAAATAGGTTATACTTTAAAAATCAGAATAAACATTCCATTTCATAACCATGAATACGATATCATTTCAAAACCCAAAACCATATTTTATCACTTATCCCAAATATAATTCTTTTCCAAAATCATAATGCTTTAACTTCATAACCTCTGAAAATCAAATATTTCAAAGCATAATATTTTGAAAATCATAATTTAAAACCATAACTTCTAAAACTTGAATGGTTTGGACATTCAACGGTATATGAATTAAATGGTTTAACTTAAATGTTACTTTGTAAAGAAAATAGTTCTCATGGCTTTACAAATACATTTCTTTATTAAAGTCTAAACCAAAATTTATATTATCTCTCTCAAGTTCCAAAACCACTTCAATTTATTTATATATACGTATATCCATTTTGAGTAACAATATTTCAAACTAAAATTGGATTTTATTCTTTCAACAAATCAATTGTTCTATTAATTAGTCTTGAATATTCATATAAAATCCATAAATAATAAGACTTCAATTTCTGGTAATAAAATATATATATTTTTCCAAATTCAAATTATACTAGAATATTCATTTCAATTTATTTTGGGAAAAATCCAATTATAAATATCATATCTTAAAATTTCCAAACTTAACATTTAACATATGATATAAATTATTAAACTCCATTTTCTTAATTTTCTTCCATTTTTAATAAAGATTTTTATACACTTTTTTCTTCTTCAAAATTTTCAACTTCATATGTATATATATATGGAAGAAAAATATTTATACAATATAAAATTTAAGATTATTATAAACCGTATTCCATCCAAACCATAGAAATCACATTAAAATAGTTATATATAGACCACGGTGCCTGTATATAATTTTCTATCCTATGGTCAAGTGATACAGATATTTATCATTTCAATCCGCAATTTAAAAGATATAAAATTTTGCAGTTGTATATCATTTCAAGCCACAATCCCGAATGAAAGGAAATATGCATGATAATTTGCAATTTAATGATATACAATAAAACATCCATCAACATCACCCATCATCCAATCACAATCATCAAGCAATATCAATCAATAACAATTTATATTTGATAATATATAACAGGTAATAACTGGCAATTTTATTCAATTTAAATTTAACGACTATTAATCTAAGCGTTTATATTCAGTAATAAATTATATAACTGTTAACTAGCAGTTTCATGCAAACACAAATTCTAACTGTCAATTAATACGCAATAAATAAATTAAATTAACAGTTAAGTTCAATAAATGTAATTCAGCAGATATGAATGAAATAACCATGCCAAATACTCAAAAATAAATTCTATTCATTTCTAAAATTAATTTAACAAACATAAAAGCTTCTAGCAGTTGTGAGTGGGTTTAAAAACTCACCTTTGGAATTTAAATCGAATTTAAATTCGATTTAAACCCAAAAATTCGCCCTTCTCGGAATTCGTCCAAACCAGCGTCATCAAATCCGGAATTAAATTACGATCCTAACAAAATAAATTTCGTGTGAATCCGACTTCGTATGAGTAAGTTATGGCGAAAAATGATGATTGAATTCAAAATTGAAAATAAATAAAACGACACACAAACCATATAGATGCGATCCCCATCGTCCACTCTACAAAACCCAGAAAAGGTTTGACGATCCGACGAAGTTTGCGACGACGATGATGAATGGTCATGGACTGTTTGAATTAATTCTGGTCAGACGAATGTTCAAAACAGAAAACGAATTGCACCAGTAGATTACGTGCCTCGAGAACATTAACATATATTTTTTTGTGGAATTTTTCTGAAGTGTTTGCATTTTCATTGAAATTTGGATTGAAGTAGATCTAGGTTTTGCAACCATTTGAGGAGGAGAAGGAGATGAAGAAATGAATATACAGCAAATGACAATAGGATGGAGCTAGGGTTTATAACTGTATATATATATTAAATTTCCAAAATTTAATTAAATTTACTTTCCATTATTTATTGTCAATTAGATTGATTTATCATTGGATTCATATTTCAATATGTGAATATCCCCAATTTCATCTGCACTTATATTTATATAGTTTCAAAATATTAAATTTCAAATATTACTTCATTTAACGTTACGTATTTATTATTTATTGCTTGCTGCAGTTGATTATCAATTATACTTAATATACTAAATAGATGGTAAATTTTGAATACTTGTTATCATTAACGTTTTATTTCCACTTACAAAATAAATGAAATTATTACATAAACACCCTTAATTAAGTCAACCATTATCTTATATAACTTAACTGGTAATATATATATACCCAATTGCCCTAATTGGTTTATAGTTATCAACTAAATACATACTAACTTGTAAATAAATTCGTTTAATTGCAAATGGATCTGATCAAATTTAATAGATTGAATAGATGGGTAAGCAAATAATAAATTTTCCTTTTTGTCAAATTCAAACCCATTCCTACTTAATTATCAATTACAATTTATTACGAAACATTGATTTTAAGCAGTTACCTTTTATTTGCTTAGTATTACATCAATTCCTATAACCTTGGATTCATTCCCAATTTACCAAATTCAATTAATTACACTTTACAAATGTGTTTCCAATATATAGGTATTGCCCAAATTAAATTTATTAGCTAACTCATATTAATAAACAAATGACTTATATGAATGATTAAAATTTTCAATTATCTCACTTTACTCCTAAACTTCTGTTATTTAATAATTATTGCTTAGAACCTGATTTTAATCTTCCCATTATCTATTTAATTCCTTCTAGAATCATAGCTAATATTTGTCATCCCTTCATTACCCAAATGTTCTTATCCCGTCAAATTTTAGGTTATCGAAATATAAATTGTCAGTTTCTTTAATTGCACTAAATTTATCTATTAAAGGTTGCACTTAACCCAAATACATAAAACTTGCCCAATTTCTCCTTAAATCAATAACCTTCATATACAAATATGTTTATCATAAATTTTATCTACTTTTCCTTTTTAGGTAATGTCCTATATATTAGATTTCCATGTAATTTGCAATAAATCATACTCGTAGTTATATCACATTAAATGAATAAATAAGTGTTGACTCTATTCTTTTGATTCAACATTGGTTTACGTTATATTTCATAAATATTTCTACATACATCAGGATTTTTTAAAAATGGTTGTAACGTGAAATCTCGTCTACTTCGCATTTTATATTTAAGGCTTCTAAAACCGATTCATATCATTTCTCTAGTCCAAATTTTATTAATATAACCTTAAATTTAATTTATTCCTATCGATGTAATGGTTAAACACAAATTTCACTTATTTGCAATAAATCCACAAATTGGATTTCAAATTTTCAAATAAATAAATAAATTTTAGTTTATCACTTCTTAAATACCCAAACGTCAATGCCTTAATTTAAACTACATTTATTACATTTTATAAAAATCCTCCATCTTAAGTGACAAATCAAAACTACCCTTACTACACAAATCATCGTATTATAAAGATATTTACACTATCCTCCATTTATTATCTTAATTTATTTAAGGTAACCTTAAATTAATATCTATTGCAATGATTTCAAATTATTATTCCCCCATTCCTTTTTAATTTCAATAACGCCAATTTTAACCATTATATTCTCTTTATTTATGCGATAAATGCAATTATTGAATCTAATACTCCATTTAATTAATAGATCCTGCTTCCGAGAATCTATATCAACAATAGGTCAAATATATACATAGAATTAGCCTTAACTTCACCTAAAAGAATTAGCTATTTCAACTACGGCACAAAACTACGCTACTGCACTATTTAATCAAATAAATTAATTGAACTTAAATCAGCATAAAGGTTATAAAATTATAAATGTAATCTTAATAAATTCATTTATTGATTTTGACTCTCTCTATACAGTAATTAACCTATTTGTGGGTATAAATAACTTTGGAATTATATTACATCTCATTAGTGCGCGTTTTATTTCCTATAACTTCTCCTTATTTAACTATACCCATTAACAACCAAAAAAATTAAATTAGCTTTATTTCAATCTATTTCCCTTCTTAACTAAATAAAATAAATGGTTAACCTAACACTTGTTATCCTTTGATATATTCAAATTCACTTCCAACATTTATTAACAAAATGTTGCTATAGGTTTAGATTTACATAAATAAATTATATGAATAGGTAGAAAAATTGGTAATCCGCAAATGCCCAATATACACGCATTAATTACTACCTATTGTTAGAATCCATTTATTAATTTTCTAGTTAATAACGGTCTTTTTATTTCTATTTACTACCAAACTCTCTATTTTATTATAGTTCCAATATATAAATACTTAGGCACATCAAGTGCTAGCCCTTTTGTTATTTATATTAATTTGGGTATGCACAAATAAGTTGTTAATTAACTTTTTCTACAAAATTATATTCATACATTCAGTTCCATATCTTATAGGGTTAAATTCTAATTACTTACGCTTAATCTATCA
Source organism: Allium cepa (assembly GCA_030765085.1). NCBI lineage: Eukaryota > Viridiplantae > Streptophyta > Magnoliopsida > Asparagales > Amaryllidaceae > Allium > Allium cepa. Next base: position 69,042,922 of record CM060929.1, read on the forward strand.
ATTTAATACTCTATTCAAACATGCATTTAAATTCTTTTTATTCTAAATAAATTTTATTAAGTGTTGACATCCACTAATAGCATTCACCTTTATTACAACCAAAGGTGACATCTTCACTACTGATTTTATATTAATGAATCTCATTTTAGTTAATATTTTTTATTAATATTCTCAATTCAACATTTATTGATTTCTTAAAATTTACTTTTAACAAAAAGTGACAAATTACATTATCCAAATCTATTGTCATAAAATTTTATTGTTACACTAGGTTACAACTACTATACCAAATTTCTACATTTATTCTTAAACAAATTAGAAATTATATTAATTTAATTTATTAAATATTATTAATTTCAACGGGTCGTTACAAAACGTGCACCTTCACATTTGAATATCCAGTTCCTTGTGTAGAATGTCTTCTCAAGAAGAGATAATTGAGCAATCCGAAGAAGTCTTCCCGACAGCTGACCCATTAGTCGATCCTCCAGAGAGAACTCCAACTACCTTGAGTCAGCGGTCATTCAATCAACTAAGTATTCAATTTGGGATTGCCGAAGAGAATGCTATATTTCCTGGCCCAAATGATACTACAGACAGGCCACCTCTCGGTTTCTTCGCCGTCAACCGTCAGATGTGCCTTTGCGGTGCCATTCCTCCTTTCAATGAATTCCTTCATCAACTCCTTCTCCGGCTAACCATCTCTCCCTTCCAACTACATCCCAATGGCTACGCCATCCTGATGGGATTATGTGTCTTATTCAGGAGAACACTTAACCGTCTTCCGAGCTTCGAAGAAATTTGCTACTTATGCTCATTTGCAAAGAATAAAGACTACCCCTCCTTTATACTCATGAGAAGTTCCAGAAATCGCAAACTTATTACTGATCTTTCCGAAAGTGCTCACGGCTTTCTGAATCAATTCTTCTTTGTCCGCTGTCCTCTAGGGTTTTATGCCATCTGGAGAAAAGGAAGTGAGATTGCTCATCCTCGTTTTTCCATTTCATCTTTTCAAGATTCGAATTGCTAGGTGCTAACTTCATTATTATTTTTATAGCAATTCCTCCTCCTTCTAGAAATCCCAGTCACAAGACGACTTTTGATAGATTAAGTGTCGTGCCGGCTGAATAAAGAAGTATCAAGTTTTTGCTGAGAGATGAACTTCTGCACCAATATGGGCTCTTGCACCCTTCTCGCTCTACTCAACCTCACGAAGTTCCCGATTCTCCGGCCAAATTGCCAGATGCCCCAGTTTCTGCTGAGGAACCTATACTGAAGGAACCTACTTCTGAGGCTTTACTGGTGAAGTGCTCTACTTCTATTGATATTGCGGGGCCATTTGACAAACTTAAACTCGCCCCGATCATCGAAGAGGAAGAGCCTTTTCATCATTCAGGAAAATCCGGTGATGAGGGAATCGAGAGAGCGAGTCCTGCCAAGCAGAGTGGGGATGACATTTTTGAAGGGTTGAGCGATCTGATGACCACTTCGCATGAGCTCTTTAAAGACGACCCTGCTTCTGCTAGAGTTACGCCTTCAGCAGTTGAAGCAACATCCACTTTACAACAGACTCTGTCAGCTCAAGAGTTGACGTTAGCTATTAAACCTATCATTTCCCCGCAACCGTGGAGTGGTTAGTAGTTTGACACGCGTAGTTTGCACGTCAGACACACTTAGGATTTTTAGCATTCTTATGCACTTACATGCACTTTACTTCAAAGATTCTCAAGCTTTGCTTCTTTTCCATTTCAGGTCTTTCAATGGGGCGATGCTCTTATTACGACGACTTTCAGAGCTACGGGAGATGCGGCTCTTTTGATCCTAAGAGATATCTTCCTTCTTATAAGGAGACTGATGAAGAAAGAGCCGCACGAAAAGCTCTTGAAAGACGTGCCCACGAAAAACGCCATGAAGGACGGGACGAGCGACATGATTCTTCCCAGAGGGAAGATGATTCTCATAAACGGAAGTCCCGTGACGAAAAGGGGAAAAGTCAAGTTGCCGAAGACCTGAGTAAAAGAGCCAAACATGGCGTAAAGCCAGCATCCGAGATTTCCGAACAACCTGCTGCTCCTGTACTATCTCAACCTCCTGCCCTGGCACGTACCGATATTTAAAAAATCCTTAGAAGGCCCCCATATCAAGTTTGTCCAGGCCCAGCTACTCTTCAGAGTCGTTTCCCGAACTGGTGCCTGAAAGGAGTGCGCTTTGACCTTGACCTGGTCCTGATCGATAAGCAGGCTATGCTGCGTAACCTTGATGCTGTCAAACTTGATATCGAAAGAATGTCAGGTTGGCAAAAGCTTGTCGATGAGCTCCAGAGGGTCAATCGCGCGAATCTTGAAGCCATGTTAACAATGGAAAACGATAAATCTGAGTGGCAGAAGATTCTTGAGCAACATGATGCGAAAATGAGAAGCATTGCTACTTCTAATGAAAAGCTCGAAGCGAAAGTTGAAAAACTTAAAGATGAGCTTGCCACTTCCTCCACTTCCTATTCGCAAAGGGAGCAAGTGCTTCAACAACAAGTGTGGGATGCTCATGCCGCTCAAAGAGATGCCGAAGATAGTCTTGATGTGCAAAAAAGGATTAATGAAGGCCACATTGCTGACATCGCGGAGCTGCGAAAGAAGACTAGCTCCCAGACGTGGAGATCGAAATGCTAAAACTTAAACTCTCTAAAGCTAAAAGAGAGCGTGATGAGGCTGTTGCCGGCAAAATTGCAGCTGAAGAGTCTCATGAAGCAAAGAAGGCCAATATCAGCTCAACATTGTTTGACTTCTACCTGCATAGCGTCCTGGGGCATGGTAGTCTCTCCTTTCTAGGCCCCAAATATGAAATAACTCTGGCCGAAGTGTGGGAGGCCATACTTGACATGTTTGGCAGTGCTGGCTATGCTGAGGTGCATTTAGAGCAAATTATCTTGATGACGATGCTCGCGCCGCTCTTGCCTGGGGAAAGGAGCAACTTGCCGAAGAGAGAGCCGAAATGGCTGAAGGAGTACATGTAGGAAAGGCAGGTTTAACCGACCCAGTTCAACCTTCGGTTTCAGGCGATATCGACATTGTTGGTTCCGGTTCCGGTTTCGGTTCCCATTCTCCGCCTCCTACTAAAGCCGTTACCGGAAGCACCATCGCCTACACTGGAGATGAGGCTCAAGGAAGCGCCAAAGCGCAGGACTTCGAAATTGACATAGTGAAGTCTACTTCTCCAGGTAACCTCAATGTTGATCTCGCTCAAGCGGGCTGCTTGTTCGCTTCGACTGAGTTCGATGAGCTTCTTGCTTATTTCTTAAGTGTCGATGAGCCATTATCCCCTCTTTTTATGAGGAATACTGACTTTAACTTTTCTTCTCCTGTAGAAAAAGCACCAAGTATTGTTCAGACTTCCCCTCCTCCAGTTATTCCTCCTCCGTCTCTTCAGGTCGCTCCTCCTTCTGCCTCTCAACCGGGAGCACAAGAAGAGCAAATAGAAGCTCTCCGAGACTTGGACGATCCCATTGTTTCACAAGAACATAGGGGAGAAGAAGCTGAATAGGGTGAAAAGGCTCCGGAACCAACTGGTTGTGACGATGCGCCGTTAACCACACTTTTCACTCTAGGAAGCGGGTCTTCTTCTAAGAAGTGGGAAAAGTGGAGTCTTAAAGAAGAAGGAAGCTTTAGCCGGCGAGGAAAAAGCAGAGGCAAGTCCAATTGTTCCCCTTTCTCCTTCTTCCCCTACTCTTTCAAGCCGGCCCAAGAAGTTGGTCATCCGGCCAAGCGCAGGCTCAAAAGGTGGAAGGAACAAAAAATGATGGCTTTGGTCCTGTGCTTTTTATCTCGCTTTTTGCTTTTTGCTTGTATATAAGCTTGCGTTGACTGGAGATTGTGCGGGTACCAGTCCCCGCCTTCTTTTATTTTGAAACCTACGCATGTAAAATTTTTTTATAGTATGGAATAAAATGATTCTTTTACATGTACAAACTCTGGTCTGTAATTGAGAATGCATTTATTTTTTTTATATTTTTTATATATACAAGTTTCTTTATTTTCTCTGTGTGATGTTGCAGTAAACCTACGGTATGTTGCTTGAACATTGTTTTGATTTTTGTGACTATACTATATTGCCCCCATACCGTGGTTTATTGCAATCTTTTTCACATTGGTAGAATTTTAAAGAACAACTCTTCTGTTTCGAGAAGACTTGTGTTCTTTCTTTAGAGAACAACTTTTCCATTTGAAGGAGGTTTGCATCTATACTTTATAAGATAATATTCACGTTTTAAGGAAATATTGTTTTCGATTACGTAAAATGCGCCTCATATTGGAGAAGTTTTCTCTCTTTCCTTTTTGTTGCGATGTTTTTACACTTCACTTTCGGAGAAAGTCACTTTTATCTTGGCAAGTGAATTTTCCTTCGTGGTAAAGTGGGCCTTTGAAAAAAGGCTTCGACCTGCTTGTGCCTCCGAAGAGGGCTTCTGTTCGATTGTGCCTTTGGGAAGAGGGCTTTTGGTTTGATTGTGCCTTTGGGAAGAGGGCTTTTTGTTTCTGCCTCTGGGAAGATGCTTTTATTTTTTCCCTATCCGCTGGGATGCGGGCCTCCGAAGAGGGCTTTTCACATTTTGACTCGTGTGAAGTTTCATTTTAAATCACGGTGAAATGTGTGCCTCCGAAGAGGTCATGTTATCATTTCAGCTCCGGTGAAATGGACCTCCTGAGAGGCCTTTTATCATTTCAACTCCTGGTGAAATGTGCCTCCGAAGAGGTCTTTTCACATCTCAACTCTTGTGAAGTTTTATTTCAGATCTCGGTTAGAAGTGTGCCTCCGAGTATGCCTCTAAGGTTCTTCCTCATGGTTGGCTGGATTCACGGGGCGGGCGCAAGCTACTTGGACGTTTATTTGCGCAAACTGTCTCAGCTAGTGAACAAACGCCCTGCCTTCCACTTGGGAAGGTGCCCCCGATCATCCCATGGATTCAAGAGGCAGACGCAAGTTACTTGGACGTTCGTCTGCGCATACTGTCTCGACTAGTGAACAAGCGCCTTGCCTTCCAGCTGGGAAGGTGCTCCCGGTAACTCCATACCAATCATTTCTTGTTGAGAAAGAAAACTTTCGTTTTTTGGCATGCCCGGTTCGAGGTCTTTATCCTCCGAAGGGCTGTGCCTCCGAAGAGGGCTTGTGCCTCCGAAGAGGTCTTTGGCTGTTTGATGCTTGCTCGCCCATGTCTCTTTGCCATTTATTTATATCGGCGATACTTGTTATCTTTCCCAAACATACCTCCCTCGGTAATTTCCTTTATCCAAAGAAGTGTACTTCATAGTTAAGCGAGTTTGCGGGGGCAGTCACAGGCTATTTAATCTGATGCTTGTTTTTACAAACAACCACAATTAGTTAGCAAGGGCCCACTCCAGCAGAATCGCCAACTTTTTTGCTTAAAGCACTTCTTACGTCGGATTTGAGTATGGAAATTTTGAACGGCTTAACATTTGGTTGTTTGGTGATGTCAGGGATTGCTTGGTCTTATGATGGGTAAGCTTTGTTTTAATGGCCTGCAGTATTAAATGGACATTTTAGCAATACAATTAACGTATTTTATATATCGAAATAAAACAAGCAGTTTATAATGGCAAAGAACACATGATTTATAGTGGTTCGGCCTAGAACTGGGCCTACATCCACTTTATAGTTCTTATTATTCACTTGCACTGGCTTTACAATGGCTTTTAATACAAGAATCATACATTCATCATTCTTTTACAATATTTCATTAAAGCCTTTAATTAAAATATGGGCACAAGTGATTGCTGTTCCAAGCTCTTGGAATTGGATCTCCTTCGACAGTTGTTAATTTGAAAGTGCCATCAAGAAGTTTTTTGTCTATGACATACGGCCCTTCCCAGTTTTTCGCAAACACTCCTGTTGCTGTCATGACCCTTTTCAAGACTAGATCTCCAATCTCAAAGCTGCATTGGCGAACTTTGGAATTGAAGTGCCTGGCAATTCTTTTCTGATGGGCTGCAATTCTTAGCTGAGCCTCTTCCCTTCTTTCATTAAGGAAGTCAAGTGCTTCAAGTTGCAACTCTTCATTCTTTGCTTGGTTGAAATGAATTCTTCTATGTGAAGGGACTTCTATTTCTACCGGAATCATATCCTCTGATCCATATGCCAATGAAAATGGAGTGTGCCCAGTCGCAGTTTTATGTGTAGTTCTATATGCCCATTGTGCTAGTGGAAGCTTATCGTTCGCTTTTTCCAGCTGTTTTTTGATGGTTGATTTGATAATTTTATTTACTGCTTCCACTTGCCCGTTTGCCTACGGATGAGCCACTGCTAAGAAGCTTTTCTGGATCTTGAATTTCTTGCAAAAATCTTGGAACTCTTCACTTTCGAATTGGGTTCCATTGTCTGTGATTATCTTTTGAGGCACTTCATACCTGCAAATGATATTCTTAGTTACAAAGTTTATCATCTTCTTAGAGGTAATAGTAGCTAATGGTCCAGATTCAGCCCATTTAGTAAAATAATCAACAGCAACGATAACATATCCGATTCCGGATTTGGAAGTTGGCAAAGGCCCGATGAGATCTATTCCTCAAATAGCGAATGGCCACGGACTAACCATCTGTGTTATCTCGGTGGAAGGTGCTCTTGGGATTTTTGCAAATCTCTGGCATCGGTCACATTTTCGGGCGTAACTTGCAGCATCACGATTAATATCTGGCCAGAAATACCCATAACGGAGAATTTTCTTTACTAGAGTTTGGCCACCTGAATGATCTCCACATTCTCCTCCATGTACTCCAGTTAGAATTGTCTCGGCTTCTTCCTTGGTCACACATCGAAGTAATGGCATTGAGAATCCCCGCCTATACAATCGGCCATCTTGAATTATGTATCTGGAGGCTTTTCTTAACAACTTCTGCCGTTCTTTTGAGTTTTCTGGAAGAGAACCATTGAGCAGATATTCTATTATCGGAGTCATCCATTATTCTCGCTCCTGTGATATAGTCATGATCCAGTTAACATCCATCTCATCAATGCTTGGAGCTGGAAGGACTTCCACAGGAACTAATCCAACAATTGAGCTTCACCAGTGCTTGCATACTTTGCGAGGGAATCTGCCTTCATGTTTTCTTCTCGGGGTATATGATTTATTGTATAATGGTCAAGGTCACCGAGAAGATCCCAGGCTCTTGACAAGTAAGCGGGCAGATTTCCTCCTTTAGTTTGAAACTCTTTCTTGACTTGACATACAATAAGCTGCGACTTACTGAAAATCTGCAACACTTTGACATTCAACTCTTTAGCAATTCTCGGACCGAGAATAAGAGCTTCATACTCTGCTTCATTGTTTGTCGAAGGGAATTCCAATCTTAAAGCATAGCACAATGACCGCCCTTCAGGGGTTTCAAGCACAACCCCAGCCCCGGAACAGTAATCGTTTCTTGCATCATCAACATACATTTTCCATTGAATTGGGGGATTATCAGTCACTATTTCCTCACTATCACCTTTGTCTGTACATTCTGCGATGAAATCTACCAAATCTTGTCCATTGATTGCTCTTCGGGGATGATAAGTGATGTCGTATTGACTGAGTTCGATATTCCACTTCAAAAGGCGACCCGAAGTCTCAGGGCGAAATAGGACTCACTTCAGAGGCTGATCAGTGAGGACTCTGATTGGATGAGCTTGAAAATAGGGCCTCCAATTTCTTGATGCAATCAGCAGACAATAGGCGAGCTTTTCGAACTTCGAATAATTCATCTCTGCCCCAGTGAATCTTTTGCTGGTATAATAGACCGGGCGCTGAATTTTTGCGTCTTCCCGTACCAGGGCTGCACCGAGAGCATGAGATGAGATTTCCAAATATACAAAAAGATCTTCACCATTGTCCGGCTTAGAAAGTATTGGAGGCGTTTCCATATGACGGTTCAACTCATCGAAAGCGTTTTGGCATTCAGGAGTCCAATCAAAATTCTTCCTTCCATTCTTCAGTGCATCAAAGAACGGAATGCATTTATCAGTAGCTTTGGAAATGAATCGACTCAGAGCAGCGACTTTCCCATTGAGACTCTGTAGTTCCTTCTTTGTCCTAGGGGCTTTGACTTCTCTTAGGGCAGCAATTTGAGCAGGATTAGCTTCAATGCCCCTAGCACTCACAATGAAACACAAGAATTTTCCGGACTCCTCCCCAAACGAACATTTCAAAGGATTAAGCTTCATTCTGTACTTCCGGAGGATTGCAAACATCTCCGCCAAGTGATCCATATGGTCTACCGCTTTCTTTGATTTCACTAACATATCGTCAACATAAACTTCCATAGTTTTGCCAATCTGCGGTTTAAACATATCATTGACGAGTCTTTGGTAAGTTGCCCCTGCATTCTTAAGTCCGAAGGGAATGACTTTGTAGCAGTAGAGACCAACATCATTGATGAATCTTGTGTCCTCCTGATCCGGCTCATGCATCATAATCTGGTTGTATCCGGAGTAAGCATCCATGAAAGATAACAATTCGTGTCCCGCCGTTCCATCTACCAACTGATCTATTCTGGTTAATGGGAAGCAGTCTTTGGGGCAGGCTTTGTTTAAATCTGAGAAGTCAATGCAAACTCTCCATTTCCCATTAGCTTTCTTAACCAGTACTGGATTAGAAACCTAATTCGTATAAGTAGACTCCCTGATGAAACCATTCTCCATAAGCCGGTCTACCTCTTCCTTCAACGCTGCTGACCTTTCACGACCCTGGTTCTTCTTTTCTGTTTTACCGGTGTAAACTTTGGATCAATTTTCAGAGTATGTACTGCAATTTCTGGGGATATTCCACGCATACCAGCATGAGTCCAAGCAAATTCGTCCAGATTTGCTTTCAGGAATGATATCAAAATATTCTGAACCGCCGTATTAAGTTGTGAACCCACATTCAGCACTTTGTTTAGGTCTTTTGGGTCAACAGGTACTGGTACCGTTACTTCCACTGGCACCACTCGATTCTCCCCTGCACTGGCTTTTCTGGGATCCATTTTTCTTCATGCTTCGCTACATTCGCCAGTACAGGGTCCACCCTGTAATTGCTACAAGGTTGATTCTTTGATGCAGACTGGGGCTGCCGCATCCTTACCCACCTCCCTCTTTCTTGCTTCACACAGTTCTATCAAATAACATCCCCGCCCCGCATTCTGGTCCCCTTTAACAACACCAACTCCATTATCTGTGGGGAATTTCATGGTAAGGCACCATGGGACGAGGATTGCTTTAAAGGCTGTAAGAGTTGGACGGCCAAAGAAGGCGTTGTAAGCAGAAAATTCATCAACAATTACAAAAGTCTGCCTTCGAACAACCTTCTTCTGCCCCTCTCCAAGTTCCACGAAGAGGTCAATAGTCCCAATCGGCTGTCTGGGTTCCCCAGTAAACCCAACAATTTTTTGCGACGAAGCTTGAACCTTGGCCATTGGGATCTTCATCTGATTGAAGGTCTTTTTGAAAAGAATATTGCAAGAAGCACCGCAATAAACAAGTACTCTTCTTACAATATGTAACGACCCGTAAATTTCCGATAATTAAAATAGCTAATTTAATAAGTTTTCGTGATTTTAGTGTTAGAAAAAAATTTATAAGTCGTTTGGAATAATAATAAATGGAATGAATTTCGACAACAATTATCCAAGTAATGAAAAATAAATGCTACTTAGTGAATGCCTTTGAAATCAATAGTTGAATAGGATAATAAATGTTGAAATTCATTGGGTATAATAGAGTAATTGATTGATAAGTAAAATCTATTTAAAATCAAACATTGAATATTGAACCGGTAAAATATTTTAAATTAAATATTTGGAAATTATTCAATAATTTAATAATGGGAATTAAATAACCGTATAATGGAAATAGTTGTTCTATAATTTTAATTCGTTTCAAAAGTTAAATTTTATAAGTTCATTTTGAATATTTCAAAGATAGTGATTTAAGAATAATCAAATTTGTTAAATTTAATATTACGAATGTTTGAATAAATTAAATTCCGAATTTGATATGATTAATTTGATATTGAAATTTAATATACAAAAATAGAGTGAATAATTGAAATTTGATTTAATATGATTCAAATTGGTTTACAAAGTGAATGTAAGTTATATTTGGATTTTAATAGAGTTAATAAGATAAAATTGGAATTTATTGGATAAATTGAATAATGGGTTTAGTATGATTAAAAATGATTTGTAAAATTTTATTTTATCACATGAAAGTTAGAATGATGTTGTAGAACTTTTAAAATCGAATTAAAAGTAAATTTGTGAAAATTGAATATTTTAATATTTAATTATAGACAGGAAAATAGCCAATTTTTGAACAGTCTCAGAATTGGACGAAACAAGTTCCATTAGATCCGTAATAGTTAGTTATTATCGGATTTCAATTTTCGTAGCAATCGGAGTTGTCGTTTGACCGTGGCAGCTCGAAACGCATCGAAATTGTTTTAATATTAATTTAACGAGTTAAAATAGTCATTTTTCAAACGGTCTCGGATTTCGACAAAACCAGTTTCATCGGATCCGTAATATGATATTATTATAAGGTTTCAAATTTCGAGTCAATCGGATTTACCGTTTGTCCGGGGCGAGCCCAAACGCACAGAAATTTGATTAATCGATTTAATTTTAAATCGACCGTTTATTGCCGTATCTCGCGCAGACGATCGAATTAGCCTCCGAAACCTGTTCCATTGTGTCCGAAACGTGGGGTAAACCCTAGAAACGCCGGTCACCGCGCTTCGTTTGGAGTTCGGAAAATTTCGGATGAATAGTTTTTCGAAAATTTTCTATAAAAGCCCTCGATTTTGTTCGTTTGCACTCAAGCCCTAGCCACTTTCTTCAGTCGGCCCTAATTCATTTTAATGGCCGAAAATCTCTTATCTTCTCCCTTAATTTTCTTGAAATCCACTCAATAATTCTGAAAAGCTTCAACTACAAAGTCGAAGAGCTTCGTGAGCTCTACAAAGTGAACGGCTATGATCGGGAAATTCATGATAGATCGACGGCAAAGGGCTCGAGAAGCGTGCGCGTTTGGGCACAAATTACGAGACCTATAAGCGACCGAGTTCGCCTAGATCACTGCCGTGGGTCGAGCTCGCGTTGGGCAACATGGTGGTGGTCTCTGATCATTTTGCAATCGAGTTAGGTGGCTCGTGTGTTGAGGAAGACGGGGCGTTGATGGGTTCCTCACGAGATCGAGTTACTGGGGGGAAGATGATACTAGCATCGGCCACGATTTTTCTATAGGGAGGCAACGGCTGTGATGATAGTGGGGTAAGAATTTAAAATTTAAGTTTATATTAATTTATATAAAAATTTGTGTAAACTTAAAAATATCATAACTTGTTGATGCGAGGTCCGTTTTCGACGAAACAAGTTGCGTTGTCTTCGTTTGGTCGAGCACTACGCAATGGAACTGGATTGGAATCGTTTGGAGTTAGAGAAAATTTTGGGTTAAATCGAACGTCGTTCGATTTGATTTAAAATCGTAAAATCAAGGTGAGTGTTTTATAACGCTCACACCGTACTAAATATTTTTATGCTAGTTAAATTTGATATTATGAAGTGTTATGATTTTATTTGTCGTTGTTTGGTAAAAATTTAATTGTCATATAGCTTGTCATTTGCATTAACCGTTGAAAAATTAAATTGACGGTTAAATTGAAATTAAAATTGAATTGCGATTAAATTACCTGACATTGATAACTATGAAACTGCCATGAATTGTATTGTTTATTGGATGATGTACTTTGATGGATGCTATTGGTTGATAATTGAATGTTTGGATGTTTATTTGCTTATATAGATCCTGTTATGCATACATATGATAGTGAGATTTAATTTAAGTAATATAAACTCATCCCTGACATTTAATTGAAATAAATAATTACTTGGCCATAGGATAGAAAATTATCTACGGACACCGAATTGGCTAAATTAATAATTTTTGAAATCGTCGGTTTGAAATTTATGTAAATGTTTCGATTTAAAAGTGATAAATAGAAATCAATTTATAGAAATCGAATTTGTCGAAAATTTGAGTTGGAATGTTGAAATAAATTTTGGTTAATTGAAATTGGTAAATAATTTAAGTTGTGACTTTAAAATTTAAAATTTGGATATGATTGAATTTCAAAAATCTATTTATTTTAAAGATTGAACATTATTTCGAGCTTTGAATATTACTAAGTAAAAGTGATATGAAAATGATATTTTGAAATCGAGTTTGGAATTGAATCATATTTGGAATTTGGATTTAAACTTGAATATTGTTGGAAATTTTGTTAAGTGTTATAAATTGATATTTTGAGAAATCAAGCTCCAAATCGATATAAATTGAAACTGAATCAATTAAAGGTGAATGTAGAATTGAATTGATTTGAAGTAAAAGTTGACATTGTTTTGAATTGAAATCGAAATTGAATCGGTAGAATGGAAATTGAAATTGATTTGAATTGGGAAGTTATAATTGAAATGGATTGATTTTGAAGCTGTTTTAATTTGTTTCCAAATTACTCTGTTATATAAACCATTTTGAATACTTAAACTATTTTAATCTATTTTAAATCTACTTAACCCAATTTAAATTATTTTAAACTAATTTATCTATTTTAAAGATTTTAAGTGATTTAACTATTTTAATTATTTAAAACTACTTTTAAACTACTTAAAACCATTTTTCTAAAATCCTAAGCTGGTCAATAAGGTGAAATGTTTATATTTAAATCTTGAATTTAAATATGAAATCTGATATTTTGGAAGATACGATGATATTTGAATGGATTTGATTTTTGAAGCGAATATGATATTTTGATATCAATTATGAATCGATTTGAAATATAAAGAGCCAAAGGTGTAATAATACGTAGTTATTAAAGAGACCGGGATCGGAAATGGACATACTCTCTGTCGATACCGAAAACCACTTTAATAACTATTATACGCGGAGTGATGATCCAGAATGAAGTGGATGGTTTGGTGAACGCGTTGACTGAAGAAAGATAACGATTATTGGATGACCCCTGACATGACTAAAACAGGAGCCGCGCCGGGCCATTGAGGTTCGCCACCTCTAGCGGACACACTTCTTCGATACCATATCTATTACATTTGTGATGCGATTTGGGTGCACCCCTTGATTTGGGAGTGTTGTTTCGCGGTGTTGGGGTAGCTGCTGGCTATGCCCAACATCAGTCCGGATCACGCAACTACTAGTATCCTAGTTGGTATTGCCTCATGTACCTTGTCATACTGATTATCCTATTCGCGACCACTACGTTTTGATTTGTACCTTGAGTATATGGATTGCCCTCTGGTGACTTCCGGTTTTGGGGAAACTACGGTCTTGTATATGCTTTTGGGAATATAAAATGTGTTAAGGGGGATTATGGTAACGCCTTAACGCTATTTTGATACTTTATATTACTGATAGACATTATCTACTTAGCGTATATTACTACATAGTAGATAGTTTAACGGATCCTTGAGAGATGGAAAATCCCGTAACATCTCTTGAGTTATTGCACGCACGTTGACACTGGATATGAGATGTCAAACCCCGTAAACATCTCTGACGCCGTTACACTCATATTTATTTACGATTGATTTAACTTTCATAAGGATATTTTAGTCCTGACTCGAGTGTTCTGTCTTTTCATTACGCTCGGGTCAGTCCTGAGTTTTCAGTTTAGGTTGAAGATCATTTCCTTGGAGGACGGAGACGAAGATTTGGTATATTATCTACTACTATTATATTCATTCCATTCCGCTGCATTGTTGTATGATATTTGTTGTGTATGTAACTCTGATAAATGTTGTATAATAATAATCAAATGTATTCATTTCAAATGTATTCATTTAATTAACAGCTTCATGAACTGTTATTTTATTATTATACTTTAGCCTTCCGCTGTGAGATTCTGTGTTGTTTCATTTCCTTTATTTCCCTTCCTTTTCTTTTCTTAATTACCCCAATAACTATCTGCCCTTTTAATGGTTTGGAATCGACATGGGTATTTGATCGTCGGTTTAAACTGTCCAAAAAGGCGGGTCGTTACAGTTGGTATCAGAGCTTTGGTTTAGCGATAAACCTTGGTTCTAGTGGGGAATAACTCATTGAAATAGAGGTAAACTATATGAATGAGTTGAGTGTATATGAGAGAGCGTACTTGTTATTTGATATAAAATGGTTTTATATTGTGTTAATTTGTTCCGTTGAGTATTTATGAATTCTGGTCGATACTTGGGACGCCAAGGCGTCGATAGGAATTTCTAAACACTCGAATAGGACAAACCAACACAATATCATTTTGGAATATATTTCATATAAAAGAATTATTTGAATATTTATTCATTTGATTGAATTGATTGTTAGGAGATGATAATATTAGATTATTATCGTTATTGTTTGATCAGTCAATATTTACAACATTTGATTAAATAACAATGGATTTAGGAAAATGAAATCTTGTAAACACAATTGATAATGAATATAAATGAATTTTAACTTGGATTTGGGAATTTAAATTCCGGTGTTTGAAATTGACTTACAAGAATTTGAAAAATATAATATGAGTATTATATGATAGTATAATTGAGTTGAAATTGTTTTCGAAGGATTTTTTTTTTTTTTTTTTTTTTATGATAAGTGTTATATTCCCAACTCTTGACGCTAGAAAATGATTTCGGTGATGAGTGCACGCATCATCGGCGTTTATTTTCGAGAGTCCGAGTGGGGGAGACCACTTAATAGCTTGTCTAAACCTTGTTTTGATTCAAATTTTATTTTATTTTGTATACTCTATAGTATGATTTGATATATAAACTATATAAGTATATATTATTTCAAAACTTGATTTGAAATGAAACCGGGATTGGAATTCTTAAGTCCTTTAATAATTAATGATTTTTTTAAATGAGTGAAATGAATTTAGACTTGAATCATTAAGGAACTTCTGAATTGTGAAATGAGAAATGAACCTAAGAGCTAAGTGAAATATCAATTGAAGTAGAAAGCCTTAGAATTAGGAAATTATGAACTTAAAATAAAAGTGAAACTGTAAAACTCGCGTAGTATTAAAATTCATTCTATAGCATAGATATAACTTACCAAAATATTTAAGAAGTTCAAAAATGTTATATGAATTGTTAATTGGATAATATACAAGTATAGGTTTGAATAATGAAATATGCATTTAATTATTGGTTTGCAAATATAAATGAAATTGTTAGTAAATAATTGGAATTTAAATTAACATTTAAAGGTGATTCACAGTTATGTTAATATAAAATGGAAATACTATATGTGAATGTAAACGTGAAATTAAATTATAGTGAAATTTAAGTAATGACTTAAGAATTAATTAATTGAAAATTCAACTTTAAATGAAAAGAAGTTGTATGTTGTTTAACTACATTCTATTTGCATAACTATAACTTACCAAATACTTAAAAGGTTCAAAATGCTAATAAGGATAAGTAGAGAAATAATATACGAGTGTGAGAATGAATAATAAAATGTGTAATAGTTGTAAATATAAAAGAAATTTAAGCTGTTAAATGAATGATATATAAGTGAATGAATAAAATTTAAAATTAATGAAAAATATAATTGGTAAATGGAAACTAATTAAATGTGAATATAACTAAATGTCAATAAACTTGGAAGCGTATGAAATTAAATTTGACTTGGAAATGTATAATTGATTTAGTGTAGATTTTAGATGGATGTTAATGTTTGATATGCATTGGTTGTTAGATGGATGAAAACTGATTAACTAGAATTCATTAGTGTTAATGGAATTGAATAAACGGAATAAAATTTTAAAATAATTAAATTCATATTTGAAGCAAAGTGAAATTAAATATTATTGAATTCAATTTAAATTGAAGCAAATTGACTTGAATTTAAAATGTGAATGAAACAAACTTGAATAAATCGGAAACAAATTGAATGTAAACCTATTGCATGAATGAATAAGAAAATAAATGACTTTGTGTTATGATTGTTCTTTAGAAAATTTGAAGTTTTGATGGTTTGCACTTTGAAATAATAAAAGCAAATTTTTGAGAAAAATCCAAATTTGTCCAATATATGCTGAAACGAAAACAACCATAACTTTTAAATGACTCAACGGAATTTGACAATCTTGGACTTTTCGAAAAGCTTAGAAACTATAGCACAACTTTTATTTAGAGTGTCTTGAGAAATTCCTTCGTCTACTAGGTTAAAAACTTGAATGTTACTCGCTGGCCTGTGTAAAATAAGTAAAAATCTGTAGTACACACCCTTAGTATTTTCGTCATATCTTTTGGCTGGTTTATCGGATTTTGATGATCTTGCACTTTCTGGAAAGATAATAACTTAAGCTAAAACTTTTGTTTGAAGTGTTTTGTGTTTTGTTGTCGTATAGAAGGTCGAAAACGCGGGTGAATGTCTCTGACCTGCGCAATTCATTGCCCAGGCTGAAGCGTATCCCCTAAGTAAAACAGCCATAACTTTAGAACGGATGGTCCGAATTCGACGATCTTGGACATTCCGGAAAGCCTGAAATGAATGCAATAACTTTTGTTTAGATTCTGTTGTCAAATTTTACAGTTTAGATGACCTAAAACTAAGATTTGTTTGCTGTCAAGAAATTGAAATCTCAGTTTTGAAGCTAAATATGTTATATATATGTTGTGTAGGCTAAGTATAGCGATCTATCTTTATATGCATGGTTCTAACTTGGTTATTGAGCATTTTAGTAGGTAGCAAAGGGGTTGCGCTTCGTTGTGAAGCTCGCTTCTACGCTAAACGCATAATGTAAGTAAATTGCTAATAAATGCTAAATAAAAGGTACGCTTACGGTTTGTATGGTATTGGTGATATATATATATGTTGTTTCCCCAGATATGGGATGCCTCATCATTGAGATGAGATGTATATTTGTGATATATATGCTATTATATTTTTTCGATCGAGCCGCGCAAAGGAGACTCTGCCGAAATTTTCCGTAAATCCGGGTGTTAGAAAATTTTCAAGTTTTAAAAAAAAAAATTATAACTTGTTTTGATAACTAACTTTTAAAGTTAAAAAGGCATTTGGAATAACTTAGTAAAAGTGTAGTAATGACTTTATAGATGGAATTTCATTGTTTTATAAGTAGGTAACTTTGGATAAAATGTATCTAATGTTGAATTCTATACTTAGTTCTTTTTCCCTTCTTTTTTCCTTTTCGGGGACGAAAAGTTTTGAGTGGGGGAGAATGTAACGACCCGTAAATTTCCGATAATTAAAATAGCTAATTTAATAAGTTTTCGTGATTTTAGTGTTAGAAAAAAATTTATAAGTCGTTTGGAATAATAATAAATGGAATGAATTTCGACAACAATTATCCAAGTAATGAAAAATAAATGCTACTTAGTGAATGCCTTTGAAATCAATAGTTGAATAGGATAATAAATGTTGAAATTCATTGGGTATAATAGAGTAATTGATTGATAAGTAAAATCTATTTAAAATCAAACATTGAATATTGAACCGGTAAAATATTTTAAATTAAATATTTGGAAATTATTCAATAATTTAATAATGGGAATTAAATAACCGTATAATGGAAATAGTTGTTCTATAATTTTAATTCGTTTCAAAAGTTAAATTTTATAAGTTCATTTTGAATATTTCAAAGATAGTGATTTAAGAATAATCAAATTTGTTAAATTTAATATTACGAATGTTTGAATAAATTAAATTCCGAATTTGATATGATTAATTTGATATTGAAATTTAATATACAAAAATAGAGTGAATAATTGAAATTTGATTTAATATGATTCAAATTGGTTTACAAAGTGAATGTAAGTTATATTTGGATTTTAATAGAGTTAATAAGATAAAATTGGAATTTATTGGATAAATTGAATAATGGGTTTAGTATGATTAAAAATGATTTGTAAAATTTTATTTTATCACATGAAAGTTAGAATGATGTTGTAGAACTTTTAAAATCGAATTAAAAGTAAATTTGTGAAAATTGAATATTTTAATATTTAATTATAGACAGGAAAATAGCCAATTTTTGAACAGTCTCAGAATTGGACGAAACAAGTTCCATTAGATCCGTAATAGTTAGTTATTATCGGATTTCAATTTTCGTAGCAATCGGAGTTGTCGTTTGACCGTGGCAGCTCGAAACGCATCGAAATTGTTTTAATATTAATTTAACGAGTTAAAATAGTCATTTTTCAAACGGTCTCGGATTTCGACAAAACCAGTTTCATCGGATCCGTAATATGATATTATTATAAGGTTTCAAATTTCGAGTCAATCGGATTTACCGTTTGTCCGGGGCGAGCCCAAACGCACAGAAATTTGATTAATCGATTTAATTTTAAATCGACCGTTTATTGCCGTATCTCGCGCAGACGATCGAATTAGCCTCCGAAACCTGTTCCATTGTGTCCGAAACGTGGGGTAAACCCTAGAAACGCCGGTCACCGCGCTTCGTTTGGAGTTCGGAAAATTTCGGATGAATAGTTTTTCGAAAATTTTCTATAAAAGCCCTCGATTTTGTTCGTTTGCACTCAAGCCCTAGCCACTTTCTTCAGTCGGCCCTAATTCATTTTAATGGCCGAAAATCTCTTATCTTCTCCCTTAATTTTCTTGAAATCCACTCAATAATTCTGAAAAGCTTCAACTACAAAGTCGAAGAGCTTCGTGAGCTCTACAAAGTGAACGGCTATGATCGGGAAATTCATGATAGATCGACGGCAAAGGGCTCGAGAAGCGTGCGCGTTTGGGCACAAATTACGAGACCTATAAGCGACCGAGTTCGCCTAGATCACTGCCGTGGGTCGAGCTCGCGTTGGGCAACATGGTGGTGGTCTCTGATCATTTTGCAATCGAGTTAGGTGGCTCGTGTGTTGAGGAAGACGGGGCGTTGATGGGTTCCTCACGAGATCGAGTTACTGGGGGGAAGATGATACTAGCATCGGCCACGATTTTTCTATAGGGAGGCAACGGCTGTGATGATAGTGGGGTAAGAATTTAAAATTTAAGTTTATATTAATTTATATAAAAATTTGTGTAAACTTAAAAATATCATAACTTGTTGATGCGAGGTCCGTTTTCGACGAAACAAGTTGCGTTGTCTTCGTTTGGTCGAGCACTACGCAATGGAACTGGATTGGAATCGTTTGGAGTTAGAGAAAATTTTGGGTTAAATCGAACGTCGTTCGATTTGATTTAAAATCGTAAAATCAAGGTGAGTGTTTTATAACGCTCACACCGTACTAAATATTTTTATGCTAGTTAAATTTGATATTATGAAGTGTTATGATTTTATTTGTCGTTGTTTGGTAAAAATTTAATTGTCATATAGCTTGTCATTTGCATTAACCGTTGAAAAATTAAATTGACGGTTAAATTGAAATTAAAATTGAATTGCGATTAAATTACCTGACATTGATAACTATGAAACTGCCATGAATTGTATTGTTTATTGGATGATGTACTTTGATGGATGCTATTGGTTGATAATTGAATGTTTGGATGTTTATTTGCTTATATAGATCCTGTTATGCATACATATGATAGTGAGATTTAATTTAAGTAATATAAACTCATCCCTGACATTTAATTGAAATAAATAATTACTTGGCCATAGGATAGAAAATTATATACGGACACCGAATTGGCTAAATTAATAATTTTTGAAATCGTCGGTTTGAAATTTATGTAAATGTTTCGATTTAAAAGTGATAAATAGAAATCAATTTATAGAAATCGAATTTGTCGAAAATTTGAGTTGGAATGTTGAAATAAATTTTGGTTAATTGAAATTGGTAAATAATTTAAGTTGTGACTTTAAAATTTAAAATTTGGATATGATTGAATTTCAAAAATCTATTTATTTTAAAGATTGAACATTATTTCGAGCTTTGAATATTACTAAGTAAAAGTGATATGAAAATGATATTTTGAAATCGAGTTTGGAATTGAATCATATTTGGAATTTGGATTTAAACTTGAATATTGTTGGAAATTTTGTTAAGTGTTATAAATTGATATTTTGAGAAATCAAGCTCCAAATCGATATAAATTGAAACTGAATCAATTAAAGGTGAATGTAGAATTGAATTGATTTGAAGTAAAAGTTGACATTGTTTTGAATTGAAATCGAAATTGAATCGGTAGAATGGAAATTGAAATTGATTTGAATTGGGAAGTTATAATTGAAATGGATTGATTTTGAAGCTGTTTTAATTTGTTTCCAAATTACTCTGTTATATAAACCATTTTGAATACTTAAACTATTTTAATCTATTTTAAATCTACTTAACCCAATTTAAATTATTTTAAACTAATTTATCTATTTTAAAGATTTTAAGTGATTTAACTATTTTAATTATTTAAAACTACTTTTAAACTACTTAAAACCATTTTTCTAAAATCCTAAGCTGGTCAATAAGGTGAAATGTTTATATTTAAATCTTGAATTTAAATATGAAATCTGATATTTTGGAAGATACGATGATATTTGAATGGATTTGATTTTTGAAGCGAATATGATATTTTGATATCAATTATGAATCGATTTGAAATATAAAGAGCCAAAGGTGTAATAATACGTAGTTATTAAAGAGACCGGGATCGGAAATGGACATACTCTCTGTCGATACCGAAAACCACTTTAATAACTATTATACGCGGAGTGATGATCCAGAATGAAGTGGATGGTTTGGTGAACGCGTTGACTGAAGAAAGATAACGATTATTGGATGACCCCTGACATGACTAAAACAGGAGCCGCGCCGGGCCATTGAGGTTCGCCACCTCTAGCGGACACACTTCTTCGATACCATATCTATTACATTTGTGATGCGATTTGGGTGCACCCCTTGATTTGGGAGTGTTGTTTCGCGGTGTTGGGGTAGCTGCTGGCTATGCCCAACATCAGTCCGGATCACGCAACTACTAGTATCCTAGTTGGTATTGCCTCATGTACCTTGTCATACTGATTATCCTATTCGCGACCACTACGTTTTGATTTGTACCTTGAGTATATGGATTGCCCTCTGGTGACTTCCGGTTTTGGGGAAACTACGGTCTTGTATATGCTTTTGGGAATATAAAATGTGTTAAGGGGGATTATGGTAACGCCTTAACGCTATTTTGATACTTTATATTACTGATAGACATTATCTACTTAGCGTATATTACTACATAGTAGATAGTTTAACGGATCCTTGAGAGATGGAAAATCCCGTAACATCTCTTGAGTTATTGCACGCACGTTGACACTGGATATGAGATGTCAAACCCCGTAAACATCTCTGACGCCGTTACACTCATATTTATTTACGATTGATTTAACTTTCATAAGGATATTTTAGTCCTGACTCGAGTGTTCTGTCTTTTCATTACGCTCGGGTCAGTCCTGAGTTTTCAGTTTAGGTTGAAGATCATTTCCTTGGAGGACGGAGACGAAGATTTGGTATATTATCTACTACTATTATATTCATTCCATTCCGCTGCATTGTTGTATGATATTTGTTGTGTATGTAACTCTGATAAATGTTGTATAATAATAATCAAATGTATTCATTTCAAATGTATTCATTTAATTAACAGCTTCATGAACTGTTATTTTATTATTATACTTTAGCCTTCCGCTGTGAGATTCTGTGTTGTTTCATTTCCTTTATTTCCCTTCCTTTTCTTTTCTTAATTACCCCAATAACTATCTGCCCTTTTAATGGTTTGGAATCGACATGGGTATTTGATCGTCGGTTTAAACTGTCCAAAAAGGCGGGTCGTTACACAATAGCTGGCCCAATGCCAGCAGAAATAACCAAGGGATCTATGGTAGGGGCTTCAACACCCATAGAATCCCTGACTCTGAAGACAATGTCATCATTAAAAGTTTTCTACTGCTTCAGAGGTGCGACATCTTCTAACACAAAAACACTCTCTTCTGCTGGTGCATACTTCAATGCATGAGCGTATCGTTCCATCTCACCCCAGCTTCTGCCAGTTGGGTGAGGTCCTCCTGTAATCACATTAATAATGGGCCTCTCTGATTCATGAGCTGCCACCTTTTCACTTGAGCTAGGACGATGAACAGGATCCTACTGTCTTTGAGTTGACGAATTTGGGCCATTCCTGTTCCTCTTTACATATTGCTGGAGCTTGTGTTCCTTCAATAGTTCCTCAATTAACTCCTTCAAGTGACGGCACTCGTTAGTATCATGGCCGGGTTGGTTATGGAACCGGCAAAATTTTCCACTTTTCTCAGCTCTCACTCCAACTCTCTGCTTAGCTGGTATGGGGAATTCGACCGTGTCTTTATTTGCAAAATAGATGTTCTCCGGGGTATCAGTCAGAGGGGTGAAGTTGAAGGGATGACTTTTCTTTGCATCTCCTTGCTTCTTCTGACCACCGTTTCCCCTCTTCTGATTGCCAGATTCTTTCTTATTCGGAGCAACATTACTGTTTCTGGCCCCTGTCGATACCACTTTAGTTGATGTTTGGAGGCTTTCCAAGCGCATGAATTCATCGGCTTTCTTATAAAACTTGTCAAGTGAATTCGGTTCCTTCATTTTTAACCACTTCCTGAACTCACTTGTCTTGTCAATAGCTTTCATCAAGTACGTAAAGATAATTCTCGGCTCTGCGTTGTCTACTTCAGCCAAAGCTGTATTGAAACGATTCAAGAAAGATCAAATGGATTCTCCAGGATTATGCTCCAAGCTGGATAACGACATTATATCTTTCGCCTTAGAAGCGTACAATCTGAACCGTTCCTTAAACTTTCGAGTCAAATCAGAAAACTGGTCTATCGACCGGACCGACAGCTTTGTGAACCAAAGTAGAGCAACTCCTTCCAGGTATACTGGAAAATACCGGCATTTGATCTCATCAGAAGCTCTGGCACCCGTCATGTGCCAATCATATTTGTATAGGAATTCATTAGGGTCACTTGTCCCCTTATAAGCTGGAATGGTAGGAGGAACGAACTTCCTAGGAAAGTCTGCTTTCAAAATCCTTCAAGTGAATGGAGTCTTGCTCGGAGCGAACAGCCATTCTTTTTCGTCTTCTTGCCTTTTCATACTTTCCTTCATGATTTGTCGGACCATTCCTGAGAAATATTCCTCATCATTAAGGGGCTTAGGAGGACAGGCATCGGCCATCTTCTTAGAAGTTTGCCTCGACAGGCGCTCACGGAAAGTTGGCTGTTGTCCCGATCCTCCAACTTGGGGAGGTGTGTCTTCGACTGGGCCAGCTGCCCTTTGAGGAACATCTCTTTCTTCAACATCATGAACATTATCAGCAAAGTTTGGTTCATTATTCACCGGTTGACGGTTAGCCCCAAGCAAAGCGTTCAACCTTTCCTACATCAGATTGTTTTGGGCTTCCATCTGCTGATATAGCCCAGAAACCACAGCATCCAATTTTGCTCGCGTTATTCCAACAGTTGGAGTTGTTTGACTTAAAGGAGGAGAAGTGGCAGTAGTCTCGCGAACATCATCGGATCTAACAGACTTGCGCTTTCTTCCAGGAGCCACTATTTCTGATAAACTTCTGGTTTTTAGAGAGATCCTTTCCACAAATTTCTGCGAAGCTATGATGACAACACCCTGAGTTCGATTCTCAGTGAAAGCACCAAAAATATTAACATAAAAATCAGAAACTAACACCCCGGTGCACATAGTATAAGTATGAAAGCACCACCTGTCAATATGGGACTTAGAAATAAGCAGAAGTTCACAGTAAAACGATAAGAGACACGGTTTTTATAGTGGTTCGGCTTATAGTCAAGCCTACGTCCACTTTATAATCTCTTTATTGCTGACTCAAGTACAACTTATATAACGTTCTTCAATTTCAACACCTTCTAGACTAGTGGTTCAAACTTCGATGTAAAATAATCTTTCGAATCCATGTTGAATGATGTAGGTTTTCCCTTGAAGTTTGTCGTAATGTCCTTGGTGTTTGAAGTGCTTGAAGTGCTGTTCGAGTTGAGAAAATGGTAGTGTGTCGGTCCCTTCAAGAATCATCCAAAAGAGTCCCCCCTGAATGTGTGACCCCATGCTGTATTTATAGGAGATTCTAGACGGGCCTTAGGTCGTGAACGACCTAAGGTGGGCCTTAGGTCGCAAGCGACCTAAGGTAGGTCGTGGGCGACCTAGAGGATACGGCTCTGTGGCTAGACAGTGTTGCATCAGAGTGCTTAAGGCTGGCAAGCTGTAGGTCGAAGGTTGCGACTTAAGATAGGTCGTGGATCACATAAGAGCGACCTAACAGATGGAAACTTCGTCCCTACCCGGTAGCACTGGTCTCTTCTGAATGAAGTACTAGGTTGTGGACGACCTAAAATTGTTGGCGACCTTTACAACGCTGAGGATATCCAATGTAGCGACCTAGGCTAAGTCGTTAACTCTCTATGTTGCTTAGCTCATTAGGGCGTTAGGTCGTCCCTCTTTTAGGTCGTTAGGTCGTCCCACTTTTAGGTCGTTAGGTCGTCCCACTTTTAGGTCGTTAGGTCGGCCCACTTTTAGGTCATTAGGTTGGCCCACTTTTAGGTCATTAGGTCGTCCCACTTTTAGGTAGTTAGGTCATCCCACTTTTAGGTCGTTAGGTCGTTAGGTTCTCTGGGTCGCTGTGCTTATGTAAGTCGCTAGGTCGTTACATCTTGTTAGCCTCTTTAGGTCGCTCCGGCTGTTGAGTCGCTAAGTCGCGTAACAAAGGAATTAACATGGCGCACGAACGTTGGTCAGGGCCGGTGGTTTTTTCATCTATGCTTGCTTCAGTACTATTTTTGCACGAGAAGGGAGAAGAGCCTGGTGACGTAGCATGGGTTAGAATATGTGAGTTGTATATTTTTTATTTTTATTTAATTTTGTTTCCTAATGATCTTACGAGTATAACTTTTACATATGTTATCTAATTCACACGCGGTTTTCTCCGCTAGGTTAGTATTGGAATTCTGAACATTTTACCGTGGTTTGGACGAATTCTAAGGTTGTTCAACTTTTGGTTTTAAATTGGATTTAAATTCAATTTAAATACAAAAGGTGAGTGTTTTTAACACACTCACAACTTCTAAAATTTCTTATGTTTGTTAAATTAATTTATGGTATGATTAGAAATTTATCTATTACTGTTTGGCATATTTTTAAATCATCATCTCGGTTAATTGCATTTATTGAAATTAAATTTTTATTTAATTTATTATTGCATATAAACTGCCAGTTAGATAGATTGTTTAATTTATTGTTGAATATAAACTGTCAGTAATTACCTGTTATTTATTATATGCTCTATATTGATGTTATTGTTTTAATTGGATGATGATTGTAATAAATGGTTGATGTTTTATATTGGAAGAATGGATTTTGTATTTTATATTGTTATAAACTGCAAATTATTATGCACTTTATTTCATCCGGGATTGCAATTTGAAATGATATATAACCGCACTTTTGTTTTAAATCACAGATTGAAATGATAAATATCCGTATCACTTGACCATATGGTAGAAAATTATATACAGACACCGCGGTCTATATATATAAAAATACTTTAAAATGATTTCTGTGTTTTTGTAAAGAAATATACAGGTTATAAAAATATTGATTTTAGATGTTATATAAACGTCAAATTTATTATTATGTATTTTAGCAATATATGCTTTGAAATATAAAATAAGCCCAATAATAAAATTTGATTATTCGATATAATATGGTTTAATGAATATTGATTTTGATATTATATAAATAATATTTTTATATATAGTTGAAAGCTTGAATTTAAGCTATGTTTAAGTTTGTTAATAAAAATTAAGTTTAATAATAGAGTTTGATTTTATTGAAATAAATGTGAGTAAGTATTTAAATTTTATTTTAATTGTAACGACCCGAAAATTTCGCTAATTTAATTGTCATATTAATAATACTAGTGAGTGACCCGTGCTACGCACACGGGTAGTTGCCTAATTCAAAATAGTAGTCATTGTATTATGCAAAGTTCTATCTTTCATCCCTTTCTTTCTTCTTTTTGTTAATTATACATTGAGAGCAACTGTAATTTTTTTGTATTATAACTTTGTTTTTCTTTTATTGTAAAATGTTAATGAGATATCTTGAAAATTAGGAAGATTAACTATGTTTATTCCTTTTGTTTTTAGTGTAAGAAAATGAGCTTGATATAAATTTCGTAAATAGTTGATAATTTCTTTCAATATCGGAACTTTCAGTGACTACAGTATGTGGTTGTATTCACACATTAGGCATATTCCTATAGCATTCAGTAGAGTTGGTAAAACCTATGTTTATTAAGTGAATCAATGTAAGAAAGCATACATCATACTTGTTAATATAAAGTAGCATGAATCGTCTATATATAATAGTATGATTATTTTTATTTAACAACAGTATCATCACTTTTAGTTTGCACATCTCTGTACGTAGTTTTATGGAATAAATTATGCATTTTATCATACATATAAGTTACGAATATAATCACTTTTGTCATAAAGAGAATGTTGTATCTTTGCTACCCTCATGGATCTCACACACAGAGCATGTCGATCATATTATTTTGAATTATAATTTAAATGCAATTTTCTTGGTCCTCAATCTTTTATGATCCTTTAATCTTTTCTAATCACTGAATAAATTAAAAAATAGGACTAAAATAATAACATATAAAACCAAAATAAAACTTCAAAATAGGTTATACTACATATATCTCCCAGACTGTTGGAAAAGAGTTGTTTAAACTAAAAAATATATAGAAATCCGTGTTCTCATTTTTCACCACTTAACGATGTATTTCTGCTCCATAATAAATCAACTCACTCCGCTCAGATTGATGGTTTAATTTTTCAACTCATAACAGTATTTCATGCCCTTTCTACTTATGTGTCGCCTGATTTTACATTTTTCCTTTACTTCTATCAAATGTGATACACAGTATGTAGTTTTTTTATAAAGAATTTACAATAGCAGTGATCAACTTAATGCTTTGTTCTTGCTTTTTAAGTAAATCTTTAATTAGTCAGTATAGAAGTTTTCATATATTATACATAGAGAGAAAAAGTTACAATCACCAAATTTGAAGACATATTTTTATAATTTTAACCCAACTTTAGGGTACAGTAAAGAATTCTTACAGTTGTTGTAGTGTATAAAATAAATACAATAAATCTTATACATTGTAAATCACAAATAAACAATGACACAATAATACACTGACTAAACTTGGTATTTATTTCTGCATCCATGCCACTGCAGCTTTAGCCATAAAGGGATACATAAAGGAATCCTAGAATCTTGAACCAGTAACATCATTATAAACTCTAAGAGAATCCAACAAAACATGTCCTTTATCCAAATGAGCATTAGCGACAAAAGCAATTTGTTGTGATACTTTAAACAATTCTTTCCTCGCCATTCTAGTTTTTAGTTTCTCTTGGCATGTATATAACTTCACTGATTAAGGATGACAGTATCAAGTACTAATTATCTCATCAATTTTTATAGAAATTTCACCGCTTCGAACTACTACTTGATTTTATCATCGCTTCAGATTGTCTATGCTATTGCAGGACAAATTACTCCTCAGATGTTGCTTCAAATATATTCGGACTATCATTGTTGTAGCCAACATTACTCCTATAACTAATACATTTTGTTGTTATTGCACTCACTAATCGGTTCAGATACACTAAACTTTGATGCTCAATTCACTGCCAATCTTTTCTACCTAAAGATGCTTTGACATAGCTCCATTCATTTCATTTGTTAGTTCATGTACATGCTCACAATTTCTGACCAGATCACGCGTAATCTTATCCGGTAACCTAATAGAATTCCCCATCATTCTGTGTTGACCTTATTATATTGTTGTAGCATCGTCTCTGACTTCTATATCTGGCTTGTACACAGTTTGACAATGCGCATCAGCCCAGATAATGTCATTGTTAGCTTCACATTCCACTCACGCTCATTATACATGGCTACGTTGTTGGTTTAATGCTGGGTAGAACCTGATACTCAACTTGTTTGATGTGTTGCTAATGGAAGATGAACATCCTAAATTTTTAGAGATGATTATGAACGCTTTAGGTGGAGTTGTAACTGGTGCAGATAAAAAAATTTGTTTCTTTTCTTCATTTTCAGACTTGGCTATGAACGTCCATCCTGAGGCCTCTGTCAAAACTATTATCTGATGTTTCACCTTGCACTCATGCTCACCTTATTCTGATCAAGCATGTCTTCATCTTTTCACAAAGTTGGGAGTCAGCACGCTCATATCAGCTTATTTCAACATATCCAAGTTACATTCTTTTACCATGATATATCATGCAAGTGAAATGTTCTGAATGTGTCTAAAAAATTTCAAATCTAACAGTAATCTATAAAGGATGTCTCATGATGATACTCATTGTAACAAAAACTAAACTAACATTTTGTGTACAAAGGAAGAGTTCATTCCAAAGTTACCGGAAAGAATAAAATATAGAAATAAATATGTTGATAAATCAAATCTCGAAAAAAATGAATAAAACCTGATTCACAACATGACAATTTATAGCTCAAGTATGATATCACAATTAGACATAAAAAAAACTTTTGTACTGTTTAACCTTGAGCATGACAAGTGTACAACTTACATTATCTTATGAGGATTTGTCTATACTATTAATTTGGAAGACCAAGTTCAAGTACATGTATCGGTGGCGTGATATCAAATCATTCTTCATTTGGTCAAATTTCCATGTAACATATATAGCACAGCATGCCAATATAAAGCTTTCACATGTACATGATTTTCATCCAGTGAAAATAGTATGGATAAACTGGCAATGGTTGCATCAACAAATACGCAATCGGGTAAACATAAAAAAACAATCAAAGTAGGGTCAGAAATCAAGAAATTACAGATATCATAAACCACCATTAAAATAACATCAAAAGAGGTCGACGAAAAAATTTAGACCTCAGTTTAGAACCATTTATGTAAAGGAATTTAATTTAAAGAAATCCAAGCAAAGTTACCTTTATATAAGAGATCTTCTTTTAGAGAATCCCAAAAAAATCCAAATTAAACAATGGTCGCACAAATAGTGATCAGCATAAAATTATAGCTATTAGTAAGTGACCTTCTTTTAATGAAAATCAACATTTGTCAAATAAAATTAACTTCACCAAATATCCAAAATCGTTAACACCACAACAGAATTTAAACTTGTAAAAATTGAATCCCAAACCGGCTGAAGTATAATAGAGAGATTCAAAAAATGTTTATAGATTTAAAGCTAACCAGTTTTATTATTACAAATAACTATTGTTTTTCTTCTTTTAGTTGTTTTGCAGCGCATAAATTTATTTAGCAGATATAATATAGTTTCTAAATTATTACCTAATAGATTGAAAGTTAATAATGCGTAAGTAGAATATTAATTTATATTGATTTTATTGACACATCATTCAATTTAATATGCACTGGAACTTGTGTGTAGATGTATACACACTAATATATGCATGTGCTCATGTGCGTGCATGCGCGTATATGTATGTAAATACGTATGCATATCCATGTATATATGTATGAGCATGCATAAGGACTTTCTTGTAACTAATAATTCATGACGTCAAAATTTTAGGATGATAAAGTTATACTATATCACTTTGTGTATTGAAAGTTGAGCTAGATAAACTATTAGAAGTACCTAGACCAAATTAAACACTCCACAAAAGATTAGTTGAAAAACAAAGTATACAAGATAATTGAATGTATGATTACCAGTTTACTGTAACTTGTGAACCCCTAAATTGCAGTTCCACAAAAATTTTGTTTCATGTTCGCACA
Source organism: Allium cepa (assembly GCA_030765085.1). NCBI lineage: Eukaryota > Viridiplantae > Streptophyta > Magnoliopsida > Asparagales > Amaryllidaceae > Allium > Allium cepa. Next base: position 69,072,793 of record CM060929.1, read on the forward strand.
TAAAACTAATGGTCTTCAATGTAGATATTTATTAGCTATAGATTTTTTTCATGACTCTGTACAGCGCAATATTATATTTTTTTGGATACAAAAGGTAGTATGAACACAACTTAGTACATTTTGATAGTCAGAGCATTACTGTCTATTAAAAAGATATCTATATGCACATAGTAAAGAAATAACGGGAAGTGCTCATTAATAATGATAGGTTATAGTAGTACCGTTTATATAGATAAACTTTACTGGAAGATCAACATGAGTTAAACCGATGAAAGAGTTGCACAATTAAATGAAAGTGTATTATTGTCATCTTATAAAAATATATAGTGAAACTAAATATGCAAATAATAAGAACTTAACACTAATAGTATGAATGCTAATCAAAATAATACAGAGTCTCAAAATTTTCGACAACACAAAATATTTCAAGTTAAACAAATGCTTATCCTAGTATGAACATAGACAAGAATACATGAATTTTGATTAGGTTTTGAGATTAGTTGCATCTGAAGAAATTGAAATTCATTTAAATATCAATCTCTTAAATATCAAAGAATCATAAGTAAATGATTGTAACTATAGAAAAAACACATGCAACATTTACGGAGTAACAACAAATACCGCTGTCGCTTTACCTTTAGTACCTCGAATGATTCAAATCCAACAACTATTAATTAAAAACATCAACAAATGGTCCAGTCGAAGGCTAAGCAATTTACATCTAAATCCATAATACCATAGTCATTAATTCAGAAGAAATAAGTAAATTGAACAAATAGAAGAAAAACTGAGAAAATCGCTATCAAAAAAGGAAGATATGTAATCTTCCTTTCTGAGATGATAGGGCATAAAGGGCTGCAATAGAGAAGAAGGAAGCGCCTCCATCAAAGCGATTGCAGGTTTCACATTGATAATAGTTTTAGGTTTTACCTAAAGGAAATTATGGTTGTGTTACTATGTAGGGAATTTGTAGATTTTACCCATCAATTTTCCTCACAAAACGTCGATTAGAAAGAGAGGAGGGGAACGGTTATGAACGTGATAAGTGAAACATAAATTATTCAACAGACGATAATATGGGAAAAAAGTAGTTGTGAATCACGTGAGCGAGTGTTCTGTAATATGGCATGTGTCAACATATTAAAGTGCTGGATTCTCCTTTCAAGTAATAGATAATAGATAGATAATAGATTGGTATAATATTGTCATTCTTAAAAAGCTTGCATTTTAGGAAGCTGTAAATATTGCTCAGTCTAATTAACTGTAAATTGAGTCGAACCTATTTAAGATCTATATTATTAGAGTCCTGAACTGGCTTGTTCTATCTTAATAGATATATATAGATAACAATGTGAACGATAATCGTTGAACAGATAGATAGTAAGTTATATTTAAAAAGACATGTACTCATTTTCAGAGTAGAAGTACTAACTTGAGTACTAACTTATTAAGGGGCAATTACAAACTCAAATGTTATACCGTAATAAATTTTGCTACTGTTGATAATTTAAGGAGTTTTTATTTCTGGCAAAAAATTTGTACAGGACATTGAAAATGTATGGCCGTGCATTAGCGGAAATTCTTCAAATAGAGGAATTACAGGGGAGGAATTCAACTATGGGTCACCAACGTCAGTAGCGCATATACTGATAATTCGCTAAGCAACACACCATTTGAACATCAAATTATATAGAAAGGAACGTTGACATACGCACGCTCACTCTCTGTATACATATACTGTACATGCACACGGACAATGTGTGTGTATATATATATATTAACTGAGTGTACTAATGTTACCCAAGCATAGTAAGTAAAATGCTGAAATTACCTTATGTGGAATAGTTGACAAATAGCACACCAAATCTACCCAGTTTGAAGAGCCATCCAAACACAAATGCACCTGTTGCATACAATTCAACAAAATTTCAATATCATGTTAAATGGTAAGATTTGTGTTCCAAACAGAGCAGGATGTTACAAAACACGGCACTTTGACAACTTAAATATTGGAATCATGTTCTTTTGCAATTTGTAAATGTCCTTTACTAATTGTAAAAAAAATAAACATACCTACCAAAGGAAGAAAATTAGATATCTATGCATGCATATATATATATATATATATATATATATGTATATGTATATGTGTATATGTATATATGTATATATCTATATGTATAAATGTATGTATATATAGATCCATGTGTATATTTATATATATGCACATATACAAAGTGTTATATATATATAGTATGTCTATATGTGTGCGTGTGTATATGTAAATATACACATCTGTCTATATAAATAGTATGAGGGTGACGGGGGATGACAAAGTATTCAGCGTTGAAAACTGATTACAACATATCTATGTAGTGCAGAGTAGGTTGAATGTAATAGTAGAGGAATGAAACTCAATTATAGGAAATTCTCAATAAACACGGTATTTATGAAGAAATACGGTTGTGCACTGTTGTGCATGATTTGGTTTAAGCGAGAGTGGCAACGAATAAATACCTTGCCACGAGTTGTCAGTATGCGTTAGTTAGATTGCATCATCATCCTATTTGATTTCCTGCCAAATGCAGCAGAGAGCAAGTTACAGGGATGCCAACTAATTTTTAAAGACAATATGGGATCAATTTTCAAATATGTTCCAAAACCATCATGCAGCTGAACGTATAAAATACTGAAAAATAGATGGATTTTGTGATCCTTATGCTGACTAGTTGATCATAAATATGGAATAGGAGCAGAAAAGTGCATGCATCGGCGGATATAAACATCCGCAGACGTACTGGATTTCAAATTGTAACCAACTGAACAGTGAACTTAGGTACAAAACCATGTATGAAATTAGTAACAACGAGTTATGTGTGCGAAAACAAATTAGACAGCGCAGGGGAACGATGAAGCGATGGTAGTCTACAGGTAAATGCAAAGCAAAGCATAAATTTTCAGCCACTTTCTGTGAACCTGCCATGAAATTATATGTCATATAAGGCTTCCAAATGAAACTGCATGTAATTAGGACCAAAAAATTTTGATTTATCAGTAGAACTGCTAGCAATTTCACCGCAGTTGCAACTGGGGGATTGTTAAATCAGACTGAATTAGATACCCGAAAATCATGAATACTGTGACAAAATTAAGATTAGCACAGTTATATCATATTTGTTAGTGTTGACCTCACTTAGAACAGCAAATCTGGTGAAGTACATATGATGAAGAGTAGACGAAAAGCTCGGGAAAGGGACAGTAATCAAGAACGATGAGTGCTGAAAGTTCAAATCAGGGAGCGCGTAACACTAACCTTGGAAACCGTAATGGCGAACAACTTTGTCAAAACTATGGTGGGGCAAAAGCAGTGTGACCAACAACGTTGATGAAACAAACGGGTCGAGAACCGAAGGGGGGATGCGAGGCAGTGGGTGGAGTTAATGGAGGAGAGTAAGAAGGAATTTGGGAAGGATGAGAGGTGAAGTCGGTTCGTCCAATCGGTATTTGGGGATATGACGATGATCGTTGGTTTTATGACTAAAATTTATGTATTTGGGGTCGAATTAGTTGATTGTTTGGTATGATTTTAGTTTTCGAAAATGGATATAAAGAAGAAAAAAGGTAGTATACTGAAACTGAGAAGATTAACCGCTCAATTATTATTATATTTGCTTCGACGATACAAACTTTTGATTTTAGTAACTAAGTGACACGTGGTGATAATACAAAGGTGTGGTTTCTCCTTTCCATTATAAGTAATAGATTTTGAAAGAAATTTTTGAAGAAATATAATTGTTATAATTTGTAATGCAGTAAATGTTAAGAATTAACCTATTAAATATTATATTCATTTAAATAGACTTGATAAATGAAATCCTATTTACTGGAACCTAAGTTATTAGTATGCAAATTTCTAATAAATGAGTTATTGCAAGAGATTGTAATTTGAAAAAATATCTAAGGACTGAAGTAGTGAAAGGTGTATACCTGCATATAAATTGAATATGAGAAATTAGAGGTAAGTATTAAATTGATTTAAGTAATAAAACATTGTGAATGGTATTTTATTTTAAACTTGGGAAACGTGTTAATGCATGTAAATTATATTGAATAGAAACTAAACGTAAATTTAGGTAATAAGGTTAGAACAAGTTGATTTATAATAAATCTAAGTTAATCCCAATTTATTTAAACAATTGTGGAAGTTTTAATTGATTTAAAGTAGTGGATTTGGGAAATAGATTTAAAACTTTATCAATTGATACAATAATACGTAATAAATGGAAAGTTTATACAAATCAATGTTAGATAATTAATAATAATGTTTGTTGTTGAGGATAAACATTTCTTTTATAATGGTTAAAATATTAACGGAAGCGCGAATGTAAACTTAATAAACATGAATTTATTTATAAGGTAAATAGTTGGCAAAAAGGCGTGGACTAAGGAAATTTTATTTATTTGTTTTAAAACCTTAATTAATAAGGGTAATAGACAAGATTTCGCATTTTGAAATACAGCCATTTAAACAAATCTAAGATAAAATAGGGATACTAATGCAATATGATATAAACCATGATAATTGTACCGTAAATTGAAATTTGATTGAATAGCTAAATTTGTGCTTACCCAATTTATTCAAATAGGTGGTAAAGTTTAATTGATTGAAATCAGCAAATTGGTAAATAAATTCAAGTTATATTAATTGATGAAATAATACGCAGTAAAATGTAATTTGACATAATCAATGTTAGATAAGAAATTTTATTTTTGTCAATTGATAATAGGGTATGAATGGGAGTAGATTTGGCTTATTGTGAAACTATTAATTTTTTACCTATGTATATAATTTAGTGAATTAGATTTAAATCCATTGAAATAAATGTAATAATCACTACGTTGATATAAATTTAGTTGATTATTGGAAAATATTAGGGAATTGGATTTACAGTAATGTAAAATGTACCAATAAGATAATGATTAACTGAACTTAAAAGAATGGAAAGTAAGATTTTTAATTTAATTGAAGTGTAGAAAAAAAATCAATAATTGGATTTGTGGCAAATAAATAAAATTTAACACTTAATTATTACGTTAATAGAAAGTTAGATGAAATGTAAGAATTTTATGGTAATAGTTTGCAAATTCAATGAAATTTTTTATCCGTTTAAGAATAATTAATTGAATAATAGATATGTGACAAAATAATTATGCCATAAGAAGAATGTATTGAAAATAAATGGAAAGCTAATTTCATTGAATATTTTGGAATATTAATGTACAATCTATAAACAATTGAAATAGAAGTTAAAGCTTTGAAAGTGTGGAATTTGCAACGTCTAATCCATATGAGGAATCTTTAAATTAAAAGGAAGGAGAAGTTAATTGAAATTTATGGCATTTAATATAAGAAACGTACATTTTTGGGTTAAATAGAAAGAGCATTTTTAATGAAAATAAAAGAACAGTTTGAGAAAAATAAAATGAACGTTTTATTTTAAAGATAAGCAAAATTTTATGAAAAAGGACAAATTTGAACTTTGAAACAACATTTTACATTCATTTTATAACAATCAGAGGCAGTATAGAAGTAAATTAAATATTTTGAATCGTGATTGCGCGTGAGAAAAATGACGTTTTTAAATTTGAATTACCAATCTCGGTTCATCTTTAATTGTGTGCAGCGGCGGTCCCTAGTGGCATTAATTGGAGGGTTCCATTTTATTAAATGTATGTTAATAAAATTTAATTAGGTGTTAATACGGTGTATATTTAGGGTTAATAGAAACTAATTTAGCGGAGTAGATGTTTTGAAATTGGATCTCAAAGTTTTAGTACAACTGGTCCATTTGTTACTTTATATTTATTATTCGTTACCACCTCTTTGTTTGCAATGTATAAACTTACATTTTTGCTACTTTAAGCATTCATTTCATTGGTTCCATCATCCTTTAGCCTCATTTCAATTTTCCAATCTCATTGAACTTCATTATGCAAACATGACCCTATTTGTGACGACCGCCCATGGCTCCCGCACCAAAACAAGGAAATAATGCGCTGAAAGGCGTGCCAGGCAGCCATGGGTGACCGTCAAGGGTAGAATAAACATCGCAGAATCTATCGCATAACTCACAGCGCATGGAAAAAATACAATAGAGAAATATATGTATAGTGAATCTTCATAACAGAATATCATCAAATAAGCATCTTAGAAGTTTGATACAACCATCAGAACAGTCAATACATCAAAACCTCACTACAAAGCACTCAAATTATATACAGCGGAACACCCAGTACATAATATGAAATAGTATGCAAAAGCCTCCTGCTCGTCTTCGTCATCATCAGCGTAGATCTCCAAGAACAGCACCTGTCACCTGCTACCTAGTCTGCCCATCCCAACATGGATAAACAGCCCAAGGTAATAAGAGGAGACATAAAATCATGAGTCAGACAAAGTCTTAGTGAGAAGTAAATCAACTATCAAACATACCAAAAGAGCATAAGGGATAAAAGGAATAGGAACCAAACCATCCCACTCCGCCTCTTTCTACAGTGATAGCCCCTAGACACATACTAAGGAGAAGCAAGCATAACATGGCAGACAATTAAAGTAAAGCAACAATCATTCGAGTCAAGGTCGATGTTTTCCAAATACAAACCCCCAAGGCCTAAACCAAGATCAGATAAGCACCCGGAAAACACCGATCTTGAGACCGAATGATGATACAACCAAACGTCCAAACATCCATGACTCCGGCTATCACTGTTATCATTGCCTTGATTTCACCGTTAGTTGAATGACCACCTGTCAAGGGCTAATGGTAACCCCGGTTCTAGACATGACTCCGCACGTCGTCGCAGCCCTTGCCTAGGAATCTTCGCAACTACCCAGAGTACTAGCACGTCGTCGCAGCCCGTGCTTGGAACGTCGTCGCAGCCCGTTCCAACGTACTCTTGCTTTGAGCATGCTAGAACCTTCAACAACGATGAAATCTCAGCCTCCTAGTCATCCTCCTCGACGACTATTTCCATACTAGCTCAAGCGCCTCTCGAGCTAACCATTATCAACCAACTCACATTGCATCATCGAGTTATCAACATGCTTGGGATGATCCCGTCTGGATTAAACCAAGGCTATCTCACATCATGCTTCGCTTTATCGCATCATAGCAAAGTCTCATCTCAACATCATGGCTTGCCTCATCGCATCATGGCAAAGTCCCATCTCAACATCATCTAATTCATACATATGAGCTTCAACATCCGCTTCATATGCCACAAGCAGCTTTCCTTATTCAAGAGCCTCTTCCGTAGCTTTTGAATCGTCTTAGACCATACTTGTCCAAATCTATCAACTAGATAACTTATTCACAACAATCAAACAAGGCAAACATTAATCCAAACAAATAAGTAGTCAATCAAGATCTAAATAGGCATTTATAACTAAAATGGCAATTTCGTAAATAAATGAGCAAGGATCTATCATACATGAATCAAGGGTTTTTAGCATAGATCTAACAAATATAAATCATGGGTTTTGTCTCTACAACTTGATAAATGAACTTGCATAAGTAAACATCTTCATAAGTAATGGATCTACACTTGGATCTAAAGAAATATGCATAAAATCACTATCTACAACACTTCAACAAACCACCAATCCAATATACTCCTTTGGGTCCGCGTGAGAGATAACCACCACTCACCAAATCACCCAAACACTTCAAAAACTATCAACTTCAGATCTGTACAGCGAAGTTTCAAGCTTGACTCATCGAAATCCCGCTTGAAAGGATGAAATCTAGCTTGGTTGGATGAAGATCTTCAATTTTGGCTCTTGGATCTTCGATCTTGATCTTCGATCTTGGATGGATGTTAGAACTAGATTGGAATGGAGAAAAGAAGTGAAGAAATGTTGTAGTCGAGCTCTCAAAATGGCAGCACTTCGTCGCTTAAAAAACCGGTGCCAAAAAGTGAGCCAAACCCCTCTATTTATAGGCTGAATTCCCCTTAGGTCGTAACTCGTAGGTTCGGTTTTAGGTCGTTGCCGACCTAAGAAATCTCCGACCTAACTAAGTCGTCTACGACTCATAGAATCCCTACAGCTTACGACCTACCCACTTCACGACCTAACAACCCCAGGGTCACACGAGTTAACACACGACCGACCTAACTCCTATACGACCTAAGAACCTACCGAGTCAACGACCTACGACTCATCACTAAGTCGTTCATACGACTTAGCACTCAACAGCTTAACATCATCACGAGTTAACAACCTTACGACCTAACTGTGTTACGACTTACGACCTAAAACAAACACGACTCAAGCTGTATCGACTTAACAGCCTTGCGAGTTACGACTTAATTCTAATACGACCTAAGACCCACAGCATCCTAACTAAGGTCGTCTACGACCTAACACACTCACGACTCATCAGGGTTAACGACATACGACTTATCGTTAAGTCGTTCCAAACGACTCACGACCAAAGCACCTTAACCCGCTAACCTTTAGGTCGGTCCAAACCTTAACTCGGTCAAACTCTATAAGTCGGTCATCCTATAGGTCGTTAACTCCACTAACTCGCTCACGACCTAACTCCTCAAGGTCGCTGCAACACTTTAGGTCGTAACCCAATAACTCGTAACTCGTGCACCCTCCTAAGTCGGTTACGACTTAAAACTCCACTATCTCGTTAACTCGTACACGACTCATCTCTTAACCCGTTAACTCCTCTAATCCAACCTAACTTCCACACGGGTCAATTCCTTACGAGTTAAAAACGTACGACTTAAGATATAGATGCCATAAACAACACTAATGACCTGTAAATTCTACGATTTATCGACACGTAAAATACGGGTCGTTACATTCTCTCCCCATTAGGAATTTCGCCCCCGAAATTCCAAACAAACAAGAGCAACCAAAACTATTCTGCATGCCTACCATCCGTAGCAATCAACAAACCATGCATCCAATTACTATCCTAGCATGCAGAATTCTAAGATTAGAACAAGTTACAAATTCATGAGATGCCACGACACCTTAGGGCCATACCTCGAAGAGTTCAGGATGAGCTGCCTTCATCCTCTCTTCCTCCTTCCATGTACAGTCGTTAACATCATCACTCCATTGTATCTTGAGCAACGTAATCGTCTTCCTCCTAAGCTGTTTCGTGTCGGTTTCAACAACACGAAGCGGCTTACGAGGTCTCGTAACCACTGGATCAACCTCCAAGTCTTCACAGCTATCAGCAGAAACCACCGTATTCGAGTCATGCACATACTTCCGTAGATAAGATACATGAAAGACAATGTGCACACCCGCCATCTTCTCCGGTAACTCTAATCTATAAGCGAGCTTTCCAATTCGCTCAATAATTGGGAATGGTCCAACAAATCTCGGAGTTAACTTTCCTTTCTTCCCGAATCTAATAACATTCTTCAGTGGAGAAATCTTCACAAAAACCATATTACCCACGTCGAATTCCAAATCCTTACGATGCTTATCGGCATAACTTTTCTGACGATCTTGGGCTGCCTTCATCCGCTGCCGAAGGATCTCTATACAATCCGTAGTCTGTCGAATCATCTCTGGCCCAAGTATCAGCTTTTCTCCAGTTTCCAACCAACATGTTGGAGAGTTACACGGTCTTCCATACAATGCCTCATATGGTGCCATACCAATACTCGACTGATAACTGTTATTGTACGCAAACTCCATCAAATGAAGATGATCTTCCCACGATCCTCCGAAATCCAAAACACATGCTCTGAGGAGATCTTCCAAAACTCGGTTGACTCTCTCAGTCTGACCATCTGTTTGAGGATGATAAGCTATACTCAAACACAACTCGGTTCCCAAAACTTCCTGGAAGCTCTTCCAAAATCCACTAGTGAACAATGGGTCTCGATCGCTCACTATACTCTTCGGAATACCATGGAATTGAACTATCCACTTAACATACAACTCAGCCAACTTCGATGCAGTCCTAGTCGATCGAACAGGAATGAATCTTGCACTCTTGGTCAAACGATCTACTATGACCCAAATCCCTTCATTTCCTGCTCTTGTTCTAGGTAGACCATCGATAAAATCCATCGATATCTGTTCCCACTTCCACATAGGAACTTCTAATGGATGAAGCAATCCACTTGGCTTCTTCTGCTCCGCCTTAACCAACTGGCAATTCATAACTTGGAAATAAAATTTCCAACATCCTTCTTCATACCTTCCCAGTAGTAGGTTCTCTTCATGTCCCGCCACCTGGATGAATCGTCAACTTCGAGTGATGACTTTCCCTAAGAACTTCATTTCTCAATCCATCTACATCGGGAACAACTAGTCGTCGTTGCTTTCGAAGCCAACCCTCTCGATCGACTTCAAATCCCTTATCCTTCTCTGGGTCCAATCCAGATTCCAAATCACGGATAATCTTGACAAGCTTATCGTCTCGCTTTTGACTCTCGCCAATCCTTTCCACAAGAGTAGGCCTTATTGATAAGTTTGCCAACATCTCCGGTTCCAATTCACATCTGGGCCTGAAATCAAATCCAGCCAAATACTCGAGACTCTTCCATTCCGAAAACATGGCTCCCAATCCTGCATGTCTTCGACTCAACGCATCAGCCACTGCGTTACCTTTTCCCGGAGTATAGGCTATCCCAAAATCATACGATGCCAAGAACTCTAGCCACCGTTGCGGTCGAAGATTCAAATCCTTTTGAGAGAACAGATACTTCAACGACTTATGATCTGTAAACAACTCGAATCTAACTCCCAATAGATAATGTCTCCACATCTTCAAAGCAAAAACAATTGCCGCTAACTCCAAATCATGAGTCGGATAATTCCTTTCATGCGGCTTAAGTTGCCGACTTGCATATGCAACAACTTTATTCTTCTGCATTAGTACTGCTCCAAGTCCAGTACCACATGCATCGGTGTAAACCACCATCTCATCATTCCCACTTGGAATAGTCAAAACAGGAGTACTCGTCAGTTGCTCTTTCAGGATTACGAAAGCTTGCTCAGACTTATCATCCCATCTGAACACTTGGTTCTTTTTCGACAATCCTGTTAATGGTGCAGCTATCTTGGAAAAGTCTTTGATAAACCGTCGATAATATCCAGCTAATCCAAGAAAACTTCTCACATCAGATGCATTCTTAGGTCTAACCCAATCCTGGATCGCTGCCACCTTAGAGGGATCAACCCGCTATTCCATTTCCAGAGATAACATGGCCTAAGAATCTCACTTCACTCTTCCAGAAGTGACACTTCGAAAACTTAGCCTTCAGCTGATGTTTCCGTAAGATTTCCAAAACAATACGCAAGTGCGTCTCGTGTTCTTCTTCAGTTCTGGAATAAATCAGAATATCATCCACGAACACAAGTACGAACTTGTTCAACTGATCTCTGAATACTCTATTCATAAGATCCACAAAGTATGCTGGTGCATTAGTCAATCCAAACGGCATTACCAGCCACTCATAAAAACCGGATGGTGTCCTAAAAGCAGTCTTCGGCACACTATCCTTTGCCACTCTCAACTGGTGAAATCCCGTCGCCAAATCCATCTGAGAAAACACCTTAGCATTGTGAAGCTGATCAAACAAGTCATCTATTCTCGGCAATGGATACTTGTTCTTCTTAGTCACCTTATTCAGCTCACGATAATCCACACACAACCTCAACGATCCATCCGCTTTGGTTGCGAACATAACTGGTGCACCCCATTCGGACACACTACGCCGAATGAATCCTTTCCGTAAAAGGTCATCAACTTGCACCTTCAACTCTTGCTGTTCCCTAGGCGCCATCCTCCTAAGAGGCATCACAACGGGTCTGGCTCCCTCAACTAGATCAATACGAAACTCGATCTCTCTATGCGGCGGTAACCCTTTGACTTCGTCAAAGACATCCTCGAATCCATTCACGATTGGCACCGATGACAGTCCATCCCGTGGAACAACCAGCGAATACATGAAGCTCATGAAGACGCCTTCTTCATGCTTACATCGTATCACAACCTTTCGCCCCTCCACATTCTCGACTATCACCTCCAATCTCTCACAATCAACCTTTTCTGCATACTTCCTAAGCTAGTCCATACCCAAAATAATTCCGAACCCCGTAAAGTTCAGAACAAAACAATCACAAACAAAAGAGCAATCATGACTCGACACAACTAGACCACGGCATATCAATACACAAACATGACGAACCCCCAACTGGATTAGTCACAACCAATGGCCTATCAATAATATCCGGTTCCAAACCTAACCGGCCTACAAGATCATCACAAACAAAAGAATGCGACGCTCCAGTATCAAACAACACTCTAACTGGAACACCACAAATGGAAAGAGTACCTTGAACCACCACACTCTTCCCTTTCTCTTCAGCAGTAAGAGCTTTTGAAAGCGACGGCACAGCTCCCAAAGCATAAGCTTGCACAATTTGCCTGTCCTTCCTCGGTTCTGGACAATCTTTCCTGAAATGCCCTGGCTTGTCACAGTTGTGGCATTTCGCCGGCGCCTTTGGATTCCTACAATCCTTGGAGAGATGGCCCTTCTGCTGGCAATTATAGCAAGTCATTTCGCCCCTCGGCTTCTTCTGGCCATCCTTACCCTTCTGTTGTTGTTGCTTCCTCTTCTTGTTTCCACCCTTCTGTGGCTTAAACCCTTCCTTGGTTACAGCAACAACAGAACTCTCCCTAGGAAACAAACTCTCATGCCTGAGAACTTTCTCCACAAGCTTCTCAAACGGATCGTCCAGATGATCCACCAACTGTCTTCCAAGATAAGCATCCAAACCGGTCACAAACTTCTCATTCTTCTGATAGGGAGAATCAATATACGATCTATGGACAAAGCTTCAAACTCAAAAACATACTCAAGAACGGGTCTTCCCCCTTGCTTGAGCTCCACAAACTTTTTAAACAAGACAGATTTCTGAGCCGTAGAGATGAACTTAGCTTCAAATCTAGCTTGGAATTGCTCCCAAGTAATCTCTTCCTCTGGAGTATCAATGGTGAAAGAATTCCACCAATCCGAAGCTCTCCCTTGAAGTTGCCTTGATGCAAGCTTCCTCTTAGTTGCATCCTCAATTCCCAAGTCACCAAAGATCCTTCTACAAGCATCAATCCATCTTTGCACTTCAATGGTTGATTCCGTTCCCAAGAAAACCTTTCCTCCAAGAGAAGTATAGTCCTTGCAAAGCTTAGCAAAATCCACTGGTCTTGGAGCTTGAACTTGAACTCCAACATCTACTGATGGCCCCGAGGCTGGTATCCTTCTCATGATCGAAGTCATCATGGCCTCAAACATAGGAGCATAATCAATAGCTTCCCTAGCAGCACGGCCTTCCCTAGCAGCTGGTCTCCCCCTTCGACTCATCCTTAATATCTACAAAAAGGAATGACTTAGAACACCTTGAGAAACAACTGCATAAGGAGTTCAAATCCTTCTAAACTACTATATTATATATAGTAATCATTCATCAAAATACAATTACGTCTCTCATACGTAGTTACGTCAACGAGCGTTGGCTAAAATCGATTAACCAAAGCTCTGATACCAAATGTGACGACCGCCCATGACTCCCGCACCAAAACAAGGAAATAATGCGCTGAAAGGCATGCCAGGCAGCCATGGGTGACCGTCAAGGGTAGAATAAGCATCGTAGAATCTATCGCATAACTCACAGCGCATGGATAAAATACAATAGAGAAATATATGTATAGTTAAGCTTCATAACAGAATATCATCAAATAAGCATCTTAGAAGTTTGATACAACCATCGGAACAGTCAATACATCAAAACCTCACTACAAAGCCCTTAAATTATATACGGCGGAACACCCAGTACATAATATGAAATAGTATGCAAAAGCCTCCTGCTCGTCTTCGTCATCATCAGCGTAGATCTCCAAGAACAGCACCTGTCACCTGCTACCTAGTCTGCCCATCCCAACATGGATGAACAGTCCAAGGTAATAAGAGGAGACATAAAACCTTGAGTCAGACAAAGTCTCAGTGAGCAGTAAATCAACTATCAAACATACCAAAAGAGCATAAGGGATAAAAGGAATAGGAACCAAACCATCCCACTCCGCCTCTTTCTGCAGTGATAGCCCCCAGACACATACTAAGGAGAAGCAAGCATAACATGGCAGACAATTAAAGTAAAGCAACAATCATTCGAGTCAAGGTCGATGTTTTCCAAATACAAACCCCCAAGGCCTAAACCAAGATCAGATAAGCACCCGGAAAACACCGATCTTGAGACCGAATGATGATACAACCAAACGTCCAAACATCCATGACTCCGGCTATCACTGTTATCATTGCCTTGATTTCACCGTTAGTTGAATGACCACCTGTCAAGGGCTAATGGTAACCCCGGTTCTAGACATAACTCCGCACGTCATCGCAGCCCTTGCCTAGGAATCTTCACAACTACCCAGAGTACTAGCACGTCGTCGCAGCCCTTGCTTGGAACGTCGTCGCAGCCCGTTCCAACGTACTCTTGCTTTGAGCATGCTAGAACCTTCAACAACGATGAAATCTCAGCCTCCTAGTCATCCTCCTCGACGACTATTTCCATACTAGCTCAAGCGCCTCTCGAGCTAACCATTATCAACCAACTCGCATTGCATCATCGAGTTATCAACATGCTTGGGATGATCCCGTCTGGATTAAACCAAGGCTATCTCACATCATGCTTCGCTTTATCGCATCATAGCAAAGTCTCATCTCAACATCATGGCTTGCCTCATCGCATCATGGCAAAGTCCCATCTCAACATCATCTAATTCATACATATGAGCTTCAACATCCGCTTCATATGCCACAAGCAACTTTCCTTATTCAAGAGCCTCTTCCGTAGCTTTTGAATCGTCTTTTGACCATACTTGTCCAAATCTATCAACTAGATAACTTATTCACAACAATCAAACAAGGCAAACATTAATCCAAACAAATAAGTAGTCAATCAAGATCTAAATAGGCATTTATAACTAAAATGGCAATTTCGTTAATAAATGAGCAAGGATCTATCATACATGAATCAAGGGTTTTTAGCATAGATCTAACAAATATAAATCATGGGTTTTGTCTCTACAACTTGATAAATGAACTTGCATAAGTAAACATCTTCATAAGTAATGGATCTACACTTGGATCTAAAGAAATATGCATAAAATCACTATCTACAACACTTCAACAAACCACCAATCCAATATACTCCTTTGGGTCCGCGTGAGAGATAACCACCACTCACCAAATCACCCAAACACTTCAAAAACTATCAACTTCAGATCTGTACAGCGAAGTTTCAAGCTTGACTCATCGAAATCCCGCTTGAAAGGATGAAATCTAGCTTGGTTGGATGAAGATCTTCAACTTTGGCTCTTGGATCTTCGATCTTGATCTTCGATCTTGGATGGATGTTAGAACTAGACTGGAATGGAGAAAAGAAGTGAAGAAATGTTGTAGTCGAGCTCTCAAAATGGCAGCACTTCGTCGCTTCAAAAACCGGTGCCAAAAAGTGAGCCAAACCCCTCTATTTATAGACTGAATTCCCCTTAGGTCGTAACTCGTAGGTTCGGTTTTAGGTCGTTGCCGACCCTAAGAAATCTCCGACCTAACTAAGTCGTCTACGACTCATAGAATCCCTACAGCTTACGACCTACCCACTTCACGACCTAACAACCCCAGGGTCACACGAGTTAACACACGGCCGACCTAACTCCTATACGACCTAAGAACCTACCTAGTCAACGACCTACGATTCATCACTAAGTCGTTCATACGACTTAGCACTCAACAGCTTAACATCATCACGAGTTAACAACCTTACGACCTAACTGTGTTACGACTTACGACCTAAAACAAACACGACTCAAGCTGTGACGACTTAACAGCCTTGCGAGTTACGACTTAATTCTAATACGACCTAAGACCCACATCATCCTAACTAAGGTCGTCTACGACCTAACACACTCACGACTCATCAGGGTTAACGACATACGACTTATCGTTAAGTCGTTCCAGATGACTCACGACCAAAGCACCTTAACCCGCTAACCTTTAGGTCGGTCCAAACCTTAACTCGGTCAAACTCTATAAGTCGGTCATCCTGTAGGTCGTTAACTCCACTAACTCGCTCACGACCTAACTCCTCAAGGTCGCTGCAACACTTTAGGTCGCAACCCAATAACTCGTAACTCGTGCACCCTCCTAAGTCGGTTACGACTTAAAACTCCACTATCTCGTTAACTCGTACACGACTCATCTCCTAACCCGTTAACTCCTCTAATCCAACCTAACTTCCACACGGGTCAATTCCTTACAAGTTAAAAACGTACGACTTAAGCTATAGATGCCATAAACAACACTAATGACCTGTAAATTCTACGATTTATCGACACGTAAAATACGGGTCGTTACACTATTTCATTTTCTCCCTCACTTGCTTGCAACAATTTTTTCTAATCCTTCTTGAAGCTTTGAGTTGCGTGAAAGCCTCTCCACCTCACCCAAGCCTTGCCACCACCTTGTTAGCAGGTACCCTATTCTCCTCATCCAAAAATGTGAAATTTAGTATTTATTTTGTTTATTTTGATATAACTATATATATACACTTTATTATGACAATAGTCATCTTATAACTTGAATAATTTTCGCATACAATGTCTGATTTACGCGTGATTTTTTTTATTGGGATCATATTTAGATTTACGACATTTTGACGTGGGTTTGGGCGGATTCTAAGAGTGTCGAATTTTTGGGTTTAAATTGGATTTTAATTCAATTTAAATTCAAAAGGTTAGTGTTT
The DNA here is from genome assembly GCA_030765085.1 of Allium cepa. Taxonomy (NCBI): domain Eukaryota; kingdom Viridiplantae; phylum Streptophyta; class Magnoliopsida; order Asparagales; family Amaryllidaceae; genus Allium; species Allium cepa. The sequence continues at coordinate 69,089,642 of CM060929.1, forward strand.
TAACCCACTCACAACTTCTAAAATTTCTTATGTTTGTTAAATTGATTTGTGATGTGTTTAGAAATTTATTTATGACTGTTTGGCATGTTTTCAATCATCTCGGTTAATTGCATTCATCTTGATAAAATTGTTATTTAATTTAATATTGCATATTACTGCTAGTTAAATTTATTTATTTTTGAATTTAAAACTACTTTAGTTAAATTGTTATCTATTTATTTATTGCATTTAAAACTGACAGTAAACATCTATAATTTATTTTTGAATATAACTGATAGTTGATGCCTGTTATTATCACCTGTTATATATTGATGTATTGTTCGGATTTGGATGATGATTTTGATAAATGGTTGATCGTTGATATTGGATGAATGAATGCGGTATTTTATATTGTTATAAACTGCAAGTTATTATGTGTTTTATTGCATACGGGATTGCGGTTTGAAATGATATATAACCGTAATTTTTTTAAATTGCGGATTGAAATGATAAATATCTGTATCACTTAACCATAGGATAGAAAATTATGTACAGGCACCGCGGTCTATATATAAAATATTTTAAAGTGATTTTTCTATGGTTTTGAAAAGGAAATACGGTTTAATAAATATTAATTATTGATATTATATAAATTTTATTTTAGTTAAATTCTTGAATTTAAGCTGTGTATAAAATTGTTAATAAAAATAAGCTTAATAAATGGAGTTGATGGTATATGAGTATATGGAATTGATTTTAAATATTTTATAAATGCTAACTTATTATTGAATTTAGTGATGTATAAATTTGGTTTGAATTATAAAATAAGCTAAATAATGAAGCTGTTTTCTTTTATAAGATATGGTTAAGTATTTGTTAAATTTTTTATTGTATATAGAGTTTATAATAACTCAATTAAAAGTAAGGTTGAAGATAAATGTGAATATGATTTGAATTAAAATATTTAAGAATTTTCTTTGAAAAATTTGGTTTGAAATGTAAATAAATTAAGACTTAAAGGGTATAATTTTATAACTTGATTTTGATTTTGAGAATTTAAATGAATATCAAATTGATTTAAAGAGTATTATCAAGTTATTTTAATTAAAAGAATATTTTGTTATTGAAGTTTAAGGGTTTTACTTAAATAATATTTGTTTTATTAAGTAAACATTTCAAATTTAAATAATAGGAATTGGATTTGACATATATCAAATTATCAAAGAATCCATTTTTAAATAATGGAATATTTAAAGATTGAAATATATGAACTATAAAAAAATTTATGTTTTAAAATATAGAATATTTAAGCTTTGAAATATATGGGAATTAAAATGGTTTATTTGGAGGTTCAAATTGATATTGGGAATTTATTGTGAACTTTAAAGAGGCTATTTTATTATATAAAGTAATGTAGTATTTAAATCGTTTAAAAGTTATGTTTCAAAGCTATGGTTTCAAGGTATGATTTTCGGAAAAGAAATATTTGAAATAAAAAAGATATCATATTGATTTGGGTTTTAAAAATGAAAATGATATTGTTAACGTGAAAATCTGACGCTAACACCTCGGTGTGTGTAGAAACGATGTGAAAGCACCACCCGTGAATACGGGAATCAAGAAATAACAATAAGTAACAGAAAATGCAGTAAATGAGCACAGAGTTTATAGTGGTTCGGCTTATGATGAAGCCTACGTCCACTTCAATCCTTTTTATTGCTGATCGGATTACAACTTGTTACAATCTCCTTCAATTACATTCCAATTCAATTCAAAAAGAAACAAGTAGCTAGGGAAAACTTCGATGTGACAGAGTTCTTCGAATTCATGATTGAATGTGTTGAATTCCTGTGCGAAGTTGATCTAAGCGTCTTGCGTGTGCTTGAAGTGATGGAGTGTAGATTTCTTTGAAGATAGTGAAGTTTCAATGCCTTAAAGAAAAAATGATCCAAAAGTCCCCCCGAATGTTGGAGGTGGTAGTGTATTTATAGGCGTGATTCTGGGCAGCGGTTTTCGCCCAAGTCATGAGTCGTGCCCGACTCAGGGAAAGTCGTAGGTCGCGCTCGACTTAAGGGTCAAGAGTTAGCAAGCAGTGAAGTAGGTGAAGCGGTTCTGAGTTGTTCACCTGGATATAAGCCTTAACTCGTTTGCGAATCGAAGGCCACGAGACAAGGCGGCATTAAATTTATGTTTTGTAGTTTCAGGTCGTGAACGACTCATCCTAGGTCGTAGATCAGTCACGACTTAAATGCAATTGCTTGCGCTTTTTTCTATCTTGAGTCACTAGGTCGTAGCTCCTTAATTCGTTGAGTCGTTGGAGGTCTAGAGTCGGTTTGCTTCTTTAAGTCGTAAATCTTCTTGAGTCGTAGACTCACTGAGTCGTTAGGAACCTCAAGTTGATGAGTCGTGGATAGCTCTGAGTCGTTCGCTCACTTCTTTCCTTGGCCATGCCATCTCTTGAACCGTTGAGTCGTAGCCTTCTCTAAGTCGTAAGTCGCCTGGTCTCTCGACCCACTAAGTCGCACAACTTTTAAGTCGTGGATCACAATGGGGTTAACATTTGCCCCTCGAAGTACGCGCCCACGTCGTAGGTCATGTGCTTCGACTCATTTTAACTCGTGTGCCGATTCATGCTCCACCGTTCAAAGCTATAAAAGGCTTGACCCATTCTCCTTACTTCCTTCTTCTTGTTATTGCAACGATTTCTTCCGCCATTATCAAGCTTCGAGCCTTCAAAAACAAATTCAACCAGTTTATCCTACCGTTGATTCAGTCTTCATCATCGCATCGTGTAAGTAAGTCTGCTGTTTGATTCCGCGATTGCCATTAACTTGCAAATCTGGACTCCCCATTGTCAACTTTAATTCAGTTCCTTATACCGCGCTTCACCACGATTGTAGCTATGATCGATTACTTGTAAGCTCGAGGAAGTTTGATTAGGTTTTGGATAATTCGCGAGGAGAAGATAATGGGTTTCGATATCTTTTAGGCTATTATGGGTTTGGAGAAGACGAGATAATAGTCAGCGGGTTCATGGGTTTAGGAGTGAGACGGTTTATGGGTTAGAAGTGAGACGGTTTATGGGTTTAGGAGTGGAGATACGGTCATTCGACTAGTTGTGGCATGAGTTTTAGGTCGTAACCGAGTTAGGTCGTATCTTTCTGACTCGAAATCTTGTCTCTCTTTTATGACTCACGACTCAAAGGACTACCGACTCAAGGTATCAACGACTCAAAAGTGAAGCGACCTGTCCCGCCTCGAAGTCCTTTAGGTCGTGGACGAGTCAACCAGAGAATTGACTTAGCTTATTCCCGTAAGGAAGATCCTTCAGGTCACGGACAAGTCAACCTGAGACGTTGCTGAGTCAACCTAAGTCATCGTCGAGTCAGCACTTGTTATTTACAGCTTGGCATTTTGCACTTTTAACCCTTTTTGAACTTTGAACTGTTTAATCTTTGCACTGTTGCTTGAACTTTGAACTGTTAAACTTTGCTGCATTTTTTCACAGATCATTTTGACTTGCAAGCTAACAATCTGTTCAACACAACATTTGCAAAAAAATGGGACGAATATACTGCCATTGATTGCCCACATCAAATGACAGATTAGTTAATAACAATTAATCAACTTGAACAGATTGTGTGAACGAAGTGCTTTAAAACAATGAATTCAGGCAAAGTATCAAGGCAACATCGGAATAGTCAACTAAACTTTCCTGTTTGCATTAACACTGTACTTGAACTTCAAATTAACAAGTCCTGAAATTTGATAGCCAATCAATTGTTGACGAGCTTAACTCCAGTTATATTTACTTGTTTATTTTTATTAGTTCTGCACAACACTCCACACTTTTAGGAAACGTGGACCTTCAAATTTGAATATCCAGTTGCTTATGTAGAATGGCCTCACATCAAGAAGAAGTAACGGAACAGATTGGAGAGGCTCTTCCAATAGCTGCTCCACTGGCTGCCCCGCCGGAAAGAGTCTCAACTTCCTTAAACTACCGGACGTTTAGCTTATTGCGTGCTCAGTTTGGCATCGTTGAAACGGATGCTATATTGCCTGGGCCAAATGATTTTGCTGATAGACCTCCCCGTGGTTTCGTCGCTGTCAACTGCCAAATGTGCTTGTGCGGTGCTATTCCTCCCTTCAACGAGTTCCTTCAGCAATTTCTACTTCGACTGACTATCTCCCCGTTTCAACTGCACCCCAATAGTTACGCCATTCTGATGGGGTTGTGTGTTTTATTCACGAGAACCCTGGGTCGGTTACCGAGCTTTGGAGAAATTTGTTACTTATGTTCCTTCACCAAGATTAAAGACCATCCCTCCATTGTCGTCATAAGGAGTGTTAGGAATCGCAAACTCGTGACTGACCTACCCGAAAGTGCTCATGGATTTTTAAATCAGTTTTTCTTCGTTCGCTACCCCTAGGGTTTTATGCCATCTGGAGAGTAGGAAGTAAGATTACCTGCTTCTATTTTCCATTCCCGAACTTTTCGAATTTTGAGTTGTTAATCGTTAATTTCACTCTTTCCTTTTTCAGCACTTCCTTCCCTATCCAGAGATCCTGGCCATAAGCAAGTTTTTGAGAGATTGAATGCTATGGCCGCAGGAGAGAGGAGCATAAAGTTTTTGTTGAGGGATGAACTTTTTCATCAGTATGGGCTTTTGCACGCTTCTCGCTCTACACACCCTCATGAAATCCCAGACTCCCCAGCTAAAACTTCAGATGCCCCACCTCCTGCTAAAGAGCCTGTGCAAGGAGAAACTACCATTGAGGCCTCGCTAGTGAAATGTTCGACTCCAAAAGACGTTGCGGGGCCCTCCGATAAGCCTGCACTTGCCCCAATCATTGAAGAAGAGGAACCTCTTCTTCAAACCCGGGAGAACGTTGAGAAAGGAGTTGATGGAGGGAGCTCCGCTAAGCATGGCGGTGATGACATCTTCGAAGATTTGAGCAACATAATGATCACCTATCAAGAGCTGTTCAAAGATGACCTCGCTGTTATCAAAGTTATATCTCCGACCGTTGAAGCAACTTCTGCCCTTAAACAAACCCCCTCATCCGGAGAATTGCCGTTTGCTATAAAACCTGTTGTTACCCCTCGACTGACGAGCGGTTCGTGGTTCAGCGCGTGTAGTTTACACATCACACATGACTAGGATTTTTTGACATCTTACACACTTAGCTTTTCACACTTTCAAAAAATTCTAAAGTTGTGCTTTTTCCAATTTCAGGTTATTCAATGAAGCGAGGCGGCTCGTATTATGACGACTTCCAGCGATACGGGAGATGCAGCCAGTATGACTATAAGCGCTATCTTCCTGTTCACAGAGAGACTGATGAAGAGAGGGCCGCTCGGAAGGCTCGGGAGAGACGTGCCCATGAAGAACGCTATGGAAGACCGGATGACCGATACGATTCTTCCCACAAAGAGGGTGACTCCCACAAACGCAAATCTCACGATGATAGAGGGAAGAGTCACATAACTGATGACCCGAGTAAACGGGCTAAAGTCAGTGAGGAACCGATGCCTGCAACTTTGGAAAAGATTACTACTCCTACTTCTTCTCAGTCTCCTGCCCCTTCCCGTACTGATATCCAGGCGATCATTAACATGCCTTTTTACCAAGTTGGACCAGGTCTAGCCACTCTCCAAAGTCGATTTCCAAATTGGTGCTTAAAAGGAGTTCGCTTTGACCTTGATCTGGTTCCCATAGATAAAAATGCCATGTTACGGAACCTTGATGCCGTTAAAGCTGACATTGAGAGGATGTCAAATTGGCAAAAAATTGTTGATGAGCTTCAAAGGGCGAATCGGGCCAATCTCGAAGCTATGTTAACCATGGAGAATGACAAAACCGAATGGCAAAAGACCCTTGAGTAGAATGATGCGGAAATGAATAGCATTGCCGCCTACAACGAAAAACTTGAAGCGGAAGTGGAAAAGCTTAAAGAAGAGCTTGTTACTTCTTCCGCCTCCTACTCTCAAAAAGAAAATGTGCTTCAACAACAAGTGCGAGATGCTCATGCTGCACAAAGGGATGCCGAGGCCAAGGCTGGTGGACTAGAGAGAATTGCAGCGGGCTGCCGTACTGACATTACTCAGTTGCAAGAGCAAACTAGCTTCCAGGTTGCGGAAATTGAAAAATTTAAAGCTCAACTATCTAAAGTCGAAAGGGAGCGAGATGAAGCGGTTGCTGGAAGAATTGCAGCTGAAGAAGCTCATGAAGCTACCAAAGCTGACATCGACTCGACATTATTTGAATTCTATTTGCAAAGTGTGTTAGGGCGTGGCAGTCTTGCATTCCTGGGTCCCAAATATGAGGTTACCCTGGCCGAAGCATGGGAAGCCGCGCTTGATATGCTTAAAGGCGTCGGGTACACGGAAGAGGAGCTAGAGGCACACTATTTAGGCATCGAAGCTCGCACAGCCCTTGCTAGAGGGAAGAAGCAACTTGCTAGATCGCGAGCTGAAACGATGGGGAAAGAGCATCTAGAAAAAGAAACAACTTTGACTGCCCCTTTCCCTCCTTCAACTTCAGTCAACGTTGACATTGCTGGTTCTAGCTCTAATACACCGATTCCTACTAAAGCTGATACCGGAGCCGCAATTACACAAGCTGTAGGTGAGCCACAAGAGAGTGTTGAAGCTCTAGACTACGAAATTGATGTGATACCACCAACTTTCCCAGGTAACCCTAATAATGCTCAGGGGGATAACTTGCCAGTTTCTTACGGATTTGACGAGCTTCTTGATTATTTCTTGAATCTTGACGAGCCATTGTCTCCTCTTTTTGCGGGAAATACTGACACTTTTAACTTCTCCTTTGTAGAGAAAGCGCCGAGCGTCATTCAAACTTTTCCACCTCCAATTACTGTTCCTCTGCCTTCCCCAATCACTCCTACTCCTCATCTGGGATCACAGGAAGAAATAATAGGTGCCCTTCGGGGCTTGGATGACCCAGCTGCTTCGCAAGAGCAAAAAGACGAAGGACTTGAGGGAGGTGAGATATCTCCGGAGCGGACTCCTTCTGATGACATAATTTTGTCTAAACTTGTTACTCCAGGAAGTGAATCTTCTTCAAAGAGGAAAAAGAAGCGCGGAATATCAAAGAAGAAGAGGAAGAGCATCATTACTACTGAAGAGGAACCGGAAGTTGAACCAGTTGTACCTCCCTCTCCTTCTTCCCTCATGCCTAAAGATCGACCCAAAAAGCTAACCATCCGGCCGGGTGAAGGGTCCAAAGGTGGAAAGAAGAAATGAAGATTCCAGTTTTTAGCTTTTTGTTTTTTGCACGTACTGGTCGGGGATTGTGCGGGTACCGACCCCTGCTTTCTTTATTTCGAAACTTGTATCTGTAAGAAATTGTAACAGAACTGAATAAAATTATCCTTTACTTGTACAAACTTCTTGTTTGTGTTTGCGAATGCGTTTATTATTCATTTTTGTACAAGTTTCTTTATATGATATTGCAGTGAGCTTGTGGTATGTTGTTCGAGCGTAATTTTACCGATGTAGCTATACCATGTTGTATGTAACTATACCATGCTGCCCCCATACCATAAGCTCGCTGCAATATTTTATACTTTGAGGGGACTTGTACTCTTATTCTCTGCAGAATAATTATTTCATACTTGGAGAAATATTATCTCGTTTCAAAACAGAGTACAATTCCCTCCATATAATTTTTACGCCTCATCCTTCGAAGAAATCACCTTTTTCTTTTGTGTATATACACATTTTACCAAGTGAATTCTTCTATATGGTAAAACGGGCCTCTGAAGGGTACTTTAACTTCTTTTTGAGGAAGAGTATTTTCCAGAATAGGTAAATCATTCTTCCTTTGAAAGTTAAAGTGTGCCTTTGATGAGGATTTTTTTTTTAATGCCACAGTAAAGGGCTTTTTGATTTTTGCTTCTTTGAAAAGTTGCACCTCTGAGGGGGGCTTTTTCACGTTTCAACACTTGGAAGTTTTATTTCAATCTCGGTGAAACGTGTGCCTCCGAAGAGGTCTTTCTGCTTGCTTGTGCCTCCGGGAGGAGGTCTTTTCATCTCTGCCTCTGGGAAGAGGTCTTTCTGTCTTGTTGTGCCTCTGGGAAGAGGTCTTTTTGTTTCTGCCCCTTGGGAAAGGCTTTTATTTTTCCCTGTTCGCTGGGAAGCGTGCCTCCGAAGAGGGCTTTCCACATTTCAACACTTGAAACTTTTATTTCAATCTCGGTGAAATGAGTGCCTCTTAGTAGGGTTACTGCCTGGAAGTTTGGAGTTTCTTTCTCTCGGTTGGACGGATTCACGGGAGTGTATCGACCGATCATTTCGCAACTTTGTAACGAGAAAGATCTCACTTTTTCTGGTTGGCCCGCTCGAGGTCTTTTAGCATTTCAACTGTGGTGAAATGGGCCTCCTAAGAGGTTTTTTTTTTTATGTTTCAAAACCTGGAAGTTTTATTTCAATCTTGGTGAAACGTGTGCCTCTGAGTAGGGCTTTTGCCTGGAAGTTTGGAGTTTCTTTCTCTCGGTTGGACGGATTCACGGGAGTGTATCAACCGATCATTCCACAACTTTATAACGAGAAAGATCTCTCTTTTTCTGGATAGGCCCGCTCGAGGTCTTTGTCCTCCGAAGAGTTGTGCCTCCGTAGAGGGCTTGTGCCTCCGAAGAGGTCTTTTGCTGATTGATGCTTGCTCGCCCATGTCTCTTTTGCCATCCATTCACGTTGGTGATCCCCGTTGTCTTTTGCAAGTGTCAACACTTTTTATTTGCCAATGATTTCCCTTATCCAAAGAAATACACTTCATAGTTAAGCAAGTTGGTGGTGGTAGACACAAGCTATTTAACTGATTGTTTGTTTGTTCAAACATTTGCAGTCAGTTAGAGATGGTCCACTTCCATCCGCATTGCCCACTTTTGTTTGAAGCACTTCTTTTGTAGGATTTGAGTATGGAAATTGTGCATGGTTTAGTGCTTGCTTGCTGAGTAGTGTTGGAGATCAATTGGTCTTACGACGGGTAAGCTTTATTTTTATAGCCTGCATTATTGAGTCGACATTTTAATGACACAATTAATGTATTTTATATGTCGAAATAAAACAAAGCAGTTTATAATAGTAGAGAACACAAGATTTATAGTGGTTCGGCCAAAAACTGGGCCTACATCCACTTTATAGCTTTTCATTATTTACTTGCTTTACAATTGTTTTCGATACAAGAATCATATATTTGCAATTCTTTTACAACATTTCAGCAAAGCTTTTCAAGTAAAATAAGGACGCAAATGATTGCTGTTCCAAGCTCTTGGGATTGGTTCTCCTTCAACAGTTGTGAGTTTGAATGTGCCGTCAAGAAGCTTCATGCTTATAACATATGGCCCTTCCCATTTTGGCCCAAACACACCTATGGCTGTCATAATTCTCTTCAGGACTAAGTCTCCAACTTCAAAGCTGCGTTGACGAACTTTGGAATTGAAGTGCCTGGCTATTCTTTGCTGGTGAGCTGCAATTCTAAGCCTTGTCTCTTCTCTTCTTTCATCGAGGAGGTCAAGTGCTTCCAGTTGCAATTTTTCATTCTCACTTTGATCAAAATGGACCCTTCTGTGTGAGGGGACTTCAGTTTCCACTGGAATCATTGCTTCTGATCCGTACGCCAATGAAAATGGAGTATGCCCGGTCGCAGTTTTGTGAGTGGTCCTGTATGCCCATAGTGCAAGTGGTAACTTGTCGACCCAACCACCTTTTGCTTTTTCCAACTGCTTTTTGATGGTTGATTTGATGATTTTGTTTACTGCTTCCACTTGCCCGTTTGCCTGCGGATGAGCCACTGCTGAGAAGCTTTTTCGGATCTTGAATCGTTTGCAAAAATCCTGGAACTCCTCACTTTCAAACCGAGTACCATTGTCTGTGATTATCGTCTGAGGCACACCATACCTGCAAATGATATTCTTAGTTACAAAACTTATCATTTTCTTAGAGGTAATAGTGGCCAAGTGTTCGGCCTCAGCCCATTTAGTAAAATAATCAACAACAACGATAGCATATTTAATCCCTGATTTGGCAGTCGGTAATGGCCCAATGAGATCCATTCCCCAAATGGCAAAAGGCACGGACTGACCATCTGTGCTAGCTCAGTGGAGGGTGCTCTAGGAATTTTGGCGAATCTCTGGCACTTGTCACATTTCCAAGAATATGCAGCAGCATCTCGATTAATTTCTGGCCAAAAATATCCATAACGGAGAATTTTCTTTGCTAATGTCTGACCACCCGTGTGATCTCCACATTCCCCTCCGTGTACTTCATCTAGAATTGTCTTGGCTTCATCTTTAGTTACACATTGGAGTAATGGCGTTGAAAAACCCCGCCTGTACAATCGGCCGTCTTGGACTATATATCTGGAGGCTTTCCTTAGAAGCTTCTGTCTTTCTCACGAATTTTCTGGCAAAGAACCTCTAAGTATATAGTCCAGTATTGGAGTCATCCATGATTCTTTTTCATGAGATACATTCATAACCCAGTCAATATCCATCTCGTCTGTACTTGGTGCTGACAGGACTTCTACGGGGACTTATCCGAATAGTTGAGCTTCACCAGTACTTGAATACTTTGCGAGGGAATCTGCCTTCATATTCTCTTCCCGGGGAATATGGCTTATTGAATAATGATCGAAATCATCAAGAAGCTCCCAGGCCTTTGACAAATAAGCGGGTAGATTTCCGCCTTTAGCTTGGAATTCCTTCTTGACTTGGCATACGTTAAGCCGAGAGTCACTGAAGATCTGTAATATTCTGATATTTAGCTCTTTAGCGATTCTCAAACCTGATATGAGAGCTTCATATTCTGCCTCATTATTCGTCGAAGGAAATTCCAGCCTTAGTGCATAACATAACGACCGTCCTTCAGGGGTTTCAAGGACAACCCCTGCCCCAGAGCAGTAGTCATTCCTTGCGCCATCAACGTATAATTTCCATCTCACGGGGACGTCATTGGTTTCCTCTTCCTCACTATCACCTTTATCTGTGCATTCTGCAATGAAGTCTGCTAAAGCTTGTCCGTTGATAGCTCTTCGGGGATGGTAAGTGATGTCATATTGACTGAGTTCAATATTCCACTTTAAAAGACGGCCCGAAGTCTCAGGGCAAAACAGGACTTGCTTTAGAGGTTGATCAGTGAGGACTTTGATGGGATGAGCTTGAAAATACGGCCTCAATTTCCGTAATGCAATCAATAGGCAATAGGCGAGTTTCTCCAGCTTCGAGTAATTCATCTCTGCCCTAGTGAATCTTTTGCTAATGTAATAGACTGGTCGCTGGATTCTTGTATCTTCTCGAACCAATGCTGCACTCAGAGAGTGAGATGATATTGCCAGATATATGTAGAGACCTTCACCATTGTCGGGCTTTGAGAGTATTGGAGGCACTTCCATATGACGAACCAGCTCATCAAATGCGTTCTGGCACTCGGGAGTCCAATCAAAGTTTTTTCTTCCTTTCTTTAGAGCGTCAAAGAATGGAATGTATTTATCAGTAGCTTTAGAAATGAATTGGCTCAAAGCAGCAACTTTTCCGTTAAGACTCTGTAGTTCCTTCTTTATTCTAGGAGCTTTGACCTCCTTCAAGGCAGTGATTTGAGTAGGATTGGCCTCAATGCCCCTAGCGCTCACAATAAATCCAAAAAACCTTCCGGACTCCACTCCGAATGAACATTTCAATGGGTTAAGCTTCATTCCGTATCTCCGGAGGACCGCAAAAATTTCCGCCAAGTGATCCATGTGGTCCACTGCTTTCTTTGACTTTACCAACATATCATCGACATAGACTTCCATCGTCTTTCCGATCTGCGGTTTAAACATGGTGTTAACAAGCCTTTGGTAAGTTGCCCCTGCATTCTGGAGTCCGAAGGGCATGACTTTGTAGCAGTAAAGACCAACATCTGTTATGAAGCTCGTGTTCTCCTGATCTGGCTCATGCATCATGATCTGATTGTACCCGGAGTAAGCATCCATAAAAGACAACAATTCATGTCCCGCCGTTCCGTCCACCAACTGATCAATTCTAGGCAGTGGGAAACAGTCTTTGGGGCAAGCTTTATTCAGATCTGAGAAGTCATTGCATACTCTCCACTTCCCATTAGCCTTTTTAACCAGGACAGGATTTGAGACCCAATCCGGGTAAACAGATTCTCTGATGAAACCATTCTCCATGAGTCGGTCGACTTCTTCTTTCAATGCTGCTGACCTCTCTGGACCCTGAGTTCTTCTTTTCTGTTTTACTGGCGTGAACTTTGGATCGATGTTCAGAGCGTGTACCGCAATCTCTGGTGATATTCCGCACATGTCAGCTGAGTCCATGCGAATACATCTAAATTTGCCTTCAAGAACGAGATCAGAATATTCTGAGCTGTAGTGTTGAGTTTTGAACCCACATTCAGCACCTTGTTTGGGTCCTTTAAGTCAACAGGTACCGGCACTGTCACCCCTACTGGCACAACTCTATTCTCCCCTACACTAGCTTTTCTTGGATCCATCTCTCTCCGGGCACCGCTATGTTCGCTAGTGCAGGGGCCAACCTGTAGTTGCTACAAGGTTCGTTCTTTGATGCGGACTGAAGGCGCCGCATCTTTTCCCATTTCTCTCCTCTTTGTTTCATGTAGCTCTGCAAGATACCACTCCCGTTCCACGTTCTGATCCCCTTTAATTATCCCAATTCCGTTATCTGTGGGAAATTTTATAGTTGGACACCATGGGGCAAGAACAGCTTTGAATGCAGCCAGGGTCGGTCGGCCCAAGAAAGCATTATAAGCAGAAAATTCTTCAACAATTATAAAGGTCGGCTTTCGAGCTACCTTTCTCGGCCCCTCTCCGAGCTCTACAATCAAGTCTATAGTCCCAATCGGCTGCTTTGGCTCCCCAGTGAAGCCAGCAATTTTCAATGATGAAGCCTGAACGTCAGCCATTGGTATCTTCATTTGGTCAAAAGTTTTCTTAAAGAGAATATTACACGAAGCCCCGCAATCGACCAGAATTCTTCTCACAGTGGCCGGGCCAATACCGGCAGAAATGACCAGAGGGTCTATCGTAGGGGCTTCAATACCCATAGGGTCCCTGGCGCTAAATATGATGTCATCAGGGAAAGCTTTTTGTTGTTTCAATGGCGCAGCATCCTCTAACACAAAAACACTTTCCTCCGTGGGTGCATGCTTTAGTGCACGAGCATACCTTTCCATCTCACCCCAGCTTCTGCCTGCTGGGTGAGGACCTCCCGTTATCACATTAATGACAGGCCTGTCTGACTCATGCTCTACAGCCTTCTCACTCGAGCTTGGATGGTGAGCGGGGACTTGTTGCCTTTGGACTGATGAGGTTGTTGTGTCCCTACCCCTTTTAACATACTGTTGGAGCTTGTTCTCTTTCAACAGTTGCTCAATTACTTCCTTCAAGTGTCGGCATTCGTTAGTGTCATGACCAGGCTGATTGTGAAACTGACAAAATCTTCCACTTTTCTCCATTTTACCTCCAACCTTCATCTTAGGAGGCGTAGGATAACTGATATTATCTTTGGTTGCGAAGAAGATATTTTCAAGGGTATCAGTCAAGGGTGTGAAGTTGAAAGCTCGACCCTTCTTTGCATACCCTTGTTTCTTTCCGCCGTCATTCCCCCTTTTCTGAGAATTGGATTCCTTTTTGTTTGGAGCGTTACTATCATTCTTAGTTTCTGCTGACGCCACCTTAGCCGATGCTTGAAGGCTTTCCAAGCGCATGAACTCATCGGCTTTTTTATTGAATTTATCGAGTGAATTTGGTTCTTTCATTTTCAACCATTCTCCAAACTTGCTCGATTAATCAATTGCCCTCATCAAATATGTTAAGACCATGCGTGGCTCAGCATTATCAACCTCGGCCAAAGCTATGTTGAATCGATTCAAAAACGATTTGATGGATTCCCCTGGGTTTTGCTCCAGACTTGACAATGACATTATATCCTCTGCTTTAGAGGCGTACAACCGAAACTGCTCCTTGAACTTCTTAGTTAAGTCCGAGAACTGATCAATGGATCTAACTGCCAGCTTGGTAAACCATAATAAAGCTACTCCTTCCAAATACACCGGGAAGTATCGGCACTTAATCTCATCGGATGCCCTGGCGCCAGTCATATGCCAGTCATACTTGTACAGAAATTCGTTAGGATCACTTGTTCCTTTGTAAGCTGGAATAGTGGGCGGAACAAATTTTCTCGGGAATTCAGCTTTCAGAATCCTCTCGGTGAATGGAGTTTTGCTTGGAGCAAAGCCCCACTCTTTCTCATCCTCGTCCTTTCGCATACTTTCTTTCATGATTTGACGGACCATCCCTGAAAAATACTCTTCATCATCCACAGGCCCTGCGGCGAAAACGTCAGCCATTCTTTCAGAGTTCTTCCTTGACAGTCGTTCACGAAGGGTCGGTTGAGGTCCCGATCCTCCATCCTGAGGAAGTGGCTTTCAACAGGGCTTACCGCCCTTTGAGAAGTATTCCCTCTAACATCCTGAGCTCTATCAGCAGAGTTTCCTTCTTTATTCGTTGGCTGACGATTAGCCTCGAGCAAATCATTTAGCTTATTCAATATCAATGTATTCTGAGCATTCTGAGCCTCTAATTGTGCATTCTGAGCATTTAACTGTTGATTCAATCCCAAAACCACAACGTCCAATTCCGCTCGCGTAACTCCCACAGTTGGAGTTGTCTGACTCAGAGGAGGAGAAGTGGCGGTGTTCTCTTGAACATCATCAGATCTGGCAGATCTACGTTTCCTTCCGGGAGCCATAATTTCTGTAAGACTTCTGGTCTTAACGGAGATTCTTTCCTCAAAGTTTGGTGAAGCAATGATGTAAATACCCTAAGATCGATGTTCTCAGTGAAAGCACCAAAAATGTTAAAGTGAAAATCTGACGCTAACACCTCGGTGTGTGTAGAAATGATGTGAAAGCACCACCCGTGAATACGGGAATCAAGAAATAACAGTAAGTAACAGAAAATGCAGTAAATGAGCACAGAGTTTATAGTTGTTCGACTTATGATCAAGCCTACGTCCACTTCAATCCTTTTTATTGCTAATCGGATAACAACTTGTTACAATCTCCTTCAATTACATTCCAATTCAATTCAAAAAGAAACAAGTAGCTAGGGAAAACTTCGATGTGACAGAGTTCTTCGAATTCATGATTGAATGTGTTGAATTCCTGTGCGAAGTTGATCTAAGCGTCTTGCGTGTGCTTGAAGTGATGGAGTGTAGATTGCTATGAAGATAGTGAAGTTTCAATGCCTTGAAGAAAAAATGATCCAAAAGTCCCCCCGAATGTTGGAGGTGGTAGTGTATTTATAGGCGTGATTCTGGGCAGCGGTTTTCGCCCAAGTCATGAGTCGTGCCCGACTCAGGGAAAGTCGTAGGTCGCGCTCGACTTAAGGGTCAAGAGTTAGCAAGCAGTGAAGTAGGTGAAGCGGTTTTGAGTTGTTCACCTGGATATAAGCCTTAACTCGTTTGCGAGTCAAAGGTCACGAGACAAGGCAGCATTAAATTTATGTTTTGTAGTTTCAGGTCATGAACGACTCATCCTAGGTCGTAGATCAGTCACGACTTAAATGCAGTCGCTTGCGCTTTTTTCTATCTTGAGTCACTAGGTCGTAGCTCCTTAATTCGTTGAGTCGTTGGAGGTCTTGAGTCGGTTTGCTTCTTTAAGTCGTAAATCTTCTTGAGTGGTAGACCCACTGAGTCGTTAGGAACCTCAAGTTGATGAGTCGTGGATAGCTCTGAGTCGTTCACTCACTTCTTTCCTTGGCCATGCCATCTCTTGAACCATTGAGTCGTAGCCTTCTCTAAGTCGTAAGTCGCCTGGTCTCTCGGCCCACTAAGTCGCACAACTTTTAAGTCGTGGATCACAACGAGGTTAACAGATATCGTATTTATAAGTTTTGAAATGGACATTCTATTCGGGTTTTGAAGTATAAATTATTTTAAAATGGCCACGGTGTTATAATAACGTTTGGTTGTCAAAGAGACTGGGATCGGAAGTTGTCATACTCTCTGCAACTCCGAAAACCACTTTAACAACTGTGTACGCGATTTTGATCCCCCAACTCTATACCTACGCTAGCCAAGGACACTACGGGTTATTTCCATCAACTAGCACGGAGAATAAGGCTGTTGGGGAGCGACCATCGAGTAATTGCTTTGTGCGATCACGGTATGTCAGATAGTACAACATGCATTTCATTTCTAGAGGAAATCCGACATACCGATACAAACTCAAAGCTACCACTCGGTGGTTATATCTAATATCTTCGGAAACAAATATAGAAATAAGCATAACACAAATCAGTCACAGACCACTCATATCACAAAGGCGAAAATAGATATGAATATACAACACTTAAAAGTGTTCACCAGAGTAGTGGTCTAACAAGATCCACAATAACACAAAATAATAGATACAAGTGCAAGACAAAAGAATATGTATACATCAAGGGGTCAGTATCTCAATGTACACAACCAAAAACTACAAGCTAAGTAGTTAGCCAAAAGACAGATGATGGTTTCAGATAAGAAGTCATAAGGAAGCACCTGTAATATCTCAGAGTGATCCGAGTATTATTTAATAAGAATATAATAAACAGATCAGTCTAGCTATAATTATCAGATAAAATGAGATATAAGAAGAGATATAATAAAAAGACGTATGATAACCAAAAATGTCATACTACGACAAGTATACGTTAGAAAATCCACAAAAGTCATACAATATCTCAAGAATCTCATAACATCAAATAGAATGTCATATTCTTTATTTAATTCACCAAGCCACGATAAAATGACATACATATCAGTGCCAATTGCAAAAGTTGGTGAAACATAAATTCCATAAATCATCAATTAGAAATCCAGAAATCACAAGAAATGGATCGCCAATCCCAAGCGGGAGCATGAAAACTCACCAACACGTGTATCACAAACAATTCAGAACACCGACGCAGTACAAACGGTACGTCCAATGAACCGAAAAGTCGAGACATCGATGTAGTACAAACGGTACATCCAATGAATCGAAACACAAAACAATTCGGAACATGAACGCAGTACAAACGGTATGTCCAATGAATCGAAACGCCGAGACATCGATGTAGTACAAACGGTACAACCAATGAATCGAAACACAGAAAATTCGGAAAATCGACGCAGTACAAATGGTACGTCCAACGAATCGAAAAGCTGAGACGTCGATGTAGTATAAATGGTACATCCAATGAATCGAAACACATTAAAAGTACATGGGTCGCTAGCCCACAAAGAAATGAGATGAAGCTCAATAAAATGAGGTACAGTCCTCCACATGGACAAAGAGACATCACACAATGCTAGTCTAAACCATAAAATGATCATCATCGATCATCCAGAAGTGTCAATTACAGTAAGCTAGTAAATATATGAGTTTAGCATCATGTCCCATAACCACTAGCTTAACTAAAATATTTGCGAACAAATTGTAGATCGCCACTAGAAAATTATCACAAGAGTATCAATCGAACAATTCTAAGAATTAATCGATGAAGTAAACGGAAGTGTTTCATAGCACTTGTTTTACTAAGCCGTTAATTAGTTTCACATATGAGTGAGGTAAAGGTTTGTATATACAAATAGATTGGAAAACGGTTTAAGAAACGAGCTTTGTAATAAAATAGTGTTAAAATTGTTTTAATGAATGGGTTTTGATATTTACTACTAGTATAGAAAACCTTTATATTTTAAAGTGACAAATCATAGCAATGATCATAGAAACAATCAATCATTAAAATCTACATACGAAGACGTGAATTCAAATCCAAAGAAACCGATAAAGAATCAATCGAAATGGATATTTAAAAATCCCTAAAAAGGAGTCATCAAAGTCATAATAAATGAAAACAACAAATAGGATCATCACGAATCGATTTAAATTGGAAATTCAATCCCAAAAGGCAAATTGGGCAACAACAACAAATTCAGTTGACTGAACATAGATTTCAGTTGACTAAATCATGTCTGGAAACCTTCTGTTTCCAGGTTCAGTCGACTGAACAGAGATTTCGGTCGACTAAATCATGCATAGAAACTTTCTGTTTCTAGGTTCAGTCGACTGAACAGAGATTTCAGTCGACTGAATCATACCTGGAAACTTTCGGGTTCCAGGTACAGTCGACTAACTCAGAGATTTCAGTCAAGTGAACTAGAATTTCCAGTATTTTCAGCCTAAAATGAAAAGGAAATCTCTTCGCAAATGCAATCGGACGAGCAATGGGCGTTAGGGGTTTATGCCAAACGAGGACCTGGCCCTACAAGCTCTTAGATGCATCACCAAAAACATGTTCAAAGATCGAAGTTAGGATTTTTAAAGATTTAAACTCAAAACACTAAAATTTGGAATATTCACAAAACCAATCCAAATCAAGGGCAAATGCACATGAAGAAGTGTTAGGAATTCATGCCCAACCACCAAAGATAATTATAGTCATAGACGTGAGATAAAAATCTCACCTTTGGACCCAAAAACAATGAATGAGAAGCCAGAAGACAAGGGAAGATCAACCACACTTCAATCTCAACAGAAGAAGCTTGAATCTATGCTTAAAAGAGGAACATTTCCCAAATTAGGTTTAGGAATTTTTCTGAAATCAAAGAGAGAATGAGTTGGGGAAGATGGAGATGATACTTACCAATACTTCTCTTTGAATTTGGAGCTAGAACTTGATTTGCAAATGGAAACAAGGGATTAGATTTTAATTCATTTTCTTTTCCCCCATTATTCTCTTTAGAACTGAAAAGATAAGGAAGAGGGAATGAATGAAGAGAAGCGGTTCAGTTTGGGGTATTAAGTGGGCTAGTGGGCTGAACCCAAACCCAAACCCAAAGTGAAAAAGGTCAAATTTTTAGCTAGCTCCAAACATATCAATGTTTATACTCAAAAAGGTTGCAAACGACATTTGAACTCGATGGAAGGGGTCTCGAGTCCCAATTCGATGGTTTGGTAAAAGTAGGTTTTCGGACTAAAATCCGACGAACGATGAAATATTTAAATAAAATATTTAAATATACAATCGATAAATATGCGGGTTGTTACAGCGGTGGAGATTACAGAATGAAGTAGGATGGTGGTGCCGTTTCCTTTGAGGTAAATACGTGGACCCAACTCCCGTGTGTTGGAATAAGGTGGCTAAAACAGGAGCGATTCTCGAGCCAAGTGGGTTAGCGCCCTTTATCGGATACTCCTCTTCGATATTGTACTCTGACTTTGGATTGATTCGGTGGCTACTTTACTTTTTATTTTAGGTGGGAGTTTGTTCGAGGTGGGCGGTAGCTACGGCTCCGCGTTACCACCAGCCCGGATGCGTAATTAGTATATCTACCCTGGCCATGCCTAGTTGTGCCGTGTCACCTACCCTATCGCGCCTTGTACGAGTTTGGTTTTCTCCCGTAGCCCGTGTGGTATCCACTGGTGGCTTCCCGATCAGGAGGGACTATGATATTGGATGGACTACTGGACTGTTACGTGTTAAGGGGAATATTGGGTCACTCCTTAACGCTGTTTAAAAGTAAGTTTATTTTACAATTAGACACTATTATATTAGCGAAATACACTACATAGTAAATAGTTTAATGGATCCTTAAGAGATGTAAATCCCGATCATCACTTGAGTTACCGCACTCATATTTATTCTGTATATTTAACTTAACTAAGATCTTTTAGTTCTGACTCGAGTTTTTTTGCCTTTTAAATTCGCTCGGGTCAGTCTGAGCGTTTCAGGATCGAAGACTTTAGCTTTGGAGGGCGAAGAGGGAGATTTATATTATTATTATTTATTATATTCCACTACACTCATATTGTTCTGCTACATGGTTATATGGTATATGTAACTCTGATATGTGTTGTATAAGTATAATCGAATATTTTAAAACAGCTTTATAAACTGTATATTTGATTATTTTATTTTATTCTTCCGCTGTGAGATTCTATTTTATTTTATTTCTTTCTTATTTTTCTTATTTACCCCATAACAATCCTCCTTTCCGTATGGTTTGAATTGGCACATGTGTCGATTTAAAGCGTGCGAAAAGGCGGGACGTTATAGTTGGTATCAGAGCGAGGTTTAGCGATAAACCTTAGCTTTGTGGGGTTTGACTCTTTATTAATAGGGTAGTAATACCCTATGGGAGTCACTGAGTATATATATGGGAGAGCGTATTTGTTGGTGTTATAAAAAGGTTTTTAATATTGTGTTAATCTGTTCCGTTTTGTATTTATAAACTCTGGTTGGAGCATGGGACGCTGTGATATCAATAGGGGTTTCTAAACACTTAATATGACAGACCGACATAATATTTGTTTCAATATAGGCGAATGAAATAATTTTGCCTATTATATTTTCTATATATTAAAAAAATTTAAAAATGATATATATATATATATATATTTGGTTGCAATATATTGTTTGTTAGGAATAAAATTCATAAATAATAGGTAAAATAAGATTGAAAATAAAATCAATGAAATTTGGAAATTTTAGAACTTAAGTCCGGGAATTTGAAAAATTCTTTCAAAGGATTTTGAAAATATAATAATAGTATTTCGAAATATTTTCTGGTATAAATATTTCAAAATAATTTGAAAGTATGGTTTTAAAGAAATTCTAGAAAGAAATAAGTTGTACTCCCCTCTCTGTCGCTGGAAAATAATTTCGGTGATGAGTTCATGCATCATCGACTTTCATTTTCGAGTTTCGAAGCAGGAAGGCCACTGTAGTAGTTCACTGCAGACCCATTTTTGATAAACAAATATAAATTTTTAATTGTTCAAAATATAATTTGATATATAAAGTGTAAGTATATACATTTATCTGTTATTTTAAAATGATTTTGAATAAAACCCGGTATTTAAATTCTTAAGTTTCTATTAATTAATAGCTCAATTACTGTAGTTAATTGGAACGTAGGTAATTAATAAATAGAAACCTCTAAAGGAAATAAGAAATTTAGCGCTAGGTTATAAATGGTATTAAATGAAACTTGTAACCTATGAAATAAAGGATATAATTATGGAACATTAAATTAATTAGAAGAAATAGAATAAAACTTGTATAACTTTCAAACTACCTTCTTAAAAAGCATATATATGACTTACCAAATATAAAAAGTTGAAAAGTTAATAAGAGAATGTAATAGATATTATGCAAAAATTAAACCTGAGGTAATGAAAGTAATTTATGAAATTCTTTAATAAACAAGTATTTGATGTGTAATTGTTGTAAACTTAAGTTACAATTGGAATTTTACTATATTTAAATATAATTAAAGGTAAGTATCATAAATAGATGATTATAAACTTAAGTAAATAAAATGAAACGCTACTATAATAAAATAGGATGCAATAAAGAAGAAATTTACATGACATTAAAATGAAAAATGAATATTGTAAGTAATAAATAAAATTAAATGAAGGAATCATTGAATGAATGAAAGAGTGGAAATCAAACAACTAAAGTATGAAATAAAATTGATAATAAGAAAATTTGGTTTGAATTGTTGTTGTTTGGTTTATGGTTGTTGGGGTAAGGATAATATAAATTGTTTGGATGAATGAATAATCTATTTAGTTTCATCTAAGACTGTTGAGTAATTAGTGCACTTGGTGGTTTATTTTACATTCTGTACAATTTGATGTTTTAAACCCAAACAACTGTTTGTTTTGTTTGAATGAATGTTTGATTTGTGTTGATTTTTATGTGACGGTTGTATGCCTTTTTGCAATTGCTGATGTTTGTATTGACTGTTGGTTGATGATTCAAACCATTTTAAATATTTCATTTTATACAATGGTTAATCTTTTTAGATTATATAAGTGAAATGCTGGTTATGGAATCAATTGCTACTGCATTTGGTTTCATAATAAAAGCGTAATTTTCCCGACAAATACGTACCTTCTTGGATTACGGGATATAGCGTTATTATATTATATTTTCTTGAGTTGGGATATATTATTTTGAAAAATATATGTGGTATATTGTATTTTTGATATTATATTTTCTCCCGAGCCTCTCCGTACAAAAAAGACTCAGTTGAATTTTTTCGAGAGTTTGGACTTAGAATTTTTTTTAAAAATGATTTCCAAACTTTATTAATTTAAGTATAAAAAGATTTAAAAGTTATGATATTTTATTTAAATTATTAAATTTTGGGAAAATTTATTTGTGTATATATATCTAATATTTTAAGTAAAATATATTGTTCTAAATTCTTCTTTTCCCTTCTTTTTGCTTATCGTGGACGAAAAGTTTTGAGTAGGGGAGAGTGTAACGACTTGAAAATTTTGCTAATTTAATTGTCATATTAATAAGATTTTGGGAAGAAATTTTTGAAGAAATATAATTGCTATAATTTGTAATGCAATAAATGTTAAGAGTTAACCTATTAAATATTATATTGATTAAAATAGACTTAATTAAAAAGGTTGAATTAAATGGAATCCTATTTATTGGAACCTAAGTTACTGGTATGCAAATTTCTAATAAATGAGTTATTGCAAGAGATTGTAATTTGAATAAATTTCTAAGGACCGAAGTAGTGAAAGATGTTTACCTGGATATAAATTGAATATGAGAAATTAGGGGTAAGTATTAAGTTGATTTAAGTAATAAAACATTGTGAACGGTATTTGATTTTAAACTTAGGAAACATGTTAATGCATGTAAATTATATTGAATAGAAACTGAATGTAAATTTAGGTAATAAGGTTAAAACAAGTTGATTTATAATAAATGTAGGGTAATCCCAATTGATTTAAACAATTGTGAAGTTTCAATTGGTTTAAAGTAGTAGATCTGGGAAATTGATTTAAAACTTTATCAATTGATAAAATAATACATAATAAATGGAAAGTTTATAAAAATCAATGTTAGATAATTAATCGTAATGTTTATTGTCAAGGATAAACATTTCTTTTATAATGGTTAAAATATTAACGAAAGTGCGAATGTAAACTTAATAAACATGAATTTATTTATATGGTAAATAATTGGCAAATAGGCTTGGACAAAGGAAATTTTATTTATTTGTTTTAAAACCATAATTATTAAGGGTAATAGAGAAGATTTCACATTTTGAAATGCAGCCATTTGAAAAAAATCTAAGATAAAATAGGGATATTAATGCAATATCATATAAACCATGATAATTGTACCATAATTGAAATTTGATTGAATAGCTAAATTTGTGCATACCCAATTTATTGAAACAGATAGTAAAGTTTAATTGATTGAAATCAGCAAATTGGAAAATAAATTCAAGTTATATTAATTGATGAAATAATATGCAGTAAAATATAATTTGACATAATCAATGTTAGGTAAGAAATTTTAATTTTGTCAATTGATAATAGGGTATGAATGGGAGTAGATTTGGCTTATTGTGATAACTATTAATTATTTACCTATGTATATAATTTAGTGAATTAGATCTAAATCCATTGAAATAAACGTGATTAATCACTACGTTGATATAAATTTAGTTGATTACTGGAAAATATTAGGGAATTGGATTTTCAGTAATGTAAAATGTATCCATAAGATAATGATTGACTGAATTTAAAAGAATGGAACGTAAGACTTTTAATTTAATTGAAGTGTAGAAAAATTCAATAATTGGATTTATGGCAAATAAATGAATTTTAACACTTAATTATTACGTTAATTGAAAGTTAGATGGAATGTAAGAATATTATGGTAATAGTTTGCAAATTCAATTAATTTTTTTATCCATTTAAGAATAGTGAATTGAATAATAGATATGAAACAAAACAATTTTACCATAAGAGTAATGTATTGAAAATAAATGGAAAGCTAATTTCATTGAAAATTTTGGAAGATAAATGTATAATCTATAAACAATTGAAGTAGAAGTTAAAGCTTTGAAAGTGTGGAATTTGCAACATCTAATCCATATGAGGAATCTTTAAATTACAAGGAAAGAGAATTTAAATAGAAATTTATGGCATTTAATATAAGAAACGTACATTTTTGGGTTAAATAGAAAGAGCATTTTTAATGAAAATAAAAGAACAGTTTGAGAAAAATAAAATGAACGTTTCATTTTAAAGATAAGTAAAATTTTATAAAAAAGGAAAAATCTGAATTTTGAAACAACATTTTTCATTCATTTTATAACATTCAGAGGCAGTATAGAAGTGATTTTAATACTAACCATGTATTTTAAAGTAAATTAAATATTTTGAATCGTGATTGCGCGCTTAGAAAAACGCCGTTTTTAAATTTTTGTTTCCAGTCTCGGTTCATCTTCTATTGTGTGCAGCGGCGGTCCCAGTGGCATTAATTGGAGTGTTACGTTTTATTAAATGTGTGTTAATAAAATTTAATTGGGTGTTAATAAGGTGTATATTTAGGGTTAATAGAAATTAATTTAGCGGAGTAGACGTTATGAAATTGGATTTCAAAGTTTTAGTACAACTGGTCCATTTGTTACTTTATATTTATAATTCGCTACCACCTCTTTGTTTGCAATGTATAAATTTTCATTTTTGCTACCTGAAACGTTCATTTCATCGGTTCCATCCTCATTTAGCCTCATCTCAATTTTCCAATCTCACTGAACTTCATTATGCAAACACGACCCTATTTCATTTTCTCCCTCACCTGCTTGCAACACTTTTTCCTAATCCTTCTTGAAGCTTTGAGTTGCGTGAAAGCCTCTCCACCTCACCCAAGCCTTGCCACCAACTTGTTAGCAGGTACCTTAGTCTCCTCATCCCAAAATGTGAAATTTGGTATTTATTTTGTTTATTTTAATATCACTATATATATACACACTTTATTATGGCAATAGTCATCTTATAACTTGAATAACTTTTGCATACAATGTCTGATTTGCGCACGATTTTTTTTTAGGATTTTATTGATATTTATGACATTTTGATGCTGGTCAGATTCTGAGGCTGTTGATTTTTTGGGTTTAAATTGGATTTTAATTCAATTTAAATTAAAAGGTGAGTGTTTTAACCCACTCACAACTTCTAAAATTTCTTCTGTTTGTTAAATTGATTTGTGATGTGTTTAGAAATTTATCTATGACTGTTTGGCATGTTTTCAATCATCATCTCAGTTAATTGCATTCATCTTGATAAAATTGTTATTTAATTTAATATTGCATATTACTGCTAGTTAAATTTATTTATTTTTGAATATAAAACTGCCATTTAAATTGTTATCTATTTACTTATCGCATTTAGAACTGACAGTAAACAGCTATAATTTATTTTTGAATGTAACTGATAGTTGATACCTGTTATTATCACATGTTATATATGGATGTATTGTTTGGATTTGGATGATGATTGTGATAAATGGTTGATGGTTGATATTGGATGAATGAATGCTGTATTTTATATTGTTATAACATGCAAGTTATTGTGCATTTTATTGCATTCGAGATTGCGGTTTGAAATGATATATAACCATATTTTTTTTAAATTGCGGATTGAAATGATAAATATTTGTATCGCTTGACCATAGGATAGAAAATTACATATAGGCACCGCGGTCTATATATAAAATATTTTAAAGTGGTTTTTCTATGGTTTTGGAAAGGAAATACGGTTTAATAAATATTAATTGTTGATATTATATAAATTTTATTTTAGTTAAATTCTTGAATTTAAGCTATGTATAAAATTGTTAATAAAAATAAGCTTAATAAATGGAGTTGATGGTATATGAGTATATGGATATTGATTTTAAATATTTTATAAATGCTAACTTATTATTGAATTTAGCTATGTATAAATCTGTTTTGAATTATTAAATAAGCTAAATAATGAAGCTGTTTTCTTTTATAAGATATGGTTAAGTATCTGTTAAAAATTCTATTGTATATAGAGTTTATAATAACTCATATAAAAGTAAGGTTGAATATGAATGCGAATATGATTTGAGTTAAAGTATTTAATAATTTTCTTCGAAAAATTTGGTTTGAAATGTAAATAAATTAAGACTTAAAGGGTATAATTTTTATAACTTGATTTTGATTTTGAGAATTTAAATGAATATCAAATTGATTTAAAGAATATTATCAAGTTATTTTAACTAAAAGAATATCCTGTTATTGAAGTTTAACGATTTTACTTAAATAATATTTGTTTTATTAAGTAAACATTTCAAATTTAAATAATAGGAATTGGATTTGACATATATCAAATAGCAAAGAATCCATTTTGAAATAGTGGAATATTTAAAGATTGAAATATACGAACTATAAAAAAATTTAAGCTCTGAAATATTGAATATTTAAGCTTTGAAATATATGGGAATTAAAATGGTTTATTTGGAGGTTCAAATTGATATTGGGAATTAATTATGAACTTTAAAGAGGCTATTTTATCATATAAAGTAATATAGTATTTAAACCATTTAAAAGTTTTGTTTGAAAGCTATGGTTTCAAGGTATATAGATCTGAAAATGATATGATTTTTGGGAAAGAATTATTTGAAATAAAAATTATATCATATTGATTTGGGTTTTAAAAATGAAAATGATATCGTATTTATAAGTTTTGAAATGGATATTATATTCTGGTTTTGAAGTATAAATTATTTTGAAATAACCGCGGTGCTATAATAACGATTGGTTGTTGAAGAGACCGGGATCACAAGTTGTCATACTCTCTGCCAACTCCGAAAATTACTTTAACAATCGTGTACACAGTGGAGATTCCAGAATGAAGTAGGATGGTGGCGGCATTTGCTATAAGGTAAATACGTGGACCCAACTCCCGTGAGTTGGCATAAGGTGGCTAAAACAGGTGTGATTCTCAGGCCAAAGGGGTTAGCGCCCTTTATCGGATACTCCTTTTTGATATTATACTCTGACTTGGGATTGATTCGGTGGCCACTTTACTTTGGATTTTAGGGGGGAGTTTGTCCGAGGTGGGGCGGTAGCTGCGGCTACGCGTTACCACCAGCCCGCATGCGTAATTGGTATATCTATCCTGGCATTGCCTAGTTGTGCCATGTCACCTACCCTATCGCGCCTTGTACGAGTTTGGTTTTCTCCGGTAGCCCGTGTGGTATCCTCTGGCGGCTTCCCGATCACGAGGGACTATGATATTCGATGGATTACTGGGACTATTTATTGTTAAGGGGAATATTGGATCACTCCTTAACGCTATTTAAAAGTAAGTTTATTTTACAGTTAGACCCTATTATAATAGCGAAATATACTATATAGTAAATAGTTTAACGGATCCTTAGGAGCTATAAATCCCGAGCATCTCTTGAGTTACTGCACTTATATTTATTTCTGTTGATTTAACTTACATAAGATCTTTTAGTTTTGACTCGAGTGTTTTTGTCTTTTCAAATTCGCTCGGGACA
Source organism: Allium cepa (assembly GCA_030765085.1). Taxonomy (NCBI): domain Eukaryota; kingdom Viridiplantae; phylum Streptophyta; class Magnoliopsida; order Asparagales; family Amaryllidaceae; genus Allium; species Allium cepa. The sequence goes on from CM060929.1 coordinate 69,117,052, forward strand.
GTCTGAGCGTTTCAGGATCGAAGACTTTAGCTTTGGAGGACGAAGACGGAGATTTCTATTATTATTTTTTATTATATTCCACTACACTCATATTGTTCCGCTGCATGGTTATATGGTATGTGTAACTCTGATATGTGTTGTATAAGTATAATGGAATATTTTAAAACAGCTTTATAAACTGTATGTTTGATTATTATATTTTATCCTTCTGCTGTGGGATTCTGTTTTGTTTTATTTTTTTCTTGTTTTTCTTATGTACCCCATAACAATCCGCATTTCCGTATGGTGTGAATTGGCACGTGCGTCGATTTAAAGCGTGCGAAAAGGCGGGATGTTACATTAATATAGTTTGTATAATGATTTAAATAAATTAAGGTTGGGAGATAAATTGGAGATTTATTTGAAATTGAAGTAATTTAAGAATTAAACTCTGAAAGGTTGATGGGAAATTTATCAAACTGAAATTCAAAGGGTATAATTATTATAATTTGATTTTGGGTCTAGGTGAATTAAATGATTATTTCAAGTATAGATGAATTGAAGAAAATATTTAGTTATGTGAAATTTGAGTTTTATTTAAATGAAAATGGATTTATTATGTAAATTATTTCAAAACTAAATAATAGAAGATTTGATTATTCAATCTAAATTATCAAATTAAGTTTTGGAATTTGGGAATATTTAAAGCCTTGAAATATGTGGAAATTGAAATGGTTAATTGGAGGTTCAAATCGGTATTTGAAATGTATTTGTGAAATTTAAGAAGCTATTTTATTATATAAAGTAATTAAATATTTAAACCATTTAAGTATTTGAAGTTATGTTTCAAAGCTATTGGTTTCAAGGTATATAGATTTGAAGTGCTACGATTTTTGGGAAAAAGGATAGAGTTTGAAATAAAAATGATATCATATTGATTTGGGTTTTAAAATGGAAATGATATCGTATCTATATGGTTTTGAAATAAATGTTATATCTTGGTTTTGAAGTATAAATTATTTTGAAATGACCGCGGTGTTATAATAACTTTTGGTTGTTGAAGAGGCCGGAATCGAAAGTTGTCATACTCTCTGCCAACTCCGAAGACCACTTTAACAACCGTGTATGCGGTGTAGATTCCAGAATGAAGTAGGATGGTGGCGGCGTTTCCTTTGAGGTAACTACATGGACCCGACTCCCGTGAGTTGGCATAAGGTGGCTAAAACAGGAGCAATCGACGGGCTAAGGAGGTAGCACCTCTTATCTGACACACTCCTTTGATACTATACTCTAACTTTGGATTGATTCGGTGGCCACCTTTGTTTTTTGATTTTGGGGGTGTTGTTCGAAGTGGGCGGTAGTAGTAGCTGCTACGCGCTACTACCGGTCTGGTAGCGTAATTGTTATATCTACCCTGGCATTGCCTAGTTGTGTCGTGTCACCTACCATAGCGTGCCTTGTACGAGTTCGGTTTTCTCCCGTAGCCCGTGTGGTATCCTCTGGTCGCTTCCCGATCAGGAGCGACCATGATATTGGATGGACTACTGGGACTATTATTGTGTTAGGGAGAGATTGGCTAACTCATTAACTCTATTTAAAAGTAAGTTTATTTTATAATAAGCATTATTATAATAGCGAAATAGTACTACATAGTAAATAGTTTAACGGATCCATAGGTGATGTGAATCCCGAGCATCTCTTACGTTACTGCACACACGTTTGACACTGGATAGGAGATGTCAAATCCCGTAAACATCTCTGACGTCGTTGCACTCATATTTACCGCTGATTTAACTTACATAAGATCTTTTAGTTCTGACTCGAGTGTTTTGTCTTTTCAATTCTGGAGGAAGAAGACGAAGATTTTATTACTATTATATATTATATCAGTCCACCGCATCATATTTGTTCCGCTCCATTGTTATTGATTATTCTCTGGTATGTGTAACTCTGATATGTACTGTATAAGTATAAATCGAGTATTTTGTAAAACAGCTTCATGAACTGTATATTTGATTATTATATTTTATCGTTCCGCTGTAAAATTTTGTTTTTTTATTTCTTTCTTCCCTTTTTCTTATTTACCCCATAACAATCAGCCCTTTTGATGGTTTGAATGTGACGTGTGTGGGATATTGTCGATTTAAAGCGTACGAAAAGGCGGTACTTTACACCATTCAATTTGGAAAGGCTGGGAAGTTGGCACCTAGATACATTGGACCATTGATGATTATAAAAAGGATTGGGTCACTCGCTTACAGGCTTAAGTTGCCCTAATAGTTGTCAGGAGTTCATAATATGTTCCATGTGTCCCATTTGAGGAAAAGCGTGCATGATCCATCTTCAGTGGTGGAAACATCAGTTCAGGGTGACTTGAAAATAGAACTAAACCTAATGATAGTTGGATATCTAGTCGGTATTGTGGATCAAGATGAGAAGAAATTGCGCAACAAAGTGACGCGATTGGTTAAGATTCAGTGGAGCGATGACCCAAGAGATTGCACTTGGGAAACTGTGGATCAAGTAAAGGAAGCTTATCCTGCATGGTTGTTAGGATAGTTGTTAGGCATGTGTCATGGATATATTGTTGTTTTGGTTGCTTCTTTATTCTTTTGTATGAATATTTTCGTATGAATATAAGATTCCTTTTGTGTTAACCCTAGTTTGTAATTTCAAGGACATAATTCTTTTAAGGGGGTAGATTGTATCGACCCAGGATTTGGTCGTTTTAGCTAAGCAACTATATATATATATTTTATATAGCTAATAAATTGATTTTTATTGATAAATAAACTCATTTTAAAAGTGGAAAAATCGTTTTTAATTTTTTTTAACAAATTAGATCGTTCGTAGAAAAACAGAAAATTTGATCGAAGAACATTTTCGAAAAATTCGACCTTTCGACACTAGAAATTTATAGGGAACGTTGTTCATCTTTGTGCACCGTATGTAGTCATATATAGTTGATAATTAACTTAGTAATAATATGCTTAACAATATATTAACATACGCTAATTATAGCTAGCAAGTGATGTGACAAGACATAGTTTTAATAATATATATATATATGTACATATTATCTCTTATCATTTCTTAAGTACTACAATCATTTCTGATTATTAAGGCTAAGACATGACAAGTAAAGGAAGAAATAATTGATGAGAAATGATTTCATGTTAGGACTTTTTATGCTAAGTGTCACGACCCGGATTTTCGCGTTCAAAAATAGACATCAAATACCTCACTTGTATTCGACTACCGAAGATTCAAACGTCGAACTCCAGTTCGGATGGAGCTTATAACAACATTAGATGAATATAAATAGCGGAAACAAAATATGATTTCATTAATCACAACACAGATACTACATTGATATACATCATTACAACATTTGAATATCATCATCAGAGTTTATATACATTATACAACAACAAAACGATAACACCACAACGGAAAAGATAACAGAGTTATCACACCTTCAAGAGAGTCTTCAAAAGAAAGAGATCGAGAATCCTAACTAAGAATCTTTTGACCCAAAAAGCTTCCAAAATATTTCCATACCAAAGCTTCCAAATCCAATAGCTTCCAAAAGACTTCTACTATCTGTTATCCCGCCTTTTTCAGCAAGGCCGTGATATCAAAAGATCGACCGAGAAAAGCAAGATAGATCGTTTCAAAGATCGGTCAACTCAACATCTCAGCAAAGCAAGTTCTGTTGAATGATTTTTCATTTAAGATCCCCTACGGAGGGGGGGTCCAGGGGGGTGCCAAACCCCCTAGGTGGGGGTGCGGGGGCAACGCCACCGCTACGGTGTTCGACCTGACCGATCAGGTCGCACGGGTCCAGGGGGCAGCGCCCCCGGCGGGGTGCGGGGCAGCGCCCCGTCCAAAACGGTATGCGACTTAGAGCATGGAGTCTCCAACAAGCTAAAGCTTCCAGAGAGTTAACGGGTTAGAGCTTCTAGCGACCTAACTTCTTGAAGGAGTTCGCGAGCTAAGCCACCACGAAGACCTTGCGACCTAAAGCATGACCGACTTAAGCGGCTCCGCGACTTAAGGCATAAAGTGGTCCAGCGACCTAAAACTAAACGAGTTAACGACTCACAGGAAGTCGCGACCTAAGGGTGCAGCGACCTAAAAGATATCACGACCTAAAAGTGGGACGACCTAATAGTGGGACGACTTAAAGAGTCCACGACTTAAGGCAGCTCATAACGACCTAGCGACTATTCAGTTAGGTCGCCACTCCTTTAGCTCGTGGCCCTCTTAATGATTAGGTCGCTGATGACCTACTGCCAACTCCATAAATCATTACCTTCCTTCCTTAACCCATAGGTCACTCACGACCTAAACCGTAAGTCGCCCCTGGTACCTCAGCATGATAAGCCACTTGCCAATCCATCCTCTTAGGTCATAACTCGGCAACCCACGACTTACGACCTACCTTAGGTCGCTCACGACCTAAACCCAGCCGACCTAAATCCGAATCTCCTACACGACCTACGACCTACCTTAGGTCGCTCACGACCTAAACCCAGCCGACCTAACTCCGAATCACCTACACGACCTACGACCTACCTTAGGTCGCTCACGACCTAAGCCCAGCCGACCTAACTCCGAGCTCTCCTATAAATACTCCGCTTACTCCAACTGGAAAAGGACTTTTTCTGGATTTGAAGAGGGGGATATTCTGCAGCTTTCTCCACACTTCAACCATCGATGATTCTTCATCAGGAGACCTACTTCATTCAAGAGAGATTCGAAGAGCAATTCATCATCAAAATTCTAACTTCTTTATTCGATTGCGTTGTAATTGTAAAATCGTGTTGTAAAGGTGTTGTAATCGAATATCGCGTTGGAAGAAATGTTGTAATCCTGTGAAAGTGGGTACGAAGAAGATAATGGAAAATGTAAAGTGGATGTAGGCTTAACAGAAGCGGAACCATTATAAAAATCTCTATCTCTTTTACTTTTCTGCTATTTTTTGTTTACTTTAATTCCCGTGCAAACGGGTGGTGCTTTCACTACATCAAGGCATACACCGGGTGTTAGCGTTAAAGCCATTTTTATCGTTAACATTTTGGTGCTTTCACTGAGAATTGGACTCAGGAATTCAGCTAATCAAGACTTGAATCCGAGAGACTGAGAAATTTGAAGAATAATGGTGAGGCGATCCAGTAGATTAAAAAGACCGGAGGATAGTCATCACGAAGGAAGTCAAGAGGCTTCTTCGAGGGCAAGCCACACTTCAGCCTTCGTTACGAAAGAGGAGATGGAGGCAATGATGAAAAGGCAAGAGGACTTGATCCAGAATTTGTTCCATCAAATTGGGCAACTTGGAGCACAAAGTCAAAGAGGAACAGAAGCACAACCGGAGGAACAGATTCCACCATCCCCTCATGAACTCGGGGGGCAAGACGAGAGTATTGGACGAGGATAATCACTTGGCGACAACGATAGATTGGTGGAAATGGTCAAAAAGGCTATGAGAGGTGGTTTAGTAAACAAGGACTTGGAGGACGTGAATAGGAGTCCTTTTACCACATCAATCAGGCGAGCTAAGAACCCACCAGACTTTATGCTACCATCATTGGATATGTATAATGGAAGGACTGACCCTACAGTTCCTTTGACAAAATATATGAGGCATATGAAAGTGCTGGGGGCACCAGAGGAAGTGATGGCCCGGTGTTTTCCATTATATTTGACGGATATTGCATCATTATGGTTTAGACAGCTGGAGAATGGATCGATCAAGACTTGGAATGATTTGATCGAAAAATTTATGAGACAATTCAGGGTCCACATCTCGAGGCCTAAGAATGTCATGAGTTTGACAACACTAAAGCAAAGAACTGGAGAATCTTTGGGAAGCTTTTTAACGCGATTCAATGCAGCTGCGGCATCGATGGACCGGCCAGATCCATCCATGGTCCTAATGGCAGCCGTGTCAGGCATAGCTAACGGCACAGAGTTCAAGAATTCATTGACCAAAGATCCTCCTATGGATTTAGGAGAATTTTTCCATGAAGCCGAAGGGTTCTTGCGATTAGAGGACGCAAAGGCTGAAACAGAGGAAGGAGAAGGAATCGATGTTTTTGTAGTCAAAGGTGGGAATCCTTCTGAGAAGGGTGTAGAAACTAACAAAGGTAAACGAAAAGCTGAAGATAATAACGATAAATCAGCACGGCGGCAAAAGGGATCAAGATTCACCACATACACGGAGTTAAATGAGACTATGGAATGGATTTACCAAGAGACCAAGGGACAGATTCCTTATCGAAAGCCAATTAAGAGAGATCCGACCAACAGCGAGAAAAAGTCAGACAAGTACTGTTTGTTCCATGAGCTAAATGGTCATAGCACGAATGAATGCAGGCACTTGAAAGATGAAATTGAGGGACACATCCGGGATGGTTTTCTCTCACAATATGTGAAAAAGAAGACTGCAACGGTGGAACAAGAACGACCGCCTGCACCAACTAGGGACGCCTCAGGATCAAACCGTCGACCTATCATCGAATAATTGAGGTTATGACGAATGAGTGGAAAAATCTACGTCAACACAATTAAGTTGTTCACACATGTATGGGACCATGATCGATCCCCAGGCATGCTTTGATACAACTATAAATCATACTGATGTAGATGTTTGCACCCGGACGTCAATCCTTTGCTTTTGAATTTTACTGCTAATGGTTGACTACTTTACTTTAGTATTTTACTTCTATTGGCTGATTACTTTGCCTTCTGTTTTTGGACTAGGCTTGACAATGCTTTCAAGATTTGTTTCTGATGATTGAGTTTTACTCTACATGGCCTTCATGTTTTGCTTCCGATGTTTGAGTTTGACTCTACTTTGTTTTCATGTTTTGCCTCTGATGTTTGGATTTAATTCCACTGTGCTTTCATGATTTGCTTCCGATATTTGGATTTGATTCCACATTGCTTTCACGATTTGCTTTGAATGTTTCGATTTGACTTTTCCAGGCATTTCTACTTGATAACTTTTCAGTTGAATATTTGATTTTTCATGATTTCGAAATGTGTAAGTCCTACAAACAGGCATCATCAAGCCCTACAAACAGGCTTCATCAAGCTCTACGAACAGGCACCCGACTTCGAACTGTCTTAATGATTAAGTCCTATGAACAGGCACCAGACTTTGAACAGTCAAAAACTCATGGATTAAAGTGCCTGACCGCCAACATTCGCTTGACTGTGGTCGGCCGCGCTTCAATTCATAACTCGATCCTAAGCGATCGTCGCATAGATTTAAGTGCTTGACCGCGCAGGGCCACACTTGACCTCAAATGACTTGATCACGAATGGTCGTCATTTGAAGTTAAGCGCTTGACCATGAACGGCCGCGCTTCCTACCGCCAACAGTCGCACTTTCACCTCAAATGGCCCGACCCCGAATGGTCGTCATTTGAAGTAAAGCGCTTGACTGCGAACGGTTGCATTTCAGCTCACTTGGATCGATCCCGACCATCATGTAAAGTTGAGTGCTTGACCACGGATGGCCGTGCTTCACCTCAAATGGCTTGATCCCGGACAATCGTCATTTGAAGTTAAGCGCTTGACCGCGTGCGGCCGCGCTTTACCACTTGATCGCTCAGGGCCACACTTTACTACAAGTGGCTCGACCCCGAATGGTCGTCATTTGAAGTAAGGCGCTTGACCATGACGGTTGAGCTCTACCACAAGGCCGCGCAGGGCCGCACTTTACCACAAATGGCTCGACCCCAAATGGTCGTCATTTGAAGTGAAGCGCTTGACCATGAACGGTCGTCATTTTGATCGCACAGGGCCGCTCTTTACCACGAATGGTTTGACCCCAAATGGTCGTCATTCGAAGTAAAGCGCTTGACTATGAATGATCACATTTCATCGCAAATGACCCGATCCTGGACGATCGTCACATGGATTTAGACGCTTGACCGCGCAGGGCCGCACTTCACCTCAAATGATTCGATCGCAAATGGTCATCATTCGAAGTAAAGCGCTTGACCATGAACGGCCGCGCTTCATTCCAAATAAATCGATCCCGAACGGTCGTCATTTGGGGCCATATAAAACTGTCAGTTCTTTTACAGGTTACCAACAGGATATGAACGTCTGGATTGTGACATTACAAAACACACCTTCCTACCGCAAGGCATGTCTTGGGGGGCAAGTGTTATCCCGCCTTTTTCAGCAAGGCCGTGATATCAAAAGATCGGCCGAGAAAAGCAAGATAGCTCGTCTCAAAGATCGGTCAACTCAACATCTCAGCAAAGCAAGTTCTGTTGAATGATTTTTCATCTAAGATCCCCTACGGAGGGGGGGTCCAGGGGGGTGCCAACCCCCCTAGGTGGGGGTGCGGGGGCAACGCCACCGCTACGGTGTTCGACCTGACCGGTCAGGTCGCACGGGTCCAGGGGGCAGCGCCCCGTCCAAAACGGTATGCGACTTAGAGCATGGAGTCTCCAACGAGCTAAAGCTTCCAGTGAGTTAACGGGTTAGAGCTTCCAGCGACCTAACTTCTTGAAGGAGTTCGCGACCTAAGCCACCACGAAGACCTCGCGACCTAAAGCATGACCGACTTAAGCGGCTCCGCGACTTAAGGCATACAGTGGTCCAGCGACCTAAAACTAAACGAGTTAACGACTCACAGGAAGTCGCGACCTAAGGGTGCAGCGACCTAAAAGATATCGCGACCTAAAAGTGGGACGACCTAATAGTGGGACGACTTAAAGAGTCCATGACTTAAGGCAGCTCATAACGACCTAGCAACTATTCAGTTAGGTCGCCACTCCTTTAGCTCGTGCCCATCTTAATGATTAGGTCGCTGATGACCTACTACCAACTCCATAAATCATTACCTTCCTTCCTTAACCCATAGGTCGCTCACAACCTAAACCGTAAGTCGCCCCTGGTACCTCAGCATGATAAGCCACTTGCCAACCCATCCTCTTAGGTCATAACTCGGCAACCCACGACTTACGACCTACCTTAGGTCGCTCACGACCTAAACCCAGCCGACCTAACTCCGAATCTCCTACACGACCTACGACCTATCTTAGGTCGCTCACGACCTAAACCCAGCCGACCTAACTCCGAATCTCCTACACGACCTACGACCTACCTTAGGTCGCTCACGACCTAAGCCCAGCCGACCTAACTCCGAGCTCTCCTATAAATACTCCGCTTACTCCAAGTGGAAAAGGACTTTTTCCGGATTTGAAGAGGGGGATATTCTGTAGCTTTCTCCACACTTCAAACACTTGAACCATCGAAGATTCTTCATCAGGAGACCTACTTCATTCAAGAGAGATTCGAAGAGCAATTAATCATCAAAATTCTAACTTCTTTCTTCGATTGCGTTGTAATTGTAAAATCGTGTTGTAAAGGTGTTGTAATCGAATATCGCGTTGGAAGAAATGTTGTAATCTTGTGAAAGTGGGTACGAAGAAGATAATGGAAAATGTAAAGTGGATGTAGGCTTACTAGAAGCCGAACCACTATAAAATCTCTGTCTCTTTTACTTTTCTGTTATTTTTTGTTTACTTTAATTCCCGTGCAAACGGGTGGTGTTTCACTACATCAAGGCATACACCGGGTGTTAGCGTTAAAGCCATTTTTATCGTTAACACTATCCAAGCTAGCTCCAAAACACGGATAACCTGCTTCTAGGCTATCCGTTTGGAAATTATGAGCATCCAGAGTTTAGATAAGGAACAATAAACTCCAGGTCAATCATGGGACTTGTATGATAAAACAAAAACAGTTTATCTTTAAAAAGAAATTCGCAATGCTTTTTGAAACTACTATAAGGCCTCCCTCCACACATACAATGCATGTGCACACTTGGAGGAGATTTCTCCTTATGATAGTCAAACATGCTTGATACGCGAAAACCTTTTGATATTATTATTAGTGTGTAGTGCAGAAAACATTTTGAAAGTATAATATTAATCTTAGCTAGCATAGGCATTTTGAACTATGCCTATTATAGCTACCATCTAAATAGTCCGTCGCCACCATAAGTAAATGGCAAGTTATACAACTAAAACCGTACAGGGCGTGTATTGGATGATTGGATTTCCAACAATTGTCAGGCAAAGGAACTTCCTACACCGAATGGGACGCCACTGGAGGGACACCCCGAGAACCTTACCGGATCTCTGCCAACACAATGCCGGGTTACCGTTACAACTAGGTAACTACTGACACGAGTATGCCATCCCCCGGTCGTTACCGACCTTTATCCAAGGGCCCTCAACCAATAATCACAAAGTAATAAGTTTGCAGCAACCACATAGGTTAAATATCTGGGCTCCATACCATGATACCACCATTTATCCAGAAGGAAGTGGACATACCCTAAGGAGCGTGACCCCCGATAACCTTGCTGCAACGATTCCTGTTTCAACCATTTCCGGGTTGTGAGGTTCGACGAAGTCTCGTCCACAAAGCTACTCCTTTCACAAAAGCCATGCTTTGATCAACACATGATCAACAGCACTTCGTATGCCACATTACCAAATTTTGAATGTGTCACTAGTAACCATCAACTACATAACCCTTAATCTCGTACGTCTCAGAGAAGGGTGTTAAGCTAAGAGAATAAATTCTCCGCCACCAAACAGAAATGTATTTGATAGAAAATAGCTTTGCATTTCAAGGTCTAACGTCAGACACACATCCATACAAGTCTTTTCTGGGTTCGTAAAGAACCGAAGGCACTACAAAAGAAGCCCTTGCAATCTGGGCATCCACAATCCCGATCGGACTCCCCATCACATATGGAGATCTCTATAACCTAGCAACTCAGTGCAGAGTCATTCGACAGGTTATCCTATCGTTCTTGAAGACAACCGGCCTTCACCACCGTCTTCAAATGTTATCCATTTTGTCGTATCACTATCCGAAATGGGTTATATGACATAAAGTCCTGTCTCGGCAAAACCGAATAGTGAGCGCAATATTTTAAGAACATATGGATATATGGGATCTTAGTTAAGTCACAACTTAAAGCCCAAAACCATTCTTTCAAATGGTTTAAAAAAATTACCATTTTTTTTCTTTAAATCAAAAGACTCACCCATGAAGATACTCTTTAATTTCAAAAGAAGAATCACCAAATCTTTCACAAAGATTCATTTATAGCTTTTCAAAAAAAGTTCCACTTTAATCTTTTAAAATAAAAGATTCACCCTTTTAAGATCCCTTACAAAGTTCATCAATCTTTAACAAAGATTCGTTTATAGTTTTTTCTAAAACATTTTTATTTCAAAACTTGAAATCCTTTTAACAAAAATTGGAAATCCTTTCTTTATATGAAAGCTATTATCATTTGAAAACAAATACTTCTCGTCTCGGAAATATCCGATCAAATATGAACAAGTTATATCCTTTAAAGTATAAAATTGAGTTAAATTTAAAATACCAAAATAATATTTTTTAAAATACTTTAAAGATGGTTTAAAAATCCTTATATATATTATATAACTTGTATAAACCTTTCAAACCAAATTTTCCAAAACAATTTCAACACTTAAACAAGATATATTTTATTCAAGTTAAATTTCAATTTCAAAAAGGCCATTTCGAAAGCTTTCCATATTCAACTCAATTCCATGTCCAAACCATTTGGGATTCAAAATACAATTTTAAAACCATTTTATTATTTTGGATAAAATAATATTAAATTCAAATATTTGTGACTTAACCAATTTCCCATGAAATCCATATTTGTGTGTGTCTAGTGTAGTCCGGGGATTTTACACAATAGTGCATTATCATCAATCATCACAATCCAAACACAGCAATATCGATAAGCGGCATAATCTTATAACGCTTATCTTCATTCATAGATTCACAGATAAATAGCACAAATTCATCATAGATAAATAAATTACATTCATCACAGCTCAAATCAAAATAATTCATATCACAAAGCATCATACATTAGGGATATCAACCAATTCAACATTCAATAGAATCCAAACATCCATAAGCGTTTGCACCAAAATTGGTCACAACACTCTTTAGGAGTCTTTTAAGAGATAATTATGAAGAATGTAAATTGAAAACAAGTATTATCTAACAAAAACTCCAATCAACAGTAATGTAAATGCGTAGACAAGCGATTTATAGTGGTTCGGCGTGTTGCCTACGTCCACTATGAAGTTTTTTGCCATTTTATTGATTCTCTTTCAATGATTACAAGTTGTTATAGCAATCAACAACAAGTTACAATAGGAATTTCGAAATTAACAGCAAGAATTTGATATAGGATAATGGAGATCTCGATCCGACAGAGTCTGGGCGCTTGAGAGTCAAAAGATCCTTTTTCTTTTGGTTCTAGGGCTCTATTTTTAGGCGTAGGTGGCTGAGATCGCGCTCAAATCTCAGGAGACTTTTTCTGGCACGTGAGTGGGCCCACGCGACCAACTTCAGAAAGTTTCAAGTCAATCTGTGATCGATACGAAGTCATTTCTTATCGATCAAGATGATGTCCAATTGAGCTGAAATTTGGTGGAGACATTCCTTAGCGTGTGTGCAAGCTTCTGTGAAATTTCATGGCATTTGGATCAGTGCATCATGAGATATTGTCGATACGAAATAAGGTTCTTCGCGTGGCTGTTTGGTTCGTGTCCATCTCTTCGCATCGATGGTTACGAATCGATGATGGCACGCGCCTTTGTGATGACGTGGAGCGTAAACTTCGAATCGATCCGGTCTTCACTCCGAGTTGACCGCATCGACCCCATACACTTTGACTTGTTCGTATCGAGGGATGACACGTCACGAAGGCTAGTCGACTTGATGGATTCGAACGATGCCTTATTCATGGATACGAACTTCAACCATTGGCGGATACGAATCACTGATGGATACGAAGCAGGGTAACCTGATGGATACGAAGTGCTTTGACCAGATGGATTCGAAGGGATGCTTCCATGATGGATACGAAGAAGGCATTGGCCTATCATTAGGAAGTGCATCATCTACTGATGGGTACGTAGTCCATCGATACAAAGTTGATGGATTCGAACACGGCCGACCCTGATCGATAAGAACTCGTGGGGGTTGATCGATACGAAGTAGGTCATCTTCCGATGGATGCGAAGTGGGCCTTCTGCCAATGGGTTCGAATGAGACCGAGTCGAACTGAGGTACTTCGATGGATTCGAAGTTGATCGATACGAAAGTGATCGATTCGAACTAGAGTTCGGTGATGGATACGAAATCACCCATAGTGATGGATACGAAATCTGGGCTTTTCCCTTAAAATCGAATCGATCATAACGTAAGCGTATTAACTCAGATTGACTTGAAATTTGAGATGCTGACTTCTATGATACTTCTTATCATGTCCTATCAATTGTAGCTCAATCTGGACTCGGACAAAATTCAGCGATATCCATAGTGAAGCAAAGTATGACCAATTTTTGAGACGAACTGTCCTTTGTTTTCGATCGATCTTTTGGTATCACGGCTTTGCCAAAAAGCGGGATAAAGTTTGCACCAAAATTGGTCACAACACTCTTCGAGAGTCTTTGAAGAGATGATAATGAAGAATGTAAATTGAAAACGAGTATTATCTAACAAAAACTTCTATCAACAGTAATGTAAATGCGTAGACAAGCGATTTATAGTGGTTCGGCGTGTTGTCTACGTCCACTGTGAAGTTTTTTGCAGTTATATTGATTCTCTTTCAATGATTACAAGTCGTTACAATAATCAACTACAAGTTACAACTGGAATTTCGAAATCAACAGCAAGAATATGATATAGGATGAAGGAGATCTCGATCCGGTAGAGTCTGGGCGCTTGAGAGTCAAAAGATCCTTTTTCTGTTGGCTCTGGAACTCTATTTATAGGCGTAGGAGGCTGAGATCGCACTCAAATATCGGGAGATTTTTCTGGCATGTGAGTGGGCCCACGCGACCAACTTCAGAATGTTTCAAGTCGATCTGTGATCGATACGAAGTCATTTCGTATCGATCAAGATGATGTCCAATTGTGCTGAAATTTGGTGGAGACATTCCTTAGCGTGTTTGCAAGCTTCTGTGAAAATTTCATGGCATTTGGATCAGTGGATCATGAGATATTGTCGATACAAAATAGGGTTCTTCGCATGGCTGTTTGGTTGGAATTCATCTCTTCGCACGGATGGTTTCGAATCGATGGTGGCACGCGCCTTTGTGATGACGTAGAGTGTAAACTTCTACTCGATCCGGTCTTCACTCTGAGTTGACCGCATCCACTCTGCATACTTCGGCTTGTTCGAATCGAGGGATGACACATCACCAAGGCTAGTTGACTCGATGGATTCGAATGATGCCTTATTCATGGATACGAACTACAACCGTTGGCGGATACGATCACTGATGGATACGAAGCAGGGTAACCTGATGGATACGAAGTACTTTGACCAGATGGATTCGAAGGGATACTTCCATGATGGATATGAAGAAGACAATGTCCGATCGTTACGAAGTGCATCATCTGCTGATGGGTACGTAGTCCATCGATACGAACTCGATGTATTCGAACACGGCCGACCCTGATCGATACGAACTCGTGGGGGTTGATCGATACGAAGTAGGTCATCTTCCGATGGATGCGAAGTGGGCCTTCCGCCATTGTGTTCGAATGAGACCGAGTCGAACCGAGGTACTTCAATGGATTCGAAGTTGGTCGATAGGAAAGTGATCAATTCGAACTAGAGTTCGGTGATGAATACGAAATCACCCATAGTGATGGATACGAAATATAGGCTTTTCCCTTCAAATCGAATCGATCATAACTTGAGCGTATGAACTCGGATTGACTTGAAATTTGAGATGCTGACTTCTATGATCCTTCTTGTCATGCCTATCAATTGTAGCTCAATCTGGACTCGGACAAAATTCAGCGATATCCATAGTGAAGCAAAGTATGACCAATTTCTGAGACGAACTGTCCTTTGTTTTCGATCGATCTTTTGGTATCACGGCTTTGCCAAAAAGCGGGATAACATTTGCACCAAAATTGGTCACAGCACTCTTCGGGAGTCTTTGAAGAGATAATAATGAAGAATGTAAATTGCAAACGAGTATTATCTAACAAAAACTCCAATCAACAGTAATGTAAATGCGTAGACAAGCGATTTATAGTGGTTAGGGGTGTTGCCTACGTCCACTGTGAAGTTTTTTATAGTTTTATTGATTCTCTTTCAATTATTACAAGTTGTTACAGCAATCAACAACAAGTTACAACTGGAATTTCGAAAACAACAGAAGAATATAATATAGGATGATGGAGATCTCGATCCGGCAGAGTATGTGCGCTTGATAGTCAAAAGATCCTTTTTCTATTGGCTCTGGGACTCTATTTATAGCGTAGGTAGCTGAGATCGCTCTCAAGTCTCGGTAGACTTTTTCTGGCACGTGTGTGGCCCCATGCGACCAACTTCAGAAAGTTTCATGTCGATCTGTGATCGATATGAAGTCATTTCGTATAGATCAAGACGATGTCCAATTGAGCTAAAATTTGGTGGAGACATTCCTTAGCATGTGTGCAAGCTTCTGTGAAAATTTCATGGCATTTGGATCAGTGGATCATGAGATATAGTTGATACGAAATAGGGTTCTTCGCGTGGCTTTTTAGTTCGAATCCATATCTTCGCGTCGATGGTTCCGAATTGATGGTGGCACGCGCCTTTGTGATGATGTGGAGCGTAAACTTCAACTTGATCCGATTTTCACTCCGAGTTGACCGCTTCGACTCCATATACTTCGGCTTGTTCGTATCGAGGGAGACACGTCACAAAGGCCAGTTGACTTGATGGATTCGAATGATGCCTTATTCATGGATACGAACTGCAACCGTTGGCGGATACGAATCACTGATGGATACGAAGCAGGGTAACCTGATGGATATGAAGTGCTTTGACCAGATGGATTCGAAGGGATGCTTCCATGATGGATACGAAGAAGTCATTGGCCGATCATTACGATGTGTATCATCTACTGATGGGTACGAAGTCCATCGATACGAACTCGATGGATTCGAACACGGCCGACCCTGACCGATACGAACTCGTGGGGGTTGATCGATTCGAAGTAGGTCATCTTCTGATGGATGCGCAGTGGGCCTTCTGCCAATGGGATCGAATAAGACCGAGTCGAACCGAGGTACTTCGATGGATTCGAAGTTGATCGATACGAAAGTGAACGATTCGAACTAGAGTTCGGTGATGGATACAAAATCGCCCATAGTGATGGATACGAAATCCGGGCTTTTCCCTTCAATCGAATCGATCATAACTTGAGCGTATTAACTCGGATTGACTTGAAATTTGAGATGCTGACTTCTATGATCCTTCTTGTCATGTCCCATCAATTGTAGCTCAATCTGGACTCGAATAAAATTCAGCGATATCCATAGTGAAGCAAAGTATGACCAATTTCTGAGACGAACTGTCCTTTGTATAAGATCGATCTTTTGGTATCACGGCTTTGCCAAAAAGCGGGATAACATTTGTCCCCCAAAGTACGTCTTGTGGAAATATGGCGTGCTTTGAAAAGCTGCAATTTCTCTCTGAACAACCATTGCTCTTTTGTCGAAGATTGTAACATTGCGTTGATATGATTGATTGCTGTAGAATAGTGCTTGGTTGTTGGTTGTTGTAATCGTAACAAGATGAGTATTCGATCCCTGTGAATGTTTAAAATCGAATATTAGTCCGACATATATACACATATGTTAATTTGACTCTCGTTAACGTTGTGTGTCCACGAGTTGTTGTCAGTTTTATTTGTTATTCAATTTCGTATCGATTCTCTCCTGAACCGATTTGAAATTTGATTTGAAACAACGCTTGATGGTTGTTTTTGACTATCCTCTTATATCGATCCTCTCCTGAACTAAGGTAAATGGTTGAAAAGTAGTTTATCATATCGGTGCGAGTCAAAATGATGGATACGAAATGATAGTTCGCATCGATGAGCTTGGGTGGATACGAAGCATCCGTTTGTATCAATGAGTTTCGATGGATACGAAATATCTGTTCGTGTCGGTGAGAAATGATGGATACGAAATTGCTGTTCGTATCGATATGTTTTGACGGATACGAAATTATTGCTCGTATCGATATGCAGTGGATGGAGTTGTGAACTTGTTGATGTGAGCGAATGCTTCGAGTCGATGTGCTCACTATCTGTTTCGCATCGATGGAATTCAATGTCTTCAGCACTTCATTAGTTGTGTACTTCGTATCGATGAAGTATGAGGGTATTTTCGCATTGATAAGGCCTCAGTCATATGGATTCGAACGGAGCTTTCGAACCGATCCGTGTTTTGACTGGTTGCGACCGGTCAAGTTGACTGGGAGGCGAATCGACTCGGTTCTTCTATGGCTTCATATAAATAGTGTGGACTTAGCCATTTTTCACCTTTTTTACTTTTATTGCTGTCTTTTACTTTCGTACCGATAGAGAGTCCAAGAGAAAGAACCGTTTAGCCTTTGGATCGATTCAGTCCTTCAATCCTTCAAAATTAAACATTAGAATCAGGTAATTAATGGATAGAATCATGTTTAGAACGATGAAACTCGAAATCTCAACCCATCCTTCTTGCTTTTATGACCGGTTTCGTTGAATTCAAGGTCTGGACGGCGAGAGCAAGATTGGGGGATGGAGCGCGGCCATGGAGTCATGGTATTTTTGGAGAAAAAGGAGCTGTGGAGTTTTCGAATCGAAGGAGATTATGCGATTTTCTATCGATACAAATACGAGAGCAGCGAACGATGTGAAGCCAATGTTCTCAGTTCGATGTGAAATGGTGTGCCCTTGATCGATACGAAACGCATTGTTTCAAACTAGATCGATACGAAACGTATCGAGTCGAACCGGATCGATACGAAACATATCGACTCGAACCGGATCGATACGAAACGTATCGACTCGAACCGGATCGATACGAAACGTATCGAGTCGAACCTGATCGATACGAAACGTATCGAGTCGAACATGATCGATACGAAATGTATCGATTCAAACATGGTTGATGATACATCTCTGACTCGATACGAATTTGAACTGCGGCGACCGATCCCAAGTTGAAATTAAATGAATTTAGAGAATTTTTGCGCGTCAAAATACTTGACTCCGACGAGCTTCTGCCTTTCATGACTGAACTTGACCGTAGAACTGCATATTGGACTACCTTTCGAAGCTCGCCGATGGAACCGTAATTTAACAAAAATATAATGAACTTCAACTTGGATCGACCGCTTGCGTGTAGATGGCAAGGTTGTGACGGTCAGCGATGACTGTAATTTTCAGTTTGATTTTCAGAGTTTTGTTGTTCATACATTTCAGTTTATTCTGTAGAATTTGCTTAATGCACAGCACTGCATGACACATTCATGCACTTAACACCGGGGAATGCACGGGCTTTTTAGCATCTAATGATGATTTCTCATGAGTTAGCTAGTTATGGAAACTTCAAGTTCGCTGTCGCAAGAAACTCGGAGTTCAGTTCCTCCCGTCCTTGAACTACCGGAGATTGAGATTGAAGTTATCGGTCCAGCTCCGGACGAGTTACCTGACGCATCCTTCATTAGTAACCCATCAGACTCTGTTCCGTCCAACATTTCGGAAGACATGCTAGGAAGAATATGTTTAAGGCATGGTTTGTCGATGGATGACGTATTACTACCAGGGCCAAATGATAGACCGCACAATCCACCAGAGGGATATACCGCATTCAATCGCCATGCATGCGCAGCTGGGACACTCCCTCCGTTTAACCAGTATATAAGAGAAGTATTGTCGTTTTTGAGGATCGCCCCATCTCAGTTGCATCTGAATGGATATGCGTCACTCAATAGCTTGTTCATTGCAATTATGGAGTATCTCTATCAACCGCCACTCCCAATTGAGATCAGATACCTGTTTAACTTCAAGAGTCGAGCCGATAGTCCGTCTTTCACATTCTTGGTGGCAGTAGGAAATTTCCATGTGATCACGGGGGCTTGGAATAGACTTAGCTACTTCAGGACGGAATGGTTTTATGTCAGATGCCCCCCAGGGTTTGCTCGGCGATGGCTCTTTAGACGTGAGTGTTGCTATTTTTTCGGATAGTTGATAAAACTGATGTATTTGAAGTCGAACTCACGTCTCTTTTCCTTTTCAGCCGTAATTCAGCGACCCGAAGGTGAATGTTTCAAGAAGATAGTTCGGGTTTTTCAAGAAATCCCAATTGAAGAGAGGAATATTGAGCTGTTACTGATAGATAGGAATCTTAGGATTCTTGGGTTGATTGAACGAAGACAAAGCATAATGCTTGACGGTGTCTTGAGAACTGCCTCGAAAGAACGAGTTAAACGAAGAAAGCCTAAAGTTGTCATAATTGAGGAGGCTGACTCCGAGAGAACTCATACCGATGAAGAAACATTGGGAGAATCTACGGATGTATCCCAAGATACCCAAGAGCAAAGAAAAGGTAAGGCAGCCGTTGCTAAGCCACCTAAAGAGAGGAGATGGAAATCGGTTGTTACGGTTCGACCCGCCTCCGGAATTAGAATTTCAGAGATGTCTCCCCCAAGAACTGAGAATCTTTATGAAGGCCTCGCCGATATTCCAATTCCGAATGATGTGTCCTTGCAGCATGATGTCGGATTGGACGAACTTTCAGAAGCCTTAGTTTTGAGCGAGTCTCTACCCACTAGTGCGGTTGACACATCTGCTTGGTCGGGGGGTTGCACCCACACTCACACTTCATGGCACTACACGATTTCTAAGTGTAATATGTTCACTGTGAGAGATTACTAATTTCGCTTTATTTTTTTGCTTCGTAGGCACTATGTCTGGCAGAGGTTCTATCTTGGTAGCCTACGTAAGAAACGCCAGTCTTCTTCGTATTACGAATCACACAGGAGGGAAGGAGATAGAGACTATGACTATGGACGCTCGAGTCATGAGCGCTCTGACAGAGACAAAGATTATAGGCGTCGGTCTCGATCTCGCATGCCACCTCATAGAGCTCCCGCACCGCCTCTGGTTCATGTTTCGAGGCCTTCAGAAACTTCATGGCCCAACCCGTCTTCCCAACCATCGGGGTTTGATACTCATCGCAGAACGGAGATCGCGGCCTCCCCGTCAAAAGAGCAGACGTTGACGGAGCCTTCGGGAGAAGGATAAGTTAGGCTTGCTCAACTTAGGAAAGAATTTCCTGAAATTTGCTTCGATGGGTTTGTCTTTCCCCGCATCTAAAATGGATACCGTCGACAGTTGCACCTATGATGCATGACTATCTCTCGGACGTATTCTTCCAATATCAAGAATGGTCAAAGACCGCTAAGAAAGCGTCTAAAGTGGCTTTGATCGAGCGGCTACAATCGAGAAGTTAGAGAAAGAATTAGGTCAAAGGGACCGCATTATTCAGGCCATCGGTAGTGAGGCCGAGTCCTCTCGAAAGTCATAGATTGAAGCTCTTAGAAAAGCCGATGAAGCTCAGGCAGCGATGGATAGGATGAAGTGTGAGCATTATGCTACGGTGGAGGACATGGGCCACCGAAATACCATCGTAACTGCCGAGCGGGATGCGGCCTTGAAAGAGCTAAATGAGCTCAAGGCCAAAGTTGCAGAAATTATGAGGGAGAGGCACACCGCTAACGTTTCAACACAGGAAACGTGTGATCAGGCAGTGGAATTTCGGAGAGAAAGAGATGCGGCCTTGGAGAAGCTCCGCGAGACAGAAGCCGAAGTCGATGAGAAAGTTCGTCAAGCAGAGACTAAGCTAGCGACAGAGATAGAAGAACTTCTCATTACTTATAATGCTAATGTGCTGAGGCACGGGAATTTGACATGGCTTGACGATTATCCGACACATTTGTTCAACACCTAGAATTTATTAGTCGAAGAAGAGAAAGCATCACATCCAGGCGAGGTTTTTGATGAATTCGAGTTGGAGAACCGTATACTGACCGATGATGAGAAGAAGGTTCTCCATGATTTCACGATCTCTCATGCTAGATAGAGGCTGGGTACCCAACACTTGGAAGTTGGTGAGAGGTCTGGCATTGTGCATTCAGCTACAAGTTCAGAGATGATCACTTCATCTGGATCAGAGCCGACGCCAGCGACTGAGCTGCAACTGGTCCCAGGCAATGACCCTGAGCAGCCACGATTATCTCCCATAAGGGAGCATTCTTCTGAAGCTGTTTAGTCAGCCACGAGTCAAGTAAAGGAAGGTACTCTGCACAAATCTACTGTGTGTCTGAACTGAAGTATTTGTATTGAAGCATGTTCTGACAACTTGTTTGCTTTCTTGTCCAGTGAGCAAAGTTACACCGACAGCGCCTCCTGCAGTCCAAGAGCCACATCAAGGACATGAGGCCATTATTACTGAAGCGATCGCCATGACCGCAGCCACGCCGACTGAGGTGACACAGGGGGGTTCAATCACTTTTGACGAACGAATGATAAATGAAATCTTGAGCCAGCACAGTGACCCCTTTGTTTACATGCCATTTGTTCTCGGCGTGCTCCCGTCTGTTTCTACTGTATCGTCACAGTCCACTGCTAGCTATCATGAATCTCGTGTTGCTCCTGATGCCGAGATACTTGCTCAAATCGATGCAGAGATGGAAGCGGCAGCATACGGCGGTAATTCTGAAAGTGTTACGACGGCGGTTGGTCCCACTCCTCTTGTAATGACATCTTCTGGAGATACGCTAGTCGAAAACAGTGCGCCCATTCCTCCCCCGGTGGTAGACCTGACTCCTCCGACTCCTTCAGAAGAGAAAATTCCTTTAAGTTCAAGTTTGGAGGAATATATAGATATCATGCCTTCGTCGGAAGAAGATCCGCCAAAGGATACGGGGTCGAAGCGGAAGACTGTTGGTGGTTCCATGGTTCCGCGTTGAAGAGGAAACCGAAGAAGAAGAAGAAGTAGACGATCCCCTCTGGTGCATTTTTGGCAGCTAGGAAGTCACTTTTATTTTCCTTTCACAGGCTATGTAAAGATGCAGGCTTGGCCCCTTGCTAGCAGGAATTTTTTGGAAGAACTTGTACATGAATCTTCACATACAGTTAATTGAAATAAAATTCAATTTCTTTGTTTCAATTCTTATTTCTTTTGTGCTTAAGTATTTGCATTATTTGGCTTTCAGTCCGGTATACTTGTGGTGTTTTTACCGTCAAGTAGAGTTTGTTTTATTTGCCATGTCTGAAAATCTTGGTCACATGGTGTGATTGGTGAATAAGTTGAACTTCGGTCATTGTTTCACTTCAGTTAGTGATTAACACTTAATTTTTTTGCCCCTCAGTGTCGGGGAAAACATTTGTATTTCGGTGGTCGATCGCACTTATTGCAAATCTTAAGCACATGTCCACACTCTGGGGACTTAGAATAATTTGTGATCGATAATCTGGCTCGCACTCTAGGAATTTGAGAGTTATCGATGTTTATACTTTGGTTCGCGCTTCGGGAACCTGGAATTGATGTTTACACTCCACTTTATGCTCTGAGAGGTTGGAGGTTGCATGATGTATCGGTTCACACTCCGGAACCTGAAATAGGTGTTTATACGCCAATTCACACTCTGGGAAGTTGGAATTTGCATTGATGGGTTGGTTCACACTCCGGGAACCTGGAATTGATGTTTATATTCCAATTCGCACTCTGGGAACTTGGAGTCAGCCGATAGATGGTCAGTCATACCTATTTGGGCTTTTTAGGAATTCGTTCACACTCTGGGAACGACGGATTTGATGTTTATACTCCAATTCGCACTTTGGGAATTTGGAGTCCGTTCGCACTCTGGAAACGATTTATTTGATGTTTATACTCCAATTCGCACTATGCGAATTTGGAGTCCGTTCGCACTCTGGGAACGATTTATTTGATGTTTATACTCCAATTCGCACTCTGGGAATTTGGAGTTAGTTGTAGAACTGTCGTGTGTCGGTCCAGTTCGCCCTTTGATGTGATGGCTTGCCCTCGAGCTGAGGTTTCACTTAGTGAGTGGTCAGTCGTATCACAGTCACTCGCTATTTGAATAAATTTCACTGTTCGATGGAACTTAGCTTTTCGTGTATCGTGATTGTTGAAAGTTGCATTCGGTGAATCACAGCTCTAGCTTGAAGAGATAGCAATTTATTGCTGGAACGGAAAAACATGGCAAAGTCAGTGCCTTATTACAAATTCAAACTTCCGAATGTAAAGGAAATTGCAAAGTATTCATAGACTGAAAGAGCCTGTCATGTGTAATAGTGACGAAGATGTTCGTCGTTCCAAGCTCCTGAGAAAGTTGGTCCGCCACTGATGGCATTTATCACCAATCTTCCGCGGGTACAAATGGAGTCCTCCTGTCTCGGTCGATCGGGATCATTGTTTTGATTTGAAGGGCCCGCTTCTCTAGGTTGCGATGCCCGCACAAACTGTTCCAGCTTCCTTTCTCTGATCAATTTTTCAACGAGATCTTGTAAGTGACCGCACTCATTCGTATTGTGCCCGTAGCTTTCATGGAACCTGCAAAATTTCCCTTCTGGATTTGCCTCTCTGGCGACGGTTTTGGAGCGGGTTTTTTTTATTGAATTGTGTTATAGGTTTGTAAATACAAGTTCTCCAATGATGTATTCAAAGGAGTATAACTGTCAAACATAGGACTTTTGCACTGTTGGCCACGATTTTGATCTCCTTTTCTACTTTGATTCACATTCCCTCTTCGCTGAGTTTGACTGTTTTTAACGTTAAACTGAACTTTTCCGAAGCTCTCACCAGACTGTTTGATCGCGACATTGCTTTGGATTCCTTATGTGCTTGGCCCTACATCAGTTTGTTGCCTAGACTGTTTCACATCTTCCCTTCTCGGGTGGTTTTCCAGCCAACCAGTTGCCAAACTCAGAATCGGGGTCGATCCCCTTAGTTAACGCCATAAGGATGGAGTTATCGTTCGGATTGCTGATCTCCGCACATGCAGTATGGAATCTCTCTAAGTAGTGTCTGAGCATCTCTCCAAGAGCTTGGGGGACGCTAGACAGAGTGTTGACATCTTTTGGCCTTGTGACGTGCATGCGGAACTGTTCAACAAATTTAGTGGCCAACTGGTCGAATGAAGAGACGGATCGAGGTGGCAGTCGAGTGAACCACATGGTAGCGATGCCCCCAAGGATATGGGGAAACTACGACACTCCACTACATCGTCAGCTCTGGCAGCGGTCATCGACCACTCATATTTCAGAATATGTTGGTTGGGGTCGGAGTTTCCCTCGTACATGGGTAGAGTTGGCATCCTGAATCGCCGTGGGGGTTCAGCAATAAGAATATCATCTGTAAAAGGAGTGTGACTTTGGGAAATTCGCCAATCGTCATTGGTGAGGCCCTGGCTCTCATGGATCATCTGACGTATCATGGTCGGAAGATCCGGCATTTGTATGTTCTGTGCAGCTCGTGCCGGAATGTGATTGAATCCCATATCCTGGAGTTGGACCGGATGCTGTTGGCGGTCCAAATCTTGCCTTCTTGCCTCGTAGTCCTTTGGGACGTACGGTTCAGGGGTACGTCCATGCTAGCGACTGTCTGGGTTCGACTGACTTGGGGCATCGACCCTTGGTCCATCCGCGGCATTCATGGCACGGTATTCTGCGGTACAGTGGGGAATGGCACCTCCTCGAGAGGAGGGCCTGGTTTGGAAATTGGCTGATGGACCAACTCTCAGTTGTCCAACGGTCATTGCCGGTTGATCTCCAGCGGCTAGCATGTGACACCCATCTAGTCGTGGTCGTGGAGGTTGATTATGATAATCGGAAGATGAAGAACTTTCGCTGGAGGAGTGAGAAGCATGGTCTTTCTTGGATCTCATTCGCTTCTCGCGATCCAGCTGGTTGATCAGCTCGGCATTAGCGCGTAGCTGTTTTGTTAGTTGTTGCCGACTCTGGGTCAGCTATTGGAGTAGCAACTGGAACTCCTTTCTAGTAACCGGACCTGATAGTTCTGAGTGTCCAGTGGCGTCTTGGTTAGAGGGAGGTAGTGGCGCAGGATTCTGTCTATCATGTTCCTCTTGATTGATAGCGTTAGAGGTGGTCCTTGTGCTAACCATCTTGAAGGTTGAATTCCTTTCCTAGACTTTATGCAAATCTGAAGAGAAGGGAAGGAACTTAGATTTGATGATCTGGATCTCTCTCTTAGATTTATTCAATCCGGTGTCGATGACAGATCCAAAGAGCAGGAGAAAAAAATCTGGGTTTCTCAGTGAAAGCACCAAAGTGTTTGCACCAAAATTGGTCACAACACTCTTCGGGTGTCTTTGAGAAGATAATAATGAAGAATGTAAATTGAAAACGAGTATTATCTAACAAAAACTCCAATCAACAGTAATGTAATTGCGTAGACAAGCGATTTATAGTGGTTCGGCGTGTTGCCTACGTCCACTGTGAAGTTTTTTGCATTTTTATAGATTCTCTTTCAATGATTACAAGTTGTTACAGCAATCAACAACAAGTGACAACTCGAATTTCGAAATCAACAGCAAGAATATGATATAGGATGATGGAGATCTCGATCCGGCAGAATCTAGGGACTTGAGAGTCAAAAGATCCTTTTTCTGTTGGCTCTAGGGCTCTATTTATAGGCGCAGAAGGCTGAGATCGCGCTCAAATCTCAAGAGACTTTTTCTGGTACGTGGGTGGGCCCACTCGACCAACTTCAGAAAGTTTCAAGTCGATCTGTCATCGATACGACGTCATTTCGTATTGATCAAGATGATGTCCAATTGAGCTGAAATTTGGTGAAGACATTCCTTAGCGTGTGTCCAAGCTTCTGTGAAAATTTCATGGCATTTGGATCAGTGGATCATGAGATATTGTCGATACGAAATAGGTTCTTTGCGTGGCTGTTTGGTTCGAATCCATCTCTTCGCATCAATGGTTTTGAATCGATGGAGGCACTCGCCTTTGTGATGACATGGAGCGTAAACTTCGACTCGATCCGGTTTTACTCCGAGTTGGCCGCATCGACTCCATATACTTCAGTTTGTTCGTATCGAGGGATGACACGTCACCAAGGCTAGTTGACTCGATGGATTCGAATGATGCATTATTCATGGATACGAACTGCAACCGTTTTAGGATACGAATCACTGATGGATACGAAGTAGGGTAACCTTATGGATACGAAGTGCTTTGACCAGATGGATTCGAAGGGATGCTTTCATGATGGATACGAAGAAGTCATTGGCCGATCGTTACGAAGTGCATCAT
Organism: Allium cepa; assembly: GCA_030765085.1. Taxonomy (NCBI): domain Eukaryota; kingdom Viridiplantae; phylum Streptophyta; class Magnoliopsida; order Asparagales; family Amaryllidaceae; genus Allium; species Allium cepa. The sequence goes on from CM060929.1 coordinate 69,143,277, forward strand.
CTGCTGCTAGGCACGAAGTCCATCGATACGAACTCGATGGATTCGAACATGGCCGACCCTGATCGATACGAACTCTTGGGTGTTGATCAATACGAACTAGGTCATCTTCTGATGGATGCGAAGTGGGCCTTATGCCAATGGGTTTGAATGAGACCGAGTCGAACTGAGGTACTTCGATGGATTCGAAGTTGAGCGATACGAAAGTGATCGACTCAAACTAGAGTTCGGTAATGGATACGAAATCACCCATAGTGATGGATACGAAATCTGGGCTTTTCCCTTCAAATCGAATCGATCTAACTTGAGCGTATGAACTCAGATTGACTTGAAATTTGAGATGCTGACTTCTACGATCCTTCTTGTCATGTACTATCAACTGTAGGTCAATTTGACTCAGACAAAATTCAGCGATATCCATAGTGAAGCAAAGTATGACCAATTTCTGAGATGAACCGTCCTTTGTTTTTGATCGATCTTTTGGTATCACGACTTTGCCAAAAAGCAGGATAACAATAAGTAAGATAAATAAATCATTTGATTAATTTAAATCAGATTAATTACTCATAAATAAACTACTAATCCTGGTTAATTAATAGTAATTAATTTCAAACCATTTTGATTTATTATCCTTTAATCATTTATTAACTAACCTTTAATAACAGATTTATTAAGCTTTAATTATTAGTTAATTAACCTTATTAATTAATAAATCAACCTTTAAACATTAAATAATTAACCTTTAATTATTTAATTATTCTTTAGTTATTTAATTACATTAACTAACCCTTAATTATTTACCATTTAGTTAATTATCCTTAATTAATTTTAATAAATGATTATCCCTAATCAATTTTATTAACTAATTAACCATTTATTAATTAATTATCCTTAAAATTAATTACCTAAATTAAATAATCACCCAAATTAGTTGCCTTAATTAATTAATCACCCAAATTATTTATCATTAATTAATTATTCTTTAATCGCTTTATTTATCAACAAGAATCATTAACTAACCTTAAACTAATTAACCTTTAATTAATTTTAATTAATTTCATTAAGCAATTACCCATTAATTACTTATTTTAATTAATCATGCTTCAATTACATTAAGGTAATTAACCTTTAAGTAACCACATTAAGTAATGATCCTTTGGTTACTCAAGATCTTAATAAATCAAAAATAAATCATTACTTCTCTTAATTATCATTTAAAACATTTAATAATTAAACCATTGTAATAAATCACCATTTACAAATAAATCAACTTAGGTCCCTTAGGTTAATTTGTAATTTAAAGCATTTCATTTCCTTAATTAGATATTCAATCCCAATATCAGATTTATTTAAAATAAACCTATAAAATATGGGTTATATATATATAAATACTTTAAAAATTAAGTTATTTTAAAATAATTTTTATTTAAAAACCTTTTAACCAATTCAAAACTTGGATAAACATTTAATATTTACAAAAGAATTGGTTTTAACAAAATTGTTTCAATTAAAACTTGATTTTTTTAAAAAATTAAAACTGTTTTTATACTAACTCTGCAGACCTGACCATTTCTTGTTTCACCCGAGCCTTACTTCGAGTTCCCACCACCTTTCTTGTCTTCAAGCTAAAACATGGCTGTCTTCGAGTTCGTCCCCAAGCAAGACGCGAGCTATTGTTTCCTTCCCTAACCCATCATCAAAACATATACACCGTGACACGCATTCACATGCACAGGCGATCGATGATGCTCTGATCAACTACGACCACAACGCCACGGCGTCTACAACCCACCTGAGCCTCCCAAGCACCCAGATCCCTCAAACTCGACATAATTCGACATCGAGCATTTCGACTCAAAACTGGAACCAACCCTCCGATAAAAACGTCTCGCCGACGATAATCTAGGCACCATCGACAACTCTGAGCACACTGTATTCTCGTCTCCTCCTCCAGCTCCTATTCCCCCTGGATCGATCGCCTATTGATCACCATCGATAGCGAAATCCCTCCTCAAACCTCGTCGACCAACTGGGCTCCTGAAACCCTAATTTGATTCAGACGAACCACCACGGTGGACCTGATCTCATACGAACATTTTTCCCATGATCATCAACATACCGGCTACCTCCAGACTCAAAGTCGACAAACAATTCGTCGCCGTTTTTCGCGAATAGATGAAAAGCTAAATTCCGCTCATCTTGAGATTTCTATCTCGAATCAAATCAAGAAATCCTGATTTCTATTTTAAAAATCATAGTTTGTAAGCATAAATCTTATTATATAACCAAAACTTGAAAATAAAATCAATAAATTTTCAAATTTGAAGAGATCTTACTGTAATACCCAAATTCCTAAATATTTCTTGATTTTCTACTTGGAATTATTTTTAAAAATAATATTACATCCTTATTCACATTTCATCTTCAAGGGTCCTAACCAATTATTGATTGTAGGAAGAGAGTTCGAATTATCAGATAGATTTTAGCCTAAAAATATTAACAGAGATATATAGATGCCTGTGATCAGACATGCATACAACACACATGTTAACGCTCAAATTTAAACGCTAACACCCTGGTGAATAGGATGTGATTGTGAAAGCACCACCCGTTCGTACGGGAATCAGAAATAAGCAGAAAGTATGTAGAAAAACAGTAAGAGACACAGTATTTATAGTGGTTCGGCTTATAATCCAGCCTACGTCCACTTTAATCTTTTTATCACTAGTTTGATTACAATTCTTTACAAAATCTCTCAATTACAACACACTTCAAGTGATGGGATATGTAAAACAAGTAGCTCAAGCTTTGACGTTGACAATCATCTTAAAATCCATGGTGAATGTAGATGATTCCTTCATGGAGTTCTTTTAGAAGTTTGTTAGATCTCAAAAGCTTTGAAGTAGTCTGGAATTCGGCAGAGTAATGGCGCTTGAAATTGATCAACCAAAAAAAAGTCCTTTTAATGTTGAAGGTAGGGTGGTATTTATAGGTAAAGATTATGGACTTAGGCTCGGTCTTAACTCCTCACCGACCCAGTTAAGTCGCAGCCGGCTTATAGGAGCCCTCACATGATCAAGCTGCGTTGAATTTGCACAAGTCCAAAGTCGTTACCGGGTCAAGCTAGGTCGTAGGTCGCCCCCTCTCTCTGATGCATGGCCTCCGACTTAAATGGGAAGTGCATGTTTAAATAGGTCGTTACCGATTTAAAGAATTGACGAGCTAAACGTGAACTAACTCCCCTTCACTTGCCCAGGTCGCGCTCGTCCAAGCACAGACCATGGGTCGGTCACGACACAAGTGTAAGTCGCGAACTTGTTCCACTCAGTTAGGTCGGTAAGCATGTTAAGTCCTTAAGTCGGATCGAATTAGGTCGGCAGCTTCATTAGGCAGTTAGGTCGGCGTCATGTTAAGTCGGATCCCTTGTCATTTCTTGAGTCGTTAGGCCAGTTCCTTCTGAAGCACTAGGTCGGCATCTATGTGAGGGCATTGGGTCGGCAAGTCATGCGAATGGTTAGGTCGGCCTGCTTTTTAAGCCTTAAGCAGTTAGGTCGGTATGTCCTTTAGATCGGCAGACCCTGCACAATTCTTACTCAGTTAGGTCGGCATCTCTTGGGTCGGCGCCATCTCCACGCACTAGACCTGCTGAGTCGTAACCGAGATAGGGTTAACATTTGCCCCTCGAAGTATACGCCTTAGACTTAAGTCGTGTGCTTCGAAATATCTTAGCTCGGCTTCTCTTAGGTCGGTAGATCGCGTACGACTTACCAGTTAGTGTTGTTTAACATTCCTTCACCATGAGATATAAATTAGCCCCCTTCCTCCTTTTTCTTTATTCAAACCCTTGCTCAATTCCGCCATTAAAGCACCCTCAGATCTTAAAGGCAACTTTATTCAATCGATCACAAATAATCTCTGCTACGCATCGTGTAAGTGGTTTTCCTGATTGTAATTTATTGCCGATTCACATTTCTTGTTTGTTCGAACTCGAATCGACTCCTTGCACCGAATCGCCTCCTTGCACGACGCTTCATTATGAACCCCATCGTATTCATAGTTGATGAAACTTAGGTTATGAAGTTTTGGCTTCAGATTGGTCGTTGAGGCGATGAAGATGGTTTATCATCTTAAGCTCGATTCCGAATTGTTCAATTGGGTGATTCGGCAGCATGAGTAGAAGTGGGTGTTGAAGGAATGGCTATAGGGTTATCGGGTTTAATGCTGTGGGATGTTGGCTCGAAGGCGAGTTAGTGGGTTTAGGTGGCTTAGCCTTCGACCGATCTAGCTCTTACACGACCTTAAATCGTGGTTGAGATAATGCTTGAGAGAATTTCGCCGACCTAAACATTAAAGCTTAGATCGTGACCGAGTTAAGACTCGGAGAAATTCCTGCCTTTCGACTTGGAGCTTGCCCTCTTATCTCCCCCATGCGAACTAGAGGAAATGAGTCGCCAAGCTGAACCACCTAGATTCTGACCCGTTACCGACTTAGTCTTATCTCGCATGAGAATTTTTTGAACCGTAGCCGAGCTAACACTTGGGCTCTGGACGTATTGACACTTAGAAACATAGGCCTTCTTCAAGTATTTTGACCCGGACTTCCGACTAAGTTGTTTACATTTTGAACATTTTGAACTGTCCTAGCTTCAAGTTTACTTGAATTCCATTGTGTTACTTTACAGATCATTCTCATTTTTAAGCTGTAAACCTGTCGAGAATAACAAACAAACAAAGAAAACCAAGGCGCATATACTGCCATTGACTGCCCGTATCGAATGACAGATTAGTCAAGACAAGATGAGAGGCATGAATATATTGCATGAAATGCTGTGAATTAATTGATTATAGTAAAATATTAATGCAAAGTATCAACAATTTGAACTGATTTGTTTGCATCAACATTGTATTTGCATATTCAAACTCAAAACAAAGATTCCTGGTTTTTATAACTAACAAACGTTTGCTAGGTTTTATTCCAGTTACCTTTGCTTATTGTTTGATTGATACTTGTACAACACTTCACACACTTTAGGAAACGTGCACCTTCATGTTTGAATATCCAATTGCTTGTGTAGAATGACTTCCCATCAAGGAGAAGAAGCAGCAAGTCAAGAAGAAGAAACTTTCCCGATAGCTGTTCCTATAGAGAATCCTCCGGAAAGAACTTCGACTATTCTATCTTCGAGAACATTTATTCAGTTGCGTACTCAATTCGGCTTTGCTGAAGATGATGTCATATTTCCTGGACCGAATGATACTGCTGACAGACCTCCCTATGGTTTTGTCGCGGTTAATCGTCATATGTGCTTAAGTGGGGCGATCCCACCTTTCAATGACTTTCTTCGAATTCTTCTTCTTCGGATGTCAATTTCTCCGTTCCAACTTCATCCTAATGGTTACGCTATCTTGATGGGGTTGGGTGTTTTGTTCAGAAGAAATCTTGACCGACTGCCGAGCTTCGAAGAAATTCGCTACTTATGCTCGTTTGCAAAGAGCAAAGACCATCCTTCTCTTATCATTGTGAGAAGTGCAAGAAACCGCAAGCTCATTCTTGATCTTACTGAAAGTGTCCATGGATTTTTAAACCAATTTTTCTTTGCCCGCAGTCCCCCAGAGTTTTATGCTTCTTGGAGAGTAGGAAGTAAGATCATTTATTTCCGTCTTTCCACTTTCTTTTTTAACTCTTTTCGGGGTCCAAATTGCTAATCTCATTCTTTGCTTTTTTCAGCACTTCCCCTTCCCTCTAGAGATCCGATACATAGGCAGACTTTTGATAGACTGAGCGCTGTAGCCGCAGAAGAGAGAAGTATCAAGTTTCTACTAAGCGACGAATTTCTACATCAATACGGACTTCTCCACCCTTCTCGCTATACTCAGCTTTGTGAAGCTCCGACTGAAGTTCCCGATTCCCCGACTGAAGCATCGGATGCCCCCGTTACTATCGAACAACCCTCATCAAAAGAGTCTAACATCGAAGCTTCATTGGTGAAATGTTCCACCCCTACCGACATTATGGGGTCATCTAGTAAGACGGCACTTGCCCCGATTGAGGAAGAAGAAGAACCTTCACAGCCTCTCGGGGGATTAGCTGATGTAGGAACTGAGAAAACAAGTCTCACCGAGCATGATGGTGACGATGTTTATGATGGGTTGAGCGACATAATAGTGACCTCACAGGAGCTTTTTAGAGATGACGTGTCTAAAACTATCTCTCCTATAGTTGAGGCGACGTCCCTTCTTCGACTAACACCAACACAAACACCAACTCCTCATACCCAAGCTATCATCACCTCTACACCAATGAGTGGTTTGTAGCTTAATGCGCGTAGCTTGCACATCACACAACACTTAGGATTTTTTGGCATTTGTTCACATTTAACTTCTTTTCTCCGGAAGTTTCTAAGACTTGCTATTTTTGCCTTTTCAGATTCCTCTATGGGGCGCAGCGGCAGCGGTTCTTATTACAAAGACTTTCGACGCTATGGAGGGCGTGGCAGCTATGATTACAAGCAATACTATACCGATCCCAGAGAGACCAATGAGCAGAGAGCTGCGCGAAAAGCTGAAGAGAGGAGAAGGTATGAAGAACGTCATGAGGGAGCGGGCACGCGACATGAATCCTTCCCAAGGGATGATGATTCCCATAAACGTAAAACGCACGATGATAGGGGGAAGAGCCATATTGAGGATTCGAGAAAGCGGACCAAACTTGGCGAGGAGCACGTGCCCGTGACATCTGAGAGACCTGGTGCCTCAGTTTCTATTGACATCCCTTCCAAATCTCCTGCTCTTGAAGGAAGTGCCATCCAAACACTTCTCAACAGGCCTTCGTACCATGTTGAAAGGGGCCCCCCGACTTTGCAGAGCCGATTCCCGAACTGGTGTTTGAGGGGGGTACGCTTCGACCTTGATTTGGTCCCCATCGACAAAGAAGCTATGTACAGAAATCTCGATGCTGTCAAGCTTGATATCGATAGAATGTCTGGATGGCAAAAGCTGGTTGATGAACTTCAAAGAGTTAATCGGGCTAACATCGAAGCAATGCTGACCATGGAAAATGACAAATCAGAATGGCAGAAGATTCTTGATCAACACAACGCTGAGATGAAGGAGATAGCCGAATACAATGAAAAACTCGAAGCTGAAGTAAAGCAGCTCAAAGATGATCTTGCCTCTTCTACTAATACTTACACCCAAAGAGAAGAGGTATTGCAAAAACAAGTGCGAGATGCGCACGCCAGCCAGAGGGACGCTGAAGCTAAAGCTGAGAGGTTAGAACAAGCTGTAGAGAACCACCGCACTGATGTCACCCAGTTGCAGAATAAACTGAGCGCCCGGGACATGGAGATAGAAGCGCTAAAAGCCCAACTTGCTCAGACCGAAAAAGATCGAGATGAGGCCATGGCTGGCAAAATTGCAGCCGAAGAAACTGCTCAGACCATGGAAACCGATATCAATTCGACTTTATTCGATTTTTATTTACACTGTGTCTTGGGACGCGGCAGCCTCTCTTTTCTTGGTCCCAAGTATGAAATCACCCTGGCCGAGGTTTGGGAAGCTGCTCTTAACATGTTTAAAGACGCCGGGTATGGCGATGGAGATTTTGAGGCGCGTTACCTGGATGAGGAAGCTCGCACTGCTCTTGCGAAGGGGCGAGAACAACTTGCCAGGATGAGAACTGGAATGGCGGAAGAGGAACGTTCTGGAAAGGAATTAACGCTTACTTCCTCTATCCAACCTCCAGTTTCTCCTGTGGTTGACATCACGGGTTCTAGCTCCTATACTCCGCCTGCAACTAAGACAGTAACTGAAACTACAAGTGCACAAGGCGGGGATGAAGGTGGTGAAAGCAACGAAGCACAGCGATATGAAATCAGCCTCAGAGATCCAACTGCCCCAGGTAAACTTGACACCGGACCAGCCCAAGTGGTGAACTGCTCGTTCGCTCCTTGTGAGCTTGACGATCTTCTTGATTATTTTTCAAATGTCAATGAATTCCCGACTTTTGATTATTCCTCAAATGTCAATGAATTCCCGACTTTTGACGAGCCGTCATCCCCTCTCTTTTCGAAAGATACTGATATTTTAAGTTTTTTCTCCTTTGTAGAGAAAGCACCGAGCCAAACTCAAGCTTCTTCTCCCCCGGTGATCCTTCCTCCATCTCTTCAAGTGGCGCCTCCTTCTGCCTCGCAACCTGGGTCACAAGAAGAACAAATAGAGGCTCTTCACGGCTTGGATGATCCCATTGCTTCACAAGAGCAGAAAGATGAAAGGCCTGAGGGAGGTGACACATCTTCAGAGCGAACTCCCTCTGACGAGATTGTTCTATCTAAACTTGTTACTCCCGGGAGTGAGTCTTCCTCAAAAAGAAGAAAAAAGAAGCGTGGGACACCAAAGAGGAGGGGGAAGATAGTCACCACCACTGAAGAGGAGCTGAAAGCTGGACCGGTTGCGCCTTCCTCTCCCACTTCCCTTATGCCCACCGACCGCCCTGATAAGCTGATCATTCGGCCGGGTAAAGGGTCTAAAGGCAGCAAAAAGAAGTGAAGATCTTCAGTTTCTAGTTTTTTGCGTTTTGCATGTACTGGCCGAGAATTGTGCGGGTACCGGCCCCCGCTTTTCTTTATTTTGAAACCTGTACCTGCATTGTAATTGAATAAAATGATTCCTCGTTTGTACAAACTTTTGTTTGAATTAAAGGATACATTTGTTATTCGTTTTGGCATGAGTTTATTTGATATTGCAGCGAGCTTATGGTATGTTACTTGAGCGTTACCTTTTGCTGGTTTAGTTATACCATATCGTGTGTAATTATACTATATTGCCCCCATTCCATAAGTATGCTGCAATATTCTATACCTCGAGGGGACTTGCACTCTTATTTGCTAAAGAATAATTATTTTATTTTTATTTTAAAAAGAATTCTTGTAGAGCGCAACCCCCTTCATATGAGTTTCTACGCGCTTTGTCCTTTGAAGAAATCACTTCTTTCTTTTTTGCTTAAGTACATTTTCTTTTTACCGAGTGATTTCTTTTATGTAGCAAAGCGGACCTCTGAAGGGTACTTTAACTCCTTTTCTCTTCTCTTCTTCCCTTTTTTTTTTTTTTTTTTTTTTTTTTTTTAAAAGAAGATTATTTTCCAGAATAGGTAAATTACTCTTCCTTTGTGAGTTAAAGCATGCCCCTGATGAGGATTTTCCTTTTTTGCATATGGAAAGTTGTACCTCTACGGAGGGATTTTTTCACGTTTCAACACTTGGAAGTTCTATTTCAATCTCGGCGAAACGTGTACCTCCAAAGAGTTTTGCCTTAGAAAGCTTTTCCACGTTTCAACACTTGGAAGTTTTATTTCAATCTCGGCGAAACGTGGGCTTCCGAAGAGGTCTTTCTTCTTGATTGTGCCTCCGAAGAGGTTCTTATTTTGCTTGTCTTTCAACTCCGGTGAAGTGAAATTCCGAAGAGCGGCTGTTACACTTCAACTCCTGGTGAAATATGCCTCCGAAGAGGTCTTTATTTTATTTGCATTTCAACCTTGGTGAAGTGAAACTCTGAAGAGTAACTACCCCAACTCTTGGTGAAATGTGCCTCCGAAGAGGGCTTTAGTTTTGTTTACATTTCAACTCTGGTGAAGTGAAATCCCGAAGAGCGGTCATAACACTTCAACTCCTGGTGAAATGGGCCTCCGAAGAGGGCTTTTATTTTGTTTACATTTCAACTCTGGTGAAGTGAAATCCCGAAGAGCGGTCGTAACACTTCAACTCCTGGTGAAATGGGCCTCCGAAGAGGGCTTTTATTTTGTTTACATTTCAACTCTGGTGAAGTGAAATCCCGAAGAGCGGTCGTAACACTTCAACTCCTGGTGAAATGGGCCTCCGAAGAGGGCTTTTATTTTGTTTACATTTCAACTCTGGTGAAGTGAAATCCCGAAGAGCGGTCATAACACTTCAACTCCTGGTGAAATGTGCCTCAGAGCGGGTTTTCATCGCCTGGAAGTTACTCTCTCATGGTTGGAGGGTCATGACTCCTCCAATCTTTTTTGTTGAGTAGAGAACTTTCTTTTTTGTGGCGTATGACCCATTAGAGGTCTTTTATCCTCCGAAGAGGACTTGCACTGCAGATGGTAGCTTTGATTGTTCCTCTGTTCACTTGCTTATGCCTTTTCAGCGATCCTCTCTCTCTTTTTTTTTGTTTTTAAGTTTTCATTCCCCTTTTCTTGCAAGTAGCTTGTTTAATCCAAGGAAGTGTACTTCATTGCCAGGCAAGTTCGTGAGAACGGGCACTAGCTTCCTAATTGGATGTTTGTTTGTTCAAACAATCTCAATTTATCAGCAATGGCTCGTTTCTATCGAAATCATTAGCCGTTCAATTGAAGTATTTCCTATCTAGGATTTGAATTCGGGGTCTTTGTGGCTTGAAATTTGTTTGTTGAATGATGGTGAGAATCGCTTGGTCTTATTATGCGCAAGTTTTATTTCCATTGTCTGCAAAAATTTAAATCGACATTTCAGCAATACATTTTATGTATTTTTATATCGAAAACAAAGCAAACATATAATGATAATAAGGAACACAAGATTTATAGTGGTTCGGCCATGAAATCGGACCTACATCCACTTTATATTCTTTCATTATTTACTTGCATCAGTTTCACATTTGCTTTCAATTACAAGAATCATACATTCATAATTCTTTTTACAATGTTTCAACAAAATTTTCAAGTAAAGTATGGACGCAAGTGATTCCTGTTCCATGCCCTTGGAATTTGATCTCCATCAACAGTGGTGAGCTTGAATGTGCCGTCAAGGAGTTTCTGACCTATTACATACGGTCCTTCCCAATTTGGCCCAAACACACCTGTCGTGGTCATAATTCTTTTCAGGACTAGATCTCCAATTTCAAAGCTGCGTTGACGAACTTTGGAATTGAAATGTCTGGCTATCCTTTGCTGATGAGCTGCAACTCTGAGGTTAGCTTCATCTCTTTTTTCATCAAGGAGATCCAGCGCTTCAAGTTGCAGCTTTTCATTTTCCGCTTGATTGAAATGGATTCTTCTGTGTGAAGGGACCTCTGTTTCAACCGGGATCATTGCTTCCGATCCGTATGCTAACGAAAAAGGAGTATGCCCAGTTGCAGTTTTGTGGGTAGTTCTATATGCCCATAGTGCTAGTGGTAGCCTATCGACCCAACCACCCTTATCTCTTTCAAGTTGCTTTTTGATGGTTGACTTGATAATTTTATTTACTGCTTCCACTTGCCCGTTTGCCTGCGGATGAGCTACTGCTGAGAAGCTTTTCAGGATTTTGAATCGTTTACAAAAATCTTGGAATTCTTCACTTTCAAATTGAGTACCATTATCTGTAATTATCTTTTGAGGCACACCGTATCTGCAAATGATATTCTTAGTCACAAAATTTATCATCTTTTTGGAGGTGATGGTTGCCAATGGTTCAGCTTCAGCCCATTTAGTGAAATAATCTACAGCAACAATGGCATATTTGATTCCAGATTTGGCGGTTGGTAATGGTCCGATCAAATCTATTCCCCAAATTGCAAACGGCCACGGACTGGTCATTTGTGTGAGTTCAGTAGAAGGTGCTCTAGGAATTTTGGCAAATCTTTGACATCTGTCACATTTTCGAGAGTAATCTGCAGCATCTCGATTAATTTCTGGCCAAAAATATCCATATCGGAGAATTTTCTTTGCTAAAGTTTGACCACCTGAATGATCCCCACATTCTCCTCCATGTACCTCTGATAGGATTATTTTGGCTTCTTCTTTGGATACACATCGAAGTAGTGGCATTGAGAATCCTCGTCTGTATAATTGACCATCCTGGATTATATATCGAGAAGCTTTTCTCAGTAGCTTTTGTCGTTCTTTAGAGTTTTCTGGTAAAGAGCCATTGAGTAGATACTTTGTTATTGGAGTCATCCATGATTCTTGCTCTTGTGACATACTCATAACCCAATCGATATCCATTTCATCAATGCTTGGATTTGACAAAACTTCCACTGGAACTAACCCTAAGGATTGGGCTTCGCCAGAACTTGAGTATTTTGCGAGAGAATCTGCTTTCATGTTTTCTTCTCGAGGAATATGACTTATCGTGTAGTGGTCGAATTCACATAAAAGTTCCCAAGCCTTTGACACATAAGCGGGCAGATTTCCTCCTTTCGTTTGAAACTCCTTCTTGACTTGGCATACTATAAGCTGAGAATCACTGAAGATCTGTAATGCTCGAATGTTTAGTTCTTTAGCAATTCTCAAACCAGCAATCAGAGCTTCATATTCTGCTTCATTGTTTGTTGAAGGAAATTCTAATCTTAGCGCATAGCATAATGACCGGCCTTCAGGAGTTTCAAGAACAATTCCAGCACCTGAACAGTAATCATTTCTTGCGCCATCTACAAATAACTTCCATTGGATTGGGGAGTCCTCGATTGTTTCTTCCTCGCTGTTACCCTTGTCTGTAAATTCTGCAATAAAATCTGCCAAAGCTTGTCCGTTGATCGCTTTTCTAGGATGATAAGTGATGTCATATTGGCTCAATTCAATATTCCACTTTAAAAGGCGGCCCGAAGTCTCGGGGCGAAACAAGACTTGCTTTAAAGGTTGATCAGTGAGGACTTTGATAGGATGAGCCTGGAAATATTGCCTCAACTTTCTTGAGGCAATCAATAGACAATAGGCGAGTTTTTCCAACTTGGAGTAATTCATTTCTGCCCCAGTGAGTCTTTTGCTGATATAGTAAACTGGATGTTGAATCCTTTTGTCTTCCCGTACCAGCGCTGCACTTAAAGCATGAGATGAAACTGCCAAGTATATAAGAAGATCCTCGCCATCGCCGGGCCTAGAAAGTATTGGAGGCTTTTCCATATGTTGAATCAATTCTTCAAAAGCTTTCTGGCATTCGGGAGTCCAGTCAAAGTTTTTCTTTCCTTTCTTTAGAGCGTCGAAGAATGGAATGCATTTATCAGTAGCTTTGGATATGAACCGACTTAAGGCGGCAATTTTTCCATTGAGACTTTGCAATTCCCTCTTTGTTTTAGGAGCTTCGACTTCTTTTAAAGCGGTGATTTGAGCTGGACTAGCTTCAATGCCCCTAGCGCTCACGATGAAACCCAAGAACTTTCCAGATTCTACCCCGAAAGAACATTTTAAAGGGTTAAGCTTCATTCCGTATCTTCGGAGGATTGCGAACATTTCTGCTAAGTGTTCGATGTGATCCACTGCTTTCTTAGATTTTACTAGCATGTCATCAACGTAAACTTCCATAGTCTTTCCCAACTGCGGTTTGAACATAGCGTTGACCAGCCTTTGGTATGTTGCCCCCGCATTCTTCAACCCAAAGGGCATAACTCTGTAACAGTAGAGACCGACATCGGTGATAAAGCTTGTATCCTCCTGATCTGGCTCATGCATCATGATCTGATTATATCCGGAGTAGGCATCCATAAAAGACAACAATTCATGACCCGCTGTTCCATCTACCAGTTGATCGATCCTGGGTAATGGGAAGCAGTCTTTGGGACAGGCCTTGTTTAGATCTGAAAAATCGATGCACACTCTCCATTTACCGTTGGCTTTCTTAACTAGCACTGGATTTGACACCCAATTTGGATAGGTAGATTCTCTGATGAAGTTATTCTCCATGAGCCGATCAACTTCCTCTTTCAATGCTGTTGACCTTTCTGGACCTTGGATTCTTCTTTTCTGCTTTACGGGCGTGAATTTTGGGTCAATATTCAGAGCATGCACCGCAACTTCTGGGGATATTCCGCACATATCAGCATGGGTCCAAGCGAAAACATCCGGATTTGCTTTCAAAAAAGATATCAAGGCATTCTGAACTGTCACATTGAGTTGTGAACCCACATTTAGCACCTTGTTTGGGTCCTTCAGGTCAACGGGTACCGGTATCGTTGTTTCTGCTGGTACCACTCTACTCTCCCCCGCACTGGCCTTTCTAGGATCCATCTCTTTTCGTGCCCCGCTATGCTCGCCAGTGCAGGGTCCGCCCTGTAGTTGCTATAGGGTTGGTGTTTTGATGCGGATTGGGGTTGCCGCATCTTTCCCCATTTCTCTCTTCCTTGTTTCTCGCAGTTCTGTCATATAGCATTCTCGTCCAGCATTCTGGTCTCCTTTAATAACTCCTACTCCATTGTCGGTAGGGAATTTAATAGTAAGACACCATGGGGCAAGGACAGCTTTGAATGCTGCAAGAGTAGGACGACCAAAGAAAGCATTATAAGCAGAAAATTCATCTACTATCACAAAAGTCTGCTTGCGAACTACTTTTCTTTCTCCTTCTCCGAGTTCCACTAGCAAGTCAATGGTTCCTACTGGTTGCTTTGGCTCCCCGGCGAAGCCAGCAATTTTTTGCGATGATGCCTGCACTTCAACCATAGGAATCTTCATCTGGTCGAAGGTTTTCTTAAAGAGGATATTACAGGATGCGCCGCTGTCGATAAGAATCCTTCTGACGATGGCTGGCCCAATGCCGGCCGAGATGACCAAAGGATCCAAGGTTGGGGCTTCAATACCGATGGAATCCCTGGTTTTGAATACAATGTCATCGTTGAATGTCTTTCGTTGCTTCAAAGGCGTAGTGTCCTCTAGAACAAAAACATTTTCTTCCTCCGGTGCATATTTCAGGGCCCGGGAATACCTTTCCATCTCACCCCAGCTTTTGCCCGCTGGGTGAGGTCCGCCTGTAATGATATTGATAACAGGCCTTCCAGACTCAAAACCTGCGTCTTTGCCATTAGTCCCAGATTGATGAGCAGGAGTTTGCTGCCCCTGGTTCGACGAAGCAGGATTATTATTATCATTTTTCTTCACAAATTGTTGTAGTTTATTTTCCCTTAACAATTCTTCAATTAGATTCTTCAATTGACGGCAGTCATCAGTATCATGACCGGGCTGATTATGGAAGCGACAGAACCTCCCACTTTGCACAGCTTTTTTCCCGGTTCTCAAGACTGGGGGTTTAGGATAATTGACAGAATCTTTGGTAGCCAGGTAGATTCGTTCTGGAGTATCTGACAAAGGTGTGTATTCTGAAGGCTTGAAGGATCTATGCTTCTTCTGATTATTCTGTTGTTTTCCATTATTGTTCTCCCTCTTCTGTCCCACAGGCTCATTTTTGCGTGGAGCATTGGCGTTAGCTTCAACCTTTTCCAATGCTGCTTTTGTCGATACAGGGCGACTCTCCAGACGCATGAACTCGTCTGCTTTCTTGTAGAACTTTTCGAGAGAGCTTGGTTCCTTCATATTCAACCATCTTCCAAACTCACTAGATTTATCTATGGCCCTCATCAAATAGGTCAAGACCATGCGAGGTTCCGCATTATCAACCTCAGCTAACGCTATATTGAAGCGATTTAAGAAAGACTTGATAGTTTCCCCCGAATTCTGCTCCAAACCGGATAACGACATGATGTCTTTTGCCTTTGAAGCATATAGCCTAAATTGCTCTTTAAATTTCCTGGTTAGGTCTGAAAACTGATCGATGGACCGGACAGGTAGCTTTGTGAACCAAAGCAGAGCTACGCCTTCCAAATATACGGGGAAGTATCTGCATTTTACTTCATCTGAGGCTCGGGCACCCGTCATATGCCAATCATATTTATACAGAAATTCGTTTGGATCACTTGTCCCCCTATAAGCTGGGATAGTTGGAGGAGCAAATTTTCGTGGGAATTCAGCCTTTAGAATTTTTTCAGTAAATGGAGTCTTGCTCGGAGCAAAGCCCCATTCTTTCTCATCTTCGACTCTTTGCATGCTCTCCTTCATAATTTGGCGAACCATTCCAGAGAGATATTCTTCATCATTACGAGCCCTAGATCCGCCTACCTCAGGAAGTATTTGCTCAGCGGGGTTAGTATCCCTTTCGGAAACATTCCTTTCTTCAGTTTCATGAATATTACCAGCGAAATTCCTTTCATTAGCTGTTGATTGACGGTTTGCCCCGAGCAAATCGTTCAACTTATTCAGGATTAAGGCATTTTGGGCATTCTGGGCTTCCATTTGCACATTTTGAGCATGTATCTGTCTGTTCAACCCCAAAATTGCGGCATCCAACTCTGCTTTCGTAACCCCGACAGTTGGAGTGGCTTGATTTGGTGTTGGGGAAGCGGAGGTTCCCTCTTGAATGTTTGCAGATCTCACAGATTTACTTTTCCTTCCAGGAGCCATGATTTCGGATAGACTTCTGGTTCTTAAAGAAACTTTATCTACAAATCTTTCTGAAGCAATGATGATAGATGTCCTGAGTTCAATTCTCAGTGAAAGCACCAAAATGTTAACGCTCAAATTTAAACGCTAACACCCTGGTGAATAGGATGTGATTGTGAAAGCACCACCCGTTCGTACGGGAATCAGAAATAAGCAGAAAGTATGTAGAAAAACAGTAAGAGACACAGTATTTATAGTGGTTCGGCTTATAATCCAGCCTACGTCCACTTTAATCTTTTTATCACTAGTTTGATTACAATTCTTTACAAAATCTCTCAATTACAACACACTTCAAGTGATGGGATATGTAAAACAAGTAGCTCAAGCTTTGACGTTGACAATCATCTTAAAATCCATGGTGAATGTAGATGATTCCTTCATGGAGTTCTTTTAGAAGTTTGTTAGATCTCAAAAGCTTTGAAGTAGTCTGGAATTCGGCAGAGTAATGGCGCTTGAAATTGATCAACCAAAAAAAAGTCCTTTTAATGTTGAAGGTAGGGTGGTATTTATAGGTAAAGATTATGGACTTAGGCTCGGTCTTAACTCCTCACCGACCCAGTTAAGTCGCAGCCGGCTTATAGGAGCCCTCACATGATCAAGCTGCGTTGAATTTGCACAAGTCCAAAGTCGTTACCCGGGTCAAGCTAGGTCGTAGGTCGCCCCCTCTCTCTGATGCATGGCCTCCGACTTAAATGGGAAGTGCATGTTTAAATAGGTCGTTACCGATTTAAAGAATTGACGAGCTAAACGTGAACTAACTCCCCTTCACTTGCCCAGGTCGCGCTCGTCCAAGCACAGACCATGGGTCGGTCACGACACAAGTGTAAGTCGCGAACTTGTTCCACTCAGTTAGGTCGGTAAGCATGTTAAGTCCTTAAGTCGGATCGAATTAGGTCGGCAGCTTCATTAGGCAGTTAGGTCGGCGTCATGTTAAGTCGGATCCCTTGTCATTTCTTGAGTCGTTAGGCCAGTTCCTTCTGAAGCACTAGGTCGGCATCTATGTGAGGGCATTGGGTCGGCAAGTCATGCGAATGGTTAGGTCGGCCTGCTTTTTAAGCCTTAAGCAGTTAGGTCGGTATGTCCTTTAGATCGGCAGACCCTGCACAATTCTTACTTAGTTAGGTCGGCATCTCTTGGGTCGGCGCCATCTCCACGCACTAGACCTGCTGAGTCGTAACCGAGATAGGGTTAACAACACATATATATATTCAAACATCCACAATCATAAATATAAATATATATATATACATATATATATATATTTAACATGCAGGCATTTTAACAATCATACTTCAAGTTTCAACCATAATATCAAAGCATATAGGCAGATACAAGTGAGTTTGCTCATCCGGATTGGATGCTTGAATAGAGCAAAAGCTTGGCTTTTTTGAAGCCTAGAAAATGTTTTTAATACTTTGATCTGAGGGTTGATTGCTTTAAACTTTTCTTTGTTTTACTTTGATCTGAATTTTCCTGGCTCAGGTTTGAAGATGTTTGCTGATTTCATTTCCAAATTTTTATTTTGTTTTGATTTCTTTCTTTCTTGTTTCCAGGTTGAACAAATTGTAGTTGAATATGATCTTGGCTTAAGCTCAGGTTGAAACTTGATCAGGTTTCTGATTTTGCTTAGAACTTGGTTTTCTGTTTCAGGTTTTTGTTTTGATCTTGTTTTTGTTTTTCAGATTTGTTTCAGTTTGTTTCAGGCTTGAGAGAAACCTGGTTTATCTAATTCTCCCACACATATATGTTTATGTAATTAAATTTTCAAAAGAAAAGATATGACTTTGCTACTTGTCTATTGTATTAACACTTGTTAATACAATTTCTCTAAATCCTACACTTGTTAAAATATAAACATTTTATGTTTTAAACCCTCTTTTAAATAATTTTATACAATTTGTTTTAAACTCTATGTTATTAATATTTATGATTCGTGTTTTTATCTTTTATTTATTAATCTTATGTACTTATCTCTTTCTTAACTCGTTAATTTCAAAAGATATGTATATATGTATATCTTAAACTTTTATAAATTCTTGTTTTGAATTTTAAATTCAAGTCATTATATAAATCATAACTTTAAAGAAATTGATTTCAAAGTTTAATTTCATATATATATATATATATATATATTATTAGAATTTGACCTTTTTAAATAGCCTTTAAAAATTTATTATTTTAAATTCAAATTGTTTTACTGAGATATTCACTTAAATTTCAAATTTAAATTCAAATTCAAATAAAAATCTATTTTTAAAATATTTAGATTTTCAAATCAAATCCTTTGTCTAAAATATTATATATATTTTTATTCCCATATTAATTTACAATAAATCCGAAAATTAATATAAATTAAATTTGCTAAAAATCGGAATCGTTACAGATTCCCCCCGAAGAAAATTTCGTCCTCGAAATTTGCTAGACAGGGAGACCAACAAAGAATAGATGGAGGATGTTTAACCAGATTAAACTGAATATTCATTCTACATTTGGTTTACCAAATCAGAATATCATCAATAATTATGAGAACGAACTCATTCAATATCTCACGAAATACTTGGGTCATCTTATCTACGAATTATGCAGGGGCATCGGTTAGTCCGAACGGATAATTAACCATTCGTAGAATATATCTAGACCCAAAAGAACAGACAAATAGATTAAATCTTTCACAATTCTCAAACACTAGGTATGGGTCCCAAGCTCAAGTCAGAACCCCAAAGTTTACACTGGCTTGTCCCTTTTTGGACTTTGATCCTCACAAGAAATTACAATAGAATTTCAAATTTTGTTTTAATCGACATCGTTTTATCGATACAAATCTTCATATTTTATTCATCAATTCATGTTAAATAGAATTTTAAATTCATTAAAGTTTAAAAAAACTGATAGGGAACCGATGAAGAGAAAACGAATTAGGAACCTATCTACACGATTCGTAGGGGCATTCCCACACCAAAGTTTCTTCCTCGAGCTTCCACGAAGCCATCAAAGAATTGAAATCGGATGATGATCGAAAGAGATTGATAGGAAAAGATTGTTTCCTTGTTGTTATAGGGTATTAACCATTTGTTGTGTACTCCCATGTCCCCTACCTCGTCCTCTTCTTGCACTCATACTCTCTATCAATGGATAGTAAGAGAATTTACTGAGGCATACATATGGATATCTTAGGGATATACTCATTCTAGGGTATACTTCACCCTATCTCTAATGAGTTACCTAATGTGTTATACTCCAAATCTAAAGTTCAACCTTTAGCTTTGATACCAAATTCACAACCCGGATTTTCACGTTCAAAAATCGACATCAGATACCTTACTCGTATTCGATTGCCGAAGATTCAAACGTCGAACTCCAGTTCGGATGGAGCTGATAACAACATTAGATGAATATAAACAACGAAAACAAAAGATGATTTCATTAATCACAACACAGATACAACATTGATATACATCATTAAAATATTTGAATACCATCATCGGAGTTCATATACATGATACAACAACAAAACGATAACACCACAACGAAAAGATAACAGAGTTATCACAACTCCAAGACAGTCTCCAAAAGAAAGAGAGTGGGAATCCCAACTAAGCACCTTTAGATCCAAAAAGCTTCCAAACGATTTCCAAACCAAAGCTTCCAAAATCCGATAGCATTCAAAAGACTTCTACTATCCAAGCTAACTCAAAAATACAGATAACCTGCTTCTAGGCTTCTCGTGTGGAAATTATGGGCACCCAGAGTTTAGATAGGGAATAAAAAACTACAGGCCATTCATGGGACTGGTATGAACAAACAAAAACAGTTTATCTTTAAAAATAAATAAAAAGAAATTCGCAATTCTTTTTGGAAAATGAAACTACCATAAGGCCTCCCGCCATACACACAATGCAAGCGCACACTTAGAGGAGATTTCTCTTTATGATAGCCAAACATGCTTGATACGCGAAAACCTTTTGATATTATTATTAGTGCATAGTGTAGAAAACATTTTGAAAGTATGATATTAATCTTAGCCAGTGTAGACATTTCGTACTATGCCTACTATAGCTACCATCAAAAGAGTAGGTCACCACCATAAGTAAATGGCAGGTTATACAACTAAAACCGTACAAGGTGCATATTGGACGATTATATTTCCAACAACGGTCAGAAAAGGAACTTCCTACATCGAATGGGACGCCTTTAGAGGGACAACCCCGAGAAACTAACCGGATCTCTGCCAACACAAGGCAGGTTTAACTCTGTAACTAGGTAACTACTGACACGCGCATGCCATCCCCCGATCATTACCGACCTGTAACGACCCGGAATTTTTGATCCTGAAAATTCCTGACAGTTAGGAAGAAAAGAATAAAGAGATAGAAGAAAAAGAAGATCAGAAACATCAGCATCTCACATTCGCAACAGATAAAATATAATATCAAATAATAATAGTTTACAAAAGAATGAATATCTGTCGATTTCATTTAAATACATCAAAGTTACACATATACACAACCACTAGATATACACAATTACCTGCCTTAGATATACAATGATAAAATACAGCGGAAACACTTCGTACGTTCTTGCCATCCAGCTCGCCTACTGAGCTCCAATATGTCCTTACCTGGAAATCTATAATATTCGGTCTATCCCGAGCATTACATCAAAGTGACACCCGGGTCAGGCTGGAAACCAGCATGAGTAAACCCCACTAATATGGAATACAAAAGCATACATATATAAACCCGGGTAACTTATATCAATTTTCACTTCACAAGTTGTTATAGACACCACTTATTTCACACAACAATTTCTAAGTGCCAGAACTTAGATTATATGGTCCAATTCACTTAAATCATTCCATTACAACCTATTGATTCCAAGTATCAATTTGTAAAGAATCGAAGTGGTTTCGGGTATTAACTAATACCCAACTCCGGTCTCTTCGAATTCAGTTCATTATAACACATGTTATTCAAGTGAAATGCAATTCAACTTTAAATAAAGGATGTCACCCTTTTTACTCAGCAATTCATCATAACAGATAACCACATTATCATTGCCCACCCAACACGTCATATCACGAACTATTTCATATCAGGGGGATCGATCAATTTAGGCAATTTAATCATCATTTAATCATACATAAGCAAGATAAATCAATCACACCATCTCGAATAAATCTAATTAGCCATAATTGAATTAAATCAATCACCTTTAAGTCCTTCTTATTAATTAATTACAACCCAATTGATTCACCATCCCATAATCATTCATCGTAGTTAATCCTCCTTGATTAATCAATCTTTAATTACATCAAGATTATCATCATTATCTAATTACTTCCATTAAGTAATTATACTTAACCGCATTCCATGAATGATTATCCTTAATTAATTAGTTAAACTTAATTAATTGTATAATAAACTTCAGTTAACGCTCTTCATTAACAATTCTTTAATTACTTCTCTATAGTAACTAAATTTAGAGTACTATTATTAATTACAAATTAATTATCCTCGATTAATTACTCTTAAACCTTAATTGAGTAACTTAAATTCTTAATTGTTAAATTAATTAATTATCCCTTTTAATTACCTGAATAATTTAATAAATCTCAAATCCTAATTAATGATAAGATAAATCTTATTCTTACTTATGATTGAATTATCATTAACAAAGTATTAAATATAATTATGAATTATTCACAAATCTGTAGTCTTCTTATGATACCACAATGTCACAAATTCCAAAATCGATAATCTCCTCTTCATTATCTTTAAATCAATTAATTAATCTAAATTAATTATTCACTAATGACTTTAATCAATAAAACTTAATTACCCATTTATTATTCACTAATTGCTTATTTAATCAAATATTCATACGTAATTAAATCTTAATTAGTAAACTACTAATCATACATTAATTAACTTCAAGTAGTTAATTACAAATTTATTTATCACTTAATAATTAATTAATCCAAACTCTAATTACAATTATAAAGTAATTATTCTTAATTGCTTTCCAAAAATAATCAATTAATATTCATTATTCAACTTAATTACATTTAAAAGAAATCTTCTTTAAACTTTTGAAAATCAAATTATTATTAACTACAAAACTTAAATATTAATACTCGACCTTTATCCGAGGGCCCTCAACCAACAACCATAAAGCAATAAGTTTGCAGCAACCACATAAGTTAAATATCTGGGCTGCATAGCATGATACCACCTTTTATCCAGAAGGAAATGGACATACCCTAAGGGGCACGACCCCCGATAACCTTGTTGCAACGATTCCTGTTTCGACTATTTTCGGGCTGTGAGGTTCAATGAAGTCTCGACCACAAAGCTACGCTTATCACAAAAGCCATGCTTTGATCAACACATGACCAGCAGCACTTCGTATGCCACATTACCAAATTGGGAATGTATCACTAGTAACCATCAACTACATAACCTCTGAGCTCGTACGTCTCATAGAAGGGTGTTAAGCTAAGAGAATAAATTCTCCACCAACAAACAGAAATGTACTGTAAATCTCAAGGTGTAACGTCAGACACACGTCCACACAAGTCTATTCTAGGTTCGAACAAAACATAAGGCACTTCAAAAGAAACCCTTACAATCCGGCCATCCATAATCCCGATGAGACTTCCCATCACATATGGAGATCTGTATACCAGAGCAACTCAGTGCAGAGTCATTCGACAGGTCATCCTATCGTTCTCGAAGACACCCATTCTTCACCACCGTCTTCAAATGCTATCCATTTCGTCGTATCACTATTTGGAATGGGTTATATGACATAAATTCCTCTCTCGGCTAAACCGAATAGAGAGCGCATTTTTTTTAAAACATATGGATATATGGGATCTTAGTTAAGTCACAACCTAAAGCCCAAAACTCTCTTTCAAATGGTTTAAATAAATTACCATTATTTTCTTTTAAACAAAAGAATAACCCCTAAAGATACTCTTTAATTTCAAAACAAGATTCACCAAATCTTTTACAAAGATACATTCATAGCTTTTCAAAAAAAAATTCCACTTTAATCTTTTAAAATAAAAGATTAGCCCCTTTAAGATCCCTTTCAAAGTTCATCAATCTTTAATAAAAATTCATTCATAGTTTTTTCAAAACTATTTTTATTTCAAAACTTGAAATCCTATTAACACAAAGTGGAAATCCTTTCGTTATATGAAAGCTATTATCATTTGAAAAAAATTCTTTTCGTTTCGGAAAAATCGATCAAATACGCACAAGTTATAGCCTTTAAAGTATAAACTTGGGTTAAATTTAAATTCCCAAAAAAATACTTTTAAAATTACTTTGAAGACGGTTTAAATATCCTTATATATATTATATAACTTGTATAAACTTTTCAAACCAAATTTTCCAAAATAATTTCAAAACTTAAACAAGATATATTTCATTCAAGCTAAATTTCAATTTCAAAAACTCTTTTCCAAAAGCTTTTCATATTCAACTCAATTCCATTTCCAAACCATTTTGGATTCAAAATTCAATTTTAAAACCATTTTATTATTTTAGATAAAATAATATTAAATTCAAATATCTGTGACTTAACCGATTTCCCGTGAAATCCATATTTGTGTGTATATAGTGTAGTCCCGGTGTTTTACACAATAGTGCAACATCATCAATCATCACAATCAAAACACAGCAATATTGATAAGTGGTATTATCTTATAACGCTTATCTTCATTCACAGATTCACAGATAAATAAGATAAATTCATCACAAATAAATAAATTACATTCATCACAGCTCAAATCAAAATAAGTCATATCACAAAGTATCATACATTGGGGATATAAACCAATTCTACGTTCAATAGAATCCAAACATCCATAAGTAAGATAAATAAATCATTTGACAAATCTAAATCAGATTAATTACTTATGAATAAACTACTAATCCTGGTTAATTAATATTAATTGATTACAAACCATTTTGATTAATTATCCTTTAATCATTTATTATTTAACCTTTAATAATAGATTTGTTATCCTTTAATTATTAATTAATTAACCTAAATTAATAAATAAATTAACCTTTAGTCATTAAATAAGTAACCATTAATTATTTAAATATCCTTTAATTATTTAATTGCATTAATTAATTAACCCTTAATTAATTACCATTTAAGTAATTATCCTTAATTACTTAATAAGTGATTATCCCTAATCAATTTCATTAATTAGTTAACCTTTAATTAATTAATCATCCATAAATTAATTACCTTAATTAATTAATCAACCAAATTTATTATCTTTAATTAATTATTCTTTAATCACTTGATTAATCAATTTGAATCGTTAACTAACCTTTAATTAATTAACCTTCAATTAATTTTAATTAATTTCATTAAGTAAATACCCGTTAATTACTTATTTTAATTAATCATCCTTCAATTACATTAAGGTGATTGACCTTTAGGTAACCACATTAAGTAATGATCCTTTAGTTACTCAAGGTCTTAATAGATCAAAAATAAATCATTACTTCTCTTAATTATCATTTAAAATTTTTATTAATTAAAACTTTGAAATAAATAACCATTTATAAATAAATTAACTTAAGTCCTTAAGTTAATTTATAATTTAAAGCATTTCATTTCCTTAATTAGCTATTCAATCCCAATATTAGATTTATTTAAAATAAACCTTTAAAATAAGGGTTATATATATATATAAATACTTTAAAAACTAAGTTAATTTAAAATATTTTTTATTTAAAAACCTTTTAAGCAATTCAAAATTTGGATAAACATTTAAAAATTACAAACGAATTGGTTTTAACAAAATTGTTTCAATTAAAACTTGATTTTGTTTAAAAATTAAAACTGTTTTTATACTAACTCTACAGACCCGAGCCATTTCTTGTTTCACCCGAGCCTTACTTCAAGTTCCCCCCACCTTTCTTGTGTTCGAGCAAAAATGTGATTGTCTTCGAGTTCATCCCCGAGCAAGACCGGGGCTATCCTTTTCTTCCCCAACCCGTCATCAAAACATACACACCGTGACACACATTCAAATGCATAGGCGATCGGAGCTACTCCGATCAACTACGACCACATCGCCACGTCATCGACAACCAACCTAAGCCTCCCAAGCACCCAGATCCCTAAACCCAACGTAAATCGACATTGAGCTTTTCAACTTGAAACTGGAACCAACCCCTCCGATAAAAATGTCTCGCCGACGACAATCTAGGCCACCATCAACAACTCTAAGCACACCGTAGATTCGTCCCTCCTCTAACTCCTATTCCCCATGGACTGATCGCCTATGTATCACCATCTACGGTGAAATCCCTCCTCAAACCTCGTCGACCAACTATGCTCCTAAAACCCCAAAATTGATTCAGACCTACTACCACAGTGGACTTGATCTCCTACGAACATTTTTCCCACGACAATTAACGTACAGGCTACCTCCAGACTCAAAGTCGACGAACAGTTCGTCGGCGTTTGTCGCGAATAGACGAAAAGCTAAATTCCGTTCATCTTGAGATTTCTATTTCGAATCAAAGCTAGAAATCCTGATTTTTATTTTAAAAATCATAGTTTGTAAATACAAATCTAATTATCTAACCAAAACTTGAAAATAAAATCATTGAGTTTCAAGTTTGAAGAGATCTTACTGTAATACCCAAATTCCTAAATATTTCTTAAATATTTTCTACTTGGAATTATTTTTAAAAATAATATTACATCCTTATTCACATTTCATCTTCAAGGAACCTAACCAATTATTGATTATAAGAAGAGAGTTTGAATTATCAAATGAATTTTAGCGTAAAAATGTTGACAGGGATATATAGATGCCTGTGATCAGACATGCATACAACACACACACATATATATTCTGACATCCACACCCATAGGTATATATATTCAACATGCAAGCATTTTGACAATCATACTTCAAGTGTCAACCATAATATCAAAGCATATAGGCAGATAAAAGTGAGTTTCCTCACCTGGATTGGATGTTTGAACGAAGCAAAGGCCTTGTTTTATTTTGAAGCCTGGAAAAAGTTTTTAACACTTTGATCCGAGGGTTGATTGCTTTAAACTTTGCTTTGTTTTACTTTGATTTGAATTTTCCTGGCTCTGGTTTGAAGATGTTTGCTAATTTCATTTCCAGATTTTTTTTTATTTCTTTCTTGTTTTCAGTTTGAACAAATTGTAGTTGAATCTGATCATCGCTTGACCTCTGGTTGAAACTTGATCAGGATTTTGACTTTGCTTTGAATTTGGTTTTTTGTTTCAGGTTTTTGTTTTTATCTTGTTTTCGTTTTTCAGATTTTTTTCAGTTTGTTTCAGGCTTGAGAAAAACCTGGTTTATCTAATTCTCTCATACATATATGTTTATGTAATTAAATTTTCAAAAGAAAAGAAATGACTTGCCACTTGTCTACTGTATTAACACTTGTTAATACAGCTTCTCTTAATCCTACATTTGTTCAAATAAAAACTTTTTATGTTTAAAACCCTCTTTTAATTAATTTTATACAATGTGTTTTAGACTTTATGTTATTAATATTTATGATTCGTGTTTTTATATTTTATTTATTAATGTTATGTACTTATCTCTTCCTTAACTCATTAAATTCAAAAGATATGTATATGTGTATATCTTAAACTTTTGTACATTATTTTTTTAAATTTTAAATTCAAGTCATTATATAAATCATAACTTTAAAGAAATTGATTTCAAAGTTTAATTGCACATATATGTATTAGAATTTGACCTTTTTATACAGCCTTTAAAAATTTATTATTTTATATTCAAATTGTTTTACTAAGATATTTATTTAAATTTCAGATTCAAATTCAGATTCAAATTAAAATTCAAATTCAAATCTTTTTTTAAAATATTAAGATTTTCAAATCAAATCCTTTGTCTAAATCATATATATATATTTTTATTACCACATTAAGTTACAATAAATCCAAAAACTAATATAAATCAAATTTAGCTAAAAAACAGGATCATTACACTAAGGGTATACAGGTAATTTTCCTCTCCTTTGTTCATTTATACATACACAAACACTCCCCTTCATTTTTCACTTTCCATTTTCTATATTCATTTCCTCCTCTTCTTGATCCATCCATGGCTTCCTTTAGTTTCTAATTGGAAAAAAATCACTTCTTTTTTATTTTAAAACACTTCCTAGCCTTAAATCACTTCTACAACTCCATAAAACACCTCCTCTTCCAAATACAAACACTCCACCACCCTACAACGACGAAGTCGTGTCCTTCCTTACACAGGCTGATCTCATTTGTAGCCTAAAATCCAAGAAAGTATCTTCCATTACAAGCTGTTGGGTCATTAGCAAGATCTAGTGCTAGTTAGAGTTGAATTCGTGGAGTTTCGATGAGTAAATTTGCTCGGTTTTCATAAATAAACTAACTTTATTTATATGTATATATATGGTGGTTATATAGTAAAAAGTTGGTTTGAGATCATACGGTTGGATGTTGATTCGTTTTGGTGATGATTGTTGATTTAGTTGTGTGTTTGGATACAAGAATGGAAAGTTAGTAATTGTATGAACATTGGCATATATGGACGATTCATCATGCGAATGGATTATGTTAGTGTATGATGGATTGTAAAACATGAGTTATTTCATGATGATTTGAAAAATAAGTAGAAAACTTTGTATGTAGTCGCGACGGATTCGAGGTCGGATCCGGAATCAAACTTATTTCAAGAACTTAAAGTTTAGACTTTGATTAAAATTGTATATTTGGTTTTAAGATTTAATGATTTCTAAAATATGTTTCAATCATGAAATAGTATGGTTTTGATAAAGTGGTTTCGCTTAAAGATGGGTGATAGCGAACTGCGCCCATCGATAGTCATTATGGAAGCAGTTCGATGAAATTTATCGATTATTGATTCAAGTAGTTTTGACTTGAAATTATGTTGTAATTTTTTTTAAACAAACTTAATTAGTAGTTAAAAAGTATTTAAATTTTTTAATTCAATTATTGAATCAATCAAGTAGTAAAATAATTAAAGGTAATCAGTTGTAATTAGTAATTAAAAAAGTAATTAGTAGTTGATCAACACTTAAATTAAGTTAATGACTATTGTTTGATTAATTTAGTTTTAATTGGTATTTAACTTGGTTAAGAAGTAATTAATGGTAAATAATTATTCAGTTAAGTTAATTAATTACTATTTAATTAAGGGATTATTTAATTAATATTTGACCAATTACGATTTAACTAATTATGATTTGATTTAACCTTAATCAAGATGTATTAGGAAGTTAATTATGGCTTAACTTAGTTTATTAAGTTTAATTATGATTAAATCTTGATTTAATTTGGATTAATTAAGATTTAATTAGGGTTTGAATTAAACTACTTATTTAATTAAATCTTTTCCAAAGGTGATTTTAAATCAAACAGAATGTGCTTTAAATCAATATTCTTTTTGATGTGAATTGATTCCAAATCAAATGATCTTTTGTTTGGACTATTAAGTAGTCAAATGAATTAAAGTAGTGATTTAAAATGTTGACTAGTTTATGGAATTTAAGTGGCTTTTGTTTAGCACGAATATTGGATATCGGAATTGTGATAAACATACGGAGGTTAAATTTGGTAAGCTGTTCATGATAACCTAAGAATGGAATATGTTCCCATATGCTATTCTCCCATCTGATAGTGAAGTTGTTCACTATCAATAACTTGACCGTTCTAAATTATCGAATGTTGGTTTGAAATGACCGGGATCGGATGACAAGCTGTTATATGAAAACCACTTCAAACAAACATAAACGTTTGAATTGGAAGTATTGAAGTCATGATCAAGATTCATGACTTGAAGTGCAAGGGCTATTTGCTTCTAACCTAAGGGTCATTCCAAAACAGGTGTAGCGGAAATAGTACCTTCAGTTTGTTCATCTCTTGAACGAATTGTACGAACGAATGCCGACATTATGTCAACATTGGAAGTTAATGTTTGCATTTCAAGTGGGAAGTGCTATTGAAAGGTAAATCGTGGCCTCAAGCATTATCAACCAGGAAGGACCCAAACTGAGGATATGCAGCAGGGCCATATGGGTCGCACCCATTAGGGTATTGGTCGTCCCATCGAGAACAAGTCCCTATTTGTGACGGTCCAGGCTCGACCTTCGAAAATCGACACCGACTACGACACTCGTATTCAAATGCCGCAGATCCAAATGTCAAATCTGGCTCGCCGGAGCTTATAACACATTAAGTATAACAACACAGCAGAAGAAAAAGAATATCAATATATATATATAACATTGATACAATGACAGATACAATATCTGATAAACTATAATACAATAGAATGATGCAATAGATATCAATATACATCAGAGATATGATACACGACAATAGCAGCGGAAAGAAAAAGATAACACCGGTAGCGGACAATAACTCCAATATGGTCTTCAAGAGAGAACTCCAATATCGGTAATCTACATCTGCAAGGCACCAATCTAGAAATAGCTTGAAATCCCAAAATCTATACAGAAAGATAAGCAAGTGCAGTCTAAATCCAAAGACTGAACTAGCTCCATATAATATACTAAACCTGACTATTTGAAAAAACCAACTCTAGACTGCCCGTGTGGGAAAATTATAGGCACCTAGAGTTTAGGAAGGGAACAATAAACTCCAGAGCAGTAGTGGGACTGGCATGAGTAAACAAAAATAGTTTATCTTTTAAAACAAACAACAAAAGAATATGAAATCCATAATGCTTTTTAGAAAATGAAACTACCGTAAGGCCTTCCACCACACACAATGCAAATGAAGAATTAGAGGCATTTCTCCTTATGATAGTTAAACATGCTTGATACGCAAAATCCTTCGATATTGTTACTATTAGTGCATAGTGTGGAAAACATTTCGAAAGTATAATATTAATCCTAGCCAGCATAGGCATTTCACACTTATGCCTACTGTAGCTACCATGTTCAATAGCAGGCGCCACACTCCATGGTGGGTTATACAACTAAAACCGTACAGGGCGCGTATTGTTTCTTTGGATTCCTATGACGATCCCAATTTTGATTTAAATTTAAATTAATAGTTACTGTAAATTTTGGAATTAATTTGAATTTGAAATATATATATATATATATATATATATGTATATATGAGTAAATTTGAATTTGACTTTAGAATTTGGATTTGAATATTGAATTTTTATTTGAATTTAATAAATGACATAGAAAAAATGATTTGGGTTTAAAAATAATTAGTTTTAATATGATTTTCATTTAGATATTATATATATGATAATGATTAAGAAGATGTATTTATAACATGAGAAAAATGTAATATAAAATTTGTTTAAAAGCTTTTGTTGTTTGTTTTAAAAGATAATAAAACAAATAAAAATCCAAGAACATACAAGAATGAGATATTAACAAGTGTAAGCAAGCAAGAAGATAAAAAAAAAAGAATGTATGCAAGAAAACTATATAAAAAAAAATCATAACAGTTCTTATTAAGCAAGAAGATAAGACAAATATGTTTGCTGTAAATTCATATGCAATGCAAGAACAAAAGAACAAAAAAAATCTTCATACAAAAGCCAAAAGAGATAATGCATGTAAACAAAATAGGAAACATAAGTACTTATTTCTATCTTTTCAGCACCAAAATATGGTCAGCCGAAATAAAATCACTTCAGCCTCCAAAATAAAAATCTCTTTGGTCAAAAATGTAGGCAGCAAGAAAATCTGATCAAATATAAAGAAAAAAAAGAGAAACAAGCTAAACCAGTAAACACCTCCCTTGTGCAAACACTTTTCTCTCTACATATATACGTCCACTCTTATTCTTGTTCGCTCATCGAAAAAAAACCTAGCATTCCAGAAATAAACATCACTATATATACAAGCTTAAACAATTCATTCAACAAAAACAAAATAGAAAAGTGATTACAGGAAGATCAAAACTGCAGTTCTCAGCTCTGTTCAGACTTGTTTTTCAAGTGAGTAAACATTTAAATTTAAAATTAAGTAGGTCATAAAAAAATTTGTTGCTTAACTAATTGTTGTGATGATGATGCTTACAATTGTATATAATAGCATAGAATCTGCGAATATGAATGCACTTGAATATGCATCTGTGCTTCTCTGTTCTTTTAGGTTACAGAGATTTTGAAATGAACCAAAAATTTAAAACTTCCCATCTAAAAACTTTGAAGCTTTGGGTTTCAAACAAATTTGTCTAGTTTAAACACCATCTAGATTTTGAAAACAAGTTTAAGTATTTTTAGTTTGGGAAATTCCTATAAACTAAATAATACAGTTGAAAACTTAAATAATGTGATAAATTAAATGTTGCATTATATTAATTCAAATATATATCTTGAATCAACGTTGAAAGTTAGGATTTTTAAGACAAAAATCAGAATTTTTAATATTGAATTGAATGTGAATTTGGGAAATGTCTAAAAAATGGTTCTTGATCAATTTCTGGTGATCCACTGATTTGTCGAGGACGGGGTTCTTTAGGGTGGTAGTGGTGTGAACAGTGGTGGTAGGAAAAATGCTAGGATGGTGTGTAGTTGGTCGTGGTGGTGGCGGCGAACTTGAGAAGTTCGTAAACCTAATTTTGTCAAGGCTTGATGTTTCGATTCGTTCATCACCTATGATGGATCAAGTGTTGCGCGTTTCTGGAGGATGGTATAGGGCATGACGACGAGGTCATGGCCGGAGTTGTATGAATTTTGGTGGTCGGAACTGCGAGAACGAGGCCATGACAGGTTTTGGCTATGGTAGGTCTTGCTGTTTCCAGGTTTGGGTTTTAACTCAAATTCGATTTCGAGGGGATGATGGAGTTTCTGATGGTCGAGGAGTGGAGCATGGAGGATCGTCGACTTGTTCGACGACGCAGGCTTGACTGGAGGTGGACGGCGGCGATGTGCACGTGTACGTGCACGGTGCAGTTTTGTTTCCTATGGAAGATGAGTTGAGCAGTGTAATTGTACTCGTTTATTTGCCAGAGTTGTTTCGTGAATTTCTCGAAGCATATGGGTGATTTGGCTCGGGGTTTTGATTTAAGGGCTCTGGTCAAATTGTTAGTTACAGGTTTTATTTAAAACCTGTCAGTGTTTAAATTTAAAATGAAATTAAAAATTGAAAGCCAGATTTAAACATAGTTTTAAATAAGTTTTAAAGCATGGATTCAAAATGAATTTGATTCTAGTTTTAAAATAAATTAGTTTTATAAAAATGAAATGTTTCAACAACTTTAAATTGTTAAAGTATTTTATAAAGCGATTTTAAATTCTGAAATTAAAGATTTAAACAGAGTTTTAAATCTAAATTTAACTAGAAAAAAATAGGAGAAGAACTCGAGTTTAACTTGAGTTAACGCGGGAATTCTCTCGGATTCGCGTGTGAGAAGCCACCTCCGTTTTTCTTTAACTTAAACTAAAAAAATATAAACAGAGGAAGGAGAGATTACTCGAAGCAGGGTCGAGTTATCATCGGGTCTAACCCGAAGTTAGGGCAACTAAAAATTTAAAAAACTTGTTTTAATAAGTTCTTTTTGGAAACGTAAAAATGAAATTGCTTTAATCCTTTATAAATTCTTTAAATTAAATGTCTTTCAAAACCTTAATTAAGAAAAAATTTAACTGTTAAATTAAGTATGTTAAATACTTAAAGATATTTTAAATTTAATTATTTTATAAATAAAGTTAAATTATAATTAAAGGTAAAGGTTTTAGAAATGTGATTTAGTATTTAACAACGATGATGTTTATCTTAAGTGTAATTAAGATTTTGATAATTCATGAAATAAATCAGATTTATTAAGTAATTGATTAATCAAAGTTGATTAAGTGATTAGGAATAATTACTTATTGTAATTAATTAAGAATAATTAATTAAATGGTAAATAATTAAGGTTGATTAATTTATTTAATTAAGGGAAACTAATTTAAGGATAATTGAATAAGTACAAATAATTAAAGATTGATTAATTTAATAATAAATGATTAAAGGACAATTAATCAAATGATTTGAAATTGATTAATGTTAATTAACCATGATTGATGAATTATCTGTTTTAAGTTAATCAGATAATTAATTGAGTTTACTTATGAATGTTTGAAACCTATTGATTGTCAGACTGTTTGATATTTCTGATATGTTATGCTTTGTGCTATGAATTGTTTTGGTGTGATCTGTGATGAATGTAGTTTATTTATCTGCGATAAATTTATATTATTCATCTGTGAATCTATGAATGAACGGTAAGCATTATAGATTATACCGCTTATTAACATCTATATGCTTAAATATGTGATGTGATGATTTATGATGTTGCACTATTGTGTAAAACCCCTAGACTACACCCTATGCACAAAAATATGGATTGCACGAGGAAATCGCTAAGTCGCATAATTTGAAAATTTTTAAAAAAATGAATTCTTGAATCCAAAATAGTTTTGGAATTGGAACTGAAAACTTTTGAAAATGAGTTTTCCAAAATAAAAGTTATTTTAAATAACTTAATAAAACTTCAAAATTAAATAATTTGATTTAAATTTGAAATCAATATTTGAATTGAATTCGATTATTTGGAAATTTTGGTCCAAAAGGTTATAAAGACGTTTATATGGGTTTTTAATCATTTAAAAAGTATGGTTTCGGAAATTTAAATTTAAACCCAAATTTTGTACTTGAACT
Organism: Allium cepa; assembly: GCA_030765085.1. Taxonomy (NCBI): domain Eukaryota; kingdom Viridiplantae; phylum Streptophyta; class Magnoliopsida; order Asparagales; family Amaryllidaceae; genus Allium; species Allium cepa. Next base: position 69,177,249 of record CM060929.1, read on the forward strand.
TTAATTTATAATTGCAATCAGTTTTTTCCAAAACCGAAAATTATTTGTTTAAAATAATAAAAGCATTCATAAAAAGAAAGGATTTCCAATCTGTATCGAAAGATTTCAAGGTTGTAATGAAATTGTAAATAGTTTGGAAAAACTATGAATTAACCTTTGTGAAGATGATTAAATCTTGTTTTGAAATCGAAGAGGATTTTAAATGGTATATCTTCCATATACAAGATTTGAATTGGAATTTGAAAGTTATGAATTTAATCTTTAATTGAAAGATTGGATAGTTAATCCAATTTGAAATGGAATTGTTTTGAAAATCCATGAATGAACCTTTAGGGAAAAATTGGTAAACTTTGTGAAATAAATCTTTTTATTTAAAAAGATTTAAATGGTAATTTGTTTAAACCATTTGAAAGAAAAGTTATGGATAATAAGTTGTGACTTACTGAAATTCCATTATCCATATGTTTTTAAATATTACGCTCATTATTCGTTTTAGTCGGGAAAGGACTTTGTGTCATATAACCCATCGCGAGTAATGATGCGTCGATATGGATAGCATTTGAAGACCAGTGGTGAAGACCGGGTATTTGCGAGAATGATAGGATGACCTATCGATTGTCTCTGCACTGAGTCGCGCTGGTATAGAGATTTCTTAAGTGATGGGAAGTCCGATCGGGATTGTGAATACCCGGATTGCAAGGGCTTCTTCGGAAGTGCCTTTTATTCTATTCGAACCCGTAGCAGACTTGCATGGTTGTATGTATGACACTACACTTTGAGATATAAAACTGATTTCTTTCAAATACATATCGGTTGGCGGCGGAGAATTTATTCTCTTAGCTTAACACCCTTCTCTGAGACGTACGAGCTCAGAGTTTATGTAGTTGAAGGTTATCAGTGATATACTCCCAATTTGGTAGTGTGGCATGCTGAGTACTGCTGTATGTTGATGATCATTTTTTGATCACTTGTTGATCAAAGCATGACTTTGTGAAAAGTGTAGTTTTGTGGACGAGACCTCATCGAGCCTCACAAACCGTAAATGGTCGAAACAGGAAAGATGTGGCAAGGTTATGAGGGTCGCGTCCTTAGGGTATGTCATCTCCTTCAGGAAAAAGGTGGTGTCATGGTATGGAGCCCACATATTTCACCTATGTGGTGGCTTCAATCTCATTTACTGTGTGGTTGTTACTTTGTGATGGATGGCCCTCGGATAAAGGTCCCAAAGGACCGGGGGGTGGCATGCTCGAGTAGTAGTTACCTAGTTACAGAGGTAACCCGGCCTTGTGTTGGCAGAGAGCCGGGTAGGTTCTCGGGACGTCCCGCCAGAGGCATACCCATGGACAGTAGGAAGTTCCTTAGCCTGACCATTTGTTGGAAATCCAAACAAAACAACATGGTCCCTATATGGTTATAGTTGTATTGTATAACCTGCCACGGAATGTGGCGTTAACCCTCTATTGAACATGGTAGCTATAGTAGGCATAAGTGCGGAATGTCTATGCTGGCTAAGATTAATATTATACTTTCAAAAGTTTTTCTGCACTATGAACTAATAATAATATCAAAAATGGTTTTCGCGTATCAAGCATATTTGACTATCATAAGGAGAAGTCTCCTCCAATTCTGTGTTTGCATTATGTGTGTGGCGGGAGGCCTTATGGTAGTTTCATTTTCTAAAAAGCATTATGGAGTTCCATTCTATTTGTTTCTGTTCAAAACAACACTTTTTTTTTACTCATACCGGTCTCATGACTAACCTAGAGTTTATTGTTCCTTTCCTAAACTCTTGGTGCCCACAATTTTCCATACGGGAAGTCTTGAGTTGGATTTTTCAGATAGTCAAATAGTAGGAGTGTGTATCACGTTTGCTACACTTCAGCTTTCATGGCTGACCTTGCTTACCTTGGTGCAACTTGATGGTTGTTCGAGCTATCTTTAGTTCAGAGATGGAGTTTCTTAGAGTTTGGCATTGAAGATATTCTTTTCCGCTGCTATTTCTTGTATCTCTGATAGTATTGGTATCTATTGTATCATTCTATTGTATCATTGTAACTGAATATTGTATCAAATGTTGTATATGATATTATTCATATTCTTCCGTTGTGCTGTACTTGATGTGTTATAAGCTCCGGCACGAGTCAAATTTCAACGGTTGAATCTATGGCATTCGAGTACAAGTGAAGTACGGGTGTCAATTTTCGAACGCTGAAATTTGGAACGTGACATCTTGGTATCAGAGCTGAAGGTTGAAACTTTAGCTCAGGAGTATAACACATTAAGTAGCTCATTAGAGATAGGGTTAAGTATATCCTAGAATGAGTAATCTCTAAGATATCTGTTTGTATGCCTCAGTAAATTCTCTTCCTATCCACTGATAGTGAGTATGAGTGCAAGAAGAGGACGAGATAGGGGAGTACCACTATAAATGGTCAATACCCTGTAACAACAAGGAAACAATCTTTTCTCCATCAATCTCTTTTGTTCAGCATCTCTTTTCAATTCTTCGATGGTTCCTGGTAAATCCAGCACGAAAATTTGATATATTTGCATGCGACATAAACTACAAATAGGTCAGAATTGTTTGTTTTGATGAATTGGTTGCTTTGGTTGCTATGGTTAATAGGTATGCTTTAGTTTCTAAACTAAATTTTTTGAAATTGTATCCATATATCTGTATATTTTTGGGTTCGGATATGTTTTACGAATGGTTAGTTATCCCTTCGGACTAACCAGTGCCTTGCATATTTCGTAGACTGGTGACCCGAGTATCTTATGTACTATTGAATGGGTTTGTTCTCATATTGGTGATATTTTAATTTAGTGAGCCAAATACATAATAGATATCCAGTTTGACCTGGAAAACAGTTTCTCTATCTTTGTGTATCTATCTTCGTTGTTTCTCTGCCTGTAAATTTCGAGGACGAAATATTTTAGGGGCGAATCTGTAATGATCCGAATTTTGAATTAAATTTAAATTAATAATTAATGTAAATTTTGGAATAAATTTTGGAATAAATTTGAATTTGAAATATATATGCATATATATATGAGTAAATTTGAATTTGACTTTAGAATTTGAATATTGAATTTGTATTTGAATCTAATAAATGACATAGAAAAAATAATTTGGGTTTAAAAATAATTAGTTTTAATAGCATTTTCTTTTAAATAATATGTATATGATAATGATTAAGAGGATGTATTTATAAAATAAGAAAAATGTAATATAAAATTTATTCAAAAGCTTTTGTAGTTTGTTTTAAAAGATAATAAAACAAATAAAAATCCAAGAACATACAAGAATGAGATATTAACATGCGTAAGCAAGCAAGAAGATAAAACAAAAGAATGTATGCAAGAAAACTATAAAAAAAATCATAACAATTTTTATTAAGCAAGAAAATAAGACAAAATATGTTTGCTGTAAATTCATATGCAATGCAAGAACAAAACAACAATAAAAAAATCTTCATACAAAAGCCAAAAGAGATAATGCATGTAAACAAAATAGGAAACATAAGTACTTATTTCTATCTTCTCAGCACCAAATTATGGTCAGCCAAAATAAAATCACTTCAGCCTCCAAAATAAAAATCTCTTTAGTCAAAAAATGTAAGCAGCAAGAAAATCTGATCAAATATAAAGAAAAAAAGAGAAACAAGCTAAACCATTAAACATCTCCCCTGTACAAACACTTTTCTCTCTACATATATACAACTACTCTTTATTCTTATTCGTTCATAAAAAAAAACTTAGCATTCCAGAAATAAACATCACTATATCTACAAGCTTAAACAATTCATTCAACAAAACCAAAACAGAAAAGTGATTGCAGGAAGATCAAAACTGTAGTTCTTAGCTCTGTTCAAACTTGTTTTTCAAGCGAGTAAACATTTAAAGTTAAACTTAAGTACGTTATAAAAAAAATTGTCGCTTAAGTAATTGTTGTGATGATGATGCTTACATGTGTATATGATAGCATAGAATCTGTGAATATGAGTGCATTTAAATATGCGTCTGTGCTTCTCTGTTATTTTAGGTTACAGAGATTTTAAAATGAAACAAAAATTCAAAACTTCCCATCTAAACACTTTGAAGCTTTGGGTTTCAAACAAATTTTTCTCATTTAAACACCATCTAGATTTTGAAAACAAGTTTAAGTATTTTTAGTTTGGGAAATTCCAGTAAACAAAAAAATACAGTTGAAAACTTAAATAATCAAATGTTGTATTATATTAGTTCAAATATATATCTTGAATCAACGTTGTAAGTTAGGATTTTTAAAACAAAAATCAGAATTTTAATATTGAATTGAATGTGAATGTGGGAAATGTCTGGAAAATGTTTCTTGATCAATTTCTAGTGATCCACTGATTTGTTGAGGACAGGGTTCTTTGGAGTGTTAGTGGAGTGAAAGGTGGCTGTAGGAAAAATGCTAGGATGGTGTGTAGTTGGTCGTGGTGGCGGCAGCGAACTTGAGAAGTTCGTAAACCTAATTTTTTCAAGGCTTGATGTTTCGATTCGTTCGTCACCTATGATTGATCGATTGCTGCATGTTTCTGGAGGATGGTAGAGGGGATGACGACGAGGTCATAGCAAGAGTTGTATGAATTCTGGTGGTCGGAGCTACGAGAATGAGGCGATGACAGGTTTTGATAGTGGTAGGTCTTGTTGTTTTCAGGTTTGGGTTTTAAGTCGAATTCAATTTCGAGGGGATGATGGAGTTTCTGATGGTTGGGGAGTGGAGCATGGAGGATCGTCGACTTGTTCGACGACGCTGCGTCGACTAGAGGTGGACGGCTACAATGTGCACGTGCACGGTGCAGTTTTGTTTCCTAGTGAAGATGAGTTGAGCTGTGGACTTGTACTCGAGTATTTGCTCAAGTTGTTACATGAATTTCTCGAAGCATAGGGGTGATTTGGCTCAGGGTTTTGATATAAGGGCTCAGATCAAATTGTTAGTTACAGGTTTTATTTAAAACTTGTCAATGTGTAAATTTAAAATGAAATTAAAATTTGAAAGCCAGATTTAAACCAAGTTTTAAACCATGGATTCAAAATGAATTTGATTCTAGTTTTAAAATAAATAAGTTTTATAAAAATGAAATGTTTTAACAACTTTAAATTATTAAAGTATTTTATAAAGCGATTTTAAATTCTGAAATTAAAGATTTAAACAGAGTTTTAAATCTAAATTTAACTCGGAAAAATAGGAGAAGAACTCGAGTTAACGAGGGAATTCTCTCGGATTCGTGTGTGAGAAGCCATCGCTATTTTATCTTTAACTTAAACTAAAAAAATATAAATAGGGGAAGGAGAGATAACTCGAAGCAGGTCGAGTTATCATCGTGTCTAACACGAAGGCAGGGCAACTAAAAAATTAAAAAACTTGTTTTAATAAGTTCTTTTGGAAATGTAAAAATGAAATTGCTTTAATCCTTTATAAATTCTTTAAATTAAATGTCTTTCAAAACCTTAATTAAGAAACGGTTTAATTGTTAAATTAAGTATGTTAAATATTTAAAGATATTTTAAATTTAATTATTTTATAAATAAAGTTAAATTATAATTGAAGGTAAAGGTTTTAGAAATGTGATTTAGTATTTAACAACGAGGATGTTTATCTTAAGTATAATTAAGATTTTGATAATTCATGAAATAAATTAAAGTTTATTAAGTAATTGATTAATTAAAGATGATTAAGTGATTAGGAATAATCAATTATTGTAATTAATTAAGAATAGTTAATTAAATGGTAAATAATTAAGGTTGATTAATTTATTTAGTTAAGGGAAATTAATTAAAGGATAATTGAATATGTACAAATAATTAAAGATTGTTTAATTTAATTAATAAATGATTAAAGGATAATTAATCGAATGATTTGAAATTAATTAATGTTAGTTAAACATGATTGATGACTTATTTGATTTAAATTAATCAAATAATTAATCGAGTTTACTTATGAATGTTTTAAATCTATTGATTGTCAAACTGTTAGATATTTCTGATATGTTATGCTTTGTGCTATGACTTGTTTTGGTGTGATCTGTGATGAATATAGTTTATTTATCTGTGATAAATTTATATTATTCACCTGTGAATCTGTGAATGAACAATAAGCTATATAGATTATACCGCTTATCAATATCGATATGCTTAAATATGTGATGTGATGATTTATGATGTTGCACTATAGTGTAAAACCCCTAGACTACACCAAACACACACAAATATGAATTGCACGAGGAAATCGGCTAAGTCACATATTTTTAACAATTTAAAAAAAATGAATTCTTGAATCCAAAATAGTTTGGGAATTGGAATTGAAAACTTTTGAAAATGAGTTTACGAAAATAAAAGTTATTTTAAATAACTTAAGCTTCAAATTTAAATAATTTGATTTAAATTTGAATTCAATGTTTGAAATTGAATTCAACGAATTGGAAATTTTGGTCCAAAAGGTTATAAATATGTTTATATGGGTTTTTAACCATTTAAAAAGTATGGTTTTGGAAATATAATTTTAAACCCAAGTTTTGTACTTGAATGGCTTTAACTTATAATTGTAATCAGTTTTTTCCAAAAATGAAAACTATTTGTTTTAAATAATAATAGCTTTCATAAAAAGAAATGATTTCCAATCTGTATCGAAAGATTTCAAGGTTGTAATGAAATTGTAAATAGTTTGGAAAAACTATGAATTAACTTTGTGAAGATGATTAAATCTTGTTTTGAAATCGAAGAGGATTTTAAACGGTATGTCTTCCATATACAAGATTTGAATTTGAATTTGAAAGTTATGAATTTAATCTTTAATTGAAAGATTGGATAGTTAATCCAATTTGAAATGGAATTGTTTTGAAAAGCCATGAATGAACCTTTGTGGAAAAATGGCAAACTTTGTGAAATAAATCTTTTTATTTAAAAAGATTTAAATTGGTAATTTGTTTAATCCATTTGAAAGAAAAGTTTTGGATAATAAGTTATGACTTAAATGAAATCCCATTATCCATATGTTTTTAAAATATTACGCTCGTTATTCGGTTTAGCCGGGAAAGGACTTTGTGTCATATAACCCATTCCGAATAATGATACGTCGATATGGATAGCATGTAATGTTTTTTTTTTCGACTTTGGAAAATCGACATTAATACATCCACTGTATCAACTGCCGAGAAATCGAAGGCCGGAAAACCAAATTGTTAGGGTTAAAGAAGAAGAGGTAGAAGAAGACGAAAGAAGAATCAAACAGAAGCAATAACAGAATCTTACATATCGCAGCGGAACAACATATAATAGATAAATGAATATGTTTAAAACAAAGAACTATATAAGTTATTACATCACATCACATTACATTATCAGAGTTTACAATAACAAACAGCGGAAAAGAAATACTATATACTAGTTGATACGCCAAGCCATCCAGCTCTCTACAACAACTCTTGAATTCCAGAATGACTTGTTAACCTGACTCTTGATTGCCCGTGTGGAAAATGGTGGGCACCCAGAGTTTAGAAAGGGAACAATAAACTCTAATCAGTCATGTGACTGGTCTGAGAACCTAAAACAGTTTATCTTTAAAAACAAGTTTGTCTTTAAAAACAAACAAAGAAATATTTTTAAAGTCAATTCGCAATGCTTTTAGAAAATGTAACTGCCATAAGGCCTCCCGCACAAACACACAATGCAAATGCAGAATCGGAGGAGATTTCTCCTTATGATAGTCAAATATGCTTGATACGCAAATTTCTTTTCAATATTATTATTTTAAGTGCAAAGTGCAGGAAACAATTTCGAAAGTATAATATAAATCTTAGCCAACATACGACCATTATCGTATGCCTACTATAGCTACCATGTTTAATAGTAGGTTACCGCCACATTACACGGCAGGTTATACAACTAAAACCGTACAAGGTTCGTATTGTTTCTTTGGTTTTCCAACTAATGGTCAGGCCAATGAACTTCCCAATGCCGCGTGGGTATGCCTCTGGAAGGACGCCCCGAGAACCTAACCGGATCTCTGCCAACACAAGGCCGAGTTACCCCTAGCTGGGTAACTACTGACATGAACATGCCATCCCTCGATCGTAACTGACCTATATCTCGGGATTCACCAACAACCAAAAAGTAATAAAATTGCAGCAACAACATGGGTTAAGTATCTGCGCTCCATACCATGATACCACCTCTATCCAGAAGGAATGACATACACTAAGAGGGGCTATCCCCTAATAACCTTGCCGCATCTTTATTGTTTTGACCATTACCGGGGTGTGAGGTCTGACGAAGTCTCGTCCACAAATGTACGCTTTATATATAAAAGATGTGCTTTGATCAACAAATGATCAGCAGCACTTCATGTGCCACATTACCAATTTGGGAATGTATCACTAGTAACCATCAACTACATAACCTCTGAGCTCGTACGTCTCAGAGAAGGGTGCTAAGCTAAGAGAATAAATTCTCCGCCACCAGCAGAATTATATTTTATAGAAACCAGCTTTACATCTCAAATTGTAACGTCAGACATACATCCATACAAGTCCGTTCCGGGATCGAACAGAACCGAAGGCACTTCCAAAGAAGCCCTTGCAATCCGTATATTCAATAATCACGTCAGGAATTCCCATCACAAAGGGTGATAAAATATCTATACCGGAGATCAGCTGATGCAGAGACATTCGACGGTAATCCTTCCGTTTTCATAAATATCTGGTTTTCAACACCGGTCTTCAACTGCTATCCATTGTGACGTATCACTATTCGGAATGGGATTTATGACCCAAAGGTCCTCTCCCGGCTAAATCGAATAACAAGAGCTTATTTTAAAATAAGTGTAGCATTCAAATTCAAGCAAATCACAACAAATACCCCTTTAAAGGTAAATATTGATAGTCGATTATTTAACTATCAATAGATATGCACAACATCACCAGATTTCAAATAATTTCCAAAATTATTTATTTTCCAAAAATATCTTTACAAGATATATTTTTTTCCACACTTCAACCATTTGAAAACAATTTTCAAATCACTTTTCAATTTATCTTTAAAAGATATAATCTTAAAACATTTCATTTCATATCGGAAAAACATTTCCATAGTTATTTAATAATAAGTAATTCACAGTCTACTTATTTTCAACATTTGAAAAACATTCAATATACTAAAATCACAATTAAGTATATATTTTATTCTTTAAGGAAAACATCCTCTTAAACACATTTATTTGAGACAAAATGAATGTTATGTAAAACATCGTTACGACAACCCAAAATCACTAGTATAGGGATTCGAAATTAAGACAGATATATAAAACCAAATACTATATAAAACATTTCTTCTCGAAAATCATTTACTATAACAACAGTGTTATAGTCCGCTATTTCCTTTTATTTCTCGAAAAAATCTATTTCAACAATGAATGTTGAAATCTGTAGTTTCGATACTTAATACATTTTAAACAACTTTAAATCGTTTTAATTCCATTTAAAATATCACTTTCCCAAAACATTTCATTAATATATTATTCACTGTCCAAAATCGTGAATATACTTCGTTAACTAAATTCAACATTTTTACACATTTTATTTAAAGGGTTATCCACTGTCCAAAATCATGGATATATCTCCTTTAATAAACTATAATAATTAACTTATCAAAATAAGTTGTTTTCGGATTTATAAAACAATGTTTATAAGTTCCAATTTTATTTTATAACAACTTAAACTTATAAAATCACTTTATTAACAAATTCGATCCATATCCCATTTATACGACAAAATCCAAATTATAAGCAAATTACTTATAATTCTCTATTTACAAGTTCATTCATTTTATAACTTCACAAATCGTAGATTCTATTCTTTTATAAAATCCATTTATAACATCATTTTAAAACATCTTTAAAACTCCTTTATAATTCCATCCTTTGATTTATAAAAATCCAATTTTATAAATTTTATATATAAAGCCTTTATAATAAATTCAAAAATCTTTATTTAAACTATTTTATAAAACAATTAAGTCCATATTTTCAAAAAGCAATTTTCAACTAGATTTCTCAAAAATCATAATTTTTTATAACGTTAAAATTATAACGTTTATTTATTTAAAATGAATCAATTCCAAAATTTAATAAAACGTACACTTTCAGAAATCGCTTAAAAACCCTTTTAAAATTTGGAAATCATCACTTTAACAACTTTATTTTTCCAAAATAGGCCCAATGCTGCAATAGCACAAATATAACAATCACGGCATCCAAAACATCATATATCATATGGTAATAGAATATAACATAATATCTGTAAGTAAATCAATACGGGTGAGGAATCCAGTTGGATCCCTCCAACCTGTTTCCCTGCATCCACAGATGTTAGCACAATACCAATCTCGTTCCAATACAGAATATTGCGGTATGTGGGATTTATAAAATATTATCCGCTATTATGCGACGCAATAGGGTCTCATCCGCTATATAATGCGGGAAATAAACTCCAAGTACATATATAATACCAATTCCACTTCAAGGTGAAATATCGCGGTATATGTGTTCAATAAATAACCTCCGCTTAATATGCGGCGTATAGGGTCTATTTCAATACAACAGATAGCAATTTATCATCTTTGCATACAATCAACACAATAAAGAAAATTTTAAATCTAACTATTTAAAACTTAAATCGAAACAGATTCGATTGAGTGAGGAGTTCTCACCTTGCTTTGAAATACAATTACAGTGTTTTATTTCGAATAAAATTAAACACGCGTTTAATTTTACCCAAATTTTCACTAGCTCCAATCAATTCGAACCCTTCCTCATCGCGTAGCATTCGTCAATACGAACCCGACGCAATTTGTTTCGTGCGAAACGGATCTCGTATGAACAAGTTATAATGTTACAAAGATTACACGAATTTTAATATATTAATTTACAAATTCTTTTATTATTTTTTTAACCTCATTTTTTTCTGGGCTATTAGATTTGCCTTCATCAGATCAAGGCCGTGACTTGCTTTCTTCCCCAAAATTTTTGCTCCCAGGTCACAAGAGAACCCACGGCCGCCACTATCATCAATTTATCGAGCCACCATCGTCGACTTTCACGTCCATCAAGAACCACCATTCGAACGACCTTTAGAAACTCCACCTTCAGCCCAGATATGGGTGAGCACGGTCTGCCCCTGATCTCAACACACGTGCACAAACCGACCACGAACGCGAGCCCCTAGCCTCCACGTCGAGCCTCCATTTCCAATCTCCACCGTTGATCTTCTAAAGCTCGATTAGCTCTACAACTTTCATGTTGAAGGTTTCGGCTAATTGTCAATGGATTTGGAGAAAATAAAGGAAGAAGAAGCACAAATTTCGGCCATTGAAATATCAAGTGGCGGCTAGGGCTGAAACCGTAATTTGTTTGCAAATGTGAAAATGTGGTGTCCTTATATAGAAAATTACTCGACACTATCCACCCGAAATTTTTCCGAACTCCAAACGAAGCGTGCCGCCTGGCGTTTATAAAGTTTTACCCCCATTCTGAACATAGTGGAATATATATCGAGAGTCAATTCGATCATATTTGAAAGATAAGTTTTCGAATTTAATTATTTAAATTTAAAATTCACTCAAACTGATTTCTACGCGTTTTAGCTTGCCCCGGACAAACCGTAAATCCGATTGACGCAAAATTTGCAACCATACAATAATTTAACATTACGGATCCAATGAAACTAGTTTCATCGAAATCCGAGACTGTTTGAAAAATGGCTATTTTACTCGTCGATTAAATATTAAAATATTCAATTTTCACAATTTAACTTTTAGTTAAATTTTAAAAGTTCTATAACAGCATTCTAACTCCAATATGTTTAAATACAACTTTATAAATCAATTTTAATCACATTAAACACAATTTCCAATTATTTTTGTTATTTGAAATATTAAATTATCGATTTAATTATCCAATTAAATCACTATATTCGAAATAAAATTTATTCGACTTACAAATTTTACTTGTTAATATTTAAAAATCAATAAAATATATGAATTTCAAATGACATAAACTCTGGGTCGTCACAAACTACCCCCCTTAAAAGAATTTCGTCCTCGAAATTACCAAGTAAGAAAAAGTTACAGAATCCATTAACTTTTCAAAAACAAATCATTCCAACTTGATTTCAGGTCCATTTTAATTTCTTAACTTTTCCAAAATCCGATGGTTACACTTTTTACTATAGCTTTACAAGTTTTCAAATCATACTTAGTTATTTTTTCAAAATTTTCCAATTTTCTCAAAAATATTCTAACGCCTTAATTTTCAGAAAAATTCGCCATTGTTGCGCAGCTCGATCCGAAAAAAATGGCAATATATATATATATATATCACAAATATACATCTCATCAAAGTAATGAGGCATCCTGTAGGGAAAAAAGTGTAAAAGTACGATATGTAATCCGAGATATGTACCTTATATATTATTAGCGAGCATATACGGCTAATATAGCGCGAAAGCGAGCTCCAAATGCAAAGCAAGCACAATCTGCACCTATTAAACACTCAACAACAATGAGAAACATGTATGTATGAAAGTAATATCAATATACAACATATATCACTACAACAACTACATATGTCGATATAGCAAATGCAATCAAAAGCAATAAATTCAACTATCAACCAACTATCGTCCAACTAACATTCATATCCAAATCAATATACATTCTCTTCTCATTAATATTCAATGAATTGGTTTTCCAATTTAAATCACATTTGATTCATTAACAATGGATGTTTTTACTAACATTCATTTATTCATACTCAATTAGTTACATTCACTAATTCATATTCAAGTTGGTTCACTTCCAAATCAAATTCAATTCTATTTAAGATTCACTTAACTTCCAATTTGATTTCAATTAATTTAGATTTCAATTTCATTTTGAATCCACATCACCATTTTATTTGACTTAATTTTTCAATCTTAATTCCTTTACTTAATTTTCATTTTTAATTCCACTTGAATTAAATTTTCCTTCCAACTTAGTTTATTTCCACATCTACCTTTTTCTAACTTCTCTTTAGGTTCAATTTTTATTATAACAACTTCAAACTTTACAAGTCATCAAACTTAACGTTATTCCATAAATATTTTATATAGTATTCCAGAGTCTTTCCATTTTTCACAGTCATTTTAGAAATCAATTCAGATTTTCTTTTGAATTCCCAAAACCAAACCCATTTTTGCAATCAACTTTCATTGAAAATAATTTGGCAGTAATACTTCTCTTGGAAACTCGAAAATTAACACCGATGATGTCGCGATCATCATCAGAATTATTTTCCTGAGACCTGAAAGAGTTTAGAGCTTTCATCCCTTCAAAACACTTTTCCAAAACCTTTGAAATTAATTTTCAAAATCAAAAAGGATTTAAACTTTCCAAATCTCCAAAATTTTCAAATTATTTTCAAAACATTTCCAAACACTTCTCTGGAAACTTTACTTTAAATTATAAATCAAATTTACAATTCATATTCATAAATTCCATTTGTATGTGAATTTATTTCTTAACCTTGGAGTTACGATTTCAATTTCCTACTCAAATGATAATAATATTATCACTTACTAACAATCAAGCAACCATATACTGTAATAATTTACAAAGATTATTTCCTTTATCTACAAAAATAGTTTTTGGGTAAAATTATTTCATTTACCCTATTTTTAAAACAATAGCGTGTCGGTTTATCTTGTTTAAGAGTTTAGAAAACCCTATCGACGACAGTTAGCTAGACTGCATCGACCAGAATCTATAGATAATCAACCGATAAGCCAACACAATACAAAACAATTTCATATTCACTAACAAATACACACTCATATCTATTATTACACTCACACTTATTATAGATTACTACTGACTCTATCTCTAATGAGTAACACGCAACAGCGCCAAGATTGTCGCTTAACCAAATACTCTGATACCAGATGTAACGTTCTGGATTTTCGAATTTCGAAAATCGACATTAATACGTCCACTATATCAACTGCCGAGAAATCGAAGGCCGGAAAACCGAACTGTTAGGGTCAAAGAAGAAGAAAGAAGAATCAAACAGAAGCAATAACAGAATCTCACATATCGCAGCGGAATAACATATAATTGATAAATGAATATCTTTAAAACAAAGAAATACATCAGTTATTACATTACATCACATCACATTACATTATCAGATTTTACAACAACAAATAGCGGAAAAGAAATACTATATACAAGTTGATAAGCCAAGCCATCCAGCTCTCTACAGCAACTCCTGAATTCGAGAATGACCTGTTAACCGGACTCTTGACTGCCCGTGTGGAAATTGGTGGGCACCTAGAGTTTAGGAAGGGAACAATAAACTCCAAGTCCGTCATGTGACTGGTGTGAGAACGCAAAATAGTTTATCTTTTAAAACAAGTTTATCTTTAAAAACAAACAAAGATATATTTTTAAAGTCAATTCGCAATGCTTTTAGAAAATGTAACTACCATAAGGCCTCCCGCACACAAAATGCAAACGCAGAATCGGAGGAGATTTCTCCTTATGATAGTCAAATATGCTTGATACGCAAATTTCTTTTCAATATTGTTATTTTAAGTGCAAAGTGCAGGAAAATATTTCGAAAGTATAATATTAATCTTAGCCAACATACGATGATTATCGTATGCCTACTATAGCTACCATGTTTAATAGCAGGTTACCGCCACATTCCATGGCAGGTTATACAACTAAAACCGTACAGGGTTCTTATTGTTTTTTTGTATTTCCAACTAATGGTCAGGCCAAGGAACTTCCCATTGCCACATGGTACGCCTCTGGAAGGCCGCGCCGAGAACCTAACCGGATCTCTGCCAACACAAGGCCGGGTTACCCCTAGCTGGGTAACTACTGACAGGAATATGCCATCCCTCGATCGTAACCGAACTATATCCCGGGATTCACCAACAACCAAAAAGTAATAAAATTGCATCAACAACATAGGTTAAGTACCTGCGCTCTATACCATGATACCACCTCTATCCAGAAGGAATGACATACACTAAGAGGGGCTGTCCCCTAATAACCTTGTCGCATCTTTCCTGTTTTGACCATTACCGGGGCATGAGGTCCGACGAAGTCTCGTCCATAAAGCTACGCTTTATATATAAAAGATGTGCTTTGATCAACAAAAGATCAGCAGCACTTTGTGTGCCACATTACCAATTTTGGAATGTATCACTAGTAACCATCAACTACATAACCTTTGAGCTCGTACGTCTCAGAGAAGGGTGTTAAGCTAAGAGAACAAATTCTCCGCCACCAACAGAATTATATTTTATAGAAACCAGCTTTACATCTCAAATTGTAACGTCAGACACACATCCATACAAGTCCGTTCTGGGATCGAACAGAACCGAAGGCACTTCCAAAGAAGTCCTTGCAATCCGGATATTCACTAATCACGTCCGAAATTCCCATCCCAAAGGGTGATAAAATCTCTATATCGGATATCAGCCGATGCAGAAACATTCGACGGTAATCCTTTCGTTTTCATAAATACCCGGTCTTTAACACCGGTCTTCAAATGATATCCATTACGACGTATCACTATTCGTAATGGGATTTATGACCCAAAGGTCCTCTCCTGGCTAAACCGAATAACGAGCGCTTATTTTAAAATAAGTGTAGCATTCAAATTCAAGAAAATCACATTTAAAGGTAAATATTGATAGTCGGTTATTTAACTATCAATAGATATGCACAACATCACCAGATTCCAAATAATTTCCCACATTATTTATTTTCCAAAAATATCTTTACAAGATATTTTTTTTCACACTTCAACCATTTGAAAACAAATTTCAAATCGCTTTCAATTTATCTTTAAAAGATATAATCTCATAACATTTCACTTCATATTGGAAAAACATTTCCATACTTATTTAATAATAAGTAATTAACAATCTATTTAGTTCCAACACTTGGAAAATATTCAATATACTAAAATCACAATTAAGTATATATTTTATTCTTTAAGGAAAACATCCTCTTAAACACATTTATTTGAGTCAAAACGAATGTTACGTAAAACATCGTTACGACAACCCAAAATCACTAGTATAGGGATTCGAAATTAAGATAGATATATAAATCCCAATACTATATAAATCATTTCCTTTCGAAAATCATTTACTATAACAACAATGTTATAGTCCACTACTTTCTTTTATTTCTCGAAAACGTCTATTTCAACAATGAATGTTGAAATTTGTAGTTTCAATACTTAGTACATTTTAAACATCTTTAAATCGTTTTAATTCCATTTAAAATATCACTTCCCCAAAACATTTCTTTAATATATTATTTACTGTCCAAAATCGTGAATATACTTCGTTAACCAAATTCAGCATTTCATCTAAAGGATTATCCACTGTCCAAAATCGTGGATATACCTCCTTTAATAAGCTATGATAATTAACTTATCAAAATAAGTCATTTTCGAATTTAAAAATCAATGTTTATAAGTTCCAATTTTATTTTATAACAACTTCAACTTATAAAATCACCGTATTAATAAATTCTATCCATATCCCATTTACACGACAAAATCCAAATTATAAGAAAATTACTTATAATTCTCTATTTACAAATTAATTCATTTTATAACTTCACAAATCATAGATTCTATTTTTTTTATAAAATCCATTTATAACATCATTCTAAAACGTCTCAAAACCCTTTATAATTCCATCCTTTGATTTATAAAAATCCAATTTTACAAATCTTATGTATAAAGCTTTTATAATAAATTCAAAAATCTCTATTTAAACTATTTTATAAAATCATTAACTCCATATTTTCAAAAATCAATTTTCAACTATATTTCTCAAAAATCATAATTTTTTATAACGTAAAATTATAACGTTTATTTATTTAAAATGAATCAATTCCAAAATTTAATAAAATGTAAACTTTCAGAAATCACTTAAAAAACCCTTTTAAAATTTGGAAATCATCACTTTAACACTTTTAATTTTCCAAAATAGGCCCAATGCTACAACGCACTAAATATAACAATCACGACATCCAAAACATCATATATCATATGATAACAGAATATACCATAATATCTTTAAATAAATCTATACGGGTGAGGAATCCAGTTGGATCCCTCCAACCTGTTTCCCTACATCCGCAGATGTTAGCACAATACCAATCCCGTTCCAATACGAAATATCGCGGTATATGGGATTTATAAAATATTATCCGCTATTATGCGACGCAATAGGGTCTCATCCGCTATATAATGCGGGAAATCAACTCCAAGTACATATATAATACCAATTCCACTTCAAGGTGAAATATCGCGGTATATGTGTTTAATAAATAAGCACCGCTTAATATGCGGCGTATATGGTCTATTTCAATACAACAGATAGCAATTTATCATCTTTGCATATAATCAACACAATAAAGCAAATTTTAAATCTAACTATTTAAAATTTAAATCAAAACAGATTCGATTGAGTGAGGAGATCTCACCTTACTTTCAAATACAGTTGCAGTGCTTTATTTCGAATAAAATTAAACACGCGTTTAATTTGACCCAAAAATTTCACTATCTCTAATCAATCCCAATCTAGCTCCATCGCGTAGTATTCATCAATACGAACCCGACGTAATTCGTTTCGTGTGAAACGGACCTCGTATGAACAAGTTATGATGTTACGAAGAATACACAAATTTTAATATATTAATTTACAAATTCTTTCATTATTTTTTAACCTCATTTTTTTCTGGGCCGTTAGATTTGACTTCATCAGACCAAGGCCATGACTTGCTTTCTTCCCTAAAACGTTTGCTCCCAGGTCAAAAGAGAACCCACGACCGCCATTATCATCAACGTATCGAGCCACCATCGTCGACTTTCACGTCGATCAAGAACCACCATTCGAACGACCATCAGAAACTCCACCTTCGGCCCGGATATGGGTGAGCTCGGTCAGCCCCTGACCTCAAAACACGTGCACGAACCGACCACGAACGCGAGCCCCTAGCCTCCACGTCGAGCCTCTATTTCCAATCTCCACCGTTGATCTTCTAGAGCTCGATTAGCTCTACAACTTTCTTATTGAAGGTTTCGGCTAATTGTCTATGGATTTGGAGAAAATAGAGGAAGAAGAAGCACAAATTTGGGCCATTGAAATATCAAGTGTCGGCTAGGGCTGAAACCCTAATTTTTTTGCAAATGTGAAAATGTGGTGTCCTTATATAGAAAATTACATGGCACTATTCACCCGAAATTTTTCCAAACTCTAAACAAAGCATGCTGCCTGACGTTTATAATTTTTTACCCTCATTCCGAACGCAATGGAATATATATCGAGAGCCAATTCGATCATATTTGAAAGAAAAGTTTTCGAATTGAATTATTTAAATTTAAAATTCACTCAAACTGATTTCTACGCGTTTTAGCTTGCCCCGGACAAACCGTAAATCCGATTGACAAAAAATTTGAAACCGTATAGTAATTTAACATTACGGGTCCGATGAAACTGGTTTCGTCGAAATCCGAGACTGTTTGAAAAATGGCTATTTTTACTCGTCGATTAAATATTAAAATATTCAATTTTCACAATTTAACTTTTAATTCAATTTTAAAAGTTCTATAACATCATTTTAACTCCAATATGATTAAATACAACTTTATAAATCAATTTTAATCACATTAAACACAATGTCCAATTATTTCTCTAATTTGAAATATTAAATTATCCATTTAATTATCTAATTAAATCACTATATTCGAAATAAAATTTATTCGACTTACAAATTTTACTTGTTAATATTTAAAAATCAATAAAATATATGAATTTCAATTGACATAAACTCTGGGTCGTTACAGATAGCATTTGAAGACCGGATATTTGCGAGAATGGTAGGATGGCCTATCGATTGTCTCTGCACTAAGTCGCGTCGGTATAGGGATTTCCTTAGTGATGGGAAGTCCGGTCGGGACTATGAATACTCGGATTGCAAGGGCTTCTTCGGAAGTGCCTTTGGTTTTGCTCGAACCCGAAACAGACCTGTATGGTTGTATGTCCGACACTACACTTTGAGATATGAAATGACTTCTTTCAAATACATATCAGTTGGTGGCGGAGAATTTATTCTCTTAGTTTAACACCCTTCTCTGAGACGTGCGAGCTCAGAGGTTATGTAGTTGAACGTTATCAGTGATATACTCCCAATTTGGTAGTATGGCATGCTAAGTGATGCTTTATGTTGATGATCATTTGTTAATCAAAGCATGACTTTGTGAAAAGTGTAGCTTTGTGGATGAGACCTCGTCGAGCCTCACAAACCGGAAATGGTCGAAATAGGAAAGATACGGTAAGGTTATGAGGGTTGCGCCCTGTAGGGTATGTCATCTCCTTCTAGAAAAAGGCGGTGTCATGGTATGGAGCCCAGATATTTCACCTATATGGTGGCCTTAATCTCATTTACTGTGTGGTTGTTGCTTTGTGATGGAGGGCCTTCGGATAAAGGTCCCAAAGGACCGGGGGTGGCATGCTCGAGTAGTAGTTACCTAGTTACAGAGGTAACCCGGCCTTCTGTTGGCAGAAAGCCGGGTAGGTTCTCGGGACATCCCGCCAGAGGCGTACCCATGGACAGTAGGAAGTTCCTTAGCCTATCCATTTGTTGGAAATCCAAACAAAACAATATGCGCCCTGTACGGTTTTAGTTGTATAACCTGCCATGGAATGTGGCGGTAACCTGCTATTGAACATGGTAGCTATAGTAGGCATAAGTGCGGAATATCTATGCTGGATAAGATTAATATTATACGTTCGAAAGGTTTTCTGCACCATGCACTAATAATAATATCAAAAATGGTTTTCGCATATCAAGCATATTTGATTATCATAAGGAGAAATCTCCTCCAATTCTGCGTTTGCATTGTGTGTGTGGCAGGAGGTCTTATGGTAGTTTCATTTTCTAAAAAGCATTGCAGATTTCCTTTCTATTTGTTTCTGTTCAAAACAACTATTTTTGTTTACTCATACCAGTTCCATGACTGACCTGGAGTTTATTTGTCACGACCCAAAATTCATCGTTCAAAAGTCGACACCAAATACCTCACTTTTATTCGACTGCCGGAGATTCGAACGTCAAATTTCAGTTCGGATGTAGCTTATAACAACATTAGATGGATATAAAACAGTGGAAAAGAATGAATATCATGCATATATCTCAGGTATAACAGTAAAATATCCATTACTACATTAGAGTATTTAATACATACATCTCAACTCCAAATACAACATCATAATAATACAACATTGATCACATATCAATAAAGTCTTCAAATGAAAGAAGTGATAACGAACTCCTAAAAGCTAAACTCTTGTTATCTCCAAAAGGCTCCTACGATATCTCCAAAGCAAAAGCTCCAAATTGCTGCTTACTCCGAAATACGGAAACCGGCTACTAGGCTGCCGGTGTAGAAATTATAGGCAACCAGAGTTTAGGAAAGAAACAATAAACTCCGGATCAGTCATTGGACTGGTATGAGTAAACTAAAACACGGTTTCTTTTATAGAAAACTAGATTTATAAAAGAATTTTCGGTATGCTTTTTAAAAATGGAACTACCATAAGACCTCCCGCCACACACATAATGCAAACGCAGAATTGGAGGAGATTTCTTCTTATGCTAGTCAAATATGCCAGCATAGACATTTCAATCTATGCCTACTATAGCTACCATCTAAACAGTGGGGCGCCACCATAAGTAAATGGCAGGTTCTACAACTAAAACCGTACAGGGTTTCGTATTGGGAATTGGATTTCCAACAATGGTCAGGCTAAGGAACTTCCTATGCCACATGGGTACCCCTCTGGAGGGACGACCCGAGAACCTAACCGGATCTCTACCAACACAAGGCCGGGTTACCCCTAACAGGGTAACTACTGACACGAGTATGCCATTCCTCGGTTGTAACCAACCATTATCCGGGGCCCTAGCAATAAATCACAAAGTAATATAAATATATATATATATATATATCTGTCATATCCACATAAGTTAAGTATCTTGGCTCCATACCATGATACCGCTTCTATCCAGAAGGAAATGCACATATCCTAAGGGGCGCTACCCCCAATAACCTTGTTGCATCCTTCCCGTTTCGACCATTCCGGGGTGTGAGTTTCGACGAAGTCTCGTCCATAAAGCTATGCCTTTCACAAAGCCATCCTCTGATCAACAAATGATCAACAACACTCAGCATGCCACATTACCAAGTTGGGAATATATTACTGATAACCTTCAACTACATAACCTCTGAGCTCGTATGTCTCAAAGAATGGTGTTAAGCTATAAGAATAAATTCTCCACCGCCAACAGAAATGTATTTGAAAGAAATCTGCTTTACATCTCAAATGTAATGTTGGACATACAATCCATACAAGTCGGTTCTGGGTTCGAATAGAATCGAAGGCACTTCCTAAGAATTCCTTGCAATCCGGGCGTCCACAATCCCGATCGGATTCCCCATCACATATGGAGAACTCTTTACCGGAGCAACTCAGTACAGAGTCATTCGACAGGTTATCCTATCGTTTTCGAAGACACCCGGTCTTCACCACTGGTCTTCAAATGCTATCCATTTCGACGTATCACTATTCAGAATGGGTTATATGACACAAAGGTCCTCTCTCGGCTAAATCGAATAGTAAGCGCTAGATTTAAAAACACGTGGGCATATCAATCAAAAAGATTTATATTCAGGGTTCGATGTGGGTTTCAGATAACAAACTGAAATCCGGCTCCTTGTCGCATCGAAGTTTAAATGCCGTTTTATGGGAAAAAAAAGGTTTTCATTCATATAGGAACAAATCACAAATCATAGTTCATCACAAAGCTATCACAGTATCACAACACAAATATCAATCCGGTACAGAATATTTGATGATGGTTATTCATCTTGATTAAGGTGATTGTGATTAAAGTGAATTAACCGTATAATTATCCTCATTAATTATTTTAAATCAATGTTAAATTTGACTTAATTATGAATTAATTTAATCTTGATTGGCTTAATTAATGAATTCATTATTTTAATTTATTAATTCTTAATGTTTAACAAAAATAATTTTTATCACTTTTGTTGATTGACTATTCTTTCAATAATTAATTATTAATTATAAGATCATTACCCAAAACGTTAATTGTTAATACTAGTTCCACATTTTAAATAAATTTGGTTTTTAAATTAACACATAAACATTTGATTTACATTTAAACATTTTATTAAGTTAGTTTTAAAACAACCCTTTTTTGTTTAAAGGAAAATATAATTTTGAAATAATCTTAAACTTCGTAAAAAAAATTTAAAATAATTGATTCAATATTATTTACTTCATATCCCATTAACAACTCTCATTTATTTCTAAAACGTGGATTTGAAATAATCATTTAACTTGAGTTTCAAAATTTTAGTTAAAACTGGATTGGCTCGCTTTCATGTCCAACCCGTGGCTTACTTCGAGTTATCCCCGAGGGAAATGCCCCCCGCTTCGGGTTTTAGCCAAAACTAACCCGAGTGATAAATTTTCACAAAAATTAGTTTAAGTCCGAAACCAATCACGACACAACACTGAAACCACTCGAGTTCTCCTTCGAGTTTCTACCCTATTTCCCCGAGTGAGACTTCGAGTCACACTACTCCTGTCCCATATTTCACAACTGGCACACAACCAAGCACGTACACGTGCACGACCAACTTCGCCAACGTTGGTCGGTGCTGTAGCCATCCATGAGTCGCCTTCTATCCCCCAAAACAATACTGGAAGATCAACCGCAACCTGAAATATGACAACACCTCCATACACCAAACCTGTCAACAGCCCATTAGCTCGCTTCCGACCATCATCATTGCTGAAATTCCGGCAGATGATCCATCTACAATCCCTCTGCAACCTCCCAAATCCCACTCCTACTCGATACAGCAGAGAGCATGTGCATAGTTAAGGAACTGCAACACTGCATGACAGTGGTTTTGAAACCTAGGAAAAAACCAATTTCCAACTCCACTCTCTCTCTCTGATCATCTATCACCAACTTACCCCATTTTACATCAATACTCTACTAATAGAAAGCATCTTAACACCTGACATAACTAGCCTAACAGATAAATTCCAAAATTTCTAATTCTGTTCAAACAGAATTGCAAATCCTATAGTTACTTCAAAAATGGGGTTTTTGTTTCAGAAGTAACAGATTTTCAAACAACTAAATTATGATTTTAGGGCATAATTTATTATTAACAACATTATTTGTTTGCTCATATTAATTCCTAACAGAAATTTAACAAGTAAATAAAGTTTTTCTATTAAACTTATTTTAAGACAGAAAACTGTAAATTAGGATTACTGTAATCCCATACATATAAAAATTCACACATTTTATTGATCACAATAAAATCATACAAGCATGCCAAATCTTACATATTCACATGCAACAGATAGATTCAATTTCTTGCATTAAGGTTCTCACGGTAAATAAATAGATAAATAACAGGGCAATTTCAATCACCCAGATTTTTTATTAATGTGAACTAATACTTTCATTTAGAAGATTTATAAAATTTTGATTTAAAAGAAACTGTTTTTAAAACAAGAAGTTTACTCACTTTTGAGAAGAATGCAGAGAACTAACTTAGCTGCAGATTCATATTCCAGAGATGCAATTTGAAGTTGAAGTTGCTTTTATCTTGTTGACGAATGCATGTAGACCTTCCAAATTTTGGATTGAAGTTGAACTTCCAATTAGATGTTGAAACTTAGCTTCAGATATGCAGACTTGGGTTTTAAATATTACAGATTATAAGTTGTTTGTTTTGCAGAAATTGATTTCTATTTGGTTTGCAGATTTTAACATGCAATCTGTTTTGGGTTTTTGATTCTACCGAAATCTGATTTTCAGGTTTTTCAATATGAAGAGAAAGTGTTTTTAACAAATGCATTTGTTATATTTTCTTTTTAATATATTTTAAATAAAAAGGTTTTTAAAACAATGCCACTTGTTATAGTTATTATCTCAAATTTTTACAAGTGTCTTCTTTATAGTTTAAGAATTTAACACATGTACATTTCAATATTGAAAGAGAATTCTAAATTTATGAATGTATTTAAATTATCTTAAACCATTTCTAATTTATTTTTAGCAAGTTACAAATGTTTATTAACATCTAGTCTTTAAATAAATACATATAAACTTCTTTGTAAAACTATACACTTACATTTTAATGTTTGTTTAATTATTTTTAAAAATAATATTCTTTATAAAACTAAATTTCAAAAAAAAAGATTTTAAGAAGAAAAGAAGTGTTGAATTCATTTTATTTCAAAAGGTTTCAAACTAACTGTTATACTTTAACAAGAATGATTTAAATCTTATTTCAAAGGAAAGCAATTTTAAAATAAAACAAAACAAACTTTTATTATAAAATAAAATTTAAACAAAACAAATTCTTACTTACATTTCTATAAAAGTGTAAGAAAGATTTTTAAAACAAACCTTTGAAAAGTTTACAATACTAATTCAAATTAATTTAATCAATTTACAAATTATACAATTATATATAAAATTAAAAAATATCCTTTATTTAATATAAATTAAAACTAAAACCAAATCCTCTATTTACAATGTATAAACATTTATACATTATAGATAAATATTTTTAAATCAGCATAGAAAGATAAATTTATTACTTAAATATTTTTAACTTTTGAAAAGAATATCATTTAACAAACTAAATAATTATTAATTTTCAAAAGAGAATCTCTGTTTGAATTAATTTATTAAATCAATATTTCACATTTTAAAATATTTTCAAAGAAATTATTAAATAAATATTGCCCAAATTTCCGGGACATCACATTCCTCCCCCCTTAAAAGAATTTCGTCCCTGAAATTTAAAAGCAAAGGTAATTTAATAATCCCACATAGATTTTAAAATTTTAAAGAGCAAACATATGCTATCAACCAAATACGAGCAACCATAGCAACCAATTCAAACAAACAATTCTAATTATCCAGACAAAATTCTGGATAGGATTCCCTAGAGTTTCCCAGGTACAAACACGGGACACTCGCCCTATAAAATCTAAACTAGCTACACCACTCAGATCTAGAGCTCCTCTAAATCTAGATCTACAAATCTAAACAGAATACAGGATTACAGACAAGTCCTAATCAACTCCCAAACCTCACAGAACTACTGATTCTAAAACCAGAGATAAACCATACACGTACTCCCTCAGAGATACATGAACAACAAACAAATTCCAGCCATCAGAACTGGCAATTCAATCCTGTAGATCAAACAATTAATCCTTAAGAGAAGACAGAAATATCCAATCTCTTATCCATACATCTCTCCTGTCGATCCTGGGCTGCCTTCAACCTTCTAGATAAATCAAATCTACCACACAAACTCTTCTACACAAACATCAGAAGACTCCAGGCATACTATTCTTTCTGGAAAACAAACAGATACAAAACAATCAAGACTCCATATCCAAAATGAATTTCCTGTAGAAATCCTCTGATTCAAGACAAAACTCAAATTTCCAAAGAATCGGGTGTTACTTCTATCCTGAAACAGCTGCCACCATGCTTCCACTGCGCAACTCTGATTCAAGAATGTTGTTGATGAACACAAGTACAACTTGATCAACTTATCCCGGAAACATTGTTAATCAAATTCCATAAAATCTCAGTGACCTATCTGATTCAGTCACAAACATCACAGCAAAAATTCAACCAGAAAACTGGATCCAATAAATCCTACCAACTTAAACAGTTCACATTCTCAAAGAATCTCCCTACTAGTCTGATTCACCGGTAAAACTCCAAGAATAAAGTTGAAACAGAACTCAAACTCTTGATGCGGATGCAAATCTTAACTCCTTCGAAGATATCCAGAAAATAAAACCACTTCGATAACTCAAACATCCACTAAAGATGCTTCAATCCAAACAAAGATCACTCAGAGAACTTCCGAACCATCGCAAGTAACTTTTGCGATTCCACTCAGTTCAGATTCCAAGAAATCGTTCTCACTTCAACAATCAGAACAGCTAAAACCTTCTACCCAAAAGAAGAACTAGTGGTCTACCTTCAACCACAAACATCACACCCAACTGAGCTTCCAGAAGAAATGGACATGCTCCACCATCTGCCTGGACTTCTGACAAAGGAATCACAGAGATTTCCGAATCATCGAAGAAACATGCCACTCACTGCTGCTACTGCTGCCAAAACTTCCTTATCCAAAAGCTCATCGAACCTCAAAGCTACACCAACCTCTTCCATAATAGAGCCTTCCAGATAAACAGATATCTCTCAGGAAACTCGCTCCCAAACCAAGCTCAAGTATAGACAGAACTCCTTCCCAAGGTTGCCAAAATACCATTGCTGGCTTCAGAACATCCTACTAATCCAAACTCAAGAAAATCCACACACACGAGTGAAATCCAGCTTACAATCCAAAGATAAACTCCGAATCTTAAAAAGATTTCCTTCAGAGATTAGTGAAATCCTTCACCAACTGCAGAACTACTCAAGATGCCCAAAACTTCCCTAGCAGACCACTTCCAACTTCAAATACTCGAACTCCAACCATTGGTAGTTGTGTTACACACACCACTACCCTATCTACCTTTATTACTTATATTGGAAAACCTGAACAGGTAACCCAACAAATAGGCAGAAATATATATATATATATATATATATATATATATATATATATATATATATATATATTCAAAATTACAAATACGCTCTCTCAAGAAGAACACCACTCCAGAGTCTAGGTATTCGCTCTACTTAGTCCTCTGATACCACAATTTGACGACCCAACTTCCAAACTCCAGGAAGTCGCACGTTAAGAAGAAAGAAAGGGATAGAAAAGAGAAAAAAAGGAAAGAAAGAACAGACAACATCGGAATCTCACAGCGGAATAGAATAAATTATAATATATCACATAAAATATTACATAGTATCATATACGCCAGAGTTAAACAGCTAATACTACACAAACTAGACAGTTATAAACATCTGTCTAGCAATTACAATTTCAAGTACATCAGAGAAACAGATACAACTCAAACACAATGGAACTACTAAATATATCTACACGCTGAAGCCTCCTGCTCCATTATCTCCTCCAGAACTTGTCAAAGCAATCCTGAAACACTTGACTACTCTTACGTAATATGAGTACCCAAGAGTTTAATAAAACAGAAATTAAACACTCAGGTCAGACGTGGGACTGGTGTGGGTAAACGGGGACAAAAGTTGCTTAACTTTGAAAATCCTTTGAAAACAAAGGTATCACTTAAGACTTCCCACACATAAACATGGAAAAGTTTTTACCTTACGCTAACCAAAACATTTGACAGGAAATCCAGTGATATTATAATAGTGTCTGGTGTTTTCAAATAAATAAGAAATAGCCGAAATTATTACATCTATTAAATTCAAGCTACTAGCCACAAAAGTGAGTAATCAATCAAAACCGTAGGGTCTCGTAGGTAGAATGGGTTTCCATCAATGGCAGGGCTACTAGGGTATCGCCCGTCACAGTACGTGGCCTAGATCACCGTACCGAGGAGTACTCCAACTCCCCTGCAACACAAAGTCGGAACCATTCCTTACTGAATAGTTCCGAACAAGACCACCCCGCAGATTGGTCGTCACCAACTGCCACACAGCCGAATATAAAGGGATCTCTAGGCAGGGATAAATCTTGCTCTCCAGTGGGGGCTACCCACGAAGCTTTGCTGCACCTCCCCTGTTTTAGCCATTCCCGGTTGATGAGGCTTGAGGTTACAATTACCTTTATAGGACATATAAATCTTAGAATGCTCATCGTCCACCTGACGATGTTCTGAAAGCATTCAATCCATACAAGTTCGTTCCGGGTTCAAACGAAACCGAAGGCACTATCTCGTTACACTCGTATTGGATTGACCCTTAGAGTTAACGACGATAACCCTTGCACTCTAAATCACCATCTCGAACCTATGAGCACTATTCCGTCAAACTCATTACGGAATCACCCAAAGAGTTATACTGACGTATAGCCCTTACACCACGAGTCTTCACTTGCTCCACTTGGATTAACGACCTAACGTTTAATTGGAATCGATGTGGTTTTCAGAGTTCCAAATATGGAAACTTGCTCCCGCTCTCATCGAAACCAAACGCCATCTTAATGTCCAAGTTGTACTTAAGGGTATAAATAATTAACTCATTTCATTGTTATCTAATTCACACAGATAGATAAACTACATCTCACAATAGATAATCACATTCATATCATAAACAGATAATCTGTATCATCCATAAACAGATAATCATCATAACCGAATAATCTATCACAAACCATCATACTTAAACCAAACATTCATATCATACAGATACGACTCATCTCATTACTGAGATCACAACCATTCAATCAATAACATCCATAAGCAACGATTTAATCATCAATTATGATTAATTTAAAATGAATTAAATTAATTACAAACATCTCTAATTAAATTAAATTAAATTAAATTAATTTCTCATTTAAATTCTGCTTAACATTCATTAATTAATTAACCCACTTAATTAATTATACTAAGTATTCAACTTGATTAAACAACTTTGATTAATCATCCTCTAATTACAGTAAGTAGTTAGTCTTAAATTAATTTCATAAATTAATTAACCTTAATCATAAGTAATTAACATTTAATTACACATTTATTAATTAATTATAATTAATTATATTTGTCCTTAATTAATTACAATTAATTAATCACTTAATTAATTATTACTCAATCAAACAATCCTTAATTACAATCATTAATTATAACAATTAATGATCTCTAATATTTAAATAAACTATTTAATTAAAATTAATTACATTTAGTAATTAATCTAATTATTAATCACCTTGATTAATATTCAATTTAGTAATTAACTATCTTTAATTACTTATTTATAAATTAATTAACAAATCATTAATCATTAATTAATTCCTTAATTATTTACAAAAGTAATTATCCAAATTACTAATTACATTCCAGTAATTATCATTATTACTTCTCTAAGTAATCTTGCTCTATTAATTACATTTAGTAATTTCCTCCATTAAATCATCAAATGATTTACTTAAATTAATTAAACTAAATTAATTAACTTAAATAAATCACATATCACAATTAATTACAATAAGTAATCAATTCCTTTATTACTTTAACAATTAATAATACTTAACAAATTACAATTAATTATATTCAATTAATTAATCTAGTTAATTATCAAAATTAATTACATTAATTAATTATTAAATTATCCTTAGATAATTATCACCATCTTTTAAATAACAACTTTCAATAATTATATACTTAAGGAAATTTGAATTAGATTAATCGTTAATAAATCATTTCTAATTAATATTAACCTAAATCATTATTTAAAATCCAATAATTAAGTAAATCCTTAATTATCTTAAATATTTCAAAATAAGTAAATTACTTATCAAATGACTCATTTATATTCAAAATGTATTAAAACAATACATTTATAAATTTAAATTCAAATTCCATATAAAATTTTAATATTTATAATGTTTAACTATTTATACATTAATCCAATTTAAATAAATATAAACCTTAAAATAAAATGAATGTTAAAGAACATTCATTACTTAAATATAAAAGAAAAGGTTTAAAACAAAATTACTTGATTAAAATAAATTAATCTTTGAAAATAAATTGATTATTTCAACTTTCCAATTTACATTTAACACTTCATATTTTAATTCAATACTAAAGGGACTAAATTCTTTCAAGTTTAAAACTTACTTGAAATCAAATTCTTTTTAAACATTTGAATATGTTCATTTCAATTTTTTTATTTTTTTTACAAACTGGTTTTGAAATCAAAACTGATTTCCAAAGAACTTGAAAACAGTTTTTAACTTGATTTCAAAACAATTTAAATCTTGCTTAAACCATTTAAATTTGTTCAAAAATTAAAACTTACAAAAACTGTTTTAAAACAAAAATCTGATTTTTAAAACAAACCTGAAACATTTTTAAACTTGATTTAAAACTGAATTTAAATCTTGTTTAAATTTAAGATTTTCATTTTTTTGAAACGTTTGAATTTCAAACTTTATTTGAATTCAGTTTCAAGTTACACTTGAATCAAGCTTTCAACATAAAAATATGAATTTCATTTAAATTAAAAAAAACTGCGAAACTACAGGATTTTAAACCTGTAACCATATACTCTACAAGCCCTCTTTTACTCTGAGTTCCTAAGCTACCTACTTCGAGTCACTGCAAGTTTTACCCGAGAACTGCTTCGAGTCAAGAAACCCTACACATATCCAATATAGTTCACTTGAGTTTAACCTGTACAGTGCATATGAACTGTCGCCTCGGCGAACTCTAACCACGCTAACCCCCTTCTACAAGTCAGTTAACATCTCATTATACTATCACAACCATCCATACCCTCCCATAACAGTTGGAAATCAAAATTTGGAAGATCAAGTGCAACCTGAAATATCACAACACCACCATACACCAAACCTGTCAACAACCCATTAGCTCGCTTTCGACCATCATCATTGCTGAAATTCCGGCAGATGATCCATCTACAATCCCTCTGCAACCTCCCAAATCCCACTCCTACTCGATGCAGCAGAGAGCATGTGCATAGTTAAGGAACTGCAACACTGCATGACAGTGGTTTTGAAACCTGGAAAAAACCAATTTCCAACTCCTCTCTCTCTCTGATCATCTATCACCAACTTACCCCATTTTACATCAATACTCTACTAATAGAAAGCATCTTAAGACCTGACATAACTAGCCTAACAGATAAATTCCAAAATTACTAATTCTGTTCAAACAGAATTGCAAATCCTACAGTACTTCAAAAATGGGGTTTTTGTTTCAAAAGTAACAGATTTTCAAACAACTAAATTATGATTTAAGGGCATAATTTTTTATTAACAGCATCATTTGTTTGCTCATATTAATTCCTAACAGAAATTTAACAAGTAAATAAAGTTTTTCTACTAAACTTATTTTAAGACAGAAAAATGTAAATTAGGATTACTGTAATCCCATACATATAAAGATTCACACATTTTATTGATCACAATAAAATCATACAAGCATGCCAAATCTTACATATTCACATGCATCAGATAGATTCAATTTCTTGCATTAAGGTTCTCATTGTAAATTAATAGATAAATAACGGGCAGTTTCAATCACCCAGATTTTTAATTAATGTGAACTAATAATTTCATTCAGGAGATTTATAAAATTTTGATTTAAAAGAAACTGTTTTTAGAACAAGAAGTTTACTCACTTTTGAGAAGAATGCAGAGAACAAACTTAGGTGCAGATTCATATTCCAGAGATGCAAATTAAAGTTGAAGTTGCTTTTATCTTGTTGAGGAATGCATGCGGACGTTCTAAATTTTGGATTGAAGTTGAACTTCCAATTTGATGTTGAAACTTAGCTTCAGATATGCAGGCTTGGGTTTTAAATATTGCAGATTTGAAGTTGTTTGTTTTGCAGAAATTGATTTCTATTTGGTTTGCAGATTTTAACATGCAATCTGTTTTGGGTTTTTGATTTTACAGAAATCTGATTTTCAGATTTTTCAATATGAAGTGAAAGTGTTTTTAACAAATGCATTTGTTATATTTTCTTGTTAATATATTTTAAATAAAAAGGTTTTTAAAACAATGCCACTTGTTATGGTTATTATCTCAAATTTTTACAAGTGTCTTCTTTATAGTTTAAGAATTTAACACATGTACATTTCAATATTAAAAGAGAATTCTAAATTTATGAATGCATTTAAATTATCTTAAACCATTTCAAATTTATTTTTAGCAAGTTACAAATGTTTATTAACATCTAGTCTTTAAATAAATACATATAAACTTCTTTATAAAACTATACACTTACATTTTAATGTTTGTTTAATTATTTTTAAAAATAATATTCTTTATAAAACTAAATTTCAAAAGAAAAGATTTTAAGAAGAAAAGAAGTGTTGAATTCATTTTATTTCAAAAGGTTTCAAACTAAATGTTATACTTTAACAAGAATGATTTAAATCTTATTTCAAAGAAAAGCAATTTTAAAATAAAACAAAACAAACTTTTATTATAAAATAAAATTTAAACAAAACAAATTCTTACTTACATTTCTATACAAATATAAGAAAGATTTTAAAAACAAACCTTTGAAAAGTTTACATTACTAATTCAATTTAATTTAATCAATTTACAAATTATACAATTATATATAAAATTAGAAAATATCCTTTATTTAATATAAATTAAAATTAAAACCAAATCCACTATTTACAATGTATAAACATTTATACATTATAAATAAATATTTTTAAATCAACATAGAAAGATAAATTTATTACTTAAATATTTTTAACTTTTGAAAAGTATATCACTTAACAAACTAAATAATTATTAATTTTCAAAAGAGAATCTTTGTTTGAATTAATTTATTAAATCAATATTTCACATTTTAAAATAATTTTTAAAGAAATTATAAAATAAATATTGCCCAAATTTCCGGGACGTCACAGTGAAAAACAGGACGGGCATTGGGTACTAAGTCAATTCGGAATTCTATTTCTCTGTGTGGAGGTAAGGATTTTACTTCTTCAAATACGTCAGAAAATTCCTGAACAATAGGT
Organism: Allium cepa; assembly: GCA_030765085.1. Classification (NCBI taxonomy): domain Eukaryota; kingdom Viridiplantae; phylum Streptophyta; class Magnoliopsida; order Asparagales; family Amaryllidaceae; genus Allium; species Allium cepa. The sequence continues at coordinate 69,210,100 of CM060929.1, forward strand.
ATAGACTACAAATTGGGTTTAGGATATCCCAAAGTATACATCAATCTATCTCTATTTGGACTCGGATCCTCACAAGAGATTTCAATAAAATTTCCGTGGTTTGTTTTGACTAAAACTGTCCGATTATTACAATCCAATTTAGCTTCGTATCTCGATAACCAGTTAATTCCGAGTAAAATTTCAAATTCATTAAATTCGAGGACATAAAGGTTGATGGGAAATTGATAGCAAGCATATGAAATAGGAACACTCTTACAGTATAAACAAAGATTTGTGGGACCTCCAACCGGATTTTTCACGCAAATAGGATCATCAACAAAATTAGTTTTAAGTTCTAATTCATTTACACTTTGTTGGGAGATAAAGCTATGTGAAGCTCCAATGTCAAATAAAACTCTAAAAGTTCTACCATAAATAGTAAGGTTACCTCCCAAAACACCTTTTCCTTTATCTTATTTCGAATTGGAAGGGTCTTTCTTTATCGCATAAACATTTGCCACCTATGCTTGCTTCATTACCGGGCAATTCTTAATAAGATGTCCAGGCTTGTGACAATTATAGAATTCTCTAGCTACTTGATCATTCTTCACGAGTTGTTCCTTCTTAACTCGCTTCTTTGGGTTTGTGCAGCTGTTTGAATAATGGCCCTTTTCTTGTCAATTGTAACAAGTTATGTTCCTAGCCGAATTTCCTTGACTTCTCTTTTTATCTTTATTCTGTTGTGGCCTCTTGCCCCCAAACTTCCATTTTTCCAATACTGAGTACTTGAATTTCCTCCTTCCCTTGGAATCTCCTGCATATCCAGTGTGGCATACCTATATCCCATATCAAAGATCAGAAAAAGATTCTTTGACATGTGCTGTCATCCTTTAATGATACTTCTGGTTCATTCCATGGATAAACCATTCATTTTTCTTAAGAGTCGTGTTTAACAACTCCGGACCAAAACGGGATAGTTCGTTGAACTTGTTTAAGTACTCCTCAAATGATAAGCTTTCCTACTTTAAATCCAAAAATTCTTGATACATTCTGGAAATTCCCACCGATGGCATATAATGCTTTTCAAACACCTCCTTAAAATGATCCCAAGTAAACTCTTCCTCTGGTTCATCTATAATGACGGTTTCCCACCAGGCTGAGGCTTCTTCTTGGAATTTCCAAGAAGCTATAAGTCTCTTTTACTCGTCCTGTAGTTTTAGCCCTTTAAAAAAAATCTCACACGATCTTACCCACGCTTTAGCCTCAACAATTGACTCCTTGCCGGTGAATGGTTTGCCATGAAGCCTTGAGAAATTTTTCTACAAATCAGCTAGATTCGTCTGATGTTGGATATCTATTGCTGCTGCTACTGTTGTGGGATCTTGGATTGGTGCTGCGGTATTCCCTTGACCCCTAGCTCTTCCTATGTGCCCGCTCATTCTTACTATCTGAAATTAGTAAGAAAATTGATTTAGATATACGGACGGAATATCTTAAGGAATGTCAGCAGTAAAAAGAAATATACTAAGAAAATTTAGAGTTTCAGTCTCGGTTATACTCATTCTAGGGTAATGACATCAACTAACATGGAGAATAAGGCTGGTTGGGAGCGACTATCTATAGCCTTGCTCTAACTATCTACTGAATACATCGACAATGGTCATACCAAGCAGGTCGACATACCCAATGAATACTTAAAACAAAACCATAGGTGGTTGGAGGATTTATAAAAACAGAATATAACAAATCAAATGTAATATACATCACAGAACAGTAGATCATCATGTTCACATATACAGATACATAACAGAGTATAAAAACTAATACATGTCAAGTGTTATAGCAAACCACAATTACAGACGAGTCAAAAGAATACATATCAGAGTTACAACAAAATAGGACTACACAAAAAGCTTTAACAAAAAGGAACAAGCTGAATAGTCCACGCGGAAGAAAATTAGGCTAAGTCCAAAAGCACCTAACCTGAAACAACTTAGTTTGACCCGAGTATAAAATTCACGGGTCAGTCTAGCTAAACAAATTAGTTAGATAAACTGAACAACAATAACCCGCTAGGTCACAAAGTATAACAAATATCTCTAAAAGAGATAACACAATCATCGAACAAAAGATGAATCATAACAAGGCATGCCTCAAATCATCGACAACACAAATAAACAAAGGATATGAATATCCCAAAGCAAGCCAAAAAGGCAATAACAAATACCAATGAAGGTATACAAGTTCCACAAGGCAATGGCTACATATCGTGCGGCTCAAAAAGACCAACACCGAAGAGCGATACCTAGTGAATATACATATCAATGAAACATCAGAAAATTTGCACGTGCTCGGTACTGTATAAACAAGGATCCATGGGCCCGAAGACTCCAAACCAAAATATCACTCGAGTGGCTCATAAAGACCTAGCTCCGAAAGCAATACGATAGGGCAACAAGCCCGAAGGCACAAACCCGAAGGTACAAACCCGAAGGCAACATACCCCAAGGCAACAAACCTGAAGGAGAGTCCGAAGACACTATCCCAAAGGCTACAAACCGTAGTGGTGAAGGTCCGAAGACCCAGTACTGGACACCACTAACTGGCGGAATGTGTCATAACGCTCAAAAAGGTATCCGAAAAGTGGTAACGTGAGTCCCATAACCACTCATTCGCACTAAACGGTTTACTATCCGTTAGTTAATTTCACACTCAAAGTAGTACAAAGTTCACCTCATCTCATTGGTAAAATAGACCAAAAGGTCAAAACAATCAATCGAATAGGTCGGGGATTAATCGAAAAGATAAACGGACGGATTCATGGTCCGTGCTTTACTTAGCCATTTAATCTCCTTTCCACTCCGCTCGAAGTGCGAAATTGTGTGTGTGCGTTTAAATAGAATTTATAAATTAGAGAAGTAAGCTGTTAATATAATTGAAAAGATTATTTTATAAAAACCCGTGGATTGAAATAAAAAAAGAATCATCAAAGTCAAAATAAATGATAACAACAAATAGGATCATCACGAATCGATTCAAATTGGAAATTCAATCCCAAAAGGCAAAGTGGGCTGAAATAGCAAATTCAGTTGACTAAACAGAGAATTCAGTTGACTAAACAGCAAATTCAGTTGACAGAACAGAGATTTTCAGTTGATTGAAATCTGCCTGGAAACTTTCTGTTTCCAGGTTCAGTCGACTGAATAGAGAATTCAGTCGACTGAATCATGCCTGGAAACTTTCGGGTTCCAGATTCAGTCGAATAAACAGAGAATCCAGTCGACTAAACCATGCCTAGGCTGTTTTTCAGTCTATCCAAATGAAGAGCAAACTTTTCCAAAATGCAACCGGACAAGCATTGGCTCTATGGGTTCATGCCAATCGGCAACCCGGCCATATATGCTCCTCGATGCATCACCAAAACATGATCAAAATATCAAAGTTAGGATTTTAAAGATTTGAACCCAAAACACTAAAAATTGGAATATTCACCAATTCAACACAAACCAAAAGCAAATGCACATGAATAAGTGTTAGGAATTCATACCTAACAACCGAAGATAATTATAGTCATAGATGTGAGATAAAAATCTCACCTTTAACCCAAAATAAAGAAGAAGAAGCTCAATTGCAAGGAGAAGACAAACCACTCTCCACTTCAACTCTACTAGATTCAATCAAAGATCAAAACAAGTATTTTCCTAAGTTAGGTTTAGGAGATTTCTGAAATTGAAGGAGAAAAGAGTTGGAGAAGATAAAGTGGAGGCTTACCAATAGCTTCTCTTGGATTATGGAGCAAGAGTTCAAGTTTGCAAGAAGAACTAGGGCTTGGAATTTCTAATTCCCATTCTCTTCCTCCATTTTCAGTTTTTATCTTAAGTTTTATGAAATAAAATAAGTGAATGAATGGAGAGGGACTGAGTTGAGGTTAATTAGTTGGCTAGTGGGCTGAACCCAAACCCAAAACCTAATTAGAAAAGGTAGCAAAACTCGACTTACTCCAAACATATCAAAGCTTATACTCAAAAAGATCGCAAACGCCATTTTGAACTCAATGAAAGTGGTTTCGAGCCCTAATTCGGCCGTTTGTAAAAAGTAACATTTCGGATCCAAAAATCCGACTAACGACGCTATATTTAAATAATATATTTAAATATATAATCGTTAAATATGTGGGTTGTTGCACTATCTCTAGCGAGCCATCTAATGTGTTATACTTCGTAGCTAAAGTTCTTACTCAACCTTCCGCTCTGATACCAATTTTTCACGACCCAAAATTCATCGTTCAAAAGTCGACACCAAATACCTCACTTGTGTTCGACTGCCGGAGATTCGAACGTCAAATTTCAGTTCAGATGGAGCTTATAACAACATCATATGAATATAAAATAGCGGAACAGAATGAATATCATGCATATATCTCAGATATAATAGTAAAATATCCATTACTACATTAGAGTATTTAATACATACATCTCAACTCCAAATACAACATCATAATAATACAACAGTGATCATATATCGATAAGTCTACAAATGAAAGAAGTGATAACGAACTCCCAAAAGCTAAACACTCGTGATCTACAAAAGGCTCCTAAGATATCTCCAAAGCCAAAGCTCCAAAATACAGCTTGCTCCAAAATACAGCTTACTCCAGAATACGGAAACCTGCTACTTGGCTGCTCGTGTAGAAATTATAGGCACCCAGAGTTTAGGAAAGAAACAATAAACTCCGGATCGGTCATGGGACTGGTATGAGTAAGCTAAAACACAATTGCTTTTAAATAAAACTAGATTTATAAAAGAATTTTTGGTATGCTTTTTAAAAATGGAACTACCATAAGACCTCCCGCCACACACACAATGCAAAAGCAGAATTGGAGGAGATTTCTTCTTATGGTAGTCAAATATGCTTGGTACGGGGAAATTTCTTTGATGCTATTACTAGTGCATGGTGTAGAAAACAATTCGAAAATAGAACATTAATCTTAGCCAGCATACACATTTCGAACTATGCCTACTATAGCTACCATCTAAACAGTGGTGCGCCACCTTAAGTAAATGGCAGGTGCTACAACTAAAACCGTACAAGGTTTCGTATTGGGAATTGGATTTCCAACAATGGTCAGGCTAAGGGACTTCCTGGGCCACATGGGTACGCCTTTGGAGGGACGACCCGAAAACCTAACTGGATATCTACAAACACAAGGCCGGGTTACCCCTAACTGGGTAACTACTGACACGAGTATGTCATTCCCCGGTTGTAACCAACCTTTATCTGGGGCCACAGCAACAAATCACAAAGTAATATATATATCTTTGATCTCCTCATAAGTTAAGTATCTGGGCTCCATACCACGATATCACTTCTATCCAGAAGGAAATGCACATACCTTAAGGGGTGCTACCCCCAATAACCTTGCTGCATCTTTCCTGTTTCGACCATCCCGGGGTGTGAGTTTCGACGAAGTTTCATCCACAAAGCTACGCTTTTCACAAAGCCATACTTTGATCAACAAATGATCAACAACACTCAGCATGCCACATTACCAAGTTGGAATATATTACTGATAACCTTCAACTACATAACCTCTGAGCTCGTACATCTTAGAAAAGGGTGTTAAGCAAAGAGAATAAATTCTCCGCCACCAAAGAAATGTATGTGAAAGAAATCTGCTTTATATCTCAAATGTAATGTCAGACATACAATCCATACAAGTCTGTTCTGGGTTCGACAGAACCGAAGGAACTTCCAAAGAAGTCCTTGCAATCCGGGCGTCCACAATCCCGATCGGATTCCCCATCACATATGGAGAACTCTATACCGAAGCAACTCAGTGCAGAGTCATTCGACAGGTTATCCTATCATTTTCAAAGACACCCGGTCTTCACCACCGGTCTTCAAATGCTATCCATTTCGATGTATCACTATTCAGAATGGGTTGTATGACACAAAGGTCCTCTCCCAGCTACATCAAATAGTGAGTGCTAGATTTAAAAACATGTGGGCATATCAATCACAAAGATTTATATTCAAGGATCGATGTGAGTTTCGGATAACAAACTGAAATCCGACTCCTTATCGCATCGAAGTTTAAATGCCGTTTTATGGTAAAAAAAGGTTTCTATTCATATAGGAACTAATCACAAATCACAGTTCATAACAAAGCAATCACAGTATCACAACAGAAATATCAATCCAGCACAGAATATTTGATGATGGTTATTCATCTTGATTAAGGTGATTGTGATTAAAGTGAATTAACCGTATAATTATCCTCGTTAACTATTTTAAATCGATGTTAAATTTGACTTAATTATGAATTAATTTAATCTTGATTGGCTTAGTTAATGAATTCATTATTTTAATTTATTAATTCTTAACGGTTAACAAAAACAACTTTTATCACTTTTGTTGATTGACTATTCTTTCGATAATTAATTGTAAGATCATTACCCAAAACGTTAATTGTTAATACTAGTTCACCATTTTATATAAATTTGGGTTTTGAATTGACACTTAAGATTTGATTTACATTTAAACGTTTTATTAAGTTTGTTTCAAAACAACCCTTTTTTGTTTAAAGGAGAATATAAAATTTGAAATAATCTTAAACTTCATAAATATTTTTTTTAAATAATTGATTCAATATTATTTACTTCATATCCCATTAACAACTCTCATTTATTTCTAAAACAAGGACTTGAATTAATCATTTAACTTGAGTTTCAAAATTTTAATTAAAACTGGATTGGCTCGCTTTCATGTCCAACCCGTGGCTTACTTCGAGTTATCCCCGTGGGAAATGCTCCCCTGCTTCAGGTTTTAGCCAAAACTAACCCGAGTGATAAATTTTCACAAAAATTTGTTTAAGTCCCAAATCAATCACGATACAACACTGAAATAACTCGAGTTCTCCCTCGAGTTTCTACCTTATTTCCCCGAGTGAGACTTCCAGTTACATTGCTCCTCTCCCAGATTTCACAACTGGCACACAACCAAGCATGTACATGTGCACGGCCAACTACGCCAACGTTGGTCGGTGCTGCGGCCATCCACGAGTCGCCTTCCATCCCCTAAAACAATACGAACACCTAGAATCTTTAATTAAACTCAAGAGCAAAGTCGAGTTGTCTCGACCAAACGAACCCAACGGTACATCACCAGAAAACAAACCTGCGCCACCACCCCAGGCCATTATCGGCCACCAACTTTGGACCCTAGCCTCGTCATCGTGCAACGCGCGATCGGCACTGGTTACTCGAAGTCCGATCACGCATGGGTGGCGCGGCACCATCATTCTCGAACTCGACAGAAATGGGTTCTTATACCCTATACCGCTCTCGACTCAACAAATTACGCAATAGAAAAAATTTTCTACAATTTTCCTGAAACCATTTATTCACAAACTAGCTTCAATCCAACATTTATCATTAAATCAATCATTGGAAATTCGAAAAAATGCGATTTTTGGTCAAAAACTAACTACTCTGTGAATACTAAACTAAAAACCTTTATTTTTGGTTTAAAAATCATAATTTGCAGTAGAGATTCGAGCTATGAATTTAAATTAACTTATTGTAACAATCGAATTTATCATGTTTTTTACTTTATTCACTGTAAATCAAGATGATAGTGGTAATCTTTCTTCTAACCATGTTGAAACAGATTTTAAAAACCTTGATTACAGATTTACTTCTTGTTTGATTGAAGACTTCAATACTTAACAATGATCAAATGCAAATAATTAAAATTTTGAACCAATGATCAACTCTGTAATCAATAACGGAGAAGATAAATATGCAGACTAACCTATATATGCATTATGTTATTCAAAAAACAAAACACATACAATACTATGTAAAATCAATAAATTATCTTACTGGTTAACTTAAAGTTTTAAAGTTGATGTTTACTCACTTGGATATATTGATGAGTAGAGATGTTTCTGTTTTTGAAACTGCAATTTGATCTTACTTTTTGCTTTTTTTCTTCAGTAAATTGCTTTCAACTGTAAGTATAAAGTGATTTCTTCTTTTCTTTTTAATTTCATATTCTTTGCTATTTTGTTTTCATTGAACGAATTAAAGGTTTGTAGATGTATACAGGTTTTAGTAGAGTACCGAAGCCAGACTTCTTTTCTTTCTTTTTTAATTTGTACTTTGTTCAGACATTTATACTTTTTTTTATTTGTTGACTAAACCATGCTTTAATTTTGGCTGATAGGATCTTGTGCAAGCAGAGGAGTAAATAGCAATAAATGACTTTGCTTCCTTCTTTGTTAACAGCAATCTGTAGGATTTGATTTTTCTTTTTTTATATATTTAAGTACTGTTTTTTGTTTATTTTACAGTTTATTTTCTTTCTTTTTTTATGGGCAGAATACTATCTTTTTTCTTGTGATGTGGATGAAGTTCTATTGTAATATGTTGTTTGTAGTTCATTTGTAATACTATCTTTTTTTCCTTGTTTATATTTATTTCATGCAAGTTCATGTGTATGTCATATGTCATTTTATAACTATACAAATTTTATTACAAACATACATTTTCTTAATTTTTATTTTAATTTAAAGTTTTGCTATTAACATGTAATTTATCACATATATTTATTTATTGTTTTAAAACAATTTTCTTGCTTGTTATATGTTCTTTTGTTTATTATTATTTTCAATAATTATTTAAATTTAACTATTAATATTTATTTAATTCCATATAACTTTATAGTATTCATATTAACATTATTTTATTTTTCTTGAAATTTCATAATTTAAATTTAAAAGTTCAAACAATTTATCGAATTTTTAATTAAAAATTTTGGGATGTTACATTATTGTTCTCCTAAACTCTGGGTGCCCACAATTTTCCACACGGGCAGTCTAGAGTTGTATTTTTAAGATAGTCGAATAGTAGGAATGTGGATCACAGTTGCTACCCTTCAGCTTTCACGGCCGATGTAACGACCCGCATTTTACGTATCGAAAGATCGTAGAACTGTTGTTATTAGGTTGTTAGTATTGTTAAGTCGTTCAGAATTTAAGTTGTTCGGAGCTTAAGTCGTCCAAAGATGAGTCATCCATGGTTGGGTCGTGTTGTAGGATAGGTCGGTGGAGCGACTTAGAGGATGGAGCGACTTAGGAGTTAACGGCTTAAGGAGTGAGAGACTTAAGAGATTCTCGTGTTGAGGCTTAGGTCGTGTGTTGGATTAGGTCATGAACGAGTTAAGGTTAGGTCGGCTATGCCGTGTTATAGTTAGGTCGTTCGAGCGACTTAAGGCAATAGGTTAAGTCGTCGAGTCGTCTCCTGTGTCGAGTCGTTGAGTCGCCTCCTGTGTTGAGTCGTTGAGTCGTCTCCTGTGTTGAGTCGGTAGGTTGTTAAGTCGTCCAAATGACTTAGGACTTAGGTAGAAATGAGGCAGTGTGTTAGGTCGCTAAGTCGTATCCTGTTGAGTCTTAGGTCGTGCCTAAGTGTTAGGTCGCATGGTGTTAAGTCGTAGGTCGCTAAGCCGTGTGTGTAGTTAGGTCGTGTAGAGGCTTGAGTCGTAAGTCGTGGGGCCTTGTTAAGTCGTGACCGACTTAAGGGGGGGCGAACGACTTAAGAGTTTGGCCTATAAATACACGACCTTATTTCACTTTTTGGGATCCGGATTTCGAAGCGAAGAAGTGCTGCAATTTTGAGAGCTCGAGTGCTACACTTCATTACTTCTTTTCTCCACTTTAATCTTGTGCATCCATCCATCTAAATCGAAGATCCAAGAGCCAAAGTTGAAGATCTACATCCATCGAAGAGAGATTTCATCGTTTGAAGGGAAATCTTATCGGATCAACCTAGATCCTTCGCTGTCCGGATCTGGAGTTTGTTGCTTTTGAGGTGTTTAGGTGATTCGGTGAGTGGTGGTTATCTCTCACACGGACCCAAGGAGAAATTGGATTGGTGGCTTGTCTGTGTGTTAAAGATAGTAATTTCATGCATTTTCCTTACGTCTGCATGTAGATCCAGCGTTCATAAAGTTTTGATATCCATCTTACTACATGTTAACTTATGCTAGTTCATTCATCAAGATATTACTTAGAATTCGTGCCTGTTAGATTTGGACTCTTTATTTACGAAATTGCCATTATTGTTATAACTGTTTATTTAGGTCTTGTTTGAATGATTGATTACTTGGATTAATGATTGATTTGATTTATTGTTAGAAGTTAGTTAATTGATTTGAATTTGGACAAGTTGGTCGAAGATGATTCAAAAGCTAAGTGGAAAGGCTCTTGAATAAGGAAAGCTGCTTGTGGCATATGAAGCGGATGATAAAGCTCATATGGATAGATTTGATGATGATGTTGAGATGGGACTTTGCTATGATGCGATGAGGCAAAGCATGATGTTGAGATGAGACTTTGCTATAATGCGATGAGGCAAAGCATGATGTGAGATAGCCTTGGTTTAATCCAGACGGGATCATCCCAAGCATGTTGATAACTCGGTGATATGGTTCGAGTTCGTTGATAATGGTTGGCTCGAGAGCCGCTTGGGCTAGTATGAGAATAGTCATCGAGGAGGATGACTAGAAGGCTGAGATTTCATCGTTATTGAAGGTTCTAGCAGACTCAAAGCAATAGTACGCTGGGCAGATTCGATAGCCCCAAGACTAATAGTTGATGGTCTAGTACTCTGGGCAGATTCGATAGTCCTAGGCACGGGTCACGGCGACGTGCGGAGTTCTGTCTAGAACCGGGGTTGCCATTAGCCCTTGACGTACGGATGAAAGAATGAGCCGGTCATTCAATTAACGGTGATATCGAGGCAATGATAACAGTGATAGCCAGAGTCATGGATGTTTGGATGCTTTGGTTGTATCGTCACTCGGTCTCAAGAGCGATGTTTTGTGGGTGCTTATCTGATCTTGGTTTAGGCCTTGGGGGTTTGTGCTTGGAAAACATCCACCTTGACTCGAGTGATAATTGTTATACTTTAAATGTCTGCTTTGCTATGTTTATTTCTTCTTAGTGGGTCTGGGGGCTATCACTGTAGAAAGAGGTGGAGTGGGATGGTTGGGTTCCTATTCCTTTTTACCCTTTATGCTATTTTGGTATGTTTGATAGTTGATTTACCGCTCACTAGGACTTTTGTCTGACTCAAGGTTTTATGTTCAACTCTTATTACCTTGGGCTATTCATCCGTTTTGGGATGGGCAGACTAGGTAGCAGGTGACAGCTGCTATTCTTAGTGACCAACGCTGTTGATGACGAAGACGAGATGGAGGCTTTTGCATATTGTTTTCTTACTATATGTACTGGATGTTCCGCTGTTTGTATCTACTCGGAGTGATATATAGTGAGGCTTGCTGTATTGACTTTTCAGATTGTTGTACCAAACTATTATGAGTTTATATGATGAGATTCTGTTCTATGGAGCTTCACTATGTATACTTTTCTATTGTATTTTATCCAAGCGCTGTGAGTAATATGATAGACTATCCTGTGTTTACCTTACCTTGATGATCGTCCATGGCGGCCTGGCACACTTTACAGCGCACTATTTCCTTGTTTGGTGCAGGAGTCATGGGCGGTCTTCACATTTGGTATCAGAGCTTTGGTTAATCGATTTTAGCCAACGCTCGCTGACGTAACTACGTATGAGAGACGTAATTGTATTTTGATGGATGATTACTATATATAATATAGTAGCTTAGAAGGATTTGAACTCCTTATGCAGTTGTTTCTCCGGGTATATTAATCATTTTCTTATAGATATTAGGAATGAGACGAAGGAGGAGACCAGCTGCTAGGGAAGGCCGTGCTGTTGAGGGGGCTGTTGATTATGCTTCTATGTTCGAGGCCATGATGACTTCGATCATGAGAAGGATGCCATCTACGGGGCCAACGGTAGATGTTGGAGTTCAGGTTCAAGCCCCAAAACCAGTAGATTCTGCTAAGTTGTGCAAAGACTATAGTGCTCTTGGAGGAAAGGTTTTCTTGGGGACAGAGTCAACCATAGAAGTCCAGAGACGGATAGATGCTTGCAAAAGGATCTTTGGTGATTTGGGAATCGAGGATGCAACCAAAAGGAAGCTTGCATCAAGACAGCTTCAAGGAAGAGCTTCTGATTGGTGGAATTCTATCACCAATGATACTCCGGAGGAAGAAATTACTTGGGAGCAATTCCAAGCTAGATTTGAAGCTAAGTTCATTTCTACAGCTCAGAATTCCTTCTGTTTAAGAAGTTTGTGGAACTCAAGAAAGGTGGAAGACCAGTTCTTGAGTATGTTTCAGAGTTTGAAGCCTTGTCCAAGTATGCTCGGTCATATATTGAATCCCCATATCAGAAGAAAGAGAAGTTTGTGACAGCCTTGGACATTTATCTTGGGAGGCAGTTGGTGGATCATTTGGATGACCCATTTGAGAAGCTTGTGGAGAAAGCTCTCAGGAATGAGAATTTGTTTCCTAAAGAAGGATCTGTTGTTGTTGTAACCAAGGAAGGGTCTAAACCACAGCAGGGTGGAAACAAGAAGAGGAAGCAGCAGCAACAGAAGGGTAAGGATGGCCAGAAGAAGCTGAAGGGTGAAGTGACCTGCTACAATTGTCAGCAGAAGGGCCATTTGTCTAGGGATTGTAAGAATCCAAAGGTGCCGGTGAAGTGCCACAACTGTGACAAGATGGGGCATATTAAGAAGAATTGTCCAGAACAGAGGAAGGACAAACAGATTGTGCAAGCTTATGCTTTGGGGGCTGCGCCATCGTCTTCGAAAGCCCCTACTATGGAAGAAAAAGGAAAGAGTGTGGTGGTTCAAGGTACTCTTTCCATTTGTGGTGTTCCAGTTAGAGTGTTATTTGATACTGGGGCGTCGCACTCCTTTGTTTGTAGTGAACTTGTAGGCCGGTTAGGTTTGGAACCTGATATCGTGGATAAACCACTGGTTGTGACTAATCCAGTTGGGGGTTCGTCTTGTTTGTGTATGGTATGTCGTGGTCTAGTTGTATCGAGTCATGATTGCTCTTTTGTTTGTGATTTTTTTGTTTTGAACCTTGTGGGGTTCGGAATTATTTTGGGTATGGACTGGCTTAGGAAGTATGCGGCAAGGGTTGATTGTAAGAGGCTGGAGGTGACAGTCGAGAATGTGGAGGGGCGAAGGGTTGTGATACGATGTAAGCACGAAGAAGGCATCTTCATGAGCTTCATGTATTCGCTAGTTGTTCCATGGGATGGACTGTCATCAGTGCCTATTGTGAATGGATTTGAGGATGTCTTTGACGAGGTCAAAGGGTTACCGCCGCATAGAGAGATCGAGTTTCGTATCGATCTAGTTGAAGGAGCCAGACCTGTTGTGATGCCTCTTAGGCGAATGGTGCCTAGGGAACAGCAGGAGTTGAAGGTGCAAGTTGATGACCTTTTACAGAAAGGATTTATTTGGCGTAGTGTGTCCGAATGGGGCGCACCAGTTGTATTTGCAACCAAAGCGGATGGATCGTTGAGGTTGTGTGTGGATTATCGTGAGCTGAATAAAGTGACTAAGAAGAACAAGTATCCATTGCCGAGAATAGATGACTTGTTTGATCAGCTTCACGAAGCCAAGGTGTTTTCTCAGATGGATTTGGCAACGAGATTTCACCAGTTGAGAGTGGCAAAGGATAGTGTGCCGAAGACTGCTTTTAGGACACCATCAGGTTTCTATGAGTGGCTGGTAATGCCGTTTGGATTGACCATTGCACCAGCATATTTTGTGGATCTTATGAATAGAGTGTTCAGAGATCAGTTGAACAAGTTCGTACTTGTGTTCGTGGATGATATTCTGATTTATTCCAGAACTGAAGAAGAGCACAAGACGCACTTGCGTATTGTTTTGGAAATCTTGCGAAAACATCAGCTGAGGGCTAAGTTTTCGAAGTGTCACTTCTGAAAGAGTGAAGTGAGGTTCTTAGGTCATATTATCTCTGGAGATGGAATAGCGGTTGATCCGCCAAAGTGTTAGCAGTCCAGGATTGGGTTAGACCTAAGAATGTATCTGATGTGAGAAGTTTTCTTGGATTAGCAGGATATTATCGTCGATTTATCAAAGACTTTTCCAAGATAGCTGCACCATTAACAGGATTGACGAAAAAGAACCAAGTATTCAGATGGGATGCTAAGTCTGAACAAGCTTTCGGAATCCTGAAAGAGCGACTGACAAGTGCTCCTGTTTTGACTATTCCAAGTGGAAATGATGACATGATGGTTTACACCGATGCATGTGGTACTGGACTTGGAGAAGTGCTAATGCAGAAGGATAAAGTTGTTGCATATGCTAGTCGACAACTGAAGCCGCATGAAAGGAATTACCCGACTCCTGATTTGGAGTTAGCGGCGATTATTTTTGCTCTGAAGATGTAGAGACATTACCTATTGGGAGTCCGATTTGAGTTGTTTACAGATCGTAAGTCGTTGAAGTATCTTTTCTCCCAAAAAGATTTGAATCTTCGACAACAACGATGGCTAGAGTTTTTAGCATCATATGATTTTGGTGTAGCCTATACTCCGGGAAAAGGTAACGCAGTGGCAGATGCGTTAAGTCGAAGACATGCAGGATTGGGAGCCATGTTTTCAGAATGGAAGAGTCTCGAGTATTTGGATGGATTTGACTTCAGGCCTAGACGTGAATTGGAACCTGATATTTTGGCAAACTTATCGATAAGACCTACTCTGGTGGAAATAATTGGCGAGAGCCAAAAGCGAGACGACAAGCTTGTCAAGATTATCCATGATTTGGAATCTGGATTGGATCCAAAGAAGGATAAAGGATTCGAGGTCGATCGAGAGGGTTGGCTTCGGAAACAAGGACGACTAGTTGTTCCCGATATAGATGAATTGAGAGATGAAATTCCGAAGGAAAGTCATCACTCTAAGTTGACAATTCATCCAGGTGGAAATAAGATGTATCGGGATATGAAGGGAACCTATTACTGGGAAGGTATGAAGAAGGATATTAGAAATTTTATTTCCAAATGCATGAACTGCCAGTTGGTAAAAGCCGAACAGAAGAAGCCCAGTGGATTGCTTCAGCCATTAGAAGTTTCTACATGGAAGTGGGAGCAAATATCGATGGATTTCATCGATGGGCTACCTAGAACCAGAGCAGGAAATGAAGGGATTTAGGTCATCGTAGATCGATTGACTAAGAGTGCAAGATTTATTCATGTTCGATCAACTAGGACTGCATCGAAGTTGGCTGAGTTGTATGTTAAGTGGATAGTTCGATTCCATGGTATTTCGAATAGTATAGTGAGCGATCGAGACCCATTGTTCACTAGTAGATTTTGGAAGAGCTTCCAGGAAGTTTTGGGAACCGAGTTGTGTTTGAGTACAGCTTATCATCCCCAAACAGATGGTCAGACTGAGAGAGTCAACCGAGTTTTCGAAGATCTCCTCAGAGCATGTGTTTTGGACTTCGGAGGATCATGGGAAGATCATCTTCATTTGGTGGAATTTTCATATAATAACAGTTACCAGTCCAGTATTGGTATGGCACCGTATGAAGCATTGTATGGAAGACCGTGTAACTCTCCGACATGTTGGTTGGAAACAGGAGAAAAGTTGATACTTGGGCCAGAAATGATTCAACAGAATACAGATTGCATAGAGATCATTCGGCAACGAATGAAGGCAGCCAAGGACCGTCAGAAAAGTTATGCCGATCAGCGTCGTAAGGATTTGGAATTCGACGTAGGTGATATGGTTTTTGTGAAGATTTCTCCATTAAAGAATGTTATTCGATTCGGGAAGAAAGGGAAGTTGACTCCGAGATTTGTTGGACCATTCCCGATCATCGAGCTAAGCTCGCTTATAAATTGGAGCTACCGGAAAAGATGTCGGGTGTGCACAATGTTTTTCATGTATCGTATCTACGGAAGTATGTGCACGACTCGAATAAAGTGGTTTCTGCTGATAGCTGTGAAGATTTAGAAGTTGATCCAGTTGTTAGAAGACCTCGTAAGCCGCTTCGTACTGTGGGAACTGACACGAAACAACTTTGGAGGAAGGTAGTCAGGTTGCTCAAGGTGCAATGGAGTGATGATGTTAACGACTGTACATGGGAGGAGGAAGAGAGGATGAAGGCAGCTCATCCTGAACTCTTCGAGGTATGGCCCTAAGGTGTCGTGACATCTCATGAATTTGTAACTTTTTCTAGTTTTAGAATTCTGCATGCTAGGCTAGTAATTGGATGCATGGTTTGTTGATTGCTATGGATGGTAGGCATGCACAATAGTTTTGGTTGCTCTTGTTTGTTTGGAATTTCGGGGGCGAAATTCCTAATGGGGAGAGAATGTAACGACCCGTATTTTACGCATCGAAAGATCGTAGAACTGTTGTTATTAGGTTGTTAGTATTGTTAAGTCGTTCAGAATTTAAGTTGTTCGGAGCTTAAGTCATCCAGAGATGTGTCGTCCAAGGTTGGGTCGTGTTGTAGGATAGGTCGGTGGAGCGACTTAGAGGATGGAGCGACTTAGGAGTTAACGTCTTAAGGAGGTGAGCGCCTTAAGAGATTCTCGTGTTGATGCTTAGGTCGTGTGTTGGATTAGGTCGTGAACGAGTTAAGGTTAGGTCGGCTATGTTGTGTTATAGTTAGGTCGTTCGAGCAACTTAAGGCAATAGGTTAAGTCGTTGAGTCATCTCCTGTGTTGAGTCGTTGAGTCGTCTCCTGTGTTGAGTCGTTGAGTCGTCTCCTGTGTTGAGTCGGTAGGTTGTTAAGTGATCCAAACGACTTAGGACTTAGGTAGAAATGCGGCAGTGTGTTAGGTCGCTAAGTCGTATCATGTTGATTCTTAGGTCGTGCCTAAGTGTTAGGTCGCATGTGTGTTAAGTCGTAGGTCGCTAAGTCGTGTATGTAGTTAGGTCGTGTAGAGGCTTGAGTCATAAGTCATGGGGCCTTGTTAAGTCGTGACCGACTTAAGGGGGGGCGAACGACTTAAGAGTTTGGCCTATAAATACACGACCTTATCACACTTTTTGGGATCTGGATTTCGATGCGACGAAGTGCTGCCATTTTGAGAGCTCGATTGCTACACTTCTTCACTTCTTTTCTCCACTTTAATCTTGTGCATGCATCCAAATCGAAGATCGAAGAGCCAAAGTTGAAGATCTACATCCATCGAAGAGAGATTTCATCGTTTGAAGGGAAATCTTGTCGGATCAACCTAGATCCTTCGCTGTCCGGATCTGGAGTTTGTTGCTTTTGAGGTGTTTATGTGATTCGGTGAGTGGTGGTTCTCTCACACGGACCCAAAGGAGTATATTGGATTGGTGGCTTGTCTGTGTGTTAAAGATTGTAATTTCATGCATTTTCCTTAAGTCTGCATGTAGATCCATCGTTCATAAAGTTTTGATATCCATCTTACAACATGTTAACTTATGCTAGTTCATTCATCAAGATATTACTTAGAATTCATGCCTGTTAGATTTGGACTCTTTATTTACGAAATTGCCATTATTGTTATAACTGTTTATTTAGATCTTGTTTGAATGATTGATTACTTGGATTAATGATTGATTTGATTGATTGTTAGAAGTTAGTTTATTGATTTGAATTTGGACAAGTTGGTCGAAAATGATTCAAAAGCTAAGTGGAAAGGCTCTTGAATAAGGAAAGCTGCTTGTGGCATATGAAGCGGATGATAAAGCTCATATGGATAGATTTGATGATGATGTTGATATGGGACTTTGCTATGATGCGATGAGGCAAAGCATGATGTTGAGATGAGACTTTGCTATGATGCGATGAGGCAAAGCATGATGTGAGATAGCCTTGGTTTAATCCGGACGGGATCATCCCAAGCATGTTGATAACTCGGTGATATGGTTCGAGTTCATTGATAATGGTTGGCTCGAGAGGCCTTGGGCTATATGAGAATAGTCGTCGAGGAGGATGACTAGAAGGCTGAGATTTCATCGTTATTGATGGTTCTAGCAGACTCAAAGCAAGAGTACGCTGGGCAGATTCGATAGTCCCAAGACTAATAGTTGATGGTCTAGTACTCTGGGCAGATTCGATAGTCCTAGGCACGGGTCACGACGACGTGCGGAGTTCTGTCTAGAACCGGGGTTACCATTAGCCCTTGACGGACGGATGAAAGAATGAGTCGGTCATTCAATTAACGGTGATATCGAGGTAATTTTAACAGTGATAGCCAGAGTCATGGATGTTTGGTGCTTTGGTTGTATCGTCACTCGGTCTCAAGAGCGATGTTTTGTGGGTGCTTATCTGATCTTGGTTTAGGCCTTGGGGGTTTGTGCTTGGGAAACATCTACCTTGAGTCGAGTGATAGTTGTTTTACTTTAAATGTCTGCTTTGCTATGTTTATTTCTGCTTAGTGGGTCTGTGGGCTATCACTGTTGAAAGAGGTGGGGTGGGATGGTTGGGTTCTTATTCCTTTTAACCCTTTATGCTCTTTTGTTATGTTTGATAGTTTATTTACCGCTCAGTAGGACTTTTATCTGACTCAAAGTTTTATGTTCAACTCTTATTACCTTGGGCTGTTCATCCGTTTTGGGATGGGCAGACTAGGTAGCAGGTGACAGGTGTTGTTCTTAGTGACCAACGCTATTGATGACGAAGACGAGCTGGAGGCTTTTGCATATTGTTTTCTTACTATATGTACTGGATGTTCCGCTGTTTGTATCTACTCTAAGTGTTATGTAGTGAGGCTTGCTGTATTGACTTTTCAGATTGTTGTACCAAACTATTATGAGTTTATATGATGAGATTCTGTTCTATGGAGCTTCACTATGTATACTTTTCTATTGTATTTTATCCAAGCGCTGTGAGTAATATGATAGACTATTCTGTGTTTACCTTACCTTGATGATCGTCCATGGCGGCCTGGCACACTTTACAACGCACTATTTCCTTGTTTGGTGCAAGAGTCATGGGCGGTCGTCACAGCCGACCTTGCTTATCTTGGTGCAACTTGATGGTTGTTCGAGCTATCTTTAGTTCAGAGATGGAGTTTCTTGGAGTTTGGCATTGAAGATATTCTTTTCTGCAGCTATTTCTTGTATCTCTGATAGTATTGATATCTATTGTATCATACTATTCTATCACTGTATCTGAATATTGTATCGAATGTTGCATATTATATTATTCATATTCTTCCGCTGTGTTGTACTTGATGTGTTATAAGCTCCGGCCCGAGTCAAATTTCAACGGTTGAAACTGCGGTATTCGAGTACAAGTGAAGTACGGGTTTCGATTTTCGAACGCTGAAATTTGGAACGTGACAATTTCCAACAAAGAGTCAGGCTAAGGAGCTTCCTACTGCCACATGGGTACGTCTCTGGATGGACATCCCGACAACCTACCTGGCTCTCTGCCAACACAAGGCCGGGTTAACTCTGTAACTAGGTAACTGCTACTCAAGCAAGCCTTCCCCCTGTCCTTTGGGACCTTTAACCGAGGCGCCTCTCAACCACAAAGCAATCATAAAGGAATAAATTTGCAGTGACCACATGGTTTAAGTATCTGGGCTCAATACCGTGATACCACCCTTTTCCATAAGGGAATGGCACACCCTAAATGGAGCAACCCTCATAATCATAGCGCATCTTTCCTGTTTCGTCCATTTCTGGGGTGTGAGATCCTGATGCAGTCTCGTCCACAAAGCTACGCTTTATACAAAACCATGCTTTGATCAACAAATGATTAACAACACACAGCAGCACTCAGAACTCCACACTACCAAATTGGGAGTATGTCACTAATAACCATCAACAACATAAACTCTGAGCTCGTACGTCTCAGAGAAGGGTGTTAAGCTAAGAGAATAAACTCTCCGCCACCAACTGAAATGTATTTGATAGAGATCAGTTTTATACCTCAAAGTGTAGTGCTAGACATACAACCATCCAAGTCTATTCCGGGTTCGAACAGAACCGAAGGCACTTCCAAAGAAGGCCTTGCAATCCGGTTATTCATAATCCCGATCGTACATCCCATCACTTAGCGAATCTCTATACCGGTGCGACTCGGTGCAGAGACAATCGACGGGTTATCCTTTCGTTCTCTAAAAATACCCGGTCTTCACCAACGGTCTTCAATCGTTATCCATCTACGACGTATTATGATTCGAAATGGGTTATATGACACAAGGTCATCTCCCGACTAAACCGAATGATGAGCGTTATACTTAAAAACATATGGATAATGGGATTTCAGTTATGTCACAACTTATTATACAAAACTTTTCTTTCAAATTGTTTAAACAAATTACCATTTCAAATCTTTTTAAATAAAAAGATTTTTTCACAAATAAAGACTTGTTTCACAAAGTTTACCAATCTTTCACATACGGATTTTCAAAACAATTCCATTTCAAATTTGATTAACTCATCCAATCTTTTAATTTAAGATTTAATTCATAACTTTCAAACCCTTTCCAATTCAAATCTTTTATATAAAAGATACACCATTTAAAATCCTCTTTGATTTCAAAACAAGATTTAATCATCTTCACAAAGGTTATTCATAGTTTTTCCTAACTATTTACAATTTCATTTCAAACTTGAAATCTTTCGATACAAATTGGAAATCCTTTCTTTTTAGGAAAGCTATTATTATTTGAAACAAATAGTTTTCCTTTTGGGAAAAACCGATTACAGTTTATATAAGTTAAATCCATTCAAGTATAAAACTTGGATTTAAATTTAAATTTCCAAAACCATACATTTTAAATGGTTAAAAACCCATATAAACACCTTTATAACTTGTATAATCTTTTTAGACCATAATTTCCAAATCATTGAACTCAATTTCAAATGTTGAATTCAAATTTTCATTCACTTATTCACATTTGCCTTAATCCCCATACGGATTATCACTTCAATTCTTATCTCAGTTGGTTATTTAAATCAATAACAGTTTGTACTCCGACCAGTATATAGTTAGAAAAAAGCTTGAAATTTTTTAAAATAGATAAGTAGTTGAAAAATAATTATTAGTTTGCAAAATAGCTATAAAATAGTTTGAAAATAGTTAAGTACTTTCAGACATTTTTAGATAATTACAAAATAGTTGTAAAACAGTAATTAATTATAAAACAGTTGAAAAACAGTAATTAGTTTATAAAACAGTTACAAAATAGTTAAATAACTCCAAAAGTAGTTATAAAATAAGTATAAGATAGTTATGGGTTAAATAAGAGAGGTTGTATATATAATAAATAACTTGGAAAAATAGATTTGTACTAAAACAATTTATTTTAGAAAAAATAGTCTAGAGTCAAACTGTTCAATTCCCAATCTCCATTCTCATCAATTCAATTTAAATTTCCACTTCCATTTAAATTGACCCAATTCCAATTTTAAATAACTCCAATTTCCATTGGACTTGATTTATTCCCAATTCAAGTTGAATTATTTCTTAATTTCTTTCCAACTTCAAATCAAATTCCATTTGATTTTTACTTATTCAACTTTAATTATAGTTCCAAATTATTCAAATAAATTTGGACTAATCTCAAATTATTCCAATGGATTTTGGACTATTATCAATTGAACCCACTTCAATTTCAAGTCATTTCAATTTAATCCAATCCAGATTTCCCATTTAATTTTTTTAAACTTATACACCTTCAATCTCAAATCTAATTAATTCAAATCAGATTCAATTTGAACTAGTTCAGTTTCAGTCTCAATTTTAAACCATCTCGAATTATATAAATTCTTGTTAAATTCTCTAAATGTTGATTTAACCCCTTAAATCAAATTAATCATTATTTATTTTTATTTTTATTTTAAATCAACCATCCGAATGTTTATACAATTTAATTCTGAGTCCAATTTTCAAAAACCCATTGTAAATTATCTTTACTTACTTATTTCAAAGTTCAAATAGGAATTCAAAACAATTTTTATCTTAAAAATTAAATTTACTACCCAAATTTTATCTTCCAGTTTTGAAACCGGTTCGTAAACAAGTTTAATTTACAAATTAAATCATTCAGATTTTCAGTTCAAAGTAATTCCATATCCTTAATTTCAAATTAACGTTAGATTTCTCTTATATCTCAATAATGGATATATTACCACACTTCACTTCTCATTCATTTAAACAAATCCAATTTGCACTTTAAAGATTTTTAACAACAATAGGATGATGTCATCTAATTTATTTAAAAACATCCATCCGTTTTTAATTTCTAGATCTCAAGCACGTTTTGAGATCACACAAACTCTCCATACAAATTTACCATTTAGCTTCCCAAGTCAAATCCAATTTCATCTTGAAATTTCCAATTCAGGTTGCTTGTTAACTTATTTAACTTTTCCAAAGTTAAATTCAATTTAGTTAATCCAATCAACCTCATTCAATCTTTAAACTTCACATTAATATCTTCCCACTTATTAAGTTCAAAACTTATCACTTTGGGTATCACATCTCATTCCAAATTTAAAACTCGACATTTAGATTTTATTCAAACTATTATTGATTTATGTATATTCCTCATATATACATATTATTTCCTTTACACACGAGGTCATCCTTAAATTTTAGACCACTTTTGGTTTTTAACTCAAATCAAATTTTCAAACAACCCATTGTTTGCAACAAGTCTCTCTTATTCAAATAATACTTATGTATTATTTCTTTTAGCACTTTGAAACAAGTTTCAAATTTCTGGGCCTAGATTTAAAATTTCACAATTTAGGTGTTTTCAATTTCAATTTGTAAGTCATATTCTACCCAAATGTTTACTTCTTTAAAACATTTCATTTCGGTTACTCATTAATACACATCTTATTATTAAACACACAACAATCATTTATGATAATAACCAAGATTATCATATCTAAAGCCATCCATTATCATCTTATTCTGAAATACTTCTCAAATTCAAGATTTCAATTTCAGTTTGAATTCATTTCAAACTTATCTTTATTTAACTTCAGTTTGGTTGATTATATTACTTCTTAATTTAATTCTAATAATTCAACAGGCAATTTCCATAATATTTATTAGAGTGAAATATTTCTTTGTATACCAAAATATAATCTTAGATGAAACCAATTAAAATCTTTATATAAGAAAATAACAAGTATGCTCTCTCATATATATACACACTCAACTCATTCTAGGGTACTATTGACCCTATCCTTAATGAGTTCACCCACCAGAGCCAAGGTTCTCGCTTAACCTTCAGCTCTGATACCAACTGTAACATCTAGAAATTTCCGATCCCGAAAATTCCAGATAGTTAGGAAGAAAGAACAAAGAGATAGAAAAAGAAGAAGAAGAAACATCAACTTCTCTCATTCGCAGCTGATAAAATATAAATATGAATAATAACAGTTTACAAAGAATACTATATCTGTCGATTTCATTTAAATACATCAAAGTTACACACATACTCAAACACTGGTCATATACCAATCAACAAGTCTCAGATGTACAACAATATACTACAGCGGAAATACTCTATACGTTATTGTCATCCAGCTCGCCTCTTGAACTCTAGAACGTCCTTACCTGAAAATCTGTAATACTCGATCTGACCCTAGCATTACATCAAAGTAATACCCGGGTCAGGCTGGAAACTAGCGTGAGTAAACCCATCTAACATGGAATACAAAAGTATACAACTCATATAAACCCGGGTAACTTATATCAATTTTCACTTCACAAGTTGTTATAGACATCACTTATTTCACACATCAATTTTTAAGTGCCAGAACTTAGATTATATGGTCCAATTAACTTAAATCATTCCATTACAACCTATTGATTCCACATATCAATCTATAGAGAATCGAAGTTGTTTCGGGTATTAACTAATACTCGACTCCGGTCTCTTCGAATTCAGTTCAACATAACACATGTTATTCAAGTGAAATGCAATTCAACTTTAAATAAAAGATGTCACCCTTTTTACTCAGCAATTCATCATTGATAGATAATCATATTATCATTGCCCACCCAAACCCTTCATATCACGTACCATTTCATATCAAGGGTATCAATCAATTCAGGGCATTTAATCATCATTTAATCATACAAAAGCAAGATAAATGTAACAACCCATATTTTGATAATTAAAACTATTAAATTTAATAAGGTTTTGCGCTTTAATATTGTAAGAAAATAAAATTTATGATTTATTAAATTGAATCTTATTAGATTAGAAATTTTGACATGAAGATAAATCTTAAAACAAATAATTTAATGAGATAAAACTTATAATTGGCTAATATTGTTTGAATGTAATTGACTACTATACTATGTTAATGTAATTTCAATCAATTTAAATAATAAAGGTTAATAAGGAATAGAATAAATGATGTATAAATTGATGTAATCTTATGTTACTAATTGCAATTGGTTTAATATGGAGTATGAAATCAATTATTTTGTACGTAAATTTGTTAACCTTTGTTTGTAAACAATAATTTAATAGATGTGGATTATTAACGTATAACCATTGTTTTATTTATTTTTTTATTATTAAATCCGTTAGAAATTTATTTGGTAATTAATGGAGAATTAATGTAATTGAAATATTAAAATTGATATAAGAAGAAATATTAACTGTTGAGTGGTAAGTGTAAAACTTATGTTAATCAATTGCATAAGGGAATAGTTGACTTGATAATAAGAATGTGAATCAAAATAAAGGATTTGTTTGAAATTTAGATATATAATGAACAGGTTTTATTACATTTGTAATTAAATGTTGGAATTAAATTAGTATATAGATATTGGGTTTAACATAGAAAATTGGATTTCAAAGGAAACAATTGGATTAATTATCTTCCCTGTATTAGGGTATGTTTTGAGATTTAATCATTGTAAGTAATAGTAATTATATCTTGCCATTAATAAGAGACAAAAGTAAATGGTAGTTAATTAATGATATGTGCAACATATGTTTTGTGTTAAAAATATAATGAGAAATTCATTGAGAAATATTACATTCAAATTGTAAGCACTTAAATTTAGTACAAATATAATGATAATATGAAATTAATTGATAAAGAAATGATGTGGTTGTACGAAGTATTATTTCTGTGACTCTTTAATAGGATAATCTTTAAATATAAGTTGGTTTTAGAGGGGGAGGTGTTAATTGTAAATGAATGTGTAACAAAAAGAAATATGTTTTGATAAAAATAAAAGAAAAGGATGGTTTCTTGATAAGAATATTCTTATCAAATAAAGTGAATATTTCATCTATGAATGTTAATTTAATTTCATTAAAACAAAGAATTGAATTTTGTTGTATGTTTCTAGTTCGAATATTTGATTTATTTAAATATTCCATAATTTGAATTTAATTAAAAATATACAATAATAAAATGGTAAGAAAACAACTTGAAGATTTGGTTATGTTTTTGATTTGGAATAGTTAGCATATTAACATAGGAGATTTATTCCGTTTCAAATTGGACTTTGGGGCCTCAGTTCATCTTTTAATGTGTGGGGTGGCGGTCCTCATTATGTTAATTGCAGTGTTTAATTTTATTAACTATTTACTAAACAAAAATACATATATGTGTGTAAATTTAAACGTATTAGGGTTAATAAAATATGGTAAAATGAATTGTTTTTTTTAGTATATTTGATTTGTGATTTCTATGTACGGACTACATTCTCAAATTTAAATCTGTCGCTTTCATTTGTTTTATTTTATTACTACTTTCTTTCGTTAAATACATGCCTCTTTTGGTCTTCTGGTAAGTTTTATTTATTTACAGGCGAGCCTTGCCTTGAAATGATTCATTTGTAAATGTAGATTTAATTTCATTAGAGTAAATAATAGAATGATTTGTTAAAAAAGGGAAATATATATTTACTTGAATATTGTTTTAGCATACAGATTGATTTCAAGAACATGAATATAATTTAAGTAAGTTATTTATTACGGTGGTGTAAAACAACAAATTTATAAACACGTTTAAATGACTTAAGGAAACAATTATCCTATTTCTCGTCCATTTTGGTTTATCTATTTTGAAATTTAACTTTGTTTTTAATTGTAATTAATGTAATGGAAAGATTTCAATTAAAAGGAAAGAAAATTTGATTGCAATTAATAGATTTAATAAAAGAAACGTACATTTTGTGTTAAACAGAAATGGTGCTTTAATGGAAATAAAGGAACTGAACGTTTTCATTTTAAGGTAAGTATAATTTTACTAATTGTTCGTAGATAAAATTTGTATATGTACAAATTGAGTATTATTTGAGATAATGAAATTAATTTGGTTACGTTTTGAAAAAAATTGAATTTCAAAATGGTATGTGGTCCCTTCATTTCTTTTTATTTATTTATTGCATGTACGTTTTAAAATAGTTACCTCGTTATTAAAACCAGGTCCGCTGATTTCTCCTTCGGTTTAATACCTAAGCCTAAACTTTTAGGCTGTATTTAATTATTTCCATCTCATTTTTGGTTATTATAATTTTTATTTTCCTTTGGTTTGCAAATTTTCTCATTACTACATACATTTCCTTATGCATTATCAATACTGAAAGCATTTAAAACAAAACGTGCATTTTGTCCCTCCACTTTTATTTCCTTATTATTAAATAATCTATAATTTTATTTCTTCATTTGTATTTTAATTCTTCTATCACCTCGTATTCATTTAGTTCACATCTTTCAATACTACATTTTTGTGTAGAAAGTATTCGATTTGTAAATATTCGAGAATGATTTGGTATATTCGAGATTATTGACGTGGAAAGTATTCGATTTGAAAATGGAATCCTATATATAGTGGAGTTTATATAAGTATCATATTTGAAAGTGATTTGGAAAGGTACTATATGATATATTTTTTGAAGTAATGATATGGAAGCTGCCTTCTGCTTGATATCCTCTTTGTGGCCACATTGTGGATTCATTCTATCGATATTATTCTCTCTGATTTTGGTTTTCCAGATGTGATACTCGAGTGTCCTACCGTGGCGTAACCCACGGTCATTTTTTGGGTAGCGTAATCCGCAAGGTAGAGATTGCTTAAAGGATATGGATGTTACCTGGGGGATCCAGGCGTAACCATTTTTATGTATCCTGCGGTCTACCGGTTTTGTTTATCATGGCGTAGTTCGCAAGGGAGTGAATACTTAAAGGATATGGATGTTTCCTGGGGGATCCAGGCGTAACCATTGTTATGTATCCAGCGATCCAGGTGTTTGTTTATCATGGCGTAATTCACAAGGCAGTGAATGCTTAAAGGACATGGATGTTTCCTGGGGGATCGAGGCATAACCATTGTTATGTATCCTGCGATCCAGGTGATTTTGGATTGTACTTTCCATATCTGTTTTTAAAAGTTTTTTCAGTATTTTCGTTGGGTGTTGAAACAGGTCTACTAAGTACTTGAAGAATTCAAGATTTGCGCCTGATCAACGCATGGCTAGAGTCTGCAAGAACGAGGATAAACTTGTCTAAACATCGAGTTATAAAAGTATTTTCGAAAGGAAAATTTGTTTTGATAAAAAAGTATTTTATTATAAAAGTATTTTATTATCAAAGTATTTCCAACAAGAAAATTCCGTATTATTTTTTGAAATTTAAATTCTTATGGTTTGAAATTAATTATTCATGCCCGATACTAATCTTTTGAATCTATCTTATCTGATCAGCTCTATTTATTCACCAATATTATGTTGTTCCAAATCCTCTTTTTTTTCCTTGTTGAATATATCCTTTTTAGATATTGTTTATTTTCATACTACATGGTTTAATAGAATTTTTTTAGTGTTTCATAAGTTATTAATTTAATATAACATATTTAAGAAAATGATTATTAATTTATCTATAATGTTGAAAATGTCTTAAGATAAACTAGTAAATGTATAAATTATGGATTTAATGTTTTCAAATAACTTCCTTGAAAATATAACTAAGGATGTGAATAACTGTTTCCAAATAGTTTTCATATGTTTATAAAGGCGTTATTTAAACATATAAATGTTACTTATAAAGGAAGCAGGAAATTTTACAAATGGGTTTTGAAATTTTTTAAAGTATTAAAGATAATTGAATTGCAAATGAAGCTTTCAAATGAATATTGCAAGTAAAATTTATATAAGTTTCTTTGAATGTAGAATTTAAAGATATTATATAAATGGAAAAAAAATTGATTTGTGAAGTTTGTTTATAGCAATATACTTGACAAATAAATTTGAATCCCTATGTTGGAAGTATAGTTTGAAATATTTACTTGATTTCAAAGTACGTATAGTAAAGTTCATAGGTTTATTTACTATTTGAATTTTGTATTAGAATATTCATTTTGAAACAAGTGTTTAAATTAATTATGAAGGTATGAAATTTTATACTTTGATTTAGAAATTTAATGTAAGATTTGAGTATACTATTAGTTTCAGTTTAATAATATTGAGTTTATACTTATTTTAAAAGTAACGAGTCTAATAAATTTTTTTGTTTTAAGGAACCTTATTTCAAAGCTTATTATAATGTTTTGATATAAATTTCTAACATTATTTTAGACTTTTGAAAAATCTTTGCATAATGCTTTGAGGATGTTTTAAATATATCTTATATTTATACTAAGTGAATGAGGTTAAATGTTTTAACTAATTTTTTAGATATGTTGAAATATTTCTTTTCTCTTCAAGGGTAAATAACAAAAACTTAAATTTCTATTCAATAGCCGAATGGAGTTATTTTCAAATTTATATTAAATTTAAATATGTAAGTTAAATTGTTTATAAATTGATCATTTTGAATAAAATATTTCTAATTCCTTGATTCCTTCTTGTTACTTCTCGAGGACGAAAAAGTTTTGAGTGGGGGAGACTATAACAACCCATATTTTGATAATTTAAAAATATTAAATTTAATAAGGTTTTGGGCTTTAATATTGTCAGAAATTAAAATTTATGATTTATGAAATTGAATCATATTAGATTAGAAATTTTGACTTTAAGATAAATCTTAAAACAAATAATTTAATGAGATATAACATATAATTGGCTATTATTGATTGAATGTAATTGACTACTGTAACGACCCGATATTTTCAACCATTCGCATCCGCACATGTTAGACTTGAATTGTTCAAAATACCGCGTTGTGAATAAAATTTGGCAAATCTTAGAATATACAGTAAATAAATAATCACAAAATCACAGACACAGAAATCAGAATACTCGCGGCGGAATTTAAAATTTACTTAGTGGTTCATTAAGCTTGACGGCAGCTTGAAAAGAGATGATCTGCTGAAGTCCTACCTCTAGAGGTGAAGTCTGAACTGAAACTCAGGCTGACCCGAGCGTAAAATAAAACATAAACACTCGAGTCAAGACATACATAGTAAGCTAATTCAAGTGTAATGTAATATAAAGCAAGTAACATAAAGGATGCTTGGGACCGCCCATCCTTTAAGGATCCGTTAAACTATTTACTATGTAGTAATAATTTCGCTATTATAATAGTGTTTATGTAACGACCCGGAAATTCCGATCCCGAAAATTCCAGATAGTTAGAAAAGAAGAAGAGATAAAAGAAGAAGAAACAGAATCACGACACAGAAACCTCACATTCGCAGCGGATCAAAATGTAATATCACATAATAACAGTTTATAAAAAAGAACAGTATCAGAACATTTACATTTCCATATATATCAGAGTTACAACATTTACAAAACACAGGACAGTTCTAAATCAACATGTCCTAAATATACAACTATATATCACAGCGGGTACGCAACATACGTTCCAGCAATCCAGCTCGCCTCCTGAGCTCCAGAACGTCCTTACCTGAAAATCTGTAATACTCGGGCTGACCCGAGCATTACATCAAAGTAACACCCGGGTCAGGCTGGAAACTAGCGTGAGTAAACCCATCTAATAGGAATACAAAGCAAGCGAGTTATATAAACCCGGGGTAACTTATATCAATTTATAACTCACTAGCTGTTATAGACATTACTTATTTCACACATGAATTTGTAAGTGCCAAACTTAGATTAAATGGTCCAACTTACATAAATCATTCCATATCAGCCTATTGGTTCCACATATCAATCTATAAGGAATCAAAGTGGTTTCGGGTACTCACTAATACCCGACTCCGGTCTCTTCGAATTCAATACCATTATAAGACAAGCTGTTAAAGCTTTAAACATTTCCATGTATACCCATAGTAATAGATTCATATAGCAATTTTATATCAGATAAATAATCCATATCTAACACCCTAGCATCACAAACATCTGCCAAGTATAACAACAATCCAAACATCCAATAACATTCAGCCACTCATAAACAAAGACTTTACTCACACAATCTTTAATTAATTTAAAATAAAATAAAATAAGTTTTCCATTACTATAAATCCTGCTTGTTTAATCCTTAACTAATTACAGCAAATTAATTAATTATTCTCCAATTACCCATTTTAATTAATCATCCTTGATTAATTACCCTCAATTACGTAAAGTAATTATCCTTTACTTAATAACACAACTTAACTATCTTCAAACAACTTCAGTAATTAACCTTTAATTACTTCATTAATTGCATAAATTAATTACATTAATTAGTTACATTAATTAATGGCTCGTTGTTGATTATTTCCATCAAACAGCCTTAATTAATCATCACAGTAATTAACCATTGTATAATTACCTACCTTAATTAATTAACTCCTTAATTAATTATATAAATCTTTAATTAATTACACCAAGTTATTAATGCTTAACTACTTCCATTAAGTAATTAATTCCCAATTACTTCAATAAGTAGTTTTCTTTACTTAATTACATTTGGTAATTTTCCGATAATTACCTCCCTAAGTAATTATATTAAGTGACCACCTTTAATTAATTAATTAACTAATTATCTTAAATTAATTGTCTTAATTAACCATTTCATAATCCCTAGTTAATGACCGTTCATTAACTATTAACAATTCTCTAATTACCTCTCTAAGTAATTAAAGTTTAAATTAATCATTATTAATTTCAATGTAATTAATTCTTTATTACCGATCAATTTATCTCTAATTACTTCATTAATTGATAATTGAATTTATTTCAAACAACAAGTTTTAACTTTATACATTTGTTTCTTTTATAAACTTGTTTTTAATTTGAAGCTTGCTTTCATTTATCAACATCAAGTTCTATGCTGCAACATCGTCACTTAATTTTTCTTGACAGCACTTACATTATACAGAACTAACAAAAACAAACAACCCAAAATCTCGAGTTGAATCCAGCAAATACTCGAGTTACTTTGCAACTTATTATTTTACATAACTAATCTACAAAGCAAGATCCTAAAACATAAGAAAAACACAGCAGCTACTCGAGTGCTACTCCGAGTAAAACGCAGCAATCTCACGCACCTTCCCCGAGACTCTCTAGCTTCCCATCTTCTTCGAGTCGCCCCCCGAATACACATGAGTGCTACTCTGGGTTTCCCTCATCTTTCCCAAGATTCGAAAATTCTAGTGCACAAATCATAAACGCGTGCACATGTCCCACTGTCGCCGACCACCCACGGTCGTCGCGACCATCGACGTCGGTCATACGCACCCTCTCAAGCAAGAAACCAAACCCTGATTCGTGAAAACAAATTCGAATCGAAATACGACCATTATCTCGAAACAGCAGAGAACATCGTGACACAGAAATTCCCCTAACGCTGACCACCATGACATTGATGATCCTTGCCGACCATGCTACACCTTCAACTCGACTCCACACTACTCTCGCACTCCACGCGATCACTACCTGTCCTTTATGCGAGTAGCAAAAACCATGACCATACAACCGAGCAGAAACCAGAATAAAAACCCTAGTTCGATCCCATTCGAGAAATTTTCTCAATAGAAAAATTCTTAAGCATTTTTCCCATCATCTTCAATTCATTATCTAGCTTCACTCAAGAATTCATCTTCAATTATCAAGGGGATCATCGGCAGTTTACCCAATTGCCGATAACATTCATTCCCAATTTTCAAATTGATTATCACACTAAAAATTTCAATTTGCATGTTAAAATTCGTGAATTTCAAACACGAATCCAATCCTATAATTCAAATCTGAAATTAAGCAAGTTGTTTTTTTTACCAAAATTTAAGTTTGCTGCAAATTTCTCATTTAAACATTGAAAATAAAATTTAAAATCTATAGAAATCATTTTATAATTCTCATCAAACATTATCATACACTTTTTATTAAATCATCAAGATTAAATAAGAAAGTTATTGAAGGTTTTGAAATTTTGAAATGAAATTTGGTTTTAAATAGAAAGCAGAGTTCATACATATATACAAATTCAATAATAAACTGAAATGGGCTTTCAGGCAATATAAATCAAAGGTTTCAGATCATCTCAGGCATGTAAAAAAACAAAACAACATTTTTAAATTTATTTACTCACCAGATTTCGTAGAGAAGAACAGAGAGAAGTTTTGAGTTTCCTGTAGCTATTGCTTGTTCCAGAAAGTTGTCTCTTATTCTTGCATTCGATTTTCAAGCTTGATGAACTTGAACATTTGAAGTTATTTGATCTTGGATGATTCATTTCTAGTTTTAGCTTTACCTCTGTTTGTTCTATTTTTTATTTTTTTTTTTGCAGATGATCAGGTTGCAGATTACATGCTAGAACTCAAATTCATTTTTTTTCTTCAGATTTTTGATTCTTAAATTGAGATAGTTTTCTTTTTCTTTTCTTTTGATTTTGAGATGGAAAAAACTTAATGCATGTTAACAAAATTAAGTTTTAAAATAAAACATTCAAATGCCACTTGTCTAAGATCTTACACATGTTAATTGTTTGAGTAATTATTTTACATATGTCATTTTTTTGTATATTTATGTTTTAAGCCCTTAGTTTTCATTAATTTATATATTTAGTTCTAAAACTTTACATATACAATTTTAGTTCAAATATATACAAACTAAATTTATTTTCAAATATGAAAAGAAAGTTATTCTTTTATTAATTCTATGTATACACACATACAAACAATATTTTATCTTTATATTTTAATATGTTTATCACATAAATTTCAAAAGATATTTGTATATAAAAACCTTATACATTCTTTTTTCATATTTGTATTTACTATTTATTTCAATTTAAAGAAAATGATTTTATACGTTAATAAACACATATAATAGATTTTTAAATCTGCCCAAATACATATTTTAAACAATCACAAATTCAACTCTATCAAAATCCATTTATTTGTAAACAATTATTATTATTGTTATTGTTTTGAAAATAATAAAATTTAAATTATTTTAAACAATTATAAAGGAGATTATCACATTTATTTGCTTGAAATTCCCGGGATATCACATTCCTCCCCCTTTTGAATCTTTTCGTCCTCGAAAAGAAACGAAAGCAGATTTTATTTAATATTCAAAAACCAGTTAAAATATTCTTTGATCATTTTTCAAACACCTTTAAAATCGATATAATATTGTCAAAATAGTTTTTATAAAAATACTTTTATAACTCGATGTCTTAACAAGTCCATCCTCTTTCTCATAGAAATTCGGTCATACGTTGATCAGGCGTAAGACTGAAAATCTATAAACACTTAGCAGACTCATTTTCAATATCAAGTGAAAATACTTGGAAAATAATTTTATTGAGAATATAGAAAACAGTTTTTGAAAATAGAGGATATATCTTTGGTGAGGATGCTCTGGAAATCATTACCCCCATCCATGGTCGCAGTTAACCCGATGGTTACGTTGCCGTCCCGAAAAAATCCACAGATAACTGTAGGCCTCCGCGCCCCTCGATTACACCATGGAACCCGCTATAGATCGCAGCTACAAGTGGGATTACGTAGCTATCACAGCAAAAACCATATAACTGTAGGCATCAACGCCCTCAAATTTCACTGCCAAAAGATGAAACTTCTCCACTCCACTTGACCATAGATCGCAGTCTTCCGATGTTGCGTTGCCTTCCCGGCAAAATCAAGTGTAGACCATTGACACTCATCCTCCACACGATTTTCGCTATGGTCCCCATAGTAGATCGCAGTGACATTGAGTTACACTATCGTCACAGCATAACCCAAATGCCCCTGTAGGCATCAGCGCCCTCGACTTTCGCTACCCAATAATCCTCAGGAACTAGTTTGTCCGGACTCCTCACATGATCAACTTTAGAACCCCCTTGGGGCTCAAGGCAGCACCACCCGGTGGTACTCCTGAGAAGTCCATTTCAAGGGAGCGCCTTTTTCCCAGAGCCATCATCAAAACATTTTATACTATACATATATAGTATCTTTAAATCATACACCTTGTATGATCTCATACAAAGCTCCTTTATACAAAATCGATTATCCCAAAATCGATAATTCTCAAACTAGGCTTTCCAAATATAATATTGATTTTACCCAAAAATCAAAAGCCTTTCCAAATCCATAGGTTCCCAAAACCTTTTTCCAAAATCCTCATATGATCCTTTATATATATACAGATATATATATTTTTTTAAAACTTTGGATCATTTCAAATTTGTATAAAACTCCTTTATACTTCAAACATTTTCAAAAACCCTTTTCTACTGGCAAAAGATTCATCAAGGGAAGTTTTATCTTATAAAACAAAGATATTTACTTTGTTTACTCAAAATCAGATTCAGATTTGATTATTCTTTTCAATACCATTTTGATTCAAATCTGTACGATGTACACATATCATATGTACGCTATACCAATCTGATCGCTCACTCGATCACACAATTTCACTTCCAAACTAGTATCGTTCACCCGACCTCCTAGTGCGGACACAGATCTGGTTTCTTGATCAGAAACCGTCATTCTCCTTGCATAGTCATAACTATGATAGAGATTAGCCAGAACAAATCAACAACCCACATCCAGGTTCGCCATCGAAAATCGAGTGAAAAATCCCTACTCGGATCAACATACTATCTCGAAATTCTGTGCTCGAATCTGGATCAAATCACTATGCGAATATAATAACATATGTACACCCTACGTATTTATCTTTATTGGTTATTAGCCAAATCAATTCCATTTCCATTCACATTCACTTAAGTTTTCATTCACTTACTCTCAATTGCTTAAATCCATTCGAGTTATCACCTCTATTCTTATCTCGATTGGGTATTTAACCAATAACAGTTTGAACTCTCTCCATTTTAAATTTAGAAAATAACATAAAAAGTTAAAGAATTAGATAAATAGTTGAAAAATAATTACTAGTATGTAAAATAGCTGTAAAATAGTTCAGTAATTGTAAAATAATTGAAAAATAGTTAAATAGTCATAGGAATTTTTAAATAATTGCAAAATAACTATAAAATAGTAATTAGTAGTTGAAAATAGTAATTAGTTTATAAAATAGTTAGAAAATTGTTAAACAGTTTCAAAAATAATTGTAAAACAAGTATAAGATAGTTTGGCTTTTAAAAGAAAGGTTGTATATATAATGAATAGCTTGGAAAATAAGTTTATATTAAAATAATTTATATTAAAAATAGTCCAGAGTCAAACTGTTCACTTCCCAATCTCCATTGTCATCAATTCAATTTAAATTTCCTCTACCATTTAAATTGACCTAATTCCAATTTAAATAACTTCAATTTCCATTGAAATCTGTTTAACCCTATTCAAGTTGAATTCCTCAATTCTCTCCAAGTTTAACTTTATTCAACCTTGATCTCAAAATTATACTGATTCAAATAAATTTCAATTCAACTAGTTCTAATTTCAATTCATTTCAATTCCAGTTTAAATTAATTCCAATTCCAAACTCCATTTCCAAATCAAGTTAAATTATTCTTGATTTCTTTCCAAATTCAATTTAAATTCCATTTGAATTTTATACTATTCAACTTTAATTACAATTCTCAATTATTCAAATCAATTTGGACTAATTTCAAATTGAACCCACTTCAATTTCAAATCGTTTCCAATTAATCCAATTCAGTTTTTCATTTGAATCTTATACTTATACATCTTCAATCACATTTAAATTAGTTCAAATCAAATTCAATTTGAACTAATTTCAAATTCCAGTTCACTATGAACCATCTCGAATTACATAAATTCGAGTTAATACTTCAATTGTTGATTTAATTCCTTTAAATCAATTTATTTTTTTATCCCAACAATGGATTACCATACTCCATTTCTCAATCATTTAAACAAATCTAATTCACAACTTAAAGATTTTTAACAACAATAGGACGATATCATCTAATTCATCTTAAAACATCCATCAATTTTCAATTTCCAGATCTCAATCCCATTTTGAGATCACACAAACTCCCATTTCGGATTAACCATTTAACTCCCCAAATTAAATCTCAATTTCATCTTGAAATTTCCAAATCAGATTGTCCATTTATTTAACTTCCTCTGTTAAATTCAATTAACTTAATTCAGTCAATCTTACCAAATTTGAACATCCATTTCAAATTTAAACTTCAAATAAATAAACTTCCCACTTACTAAGTTCAAAAACTTATCACTTTGGGCATCATACCTCATTCCAGATTTAAAACTCAACCTTAGAGTTTATTTCCTTTACACACCTGGTCACATTTAAATTTTAAACCACCTTTGGTTTTTAATTCAAACAAATTCCTTTAAAATTTCAAACAACCTTTTTTTGAAATAGGACCTCTTTCATTTGAATATATTAATAAAATTTCTTATTTAAAATAAGATCATATTCAAAATATTATCTCCTTTAACATTTTGAAACCAATTCAAATGTTTAAATTTAGATTTCAAAACTGCACAATTTGAAACCCACACAAATTTACATCCTTTCAAATTTATAAGTTACTCTTTTTAAATGGTTATTTACTTAAAACATTTTACTATTTATTGAAGAACAATCATTCCATTATTAAACACAATAATCGTCTATTTCTTTGGTTTGAAACCAATTCTAGTTCATCTTATTTTGAAATATTTCTCCAATTCAAGATTTCAATTTTAGTTTGAATCCATTTCAAACTTATCTTTATTTAATTCCAATTTCAATTTGGTTGCATACTATTACTTCTTAATTTAATTCTTACTATTACCTTTAATTTAATTAATACTACAACCAATTTCCTTAATATAATATATATATATATATATATATATATATATTTCTTATATAAGATTTATTTACTTTTGAAATCATTTAAAAACCTTTATATAAGAAAATAACAAGTATGCTCTCTCATATTAATATACTCAACTTATCCTAGGGTACAACTTACCCTATCCATAGTGAGTAATCCCACCAGAGCCAAGGTTCTCGCTTAACCTCGCTCTGATACCAAATGTAACGACCAAGAAATTCCGATCCCGAAAATTCCAGATAGTTAGAAAAGAAGAAGAGATGGAAGAAGAAGAAACAGAATCACGACACAGAAACCTCACATTCGCAGCGAATCAAAATATAATAACACATAATAACAGTTTATAAAAAGAACAGTATCAGAACATTTACATTTCCATATATATCAGAGTTACAACATTTATAAAAACACAGGACAGTTATAAATCAACATGTCCTAAATATACAACTATATATCAAAGCGGGTACGCTCCATACGTTCCAGCCATCCAGCTCGCCTCCTGAGCTCCAGAACGTCCTTACCTGAAAATCTGTAATACTCGGGCTGACCCGAGCATTACATCAAAGTAACACCCTGGTCAGGCTGGAAACCAGCGTGAGTAAACCCATCTAATAGGAATACAAAGCAAGCGACTTATATAAACCCGGGGTAACTTGTATCAATTTATGACTTCACTAGCTGTTATAGACATTACTTATTTCACACATCAATTTGTAAGTGCCAAACTTAGATTAAATGGTCCAACTTACATAAATCATTCCATATCAGCCTATTGGTTCCACATATCAATCTATAAGGAATCGAAGTGGTTTCGGGTACTCACTAATACCCGACTCCGGTCTCTTCGAATTCAATACCATCATAAGACAAGCTGTTAAAGCTTTAAACATTTCCATGTATACCCATAGTAATAGATTCACATAGCAATTTTATATCAGATAAATAATCCATATCTAACACCCTAGCATCACAAACATCTGCCAAGTATAACAACAATCCAAACATCCAACAACATTCAGCCATTCATAAACAAAGACTTTAATCACACAATCTTTAATTAATTTAAAATAAAATAAAATAAGTTAATTTCTTCCATTACTATAAATCCTGCGTGTTTAATCCTTAATTAATTACAGCAAATTAATTAATTATTCTCCAATTACCCATTTTGATTAATCATCCTCGATTAATTATGTAACGACCCGATATTTTCAACCATTCGCATCCATTATAAGTGTATAGGTGGACAGTCATGCCGGAATTGGATAGCTCAAAATACCGCGTTGTAAATAAAAATTTGGCAAATCTCAGAATATACAGTAAATAAAATCACAGATCACAGACACGGAGTATATAAAAATGCAGCGGAAGAAAAAGAGATAGTAGTTCATGAAGCTACTATATAAATATGAGATACATCAGAGTTAAATAAGATACAACAGAAGAGTAACAAGATACATCACTGAAACACTGGATACTGAAACAAAATAGAAGGCTGGATCTTCAAGGAAAGCTCCAACACCGAAGGTGAATCTGGAATGCTAACTCACTCAATCTGACCCAAGAGTAAAGCAAAACACAAAACCCTCGAGTCAGGACATAAATACTTATAAACTATAAATCAACTCAAGTGAACAGTAACAAAATGCATCAGTAACTTAAAGGATGCTTGGGACCGCCCATCCTCTAAGGATCCGTTAAACTATTTACTATATAGTAATATACGCTATATACGGTAGTGTCTAATCAGTAAAGTATAATCATATAGAACATAGCGTTAAGGGGATGGTGAACCTTAACGCGGTCGGATCTTTAAAACCAAAATCATAGTGGGCTCGATATAAGGATATGACAAGGCACGCGAGGCAATGCCAGGGTGGATACACCGTTTGCACTCCCGGACCGGTGGTGACGGCAAGCCAGCAGCTTCCGCCCACCTCGAACAATACCCCCGAATCAAAGTGGCGCCACCGAATCGAATCACAACAGTAATAGAATAGTTTCCAATGGAGCATGCTCGATGAAAGGGTGCGACCCTTTGTGTAGCCCGGTATAGCTCCTGTTTTAGTCATATATGCCAACTCACGGGAGTTGGGTCCACGTAATATACCTCGAGAACGTCGCCACCATCCTACTTCATTCTGGAATCTCCACCGCGTACACAGTTGTTAAAGTGGTTTTCGGTATTGGCTGGCTATAAGACAATATCCAATCGCGGTCTCTTTAACAACCAGTCGTTATTATAACCCATGGATATTTATTTCAAATAATTTATATTTCCAATACCAAAATATCATACTCATTTCAAAACAATATCACAATTGTATCATTTCCATTTCAAAAATAATTCAATATTATATCATTCAAATAAAACCCAAATTTTCAAATAATTGAATATTTCTTTAAATTTATTAAACTCGAAATATTCCTTTAAATTATCGTAGCATTTTGGAAATGTTACCTTAAGGAATCATAGCATTTTTGGAATGTACTACTTTCCACTTTACATTGTATATAATCAAAGTATTGATAAGCTTAAAATTTTAACATGTCAATTTATCATAGCCTTATAGTTAAATAAACTTTCTTACTGTAATATACAATTTAAACCGAAATTCTTATGCTAAGTTAAAAGCACCTTATTAACATACATTATTATTACAATAAGTAACATTTATCATTTTAATCAATTTAAAATACACCATTACATTGATTAAAATCTACATGTCAAATGTACGTTTTAAATTTTATATTCCTATTACAATAATGAACATTTATTAATTAAATCAATACCACACTACTTAAAACTTTACATGTTTCTTTCTTAATTAAAACTTTACATGTTCTTGCATTAATTAAAACTTTCATGTTCTCTCATTAATTAGGACTTTACACGTTTCTTTCATTAATTAAAAACTTATATGTTTCTTTCATTAATTAAAACTTATACCTTCTTTCATTAATTAGGAATTTACATGTTCCTATCATTAATTAGAACACCATACGTTCTTTCATTAATTAAAACCTATACGTTTCTTTCATAAATTAAAACCTATACGTTCCTTTCATAAATTAAACCTTATACGTTTCTTTCATAAATTAAACCCTATACGTTTCTTTCATAAATTAAAACCTATACGTTTCTTTCATAAATTAAACCCTATACGTTTCTTTCATAAATTAAAACCCATACGTTCCTTTCATAAATTAAACCCTATACCTTTCTTTCATAAATTAAAACCTATACGTTTCTTTCATAAATTAAAACCTATACGTTTCTTTCATAAATTAAACCCTATATGTTTCTTTCATAAATTAAAACCTATACGTTTCTTTCATAAATTAAAACCTATACGTTTCAGATTTATATTACCATTTTACAAATTTAACTAAACTTCCAGTTTATTTGATTAATTTAACATCTTTAGTTAAAACTCAAATTTCACATTTTCAAGTCAATTTATATTTTAAAATTTCATTTTAAACATTCATTTATTCAACAACTTAAATTTATAGAAAATCAATAATTCTTTAATAAATCACTTAAATTCAAATATAAATCAATTTATC
This sequence comes from Allium cepa, assembly GCA_030765085.1. Taxonomy (NCBI): domain Eukaryota; kingdom Viridiplantae; phylum Streptophyta; class Magnoliopsida; order Asparagales; family Amaryllidaceae; genus Allium; species Allium cepa. The sequence continues at coordinate 69,250,725 of CM060929.1, forward strand.
ATATTTACCATTTCCAAATAAAATTAAAGTCCATTTTATTCATGTAACTTAAATATCATTTTTAGTCAAAATTCCAAATTTCAAACATAAGTTATATTTCAAAATCTGGTTAATCCATTCATAAATTACATTTTTAACACATAGAAAAATCATAATTTATTTATTTTAAAACCTTTCAAAATTTATTTAAATCAAATTTCATAATTTTATATTTTTAAAATACTTAAAATATTCAAAGCACTTTATAGAATAACCACGGGTCTGTATATAGTTTTCTAACCTAGGTCAAGTGATACAGATATGTATCATTTCAATCCACAGTTTAAAAGGTAAAAATCTGGGTTCTATCATTTCAAACCAGCAATCCCAAGTTTAAATAAATAAATAAAATAACTCAGGCCTATCATTTCAGCCCATAATGATTTTTTATCCTAACAGGGAACTTGCAGTGTGATCATATACAGAAATAATATAGACAATGTCAATATCACAATATACAGTCATGTATCAGATGTCAGGTGAAAATTAACAGTTTTAACATGGTAATAACATGGTAATAATACGGCATAGCATATCATATGATCATCATTAACTTGCATAAACATTTTACATTACTAAACACTTGTCATCAATCCACTTTTCATAAGTATATATGTCAGAGTGAGAAAGACTCACCTTTTCGAAGCTAGAGACCAAAACAACAAACAAAAGAGCGATTCCAAAAGCATGACAAACACGATTTGAATTGAATGAATGGAAAGCCTTGATAATGATCTTGTATACAACAAATAAACAAGACCATATAAACATATGCATACAATATAAAGATTTGTTGAACAATAGAAAAGTAGAAGCAACAAATGACATTACCAAGCTTTTCAACCCCTTTTGCTTGACCACAACTCCATGTATGCTCGGCCATACATGCTTAGGGCTAGGCCACACATGTTTTCAGGTGGAAAAGCATCTGGTTTGGCATCACAAAGGCATGGAAAGCACAAAAATGTGAAGTGGTAGGAGATGATATGAGGAGGTGTTAGGGTTAATTGGTGAAAGGTTAGGTTAAAAGTAAAAGGGTGGACTATAAAGGCCCACAGAAAGATAGAAAGTTTAAGGCCTTTCAAATTTCCTTTTCTATTTAATTTTATAAAAACAAAATAAACTATGACTTCAAAAATACAAGACCACTTTTAAAATAGACTATAACTTCAAAACAAAGGTGACAAAACAAATTTTGTTCATTTCTTTTTTTTTTTTCAAACAAAAGGGCAGAGGGAATATAGACTAGAATGCCAAATTACAGAGGTGATAAAACAATTTTTTTTTTCTCGTTTCTTTTTTCCAGAACAAGGGCCAGTGGAAAAATAGATTATAACTTCAAAAATACAAAGTGACAAAAGCAACTTTTTTTTTCATTTCCCCTTTTTTTTCAAAACAAGGCTCGGTGGCAATATTACTTCAAAAACAAAATACAAAGGCGACAAAAATGGAATTTTTTTCATTCCTTTTTTTTCTCAAACAAGGCTCGGTGGTCTGGCATGGGTAGGGTCGGAAAAATATGGTGAATGGCCAAGCACGGTGGCAGGCAATAGGATAAAGCAAAACAATGAAAGGAGAACAAATGAAATAAAACAAGAGTGAAAAGAAGAAAGAAAGAAAAAAGCGAAAAAAAATGAAAGCAAAAGCATGCGCCGGTTCATACCTTCAGGAGATGCTCACGCAAATTTTGATGGAAGCAAAATGAATAATTTGTGGTATGGAACTTTTGAACGTGAAATATATATTAACATTTGCTCACTAATTTATGTAGAGGGCAGGCAAGAGTAAAATGCTTGAACGGTAGAGGCAATTTAATTCTATCCAATAGGTGGAAACGTATGGGAGGCAAGAGGGAAAGAAATAATTCACACACGGAAATGATTTAAGGCAAGATTTGAGTAAGATTTTGGATTCACAAAAGAGAATATACGGCTGAAAACTTTGCATTGTTAACGCAAGAAAAAAACCAAATAGATAACGAAAAGGCATGAGCAACAATTAAATATATGCCTAAAGTAACGTACAAAATATTTTGTTTCTCAAATAAATTTAAAATACTAACGTTTCTATTAGGAAAAATAAACCATCACTTTAAACCAAAATTTAATAGCTATTATACCATAATTAATAACATTTGATTTAGCTTCATCCAATTGATTGTTAAATATAAATTTAAGAAATAGATGTAAACATATGTAAAAGAAATGTGAAGTTTATTTCCCGTTTCACACTAATTAATACTAAATTTTTTTTTAAAAAAAAAAGTATACAACAAATCTGACCAAAACAAAAGTGAAACAAATGTTACAAAATTGTATACAGTTCAAGATGAAAATTTTGCCTTTAGAATTATAAAATTTAGAATTTCTATTAAAGTTACACTTTTTATCCAAATCAAATTTTCAGACATTGTTTATTTTTATTTGGACAAATGATCAGAAAATCATTTCAAGAAAATTTCCAAAATTAGATTTTTAAGAAAACAAAAGCCAAAGTCTTTAAATAAATGAAAAAAATTAAATTTTTAAACTTTTAAAATTTTAAGTTGAAAGTCACAGTTTGACTATTTTGACCAAAATCAGCATTTCAGGCAAATATTCAACTTACACAAGTTTGGAATTATAACTCATAAAATCAAGATTATATTTAAATAATAAATTTAATCATTTCAAATAAGTAAAATAAGTTTTTAAATCAAAATCTTACATTAAAAATAATTAAAATATACAATAAAATAATTACAAAATACAGGGTTGTTACACTCTCCCCCACTCAAAACTTTTCATCCCCGAAAAGGAATGAGGTATGGAAGGGCACAGAAAAGATAGAGTGAAATAGGATTAAGATAAGATGACAAGAAGATTGAAGTTATACCTGATAACTGTTGTTATAGGTAAGTTTTACAAGGTGGAGATTATCAAAAATTATAGAAAGATTTCTAAACAGAAAGATCATAGAAAGATGCATATACCAGTCTATAGCAAGATGAGGACGATAACAACAACCAAAAGATAGTTTGAAAAACAAAATAAGAAAATGAATTTGAAAGCATGGAGATTTCAACTTAAATAGAAAACAAACTTTTACACAAGTTACATAAATCTTAATTATCTCAAATTTCATTATCTTATTATCCAATCATCTTAAATTAACAACTTTTTTTTAAAACCATGGGTTAGAAAAATAATCATTATTACACTCACAATGTATTTAATAAATTTTATTCTTCTTTATTCCTAATAAAAATTAAATTTATTCCTCTCAATATATTTATCACTCATGTTCAATATACTCACACTTATTATAACTGCTTTCTTTTATTCTTAGTTCTTTTAACATCATTTTATTGTAAGTTATTCAATTACCCTTTATTATATTTACCTCTGTTAATCATTTTATAATTAAAATTTAAGTGTATAACATTTATTATAACCGCCAAAATTTTATTTATAAAATCTTTTTATATTGTATATTACCCAATTATATTGTTAACTTCTGAAATTAAGGTAAGTTATATTGGAATGGAATTGTGTCATACAAATAAAACTTTCCAATTCAATTATCTCAAGTTTAATCATTTATCCAAAAAAAATTGATTTTCTTTTTATAATTGAAATTATTGTTAAAAATAAAATTTAAGAATTAAATTTCCAATTTCTTCAAACATTTAGAGATAAGTAATAATATATATATAATATGTCAAATCAAATTTCAATCATATATCTATATATATTATAAATTAAGTCATATTTTAGAAATTCAAATCAATTTAATTTCCCAAAACAAAGCTGTAGCAAGACTACAGAACAGTCTCTTCACTTCGAAACTCGAAAATGAACATCGATGATGCTGCAGTCATCACCGAAGTTATTTTCCAGCGACAAAGAGAAGAGTACTAATTTTAAACTTAAAATTCTTTGGAAACAAATTTCTATTTGAAAATATTTTAAATATTATATCCCTTTAAACTTTTAAACAAAAGGTTTGGAACCATTGGAAATTAAATTCTCAAATTTCTTTTTCTAAATTCATTTAAGTTCCCATATAAATTTATAAACAATTATTTATAAATTCATTTATAGAACAATAAATGATAAATCAAGTATTATCATTTAAATTATGAATTTGAATCATTTTATTAAGTTCCATAAATATATATATCAAAATTTTATTTCATTAACCAAATTTTAAAATAATATCGTGTCAGTTTGTTCTGTCAAAGTGTTTTAGAAATCCTATCGATAACGTTGATCAGACGAATCGATCGGAAACCCAACTCAACATCAACAAGTCAAACAACACAATATATAAACAAAATATAGATTGACAAATACAATTCAAAATGTTTGAAAATATGTTGGAAACAAAAGACAAGATGATTAAATACAGAGTAGGGAGGCGGATAAGCTAAAATAAATCACGGGCAACCTTAATCGGGTCAACCGTGACTTAAAGTATAAGACCGAAGTGGATTTTCTGGGGTAAATCTACATTCGACCTAAAGAGATAGAGTTTGGGATAATAGGAGATACTAGCATCTAAACCGAGGATATAAAATTTTTGGTGAATCGATGCTGTTGTAAAGGAGTTTCACTCCTTTTACAAGAAAAATTTTTAGATTGGCGGGACCGCCAATTCACTATAAAGATCATTCAAAGTGGAGTTATGGGATACTTCAGAATCAAGTGAAGATGAGTAGCGGGGAATAAGAATGGATTTTTTGGAACCACGGGGAACGTTCCAAAATTCAAAGGAATCGAGTCAAAAGAGAGAGATTCAACTCGAATGAAAGTGATTCTGTAAATACATCTACTCCATATGCTAAGTTTTGCCTAGAGCTAACCTGGCTCTGATACCAACTGTAACGACCCGATATTTTCAACCATTCGCATCCATTATAAGTGTATAGGTAGACATCATGCCGGAATTGGATAGCTCGAAATACCGCGTTGTAAATAAAAATTTGGCAAATCTCAGAATATACAGTAAACAAAATCACAGATCACAGACACAGAGTATATAAAAATGCAGGGGAAGAAAAAGAGATAGTAGTTCATGAAGCTACTATATAAATATGAGATACATCAGAGTTAAATAAGATACAACAGAAGAGAAACAAGATACATCGCTGAAACACTGGATACTGAAACAAAATAGAAGGCTGGATCTTCAAGGAAAGCTCCAACGCCGAAGGTGAATCTGGAATGCTAACTCACTCAATCTGACCCGAGCGTAAAGCAAAACAAAAAACCCTCGAGTCAGGACATAAATACTTATAAACTGTAAATCAACTCAAGTGAACAGTAACAAAATGCATCAGTAACTTAAAGGATGCTTGGGACCGCCCATCCTCTAAGGATCCGTTAAAGTATTTACTATGTAGTAATAAACGCTATATACGGTAGTGTATAATCAGTAAAGTATAATCATATAGGAAAATAGCGTTAAGGGGATGGTGAACCTTAACGCGGTCGGATCTTTAAAACCAATATCGTAGTGGGCTCGATATAAGGATATGACACGGCACGCGAGGCAATGCCAGGGTAGATACACCGTTTGCACTCCCGGACCGGTGGGGACGGCAAGCCAGCAGCTTCCGCCCACCTCGAACAATACCCCCGAATCAAAGTGGCGCCATCGAATCGAATCACAACAGTAATAGAATAGTTTCCGATGGAGCATGCTCGATGAAAGGGTGCGACCCTTTGTGCAGCCCGGTATAGCTCCTTTTTTAGTCATATATGCCAACTCACGGGAGTTGGGTCCACGTAATATACCTCGAGAACGTCGCCACCATCCTACTTCATTCTGGAATCTCCACCGCGTACACAGTTGTTAAAGTGGTTTTCGGTATTGGCCGGCTATAAGACAATATCCGATCCCGATCTCTTTAACAACCAATCGTTATTATAACCCATGGATATTTATTTCAAATAATTTATACTTCCAAGACCAAAATATCATACTCATTTCAAAACAATATCACAATTGTATCATTTCCATTTCAAAAATAATTCAATATTATATCATTCAAATAAAACCCAAATTTTCAAATCATTGAATATTTCTTTAAATTTATTAAACTTGAAATATTCCTTTAAATTATCATAGCATTTTGGAAATGTTACCTTAAGGAATCATAGCATTTTTGGAATGTACTAGTTTCCAATTTACATTGTATATAATCAAAGTATTGATAAGCTTAAAATTTTAACAGGTCAATTTATCATAGCCTTATAGTTAAATAAACTTTCTTACTGTAATATACAATTTAAACCGAAATTCTTATGTTAAGTTAAAAGCACCTTATTAACTTACATTATTATTACAATAAGTAACATTTATCATTTTAATCAATTTAAAATACACCATTACATTGATTAAAATCTACATGTCAAATGTACGTTTTAAATTTTATATTCCTATTACAATAATGAACATTTATTAATTAAATCAATACCACACTACTTAAAACTTTACATGTTTCTTTCTTAATTAAAACTTTACATGTTCTTGCATTAATTAAAACTTTCATGTTCTCTCATTAATTAGGACTTTACACGTTTCTTTCATTAATTAAAAACTTATACGTTTCTTTCATTAATTAAAACTTATACCTTCTTTCATTAATTAGGAATTTACATGTTCCTATCATTAATTTGAACACCACACGTTCTTTCGTTAATTAAAACCTATACATTTTTTTCATAAATTAAAATCTATACGTTCCTTTCATAAATTAAACCTTATACGTTTCTTTCATAAATTAAACCCTATACGTTTCTTTCATAAATTAAAACCTATACGTTTCTTCATAAATTAAACCCTATACGTTTCTTTCATAAATTAAAACCTATACGTTTCTTTCATAAATTAAAACCTATACGTTTCTTTCATAAATTAAAACCTATACGTTCCTTTCATAAATTAAACCCTATACGTTTCTTTCATAAATTAAAACATATACGTTTCTTTCATAAATTAAAACCTATACGTTTCTTTCATAAATTAAACCCTATACGTTTCTTTCAAAAATTAAAACCTATACGTTTCTTTCATAAACTAAAACCTACACGTTTCAGATTTATATTACCATTTTACAAATTTAACTAAACTTCCAGTTTATTTGATTAATTTAACATCTTTAGTTAAAACTCAATTTTCACATTTTCAAGTCAAGTTATATTTTAAAATTTCATTTTCAACAGTCATTTATTCAACCACTTAAATTTATAGAAAATCAATAATTCTTTAATAAATCACTTAAATTCAAATATAAATCAATTTATCATATTTACCATTTCCAAATAAAATTAAAGTCCATTTTATTCATGTAACTTAAATATCATTTTTAGTCAAAATTCCAAATTTCAAACATAAGTTATATTTCAAAATCCAGTTAATTCATTCATAAATTACATTTTTAACACATAGAAAAATCATAATTTATTTATTTTAAAACCTTTCAAAATCTATTTAAATAAAATTTCATAATTTTATATTTTTAAAATACTTAAAATATTCAAAGCACTTTATAGAATAAACACGGGTCTGTATATAGTTTTCTAACCTAGGTCAAGTGATACGGATATGTATCATTTCAATCCGCAGTTTAAAAGGTAAAAATCCGGGTTCTATCATTTCAAACCCGCAATCCCAAGTTTAAATAAATAAATAAAATAACTCAGGCCTATCATTTCAGCCCATAATGATTTTTTATCCTAACAGGGAACTTGCAGTGTGATCATATACAGAAATAATATAAACAATGTCAATATCACAATATACAGTCACGTATCAGATGTCAGGTGAAAATTAACAGTTTTAACATGGTAATAACATGGTAATAACACGACATAACATATCATATGATCATCATTAACTTGCATAAACATACATTACTAAACACTTGTCATCAATCCACTTTTCATAAGTATATATGTCAGAGTGAGAAATACTCACCTTTTCGAAGCTAGAGACCAAAACAACAAACACAAGAGCGATTCTAAAAGCACGACAAACACGATTTGAATTGAATGAATGGAAAGCCTTGATAATGATCTTGTATACAACAAATAAACAAGACCATATAAACATATGCATACAATATAAAGATTTGTTGAACAATAGAAAAGTAGAAGCAACAAATGACATTACCAAGCTTTTCAAATACTTTTGCTTGACCACAACTCCATGTATGCTCGGCCATACATGCTTAGGGCTAGGCCACACATGTTTTCAGGTGGAAAAGGATCTGGTTTGGCATCACAAAGGCATGGCAAGCACAAAAATGTGAAGTGGTAGGAGATGATATGAAGAGGTGTTAGGGTTAATTGGTGAAATTTTAGGTTAAAAGTAAAAGGGTGGACTATAAAGGCCCATAGAAAGATAGAAAGTTTAAGGCCTTTCAAATTTCCTTTTCTATTTAATTTTATAAAACCAAAATAAACTATGACTTCAAAAATACAAGACCACTTTTAAAATAGACTATAACTTCAGAACAAAGGTGGCAAAACAAATTTTGTTCATTTCTTTTTTTTTTCAAACAACAGGGCAGAGGGAATATAGACTAGAATGCCAAATTACAGAGGTGACAAAACAAATTTTTTTTTCTCATTTCTTTTTTCCAGAACAAGGGCCAGTGGAAAAATAGATTATAACTTCAAAAATGTAAAGTGACAAAAGCAACTTTTTTTTTCATTTCCCCTTTTTTTTCAAAACAAGGCTCGGTGGCAATATTACTTCAAAAACACAATACAAAGGCGACAAAAATGGAATTTTTTTTCATTCCCCTTTTTTCTCAAACAAGGCTCGGTGGTCTGGCATGGGTAGGTTCGAAAAAATATGGTGAATGGCCAAGCACGGTGGCAGGCAATAGGATAAAGCAAAACAATGAAAGGAGAACAAATGAAATAAAACAAGAGTGAAAAGAAGAAAGAAAGAGAGAAAAAAATGAAATGAAAAGCATGCGCCGGTTCATAACTTCAGGAGATGCTCACGCAAATTTTGATGGAAGCAAAATGAATAATTTGTGGTATGGAACTTTTGAACGTGAAATATATATTAACGTTTGCTCACTAATTTATGTGGAGGGCAGGCAAGAGTAAAATGCTTGAACGGTAGAGGCAATTTAATTCTATCCAATAGGTGGAAACGTATGGGAGGCAAGAGGGAAAGAAATAATTCACACACGGAAATGATTTAAGGCAAGATTTGAGCAAGATTTTGGATTCTCAAAAGAGAATATACTGCTGAAAACTTTGCATTGTTAACGCAAGAAAAAAACCAAATAGATAACGAAAAGGCATGAGCAACAATTAAATATGTGCCTAAAGTAACGTACAAAATATTTTGTTTCTCTTATTAAATAAATTTAAAATACTAACGTTTCAATTAGGAAAAATAAACCATCACTTTAAACCAAAATTTAATAGCTATTATACCATAATTAATAACATTTGATTTAGCTTCATCCAATTGATTGTTAAATATAAAGTTAAGAAACAGATGTAAACATATGTAAAAGAAATGTAAAGTTTATTTCCCGTTTCACACTAATTAATACTAAAAATTTTTTAAAAAAAAAAAGTATACAACAAATCTGACCAAAACAAAAGTGAAACAAATGTTACAAAATTGTATACAGTTCAAGATGAAAATTTTGCCTTTAGAATTATAAAATTTAGAATTTCTATTAAAGTTACACTTTTTATCCAAATCAAATTTTCAGACATTGTTTATTTTTATTTGGACAAATGATCAGAAATCATTTCAAGAAAATTTCCAAAATTAGATTTTTAAGAAAACAAAAGCCAAAGTCTTTAAATAAATGAAAAAAATTAAATTTTTAAACTTTTAAAATTTTAAGTTGAAAGTCACAGTTTGACTATTTTGACCAAAATCAGCATTTCAGGCAAATATTCAACTTGCACAAGTTTGGAATTATAACTCATAAAATCAAGATTATATTTAAATAATAAATTTAATCATTTCAAATAAGTAAAATAAGTTTTTAAATCAAAATCTTACATTAAAAATAATTAAAATATACAATAAAATAATTACAAAATACAGGGTTGTTACAAATTACCCTCAATTACGTAAAGTAATTATCCTTTACTTAATAACACAACTTAATTATCTTCAAACAACTTCATTAATTAACCTTTAATTACTTCATTAATTGCATAAATTAATTACATTAATTAATTACATTAATTAATGGCTCGTTGTTGATTATTTCCATCAATCAGCGTTAATTAATCATCACAGTAATTAACCATTCTATAATTACCTACCTTAATTAATTAACTCCTTAATTAATTATATAAATCTTTAATTAATTACACCAAATAATTAATTTTTAACTACTTCCATTAAGTAATTATTTCCCAATTACTTCAATAAGTAGTTTTCTTTACTTAATTACCTTTGGTAATTTTTCGATAATTACCTCCCTAAGTAATTATATTAAGTGACCACCTTTAACTAATTAATTAACTAATTATCTTAAATTAATTGTCTTAATTAACCATTTCATAATCCCTAGTTAATGACCGTTCATTAACTATTAACAATTCTCTAATTACCTCTCTAAGTAATTAAAGTTTAAATTAATCATTATTAATTTCAATGTAATTAATTCTTTATTACCAATCAATTTATCTCTAATTACTTCATTAATTGATAATTGAATTTATTTCAAACAACAAGTTTTAACTTTGTACATTTGTTTCTTTTATAAACTTGTTTTTAATTTGAAGCTTGCTTTCATTTATCAACATCAAGTTCTAAGCTGCAACATCGTCACTTAATTTTTCTTGACAGCACTTACATTATACAGAACTAACAAAAAAAACAACCCAAAATCTCGAGTTGAATCCAGCAAATACTCGAGTTACTTTGCAACTTATTATTTTACAGAACTAATCTACAAAGCAAGATCCTAAAACCCAAGAAAAACACAGCAGCTACTCGAGTGCTACTCCGAGTAAAACGCAGCAATCTCACGCACCTTCCCCGAGACACTCAAGCTTCCCATCTTCTTCGAGTCGCCCCCCGAATACACACGAGTGCTACTCTGGGTTTCCCTCGTCTTTCCCAAGATTCGAAAATTCCAGTGCACAAATCATAAACGCGTGCACATGTCCCACTGTCGCCAACCACCCACGATCGTCGCGACCATCGACGTCGTTCATACGCACCATCTCAAGCAAGAAACCAAACCCTGATTCGTGAAAACAAATTCGAATCGAAATACGACCATAATCTCGAAACTGCAGAGAACATCGTGACACAGAACTTCCCCCAATGCCAACCACCATGACATTGATGATCCTTGCTGACCATGCTACACCTTCAACTCGACTCCACACTACCCTCACACTCCATGCGATCACTTCCGGTCCTTTATGCGAGTCGCAAAAACCATGACCCTAAAGCCGAACAGAAACCAGAATAAAAACCCTAGTTTGATCCCATTCGAGAAATTTACTCAATAGAAAAATTCTTAAGCATTTTTCCCATCATCTTCAATTCATTATCTAGCTTCACTCAAGAATTCATCTTCAATTATCAAGGGGATCATCGGTAGTTTACCTAATTGCCGATAACATTCATTCCCAATTTTCAAATTGATTATCACACTAAAAATTTCAATTTGCATGTTAAAATTCGTGAATTTCAAACACGAATCCAATCCTATAATTCAAATCTGAAATTAAGCAAGTTGTTTTTTTTACCAAAATTTAAGTTTGCTGCAAATTTCTCATTTAAACATTGAAAATAAAATTTAAAATCTGCAGAAATCATTTTATAATTCTCATCAAACATTATCATACACTTTTTATTAAATCATCAAGATCAAATAAGAAAGTTATTGAAGGTTTTGGAATTTTGAAATGAAATTTGGTTTTAAATAGAAAGCAGAGTTCATACATATATACAAATTCAATAATAAACTGAAATGGGTTTTCAGGCAATATAAATCAAAGTTTTCAGATCATCTCAGGCATGTAAAAAAAACAAAACAACAGTTTTAAATTTATTTACTCACCAGATTTCGTAGAGAAGAACAGAGAGAAGTTCTGAGTTTCCTGTAGCTATTGCTTGTTCCAGAAAGTTGTTTCTTATTCTTGCATTCGATTTTCAAGCTTGATGAACTTGAACATTTGAAGCTATTTGATCTTGCATGATTCATTTCTAGTTTTAGCTTTACCTCTGTTTGTTCTATTTTTTATTGTTTGTAGATGATCAGGTTGCAGATTACATGCTAGAACTCAAATTCATTTTTTTTTTTTAGATTTTTGATTCTTAAATTGAGTTAGTTTTCTTTTTCTTTTCTTTTGATTTTGAGATGGAAAAAACTTAATGCATGCTAACAAAATTAAGTTTTAAAATTAAACATTCAAATGCCACTTGTCTAAGATCTTACACAGGTTAATTGTTTGAGTAATTATTTCACAAATGTCATTTTTTGTATATTTATGTTTTAAGCCCTTGGTTTTCATTAATTTATATATTTAGTTCTAAAACTTTACATATACAATTTTTGTTCATATATATACAAACTAAATTTATTTTCAAATATGAAAAGAAAGTGATTCTTTTATTAATTCGATGTATACACACATACAAACAATATTTTATCTTTATATTTTAATATGTTTATCACATAAATTTCAAAAGATATTTGTATATATAAACCTTATACATTCTTGTTTTATATTTGTATTTACTATTTATATCAATTTAAAGAAAATGATTTTATACATTAATAACACATATAATAGATTTTTAAATCTGCCCAAATACATATTTTAAACAATCACAAATTCAACTCTTTCAAAATCCATTTATTTATAAACAATTATTATTATTGTTATTGTTTTGAAAATAATAAAAATTAAATTATTTTAAACAATTATAAAGGAGATTATCACATTTATTTGCTTGAAATTCCCGGGATATCACAGTTTATATTAAAATAAACTTACTTTTAAATAGCGTCAAGGAGTTACCCAATCTCCCCCTTAACACAATAATAGTCCCAGTAGTCCATCCAATATCATAGTCCCTCATGATCGGGAAGCCACCAGAGGATACCACACGGGCTACGGGAGAAAACCAAACTCGTACAATGCTCGCTATGGTAGGTGACATGACACAACTAGGCAATGCTACCAATTACGCTTCCGGACCGGTGGTAACGCGTAGCTGCTACTACTACCCACCTCGAACAACACTCCCAAATCAAAGGTGCGCACCAAACAATCACAAAGTAATAGAATGGCATACGAAGAAGTGCGTCCGTTCAGAGGTGCTACCTCATTAATCCGTCTATCGCTCCTGTTTTAGCCACCTTATGCCAACTCACGAGAGTCGGCTCCACGTATTTACCTCAAAGGAAACGTCTCCACCATCCTACTTCATTCTGGAATCTCCACCGCATACACGGTTGTCAAAGTGGTTTTCGGTATCGACGGAGAGTATGCACATATTCGATCCCGGTCTCTTTGCCAACCATTCGTTATTATTACCCATGGTTATAAATCCAAGATAGTTTTATGTTACGCTAAAATGCTATACTTGAAATTATTTAAAAGTGAAGTATAATTCAAAATCCCATATAAATCCCAAAGATTTAACTTTAGTTCATTTGTATCAATTTCAGCACTTGCAAAGTGCAGACTATCCTTTACAACAGGGTTGAGTAAATTAAATATAATTTTAGCAAAATATATGCCTATATTTTGAATTATGAAATCATAATTTTTAAATAATTAGCTAAATTACTCAATAATTTATGAATTTTATAAAGTAGAGTTTGTAAATATATATCTAACTCCTTTATATTTACTTATTAAAATTTAATGTGAAATTTCTATGTATTTTCTTAGAATTAAGTTCAATTACCACTAAATTTCTAATTAATTTCTTAACTTACCCTTTTTATCATAAACCACTTTACATTTCTAAATCTAGCTATATTCCAACTTCCATTTTTAGTTTTCACTTAATTTAACTATTTATTTCATAGCCAACTTACCGTTTATTTATTTTCTTATATTCAAATTTTACCAAAACATCATATTTTATTTCTTAACTAGAATTCCATTTTATTTTACAAATCAAAATTTTCAAAATGAATTTATACTTTAAATTTTTAACATTTATTTATTTACAAATTAAACTTGAAAAATATCACTATACTTATAAAAATCATTTAAATCCACTTCAAACAAAGTGTAATAACATTTTAGATTTTTTGTTAAAAATATTTAAATATTTCCAGAATATATATATATATATATATATATATATATATATATATATATATATATATAACCACGGGTCTGTATAATATTTTCTAACCTAGGTCAAGTGATATGGATAATATATCATTTCAATCCGTAATTTATAAAGAAAATCCGGTTTTATCATTTCAAACCCGGAATCCCAAGTTGAATAAATAACTAAATAAATAAATATCGTTCAGGCCTATCATTTCAGCCTGTAACGATTTCTATTCTACGGGGAACTAGCAGTGGGATTAAGCAGTAAATTAATAAATAGTATAACAGCATAATAAAACAGTATCTAATATAACCGATGATGTATAGGTTTAATAATAGGATTTCAACATCATCAATTTATATAACAGTCAAATAAAATGAAATAAAATTTTATTCTACAATTACACTTGTTATTAATTCACAGATATATAAGTATGTTTTTAAGGTGAGAATACTCACCTTCTCGAAGCTGCAGAATATATTCAAACAACGATATCTACCCCGAAAGAAGAGTACAAAAGGCACGATCAATTATTGGAAGATGAGACAAACTGATATCGATCTTGAAACAAGATAAATAAATAAAACTGAGTACACGAATTCCAATTATGGACAAAGCAAATTTTTAAATAAAACAAAATTGGAACGAGCTAAAATAAAATGAAAATTGACTCAAATTGCTCGACCATTCCACCGCACGACTTGACCCATTAAAATAGAAGCTCAGCCTGCCCATTTATTTTTTTCCAAAACAAAATTTACAAAATAAATTTATACTCTATTTTTTTTTACCCTTTTTTACAAAATATTATGACGTGTTAATAAAAAGGTGGCAAATCTTATGTGGGCAACATGCAATTCACGGCAGTGATACATAAAGGTGGCGCATGCAATATTTATTTATTTAATTATTATTTTTTTCCTTTTTTCTTGTTCTTTTTTTTTCTTTTTTTATTACTAAGTGCAACATGTGGTTTACGTATTAATACTTAATAATTATTCTTAGTATACAATACTTCATATGGATCTGTTCATAGTGCATAAAGACTGTTATTCATGCATGTATCTACCTACCTATATTCACTATATATCCTAACAAGCTAATGCTCAGGATGTTCTACTCACATGCACAGGTGGCTCCCTACTATTCTATTCACCCTCTTATTATAATAATTTTTTTCTTTCTTTTTATAAAATGGCACGACCCTTGCCAAATTTCAAAACTCGAATGCATGCACTCCTGAGACTTCACGTCATGGCATAGAGGACTGGTTACACAAGTTACAGGTAGCGCACATTTTCTATTTCAGAAATGCAAAAGGGTAATTTCAACCTAGTCTTTAGTTGGACAAAATAACACTATGCTTACTCATATATTCATTCCTGACATGTACGCATAATTTACTTCTCCCTTTATATATATATATATATATATATATATATATATATATATATTTATTTTTAGTTTTTTAAACTGAACGCATGCAGTAGCATGCCAAGTCAGTGGCTAATGACCCAATCATGTAGGAGCAAAAATGCAAAATTATGCGGCTCTATTCCCTATTATACACACACACACACACACACACACACACACACACACACATATTTTCAAAGTCTGAAATGCAAACATTTGAAACAAATTAAGGCAGGGTTAAACTTAGGTGGCTCAAGCCTATATACGTGCATGCACTCGAGATTTAGTCCTATAGGCTGATGTCAAAAGGTGGCGCATGCATTGTCTTCCCCTTTTTTTCCGAACGTTGGCACGCACAAAGTCACATGATGGTTCATGGTGTGAGGTCGGTGATTGAACAAGGAACGGAGGGTGGTGGCGGAGTAGCCGAGCACGGTGGAACAAACAATAGGAAATAGAGAAAAACTAAAAAATTAGGAAAATAAGAAGGAAGAAGGGATGCAGCTATGTACCTGAATTTACTGAAGCTCGCGCACAAAACCAGGAAGATAAAAGTCGAAAATTTTGGTGAGAAATGAAAAGAAGGCGTGGGTTATATAAGAGATGATGAGATTGCGCAATATAAGGAAAAGCGGCAAGGAGATCTGGAAACAAATCTATGCAGAGGGTATTGACTTTTTTTTTCTAGAGGAGATTTGCGTGAATTTAGAAAGCATGAAATGTTAAACCAAAATTTTTTAAACAGGCAACTCGATTTATTTTTAATGAAGGGAAAAGCCAAGAAATCAATTAGCATTAAATGGAAATGGAAAATTTTGGGTGTGAACGTGTAAATGTTGATTGAGGTGCGAGATATATTTATTATTTTGAAACGTCAATAATTTAAAATTGGCAATAAATTACGCAAGGGAAAGTGGAAAATCCTAGGGATTTCAATCAAGTTTTAAAAGAAATTAAACAGCTCTCTGGAAGAGTCAAACGATTATATACGAATCAAAAAAATGGAAGAAATGGAAGAAATGGAAAGGCACGGTTGAATTTTCTCCTTTAAACGTGCACGACAAAAATTAGAATGTGAACGGTTATAAATTATTTTGGATAACGCTTCTATTAAATTAGAAGGAAAGTGAATATAATAAAAATGCGTGCAACAGACACAATAATTTATGCCCAAGATATAACGAAAATAACGGACTTAAATTTCATACGTTTTCTTATATATATATACACACACGGTATTTATTCCCTCAATTTACGCGCCCTTTAAACGCGTAATTACCCATTTCATTTATACACCATAAATTTCCAAATTTTATTGCTTAATTAAAGCATGTTTTGTTTACATTTTTGTAACGACCTAGGATTTTTAGTAATTAAAATTTGAATATTTAATTAATTTTAAATATTAATAAGTGAAATTTATAAGTCGAAAAATTTTTACTTCGAATAATTGGATTTAATTGGATAATTAAATCGATAATTTAATATGTTAAATTATGGAAATAATTGAAAATCGAGTTAAATATGATTGAAAATGATTTGTAAAATTTTATTTTATCATATTGAAGTTAGAATGATATTTTAGAACTTTTAAATTCGAATTAAAAGTTAATTTGTGAAAATTGAATATTTTAATATTAAATCGACTAGTGAAATTAGTCAATTTTTGAACAGTCTCAGAATTGGACGAAACTAGTTCCATTGGATCCGTAATAGTTAGTTATTACCGGATTTCAATTTTCGTGTCAATCGGAGTTATCGTTTGATCGTGGCAGCCCGAAACGCATCGAATTTATTTTTAATATTAATTTGGCGAGCTAAAATAGCCATTTTTCAAAAAGTCTCGGATTTCGACGAAACCAGTTTCATCGGATCCGTAATGTGATATTATTGTAAGGTCACAAATTTCGTGTCAATCGGATTTACCGTTTGTCCGGTACAAATTAAAACGCCTAGAAAATCGTTTAAATCGGTTTAATTTAAATCGAACGTTTATTCCATAACTCGCACAGATGTCCGAATTAGCTTTCGAAACCTGTTCCATTGTGTCCGAAACGCGGGGTAAACCCTAGAAACGCTGGTTACGGCACGTCAATCGGAGTTCGGAAAATCCGGGATGAATAGTGTTGATCGATTTTCCTATAAATAGACCCTCCCCTCTTTAGAAAAAAAAATTAAACCCTAATCTAAACGCAGCCGCCTCCTATATTACCAACGGCCGAAATCTTCTCCTCTTCCCCCTCAAATTTCTTCTAATCCATGCGTTATTTCAAGAAACTTCCAATATGAAAAACGTAGAGCACGGCGAGATCTTGTGAATCAACGGCTGTGATCGGATATGGGCGCGTGAATCATCAGCAAAAGGGCTACGAATGCACCGTGTTCATGTACCAATTCCGAGGCAATGGAAGCTCAATAGACGACCGGTCTCTGGGCGAAGGTGCGTGGTGGAGTGGGCGTTCGTTTAGCAAAGCTCGATCGTCGTCTCGACAAACACATGTGGAGCGACCATCAAGAGATCGAGCGAAGCTATGGGTTTTCGTTCGCGTTGATTTACTGAGAGGAAGAAAACATAGTAACGGGCCAGATTTCGTTTGCAAAAAGGCACGGCTCTGATTAGTTTGGGTTTGAAAATAATAACTAAAGTTGTAAATTTAAGTTATAAAAATCGTGTAACTTCAAAAATTGATATCTTTTTCATACGAGGTCGAAAACGCGCGAAATCAGTTACGTTGGAATCGTATGGACGAGCACTACGCTATGGAATTTGATTGGAGTCGTTTGGAGTTAGTGAGAATTTCGGGTAAAATTAAACGTCCGTTTAATTTTATTCGAAATAAATCGCTAAAACGAAAATAAAATCAAGGTGAGAACTTCTCACTCAATCGAATCGGTTTCGATTTTATTTTAAATAGTTAGATTTAAAATATTTGAATGCATGTTTGAATGATGATTGTTATCTATTGATTGTTAAAATAGACATTATGCGTCGTTATTAAGTGGATGTTATTTATTAAAAACATATACCGTGAATATTTCATAAACAGTGAAATTGGTGTTATATATAATAGCAATATATATATATTGGCATATGTATATATTGCAGTTGTTGATTTCCCGCATTTTTTTTTAGCGGATAAGACCCTATTGCGCCGTCTATTAAGCGGATAATATTTTAAATCCCATATACCGCGATAATTCCGTACTGGAGCGGAATTGGTATTGTGCTAATGTTTGTGGATGCAGGAAAACAGGTTGGAGGGATCCAACTGGATTCCTCAACAGTATTTATTTGATTTCAGATATTTTGATATTTGATGGACTATCATATACGATATATGATGTCGTTGTTTGTCGTGATTGACTATTTGGTATGTAGCATCATTGGACCAAATTTTGGAATTTTAAAAGGATTTCAAAGTGATTTTTGAAGAGTATAAGTTATAAAATATTTTTGGAATTGATCCATTTTAAATAAATAAACGTTATAACTTTTAAAGTTATAAAAATTATGATTTTGAGAAATACGGTTAAAGATTGATTTTTGAGAAATATGGGTTAATGTTTTTATAAAATAGTTTAAATTGGATTTTTGAATTATTATAAAAAGTTTAAAAATAGGATTTATAAAATTTGATTATTTTATAAATCAAGAGAATGATGAAATTATAAAGGAGATTAAAGATGTTTTAAAATAATAGTATAAATTGATTTTATAAAGGATTTATAAATTGATATTTATAAATTAAAACATGTGAATTATAAAACGAGTTTTTTTATAAGGGTTTGAATGAAGTGAAAATGGATTGCATAAGTGAATGGAATTTATAAAATTATAAATGGTGAAGTTATAAATGAAATTTATAAATGGTAAGATTTATAAATTTTGTGAAGTTATTAAAGAATATATTTGGATAAATAATTGAATCTTATAAGATATAAGATTTATAATTATGAAGTTTAAAAGAACGATTTTGTAAAATAATCGTTTTATAAGCATTTAACTTATAATGTGAACTTTTGGTTTATAATTGAGTTATAAATCGAATAGGTTAATAAAGGAGATTTATAAAGGAAGTAGTTATAAAATAAATAGAAATGGAATTTATAAACGTTGTTTTATAAATTCGCAAAAGACTTATTTTGATAAGTAAATTGTTGTAACTTATTTATGGAGTTATATTCACGTTTTTGAACTGTGAATAATCCTTTAAAATGAAACGTATAGAAAGGATGAAAATTGTTAACGTAGTATATTCACGTTTTTGAATAGTGAATAATATGTTAAAGAAAATGTTTAGATTTGATGTTTTAAATAGAATTAAAACGACCTAACGATGTTTTAAAATGTGTTGAGATTCGAAACCATAGATTTCAACATTCATTGTTGGAATAGACGTTTTCGAGAAATAGAAGGAAATAGTGGACTATAACACTGTTGTTATAGTAAATAATTTCCGAAAGGAAATGTTTTGTATAGTATTGGGATTTATATATCTATTTTAATTTTGAATCCTTATATTAGTGATTTTGGGTTGTCGTAACGATGTTTTACGTAACATTCGTTTTGGCCCAAATAAATATGTTTAAGAGAATTATTTCCTTAAAGAATGAAATATATACTTAATCTCGATTTAAGTATATTGAATATTTTCCAAGTGTTGAAAATAAATAAAATTTGTGAATTACTTATGAATAAATAAGTATGGAAATGTTTTCCAATATAAAGTGAATATTTTGAGAATTTATCTTTTTGAAGATAAATTGAAATGAATAATTGAAATCGAATATTCATAGATATTTTGGATTATAAATTCACAATGGAATTTATAAAAGAAAGGGGAATTTGTTTAAAAATAAATATTGATTTATTTTTGAAGTATCGAAATTATATATCTTGTAAAGATATTTTGGAAAATAAATAATTTGGAAAATTATTTGGAAACTGGTGATGTGTGCATATCCATTGATAGTTCAATAACCGACTATCAATATTTCCCTTTGAATGGGTATTTGATGTGATTTGTTTGAATTCGAATGCCACACTTATTTTTGAATAAGCGCTCACTATTCGGGTTAACCGGGAAAGGACCATGGGTTCATATAATACATTCCGAATATGTGATACGTCGTTATGAATTGCATTTGAAGACCGGTGTTGAAGACCGGATCTTTTTGAAAGCGAAAGGATAACTCGTCGATTGTCTTTGCACCGAGTAGCTACGGTATAGAGACTCCTTATGTGATGGGAAGTCCGGACGTGATTAGAGATTATCCGGATAGCAAGGACTTCTTTGTAAGTGCCTTCGGTTTTGTTCGATCCCGGAACAGACTTATATGGATTGTATGTCTGACATTACAAATTGAGATATAAAGCCGATTTCTTTCAAATAAATTTCTGTTTGGTGGCGGAGAATTTATTCTTTTAGCTTAACACCCTTCTCTGAGACGTACGAGCTTAGAGGTTATGTAGTTGAAGGTTATCAGCGATATATTCCCAATTTGGTAATGTGACATGCTGAGTGTTGCTGTGAAATGATCATTGTGTTGATCATTTGTGATAGGATCATTTATTTGATCGTCTATCTTTGCGATCATTTCTATGATCACTTGTTGACCCAAAGCATGGCTTTTGTATAAAGTATGTTTTTATGGACGTGACTTCGTCGAGCCTCACACCTCGGGAATGGTCAAAACAGGAAAGATGCGGCAAGGTTATGAGGGGTAGCGCCCTTTAGGATATGTGCATTTCCTTCTGGAAAAGGGTGGTATCATGGTATGGAGCCCAGATACTTACTCATGTTGAAAACACTTTATGATTGTGTGAATTGATTGCGAGCGATCGGTTGAAAGGTCCCAAAGGACCGGGGGATGGCATATTCGGTCAGTTGTTACTCAGTTAGGGGTAACCCGGCCTTGTGTTGGTAGAGATCCGGTTTGGTTCTCGGGGATGTCCATCCAGAGGCATTCTCATGTGGCAATGGGAAGTTCCTTGGCCTGATCATTCGTTGGAAATCCAAAGAAACAATACGAGACTTGTACGGTATTAGTTGTATAACCTGCTATGGAATGTGGCGGTAACCTGCTATTGAACATAGTTAGCTATAGTAGGCATAGTTCGAAATGTCTATGCTGGCTAAGATTTATATTCTACTTTCGAAATGAATTTTTCTCTACACTATGCACTAATAATAATATCAAATGTTCTTTTAAATGCGTATCAAGCATCTTTGACTATCATAAGGAGAAATCTCCTCTGATTCTGCGTTTGCATTGTGTGTGTGTGCGGGAGGCCTTACGGTAGTCTCATTTTTAAAAGCATTGCGAATTGACTTTAAAAAAAAATATTCCTCTATTTTTGATTTTAAAGATAAATAAACTGTTTTGAGTTCTCACACCAGTCACATGACTGACTCAGAGTTTATTGTTTTCCTTCCTAAACTCTGGGTGCCCACCAATTTCCACACGGGTAGTCAAGAGTTAAGGTTTATCAGGATATTCTGGAGTTGCTGAAGGCAAGCTGGATGGCATGGCGTATTACTAGTATATAGTATTTCTTTTTCCGCTGCACTGTTTGTTGTTGTTGTTGTACACTCTGATGATATGATGTAATAAAATGTAATAACTGATATAGTTCTTTGTTTAAAGATTTTTCATTTATTATATGTTGTTCCGCTGCGAATTGTGAGATTTCGTGTTGTTCAGTTGTTTTCTATTCCGTTCTATTTTCTATTTTCTTTTCTCTCTATTTTCTATCTTCTTATCTCTTCTTCTATCCTTTTTCTTTTTCTTAAACATTGATAATTCGTATTTTTGTTCATCTTGAGTTAATCTATGGAGATTAGTGTATATTCAAGGAGTACGGATTTACGGGTCTTCACAGGTGGTATCAGAGCATATGGTTAAGCGACAACCATGGTTCTGTTGGGTATTACTCATTAGAGATAGAGTCAGTAGTACTCTAGAATGAGTTTGAGTGTAATAATAGCTATGAGAGCGTATTTGTTAGTGAATATAAATTGTTTTATATTGTGATGATTGGTTTGTTGAGTGGTATATGAACCTTCGTCGGTGCAGCCTCGAAACTGAATCGAAGGGGTTTCTAAACACTTGAATAGAACAATTCGACATAATATTGTTTGAAAATTGGGTAAATGTAATAATTTTACCTTGATTATATTTTATATATAAAGGAATAATTTTTCAGAATTATTAAAAATGATATAAGTAGATTGTTTAGATGTTTGAATAATCTAGATAAAAAAATAATTGTATAAGCAAAAAGAATTATAAGAATTGAATTATAATTAAAGTGATTTACGATTGTGAAATAAACTTATATATATAAGGAGTGAAACTATATGAATATATTTATGAATATGAGTTGTAAATAAAAAATGAATTTAAAGTAAAATGGAGTATAACTTAAGAGATGTTGAATGAAATTGATATTGGTATCAAAGTAAAATAATAAAGTTAAGTGGTGGATATGAACTTAAGTTATTTAAATGAAATTCAACTTTAGAAATTAAATTTGATTAAATGATGAATGTAAATAAAGTTGATATGAAATAATGGATATATGTGTTAATTCATTAAAATCTAATGTTATTGAAAGTTGAATAATTGAATAAAAATCAATTAATTAAACCAATTGAAAGCAAAGGAATTTGGTTGCAATTAATAAACATTGGTTGTTATATGATTGTTAGTTGATTGTATTTAATTCATTAAGTGTTAATGAAATTGGAAGCTAAAGTAATAGGAAACTCAATTGGAAGTTAAGTGAATCTTAAATAGAATTGAATTTGATTTGGAAGTGAACCAACTTGAATATGAATTAGTGAATATAAACTAATTGAAAATGAATGTTAGTAAGAACATCCACTGTTAATGAATCAATGTGATTAAATTGAAAACCTAATTCATTTAATATTAAAGAGAATATGAATGAATAATTATTGGTTATGAATGCTAGTTGGATGCTAGTTGGTTGATGGTTGAATTTATTGCTTTTGTTTCATTCGATATGTTGACATATATAGTTATTATGTCGCTATATGATGTATATCGATACTATTGTCTATATGCATGATTCTCATGTTGTTTGTTGAGTGTTTAGTAGGTGCGGATCGCGTTTGCTTCGCATTTGGAGCTCGCTTTCGCGCTATATTAGCCGTATATGCTCGCTAATAAAATATAAGGTACATATCTCGGATTAAATATCGTACTTTTATACTTTTTCCCTGCGGGATGCCTCATTACTTGATGAGATGTATATTTGTGATATATATACTGTCATTTTTTTTTCGGATCGAGCCGCACAAAGGAGACTATGGCGAATTTTTTCGAAAATTTAAGGCGTTAGAAAATATTTGAGAAAATTTGGAAATTTTTGAAGACTTTAACTTTGATTTAGAATTGAAAGTTAAACAATAGTAATTGTTTTTGAAAAGATAACTAAGTATGATTTGAAAACTTAGTAAAGTTATTATAAGAAATTTAACTATGGATTTTGGGAAAATTAATAGATTATATAACTTTTCTTACTTGATAATTTCGAGGACGAAATTCTTTTAAGGGGGGAAGATTGTAACGACCCAGGATTTTTAGTAATTAAAATTTGAATATTTAATTAATTTTAAATATTAATAAGTGAAATTTATAAGTCGAATAAATTTTATTTCGAATAATTGGCTTTAATTGGATAATTAAATCGATAATTTAATATGTTAAATTATGGAAATAATTGAAAATCGAGTTAAATATGATTGAAAATGATTTGTAAAATTTTATTTTATCATATTGAAGTTAGAATGATATTTTAGAACTTTTAAATTCGAATTAAAAGTTAATTTGTGAAAATTGAATATTTTAATATTAAATCGACTAGTGAAATTAGTCAATTTTTGAACAGTCTCAGAATTGGATGAAACTAGTTCCATTGGATCCGTAATAGTTAGTTTTTACCGGATTTCAATTTTCGTGTCAATCGGAGTTATCGTTTGATCGTGGCAGCTCGAAACGCATCGAATTTATTTTTAATATTAATTTGGCGAGTTAAAATAGCCATTTTTCAAAAAGTCTTGGATTTCGACGAAACCAGTTTCATCGGATCCGTAATGTGATATTATTGTAAGGTTTCAAATTTCATGTCAATCGGATTTACCGTTTGTCCGGTACAAATTAAAACGCCTAGAAAATCGTTTAAATTGGTTTAATTTAAATCGAACGTTTATTGCCATAACTCGCACAAATGTCCGAATTAGCTTTCGAAACCTGTTCCATTGTGTCCGGAACGCGGGGTAAACCCTAGAAACGCAGGTTACGGCGCGTCAATCGGAGTTCGGAAAATCCGGGATGAATAGTGTCGATCGATTTTCCTATAAATAGACCCTCCTCTCTTTAGAAAAAAAAAATTAAACCCTAATCTAAACGCAGCCGCCTCCTATATTACCAACGGCCGAAATCATCTCCTCTTCTCCCTCAAATTTCTTCTAATCCATGCGTTATTTCAAGAAACTTCCAATATGAAAAACGTAGAGCACGGCGAGATCTTGTGAATCAACGGCTGTGATCGGATATGGGCGCGTGAATCATCATTAAAAGGGCTACGAATGCACCATGTTCATGTACCAATTCCGAGGCAATGGAAGCTCAATAGACGACCGGTCTCTGGGCGAAGGTGCGTGGTGGAGTGGGCGTTCGTTTAGCAAAGCTCGATCGTCGTCTCGGCAAACACATGTGGAGCGACCATCAAGAGATCGAGCGAAGCTATGGGTTTTCGTTCGCGTTGATTTACTGAGAGGAAGAAAACATAGTAATGGGCCAGATTTCGTTTGCAAAAAGGCACGGCTCTGATTAGTTTGGGTTTGAAAATAATAATTAAAGTTCTAAATTTAAGTTATAAAAATCGTGTAACTTCAAAAATTGATATCTTTTTCATACGAGGTTGAAAACGCGCGAAACCAGTTGCATTGGAATCGTATGGACGAGCACTACGATATGGAATTAGTTTGGAGTCATTTGGAGTTAGTGAGAATTTCGGGTAAAATTAAACGTCCGTTTAATTTTATTCGAAATAAATCGCTAAAACGAAAATAAAATCAAGGTGAGAACTTCTCACTCAATCGAATCGGTTTCGATTTTATTTTAAATAGTTAGATTTAAAATATTTGAATGCATGTTTGAATGATGATTGTTATCTATTGATTGTTAAAATAGACATTATGCACCGTTATTAAGCGGATGTTATTTATTAAAAACATATACCGCAAATATTTCATAAACAGTGAAATTGGTATTATATATAATAGCAATATATATATATTGGCATATGTATATATTGAAGTTGTTGATTTCCTGCATTTTTTTTAGCGGATGAGACCCTATTGCGCCGTCTATTAAGCGGATAATATTTTAAATCCCATATACCGCGATAATTCCGTACTGGAGCGGAATTGGTATTGTGCTAATGTTTGTGGATGCAGGAAAACAGGTTGGAGGGATCCAACTGGATTCCTCAACAGTATTTATTTGATTTCAGATATTTTGATATTTGATGGACTATCATATACGATCTATGATGTCGTTGTTTGTCGTGATTGACTATTTGGTATGTAGCATCATTGGACCAAATTTTGGAATTTTAAAAGGATTTCAAAGTGATTTTTGAAGAGTATAAGTTATAAAATATTTTTGGAATTGATCCATTTTAAATAAATAAACGTTATAATTTTTAAAGTTATAAAAATTATGATTTTGAGAAATATGGTTAAAGATTGATTTTTGAGAAATATGGGTTAATGTTTTTATAAAATAGTTTAAATTGGATTTTTGAATTATTATAAAAAGTTTAAAAATAGGATTTATAAAATTTGATTATTTTATAAATCAAGAGAATGATGAAATTATAAAGGAGATTAAATATGTTTTAAAATAATAGTATAAATTGATTTTATAAAGGATTTATAAATTGATATTTATAAATTAAAACATTTGAATTATAAAACGAGTTTTTTTATAAGGGTTTGAATGAAGTGAAAATGGATTGCATAAGTGAATGGAATTTATAAAATTATAAATGGTGAAGTTATAAATGAAATTTATAAATGGTAAGATTTATAAATTTTGTGAAGTTATTAAAGAATATATTTGGATAAATAATTGAATCTTATAAGATATAAGATTTATAATTATGAAGTTTAAAAGAACAATTTTGTAAAATAATCGTTTTATAAGCATTTAACTTATAATGTGAACTTTTGGTTTATAATTGAGTTATAAATCGAATAGGTTAATAAAGGAGATTTATAAAGGAAGTAGTTATAAAATAAATAGAAATGGAATTTATAAACGTTGTTTTATAAATTCGCAAAAGACTTATTTTGATAAGTAAATTGTTATAACTTATTTATGGAGTTATATTCACGTTTTTGAACTGTGAATAATCCTTTAAAATGAAATGTATAGAAAGGATGAAAATTGTTAACGTAGTATATTCACATTTTTGAATAGTGAATAATATGTTAAAGAAAATGTTTAGATTTGATGTTTTAAATAGAATTAAAATGATCTAACGATGTTTTAAAATGTGTTGAGATTCGAAACCATAGATTTCAACATTCATTGTTGAAATAGACGTTTTCGAGAAATAGAAGGAAATAGTGGACTATAACACTGTTGTTATAGTAAATAATTTCCGAAAGGAAATGTTTTGTATAGTATTGGGATTTATATATCTATTTTAATTTTGAATCCTTATACTAGTGATTTTGGGTTGTCGTAACGATGTTTTACGTAACATTCGTTTTGGCCCAAATAAATATGTTTAAGAGAATGATTTCCTTAAAGAATGAAATATATACTTAATCTCGATTTAAGTATATTGATTATTTTCCAAGTGTTGAAAATAAATAAAATTTGTGAATTACTTATGAATAAATAAGTATGGAAATGTTTTCCAATATAAAGTGAATATTTTGAGAATTTATCTTTTTGAAGATAAATTGAAATGAATAATTGAAATCGAATATTCATAGATATTTTGGATTATAAATTCACTATGGAATTTATAAAAGAAAGGGGAATTTGTTTAAAAATAAATATTGATTTATTTTTGAAGTATCGAAATTATATATCTTGTAAAGATATTTTGGAAAATAAATAATTTGGAAAATTATTTGGAAACTGGTGATGTGTGCATATCCATTGATAGTTCAATAACCGACTATCAATATTTCCCTTTGAATGGGTATTTGATGTGATTTGTTTGAATTCGAATGCCACACTTATTTTTGAATAAGCGCTCACTATTCGGGTTAACCGGGAAAGGACCATGGGGTCGTATAATCCATTCTGAATATGTGATACGTCGTTATGAATTGCATTTGAAGACGGTGTTGAAGACCGGATCTTTTTGAAAGCGAAAGGACAACTCGTCGATTGTCTTTGCACCGAGTAGCTACGGTATAGAGACTCCCTATGTGATGGGAAGTCCGGACGTGATTAGAGATTATCCGGATAGCAAGGATTTCTTTGTAAGTGCCTTCGGTTTTGTTCGATCCCGGAACAGACTTGTATGGATTGTATGTCTGACATTACAAATTGAGATATAAAGCCGATTTCTTTCAAATATATTTCTGTTTGGTGGCGGAGAATTTATTCTTTTAGCTTAACACCCTTCTCTGAGACGTATGAGCTTAGAGGTTATGTAGTTGAAGGTTATCAGCGATATATTCCCAATTTGGTAATGTGACATGCCGAGTGTTGCTGTGAAATGATCATTGTGTTGATCATTTGTGATAGGATCATATATTTGATCGTCTATCTTTGTGATCATTTCTATGATCATTTGTTGACCCAAAGCATGGCTTTTGTATAAAGTATGTTTTTGTGGACGTGACTTCGTCGAGCCTCACACCTCGGGAATGGTCAAAACAGGAAAGATGCGGCAAGGTTATGAGGGGTAGCGCCCTTTACGATATGTGCATTTCCTTCTGGAAAAGGGTGGTATCATGGTATGGAGCCCAGATACTTACTCATGTTGAAAACACTTTATGATTGTGTGAATTGATTGCGAGCGCTCGGTTGAAAGGTCCCAAAGGACCGGGGGATGGCATATTCGGTCAGTTGTTACTCAGTTAGGGGTAACCAGGCCTTGTGTTGGTAGAGATCCGGTTTGGTTCTCGGGGATGTCCATCCAGAGGCATTCTCATGTGGCAATGGGAAGTTCCTTGGCCTGATCATTCGTTGGAAATCCAAAGAAATAATACGAGACTTGTACGGTATTAGTTGTATAACCTGCTATGGAATGTGGCGGTAACCTGCTATTGAACATAGTTAGCTATAGTAGGCATAGTTCGAAATGTATATGCTGGCTAAGATTTGTATTCTACTTTCGAAATGAATTTTTCTCTACACTATGCACTAATAATAATATCAAATGTTCTTTTAAATGCGTATCAATCATCTTTGACTATCATAAGGAGAAATCTCCTCCGATTCTGCGTTTGCATTGTGTGTGTGTGCGGGAGGCCTTATGGTAGTCTCATTTTTAAAAGCATTGCGAATTGACTTTAAAAAAAAATATTCCTCTATTTTTGATTTTAAAGATAAATAAACTGTTTTGAGTTCTCACACCAGTCACATGAATGACTCGGAGTTTATTGTTTTCTTTCCTAAACTCTGGGTGCCCACCAATTTCCACACGGGCAGTCAAGAGTTAAGGTTTATCAGGATATTCTGGAGTTGCTGAAGGCAAGCTGGATGGCATGGCGTATTACTAGTATATAGTATTTATTTTTCCTCTGCACTTTTGTTGTTGTTGTTGTACACTCTGATGATATGATGTAATAAAATGTAATAACTGATATAGTTCTTTGTTTAAAGATTTTTCATTTATTATATGTTGTTCCGCTGCGAATTGTGAGATTTCGCGTTGTTCAGTTGTTTTCTATTCCATTCTATTTTCTATTTTCTTTTCTCTCTATTTTCTATCTTCTTATCTCTTCTTCTATCCTTTTTCTTTTTCTTAAACATTGATAATTCGTATTTCTGTTCATCTTGAGTTAATCTATGGAGATTAGTGTATATTCAAGGAGTACGGATTTACGGGTCTTCACAATTTTTCTTCTTGTTTTTTTTTTTAAATTTTACTTTGCGTTGACTGTTTTGGCAATAGAGGATAGACTTTAAAGAAGTATAGGAACTCTTTTCAACGGATGCGTGGTTTATATCTTTAAATAGTCTGAATGAATTAAGCAAAGTAACGGCAAGAGATGATCTTGCTATGAAACGGTAATAAAATTTATGGATAACGTTCTATTTTAAACTTAAGAGAAAAGAGAAGTGAATATATTTGTCTTTGAACGGAAATGGAATTTGGACAAATTTGCGAATGTGTTTAATAATGAGAAGAACCTAGCGTTGATATTGGAGGAAACGACAATAATATAAGATTTGAACGTTACTTTAATGAAAGATTTTATACTAAATAAATAGTTGCAGTAAAAAGAGAAATGGGATATATTTTTTTAAAAGGTAAATGGCCAGTCACGGTTAAAGGAAAAATTGAAACGGATATTCTTCCCTCCTACTCAAAAATGCACGTTTACTGATTTATTTAACCATTTTCAGTTAAGGTATATATTTTTGAAATGCGCACCATAGACGCAAAATTTATGTCCAAAATAAAACGAAAATAACGGATTTAAATTTTATACGTTTCCTTATAGGTTATTTATCGCATCAAAAAACACGCCCTTTAAACGCGTAATTCAACAGTTTATTAATGCATTGTAAATTGTGAACGTTATTACTTAACTAAAATAGAATTTGTTTACATTCTTCAGATTTATTTACCATTTTCTAAGAAATTTATTACTAAATTTTAATATATACAGTTCATTTTAAAAAGAACAAAAAGGGAAATAAATTTTATTACCAATATAAGTAAAATCCTCACAATAAATCTTGTACATACATAATTCTTATATAAAAGATTTAGAAATTAAAAATTTTAAAAATTCCAATTAGAGTTATCTTTAACCAAAGTTAAAATTTCAGAACTCTTGTCCTTTAATTAAAAATTTGGGAAATGTTTTAATCAATTTTAAAAATTTAGATTTTTATATAATAAACCCCAAAGTTTTATAATTTAAAGTGAAAAATACTTGTTAAAACTTCGGGCTGTTACACTCTCCCCCACTCAGAACTTTTTGTCCTCGAAAAGGAAGAACGTAGTGGAATAGAAACAACCTGAAAGAAAACTAAATTGGAACTCAAAATAGAATCATTAATCTTAAACATATAAATTCAATTTTAAATTTATCATTGATTTGATCTATTTAATTTCACCTAAGTTAAATTTTACTATTTCAAATTTCATTACTTCATCTTCCAATTATCTTAAAATAAAATTTTCTAAAATCATAAGTTTGAAAATCATTTGTTATACTCAAAAATGTGTTCAATAAATTAATATCTTTTTTTATAACTAAATTAATTTCTCTCAATATATTTTTATCATCTATGTTAAATATGTTTACACTTATTACAACTGTTTAAGTTTATTCTTAGTTCCTTTAACATAATTTTATATTGTAAATTATTCTGTTACCTCTTGTTATCCTATTTACCTCTGTTAATCTTTTTTATAACTAGAATTTAAGTGTATAACATTTATTATAACAACTCAAATTTTATTTATAAAATCTTTTTATATTGTATGTTATCTAATTACATTGTTAACTTCTGAAAATCAAGGTAAGTTATATTGAAATGCAATTAGTATTACACAAATAAAACTTCAAATTCAATTATCTCAAGTTGGAATCATTTATTCAAAAATTTGATTTTCTATTTTTTTATAATTGAAATTATTCCATAAGAAAAATTTAAGAATTAACTTTCTGATTCCCTTCAAACCATTTAGAGATAAATAAATATATGTACATAATATGTCAAATAAAATTTAAATCATATTTCTATATATCATAAATTAAGTCATGTTTTAGAGATTCAAATCAATTAAATTCTCAAGGTAACACTGTAGCCAGACTACAGAATGGTCTCTTTACTTCGAAACTCAAAAATGAATGTTGATGATGTTGCAGCCATCACAAAAATTATTTCCCAGTGACAAAGAGAAGAGCACTCATTTTTAAACATTTAAAATTCTTTGGAAACAAATTTCTATTCGGAAATAATTTAAATAATTTTTAATACTTTAAACACAAGGTTTGAAACCATCAGAAATTGAATTCTCAAGTTCTTGTTTTAAATTCATTTTTGTTTCCAAATTAATTTATAACCATTGTTTACAGTTCAATTATTTATATGAGACAAAACCCATGGTTTACAAAACCACAAGTAAAATTAATGACTATTTTCTCTTGACAACTAGTTAAATTAATTATAAAAATTCTGAAAATTTATACTTATATATAATATAAGATTTTTTTCCAAATATAGGAAAAAAAATTCAAAACAAGAATAAAGATTCAAATTTGATGGACAGAAATCAAAGGAAATTTTGATTTAAGGATAAGTTGGAATCGGATGATCCGATGATTAAATAATAGAATAAGGAAGTGGACAAGTTATACAAATCACGGGCAACCTTAACCGAGTCAACCTTGCCTTAAAGAGTAAGATCGATGTGTATTTTCTGGGGTAAATCTACATTCGATCTGAAGAGATAGAGTATAGAATAACCAAAGATACTAGCATCTATACCGAGGGTAAATATAAATCTCTGGTGAATCAATGCTAATTGTAAAGGAGTTTCACCCCTTTATTTGAATATTGGCGAGACCGCCAATTCACTATAAAGATCATCCGAAGTGGAGTTATGGGATACTCCAGATTCGAAAGAAGATGAATAGTAAGGGACACGAATGAAATTTGGAACCGCAGGGAACGTTCCAAAATTCAAAAAGGAAGAGATTCAAGCTCGAATGAAAGTGATTCTGTAAATCAAATTTACCGTACATTCTAGGTTTTGCCGAGAGCCAAAGCTCTGATACCAAACTGTAACGACCCAATATTTTCAACCATTCGCATCCGCACATGTCAGACTTGAATTGTTCAAAATACCGCGTTGTAAATAAAATTTGGCAAATCTTAGAATATACAGTAAATAAATAATCACAGAATCACAGAATCAAAGACACAAAAATCAGAATACTTGCAGCGGAATTTAAAGTTTACTTAGAGGTTCATGAAGCCACTATCCATAGTCGTAAAAAATATATAAAGTACATTATATTAAACCAAATATAGTTTGAAATCTCCACGAAAACTCTCAATATTGAATTGTCTTGATTTCAAAGGCTAAAATAAGAACAGAACAGAAGCTTGGAGGCAGCTTGAAAAGAGATGATCTGCTGAAGTCGTAGCTCTGGAGGTGAAGTCTGAACTGAAACTCAGGCTGACCCGAGCGTAAAATAAAACATAAACACTCGAGTCAGGACATACATACTTATACAGTGTAAGCTAATTCAAGTGTACTGTAATATAAAGCAAGTAACTTAAAAGATGCTTGGGACCGCCCATTCTCTAAGGATCCGTTAAACTATTTACTATGTAGTAATAATTTCGCTATTATAATAGTGTCAATATTGAAATAAACTTACTTTTAAATAGCGTCAAGGAGTTACCCAATCTCCCCCTTAACACAATAATAGTCCCAGTAGTCCATCCAATATTATTGTCCCTCCTGATCGGGAAGCCACCAGAGATACCACACGGGCTATGGGAGAAAACCAAACTCGTATAAGGCTCGCTATGGTAGGTGACATGGCACAACTCGGCAATGCCAGGGTAGATATACCAATTATGCTTCCGGACCGTTGGTAACGCGTAGCTGCTACTACCTCCCACCTCGAACAACACTCCCAAATCAATGGTGCGCACCAAACAATCACAAAGTAATAGAATGGCATACGAAGAAGTGCTTTCGATCAGAGTGCTACCTCATTAATCCGTCGACCGCTCCTGTTTTAGCCACCTTATGCCAACTCACGGGAGTTGGGTCCACGTATTTACCTAAAAGGAAACGTCTCCACCATTCAACTTCATTCTAGAATCTCCACATCGTACACGATTGTCAAAGTGGTTTTCGGTATCGACAGAGAGTATGCCCATATCCGATTCCAATCGCTTTGCCAACCAATCGTTATTATTACCCGTGGTTATAAATCCAAAATAGTTTTATGTTTCGATAAAATACTATAATTGAAATTATTTAAAAGTGAATTATAATTCAAAATCCCATATAAATCCCAAAGATTTAACTTTAGGTCATTTGTATCAATTTCAGCACTTGCAAAGTGCGGACTATCCTTTACAACTGGGTTGAGTAAATTAAATATAATTTTAGCAAAATATATGCCTATATTTTGAATTATGAAATCATAATTTTTAAATAATCATCTAAATTAATCAATAATTTAAAATTTTTATAAAGTAGAATTTGCAAATATATATCTAACTCCTTTATATTTACTTATTAAAATTTAATGTGAAATTTCTTTGCATTTTCTTACAATTAAGTTCAATTACCACTAAATTTCTAATTAATTTCTTAACTTACCCGTTTTATCATAAACCACTTTACATTTCTAAATCTAGCTATATTCCAACTTCCATTTTTAGTATTCACTTTATTTAATTATTTAATTCATAGCCAACTTACCTTTTATTTATTTTCTTATATTCAAATTTTACCAAAACATCGTATTTTATTTCTTAACTAGAATTCCATTTTATTTTGCAAATCAAAATTTTCAAACTGAATTTATACTTTAAATTTTTAACATTTATTTATTTACATATTTAACTTGAAAAATATCACTATACTTATAAAAATCACTTAAAACCACTTTAAACAAAGTGTAATAACATTTTATATTTTTTTAAAAATATTTCCATATTTGTAGAAATATATATATATATATATATATATATATATATATATATATAACCACGGGTCTGTATAATATTTTCTAACCTAGGTCAAGTGATACGGATAATATATCATTTCAAGCCGTAATTTATAAAGAAAATCCGGGTTTTATCATTTCAAACCCGCAGTCCCAAGTTAAATAAATAATTAAATAAATGGATAAATAAATAAATATCGTTTAGGCCCATCATTTCAGCCTGTAACGATTTATATTCTACAGGGAACTAGCAGTGGGATTAAGCAGTAAATTTATAAATAGTATAGCAGCACAAATAAAATAGTATCTAATATAACTGATGATGTGTAGGTTTAATAAAAGGATTTTAACGTCATCAATTTATATAACAGTCAAATAAAATGAAATAAAATTTTATTCTATAATTACACTTGTTATTAATTCACAGATATATAAGTACGTTTGTCAGGTGATAATACTCACCTTCTCGAAGCTGCAGAATTTATTCAAATAATGATATCTACCCCGAAAGAAGAGTAAAGAAGGCACGATCAATTATTGGAATATGAAACAAACTGATTTCAATCTTGAAACAAGGTAAATAAATAAAACTGAGTGCACGAATTCCAATTACGGACAAAGAAAATTTTTAAACAAAACAAAATTGGAACAAGCTAAAATAAAATGAAAATTGACTCAAATTGCTCGACCACTCCACCGCACGACTTGACCCATTAAAACAAAAGCTCAGCCTGCCCATTTATTTATTTTCCAAAACAAAATTTCCAAAATAAATTTATACTCTATTTTTTTACCGTTTTTTACGAAATATTATGACGAGTTAATAAAAAGGTGGCAAATTTTATGTAGGCAACATGCAATTTACGGCAGTGATACATAAAGGTGGCGCATGCAATATTTATTTATTTATTATTCATTTATTTTTTCTTTTTCTTTTTTTTTTCTTTTTTTATTACTAAGTGCAACATGTGGTTTGCGTATTAATACTTCGTAATTATTCTTAGTATACAATACTTCATATGGATCTGTTCATAGTGCATAAAGACTGTTATTCATGCATGTATCTACCTACCTATATTCACTATATATCCTAAAAAGCTAATGCTCCGGATGTTCCACTCACATGCACAGGTGGCTCCCTAGTATTCTATTCACCCTCTTATTATAATAATTTTTTTCTTTCTTTTTATAAAAAGGCACGGCCCTTGCCAAATTTCAAAACTCGAATGCATGCACTCTTGAGACTTCACGTCATGGCATAGAGGACTAGTTACACAAGTTACACGTGGCGCACTTTTTCTACTTCAGAAATGCAAAAGGGTAATTTCAACTTAGTCTTTAGTTGGACAACACAACACTATGCTTGCTCATATATTCATTCCTGACATGTACGCATAATTTACTTCTCCCTTTATATATATATATATATTCTTTTCTTTTCTTTCTTTTTTAATTGAACACATGCAGCAGCATGCCAAGTCAGTGGCTAACGACCCAATCATGTAGGAGCAAAAATGCAAAATGATTCGACTCTCTTCCCTATTATATATATATATATATATATATACATATTTTCAATCCTGAAACTTAAACATTTGAAACAAATTAAGGCAGGGTTAAACTTAGGTGGCTCAAGCCTATATACGTGCATGCACTCGACATTTAGTCCTATAGGATAATGTCAAAAGGTGGCGCATGCATTGTTTTCCCAATTTTTTTCGAACGTTGGCCCACACAAAGTCACGGGATGATTGATGGTGTGAGGCCGGTGACAGAACAAGGAGCGGAGGGTGTTGGCGGAGTAGCCGAGCATGGTGGAACAAACAATGTAAAATAGAGAAAAACTAAAAAAAAGAGGAGAATAAGAAGGAAGAAGGGATGCAGCCATGTACCTGAATTTACTGAAGCTCGTGCACAAAACCAGGAAGATGAAAGTCGAAAATTTTGGTGAGAAATGAAAAGAAGGTGTGGGTTATATAAGAGAAAATGAGATTGCGCAATATAAGGTAAAATGGCTAGGAGATCTGGAAACAAATGTATGCAGAGGGTATTGATTTTTTTTTTCCAGAGGAGATTTGCGTGAATTTAGAAAGCATGAAATATTAAACCAAAATTTTTTAAACAGGCAACTCATTTATTTTCAATGAAGGGAAAAGCCAAGAAATCGATTAGCTTTAAATGGAAATGGAAAATTTTGGGTGTGAACGTGTAAATGTTGATTGAGGTGCGAGATATATTTATTATTTTGAAACGTCAATGAATTAAAATCGGCAACTAAATTACGCAAGGGAAAGTGGAAACTCCTAGGGATTTCAATCAAGTTTTAAAAGAAATTAAACAGCTCTCTGGAAGAGTCAAACGATTATATACGAATCAAACAAATGGAAGAAATGGCACGGCATGGTTGAATTTTCTCCTTTAAACGTGCACAACAAAAATTAGAATGTGAATGGTTATAAATTATTGTGGATAGCACTTCTATTAAATTAGAAGGAAAGTGAATATAATAAAAATGCGTGCAACATACACAATAATTTATACCCAAGATATAACGAAAATAACGGATTATACATTTTCTAAAATATATATAAGGTATTATTCCCTCAATTACGCGCCCTTTAAATGCGTAATTACCCAGTTCATTTATACACTATAAATTTCCAAATTTTATTCCTTAATTAAAGCATGTTTTGTTTACATTTTTCTTCTTGTTTTTTTTTGAAATTTTACTTTGCGTTGATTGTTTTAGCAATAGAGGATAGATGTTAAAGAAGTATAGGATCTCTTTTCAACGGGTGCGTGATTTATATCCTTAAATAGGCTGAGTGAATTAAGCAAAGTAACGGCAAGAGATGATCTTGCTATGAAACAATAATAAAATTTATTGATAACGTTCTATTTAAAACTGAAGAGAAAAGGTAAGTGGATATATTTGTCTTTGAACGAAAATGGAATTTGGACAAATTTGCGAACGTATTTAATAATGAGAAGAAACTAGCGTTGATATTGGAGAAATCGACAATAAGATAAGATTTGAACGTTACTTTAATGAAAGATTTTATACTAAATAAATAGTTGTAGTAAAAAGAGAAATGGGATGTCTTTTTTTAAAAGGTAAATTGCCAGTCATAGTTAAAGGAATAATTGAAACAGATATGCTTCCCTCCTACTCGAAAATGCAAGTTTACTGATTTATTTAACCATTTTCAGTTGAGGTGTATATTTTTTAAATGCGCACCATAGACGCAAAATTTATGTCGAAAATAAAATGAAAATAATGGATTTAAATTTTATACGTTTCCTTATACGTTATTTATCCCTTCAAATAACGC
The DNA here is from genome assembly GCA_030765085.1 of Allium cepa. Taxonomy (NCBI): domain Eukaryota; kingdom Viridiplantae; phylum Streptophyta; class Magnoliopsida; order Asparagales; family Amaryllidaceae; genus Allium; species Allium cepa. The sequence goes on from CM060929.1 coordinate 69,288,751, forward strand.
GCCCATTAAACGCGTAATTCAACTGTTTATTAATACACTGTAAATTGTGAAAGTTATTACTTAACTAAAATAGAATTTGTTTACATTCTTCGGATTCATTTACCATTTTCTAAGAAATTTATTACTAAATTTTAATATATATAATTCATTTTAAAAAGAACAAAAGGGAAATAAATGTTATTACCAATATAAGTAAACATCCTCACAATAAATCTTGTACATATATAATTCTTATATAAAGATTTAGAAATTAAAAATTTTAAAAATTCCAATTAGATTTATCTTTAACCAAAGTTAAAATTTTAGAACTCTTGTCCTGTAATTGAAAATTTAGGAAATGTTTTAATCAATTTAAAAAATTTAGATTTTTATATAATAAACCCCAAAGTTTTATAATTAAAAGTGAAAAATACTTGTTAAAACTTCGGACTGTTACAACTACTATACTATGTTAACGTAATTTCAATCAATTTAAATAATAAAGGTTAATAAGGAATAGAATAAATGATGTATAAATTGATGCAATCTTATGTTATTAATTGCAATTGGTTTAATATGGAGTATGTAATCAATTATTTTGTACGTAAATTTATTAACCTTTGTTTGTAAACAATAAGTTAATAGATGTGGATTATTAACGTATAATCATTGTTTTATTTATTTTTTTATTACTAAATCCATTAGAAATTTATTTGTTAATTAATGGAGAATTAATGTAATTGAAATATTACAATTGTTATAAGAAGAAACGTTAACTATTGAGTGTAAAACTTATGTTAATCAATTGCTAAGGGAATAGTTGATTTGATAATAAGAATGTAAATCAAAATAAAAGGATTTGTTTGAAATTTAAATATATAATGCACAGGTTTTATTACATTTGTAATTGAATGTTGGAGTTAAATTAGTATATGGATATTGGGTTTAACATAGAAAATTGGATTTCAAAGGAAACAATTGGATTAATTATCTTCCCTGTATTAGGGTATGTTTTGAGATTTAATCATTGTAAGTAATAGTAATTATATCTTGCCATTAATAAGAGATAGAAGTAAATGGTAATTAATTGATGATACGTGCAACATATGTTTTGTGTAAAAAATATAATGAGAATTTAATTGAGAAATATTACGTTCAAATTGTAAGCACTTATATTTGGTACAAATATAATGACAATATGAAATTAATTGATAAAGAAATGATGTGGTTGTACGAAGTATTATTTCTATGACTCTTTAATGGGATAATCTTTAAGTATAAGTTGGTTTTAAAGAGGGAGATGTTAATTGTAAATGAATGTGTAATAAAAAGAAATATGTTCTGATAAAAAGAAAAGAAAAGGATGGTTTCTTGATAAGAATATTCTTATCAAATAAAGTGAATATTTCACCTATGAATGTTAATTTAATTTCATTAAAACAAAGAATTGAATTTTGTTGTATGTTTCTAGTTAGAATATTTGATTTATTTAAATATTCCTTAATTTGAATTTAATTAAAAATATACAATAATAAAATGGTAAGAAAACAACTTGAAGGCTTGGTTATGTTTTTTATTTGGAATAGTTAGCATATTAACATAGGAGATTTATTCTGTTTCAAATTTGACTTTGGGTCTCAGTTCATCATTTAATGTGTGGGGTGGCGGTCCTCATTATGTTAATTGTAGTGTTTAATTTTATTTATTGTTTACTAAAAATAAATACATATATGTGTGTAAATTTAAGCGTATTAGGGTTAATAAAATATGTTAAAATGAATTGTTTTTTTAGTATATTTGATTTGTGATTTCTATGTACAGACTAAATTCTCAAATTTAAATCTGTCGCTTTCATTTATTTTATTTTATTACTACTTTCTTTCGTTAAATACGCGCCTCTTTTGGTCTTCCAGTAAGTTTTATTTATTTACACGCGAGCCTTGCCTTGAAATGTTTCATTTGTGAATGTAGATTTAATTTCATTAGAGTAAAGAATAGAATGATTTGTTAAAAAGGGAAATATATATTTATTTAAACCCTGTTTTAGGATACATATTGATTTCAAGAATAGGAATATAATTTAAGTAAGTTATTTATTACGATGGTGTAAAACAACAAATTTATAAACATGTTTAAATGACTTAAGGAAACATTTATCCTATTTCTCATCCATTTTGGTTTATCTATTTTGAAATTTAACTTTCTTATTAATTGAAATTAATGTAATGGAAAGAATTCAATTAAAAGGAAAGAAAACTTTGATTGCAATTAATAGATTTAATAAAAGAAACGTACATTTTGTGTTAAACAGAAATGGTGCTTTAATGGAAATAAAAGAACCGAAGTTTTCATTTTAAGGTAAGTATAATTTTATTAATTGTGCGTAGATAAAAATTTATATATGTACAAATTGAGTATTATTTGAGTGAATGAAATTAGTTTGGTTACGTTTCGAAAAAAATTTAGTTTCAAAATGTGTATGTGGCCCCTTCATTTCTTTTTTATTTATTTATTGCACGTACGTTGTAAAATAGTTGCCTCGTAATTAAAACTTGGTCCGTTCATTTCTCCTTCTGTTTAATACCTAAGCCTAGAGCTTTAGGCTTTAATTAATTCTTTCCATCTCATTTCTGGTTATTATAATTTTTATTTTCCTTTGATTTGCAAATTTTCTCATTCCTACATACATTTCCTCATGCATTATCAATGCCTAAAGCATTTAAAACTAAACGTGCATTTTTTCTCTCCACCTTTATTTCCTTATTATTAAATAATCTATAATTTTATTTCTTCATTTGTATTTTAAGTCTTCTATCACCTCATATTCATTTAGTTCGCATCATTCAATACTACGTTTTAGGGCTGTTCATATTTTACTTTATTTCAATTCCTAGTTTGTTTATATATACATTATTATCTTTTCATTTGTTTCCATCATCATTCCTTTAGTCATATTTCATTTTCTAATCTCATCTTCTGTAGCTTCATTTTCCAAATAAAACTTCCATCTCATTTTTTTTTCTCTCTTCAACTTCCTCTTTCCATTTTCGTTTTTTTCCTCTTCCTTAGATCTCCTTCATCTTTCTTTTTTTTGTTTTTGCTTCATTTTTAATCTTTTTGTTTCTTCTTCTTCTTCAAACCTTCTTCTTCTTCTTTTTGAAAGCTTCATTTTCTTTTTCAATTCTACATCTTCTATAAATTTTCTTCTTCTTTTCCAAACATTCTTCTTTTTTTTCCAAATATTTTTCTTCAAAGCCAGATCTATAACAACTTCTCTATCACTTCCAAAACATTCTAAAAAAATGACTAAGGTAGAAGGAAACAAATCAAAAGGAGGAAGAAGTAGTGGATCCAAATCTGACTAGAAAAGGGAAATCCAGAAGGTGAGTGTTTAAACTCACTCACGAAATACTAAAATTTTAGTGCTAGTTAAATCAGATCATATAGTGATAAATTTTTGATTGTTGGTTTGGAATATTTATTAATATTTAATTTGAATAGCTAAATTCCAATATGTGATGACTAATAATTACTGTGACATGTTATTGAATAGGTTGATTTGTTGAATTGATTAATTTGAATGTTGATTGTATGTTGTGATGGATGCTATTGTGATTGAATGTATATTTGTTCATTTATTTGATATATCCTTGTTACCACCCTATGGTTTATTGTAATTATTTAAATTTTCATATGATTATTTGCACACTGAATAAGGATGTAAAACCCATGAATTTCAAGTATTTACATCAGAGGAAAAATTGTATGTTTAGATTTACTATTTGAACCATAAAAATGATTTTGGAAGTAAACTGTCCTTACCTTACTTGAAAGTTTGCAAAATTTAATTTTGAAACATTGGGAAGTTTCGAAAAAAGTGAATATTGAAACTTTGGAACATTTTTATAAATCAAATCTCTAAAACTATGAAATTTAACTGGAAATTGTTATGTAAATTTGTAATTTACTAGAATGGATCTGTTGTGAAATCCATTTTATTTTGAATATGGAAACAATAACATTTCCAGAAATTTGAACCTTCAAAAATGTAGTTATCTGCATTCCTTATTTCATATACTTTTGATTTAATTTGCATAAGAATTTTAGTTCTGACTCGAGTGTATTATTTTCCTTTATGCTCGGGTCAGCCTGAGTTTTTCAGGATTGAAGACTATTTCTGGTGGACAAAGATGAAGATTCAGTATATTATTGCTATTTATTATTCCACTATATTCTGTGTTCAGCTGCATTATTTGGTTATTTATGATATATGTATAACTCTGATTTGAATTTGCAAAAGTGTAATCAAATGTTATTTTTAAAACAGCTTCATGAACTGTTTATTTGATTATTGCATTTTGTCGTTACGCTGCGAGATTCTGTATTTTGTTTTTCTCTTTCCTTTTTATTATTATTTACCTCATTAACAATCCTACCTTCTGAATGGTTTGATTCTGACATGTGTGGTTTATTGTCGATTTGAACCTTCCGAAAAGGTGGGTCGTTACAATAAATCAATCACGCCATTTCAAATAAATCTAATTAGCCATAATTGAATTAAAACAATCACCTTTAAGTTTTGCTTATTAATTAATTACAACCCAATTGACTCACCATCCCATAATCATTCATCTTAGTTAATCCTGCTTAATTAATTAAGATTATCATTATCTAATTACTTCCATTAAGTAATTATACCTAACCACATTCCATGAATGCTTATCCTTAATTAATTAGTTAAACTTAATTAGTTGTATAATAAACTTCAGTTAACGCTCTTCCTTAACAATTCTTTAATTACTTCTCTATAGTAGTTAAATTTAGGGTAACCATAATTAATTACAAATTAATTATCCTTGATTAACTAATCTTAAACCTTAACTAATTCATATCAAAATACTTTGATCTACTTAATTTATTGCTTAGGGATAAACCATTTTATACTGCTTAGTTAATCACTAATTAATCGACTTATTAAATTTATTAATTATTACTTAATTGCTCACTTAATTAATTAATTATTAATTATTCATTAATAACCTAAATTATCCATTATTAACCACTAATTATTTAATTAATCATTAATTACCAATTAATTAACCATTTAATCCTGGATTAATTACTTAAGTTAACTTCTATTAATTAACTTTAAGTTGTTAATTAAATCCTTAAGTTCAAATTGATTAAACATATAATTATCAATCTTTAATTATAAATTTATTTAATCTTCAAACTGCTTATTACGATTATAAAATTGATTTACATTCTAAATCAATTTATACTTTAAGTTAATTAATTATCTTACATTTGCAAATCTTTCTTTTAATAAATTTTAAATCAAATATTAAATTAACACTAACCAACATTATTTATTTAATTAATATTAAACTTTGTATAAAAAAATGCTTAAAAGTATTTAGACAAATTCCCAAGAAAATGGAACCCGAGGTAAATACTATGTTTACTCGAGTAAAACTCACGTCTTCCCCTATCATTTCCCGAGTCCCCTCTCTTCTCACCTTACTTCTTCTTCTACTTATCCTCCTCTTTATTTTTTTTTCCAAAAACTTTAAGTTATTAATTGTAGTATTCTAAACACTCACGCACGCCATCATGTTCTACTCGAAGTAATTTGATCCCTAAATATTCTCGTGCAACAACTCGTGACAACCACAACACCAAAATCAAACCTCCAATCGCCACCGACCACGTGCACGGTGGTTCACCAATTTTCTGGCGAACCCCCGACAAGTCACGAAATTACCTCGCATTTGAAATCAAAAACCAAATCGATACGAAAAGCTCGAAATCAAAATGCACCCATTTGCTCAAACCACTAAGCTCGAACACCCAAGAGAAAAATGCCTCGACCCTCGAACGCCGATCACAAGTGACAACGACGCTTCGGGCACACCACGGCCATAACCTCCTCTACCATCTCCTCGAAACTCGTACGGCTCGATCCATTCACGGCGGCAAAATCAACGAATTACAGAACGCAAAAAAAACTCGAACCAAAACCCTATTTTCGGTTCGACTCAACAAATCTTACATTAGAAAAATTTTCTAGCATTTTTCCTATATTTGAGAATCCTCAAACTAGTTATACAACAAATTTCAACATTTAAGATTTGTTAAACAAACAGAAATTGACAAGAATGCATTTTTAGTTCATCGACAAACTGCACCGTGTATATTGATCTAAAAATCATCATTTTTATTTTAAAAATCTTAATTTTGTATGTTTGGTCAAGATATAAAATCAAATTAACAAATTAAAATATTTGAATTTTACACATCGATCTCCCTTCTACTGTTACATTGAAAATACAGTGTTTATGTTACCCTGTCCACCTTCAAACATCCTTCCATGCCATGATTCCTGTTACAACAAGTTTATTTGGCTTAATTTCCTAAGTTTAAATATTTATATGAAGATGTATTTAAATTTTTATCTGCTTTCTTTGCTCAGTAGCTTGAAATATTGAAGAACATGACAAAGTACAGCTTCCGGTAAATAGAAATCATTACATATCCTCTTATTAACAATATATAGCAACACAAGCTTCCATGAACTAATTATCATGATTAAATTTTCAAAGAAAGTATGTTTACTAACCTAAATACTGTTGAATCAGAAAACAAAGGTTGTTGAAGAGCTGGAATTTGAATCCTTGAAAATCTTCTCTGCCTTGATTGAATTTGCTTGAGTTTTAAAAAAAGATGTTTATTTTATTTTCTTTTTCTTTTTCTTTTTAGGTTTGCTAAGCTATGAAACGAACTAAAAATAAGATGATGTTTACATATATAGGAAATAGGTTTGAATAGTTGTAACGACCCAGAATTTCTGTCTTCTGAAATTCGTATATTTAATTGATTTTAAATATTAACAAGTAAAATTTGTAAGTCGAATAAGTTTTATTTTGAATATCTAGATCTAATTGGATAATTAAATCGATAATTTAATATTTGAAATTATAGAAATAATTAGAAATTGGGTCCAATGCGATTAAATTAGATTTTTAAAGTTGTATTAAATCATATTGGAGTTAGAATGATGTTATAGAACTTTTAAAATTGAATTAAAAGTTAATTTGTGAAAATTGAATATTTTAATATTAATCGACTAATAAAAATAGCCATTTTTCAAACAGTCTCTGATTTCGACGAAACTAGTTTCATCGGATCCACAATGTTAAATTATTGTATGGATTTAAATTTCGTGTCAATCGGACTTATGGTTTGTCCGGGGCAAGCTAAAACGCGTAGAAATCGGTTTGAGTGAATTTTAAATTTAAATAATTCGATTCGAAAACTTATCTTTCAAATATGATCGAATTGGCTCCCGATATATATTCCATTGCGTTCGAAATGGGGATAAAACATTATAAACGCCGGGCGGCATGCTTCGTTTGGGGTTCGGAAAAAATTCGGGTGAATAGTGTCGCGTAATTTTTCTATAAAAGGACCCCATTATTCTCATTTTTCACAAAAACCTAACAACCCAACCCTAGCCGCCAGCAACATTTCGAAGGCCATAATTTCACCTTCTTCTCCTCTTAATATCTTCCAATCCGTGAATAATTAAACGAAACATTCAACTACAATCTTGGAGATCATCACGAGATCTATATTGTCAACGGTCATGATCTAAAATAACTTCACGGATCAACGACAATTTGCATTCAAGGACGTGCATTCGTGGGTCAAAATCTCGGCCTAGGGGGGCCGAGCTCAGCCGCACTTGGCTGGGTGGTGTTCGATGACGTGGTCTTTGACGTGGTGTCTCCTGATCGATGTCTAGTCGAGAGTTGGAGCCGCGTTAATTCGAAAATAAGTGACGGCAATGGGTTATCTTCGTACATGAATAGCCTAGAAGAAGGAGAAGCAGAATCAAGCGGCCGTGATTTGCTTTGAAGAAACTAACAGTCCAGATGTGAAAAGGTTTAAAAAGAAAAAGTAATTGTAAATTAATATATATTATAATTAGTTCAATCTTTAAAGTGGGGTAACTCTTTCATACGAGGTCCGTTTTGGACGAACCGACTTGCGTTGGAATCGTATTCGCAAACACTATGCGATGGAGCTGGATTGGGGTTGATTGGAGGTAGTGAAAATTTTGGGCAAAATTAAACGCGCATTTAATTTTATTCGAAATAAAAAACTGCAACTGTATTGGAAGCAAGTGAGAACTTCTCACTGAATCGAAATTGTTTCGATTTAAATTTTAAATAGTTAGATTTAATATTGCTTGATTGTGTTAATTTTATGCTTGGATGATAAATTATTATCAGTTGTATTAAAATAGACCTTATATTCCGTATATTAAGCGGAGGTTATTTATTAAACTCATATACCGCGATATTTCACCGTGAAGTGGAATTGGTATTATATATGTACTTGGAGTTGATTTTCCTGCATTATATAGCGGATGAGACCCTACTGCGCCGCATAATAGCGGATAATATTTTATATAAACCCATGTACCGCGATATCCTTTATTGGAACGGGATTGGTATTGTGCTGACGTCTGTGGATGCAAGGAAACAGGTTGGAGGAATACAACTGGATTCCTCACCCGTAATTATTTATTTACAGATATTGTGATATATTCTGTTATCATATGATATATGATGTTTTGGATGACGTGATTGTTATATTTAGTGCTATTGCAACATTGGGCCTATTTTGGAAAGCTAAAAATGTTAAAGTGATGATTTTCAAATTTAAATGGATTTTAAAGTGATTTTTGAGAGTATACGTTTTATTAAATTTCGAAATTAATCATTTTAAATAAGTAAATGTTAAAATTTTAATGTTATAAAAAATAATGATTTTTGAGAAATATAGATGAAAATTGATTTTTGAAATACGGAGTTAATGATTTTATAAAATAGTTTAAATGGAGATTTTTGAATTTATTATAAAAGCTTTATATATAAGATTTATAAAATTGGAATTTTTTAAAATCAAAGGATGGAATTATAAAGGCGTTTTAAAGACGTTTTAAAATGATGTTATAATTGGTTTTATAAAAGAATAGAATCTACGATTTGTGAAGTTATAAAATGAATGAATTTGTAAATAGAGAATTTTAAGTAATTTGCTTATAATTTGGATTTTGGCGTGTAAATGGAATATGGATAGAATCTGTTAATAAAGTGCTTTTATAAGCTGAAGTTGTTATAAAATATAAATGGAATTTATAAACATTGTTTTATAAATCCGAAAATGTCTTATTTTGATAAGTTAATTATTATAGCTTATTAAAGGAGATATATTCACGATTTTGGACAATGAATAATCCTTTAAATAAAATGTGTAGAAATGTTGAATTTGGTTAACGAAGTACATTCACGATTTTGGACAGTGAATAATATATTAAAGAAATGTTTTTTAGGGAAGTGATAATTTAAATAGAATTAAAACGATTTAAAGATGTTTTAAAATGTATTAAGTATCGAAACCATAGATTTCAACATTCATTGTTGAAATAGACGCTTTCGAGAAATAAAAGGAAATGGTGGACTATAACAGTGTTGTTATAGTAAATGATTTTCGAAAGGAAATGTTTTATATAGTATTAGGATTTATATATCTATCTTAATTTCGAATCCCTATACTAGTGATTTTGGGTCATCGTAACGATGTTTTACGCAACATTAGTTTTGACTCAAATAAATGTGTTTAAGAGAATGTTTTCCTTAAAGAATAAAATATATACTTAATTGTAATTTAAGTATCTTGAATATTTTCCAAATGTTGAAAATAAATAGATTTGTAAATTACTTATTATTAAATAAGTATGGAAATGTTTTTTCAGTATGAGTGAAATGTTTTGAGATGATATCTTTTAAAGATAACGTGAAAAGTGATTTGAAATTTGTTTTCAAATGGTTGAAGTGTGAAAAAAATATAAATTTTAAAGATATTTTGGTATAATAAATAATTTGAGAAATTATTTGGGATCTGGTGTTGTTGTGCATATCTATTGATAGTTAAATACCCAACTATCAGCATTTACCTTTACATAGGTATTTGTTGTGATTTGCTTTTATTTTGAATGCTACACTTATTTTTAAATAAGCACTCGTTATTCGGTTTAGCCGGGAGAGGACTTTTGTGTCACAAATCCCATTCCGGATAGTGATATGTCGTAATGGATAACATCTGAAGACTGGTGTTGAAGACCGGATATTTTCGAAAACGGAAGGATTACCGTCGAATGTCTCTACATCGGCTGATCTCCGATATGGAGATTTTATCACCCTTTGTGACGGGAAGTCAGGACGTGATTAGTGAATATCCGGATTGCAAGGACTTCTTTGGAAGTGCCTTCGGTTCCGTTCGATCCTGGAACGGACTTGTATGGATGTGTGTGACGTTAAAATTTGAGATGTAAAGCTGGTTTCTATCAAATACATTTCTGTTGGTGGCGGAGAATTTATTCTCTTAGCTTAATACCCTTCTCTGAGACGTACGAGCTCATAGGTTATGTAGTTGATGGTTACTAGTGATACATTACCAAATTGGTAATGTGGCATGCTGAGTGATGTTGATCATTTGTTGATCAAAGCACAACTTTTGTATAAAGCGTTGCTTTGTGGACGAGACTTTGTCGGACGTCACTCCTCGGTAACGGTCAAAACGGGAAAGATGCAGCAAGGTTATTAGGGGATAGCGCCCCATTAGTGTATGTCATTCCTTCTGGATAGAGGTGGTATCATGGTATGGAGCCCAGATACTTAACCTATGTTGTTGCTGCAATTTTATTACTTTGTGGTTGTAGGTGAATCTCGTGATATAGATCGGTTACGTTCGGGGGATGGCATACTCGTGTCAGTAGTTACCCAGCAAGGGGTAACCCGGCCTTGTGTTGGCAGAGATCCGGTTAGGTTCTTGGGGCATCCTTCCAGAGGCATACCCATGCGGCAATGGGAAGTTCCTTGGCCTGACCATTAGTTGGAAATACAAAGAAACAATACGAGCCCTGTACAGTTTTAGTTGTATAACCTGCCATGGAATGTGGCGGTAACCTGCTATTGAACATGGTAGCTATAGTAGGCATAAGTGCGAAATGTCTATGCTGGCTAAGATTTATATCATACTTTCGAAATGTTTTCCTACACTTTGCACTTATAGTAATAATATTGAAAATAAATTTACGTATCAAGCATATTTAACTATCATAAGGAGAAATCTCCCGCGATTCTGCGTTTGCATTGTGTGTGCGTGCGGGAGGCCTTATGATAGTTACATTTTGTAAAAAGCATTGCGAATCTATTTTAAAAAATATATTTCTTTGTTTTTTTTAAAGATAAACCATTTTAAGTTCTCACACCAGTCCCATGACTGACTTGGAGTTTATTTTTCCCTTTCTAAACTCTGGGTGCCCACCAATTTCCACTCGCACAGTCAAGAGTCAGGTTATCAGGATATTCAGGAATTCAGGAGTTGCTGTAGAGATCTAGAGGCAAGCTGGATGGCATGGCGTATCAACTAGTATATAGTATTTATTTTCCACTGTTTGTTGTTGTAAAATCTGATAATGTAATGGGATGTAATGAAATAACTGATATAATTCTTTGTTTTAAATATATTCTTTTATATATTATATGTTGTTCCGCTACGATTGTGAGATTCTGATATTGTTTCTATTTTCTTCTTCTATCTTTTTCTTCTTCTACCTTTTTCTCCTTCGTAAACCCTAACGGTTTGGTTTTCCGGCCTTCGATTGCTCGGCAGTTGATATAGTGGACGTATTAATGTTGATTTTCGGGCGTCGAAAAATCTGAATGTTACAATAGTATAGGTTTATAACCGGTTCAGCTTTACTTGTTTGGATCATATTAGATTTTGTGTTTTAATTATTGTAAATTGAAGTGATCTTGCTTATTTCGGTTGAAAGATTTTCTGGCAATCGAATTGACAAATGTTATGCTAATTAAATGCATATGTCTTCATATTAGTTTGCACATAATTATGGTTTTTGATATTTGTTGTGATGCCCCACCTCTATGCTCACAATAACAAAGAGTATTAAAAGGAAATACTATCTGTTATTACGAAGAATAAGGCTGCATAGGAGCGGCCATCTGTAGTTAGGCCTTACACTAGTGTTGGTTATCTCAATAGGAGTGGTATATATTCTTTTCTCTGTTTATTTACTCCCATCGACATATTCAATTCTAGTATAAAAAGAACTACGATGGTTCATAATAGTTTAGGACAACATATATAATAATAACACAGATAAGCTAAACACGAAACACGGATAATATAAAGTCTCAGATATATATAACTGAAGTCGGTTACAATACATATGATACAACTACAACAGTCGACGCTGGAAGTTTCATATACAGTACATTATTGTAAATAATATACATGAATACATATCGTCCTATTAAATAACACTGACTACTCCAAAAGGTATGAAGAGACTTCATAGCTCAAGCAGCAACCCAAAGCAAGATATCAACAGCCTGAAATAACTCGGTCTGACCCTAGTATTAATTTAAAAGGAAAATAATTCGCGGGTCAGTCTAATTTAAACTCAGTTATTAATGCATGGAAGCAATAATAATTAAATAATCAGATATACGACAGTCACAATAAATCTCACCTATCCAGTCCTTTAATATGGAAATCAGGTAACAGTAAATATAATGCATAACAGCATTAAACAACGAATCAGCAAAGCCAAATCATCAACAAAGATAAATAAAAGGATTATCATTGAAGATAATTTAGAAAACAACAGAATTGCCTAAACAGCAATTAACAGCAAGTGGCCAAAGCAAAACTCAAGCCAGTGAAACATCAACTTTCAGCACAAGGTCAAATCCAAGCTACAAGCTGGATTCAACTCAAGTGTAATTAGAAAAAAACCCAAATGCATATCAGACAATGTTGCGAGACTCAGCCTGTACATGATGGCAGCTGAAACATCAAGACAGTAATCCGAAGAGAACAAACAAGGTCAGGTCTGGACAGTACCATCTAACCAAAATTCAAAGATGCAAGCATGTATATGAGTGGTCAGTGAAACCCAAATGGTACATGAAATAATTATGCAAACTGTCTCAATTGGTCAAGACAGCTGTTAATATCATTCTAGACAGCGACTCAAATACACGAAGGGAACTAGCGACCTAGCGTGATATGGCGGCCTAACGACCTAATGAGATAAGCAATCTAACGACCTAAGCATATAGCGACCTAACGACTTAACGATCTAAAGACTCTAGAGATTCTATGGGTTAAAGATCTGCGAGTTAACGACCTAATGACCCCTAGCGACCTAACAGCTTAAGCGACCTAGCAACCTAACTGTTTAAGCGACCTAGCTGCTTAAGCGACCTAGCGACCTAAAGATATCGCGACCTAACGACCTAAGGAATAAAGCGACTAAGCGACCTAACGAGTTAGAAGGTCCAGCGACCTAACAACCTGAAGAATGAGCGAGTTAACATGGATGCTCGACCTAACGAGTTAGCGACCTAAAGACCCCTAATGACCTAATAACCTAACGACCTAACGGGTTAGGACAGTGTGAGGCTGCATGCATGCTACTTCTTCATTAGGTCGCTCACGACCTAAATAGACCGAGGTAACTCCATAAGCCGTAACTTCTTATGTCGCTTCTCTCCTAGGTCGCTACGACCTGCCAGTTTTTTCAGGAGATCAAGTCCAACCCTGTTAGACCGTAACCTATGTTCCCTAGGTCGCCCACGACCTACTAACCCGCTCAGAGAAGACCAAGTGTAACCAAGATGAGCTGTGGCTCGCATCCCTTAGGTAGCTGGCGACCTACGACTTACCCTTATGCCGTTCGTGACCTACGACTTAGCCCAGAAATTCCCTATAAATACCCCGTCTACTCCAACTAAAAAGGGGACCTTTGGCTCATTTCTGGAACGCCTATACTCTGTTGATTTCTCGACTCATCCGACACTTCAAACATCAAAGATACCTGAGTGAACTTCAAGAAGAAATCTAACACATTCGACATGGATTCAAAGAGTTCTTCTACATCGAAGTTCTAGCTATTTGTCTTAGTAGTGTTGTAATTGAAGATTGTTGTAAAGTTGTAATCGATTCAGCAATAAAGAAGATTAAAGTGGACGTAGGCTTAACTTGAAGCCGAACCACTATAAACTGTTGTCTCTTTGCTATTTTTTCTATAATTCCTGCTTGTTTCTAATTCCCATATTGATGGGTGGTGCTTTCACTTTTTCTCTACTTACACCGGGGTCTTACTCTCAAAACCAGAAGTCTATCAGAGATTATGGCTCCTGGAAGAAAGCGAAGGTCTGTTAGATCTGGTGATGTTCATGAGAATACTGCCACTTCACCTCCGTTAAGTCAAACAGCTCCAAGTGTTGGAATTACACAAGCGGAGTTATATGCTGCAGTTTCTAGCCCATATCAGCAAATGGAAGCCCAAAACACTTTAATGTTGGAAAGGTTGAACGCTTTGCTCGGAGCTAACCATCAATCGATGAATAATTAACAAAACTTTGCCGATGATGTTCATAATGTTGAAGCAAGAAATATTCCACAAAGGGCAGCTGGCCCCGTTGAAGAGACACCTCCCCAAGCTGGAGGAACAGGGCCGCAGCCAACCCTCCGCGAACGCTTGTCAAGACAAACTTATGAGAAAATGGCTGATGTCTGTCCTGCAGAGCCTCTAAATGATGAGGAGTATTTCTCCGGAATGGTTTCTTTCCGCTACCATTCCCCCTTTTCTGAGCATTGGATTCCTTTTTGTCTGGAGCATTACTATCATTCTTAGTTTCTGCTGACGCCACCTTAGCCGATGCTTGAAGGCTTTCCAAGCGCATGAACTCATCGGCGTTTTTATAGAATTTATCGAGTGAATTTGGTTCTTTAATTTTCAACCATTCTCCAAACTTGCTCAATTTATCAATTGCCCTCATCAAATATGTTAAGACCATGTGTGGCTCAGCATTATCAACCTCGGCCGAAGCTATGTTGAATCGATTCAAAAACGATTTGATGGATTCCCCTGGGTTTTGCTCCAGACTTGACAATGACATTATATCCTTTGCTTTAGAGGCGTACAACCGAAACTGCTCCTTGAACTTCTTAGTTAATTCCGAGAACTGATCAATGGATCTAACTGCCAGCTTGGTAAACCATAATAAAGCTACTCCCTCCAAATACACCAGGAAGTACCGGCACTTAATCTCATCGGATGCCCTGGCGCCAGTCATATGCCAGTCATACTTATACAGAAATTCGTTAGGATCACTTGTTCCTTTGTAAGCTGGAATAGTGGGCGGAACAAATTTTCTCGGGAATTCAGCTTTCAGAATCCTCTCGGTGAATGGAGTTTTGCTCGGATCAAAGCCCCACTCTTTCTCATCCTCGTCCTTTCGCATACTTTCTTTCATGATTTGACGGACCATCCCTGAAAAATACTCTTCATCATCCACAGGCCCTGCGGGGAAAACGTCAGCCATTCTTTCAGTGTTCTGCCTTGACAGTCGTTCACGAAGGATCGGTTGAGGTCCCGATCCTCCATCCTGAGGAAGTGGCCTTCCAACTGGGCTTACCGTCCTTTGAGAAGTATTCCCTCTAACATCCTGAGCTCTATCAGCAGAGTTTCCTTCTTTATTCGTTGGCTGACGATTAGCCTCGAGCAAATCATTTAGCTTATTCAATATCAATGCATTCTGAGCATTCTGAGCCTCTAATTGTGCATTCTATGCATTTAACGGTTGATTCAATCCCAAAACCACAGCGTCCAATTCCGCTCGCGTAACTCCCACAGTTGGAGTTGTCTTACTCAGAGGAGGAGAAGTGGCGGTGTTCTCTTGAACATCATCAGATCTGGCAGATCTACGTTTCCTTCTGGGAGCCATAATTTCTGTTAGACTTCAGGTCTTAACGGAGATTCTTTCCTCAAAGTTTGGTGAAGCAATGATGTAAATACCCTAACATCGATGTTCTCAGTGAAAGCACCAAAAACGTTAACGTGAAAATCTGACGCTAATACCTCGGTGTGTGTAGAAACGATGTGAAAGCACCACCCTTGAATACGGGAATCAAGAAATAACAGTAAGTAACAGAAAATGCAGTAAATGAGCACAGAGTTTATAGTGGTTCGGGTTATGATCAAGCCTACATCCACTTCAATCCTTTTTATTGCTGATCGGATTACAACTTGTTACAATCTCCTTCAATTACATTCCAATTCAATTCAAAAAGAAACAAGTAGCTCGGGAAAACTTCGATGTGACAGAGTTCTTCGAATTCATGATTGAATGTGTTGAATTCCTGTGCGAAGTTGATCTAAGCGTGTTGCGTGTGCTTGAAGTGATGGAGTGTAGATTGCTTTGAAGATAGTGAAGTTTCAATGCCTTGAAGAAAAAATGATCCAAAAGTCCCCTCGAATGTTGGAGGTGGTAGTGTATTTATAGGCGTGATTCTGGGCAGCGGTTTTCGCCCAAGTCATAAGTCGTGCCCGACTCAGGGAAAGTCGTAGGTCGCGCTCGACTTAAGGGTCATGAGTTAGCAAGCAGTGAAGTAGGTGAAGCGGTTCTGAGTTATTCACCTTGATATAAGCCTTAACTCGTTTGCGAGTCAAAGGTCACGAGACAAGGCAGCATTAAATTTATGTTTTGTAGTTTCAGGTCGTGAACGACTCATCCTAGGTCGTAGATCAGTCACGACTTAAATGCAGTTGCTTGCGCTTTTTTCTATCTTGAGTCACTAGGTCGTAGCTCCTTAATTCGTTGAGTCGTTGGAGGTCTTGAGTCGATTTTCTTCTTTAAGTCGTAAATCTTCTTGAGTCGTAGACCCACTGAGTCGTTAGGAACCTCAAGTTGATGAGTCGTGGATAGCTCTGAGTCGTTCACTCACTTCCTTCCTTGGCCATGCCATCTCTTGAACCGTTGAGTCGTAGCCTTCTCTAAGTCGTAAGTCGCCTGGTCTCTCGGCCCACCAAGTCGCACAACTTTTAAGTCGTGGATCACAACGGGGTTAACAGATATCGTATTTATAAGTTTTGAAATGGATATTCTATTCGTGTTTTGAAGTATAAATTATTTTAAAATGGCCACGGTGTTATAATAACGATTGGTTGTCGAAGAGACTGGGATCGGAAGTTGTCATACTCTCTGCAACTCCGAAAACAACTTTAACAACTGTGTACGTGGTTTTGATCCCCCACCTCTATACCTACGCTAGCCAAGGACACTACGGGGTATTGCCATCAACTAGCAGGAGAATAAGGCTGTTGGGGAGCGACCATCGAGTAATTGCTTTGTGCGATCACCGTATATCAGATGGTACAAGATGCATTTCATTTCTAGAGGAAATCCGACATACCGATACAAACTCAAAGCTACCACTCGGTGGTTATATCTAATATCTTCGGAAACAAATATAGAAATAAGCATAACACAAATCAGTCACAGACCACTCATATCACAAAGGCGAAAATAGATATGAATATACAACACTTAAAAGTGTTCACCAGAGTAGTGGTCTAACAAGATCCACAATAACACAAAAGAATAGATACAAGTGCAAGACAAAAGAATATGTATACATCAAGGAGTCAATATCTCAATGTACACAACCAAAAACTACAAGCTAAGTAGTTAGCCAAAAGACAGATGATGGTTTCAGATAAGAAGTCATAAGGAAGCACCTGTAATATCTCAGAGTGATCCGAGTATTATTTAATAAGAAAATAATAAACGGATCAGTCTAGCTATAATTATCAGATAAAATGAGATATAAGAAGAGATATAATAAAAAGACGTATGATAACCAAAATTGTCATACTACGACAAGTATACATTAGAAAATCCACAAAAGTGATACAATATCTCAAGAATCTCATAACATCAAATAGAATGTCATATTCTTTATTTAATTCACCAAGCCACGATAAAATGACATACATATCAGTGCCAATTGCAAAAGTTGGTGAAACATAAATTCCATAAATCATCAATTAGAAATCCAGAAATCACAAGAAACGGATCGCCAATCCCAAGTGGGAGCATGAAAACTCACCAACACGTGTATCACAAACAATTCAGAACATCGACGTAGTACAAACGGTACGTCCAATGAACCGAAAAGTCGAGACATCAATGTAGTACAAACGGTACATCCAAAGAATCGAAACACAAAACAATTCGGAACATGAACGCAGTACAAACGGTATGTCCAATGAATCGAAACGCCGAGACATCGATGTAGTATAAACGGTACATCCAATGAATCGAAACACAGAAAATTCGGAACATCGACGCAGTACAAATGGTACGTCCAACGAATCGAAAAGCTGAGACATCGATGTAGTATAAATGGTACATCCAATGAATCGAAACACACTAAAAGTACATGGGTCGCTAGCCCACAAAGAAATGAGATGAAGCTCAATAAAATGAGGTACAGTCCTCCACATGGACAAAGAGACATCACACAATGCTAGTCTAAACCATAAAATGATCATCATCGATCATCAAGAAGTGTCAATTACAATAAGCTAGTAAATATATGAGTTTAGCATCATGTCCCATAACCACTAGCTTAACTTAAATATTTGCGAACAAATTGTAGATCTCCACTAGAAAATTATCACAAGAGTATCAATCGAACAATTCTAAGAATTAACCGATGAAGTAAACGGAAGTGTTTCATAGCACTTGTTTTACTAAGCCGTTTAATTAGTTTCACATACGAGTGAGGTAAAGGTTTGTATATACAAATAGATTGGAAAACGGTTTAAGAAACGAGCTTTGTAATAAAATAGTGTTAAAATTGTTTTAATGAATGGGTTTTGATATTTACTACTAGTATGGAAAACCTTTATATTTTAAAGTGACAAATCATAGCAATGATCATAGAAACAATCAATCATTAAAATCCACATACGAAGACGTGAATTCAAATCCAAAGAAATCGATAAAGAATCAATCGAAATGGATATTTAAAAATCCCTAAAAAGGAGTCATCAAAGTCATAATAAATGAAAACAGCAAATAGGATCATCACGAATCGATTTAAATTGGAAATTCAATCCCAAAAGGCAAATTGGGCAGCAACAACAAATTCAGTTGACTAAACATAGATTTCAGTTGACTAAATCATGCCTGGAAACCTTCTGTTTCCAGGTTCAGTCCACTGAACAGAGATTTCGGTCGAATGAATCATGCATAGAAACTTTCTGTTTCTTGGTTCAGTCGACTGAACAGAGATTTCAGTCGACTGAATCATACCTGGAAACTTTCGGGTTCCAGGTACAGTCGACTAACTCAGAGATTTTAGTCAACTGAACTAGAATTTCCAGTACTTTCAGCCTAAAAATGAAAAGGAAATCTCTTCGCAAATGCAATCGGACGAGCAATGGGCGCTAGGGGTTTATGCCAAACGAGGACCTGGCCCTACAAGCTCTTAGATGCATCACCAAAAACATGTTCAAAGATCGAAGTTAGGATTTTTAAAAATTTAAACTCAAAACACTAAAATTTGGAATATTCACAAAACCAATCCAAATCAAGGGCAAATGCACATGAAGAAGTGTTAGGAATTCATGCCCAACAACCAAAGATAATTATAGTCATAGACGTGAGATAAAAATCTCACCTTTGGACCCAAAAACAATGAATGAGAAGCCAGAAGACAAGGGAAGATCAACCACACTTCAATCTCAACAGAAGAAGCTTGAATCTATGCTTAAAAGAGGAACATTTCCCAAATTAGGTTTAGGAATTTTTCTAAAATCAAAGAGAGAATGAGTTGGGGAAGATGGAGATGATACTTACCAATACTTCTCTTTGAATTTGGAGCTAGAACTTGATTTGCAAATGGAAACAAGGGATTAGATTTTAATTCATTTTCTTTTCCCCCATTATTCTCTTTAGAACTGAAAAGATAAGGAAGAGGGAATGAATGAAGAGAAGTGGTTCAGTTTGGGGTATTAAGTGGGCTAGTGGGCTGAACCCAAACCCAAACCCAAAGTGAAAAAGGTCAAATTTTTGGCTAGCTCCAAACATATCAATGTTTATACTCAAAAAGGTTGCAAACGACATTTGAACTCGATGGAAGGGGTCTCGAGTCCCAATTCGATGGTTTGCTAAAAGTAGGTTTTCGGACTAAAATCCGACGAACGATGAAATTTTTAAATAAAATATTTAAATATACAATCGATAAATATGCGGTTTGTTACAGCGGTGGAGATTCCAGAATGAAGTAGGATGGTGGCGTCGTTTCCTTTAAGGTAAATACGTGGACCCAACTCCCGTGAGTTGGCATAAGGTGGCTAAAACAGGAGCGATTCTCGAGCCAAGGGGGTTAGCGCCCTTTATCGGATACTCCTCTTCGATATTATACTCTGACTTTGGATTGATTCGGTGGCTACTTTACCTTTTATTTTAGGTGGGAGTTTGTTCGAGGTGGGCGGTAGCTACGGCTCCGCGTTACCACCAGCCCGGATGCGTTATTAGTATATCTACCCTAGCAGTGCCTAGTTGTGCCGTGTCACCTACCCTATCGCGCCTTGTATGAGTTTGGTTTTCTCCCGTATCCCGTGTGGTATCCTCTGGTGGCTTCCCGATCAGGAGGGACTATGATATTGGATGGACTACTGGACTATTATGTGTTAAGTGGAATATTGGGTCACTCCTTAACGCTGTTTAAAAGTAAGTTTATTTTACAATTAGACACTATTATATTAGCGAAATACACTACATAGTAAATAGTTTAATGGATCCTTAAGAGATGTAAATCCCGAGCATCACTTGAGTTACTGCACTCATATTTATTTTGTATAGTTAACTTAACTAAGATCTTTTAGTTCTGACTCGAGTTTTTTTGTCTTTTAAATTCGCTCAGGTCAGTCCGAGCGTTTCAGGATCGAAGACTTTAGCTTTGGAGGGCGAAGAGGGAGATTTATATTATTATTATTTATTATATTCCACTACACTCATATTGTTCTGCTACATGGTCATATGGTATATGTAACTCTGATATGTGTTGTATAAGTATAATCGAATATTTTAAAACAACTTTATAAACTGTATATTTGATTATTTTATTTTATTCTTCCGCTGTGAGATTCTGTTTTATTTTATTTCTTTCTTATTTTTCTTATTTACCCCATAACAATCCGCCTTTCTGTATGGTTTGAATTGGCACATGTGTCGATTTAAAGCATGCGAAAAGGCGGGACGTTACAGTTGGTATCAGCGCGAGGTTTAGCGATAAACCTTACCTTTGTGGGGTTTGACTCTTTATTAATAGGGTAGTAATACCCTATGAGAGTCACTGAGTATATATATGGGAGAGCGTATTTGTTGGTGTTATAAAAAGGTTTTTAGTATTGTGTTAATCTGTTCCGTTTTGTATTTATAAACTCGGGTTGGAGCATGGGACGCTGTGATATCAATAGGGGTTTCTAAACACTTAATATGACAGACCGACATAATATTTGTTTTAATATAGGCGAATGAAATAATTTTGCCTATTATATTTTCTATATATATATATATATATATATATTTGGTTGCAATATATTGTTTGTTAGGAATAAAATTCATAAATAATAGGTAAAATAAGATTGAAAATAAAATCAATGAAATTTGGAAATTTTAGAACTTAAGTCCGGGATTTTGAAAAATTCTTTCAAAGGATTTTAAAAATATAATAATAGTATTTCGAAATATTTTCTGGTATAAATATTTCAATATAATTTGAAAGTATGGTTTTAAAGAAATTCTGGAAAGAAATAAGTTGTACTCCCCTCTCTGTCGCTGGAAAATAATTTCGTTGATGAGTTCATGCATCATCGACTTTCATTTTCGAGTTTCGAAGCAGAAAGGCCACTGTAGTAGTTCACTGCAGACCCGTTTTTGATAAACAAATATAAATTTTTAATTGTTCAAAATATAATTTGATATATAAAGTGTAAGTATATACATTTATCCGTTATTTTAAAATGATTTTGAATAAAACCCGGTATTTAAATTCTTAAGTTTCTATTAATTAATAGCTCAATTACTGTAGTGAATTGGAACGTAGGTAATTAATAAATTGAAACCTCTAAAGGAAATAAGAAATTTAATGCTAGGTTATAAATGGTATTAAATGAAATTTGTAACCTATGAAATAAAGGATATAATTATGGAACATTAAATTAATTAGAAGAAATAGAATAAAACTTGTATAACTTTCAAACTACCTTCTTAAAAAGCATATATATGACTTACAAAATATTAAAAGTTGAAAAGTTAATAAGAGAATGTAATAGATATTATGCAAAAATTAAACTTGAGGTAATGAAAGTAATTTATGAAATTCTTTAATAAACAAGTATTTGATGTGTAATTGTTGTAAACTTAAGTTACAATTGGAATTTTACTATATTTAAATATAATTAAAGGTAAGTATCATAAATAGATGATTATAAACTTAAGTAAATAAAATGAAACGCTACTATAATAAAATAGGATGCAATAAAGAAGAAATTTACATGACATTAAAATGAAAAATGAATATTGTAAGTAATAAATAAAAATAAATGAAGGAATCATTGAATGAATGAAAGAGTGGAAATCAAACAACTAAAGTATGAAATAAAATTGATAATAAGAAAATTTGATTTGAATTGTTGTTGTTTGGTTTATGGTTGTTGGGGTAAGGATAATATAAATTGTTTGGATGAATGAATAATATATATAGTTTCGTCTAAGACTGTTGAGTAATTGGTGCACTTGGTGGTTTATTTTACATTCTATACAATTTGATGTTTTAAACCCAAACAACTGTTTGTTTTTTTTGAATGAATGTTTGACTTGTGTTGATTTTTATGTGATGGTTGTATGCCTTGTTGCAATTGCTGATGTTTGTATTGACTGTTGGTTGATGGTTGAAACCATTTTAAATATTTCATTTTATACAATGGTTAATCTTTTTAGATTATATAAGTGAAATTCAGGTTATGGAAGCAATTGCTACTGCATTTGGTTTCATAATAAAAGCGTAATTTTCCCGACAAATACGTACCTTCTTGGATTACGGGATATAGCGTTATTATATTATATTTTCTTGAGTTGGGATATATTATTTTGAAAAATATATGTGGTATATTGTATTTTTGATATTATATTTTCTCCCGAGCCTCTCCGTACAAAAAGACTCAGTTGAAATTTTTCGAGAGTTTGGACTTAGAATTTTTTTTTTAAAATGATTTCCAAACATTATTAATTTAAGTATAAAAAGATATAAAAGTTATAAATTGATATTTTATTTAAATTATTAAATTTTGGGAAAATTTATTTGTGTATATATGTCTAATATTTTAAGTAAAATATATTGTTCTAAATTCTTCTTTTCCCTTCTTTTTGCTTATCGGGGACGAAAAGTTTTGAGTAGGGGAGAGTGTAACGACTTGAAAATTTTGCTAATTTAATTGTCATATTAATAAGATTTTGGAAAGAATTTTTGAAGAAATATAATTGCTATAATTTGTAATGCAGTAAATGTTAAGAATTAACCTATTAAATATTATTGATTAAAATAGACTTAATTAAAAAGGTTGAATTAAATGGAATCCTATTTATTGGAACCTAAGTTACTGGTATGCAAATTTCTAATAAATGAGTTATTGCAAGAGATTGTAATTTGAATAAATTTCTAAGGACCGAAGTAGTGAAAGATGTATACCTGGATATAAATTGAATATGAGAAATTAGAGGTAAGTATTAAATTGATTTAAGTAATAAAACATTGTGAACGGTATTTGATTTTAAACTTAGGAAACGTGTTAATGCATGTAAATTATATTGAATAGAAACTGAATGTAAATTTAGGTAATAAGGTTAAAACAAGTTGATTTATAATAAATGTAGGGTAATCCCAATTGATTTAAACAATTGTAAAGTTTCAATTGGTTTAAAGTAGTAGATTTGGGAAATTGATTTAAAACTTTATCAATTGATAAAATAATACATAATAAATGGAAAGTTTATAAAAGTCAATGTTAGATAATTAATCGTAATGTTTGTTGTCGAGGATAAACATTTCTTTTATAATGGTTAATGTGATGACCCGATATTTTGGCAACACTATTTTAATAAATATTTAAACCTATTAAATAAAAAGTGAACTTATTATTTCAAAGTAAATAAATCTTTTGGAATAATTGCCGTTTGTTTATATAAATTTGTATTTTTTTTAAGGGAAATTTGATTCTGAAAATTTAAATAAAACCTTTTAATAACATTTATCCTATGCAATTGAATTAGAATGTCCTATCTTGGTAAACAAATATATATGGATGGTAATGTTTAAAAATTAAATCAAGGGCTATCAATATAAAAATATGTATTAAATGTAGGTAAAGCATATGAATATAATTTAATGTTGATGACTGAAATACAAAATAAAAATGAATATGAAAGCCAAATGAATAAGTTTGCAAATAAAGTATAATTAAACCATATCGAATATAACTTAAATATTGATAGTCAAAGTTAAAACACAAGTAGAAATAAAAATAAGAATTTAAGTGTTAGTGCATGCTTGCAACATAAAACTGGGAAATTGTAAAGCATAGTATATTCAAGCTAGAAGTAATAAGTCAAACATTTTTATTTGAACCAAGCAAGAAGACAAATATTCTTATGTAAACTATCCTCATCTGCGAGCCAACATGAATTGTGGAAGCTAGAAAATAATCAAACAAGATATCTTCATACACATAAACCCTATGTCTACCTGCAAGTGTATTTGTACTTACAAAATATCTAAATGAAAGCAATAAGACAAGGCTGTATACTTGTAAGGAAGCATCAACATTAAATGCAATCAATTCAAGCTCAAACCAGGTCATTTCGAAGTGTATATGAATCTGTTCTATTCCTATAAAATGTTGGCTGGTCAAAGAAGGAGGCTGCAAAGAAAAAAAGAAAAAGGAAAAATATAAGTGGAAAGAAGCTTGCTGTTGAAGGCAGCTGACTTCTCTATATATGCCTCTATAATTGGTTCGTTCTTTCATTCACTTAAACTAAATATACCAAAAGATAAGCAACACTGCCTCTAAAAACAATTCAACTCAACATGATCATCATCAAAACAAAAGCAAGTAGCAATTTCAAAGCCTGTAAAGGCATTTGCAAATCTGTTCTAAAGTCTTTAACCAAGATGCAAGTTTTGAAAATGTAATCTGGAAGCTGTCTACTGCATGCAACTGTATTTTTTTTCAAATTAAAGGCATTCAACATTCAAGTTTAAAGCTTCCTGCAAGCATCATCACCTTCAGTTTTCAAAAGTTGATCCAGGACTTCTGTAACATGAATTAAGGTGAGTAAACTTCTTTTATTTTTATTACCAAACCTTTCTTAAAATATGAGTATGATAAAGGCTAAAATCAAATATCATTATGTGTCATAGAGATGGATGTATACATGTGTGCCTGAATATGGATGAAGCTCAAAAGCCTGTGTAACATTTATCTCTGTTCTTTGTTTTCTATCATGTCCCTCTTATCAAAAATCTATATCTCATACTCTAGTCAGTTTTAGGTCTTGATATTTAAAGGGATTCTGTTTACATTCGAGTATACTGAATTTTAAAAATGATTTCATAAAATACCATCAAGTAAAACTCTGTAAAATAGGAATTACAGTGGACAAACCAAAAATTCCATGAAATTCAAACATTTAATTTTGTATTTTCGCATATATAATTGAATTCGACTTAGGGAATAATGATTTTTGGAGGCCTTATATAGATTTTTAGTTGAGTGGGCTTTGGGTTGGGAGTTGAACGGAAAATGGTCGTGGGGATTTTTCCGTTGATCGCGTGGATTGGGGGCGTCGGGATTCTGGCCAAAGGAGGCCAAGGAGATAGTGGTCTCGAAAAAAATACTGCTGCATTTTTTTTGTTGCACGCGGTGGTCAGGTAACTCGAAGTAGGGTTCGAGGAGAGTTTTTGGTCGATTTTTGTTTCTGGCTTTTTCGTGGGAAGCTAGGTGGCTGGGATGGGTGAGACGGTCGGAGGTGACTTCGAGGTGGTGTGGGAGGAGGTCAGCATGGCTCCATTGACGTGTGCACATGCACATGGTGGTTGGTATCAGGGAGTAGGCAGTGGATAGGGGAGAAGCAGTGAAAAAAAAAACAAGAGAACTGGGAAGGAAATCAGAAGAAAGGATCGGAAGAAGCTGGGCCGAGTTTTGAGCCCAAAGTAAACGAAGAAGAGAAATTTAGTGAAAGTAAATATAACGTCTTAGCATTGTCAAACCCCAAATTAACCTTTCAATTATTTGCTTTTAAACCCAAATTTCCCTGATCTTGTGTAAATAAAGGAACCAAGTTAATTAATCCATTTAACACTTGCTGATACAACTATTTGGAAATAGATTTGAAAATCTTTTTTTCAAAATTAATTTATGGTTGACATAAATAAAGCAATTTAAACTTAAAATTTACTTAAAGATCTTAGGTTAGTTAATGGCTAGTATAAAAATTTGAAGGATATATGCCTTATTTAACTTAAGTTTAGTTAGGTTCTTAAGTTAAAATATAATTAAGTGTATAATTAAAAGACTTATGTTCTCACACAAAAAATTGAGGGTTATAAGTTAGCTAATTAATTGGTAATTTGAGATTAATTGGTTAGAAATTAGAGATTAATTACTTGGATGATAATTACCTAAATAAAATGGATTGTAAGTTAATAACGGAGTTTGAAATGAATTCGAATTGTGAATAGAACTCGACTTGGGTTTGATAATGGATTAAGTAAGAAGAGATGTTATGAAAAATAAAAATAAAAATTGAGTTGGATCAGAATAGTGATGGTTTTAAATTGTGAATACAATTCGAATGCGATTTGAATAATATTTAACGGAATTTGTTAGTGAATTGGATATAAGATAAGGGCTGTTGGATAAAATGAAAGTGAATTATTATAGAAATGGTTTGAGTTGCAAACAAATCCCAAGTGAGTAATACCATAAATGGAGAATGGCTTTTTATAAATAAATTCGCAAATGAATTAAGAAAGTGAATTAAAAATATAAAATGGGTTAGTGGGATTAAATAATAATGGATGAAGTCTGATGAATAAAAGTTTTATTTGGAATTGGATTATTAGAATGGACTTAAGTTATGAGACAAATTAATTTAAAGTAGTTCAAAAATGATCAAAGACAATTTATCTAATATTAAGCATTTTAATAAATCTGGCTTTGTTCCTTTTCGAGGACGAAAAGATTCAAAGGGGGGAGGAATGTGATGACCCGGTATTTTGGCAACACTATTTTAATAAATATTTAATCCTATTAAATAAAAAGTGTACTTATTATTTCAAAGTAAATAAATCTTTTGGAATAATTGCCATTTGTTTATATAAATTTGTATTTTTTTTAAAGGGAAATTTGATTCTGAAAATTTAAATAAAACCTTTTAATAACATTTATCCTATGCAATTGAATTAGAATATCCTATCTTGGTAAACAAATATATATGGATGGTAATGTTTAAAAATTAAATCAAGGGCTATCAATATAAAAATATGTATTAAATGGTAAAGCATATGAATATAATTTAATGTTGATGACTGAAATACAAAATAAAAATGAATATGAAAGCCAAATGAATAAGTTTGCAAATAAAGTATAAGTAAACCATATTGAATATAACTTAAATATTGATAGTCAAAGTGAAAACACAAGTAGAAATAAAAATAAGAATTTAAGTGTTAGTGTATGCTTGCAACATAAAACTGGGAAATTGTAAAGCATAGTATATTCAAGCTAGAAGTAATAAGTCAAACATTTTTATTTGAACCAAGCAAGAAGACAAATATTCGTATGTAAACTATCCTCATCTGCGAGCCAACATGAATTATGGAAGCTAGAAAATAATCAAACAAGATATCTTCATACACATAAACCCTATGTCTACCTGCAAGTGTATTTGTACTTACAAAATATCTAAATGAAAGCAATAAGACAAGGCTGTATACTTGTAAGGAAGCATCAACATTAAATGCAATCAATTCAAGCTCAAACCAGGTCATTTCGAAGTGTATATGAATCAGTTCTATTCCTATAAAATGTTGGCTGGTCAAAGAAGGAGGCTGCAAAGAAAAAAAGAAAAAGGAAAAATATAAGTGGAAAGAAGCTTGCTGTTGAAGGCAGCTGACTTCTCTATATATGCCTCTATAATTGGTTTGTTCTTTCATTCACTTAAACTAAATATACCAAAAGATAAGAAACACTGCCCCTAAAAACAATTCAACTCAACATGATCATCGTCAAAACAAAAGCAAGTAGCAATTTCAAAGCCTGTAAAGGCATTTGCAAATCTGTTCTAAAGTCTTTAACCAAGATGCAAGTTTTGAAAATGAAATCTGGAAGCTGTCTACTGCATGCGACTGTATTTTTTTTCAAATTAAAGGCATTCAACATTCAAGTTTAAAGCTTCCTGCAAGCATCATCACCTTCAGTTTTCAAAAGTTGATCCAGGACTTCTGTTACATGAATTAAGGTGAGTAAACTTCTTTTATTTTTATTACCAAACCTTTCTTAAAATATGAGTATGATTAAGGGTAAAATCAAATATCATTATGTGTCATAGAGATGGATGTATACATGTGTGCCTGAATATGTATGAAGCTCAAAAGCCTGTATAACATTTATCTCTGTTATTTGTTTTCTATCATGTCCCTCTTATCAAAAATCTATATCTCATACTCTAGTCAGTTTTAGGTCTTGATATTTAAAGGGATTATGTTTACATTCGAGTATACTGAATTTTAAAAATGATTTCATAAAATACCATCAAGTAAAACTCTGTAAAATAGGAATTACAGTGGACAAACCAAACATTCCATGAAATTCAAACATTTAGTTTTGTATTTTCGCATATATAATTGAATTCGACTTAGGGAATAATGATTTTTGGAGGCCTTGTATAGATTTTTAGTTGAGTGGGTGTTGGGATTTTGGGAGTTGAACGGAAAATGGTCATGGGGCTTTTTCCGTTAATCGCGTGGATTGGGGGCGTCGGGATTCTGGCCAAAGGAGGCCAAGGAGATGGTGGTCTCGAAAAAAATACCGCTGCATTTTTTTTGTTGCACGCGGTGGTTAGGTAACTCGAAGTAGGGTTCGAGGCGAGTTTTGGGTCGATTTTTGTTTCAGGCTTTTTCGTGGGAAGCTAGGTGGCTGGGATGGGTAAGATGGTCGGAGGTGACTTCGAGGTGGTGTGGGAGGAGGTCAGAATGGCTCCGTTGACGTGTGCACATGCACACGGTGGTTGGTATCAGGGAGTAGGCAGTGGATAGGGGAGAAGCAGTGAAAAAAAAAACAAGAGAACTGGGAAGGAAATCAGAAGAAAGGATCGGAAGAAGCTGGGCCGAGTTTTGAGCCCAAAGTAAACAAAGAAGAGAAATTTAGTGAAAGTAAATATAACGTCTTAGCATTGTCAAACCCCAAATTAACCTTTCAATTATTTGCTTTTAAACCCAAATTTCCCTGATCTTGTGTTAATAAAGGAACCAAGTTAATTAATCCATTTAACACTTGCTGATACAACTATTTGGAAATAGATTTGAAAATCTTTTTTTCCCAATTAATTTATGGTTGACATAAATAAAGCAATTTAAACTTAAAATTTACTTAAAGATCTTAGGTTAGTTAATGGCTAGTATAAAAATTTGAAGGATATATGCCTTAATTAACTTTAGTTTAGTTAGGTTCTTAAGTTAAAATATAATTAAGTGTACAATTAAAAGACTTATGTTCTCACACAAAAAATTGAGGGTTATAAGTTAACTAATTAATTGGTAATTTGAGATTAATTGGTTAGAAATTAGAGATTAATTACTTGGATGATAATTACCTAACTAAAGATTATTAATTTTTAATTAATTAGTAATCAAAAGTTATTTAATTAATAATCAAAAGTTAATTACTCGAGAATAACTAACCAATAGGATAATTACCTGATAAAAGGGAATTTAAGAATTAATTTCTTAGTATAATCAATTAAGAGATTGATTTAATTAAGGAAATTTATTAAGGATTGATTACTTAATGAATGTGTTTGGCTAAGGTCAATAAATCATTGTAAGTGATTATTGGGTAATAAACTTGAATAGTTAATTAAGGATAAATGCAATAAGTGTGAATGGGTGAAATTACTTAATGCAATTAGAGAGGAGTATTAAGGAATGATTAATTTACGGTTTGTAAATTGACTCTATTAAGTAAGCAAGGTTTTAAGGTGACCGACGTAATTAATTTGATTTGACTCGAAATGGTGAAACTAATAACCCTTTCTTATAAATGATTGGTTGAAATCTTCTATTATGAAAGGTTAGGATACGATGTTTGTTTGAACAGAAGTGATATGATTATCTATTAATGATGAATTATTGTGTAAAGATGACATAAAGTTGAATCGTATTTCATTAAAATAACTTGGGTTAAGGTAATACCCGAACCCACTTCGATTTGTATCCTATAATATGGGTTGATATAGGAGATCAACTAGCTGAAAAGGAATAATTTAATATGACTAGACTATTTAAAAACTAAGTAAAGGTATTTAGGGATTGATTTGTGGAAATATGTGTTGACTAAAAACAAGCTGTGAAATTGTAGTGATGAACGAGTTACTTGGGTTTTTATATAAATGGTCTGCCTTTGTAATTCATGTTAAATGGATTTACTCACGCTGGTTTCCTGCCTAACCCGGGTGTTACTTTGGTGTAATGCTCGGGTCAGACCGAGTATTACAGATTTTCAGGTTAGGACGTTCAGGAGCTCAGGAGGCGAGCTGGTTGCAGTATCGTATAGAGTATATCCGCTTTATATATATTATTTTCTATCCGAGTCATGATAATTGTAATTATTCATGACTGTATATTATGTGAAACTCTGATGTATATTAAATGTAATCGACAGTTATAATATTCTTTTGTAAACTGTTATTATTTATTATAATATTTTATCCGCTGCGAATGTGAAATGTTTGGTGTTTCTGTTCTTCTTCTTCTATCTCTTTCTTCTTTTTCATAACTATCTAGAATTTTCGGGTTCGAAAATTCTGGGTCGTTATAGTTAAAATATTAACGGAAGTGCGAATGTAAACTTAATAAAAATGAATTTATTTATATGGTAAATAATTGGAAAATAGGCTTGGACAAAGGAAATTTTATTTATTTGTTTTAAAACCATAATTATTAAGGGTAATAGACAAGATTTCACATTTTGAAATTCAGCCATTTAAAAAAATCTAAGATAAAATAGGGATATTAATGTAATATCATATAAACCATGATAATTGTACCATAATTGAAATTTGATTGAATAGCTAAATTTGTGCATACCCAATTTATTGAAAGAGATGGTAAAGTTTAATTGAATGAAATCAGCAAATTGGAAAATAAATTCAAGTTATATTAATTGATGAAATAATATGCAGTAAAATATAATTTGACATAATCAATGTTAGGTAAGAAATTTTAATTTTGTCAAATGATAATAGGGTATGAATGGGAGTAGATTTGGCTTATTGTGATAACTATTAATTATTTACCTATGTATATAATTTAGTGAATTAGATCTAAATCCATTGAAATAAACGTGATTAATCACTACGTTGATATAAATTTAGTTGATTACTGGAAAATATTAGGGAATTGGATTTTTAGTAATGTAAAATGTACCCATAAGATAATGATTGACTGAATTTAAAAGAATGGAACGTAAGACTTTTAATTTAATTGAAGTGTAGAAAAATTCAATAATTGGATTTATGGCAAATAAATGAATTTTAACACTTAATTATTACGTTAATAGAAAGTTAGATGGAATGTAAGAATATTATGGTAATAGTTTGCAAATAAAATTAAATTTTTTATCCGTTTAAGAATAGTGAATTGAATAATAGATATGAAACAAAATAATTTTACCATAAGAAGAATGTATTGAAAATAAATGGAAAGCTAATTTCATTGAAAATTTTGGAAGATAAATGTATAATCTATAAACAATTGAAGTAGAAGTTAAAGCTTTGAAAGTGTGGAATTTGCAACATCTAATCCATATGAGGAATCTTTAAATTAAAAGGAAAGAGAATTAAATAGAAATTTATGGCATTTAATATAAGAAACATACATTTTTGGGTTAAATAGAAAGAGCATTTTTAATGAAAATACAAGAACAGTTTGAGAAAAATAAAATGAACGTTTCATTTTAAAGATAAGTAAAATTTTATAAAAAAGGAAAAATCTGAATTTGGAAACAACATTTTAAATTCATTTTATAACATTCACAGGCAGTATAGAAGTGATTTTAATGCTACCATGTATTTTAAAGTAAATTAAATATTTTGAATCGTGATTGCGCGCTTAGAAAAACGCCGTTTTTCAATTTGTGTTTCCAGTCTCGGTTTATCTTCTATTGTGTGCAGCGGCGGTCCCAGTGGCATTAATTGGAGTGTTACATTTTATTAAATGTGTGTTAATAAAATTTAATTGGGTGTTAATAAGGTGTATATTTAGGGTTAATAGAAATTAATTTAGCGGAGTAGACGTTATGAAATTGGATTTCAAAGTTTTAGTACAACTGGTCCATTTGTTACTTTATATTTATAATTCGTTGCCACCTCTTTGTTTGCAATGTATAAATTTTCATTTTTGCTACCTGAAGCGTTCATTTCATCGGTTCCATCCTCATTTAGCCTCATTTCAATTTTCCAATCTCATTGAACTTCATTATGCAAACACGACCCTATTTCATTTTCTCCCTCACCTGCTTGCAACACGTTTTCCTAATCCTTCTTGAAGCTTTGAGTTGCGTGAAAGCCTCTCCACCTCACCCAAGCCTTGCCACCACCTTGTTAGCAGGTACCTTAGTCTCCTCATCCCAAAATGTGAAATTTGGTATTTATTTTGTTTATTTTAATATCACTATATATATATACACTTTATTATGGCAATAGTCATCTTATAACTTGAATAACTTTTGCATACAATGTCTGATTTGCGCCCGATTTTTTTTAGGATTTTATTGATATTTATGACATTTTGATGCTGGTTTGGGCAGATTCTGAGGCTGTAGATTTTTTGGGTTTAAATTGGATTTTAATTCAATTTAAATTAAAAGGTGAGTGTTTTAACCCACTCACAACTTCTAAAATTTCTTATGTTTGTTAAATTGATTTGTGATGTGTTTAGAAATTTATCTATGACTGTTTGGCATGTTTTCAATCATCATCTCAGTTAATTGCATTCGTCTTGATAAAATTGTTATTTAATTTAATATTGCATATTACTGCTAGTTAAATTTATTTATTTTTGAATATAAAACTGCCATTTAAATTGTTATCTATTTATTTATCGCATTTAAAACTGACAGTAAACAGCTATAATTTATTTTTGAATGTAACTGATAGTTGATACCTGTTATTATCACATGTTATATATGGATGTATTGTTTGGATTTGGGTGATGATTGTGATAAATGGTTGTTGGTTGATATTGGATGAATGAATGCTGTATTTTATATTATTATAAATTGCAAGTTATTATGCATTTTATTGTATTCGAGATTGCGGTTTGAAATGATATATAACCATATTTTTTTTAAATTGCGGATTGAAATGATAAATATCTGTATCGCTTGACCATAGAATAGAAAATTACATATAGGCACCGCGGTCTATATATAAAATATTTTAAAGTGGTTTTTCTATGGTTTTGGAAAGGAAATACGGTTTAATAAATATTAATTGTTGATATTATATAAATTTTATTTTAGTTAAATTCTTGAATTTAAGCTATGTATAAAATTGTTAATAAAAATAAGCTTAATAAATGGAGTTGATGGTATATGAGTATATGGATATTGATTTTAAATATTTTATAAATGCTAACTTATTATTGAATTTAGCTATGTATAAATCTGTTTTGAATTATTAAATAAGCTAAATAATGAAGCTGTTTTCTTTTATAAGATATGGTTAAGTATCTGTTAAAAATTCTATTGTATATAGAGTTTATAATAACTCATATAAAAGTAAGGTTGAAGATAAATGTGAATATGATTTGAGTTAAAGTATTTAAGAATTTTCTTCGAAAAATTTGGTTTGAAATGTAAATAAATTAAGACTTAAAGGGTTTAATTTTTATAACTTGATTTTGATTTTGAGAATTTAAATGAATATCAAATTGATTTAAAGAATATTATCAAGTTATTTTAACTAAAATAATATCCTGTTATTGAAGTTTAACGGTTTTACTTAAATAATATTTGTTTTATTAAGTAAACATTTCAAATTTAAATAATAGGAATTGGATTTGACATATATCAAATAGCAAAGAATCCATTTTGAAATAGTGGAATATTTAAAGATTGAAATATATGAACTATAAAAAAATTTAAACTTTGAAATATTGAATATTTAAGCTTTGAAATATATGGGAATTAAAATGGTTTATTTGGAGGTTCAAATTGATATTGGGAATTAATTATGAACTTTAAAGAGGCTATTTTATCATATAAAGTAATATAGTATTTAAACCATTTAAAAGTTATGTTTCGAAGCTATGGTTTCAAGGTATATAGATCTGAAAATGATATGATTTTTGGGAAAGAATTATTTGAAATACAAATGATATCATATTGATTTGGGTTTTAAAAATGAAAATGATATCGTATTTATAAGTTTTGAAATGGATATTATATTCTGATTTTGAAGTATAAATTATTTTAAAATGACCGCGGTGTTATAATAACGATTGGTTGTTGAAGAGACCGGGATCACAAGTTGTCATACTCTCTGCCAACTCCGAAAATCACTTTAACAATCGTGTACACAGTGGAGATTCCAGAATGAAGTAGGATGGTGGCAGCATTTTCTTTAAGGTAAATACGTGGACCCAACTCCCGTGAGTTGGCATAAGGTGGCTAAAACAGGAGCGATTCTCGGGCTAAAGGGGTTAGCGCCCTTTATCCGATACTCCTCTTCGATATTATACTCTGACTTGGGATTGATTCTGTGGCTACTTTACTTTTGATTTGAGGGGGGAGTTTGTCCGAGGTGGGCGGTAGCTGTGGCTACGCGTTACCACCAGCCCGCATGCGTAATTGGTATATCTATCCTGGCATTGCCTAGTTGTGCCATGTCACCTACCGTATCGCGCCTTGTACGAGTTTGGTTTTCTCCGGTAGCCCGTGTGGTATCCTCTGGCGGCTTCCCGATCAGGAGAGACTATGATATTGGATGGATTACTGGGACTATTTATTGTTAAGGGGAATATTGGGTCACTCCTTAACGCTATTTAAAAGTAAGTTTATTTTACAATTAGACATTATTATAATAGCGAAATATACTATATAGTAAATAGTTTAACGGATCCTTAGGAGCTGTAAATCCCGAGCATCTCTTGAGTTACTGCACTTATATTTATTTCTGTTGATTTAACTTACATAAGATCTTTTAGTTTTGACTCGAGTGTTTTTGTCTTTTCAAATTCGCTAGGGACAGTCTGAGCGTTTCAGGATCGAAGACTTTAGCTTTGGAGGACGAAGACGGAGATTTCTATTATTATTATTTATTATATTCCACTACACTCATATTTTTCCGCCGCATGGTTATATGGTATGCGTAACTCTGATATGTGTTGTATAAGTATAATGGAATATTTTAAAACAGCTTTGTAAACTGTATGTTTGATTATTATATTTTATCCTTCTGCTGTGGGATTCTGTTTTGTTTTATTTTTTTTCTTGTTTTTCTTATGTACCCCATAACAATCCGCATTTCCGTATGGTTTGAATTGGCACGTGTGTCGATTTAAAGCGTGTGAAAAGGCGGGATGTTACATTAATATAGATTGTATAATGATTTAAATAAATTAAGGTTGGGAGATAAATTGGAGATTTATTTGAAATTGAAGTAATTTAAGAATTAAACTATGAAAGGTTGATGGGAAATTTATCAAACTGAAATTCAAAGGGTATAATTATTAGAATTTGATTTTGGGTCTAGGTGAATTAAATGATTATTTCAAGTATAGATGAATTGAAGAAAATATTTAGTTATGTGAAATTTGAGTTTTATTTAAATGAAAATGGATTTATTATGTAAATTATTTCAAAACTAAATAATAGAAGATTTGATTTTTGAATCTAAATTATCAAATTAAGTTTTGGAATTTGGGAATATTTAAAGCCTTGAAATATGTGGAAATTGAAATGGTTAATTGGAGGTTCAAATCGGTATTTGAAATGTATTTGTGAAACTTAAGAAGCTATTTTATTATATAAAGTAATTAAATATTTAAACCATTTAAGTATTTGAAGTTATGTTTCAAAGCTATTGGTTTCAAGGTATATAGATTTGAAGTGCTACGATTTTTGGGAAAAAGGATAGAGTTTGAAATAAAAATGATATCATATTGATTTGGGTTTTAAAATGGAAATGATATCGTATCTATGTGGGTTTGAAATAAATGATATATCTTGGTTTTTAAGTACAAATTATTTTGAAATGACCGCGGTGTTATAATAACTTTTGGTTGTTGAAGAGGCCGGAATCGAAAGTTGTCATACTCTCTGCCAACTCCGAAGACCACTTTAACAACCGTGTATGCGGTGTAGATTCCAGAATGAAGTAGGATGGTGGCGGCGTTTCCTTTGAGGTAACTACATGGACCCGACTCCCGTGAGTTGGCATAAGGTGGCTAAAACATCACCAATCGACGGGCTAAGGAGGTAGCACCTCTTATCTGACACACTCCTTCGATACTATACTCTAACTTTGGATTGATTCGGTGGCCACCTTTGTTTTTTGATTTTGGGGGTGTTGTTCGAAGTGGGCAGTAGTAGTAGCTACTACGCGCTACTACTGGTCTGGAAGCGTAATTGTTATATCTACCCTGGCATTGCCTAGTTGTGTCGTGTCACCTACCATAGCGTGCCTTGTACGAGTTCGGTTTTCTCCCGTAGCCCGTGTGGTATCCTCTGGTCGCTTCCCGATCAGGAGCGACCATGATATTGGATGGACTACTGGGACTATTATTGTGTTAGGGGGAGATTGGCTAACTCATTAACTCTATTTAAAAGTAAGTTTATTTTATAATAAACATTATTATAATAGCGAAATATTACTACATAGTAAATAGTTTAACGGATCCATAGGAGATGTGAATCCCGAGCATCTCTTACGTTACTGCACACACGTTTGACACTGGATAGGAGATGTCAAATCCCGTAAACATCTCTGACGTCGTTGCACTCATATTTATCGCTGATTTAACTTGCATAAGATCTTTTAGTTCTGACTCGAGTGTTTTGTCTTTTCAATTCTAGAGGACGAAGACGAAGATTTTATTACTATTATATATTATATCAGTCCACCGCATCATATTTGTTCCGTTGCATTGTTATTGATTATTCTCTGGTATGTGTAACTCTGATATGTACTGTATAAGTATAAATCGAGTATTTTGTAAAACAGCTTCATGAACTGTATATTTGATTATTATATTTTATCGTTCCGCTGTAAGATTTTGTTTTTTTATTTCTTTCTTCCCTTTTTCTTATTTACCCCATAACAATCGGCCCTTTTGATGGTTTGAATGTGACGTGTGTGGGATATCGTCGATTTAAAGCGTACGAAAAGGCGGTACTTTACACCATTCAATTTGGAAAGGCTGGGAAGTTGGCACCTAGATACATTGGACCATTGATGATTATAGAAAGGATTGGGTCACTCGCTTACAGGGTAAAGTTCCCTAATAGTTGTCAGGAGTTCATAATATGTTCCATGTGTCCCATTTGAGGAAAAGCGTGCATGATCCATCTTCGGTGGTGGAAACATCAGTTCAGGGTGACTTGAAAATAGAACTAAACCTAATGATAGTTGGGTATCTAGTCAGTATTGTGGATCAAGATGAGAAGAAATTGCGCAACAAAGTGACACGATTGGTTAAGATTCAGTGGAGCGATGACCTAAGAGATTGCACTTGGGAAACTGTGGATCAAGTAAAGGAAGCTTATCCTGGATGGTTGTTAGGATAGTTGTTAGGTATGTGTCATGGATATATTGTTGTTTTGGTTTCTTCTTTATCCTTTGTATGAATATTTTCGTATGAATATAGGATTCCTTTTGTGTTAACCCTAGTTTGTAATTTCGAGGACATAATTCTTTTAAGGGGGTAGAATGTATCGACCCAGGATTTGCTCGTTTTAGCTAAGCAACTATATATATATACACATACACTATATAGCTAATGAATTGATTTTTATTGATAAATAAACTCATTTTAAAAGTGGAAAAATCGTTTTTAATTTCTTTTTACAAATTAGATCGTTCGTAGAAAAACGGAAAATTTGATCGAAGAACATTTTCAGAAAATTCGACCTTTCGACACTAGAAATTTATAGGGAACGTTGTTCGTCTTTGTGCACCATATGTACTCATATATAGTTGATAATTAACTTAGTAATAATATGCTTAACAATATACTAACATACGCTAATTATAGCTAGCAAGTGATGTGACAAGACATAGTTTTAATAGTATATATATATATGTACATATTATCTCTTGTCATTTCTTAAGTACTACAATCATTTCTGATTATTAAGGCTAAGACATGACAAGTAAAGGAAGAAAAAATTGATGAGAAATGATTTCATGTTAGGACTTTTTATGCTATGTGTCACGACCTGGATTTTCGCGTTCAAAAATAGACATCAAATACCTCACTTGTATTCGACTACCGGAGATTCAAACGTCGAACTCCAGTTCGGATGGAGCTTATAAAACATTAGATGAATATAAACAGCGGAAACAAAAAATGATTTCATTAATCACAACACAGATACAACATTGATATACATCATTACAACATTTGAATGTCATCATCAGAGTTTATATACATGATACAACAACAAAACGATAACACCACAACGGAAAAGATAACAGAGTTATCACACCTTCAAGAGAGTCTTCAAAAGAAAGAGATCGAGAATCCTAACTAAGAACCTTTAGACCCAAAAAGCTTCCCAAATATTTCCATACCAAAGCTTCCAAAATCCAATAGCTTCCAAAAGACTTCTACTATCCAGGCTAGCTCCAAAACACGGATAACCTGCTTCTAGGCTATCCGTTTGGAAATTATGAGCATCCAGAGTTTAGATAAGGAACAATAAACTCCAGGTCAATCATGGGACTTGTATGAGAAAACAAAAATAGTTTATCTTTAAAAAGAAATTCGCAATGCTTTTTGAAACTACTATAAGGCCTCCCTCCACACATACAATTCAAGTGCACACTTGGAGGAGATTTCTCCTTATGATAGTCAAACATGCTTGATACGCGAAAACCTTTTGATATTATTATTAGTGCGTAGTGAAGAAAACATTTTGAAAGTATAATATTAATCTTAGCTAGCATAGACATTTTGAACTATGCCTATTATAGCTACCATCTAAATAGTCCGTCGCCACCATAAGTAAATGGCAAGTTATACAACTAAAACCGTACAAGGCGTGTATTGGATGATTGGATTTCCAACAATTGTCAGGCAAAGGAACTTCCTACACCGAATGGGACGCCATTGGAGGGACACCCCGAGAACCTAACCGGATCTCTGCCAACACAACGCCGGGTTACCTCTACAACTAGGTAACTACTGACACGGGTATGCCATCCCCCGGTTGTTACCGACCTTTATCCAAGGGCCTCAACCAATAATCACAAAGCAATAAGTTTGCAGCAACCACATAGGTTAAATATCTAGGCTCCATACCATGATACCACCATTTATCCAGAAGGAAGTGGACATACCCTAAGGAGCGTGACCCCCGATAACCTTGCTGCAACGATTCCTGTTTCAACCATTTCCGGGTTGTGAGGTTCGACGGAGTCTCGTCCACAAAGCTACTCTTTTCACAAAAGCCATGCTTCGATCAACAGCACTTCGTATGCCACATTACCAAATTTGGAATGTGTCACTAGTAACCATCAACTACATAACCCTTAATCTCGTACGTCTTAGAGAAGGGTGTTAAGCTAAGAGAATAAATTCTCCGCCACCAAACAGAAATGTATTTGATAGAAAATAGCTTTGCATTTCAAGGTCTAACGTCAGACACACATCCATACAAGTCTTTTCTGGGTTCGTAAAGAACCGAAGGCACTACAAAAGAAGCCCTTGCAATCTGGGCATCCACAATCCCGATCGGACTCCCCATCACATATGGAGATCTCTATAATGTAGCAACTCAGTGCAGAGTCATTCGACAGGTTATACTATCGTGCTTGAAGACAACCGGCCTTCACCACCATCTTGAAATGCTATCCATTTTGTCGTATCACTATCCGAAATGGGTTATATGATATAAAGTCCTCTCTCGGCAAAACCGAATAGTGAGCGCAATATTTTAAAAACATATGGACATATGGGATCTTAGTTAAGTCACAACTTAAAGCCCAAAACCTTTCTTTCAAATGGTTTAAACAAATTACCATTTTTTTCTTTAAATCAAAAGACTCACCCCTGAATATACTCTTTAATTTCAAAAGAAGATTCACCAAATCTTTCACAAAGATTCATTTATAGCTTTTCAAAAACATTTTCCACTTTAATCTTTTAAAATAAAAGATTCACCCTTTTAAGATCCCTTACAAAGTTCATCAATCTTAAAAAAAGATTCGTTCATAGTTTTTTCAAAAACATTTTTATTTCAAAACTTGAAATCCTTTTAACAATAATTGGAAATCCTTTCTTTATATGAAAGCTATTATCATTTGAAAACAAATACTTCTTATCTCGGAAATATCCGATCAAATATGAACAAGTTATATCCTTTAAAGTATAAACTTGAGTTAAATTTAAAATCCCAAAATAATATTTTTAAAAATACTTTAATGATGGTTTAAAAATCCTTTTATATATTATATAACTTGTATAAACCTTTCAAACCAAATTTTCCAAAACAATTTCAACACTTAAACAAGATATATTTTATTCAAGTTAAATTTCAATTTCAAAAAGACCATTTCGAAAGCTTTCCATATTCAACTCAATTTCATGTCCAAACCATTTTGGATTCAAAATACAATTTTAAAACCATTTTATTATTTTGGATAAAATAATATTAAATTCAAATATTTGTGACTTAACCAATTTCCCATGAAATCCATATTTGTGTGTGTCTAGTGTAGTCCGGGGATTTTACACAATAGTGCATTATCATCAATCATCACAATCCAAACACAGCAATATCGATAAGCGGCATAATCTTATAACGCTTATCTACATTCATAGATTCACAGATAAATAGCACAAATTCATCACAGATAAATAAATTACATTCATCACAGCTCAAATCAAAATAATTCATATCACAAAGCATCATACATTAGGGATATCAACCAATTCAACATTCAATAGAATCCAAACATCCATAAGTGTTTGCACCAAAATTGGTCACAACACTCTTCAGGAGTCTTTGAAGAGATAATAATGAAGAATGTAAATTGAAAACAAGTATTATCTAACAAAAACTCCAATCAACAGCAATGTAAATGCGTAGACAAGCGATTTATAGTGGTT
Source organism: Allium cepa (assembly GCA_030765085.1). Taxonomy (NCBI): domain Eukaryota; kingdom Viridiplantae; phylum Streptophyta; class Magnoliopsida; order Asparagales; family Amaryllidaceae; genus Allium; species Allium cepa. Next base: position 69,330,358 of record CM060929.1, read on the forward strand.
CGGCGTGTTGCCTACGTCCACTGTGAAGTTTTTTACCATTTTATCGATTCTCTTTCAATGATTACAAGTTGTTACAGCAATCAATAACAAGTTACAAATGGAATTTCGAAATTAACAGCAAGAATTTGATATAGGATAATGGAGATCTCGATCAGTCTGGGCGCTTGAGAGTCAAAAGATCCTTTTTCTGTTGGTTCTAGGGCTCTATTTATAGGCGTAGGTGGCTGAGATAGCGCTCAAATCTCAGGAGACTTTTTCAGGCACGTGAGTGGGCCCACGCGTCCAACTTCAGAAAGTTTCAAGTCAATCTGTGATCGATACGAAGTCATTTCTTATCGATCAAGATGATGTCCAATTGAGCTGAAATTTGGTGGAGACATTCCTTAGCGTGTGTGCAAGCTTCTATGAAAATTTCATGGCATTTGGATCAGTGCATCATGAGATATTGTCGATACGAAATAGGGTTCTTCGCGTGGCTGTTTGGTTCGTGTCCATCTCTTCGCATCGATGGTTTCGAATCGATGATGGCACGCGCCTTTGTGATGACGTAGAGCGTAAACTTCGAATCGATCCGGTCTTCACTCCGAGTTGACCGCATCGACTCCATACACTTCGACTTGTTCGTATCGAGGGATGACACATCACGAAGGCTAGTCGACTCGATGGATTCGAACGATGCCTTATTCATGGATACGAACTTCAACCATTGGAGGATACGAATCACTGATGGATACGAAGCGGGGTAACCTGATGGATACGAAGTGCTTTGACCAGATGGATTCGAAGGGATGCTTCCATGATGGATACGAAGAAGGCATTGGCCTATCATTAGGAAGTGCATCATCTACTGATGGGTACGAAGTCCATCGATACGAACTCGATGGATTCGAACACGGCCGACCCTGATCGATACGAACTCGTGAGGGTTGATCGATACGAAGTAAGTCATCTTCCGATGGATGCGAAGTGGGCCTTCTGCCAATCGGTTCGAATGAGACCGAGTCGAACTGAGGTACTTCGATGGATCCTAAGTTGATCGACACGAAAGTGATCGATTCGAACTAGAGTTCGGTGATGGATACGAAATCACCCATAGTGATGGATACAAAATCTGGGCTTTTCCCTTAAAATCGAATCGATCATAACTTGAGCGTATTGACTCGGATTGACTTGAAATTTGAGATGATGACTTCTATGATACTTCTTATCATGTCCTATCAATTGTAGCTCAATCTGGACTCAGACAAAATTCAGCGATATCCATAGTGAAGCAAAGTATGACCAATTTCTGAGACGAACTGTCCTTTGTTTTCGATCGATCTTTTGGTATCACGGCTTTGCCAAAAAGCGGGATAAAGTTTGCACCAAAATTGGTCACAACACTCTTCGAGAGTCTTTGAAGAGATAATAATGAAGAATGTAAATTGAAAACGAGTATTATGTAACAAAAACTTCTATCAACAGTAATGTAAATGCGTAGACAAGCGATTTATAGTGGTTCGGCGTGTTGCCTACGTCCACTGTGAAGTTTTTTGCAGTTATATTGATTCTCTTTCAATGATTACAAGTCGTTACAATAATGAACTACAAGTTACAACTGGAATTTCGAAATCAACAGCAAGAATATGATATAGGATGAAGGAGATCTCGATCCGGTAGAGTCTGGGCACTTGAGAGTCAAAAGATCCTTTTTCTGTTGGCTCTGGGACTCTATTTATAGGCGTAGGAGGCTGAGATCGCACTCAAATATCGGGAGATTTTTAATGGCACGTGAGTGGGCCCACGCGACCAACTTCAGAAAATTTCAAGTCGATCTGTGATCGATACGAAGTCATTTCGTATCGATCAAGATGATGTCCAATTGTGCTGAAATTTGGTGGAGACATTCCTTAGCGTGTTTGCAAGCTTATGTGAAAATTTCAAGGCATTTGGATCAGTGGATCATGAGATATTATCGATACAAAATAGGGTTCTTCGCGTGGCTGTTTGGTTGGAATTCATCTCTTCGCACGGATGGTTTCGAATCGATGGTGGCATGCGCCTTTGTGATGACGTAGAGTGTAAACTTCGAATCGATCCGGTCTTCACTCCGAGTTGACCGCATCCACTCTGCATGCTTCGGCTTGTTCGTATCGAGGGATGACATGTCACCAAGGCTAGCTGACTCGATGGATTCGAATGATGCCTTATTCATGGATACAAACTGCAACCGTTGGCGGATACGAATCACTGATGGATACGAAGCAGGGTAACCTGATGGATACGAAGTACTTAGACCAGATGGATTCGAAGGGATGCTTCCATGATGGATATGAAGAAGACAATGTCCGATCGTTACGAAGTGCATCATCTGCTGATGGGTACGTAGTCCATCGATACGAACTCGATGTATTCGAACACGGCTGACCCTGATCGATACGAACTCATGAGGGTTGATCGATACGAAGTAGGTCATCTTCCGATGGATGCGAAGTGGGCCTTCTGCCATTGTGTTCGAATGAGACCGAGTCGAACCGAGGTACTTCAATGGATTCGAAGTTGGTCGATACGAAAGTGATCAATTCGAACTAGAGTTCGGTGATGAATACGAAATCACCCATAGTGATGGATACGAAATATAGGCTTTTCCCTTCAAATCGAATCGATCATAACTTGAGCGTATGAACTCGGATTGACTTGAAATTTGAGATGCTGACTTCTATGATCCTTCTTGTCATGCCTATCAATTGTAGCTCAATCTGGACTCGGACAAAATTCAGCGATATCCATAGTGAAGCAAAGTATGACCAATTTCTGAGACGAACTGTCCTTTGTTTTCGATCGATCTTTTGGTATCACGGCTTTGCCAAAAAGCGGGATAACATTTGCACCAAAATTGGTCACAACACTCTTCGGGAGTCTTTGAAGAGATAATAATGAAGAATGTAAATTGAAAACAAGTATTATCTAACAAAAACTCTAATCAACAGTAATGTAAATGCGTAGACAAGCGATTTATAGTGGTTAGGCGTGTTGCCTACGTACACTGTGAAGTTTTTTCCAGTTTTATTGATTCTCTTTCAATTATTACAAGTTGTTACAGCAATCAACAACAAGTTAGAACTAGAATTTCGAAAACAACAGCAAGAATATGATATAGGATGATGGAGATCTCGATCCGGCGGAGTATGGGCGCTTGATAGTCAAAAGATCCTTTTTCTGTTGGCTCTGGGACTCTATTTATAGCGTAGGTCGCTGAGATCGCTCTCAAATCTCGGGAGACTTTTTCTTGCACGTGAGTGGCCCCACGCGACCAACTTCAGAAAGTTTCATGTCGATCTGTGATCGATATGAAGTCATTTCTTATCAATCAAGATGTTGTCCAATTGAACTGAAATTTGGTGGAGACATTCCTTAGCGTGTGTGCAAGCTTCTATGAATTTCATGGAATTTGGAACGGTGGATCATGAGATATTGTCAATACGAAATAGCGTTCTTCACGTGGCTTTTTAGTTCGAATCCATATCTTCGCGTCGATGGTTCCGAATCGATGGTGGCACACGCCTTTGTGATGACGTGGAACGTAAACTTCAACTCGATCCGGTTGACCGCTTTTCACTCCGAGTTGACCGCTTCGACTCCATATACTTCGGCTTGTTCGTATCGAGGGATGACACGTCACAAAAGCTAGTTGACTTGATGGATTCGAATGATGCCTTATTCATGGATACGAACTGCAACCGTTGGCGGATACGAATCATTGATGGATACGAAGCAGGGTAACCTGATGGATACGAAGTGCTTTGACCAGATGGATTCGAAGGGATGCTTCCATGATGGATACGAAGAAGTCATTGGCCGATCGTTACGAAGTGCATCATCTGCTGATGGGTACGAAGTCCATCGATACGAACTCGATGGATTCGAACACGGCCGACCCTAATCGATACGAACTCGTGGGGGTTGATCGATTCGAAGTAGGTCATCTTCCGATGGATGCGAAGTGGGCCTTCTGCCAATGGGTTCGAATAAGACTGAGTCTAACCGAGGTACTTCGATGGATTCGAAGTTGATCGATATGAAAGTGATCGATTCGAACTAGAGTTCGGTGATGGATACAAAATCGCCCATAGTGATGGATACGAAATCTGGGCTTTTCCCTTCAAATCGAATCGATCATAACTTGAGCGTATGAACTCGGATTGACTTGAAATTTGAGATGCTGACTTCTATGATCCTTCTTGTCATGTCCTATCAATTGTAGCTCAATCTGGACTCGGAAAAAATTCAGCGATATCCATAGTGAAGCAAAGTATGACCAATTTCTGAGACGAACTGTCCTTTGTTTTCGATCGATCTTTTGGTATCACGGCTTTGCCAAAAAGCGGGATAACATTTGCACAAAAATTGGCCACAACACTCTTCGAGAGTCTTTGAAGAGATAATAATGAAGAATGTAAATTGAAAACGAGTATTATCTAACAAAAACTCCAATCAACAGTAATGTAAATGAGTAGACAAGCGATTTATAGTGGTTAGAGGTGTTGCCTACGTCCACTGTGAAGTTTTTTCCAGTTTTATTGATTCTCTTTCAATTATTACAAGTTGTTACAGCAATCAACAACAAGTTACAACTGGTATTTCGAAAACAACGGCAACAATATAATATAGGATGATGAAGATCTCGATCCGGCAGAGTATGGGCTCTTGATAGTCAAAAGATCCTTTTTCTGTTGGCTCTGGGACTCTATTTATAGCGTAGGTAGCTGAGATCGCTCTCAAGTCTCGGGAGACTTTTTCTGGCACGTGAGTGGCCCCACGCGACCAACTTCAGAAAGTTTCATGTCGATCTGTGATCGATATGAAGTCATTTCGTATCGATCAAGATGATGTCCAATTGAGCTGAAATTTGGCGGAGACATTCCTTAGCGTGTGTGCAAGCTTCTGTGAAAATTTCATGGCATTTGGATCAGTGGATCATGAGATATAGTCGATACGAAATAGGGTTCTTCGCGTGGCTTTTTAGTTCGAATCCATATCTTCGCGTCGATGGTTCCGAATCGATGGTGGCACGCGCCTTTGTGATGACGTGGAGCGTAAACTTCGACTTGATCCGATTTTCACTCCGAGTTGACCGCTTCGACTCCATATACTTCGGCTTGTTCGTATCGAGGGATGACACGTCACAAAGGCTAGTTGACTTGATGGATTCGAATTATGCCTTATTCATGGATACGAACTGCAACCGTTGGCGGATACGAATCACTGATGGATACGAAGCAGGGTAACCTGATGGATACGAAGTGCTTTGACCAGCTGGATTCGAAGGGATGCTTCCATGATGGATACGAAGAAGTCATTGGCCGATCGTTACGAAGAGTATCATCTACTGATGGGTACGAAGTCCATCGATACGAACTCGATGGATTCGAACACGGCCGACCCTGATCGATACGAACTCGTGGGGGTTGATCGATTCGAAGTAGGTCATCTTCCGATGGATACGAAGTGGGCCTTCTGCGAATGGGATCGAATAAGACCGAGTCGAACCGAGGTACTTTGATGGATTCGAAGTTGATCGATACGAAAGTGATCGATTCGAACTAGAGTTCGGCGATGGATACAAAATCGCCCATAGTGATGGATACGAAATCTGGGCTTTTCCCTTCAAATCGAATCAATTGTAACTTGAGCGTATGAACTCGGATTGACTTGAAATTTGAGATTCTGACTTCTATGATCCTTCTTGTCATGTCCTATCAATTGTAGCTCAATCTGGACTCGAATAAAATTTAGCGATATCCATAGTGAAGCAAAGTATGACCGATTTCTGAGACGAACTGTCCTTTGTTTTCGATCGAACTTTTGGTATCACGGCTTTGCCAAAAAGCGGGATAACATTTGCCCCCCAAAGTACGTCTTGTGGAAATATGGCGTGCTTTGAAAAGCTGCAATTTCTCTCTGAACAATCATTGATTTTTTGTCGAAGGCTGTAGATATGATTGATTGCTGTAGAATAGTGCTTGGTTGTTAGTTGTTGTAATCGTAACAAGATGAGTATTCGATCCCTGTGAATGTTTAAAATCGAATATTAGTCCGACATATATACACATATGTTAATTTGCCTCTCGTTAACGTTGTGTGTCCACGAGTTGTTGTCAGTTTTATTTGTTATTCAATTTCGTATCGATTCTCTCCTGAACCGATTTGAAATTTGATTTGAAACAACGCTTGATGGTTGTTTTTGACTATCCTCTTATATCGATCCTCTCCTGAACTAAGGTAAAAGGTTGAAAAGTAGTTTATCATATCGGTGCGAGTCAAAATGATGGATACAAAATGATAGTTCGCATCGATGAGCTTGGGTGGATACGAAGCATCTGTTTGTATCAATGAGCTTGGATGGATACGAAATATCTGTTCGTGTCGGTGAGAAATGATGGATACGAAATTGCTGTTCGTATCGATATGTTTTGACGGATACGAAATTATTGCTCGTATCGATATGCAGTGGATGGAGTTGTGAACTTGTTGATGTGAGCGAGTGCTTCGAGTGGATGTGCTCACTGTGCGTTTCGCATCGATGGAATTCAATGTCTTCAGCACTTCATTAGTTGTGTACTTTGTATCGATGAAGTATGAGGGTATTTTCGCATTGATAAGGCCTCAGTCATATGGATTCGAACGGAGCTTTCGAACCGATCCGTGTTTTGACTGGTTGCGACCGGTCAAGTTGACTGGGAGGCGAATCAACTCGGTTCTTCTATGGCTTCATATAAATAGTGTGGACTTAGCCATTTTTCACCTTTTTTACTTTTATTGCTGTCTTTTACTTTCGTACCGATAGAGAGTCCAAGAGAAAGAACCGTTTAGCCTTTGGATCGATTCAGTCCTTCAATCCTTCAAAATTAAACTTTAGAATCGGGTAATTAATGGATAGAATCATGTTTAGAACGATGAAACTCGAAATCTCAATCCATCCTTCTTGCTTTTATGACCGGTTTCGTTGAATTCAAGGTCAGGACAGCGAGAGCAAGATTGGGGGATGAAGCGCGGCCATGGAGTCATGGTATTTTTGGAGAAGAAGGAGCTGTGGAGTTTTCGAATCGAAGGAGATTATGCGATTTTCTATCGATACAAATACGAGAGCGGCGAACGATGTGAAGCCAATGTTCTCAGATCGATGTGAAATGGTGTGCCCTTGATCGATACGAAACGCATTGTTTCAAACTGGATCGATACGAAACGTATCGCGTCGAACCGGATCGATACGAAACATATCGACTCGAACCGGATAGATACGAAACGTATCGACTCGAACCAGATCGATACGAAACGTATCGAGTCGAACCTGATCGATACGAAACGTATCGAGTCGAACATGATCGATACGAAACGTATCGATTCAAACATGGTTGATGATACATCTCTGACTCGATACGAATTTGAACTGCGGCAACCGATCCCAAGTTGAAATTAAATGAATTTAGAGAATTTTTGCGCGTCAAAATACTTGACTCCGACGAGCTTCTGCCTTTCATGACTGAACTTGACCGTAGAACTGCATATTGGACTACCTTTCGAAGCTCGCCGATGGAACCGTAATTTAACAAAAATATAATGAACTTCAACTTGGATCGACCGCTTGCGTGTAGATGGCAAGGTTGTGACGGTCAGCGATGACTGTAATTTTCGATTTGATTTTCAGAGTTTTGTCGTTCATACATTTCAGTTTATTCTGTAGAATTTGCTTAATGCACAGCACTGCACGACACATTCATGCACTTAACACCGGGGAATGCATGGGCTTTTTAGCATCTAATGATGATTTCTCAAGAGTTAGCTAGTTATGGAAACTTCAAGTTCGCTGTCGCAAGAAACTCAGAGTTCAGTTCCTCCCGTCCTTGAACTACCGAAGATTGAGATTGAAGTTATCGGTCCAGCTCCGGACGAGTTTCCTGACGCATCCTTCATTAGTAACCCATCAGACTCTGTTCCGTCCAACATTTCGGAAGACATGCTAGGAAGAATAAGTTTAAGGCATGGTTTGTCGATGGATGACGTATTACTGCCGGGGCCAAATGATAGACCGCACAATCCACCGGAGGGATATACCACATTCAATCGCCACGCATGCGCAGCTGGGACACTCCCTCCGTTTAACCAGTATATAAGAGAAGTATTGTCGTTTTTGAGGATTGCCCCATCTCAGTTGCATCTGAACGGATATGCGTCACTCAATAGCTTGTTCATTGCATTTATGGAGTATCTTTATCAACCGCCACGCCCGATTGAGATCACATACCTGTTTAACTTCAAGAGTCGAGCCGATAGTCCGTCTTTCACATTCTTGGTGGCAGTAGGAAATTGCCAAGTGATCACGGGGGCTTGGAATAGAATTAGCTACTTCAGGACGGAATGGTTTTATGTCAAATGCCCCCCAGGGTTTGCTCGGCGATGGCTCTTTAGACGTGAGTGTTGCTATTTTTTCGGATAGTTGATAAAACTGATGTATTTGAAGTCGAACTCGTGTCTCTTTTCCTTTTCAGCCGTAATTCAGCGACCCGAAGGTGAATGTTTCAAGAAGATAGTTTGGGTTTTTCAAGAAATCCCAATTGAAGAGAGGAATATTGAGCTGCTACTGACAGATAGGAATCTTAGGATTCTTGGGTTGATTCAACGAAGACAAAGCATAATGCTTGACGGTGTCTTGAGAACTGCCTCGAAAGAACGAGTTAAACGAAGAAAGCCTAAAGTTGTCATAATTGAGGAGGCTGACTCCGAGAGAACTTATACCGATGAAGAAACATTGGGAGAATCTACGGTTGTAGCCCAAGATACCCAAGAGCAAAGAAAAGGCAAGGCAGTCGTTGCTAAGCCACCTAAAGAGAGGAGATGGAAATCGGTTGTTACGGTTCGACCCGCCTCCGGAATTAGAATTTCGGAGATGTCTCCCCCAAGAACTGAGAATCTTTATGAAGGCCTCGCCGATATTCCAATTCCGAATGATGTGTCCTTGCAGCATGATGCCGGATTGGACGAACTTTCAGAAGCCATAGTTTTGAGCGAGTCTCTGCCCACTAGTGCAGTTGACACATCTGCTTGGTCGGGGGGTTGCACCCACACTCACACTTCACGGCACTACACGATTTCCAAGTGTAATATGTTCACTGTGAGAGATTACTAATTTCGCTTTATTTTTTTGCTTCGTAGGCACTATGTCTGGCAGAGGTTCGATCTTGGTAGCCTACGTAAGAAACGCCAGTCTTCTTCGTATTACGAATCACACAGGAGGGAAGGAGGTAGAGACTATGACTATGGACGCTCGAGTCATGAGCGCTCTGACAGAGACAAATATTATAGGCGTCGGTCTCGATCTCGCATGCCACCTCATAGAGCTCTCGCACCGCCTCCAGTTCATGTTTCGAGGCCTCCAGAAACTTCATGGCCCAACTCGTCCTCCCAACCATCGGGGTCTGATACTCATCGCAGAACGGAGATCGCGGCCTCCCCGTCAACAGAGCAGACGTTGACGGAGCCATCGGGAGAAGGATAAGTTAGGCTTGCTCAACTTAGGAAAGAATTTCCTTAAATTTTCTTCGATGGGTTTGTCTTTCCCCGCATCTAAAATGGATACCGTCGACAGTTGCACCTATGATGCATGATTATCTCTCGGACGTATTCTTCCAATATCAAGAATGGTCAAAGACCGCTAAGAAAGCGTCTAAATGGCTTTGATCGAGCGGCTACAATCGAGAAGTTGGAGAAAGAACTAGGTCAAAAGGACCGCATTATTCAGGTGCTCGGTAGTGAGGCCGAGTCCTCTCGAAAGTCACAGATTGAAGCTCTTAGAAAAGCCGATGAAGCTCAGGCAGCGATGGATAGGATGAAGTGTGAGCATTATGCTACGGTGGAGGACATGGGCCACCGAAATACCATCGTAACTGCCGAGCGGGATGCGGCATTGAAAGAGCTAAACGAGCTCAAGGCCAAAGTTGCAGAGATTATGAGGGAGAGGCACACCACTAACGTTTCAACACAGGAAACGTGTGATCAGGCGGTGGAATTTCGGAGAGAAAGAGACGCGGCCTTAGAGAAGCTCCGCGAGACAGAAGCCGAAGTCGATGAGAAAGTTCGTCAAGCAGAGACTAAGCTAGCGACAGAGATAGAAGAACTTCTCATTACTTATAATGCTAATGTGCTGAGGCACAGGAATTTGACATGGCTTGACGATTATCCGACACATTTGTTCAACACCTGGAATTTATTAGTCGAAGAAGAGAAAGCATCACATCCAGGCGAGGTTTTTGATGAGTTCGAGTTGGAGAACCGTATACTGACTGATGATGAGAAGAAGGTTCTCCATGATTTCACGATCTCTCATGCTAGAGAGAGGCTGGGTACCCAACATTTGGAAGTTGGTGAGGGGTCTGGCATTGTTCATTTAGCTACAAGTTCAGAGATGATCACTTCATCTGGATCAGAGCCGACGCCAGCGACTGAGCCACAACTGGTCCCAGGCAATGACCCTGAGCAGCCACGATTATCTCCCATAAGGGAGCATTCTTCCGAAGCTGTTTAGTCAGCCACGAGTCAAGTAAAGGAAGGTACTCTGCACAAATCTACTGTGTGTCTGAACTGAAGTATTTGTATTGAAGCATGTTCTGACAACTTGTTTTCTTTCTTGTCCAGTGAGCAAAGTTACACCGACAGCACCTCCTGCAGTCCAAGAGCCACATCAAGGACATGAGGCCATTATTACTGAAGCGATCGCCATGACCGCAGCCACGCCGACTGAGGTGACACAGGGGGGTTCAATCACTTTTGACGAACGAATGATGAATGAACTCTTGAGCCAGCACAGTGACCCCTTTGTTTACATGCCATTTGTTCTCGGCGTGTTCCCGTCTGTTTCTACTGTATCGTCACAGTCCACTGCTACCTATCGTGAATCTCGTGCTGCTCCTGATGTCGAGATACTTGCTCAAATCGATGCAGAGATGGAAGCGGCAGCATACGGCGGTAATTCTGAAAGTGTTACGACGGCGGTTGGTCCCACTCCTCTTGTAATGACATCTTCTGGAGATACGCTAGTCGAAAACAGCGCGCCCATTCCTCCCCCGGTGGTAGACCCGACTCCTCCAGAAGAGAAAATTCCTTTAATTTCAAGTTTGGAGGAATATATAGATATCATCCCTTCGTCGGAAGAAGATCCGCCAAAGGATACGGGGTCGAAGCGGAAGACTGTTGGTGGTTCCATGGTTCCGCGTTGAAGAGGAAACCGAAGAAGAAGAAGTAGACGATCCCCTCTGGTGCTTTTTTGGAAGCTAGGAAGTCACTTTTATTTTCCTTTCACAGGCTCTGTAAAGATGTAGGCTTGGCCCCTTGCTAGCAGGAATTTTTTGGAAGAACTTGTACATGAATCTTCACATACAGTTAATTGAAATAAAATTCAATTTCTTTGTTTCAATTCTCATTTCTTTTGTGCTTAAGTATTTGCATTATTTGGCTTTCTGTCCGGTGTACTTGTGGTGTTTTTACCGTCAAGTAGAGTTTGTTTTATTTGCCATGTCTGAAAATCTTGGTCACATGGTGTGATTGATGAATAAGTTGAACTTCGGTCATTGTTTCACTTCAGTTAGTGATTAACACTTAAGTTTTTTGCCCCTCGGTTTCGGGGAAAACATTTGTATTTCGGTGGTCGATCGCACTTATTACAAATCTTAAGCACATGTCCACACTCTGGGGACTTAGAATAATTTGTGATCGATAATCTGGCTCGCACTCTAGGAATTTGAGAGTTATCAATATTTATACCTTGGTTCGCGCTTCGGGAACCTGGAATTGATGTTTACACTCCACTTTATGCTCTGAGAGGTTGGAGGTTGCATGATTTATCGGTTCGCACTCCGAGAACCTGAAATAGGTGTTTATACTCCAATTCACACTCTGGGAAGTTGGAGTTTGCATTGATGGGTTGGTTCACACTCCGGGAACCTGGAATTGATGTTTATATTCCAGTTCGCACTCTGGGAACTTGGAGTCAGCCGATAGATGGTCAGTCACACCTATTTGGGCTTTTTAGGAATTCGTTCACACTCTGGGAATAATGGATTTGATGTTTATACTCCAATTCGCACTCTGGGAATTTGGAGTCCGTTCGCCCTCTGGAAACGATTTATTTGATGTTTATACTCCAATTCGCACTATGGGAATTTGGAGTCCGTTCGCAATCTAGGAACGATTTATTTGATGTTTATACTCCAATTCGCGCTTTGGGAATTTGGAGTTAGTTGTAGGACTGTCGTGTGTCAGTCCAGTTCAGCCTTTGATGTGATGGCTTGTCCCCGAGCTGAGGTTTCACTTAGTGAGTGGCGGTCGTATCACAGTCACTTGCTATTTGAATAAATTCCATTGTTCGATGGAACTTAGCTATTCGTGTATCGTGATTGTTGAAAGTTGTATTCGGTGAATCACAGCTCTAGCTTGAAGAGATAGCAATTTATTGCTGGAACGGACAAACATGGCAAAGTCAGTGCCTTATTACAAATTCAAACTTCCGAATGTAAAGGAAATTGCAAAGTATTCATAGACTGAAAGAGCCTGTCATGTGTAATAGTGACGAAGATCTTCGTCGTTCCAAGCTCCTGAGAAAGTTGGTCCGCCACTGATGGCGTTTATCACCAATCTTCCACGGGTACAAGTGGAGTCCTCCTTTCTCGGTCGATCGGGATCATTGTTTTGATTTGAAGGGCCGCTTCTCTAGGTTGCGATGCCCGCACAAACTGTTCCAGCTTCCTTTCTCTGATCAATTTTTCAACGAGATCTTGTAAGTGACCACACTCGTTCGTATTGTGCCCGTAGCTTTCATGGAACCTGCAAAATTTTCCCTTCCGGATTTGCCTCTCTGGCGACGGTTTTGGAGCGGGTTTTTTGTATTGAATTGTGTTATAGGTTTGTAAATACAAGTTCTCCAGTGATGTATTCAAAGGAGTATAACTGTCAAACATAGGACTTTTGCACTATGGGCCACGATTTTGATCTCCTTTTCCACTTTGATTCACATTCCCTCTTCGCTGAGTTTGACTGTTTTTAACGTTAAACTGAACTTTTCCGAAGCTCTCACCAGACTGTTTGATCGCGACATTGCTTTGGATTCCTTCTGTGCTTGGCCCTACATCAGTTTGTTGCCTAGACTGTTTCGCATCTTCCCTTCTCGAGTGGTTTTCCAGCCAACCAGTTGCTAAACTCAGAGTCGGGGTCGATCCCCTTAGTCAACGCCATAAGGATGGAGTTATCGTTCGGATTGCTGATCTCCGCACATGCAGTATGGAATCTCTCTAAGTAGTGTTTGAGCGTCTCTCCAAGAGCTTGGGGGACGCTAGACAGAGTATTGACATCTTTTGGCCTTGCGACGTGCATGCGGAATTGTTCAACAAATTTAGTGGCCAACTGGTCGAATGAAGAGACGGATCGAGGTGGCAGTCGAGTGAACCACATGGTAGCGATGCCCCCAAGGGTATGGGGAAACTGCGACACTTCACTGCATCGTCAGCTCTGGCAGCGGTCATCGACCACTCATATTTCAGAATATGTTGGTTGGGGTCGGAGTTTCCCTCGTACATGGGTAGAGTTGGCATCCTGAATCGCCGTGGGGGTTCAGCAGTAAGAATATCGTCCGTAAAAGGAGTGTGACTTTGGGAAATTCCCCAATCGTCATTGGTGAGGCCCTGGCTCTCATGAATCATCTAACGTATCATGGTCGGATGATCCGGCATTTGTTTGTTTTGTGCGGCTCGTGCCGGAATGTGATTGAATCACATATCCTGGAGTTGGACCGGATGCTGTTGGCGGTCCAAATCTTGCCTTCTTGCCTCGTAGTCCTCTGGGACGTACGGTTCAGGGGTACGTCCATGCTAGCGACTATCCGGGTTCGACTGACTTGGGGCATCGACCCTTGGTTCATCCGCGACATTCGTGGCATGGTATTCTGCGGTACAGTGCGGAATGGCACCTCCTCGGGAGGAGGGCCTGGTTTGGAAATTGGCTGATGGACCAACTCTCAGTTGTCCAACGGTCATTGCCGGTTGATCTCCAGCGGCTAGCATGTGACACCCATCTAGTCGTGGTCGTGGAGGTTGATTATGATAATCAGAAGATGAAGAACTTTCGCTGGAGGAGTGAGAAGCATGGTCTTTCTTGGATCTCTTTCGCTTCTCGCGATCCAGCTGGTTGATCAGCTCGGCGTTAGCGCGTAGCTGTTCTGTTAGTTGTTGCCGACTCTGGGTCAGCTATTGGAGTAGCAACTGGAACACTTTCGTAGTAACCAGACCTGATGGTTCTGAGTGTCCAGTGGCGTCTTGGTTAGAGGGAGGTAGTGGCCTAGGATTCTGTCTATCATGTTCCTCTTGATTGATAGCGTTAGAAGTGGTCCTTGTGCTAACCATCTTGAAGGTTGAATTCCTTTCCTAGACTTTATGCAAATCTGAAGAGAAGGGAAGGAACTTAGATTTGATGATCTGGATCTCTCTCTTAGATTTATTCAATCTGGTATCGATGACAGATCCAAAGAGCAGGAGAAAAAATCTGGGTTTCTCGGTGAAAGCACCAAAGTGTTTGCACCAAAATTGGTCACAACACTCTTCGGGAGTCTTTGAAGAGATAATAATGAAGAATGTAAATTGAAAATGAGTATTATCCAACAAAAACTCCAATCAACAGTAATGTAATTGTGTAGACAAGCGATTTATAGTGGTTCGGCGTGTTGCCTACGTCCACTGTGAAGTTTTTTGCATTTTTATAGATTCTCTTTCAATGATTACAAGTTGTTACAGCAATCAACAACAAGTGACAACTCGAATTTCGAAATCAACAGCAAGAATATGATATAGGATGATGGAGATCTCGATCCGGCAGAGTCTGGGCACTTGAGAGTCAAAAGATCCTTTTTCTATTGGCTCTGGGGCTCTATTTATAGGCGTAGAAGGCTGAGATCACGCTCAAATCTCAGGAGACTTTTTCTGGTACGTGGGTGGGCCCACGCGACCAACTTCAGAAAGTTTCAAGTCGATCTGTCATCGATACGACGTCATTTCCTACTGATCAGGATGATGTCCAATTGAGCTGAAATTTGGTGAAGACATTCCTTAGCGTGTGTGTAAGCTTCTTTGAAAATTTCATGGTATTTGGATCAGTGGATCATGAGATATTGATGATATGAAATAGGTTCTTTGCGTGGCTGTTTGGTTCGAATCCATCTCTTCGCATCAATGGTTTTGAATCGATGGAGGCACTCGCCTTTGTGATGACGTGGAGCGTAAACTTCGACTCGATCCGGTCTTTACTCCGAGTTGGCCGCATCGACTCCATATACTTCGGTTTGTTCGTATCGAGGGATGACACATCACCAAGGCTAGTTGACCCATGGATTCGAATGATGCATTATTCATGGATACGAACTGCAACTGTTGGCGGATACGAATCACTGATGGATACGAAGTAGGGTAACCTGATGGATACGAAGTGCTTTGACCAGATGGATTCAAAGGGATGCTTCCATGATGGATACGTAGAAGTCATTGGCCGATCGTTACGAAGTGCATCATCTGCTGCTGGGCACGAAGTCCATCGATACGAATTCGATGGATTCGAACACGGCCGACCCTGATCGATACGAACTCGTGGGTGTTGATCGATACGAACTAGGTCATCTTCTGATGGATGCGAAGTGGGCCTTATGCCAATGGGTTTGAATGAGACCGAGTCGAACTGAGGTACTTCGATGGATTCGAAGTTGATCGATACGAATGTGATCGACTCGAACTAGAGTTCGGTGATGGATACGAAATCACCCATAGTGATGGATACGAAATCTGGGCTTTTCCCTTCAAATCGAATCGATCTAACTTGAGCGTATGAACTCGGATTGACTTGAAATTTGAGATGCTGACTTTTACGATCCTTCTTGTCATGTACTATCAACTGTAGCTCAATTTGACTCGGACAAAATTCCGCGATATCCATAGTGAAGCAAAGTATGACCAATTTATAAGATGAACCGTCCTTTGTTTTCGATCGATCTTTTGGTATCACGGCTTTGCCAAAAAGCAGGATAACAATAAGTAAGATAAATAAATCATTTGATTAATTTAAATCAGATTAATTACTCATAAATAAACTACTAATCCTGGTTAATTAATAGTAATTAATTACAAACCATTTTGATTTATTATCCTTTAATCATTTATTAACTAACCTTTAATAACAGATTTATTAAGCTTTAATTATTAGTTAATTAACCTTATTAATTAATAAATCAACCTTTAAACATTAAATAATTAACCTTTAATTATTTAATTATTCTTTAGTTATTTAATTACATTAATTAACCCTTAATTATTTACCATTTAATTAATTATCCTTAATTAATTTTAATAAATGATTATCCCTAATCAATTTTATTAACTAATTAACCATTTATTAATTAATTATCCTTAAAATTAATTACCTAAATTAATTAATCACCCAAATTAGTTCCCATAATTAATTAATCACCCAAATTAATTATCATTAATTAATTATTCTTTAATCGCTTTATTTATCAACAAGAATCATTAACTAACCTTAAACTAATTAACCTTTAATTAATTTTAATTAATTTCATTAAGCAATTACCCATTAATTACTTATTTTAATCAATCATGCTTCAATTACATTAAGGTAATTAACCTTTAAGTAACCACATTAAGTAATGATCCTTTGGTTACTCAAGATCTTAATAAATCAAAAATAAATCATTACTTCTCTTAATTATCATTTAAAACATTTAATAATTAAACCTTTGTAATAAATCACCATTTACAAATAAATCAACTTAGGTCCCTTAGGTTAATTTGTAATTTAAAGCATTTCATTTCCTTAATTAGATATTCAATCCCAATATCAGATTTATTTAAAATAAACCTATAAAATATGGGTTATATATATATATATATAAATACTTTAAAAACTTAGTTATTTTAAAATAATTTTTATTTAAAAACCTTTTAACCAATTTAAAACTTGGATAAACATTTAATATTTACAAAAGAATTGGTTTTAACAAAATTGTTTCAATTAAAACTTGATTTTGTTTAAAAATTAAAACTGTTTTTATACTAACTCTGTAGACCTGACCATTTCTTGTTTCACCCGAGCCTTACTTCGAGTTCCCACCACCTTTCTCGTCTTCAAGCTAAAACATGGATGTCTTCGAGTTCGTCCCCAAGCAAGACCCGAGCTATCGTTTCCTTCCCCAACCCATCATCACAACATATACGCCGTGACACGCATTCGCGTGCACAGGCGATCGATGCTGCTCTGATCAACTACGACCACAGCACCACGGCGTCTACAACCCACCTAAGCCTCCCAAGCACCCAGATCCCTCAAACTCGACGTAATTCGACATCGAGCATTTCGACTCAAAACTGGAACCAACCCCTCCGATAAAAACGTCTCGCCGACGATAATCTAGGCACCATCGACAACACTGAGCACACTGTATTCTCGTCTCCTCCTCCAGCTCCTATTCCCCCTGGATCGATCGCCTATTGATCACCATCGATAGCGAAATCCCTCCTCAAACCTCGTCGACCAACTGGGCTCCTGAAACCCTAATTTGATTCAGACGAACCACCACGGTGGACCTGATCTCGTACGAACATTTTTCCCATGATCATCAACGTACCGGCTACCTCCAGACTCAAAGTCGACAAACAATTCGTCGCCGTTTTTCGCGAATAGATGAAAAGCTAAATTCCGCTCACCTTGAGATTTCTATCTCGAATCAAAGCAAGAAATCCTGATTTCTATTTTAAAAATCATAGTTTGTAAACATAAATCTTATTATATAACCAAAACTTGAAAATAAAATCAATAAATTTTCAAATTTGAAGAGATCTTACTGTAATACCCAATTTCCTAAATATTTATTGATTTTCTACTTGGAATTATTTTTAAAAATAATATTACATCCTTATTCACATTTCATCTTCAAGGGTCCTAACCAATTATTGATTGTAGGAAGAGAGTTCGAATTATCAGATAGATTTTAGCCTGAAAATATTAACAGAGATATATAGATGCTTGTGATCAGACATGCATACAACACACACATATATATTCAAACATCCACAACCATATATATATATATATATATATATATATATATTCAACATGCAGGCATTTTAACAATCATACTTCAAGTTTCAACCATAATATCAAAGCATATAGGCAGATACAAGTGAGTTTGCTCATCCGGATTGGATGTTTGAATAGAGCAAAAGCTTGGCTTTTTTGAAGCCTGGAAAATGTTTTTAATACTTTGATCTGAGGGTTGATTGCTTTAAACTTTTCTTTGTTTTACTTTGATCTGAATTTGCCTGGCTCATGTTTGAAGATGTTTGCTGATTTCATTTCCAAATTTTTATTTTGTTTTGATTTCTTTCTTTCTTGTTTCGAGGTTGAACAAATTGTAGTTGAATATGATCTTGGCTTAACCTCAGATTGAAACTTGATCATGTTTTTGATTCTGCTTAGAACTTGGTTTTCTGTTTCAGGTTTTTGTTTTGATCTTGTTTTTGTTTTTCAGATTTGTTTCAGTTTGTTTCAGGCTTGAGAAAAACCTGGTTTATCTAATTCTCCCATACATATATGTTTATGTAATTAAATTTTCAAAAGAAAAGATATGACTTTGCTACTTGTCTATTGTTTTAACACTTGTTAATACAATTTCTCTAAATCCTACACTTGTTAAAATATAAACATTTATTGTTTTAAACCCTCTTTTAAATAATTTTATACAATTTGTTTTAAACTCTATGTTATTAATATTTATGATTCGTGTTTTTATCTTTTATTTATTAATCTTATGTACGTTTCTCTTTCTTAACTCGTTAATTTCAAAAGATATGTACATATGTATATCTTAAACTTTTATAAATTCTTGTTTTAAATTTTAAATTCAAGTCATTATATAAATCATAACTTTAAAGAAATTGATTTCAAAGTTTAATTGCATATATATATATATATATATTCATTAGAATTTGACCTTTTTAAATAGCCTTTAAAAATTTATTATTTTAAATTCAAATTGTTTTACTAAGATATTCACTTAAATTTCAAATTTAAATTCAAATTCAAATAAAAATCTATTTTTAAATATTTAGATTTTCAAATCAAATCCTTTGTCTAAAATCTTATATATATTTTTATTCCCATATTAATTTACAATAAATCCGAAAATTAATATAAATTAAATTTGGCTAAAAATCGGAATCGTTACAGATTCCCCCGGAAGAAAATTTCATCCTCGAAATTTGCTAGACAGGGAGACCAACAAAGAATAGATGGAGGATGTTTTACCAGATTAAACTGAATATTCATTCTACATTTGGTTTACCAAATCAGAATATCATCAATAATTATGAGAACGAACTCATTCAATATCTCACGAAATACTCGGGTCATCTTATCTACGAATTATGCAGAGGCATAGGTTAGTCCGAACGGATAATTAACCATTCGTAGAATATATCTAGACCCAAAAGACTAGACAAATAGATTAAATCTTTCACAATTCTCAAACACTAGGTATGGGTCCCAAGCTCAAGTCAGAACCCCAATGTTTACACTGGCTTGTCCCTCTTTGGACTTTGATCCTCACAAGAAATTACAATAGAATTTCAAATTTTGTTTTAATCGAAATCGTTTTATCGATACAAATCTTCGTATTTTATTCATCAATTCATGTTAAATAGAATTTTAAATTCATTAAAGTTTAAAAAAACTGATATGGAACCGATGAAGAGAAAACGAATTAGGAACCTATCTACATGATTCGTAGGGCCATTCCCACACCAAAGTTTCTTCCTCGAGCTGCCACGAAGCCATCAAAGAATTGAAATCGGATGATGATCGAAAGAGATTGATAGGAAAAGATTGTTTCCTTGTTGTTACAGGGTATTAACCATTTGTAGTCTACTCCCCTGTCCCCTACCTCGTCCTCTTCTTGCACTCATACTCACTATCAATGGATAGTAAGAGAATTTACTGAGGCATACAGATGGATATCTTAGGGATATACTCATTCTAGGGTATACTTCACCCTATCTCTAATGATTTACCTAATGTGTTATACTCCAAAATCTAAAGTTCAACCTTTAGCTTTGATACCAAATTCACAACCCGGATTTTCACGTTCAAAAACCGACATCAAATACCTCACTTGCATTCGATTGCCAAAGATTCAAACGTCGAACTCCAGTTCGGATGGAGCTGATAACAACATTCGATGAATATAAACAGCGAAAACAAAAGATGATTTCATTAATCACAACACAGATACAACATTGATATACATCATTAAAATATTTGAATACCATCATCAGAGTTCACATACATGATACAACAACAAAACGATAACACCAAAACGAAAAGATAACAGAGTTATCACAACTCCAAGAGAGTCTCCAAAAGAAAGAGAGCGGGAATCCTAACTAAGCAACTTTAGATCCAAAAAGCTTCCAAAAGATTTCCAAACCAAAGCTTCCAAAATCCGATAGCTTTCAAAAGACTTCTACTATCCAAGCTAACTCAAAAATACGGATAACCTGCTTCTAGGCTTCTAGTGTGGAAATTATGGGCACCCAGAGTTTAGATAGGGAATAAAAAACTGCAGGCCATTCATGGGACTGGTATGAACAAACAAAAACAGTTTATCTTTAAAAATAAATAAAAAGAAATTCGCAATTCTTGTTGGAAAATGAAACTACCATAAGCCTCCCGCCATACACACAATGCAAGCGCACACTTAGAGGAGATTTCTCTTTATGATAACCAAACATGCTTGATACGCGAAAACCTTTTGATATTATTATTAGTGCATAGTGCAGAAAACATTTTGAAAGTATGATATTAATCTTAGCCAGTGTAGACATTTCGTACTATGCCTACTATAGCTACCATCTAAAGAGTAGGTCACCACCATAATTTAATGGCAGGTTATACAACTAAAACCGTACAAGGTGCATATTGGATGATTATATTTCCAACAATGGTCAGAAAAGGAACTTCCTACATCGAATGGGACGCCTTTAGAGGGACACCCCCGAGAAACTAACCGGATCTCTGCCAACACAAGGCAGGTTTAACTCTGTAACTAGGTAACTACTGACATGCGCATGCCATCCCCCGATCATTACCGACCTGTAACGACCCGGAATTTTTTATCCTGAAAATTCCTGACAGTTAGGAAAAAAGAATAAGGAGATAGAAGAAAAAGAAGATCAGAAACATCAGCATCTCACATTCGCAACAGATAAAATATAATATCAAATAATAATAGTTTACAAAAGAATGTTTATCTTTCGATTTCATTTAAATACATCAAAGTTATACATATATACAACCACTAAATATACACAATTACCTGCCTTAGATATACAATAATAAAATACAGCGGAAACACTCCGTACGTTCTTGCCATCCAGCTCGCCTACTGAGCTCCAATATGTCCTTACCTGAAAATCTATAATATTCGGTCTGTCCCGAGCATTACATAAAAGTGACACCCGGGTCAGGCTGGAAACCAGCATGAGTAAACCCCACTAACATGGAATACAAAAGCATACATATATAAACCCGGGTAACTTATATCAATTTTCACTTCACAAGTTGTTATAGACACCACTTATTTCACACAACAATTTCTAAGTGCCAGAACTTAGATTATATGGTCCAATTCACTTAAATCATTCCATTACAACCTATTGATTCCAAGTATCAATTTGTAAAGAATCGAAGTGGTTTCGGGTATTAACTAATACCCAACTCCGGTCTCTTCGAATTCAGTTCATTATAACACATGTTATTCAAGTGAAATGCAATTCAACTTTAAATAAAGGATGTCACCCTTTTTACTCAGCAATTCATCATTAACAGATAACCACATTATCATTGCCCACCCAACACATCATATCACGAACCATTTCATATCAGGGGGATCGATCAATTTAGGGAATTTAATCATCATTTAATCATACATAAGCAAGATAAATCAATCACACCATCTCGAATAAATCTAATTAGCCATAATTGAATTAAATCAATCACCTTTAAGTCCTTCTTATTAATTAATTACAACCCAATTGATTCACCATCCCATAATCATTCATCGTAGTTAATCCTCCTTGATTAATCAATCTTTAATTACATCAAGATTATCATCATTATCTAATTACTTCCATTAAGTAATTATACTTAACCGCATTCCATGAATGATTATCCTTAATTAATTAGTTAAACTTAATTAATTGTATAATAAACTTCAGTTAACGCTCTTCATTAACAATTCTTTAATTACTTCTCTATAGTAACTAAATTTAGAGTACCATTATTAATTACAAATTAATTATCCTCGATTAATTACTCTTAAACCTTAATTGAGTAACTTAAATTCTTAATTGTTAAATTAGTTAATTATCCCTTTTAATTACCTGAATAATTTAATAAACCTCAAATCCTACTTAATGATAAGATAAATCTTATTCTTACTTATGATTGAATTATCATTAACAAAGTATTAAAGATAATTATGAATTATTCACAAATCTGTAGTCTTCTTATGATACTACAATGTCACAAATTCCAAAATCGATAATCTCCTCTTCATTATCTTTAAATCAATTAATTAATCTAAATTAATTATTCACTAATGACTTTAATCAATAAAACTTAATTACCCATTTATTATTCACTAATTGCTTATTTAATCAATTATTCATACGTAATAAAATCTTAATTAGTAAACTACTAATCATACATTAATTAACTTTAAGTAGTTAATTACAAATTTATTTATCACTTAATCATTATTTGATCCAAACTCTAATTACAATTATAAAGTAATTATTCTTAATTTCTTTCCAAAAATAATCAATTAATATTCATTATTCAACTTAATTACATTTAAAAGAAATCTTCTTTAAACTTTTGAAAATCAAATTATTATTAACTACAAAACTTAAATACTAATACTCGACCTTTATCCGAGGGCCCTCAACCAACAACCATAAAGCAATAAGTTTGCAGCAACCACATAAGTTAAATATCTGGGCTGCATACCATGATACCACCTTTTATCCAGAAGGAAATGGACATACCCTAAGGGGCGCGACCCCCGATAACCTTGTTGCAACGATTCCTGTTTCGACTATTTTCGCGCTATGAAATTCGATGAAGTCTCGCCCACAAAGCTACGCTTATCACAAAAGCCATGCTTTGATCAACACATGACCAACAGAACTTCGTATTCCACATTACCAAATTGGTAATGTATCACTAGTAACCATCAACTACATAACCTTTGAGCTCGTACGTCTCATAGAAGGGTGTTAAGCTAAGAGAATAAATTCTCCACCAACAAACAGAAATGTACTTTAAATCTCAAGGTGTAACGTCAGACACACGTCCACACAAGTCTATTCTAGGTTCGAACAAAACATAAGGCACTTCAAAAGAAACCCTTGCAATCCGACCATCCACAATCCCGATCAGACTTCCCATCACATATGGAGATTGTATACCAGAGCAACTCAGTGCAGAGTCATTCGACAGGTTATCCTATCGTTCTCGAAGACACCCATTCTTCACCACCGTCTTCAAATGCTATCCATTTCGTCGTATCACTATTTGGAATGGGTTATATGACATAAATTCCTCTCTCGGCTAAACCAAATAGAGAGCGCATTTTTTTAAAAACATATGGATATATGGGATCTTAGTTAAGTCGCAACTTAAAGCCCAAAACTTTCTTTCAAATGGTTTAAATAAATTACCATTATTTTCTTTTAAACAAAAGAATAACCCCTAAAGATACTCTTTAATTTCAAAACAAGATTCACCAAATCTTTTACAAAGATACATTCATAGCTTTTCAAAAAAAAATTCCACTTTAATCTTTTAAAATAAAAGATTAGCCCCTTTAAGATCCCTTTCAAAATTCATCAATCTTTAATAAAAATTCATTCATAGTTTTTTCCAAACTATTTTTATTTCAAAACATGAAATCCTATTAACACAAAGTGGAAATCCTTTCTTTATATGAAAGCTATTATCATTTGAAAAAAATTCTTTTCGTTTCGGAAAAATCCGATCAAATACGCACAAGTTATAGCCTTTAAAGTATAAACTTGGGTTAAATTTAAATTCCCAAAATAATACTTTTAAAAATACTTTGAAGACGGTTTAAATATCCTTATATATATTATATAACTTGTATAAACTTTTCAAACCAAATTTTCCAAAATAATTTCAAAACTTAAACAAGATATATTTTATTCAAGCTAAATTTCAATTTCAAAAACTCCTTTCCAAAAGCTTTTCATATTCAACTCAATTCCATTTCCAAACCATTTTGGATTCAAAATTCAATTTCAAAACCATTTTATTATTTTAGATAAAATAATATTAAATTCAAATATCTGTGACTTAACCGATTTCCCGTGAAATCCATATTTGTGTGTATATAGTGTAGTCCGGGTGTTTTGCACAATAGTGCAACATCATCAATCATCACAATCCAAACACAGCAATATTGATAAGTGGTATTATCTTATAACGCTTATCTTCATTCACAGATTCACAGATAAATAAGATAAATTCATCACAGATAAATAAATTACATTCATCACAGCTCAAATCAAAATAAGTCATATCACAAAGCATCATACATTAGGGATATAAACCAATTCTACATTCAATAGAATCCAAACATCCATAAGTAAGATAAATAAATCATTTGAAAAATCTAAATCAGATTAATTACTTATGAATAAACTACTAATCCTGGTTAATTAATATTAATTGATTACAAACCATTTTGATTAATTATCCTTTAATCATTTATTATTTAACCTTTAATAATAGATTTGTTATCCTTTAATTATTAATTAATTAACCTAAATTAATAAATAAATTAACCTTTAGTCATTAAATAAGTAACCATTAATTATTTAAATATCCTTTAATTATTTAATTGCATTAATTAATTAACCCTTAATTAATTACCATTTAAGTAATTATCCTTAATTACTTAATAAGTGATTATCCCTAATCAATTTCATTAATTAGTTAACCTTTAATTAATTAATCATCCTTAAATTAATTACCTTAATTAAATAATCAACCAAATTTATTATCTTTAATTAATTATTCTTTAATCACTTGATTAATCAATTTGAATCGTTAACTAACCTTTAATTAATTAACCTTCAATTAATTTTAATTAATTTCATTAAGTAATTACCCGTTAATTACTTATTTTAATTAATCATCCTTCAATTACATTAAGGTGATTAACCTTTAAGTAACCACATTAAGTAATGATCCTTTAGTTACTCAAGGTCTTAATAGATCAAAAATAAATCACTACTTCTCTTAATTATCATTTAAAATTTTTATTAATTAAAACTTTGAAATAAATAACCATTTATAAATAAATTAACTTAAGTCCTTAAGTTAATTTATAATTTAAAGCAATTCATTTCCTTAATTAGCTATTCAATCCCAATATTAGATTTATTTAAAATAAACCTTTAAAATAAGGGTTATATATATAAATACTTTAAAAACTAAGTTAATTTAAAATAATTTTTATTTAAAAACCTTTTAAGCAATTCAAAATTTGGATAAACATTTAAAAATTACAAAAGAATTGGTTTTAACAAAATTGTTTCAATTAAAACTTGATTTTGTTTAAAAATTAAAACTGTTTTTTTATACTAACTCTACAGACCCGAGCCATTTCTTGTTTCACCCGAGCCTTACTTCAAGTTCCCCCCACCTTTCTTGTCTTCGAGCAAAAATGTGATTGTCTTCGAGTTCATCCCCGAGCAAGACCGGGGCTATCTTTTTCTTCCCCAACCCGTCATCAAACATATACACCGTGACACGCATTCAAATGCATAGGCGATCAGAGCTACTCCGATCAACTACGACCACATCGCCACGTCATCGACAACCAACCTAAGCCTCCCAAGCACCCAGATCCCTCAAACTCGACGTAAATCGACATCGAGCTTTTCAACTTGAAACTGGAACCAACCCCTCCGATAAAAACGTCTCGCCGACGACAATCTAGGCCACCATCAACAACACTAAGCACACCGTAGACTCGTCCCTCCTCTAACTCCTATTCCACCTGGACTGATCGCCTATTGATCACCATCTATGGTGAAATCCCTCCTCAAACCTCGTCGACCAACTATGCTCCTAAAAGCCCAAAATTGATTCAGACCTACTACCACAGTGGACTTGATCTCCTACGAACATTTTTCCCATGACAATTAACGTACAGGCTACATCCAGACTCAAAATCGACAAACAGTTCGTCGGCGTTTGTCACGAATAGACGAAAAGCTAAATTCCGTTCATCTTGAGATTTCTATTTCGAATCAAAGCTAGAAATCCTGATTTTTATTTTAAAAATCATAGTTTGTAAATAAAAATCTAATTATCTAACCAAAACTTGAAAATAAAATCATTGAGTTTCAAGTTTGAAGAGATCTTACTGTAATACCCAAATTCCTAAATATTTCTTGAATATTTTCTACTTGGAATTATTTTTAAAAATAATATTACATCCTTATTCACATTTCATCTTCAAGGAACCTAACCAATTATTGATTATAAGAAGAGAGTTTGAATTACCAAATGGATTTTAGCGTAAAAATGTTGATAGAGATATATAGATGCCTGTGATCAGACATGCATACAACACACACACACACACACACACATATATATATTCTGACATCCACACCCATAAGTATATATATTCAACATGCAGCCATTTTGACAATCATACTTCAAGTGTCAACCATAATATCAAAGCATATAGGCAGATAAAAGTGAGTTGCCTCACCTGGATTGGATGTTTGAACGAAGCAAAGGCCCGGTTTTATTTTGAAATCTGGAAAAAGTTTTTAACACTTAGATCTGAGTGTTGATTGCTTTAAACTTTGCTTTGTTTTACTTTGATTTGAATTTTCCTGGCTCTGGTTTGAAGATGTTTGCTAATTTCATTTCCAGATTTTTTTATTTCTTTCTTGCTTCCAGTTTGAACAAATTGTAGTTGAATCTGATCATCGCTTGACCTCTGGTTGAAACTTGATCAGGATTTTGACTTTGCTTTGAACTTGGTTTTTTGTTTCAGGTTTTTGTTTTGATCTTGTTTTCGTTTTTCAGATTTTTTTCAGTTTGTTTCAGGCTTGAGAAAAACCTGGTTTATCTAATTCTCCCATACATATATGTTTATGTAATTAAATTTTCAAAAGAAAAGAAATGACTTGCCACTTGTCGACTGTATTAACACTTGTTAATACATCTTCTCTTAATCCTACATTTGTTCAAATAAAAACTTTTTATGTTTAAAACCCTCGTTTAAATAATTTTATACAATGTGTTTTAGACTTTATGTTATTAATATTTATGATTCATGTTTTTGTATTTTATTTATTAATGTTATGTGCTTATCTCTTCCTTAACTCATTAAATTCAAAAGATATGTATACATGTATATCTTAAACTTTTGTACATTCTTTTTTTAGATTTTAAATTCAAGTCATTATATAAATCATAACTTTAAAGAAATTGATTTCAAAGTTTAATTGCACATATATGTATTATCCATGATGTTTATCTTAAGTGTAATTCAAGTCATTATTTAACAACGATGATGTTTATCTTAAGTGTAATTAAGATTTTGATAATTCATGAAATAAATCAGATTTATTAAGTAATTGATTAATCAAAGTTGATTAAGTGATTAGGAATAATCACTTATTGTAATTAATTAAGAATAATTAATTAAATGGTAAATAATTAAGGTTGATTAATTTATTCAATTAAGGGAAACTAATTTAAGGATAATTGAATAAGTACAAATAATTAAAGATTGATTAATTTAATAATAAATGATTAAAGGACAATTAATCAAATGATTTGAAATTGATTAATGTTAATTAACCATGATTGAGTTTACTTATGAATGTTTGAAACCTATTGATTGTCAGACTGTTAGATATTTCTGATATGTTATGCTTTGTTCTATGAATTGTTTTGGTGTGATCTGTGATGAATGTAGTTTATTTATCTGCGATAAAGTTATATTATTCATCTGTGAATCTGTGAATGAACGGTAAGCATTATAGATTATACCGCTTATTAACATCTATATGCTTAAATATGTGATGTGATGATTTATGATGTTGCACTATTGTGTAAAACCCCTAGACTACACCCTATGCACAAAAATATGGATTGCACGAGGAAATCGCTAAGTCGCATAATTTGAAAATTTAAAAAAAAAATGAATTCTTGAATCCAGAATAGTTTTGGAATTGGAACTGAAAACTTTTGAAAATGAGTTTTCCAAAATAAAAGTTATTTTAAATAACTTAATAAAACTTCAAAATTAAATAATTTGATTTGAATTTGAATTCAATATTTGAATTGAATTCAATTATTTGGAAATTTTTGTCCAAAAGGTTATAAAGACGTTTATATGGGTTTTTAACCATTTAAAAAGTATGGTTTCGGAAATTTAAATTTAAACCCAATTTTTGTACTTGAACTTTAATTTATAATTGCAATCAGTTTTTTCCAAAACCTAAAATTATTTGTTTAAAATAATAAAAGCATTCATAAAAAGAAAAGATTTCCAATCTGTATCAAAGATTTCAAGGTGGTAATGAAATTGTTAATAGTTTGGAAAAACTATGAATTAACCTTTGTGAAGATGACTAAATCTTGTTTTTAAATCGAAGAGGATTTTAAATGGTATATATTCCATATACAAGATTTGAATTGGAATTTGAAAGTTATGAATTTAATCTTTAATTGAAATATTGGATAGTTAATCCAATTTGAAATGGAATTGTTTTGAAAATCCATGAATGAACCTTTATGGAAAAATTGGTAAACTTTGTGAAATAAATCTTTTTATTTAAAAAGATTTAAATGGTAATTTGTTTAAACCATTTGAAAGAAAAGTTATGGACAATAAGTTGTGACTTAACTGAAATTCCATTATCCATATGTTTTTAAATATTACGCTCATTATTCATTTTAGTCGGGAAAGGACTTTGTGTCATATAACCCATCCCGAATAATTATACGTCGATATGGATAGCATTCGAAGACCAGTGGTGAAGACCGGGTATTTGCGAAAATGATAGGATGACCTATCGATTGTCTCTGCACTGAGTCGCGCCGGTAAAGAGATTTCTTAAGTGATGGGAAGTCCGATCGGGATTGTGAATACCCGGACTGCAAGGGATTCTTCGGAAGCGCCGTTTATTCTATTCGAACCCGGAGCAGACTTGTATGGTTGTATGTCTAGCACTACACTTTGAGATATAAAACTGATTTCTTTCAAATACATATCGGTTGGTGGCGGAGAATTTATTCTCTTAGCTTAACACCCTTCTCTGAGACGGACGAGCTCAGAGTTTATGTAGTTGAAGGTTATCAGTGATATACTCCCAATTTGGTAGTGTGGCATGCTAAGTACTGCTGTATGTTGATGATCATTTGTTGATCACTTGTTGATCAAAGCATGACTTTGTGAAAAGTGTAGTTTTGTGGACGAGACCTCATCGAGCCTCACAAACCGTAAATGGTCGAAACAGGAAAGATGTGGCAAGGTTATGAGGGTCGCGTCCTTAGGGTATATCATCTCCTTCAGGAAAAAGGTGGTGTCATGGTATGGAGCACACATGTTTCACCTATATGGTGGCTTCGATCTCATTTACTGTGTGTTTGTTACTTTGTGATGGATGGACCTCGGATAAAGGTCCCAAAGGACCGGGGGGTGGCATGCTCGAGTAGTAGTTACCTAGTTACAGAGGTATCCCAGCCTTGTGTTGGCAGAGAGCCGGGTAGGTTCTCGGGACGTCCCGCCAGAGGCATACCCATGGACAGTAGGAAGTTCCTTAGCCTGACCATTTGTTGGAAATCCAAACAAAACAACATGATCCCTGTATGGTTTTAGTTGTATTGTATAACCTGCCACTGAATGTGGCGGTAACCCTCTATTGAACATGGTAGCTATAGTAGGCATAAGTGCGGAATGTCTATGCTGGCTAAGATTAATATTATACTTTCAAAAGGTTTTCTGCACTATGAACTAATAATAATATCAAAAATGGTTTTCGCGTATCAAGCATATTTGACTATCATAAGGAGAAGTCTCCTCCAATTCTGTGTTTGCATTGTGTGTGTGGCGGGAGGCCTTATGGTAGTTTCATTTTCTAAAAAGCATTGTGGAGTTCCATTCTATTTGTTTCTGTTCAAAACAACACTTTTTTTACTCATACCAGTCTCATGACTAACCTAGAGTTTATTGTTCCTTTCCTAAACTCTTGGTGCCCACAATTTTCCACACTGGAAGTCTTGAGTTGGATTTTTCAGATAGTCAAATAGTAGGAATGTGTATCACGTTTGCTCACTTCAGCTTTCATGGCTGACCTTGCTTATCTTGGTGCAACTTGATGGTTGTTCGAGCTATCTTTAGTTCAGAGATGGAGTTTCTTAGAGTTTGGCATTGAAGATATTCTTTTCCGCTGCTATTTCTTGTATCTCTGATAGTATTAATATCTATTGTATCATTCTATTATATCATTGTAACTGAATATTGTATCAAATGTTGTATATGATATTATTCATATTCTTCCGTTGTGTTGTACTTGATGTGTTATAAGCTCCGGTACGAGTCAAATTTCAACGGTTGAATCTATGGCATTCGAGTACAAGTGAAGTACGGGTGTCAATTTTCGAACGCTGAAATTTGGAACGTGACATCTTCGTATCAGAGCTGAAGGTTGAAACTTTAGCTCAGGAGTATAACACATTAAGTAGCTCATTAGAGATAGGGTTAAGTATATCCTAGAATGAGTAATCTCTAAGATATCTGTTTGTATGCCTTAGTAAATTCTCTTCCTATCCGCTGATAGTGAGTATGAGTGCAAGAAGAGGACGAGATAGGGGAGTACCACTATAAATGGTCAATACCCTATAACAACAAGGAAACAATCTTTTCTCTATCAATCTCTTTTGTTCAGCATCTCTTTTCAATTCTTCGATGGTTCCTGGTAAATCCAGCAAGAAGATTTGATATATTTGCATGGGACATAAACTACAAATAGGTCAGAATTGTTTGTTTTGATGAATTGGTTTCTTTGGTTGCTATGGTTAATAGGTATGCTTTAGTTTGTAAACTAAATTTTTTGAAATTGTATCCATATATCTGTCTATTTTTGGGTTCGGATATGTTCTACGAATGGTTAGTTATCCCTTCGGACTAACCAGTGCCTTGCATATTTCGTAGACTGGTGACCCGAGTATCTTATGTACTATTGCTGGGTTTGTTCTCATATTGGTGATATTTTGATTTAGTGAGCAAAATACATAATAGATATCTAGTTTGACCTGGAAAACAGTTTCTCTATCTTTGTGTATCTATCTTCGTTGTTTCTCTGCCTGTAAATTTCGAGGACGAAATTTTTTAGGGGCGAATCTGTAACGATTCGAATTTTGAATTAAATTTAAATTAATAGTTAATGTAAATTTTGGAATTAATTTGAATTTGAAATATATATGCATATATATATGAGTAAATTTGAATTTGACTTTAGAATTTGAATTTGAATATTGAATTTGTATTTGAATTTAATAAATGACTTAGAAAAAATAATTTGGGTTTAAAAATAATTAGTTTTAATAGCATTTTCTTTTAAATAATATGTATATGATAATGATTAAGAGGATGTATTTATAAAATAAGAAAAATGTAATATAAAATTTATTTAAAAGCTTTTGTTGTTTGTTTTAAAACATAATAAAATAAATAAAAATCCAAGAACATACAAGAATGAGATATTAACATGCGTAAGCAAGCAAGAAGATAAAACAAAAGAATGTATGCAAGAAAACTATAAAAAAAATCATAACAATTTTTATTAAGCAAGAAAATAAGACAAAATATGTTTGCTGTAAATTCATATGCAATGCAGGAACAAACAACAACAAAAAAATCTTCATACAAAAGCCAAAAGAGATAATGCATGTAAACAAAATAGGAAACATAAGTACTTATTTCTATCTTCTCAGCACCAAAATATGGTCAGCCAAAATAAAATCACTTCAGCCTCCAAAATAAAAATCTCTTTGGTCAAAAAATGTAAGCAGCAAGAAAATCTGATCAAATATAAAGAAAAAAAGAGAAACAAGCTAAACCATTAAAGACCTCCCCTGTACAAACACTTTTCTCTCTACATATATACAACTACTCTTTATTCTTATTCGTTCATAAAAAAAAACTTAGCATTCCAGAAATAAACATCACTATATCTACAAGCTTAAACAATTCATTCAACAAAACCAAAACAGAAAAGTGATTGCAGGAAGATCAAAATTGAAGTTCTTAGCTCAGTTCAAACTTGTTTTTCAAGCGAGTAAACATTTAAAGTTAAACTTAAGTACGTTATAAAAAAATTTGTTGCTTAAGTAATTGTTGTGATGATGATGCTTATATGTGTATATAATAGCATAGAATCTGTGAATATGAGTGCTTTTAAATATGCGTCTGTGCTTCTCTGTTATTTTAGGTTACAGAGATTTTAAAATGAAACAAAAATTCAAAACCTCCCATCTAAACACTTTGAAACTTTGGGTTTCGAACAAATTTTTCTCGTTTAAACACCATCTAGGTTTTGAAAACAAGTTTAAGTATTTTTAGTTTGGGAAATTCCAGTAAACAAAAAAATACAGTTGAAAACTTAAATAATCAAATGTTGTATTATATTAGTTCAAATATATATCTTGAATCAACGTTGAAAGTTAGGATTTTTAAAACAAAAATCAGAATTTTTAATATTGAATTGAATGTGAATTTGGAAAATGTCTGGAAAATGTTTCTTGATCAATTTCTAGTGATCCACTGATTTGTTGAGGACAGGGTTCTTTGGAGTGGTAGTGGATTGAAAGGTGGCTGTAGGAAAAATGATAGGATGGTGTGTAGTTGGTCGTGGTGGTGGCAGCGAACTTGAGAAGTTCGTAAACCTAATTTTTTCAAGGCTTGATGTTTCGATTCGTTCGTCACCTATGATTGATCGAGTGCTGCATGTTTCTGGAGGATGGTAGAGGGGATGACGACGAGGTCATAGCCAGAGTTGTATGAATTCTGGTGGTAGGAGCTACGAGAATGATGCGATGACAGGTTTTGATAGTGGTAGGTCTTGTTGTTTTCAGGTTTGGGTTTTAACTCGAATTCAATTTCGAGGGGATGATGGAGTTTCTGATGGTCGGGGAGTGGAGCATGGAGGATCGTCGACTTGTTCGACGACGCTGCGTCGACTAGAGGTGGACGGCTGCAATGTGCACGTGCACGGTGCAGTTTTGTTTCCTAGTGAAGATGAGTTGAGCAGTGGACTTGTACTCGAGTATTTCCTCAAGTTGTTTCATGAATTTCTCGAAGCATAGGGGTGATTTGGCTCAGGGTTTTGATATAAGGGCTCGGATCAAATTGTTAGTTACAGGTTTTATTTAAAACTTGTCAGTGTGTAAATTTAAAATGAAATTAAAAATTGAAAGCCAGATTTAAACCAAGTTTTAAACCATGGATTCAAAATGAATTTGATTCTAGTTTTAAAATAAATAAGTTTTATAAAAATGAAATGTTTTAACAACTTTAAATTATTAAAGTATTTTATAAAACGATTTTAAATTCTGAAATTAAAGATTTATACAGAGTTTTAAATCTAAATTTAACTCGAAAAAATAGGAGAAGAACTCGAGTTAAACTCGAGTTAACGCGGGAATTCTCTCGGATTCGTGTGTGAGAAGCCATCGCTATTTTATCTTTAACTTAAACTGAAAAAATATAAATAGGGGAAGGAGAGATAACTCGAAGCAGGTCGAGTTATCATCGTGTCTAACACGAAGGCAGGGCAACTAAAAAATTAAAAAACTTGTTTTAATAAGTTCTTTTGGAAATGTAAAAACGAAATTGCTTTAATCCTTTATAAATTCTTTAAATTAATTGTCTTTCAAAACCTTAATTAAGAAACGATTTAATTGTTAAATTAATTATGTTAAATACTTAAAGATATTTTAAATTTAATTATTTTATAAATAAAGTTAAATTATAATTAAAGGTAAAGGTTTTAGAAATGTGATTTAGTATTTAACAACGAGGATGTTTATCTTAAGTATAATTAAGATTTTGATAATTCATGAAATAAATTAAAGTTTATTAAGTAATTGATTAATTAAAGGTGATTAAGTGATTAGGAATAATCACTTATTGTAATTAATTAAGAATAGTTAATTAAATGGTAAATAATTAAGGTTGATTAATTTATTTAGTTAAGGGAAATTAATTAAAGGATAATTGAATATGTACAAATAATTAAAGATTGATTAATTTAATTAATAAATGATTAAAGGATAATTAATCAAATGATTTGAAATTAATTAATGTTAGTTAAACATGATTGATGACTTATTTGATTTAAATTAATCAAATAATTAATCGAGTTTACTTATGAATGTTTTAAATCTATTGATTGTCAAACTGTTAGATATTTCTGATATGTTATGCTTTGTGCTATGAATTGTTTTGGTGTGATCTGTGATGAATATAGTTTATTTATCTGTGATAAATTTATATTATTCACTTGTGAATCTATGAATGAACAATAAGCGTTATAGATTATACCGCTTATCAATATCGATATGCTTAAATATGTGATGTGATGATTTATGATGTTGCACTATAGTGTAAAACCCCTTGACTACACCAAACACACACAAATATGAATTGCACGAGGAAATCGGCTAAGTCACATATTTTTAACTGTTTTAAAAAAATGAATTCTTGAATCCAAAATAGTTTTGGAATTGGAATTGAAAACTTTTGAAAATGAGTTTTCGAAAATAAAAGTTATTTTAAATAACTTAAGCTTCAAATTTAAATAATTTGATTTAAATTTGAATTCAATGTTTGAAATTGAATTCAACGAATTGGAAATTTTGGTCCAAAAGGTTATAAATATGTTTATATGGGTTTTTAACCATTTAAAAAGTATGGTTTTGGAAATATAATTTTAAACCCAAGTTTTGTACTTGAATGGCTTTAACTTATAATTGTAATCGGTTTTTTCCAAAAATGAAAACTATTTGTTTTAAATAATAATAGCTTTCATAAAAAGAAATGATTTCCAATCTGTATCGAAAGATTTCAAGGTTGTAATGAAATTGTAAATAGTTTGGAAAAACTATGAATTAACTATGTAAAGATGATTAAATCTTGTTTTGAAATCGAAGAGGATTTTAAATGGTATGTCTTCCATATACAAGATTTGAATTGGAATTTGAAAGTTATGAATTTAATCTTTAATTGAAAGATTGGATAGTTAATCCAATTTGAAATGGAATTGTTTTAAAAAGCCATGAATGAACCTTTGTGGAAAAATTGGCAAACTTTGTGAAATAAATCTTTTTATTTAAAAAGATTTAAATTGGTAATTTGTTTAATCCATTTGAAAGAAAAGTTTTGGACAATAAGTTATGACTTAAATGAAATCCCATTATCCATATGTTTTTTAAATATTACGCTCGTTATTCGGTTTAGCCGGGAAAGGACTTTGTGTCATATAACCCATTCCGAATAATGATACGTCGATATGGATAGCATGTAATGTTTTTTTTTTCGACTTCCGAAAATCGACATTAATACGTCCACTGTATCAACTGCCGGGAAATCGAAGGCCGGAAAACCAAATTGTTAGGGTTAAAGAAGAAGAGGTAGAAGAAGAAGAAAGAAGAATCAAACAGAAGCAATAACAGAATCTTACATATCGCAGCGGAGCAACATATAATAGATGAATATGTTTAAAACAAAGAACTATATAAGTTATTACATCACATCACATTACATTATCAGAGTTTACAACAACAAACAACGGAAAAGAAATACTATATACTAGTTGATACGCCAAGCCATCCAGCTCTCTACAGCAACTCTTGAATTCCAGAATGACTTGTTAACCTGACTCTTGACTGCCCGTGTGGAAAATGGTGGGAGCCCAGAGTTTAGGAAGGGAACAATAAACTCTAATCAGTCATGTGACTGGTGTGAGAACCTAAAACAGTTTATCTTTAAAAACAAGTTTGTCTTTAAAAACAAACAAAGAAATATTTTTAAAGTCAATTCGCAATGCTTTTAGAAAATGTAACTACCATAAGGCCTCCCGCACAAACACACAATGCAAACGCAGAATCGGAGGAGATTTCTCCTTATGATAGTCAAATATGCTTGATACGCAAATTTCTTTTCAATATTATTATTTTAAGTGCAAAGTGCAGGAAACAATTTCGAAAGTATAATATAAATCTTAGCCAACATACGACCATTATCGTATGCCTACTATAGCTACCATGTTTAATAGCAGGTTACCGCCACATTACACGGCATGTTGTACAACTAAAACCGTACAAGGTTCGTATTGTTTCTTTTGTTTTCCAACTAATGGTCAGGCCAAGGAACTTCCCATTGCCACGTGGGTATGTCTCTGGAAGGACGGCCCGAGAACCTAACCGGATCTCTGCCAACACAAGGCTGGGTTACCCCTAGCTGGGTAACTATTGACATGAACATGCCATCCCTCGATCGTAACCGACCTATATCCTGGGATTCACCAACAACCAAAAAGTAATAAAATTGCAGCAACAACATGGGTTAAGTATCTGCGCTCCATACCATGATACCACCTCTATCCAGAAGGAATGACATACACTAAGAGGGGCTATCCCCTAATAACCTTGCCGCATCTTTATTGTTTTGACCATTACCGGGGTGTGAGGCCTGACGAAGTCTCGTCCACAAATGTACACTTTATATATAAAAGATGTGCTTTGATCAACAAATGATCAGCAGCACTTCATGTGCCACATTACCAATTTGGGAATGTATCACTAGTAACCATCAACTACATAACCTCTGAGCTCGTACGTCTCAGAGAAGGGTGCTAAGCTAAGAGAATAAATTCTCTGCCACCAGTAGAATTATATTTTATAGAAACCAGCTTTACATCTCAAATTGTAACGTCAGACATACATCCATACAAGTCCGTACCGGGATCGAACAGAACCGAAGGCACTTCCAAAGAAGCCCTTGCAATCCGTATATTCACTAATCATGTCCGGAATTCCCATCACAAAGGGTGATAAAATATCTATACCGGAGATCAGCTGATGCAGAGACATTCGATGGTAATCCTTCCGTTTTCATAAATATCTGGTCTTCAACACCGGTCTTCAAATGCTATCCATTGTGACGTATCACTATTCGGAATGGGATTTATGACCCAAAGGTCCTCTCCCGGCTAAATCGAATAACAAGCGCTTATTTTAAAATAAATATAGCATTCAAATTCAAGCAAATCACAACAAATACCCATTTAAAGGTAAATATTGATAGTTGATTATTTAACTATCAATAGATATGCACAACATCACCAGATTTCAAAAAATTTCCAAAATTATTTATTTTCCAAAAATATCTTTACAAGATATTTTTTTTTCCACACTTCAACCATTTGAAAACAATTTTCAAATTACTTTTCAATTTATCTTCAAAAGTATAATCTCAAAACATTTCATTTCATATTGGAAAAACATTTCCATAGTTATTTAATAATAAGTAATTCACGATCTACTTATTTTCAACATTTGAAAAATATTCAATATACTAAAATCACAATTAAGTATATATTTTACTCTTTAAGGAAAACATCCTCTTAAACACATTTATTTCAGACAAAACGAATGTTACGTAAAACATCGTTACGACAACCCAAAATCACTAGTATAGGGATTCGAAACTAAGACAGATATATAAAACCAAATACTATATAAAACATTTCCTCTCGAAAATCATTTGCTATACAACAGTGTTATAGTCCGCTATTTCCTTTTATTTCTCGAAAAAATCTATTTCAACAATGAATGTTGAAATCTGTAGTTTCGATACTTAATACATTTTAAACATCTTTAAATCGTTTTAATTCCATTTAAAATATCACTTTCCCAAAACATTTCATTAATATATTATTCACTGTGCAAAATCGTGAATATACTTCGTTAACCAAATTCAACATTTCTACACATTTTATTTAAAGGGTTATCCACTGTCCAAAATCGTGGATATATCTCCTTTAATAAACTATAATAATTAACTTATCAAAATAAGTTGTTTTCGGATTTATAAAACAATGTTTATAAGTTCCAATTTTATTTTGTAAAAACTTAAACTTATAAAATAACTTTATTAACAAATTCAATCCATATCCCATTTATACAACTAAATCCAAATTATAAGCAAATTACTTATAATTCTCTATTTACAAGTTCATTCATTTTATAACTTCACAAATCGTAGATTCTATTCTTTTATAAAATCCATTTATAACATCATTTTAAAACGTCTTTGAAACTCCTTTATAATTCCATCCTTTGATTTATAAAAATCCAATTTTATAAATTTTATATATAAAGCCTTTATAATAAATTCAAAAATCTCTATTTAAACTATTTTACAAAACAATTAAGTCCATATTTTCAAAAAGCAATTTTCAACTAGATTTCTCAAAAATCATAATTTTTTATAACGTTAAAATTATAACGTTTATTTATTTAAAATGAATCAATTCCAAAATTTAATAAAACGTACACTTTCAGAAATCACTTAAAAACCCTTTTAAATTTTGGAAATTATCACTTTAACAATTTTATTTTTCCAAAATAGGCCCAATGTTGCAATAGCACTAACTATAACAATCACGGCATCCAAAACATCATATATCATATGGTAATAGAATATATCATAATATCTGTAAATAAATCAATACGGGTGAGGAATCCAGTTGGATCCCTCCAACCTGTTTCCCTGCATCCACAGATGTTAGCACAATACCAATCCCATTCCAATACGGAATATTGCGGTATACGGGATTTATAAAATATTATCCGCTATTATGCGACGCAATAGGGTCTCATCCGCTATATAATGCGGGAAATCAACTCCAAGTACATATATAATACCAATTCCACTTCAAGGTGAAATATCGCGGTATATGTGTTCAATAAATAACCTTCGCTTAATATGCGGCGTATAGGGTCTATTTCAATACAACAGATAGCAATTTATCATCTTTTCATACAATCAACACAATAAAGAAAATTTTAAATCTAACTATTTAAAACTTAAATCGAAACAGATTCGATTGAGTGAGGAGTTCTCACCTTGCTTTGAAATGAAATTGCAGTGTTTTATTTCGAATAAAATTAAACACGCGTTTAATTTTACCCAAATTTTCACTAGCTCCAATCAATCCGAACCCTGCTTCATCGCGTAGTATTTGTCAATACGAACCCGACACAATTTGTTTCGTGTGAAACAGACTTCGTATGAACAAGTTATAATGTTACAAAGATTACACGAATTTTAATATATTAATTTACAAATTCTTTTATTATTTTTTAACCTCATTTTTTTCTGGGCTATTAGATTTGCCTTCATCAGATCAAGGCCGTGACTTGCTTTCTTCCCCAAAACTTTTGCTCCCAGGTCACAAGAGAACCCACAGCCGCCACTATCATCAATTTAGCGAGCCACCATCGTCGACTTTCACGTCCATCAAGAACCACCATTCGAACGACCTTTAGAAACTCCACCTTCGGCCCAGATATGGGTGAGCACGGTCTGCCCCTGATCTCAACACACGTGCACAAACCGACCACGAACGCGAGCCCCTAGCCTCCACGTCGAGCCTCCATTTCCAATCTCCACCGTTGATCTTCTAAAGCTCGATTAGCTCTACAACTTTCATGTTGAAGGTTTCGGCTAATTGTCAATGGATTTGGAGAAAATAAAGGAAGAAGAAGCATAAATTTCGGCCATTGAAATATCAAGTGGCGGCTAGGGCTGAAACCCTAATTTGTTTGCAAATGTGAAAATGTGGTGTCCTTATATAGAAAATTACTCGACACTATCCACCCGAAATTTTTCCGAACTCCAAACGAAGCGTGCCGCCTGGCGTTTATAATGTTTTACCCCCATTCTGAACATAGTGGAATATATATCGAGAGTCAATTCGATCATATTTGAAAGATAAGTTTTCGAATTTAATTATTTAAATTTAAAATTCACTCAAACTGATTTCTATGCGTTTTAGCTTGCCCCGGACAAACCGTAAATCCGATTGACGCAAAATTTGAAACCATACAATAATTTAACATTACGGATCCGATGACACTAGTTTCATCGAAATCCGAGACTGTTTGAAAAATGGCCATTTTACTCGTCTATTAAATATTAAAATATTCAATTTTCACAATTTAACTTTTAATTAAATTTTAAAAGTTCTATAACAGCATTCTAACTCCAATATGTTTAAATACAACTTTATAAATCAATTTTAATCACATTAAACACAATTTCCAATTATTTTTGTAATTTGAAATATTAAATTATCGATTTAATTATCCAATTAAATCACTATATTCGAAATAAAATTTATTCGACTTACAAATTTTACTTGTTAATATTTAAAAATCAATAAAATATATGAATTTCAAACGACATAAACTCTGGGTCGTTACAAACTACCCCCCTTAAAAGAATTTCGTCCTCGAAATTACCAAGTAAGAAAAAGTTACAGAATCCATTAACTTTTCAAAAACAAATCGTTCCAAGTTGATTTCAGGTCCATTTTAATTTCTTAACTTTTCCAAAATCCGATGGTTACACTTTTTACTATAGCTTTACAAGTTTTCAAATCATACTTAGTTATTTTTTCAAAATTTTCCAATTTTCTCAAAAATATTCTAACGCCTTAATTTTCAGAAAAATTCGCCATTGTTGCGCAGCTCGATCCGAAAAAAATGGCAATATATATATATATATATCACAAATATACATTTCATTAAAGTAATGAGGCATCCTAAAGGGAAAAAGTGTAAAAGTACGATATGTAATCCGAGATATGTACCTTATATTATTAGCGAGCATATACGGCTAATATAGCGCGAAAGCGAGCTCCAAATGCGAAGCAAGCACAATTTGCACCTATTAAACACTCAACAACAATGAGAAACATGTATGTATGAAAGTAATATCAATATACAACATATATCACTACAACAACTACATATGTCGATATAGCAAATGCAATCAAAAGCAATAAATTCAACTATCAACCAACTATCATCCAACTAACATTCATATCCAAATAAATATACATTCTCTTCTCATTAATATTCAATGAATTGGTTTTCCAATTTAAATCAGATTTGATTCATTAACAATGGATGTTTTTACTAACATTCATTTATTCATACTCAATTAGGTTACATTCACTAATTCATATTCAAGTTGGTTCACTTCCAAATCAAATTCATATTCAAGTTGGTTCACTTCCAAATCAAATTCAATTCTATTTAAGATTCACTTAACTTCCAATTTGATTTCAATTAATTTAGATTTCAATTTCATTTTGAATCCATATCATCATTTTATTTGACTTAATTTTTCAATCTTAATTCCTTTACTCAATTTTCATTTTTAATTCCACTTGAATTAAATTTTCCTTCCAACTTATTTTGTTTCCACATCTACCTTTTTCTAACTTCTCTTTAGGTTCGATTTTTATTGTAACAACTTCAAACTTTACAAGTTATCAAACTTAACGTTATTTCATAAATATTTTATATAGTATTCCAGAGTCTTTCCATTTTTCACAGCCATTTTAGAAATCAATTCAGATTATCTTTTGAATTCCCAAAACCAAACCGATTTTTGCAATCAACTTTCATTGAAAATAATTTGGCAGTAATACTTCTCTGGGAAACTCGAAAATGAACACCGATGATGTCGCGATCATCATCAGAATTATTTTCCTGCGACCTGAAAGAGTTTAGAGCTTTCATCCCTTCAAAACACTTTTCCAAAACCTTTGAAATTAATTTTCAAAATCAAAAAGGATTTAAACTTTCCAAATCTCCAAAATTTTCAAATTATTTTCAAAACATTTCCAAACACTTCTCTGGAAACTTTACTTTAAATTATAAATCACATTTACAATTCATATTCATAAATTCCATTTGTATGTGAATTTATTTCTTAACCTTGGAGTTACGATTTCAATTTCCTACTCAAATGATAATAATATTATCACTTACTAACAATCAAGCAACCATATACTGTAATAATTTACAAAGATTATTTCCTTTATCTACAAAAATAGTTTTTGGGTAAAATTATTTCATTTACCCTATTTTTAAAACAATACCGTGTCGGTTTATCTTGTTTAAGAGTTTAGAAACCCCTATCGACGATAGTTAGCTAGACTGCATCGACCAGAATCTATAGATAATCAACCGATAAGCCAACACAATACAAAACAATTTCATATTCACTAACAAATACACACTCATATCTATTATTACACTCACACTTATTATAGAGTACTACTGACTCTATCTCTAATGAGTAACACGCAACAGCGCCAAGATTGTCGCTTAACCAAATACTCTGATACCAGATGTAACGTTCTGGATTTTCGAATTTTGAAAATCGACATTAATACGTCCACTATATCAACTGCCGAGAAATCGAAGGCCGGAAAACCGAATTGTTAGGGTCAAAGAAGAAGAGGTAGAAGAAGAAGAAAGAAGAATCAAACAGAAGCAATAACAGAATCTCACATATCGCAGCGGAATAACATATAATAGATAAATGAATATCTTTAAAACAAAGAACTACATCAGTTGTTACATTACATTACATCACATTACATTATCAGATTTTACAACAACAAATAGCGGAAAAGAAATACTATATACAAGTTGATAAGCCAAGCCATCCAGCTCTCTACAGCAACTCCTGAATTCCAGAATGACCTGTTAACCTGACTCTTGACTGCCCGTGTGGAAATTGGTGGGCACCTAGAGTTTAGGAAGGGAACAATAAACTCTAAGTCCGTCATGTGACTGGTGTGAGAACGCAAAACAGTTTATCTTTTAAAAAATGTTTATCTTTAAAAACAAACAAAGATATATTTTTAAAGTCAATTCGCAATGCTTTTAGAAAATGTAACTACCATAAGGCCTCCCGCACACACACAAAATGCAAACGCAGAATCGGAGGAGATTTCTCCTTATGATAGTCAAATATGCTTGATACACAAATTTCTTTTCAATATTGTTATTTTAAGTGCAAAGTGCAGGAAAATATTTCGAAAGTATAATATAAATCTTAGCCAACATACGACGATTATCGTATGCCTACTATAGCTACCATGTTTAATAGCAGGTTACCGCCACATTCCATGGCAGGTTATACAACTAAAACCGTACAGGGTTCTTATTGTTTTTTTGTATTTCCAACTAATGGTCAGGTCAAGGTACTTCCCATTGCCACATGGTACGCCTTTGGAAGGCCGCCCCGAGAACCTAACCGGATCTCTGCCAACACAAGGCCGGGTTACCCCTAGCTGGGTAACTACTGACAGGAATATGCCATCCCTCGATCGTAACCGACCTATATCCCGGGATTCACCAACAACCAAAAAGTAATAAAATTGCATCAGCAACATAGGTTAAGTACCTGCGCTCCATACCATGATACCACCTCTATCCAGAAGGAATGACATACACTAAGAGGGGCTATCCCCTAATAACCTTGTCGCATCTTTCCTGTTTTGACCATTACCGGGGCATGAGGTCCGACGAATTCTCGTCCATAAAGCTACGCTTTATATATAAAAGCTGTGCTTTGATCAAAAAATGATCAGCAGCATTTTGTGTGCCACATTACCAGTTTG
This sequence comes from Allium cepa, assembly GCA_030765085.1. Taxonomy (NCBI): domain Eukaryota; kingdom Viridiplantae; phylum Streptophyta; class Magnoliopsida; order Asparagales; family Amaryllidaceae; genus Allium; species Allium cepa. Next base: position 69,374,322 of record CM060929.1, read on the forward strand.
GGAATGTATCACTAGTAACCATCAACTACAAAACCTCTGAGCTCGTACGTCTCAGAGAAGGGTGTTAAGCTAAGAGAACAAATTCTCCGCCACCAACAGAATTATATTTTATAGAAACCAGCTTTACATCTCAAATTGTAACGTCAGACACACATCCATACAAGTCCGTTCTGGGATCGAACAGAACGAAGGCACTTCCAAAGAAGTCCTTGCAATCCGGATATTCACTAATCACGTCCGGAATTCCCATCACAAAGGGTGATAAAATCTCTATATCGGAGATCAGCCGATGCAAAAACATTCGACGGTAATCCTTCCGTTTTCATAAATATCCGGTCTTTAACACCGGTCTTCAAATGATATCCATTACGACGTATCACTATTCGGAATGGGATTTATGACCCAAACGTCCTCTCCCGGCTAAACCGAATAACGAGCACTTATTTTAAAATAAGTGTAGCATTCAAATTCAAGAAAATCACATTTAAAGGTAAATATTGATAGTCGGTTATTTAACTATCAATAGATATGCACAACATCACCAGATTCCAATTAATTTCCCACATTATTTATTTTCCAAAAATATCTTTACAAGATATTTTTTTTCACACTTCAACCATTTGAAAACAAATTTCAAACCGCTTTTCAATTTATCTTTAAAAGATATAATCTCATAACATTTCACTTCATATTGGAAAAACATTTCCATACTTATTTAATAATAAGTAATTCACAATCTATTTAGTTTGAACACTTGGAAAATATTCAATATACTAAAATCACAATTAAGTATATATTTTATTCTTTAAGGAAAACATCCTCTTAAACACATTTATTTGAGTCAAAACGAATGTTACGTAAAACATCGTTACGACAACCCAAAATCACTAGTATAGGGATTCGAAATTAAGATAAATATATAAATCCCAATACTATATAAATCATTTCCTTTCGAAAATCATTTACTATAACAACAATGTTATAGTCCACTATTTCCTTTTATTTCTCCAAAACGTTTATTTCAACAATGAATGTTGAAATTTGTAGTTTCAATACTTAATACATTTTAAACATCTTTAAATCGTTTTAATTCCATTTAAAATATCACTTCCCCAAAACATTTCTTTAATATATTATTTACTGTCCAAAATCGTGAATATACTTCGTTAACCAAATTCAGCATTTCATCTAAAGGATTATCCACTGTCCAAAATCGTGGATATACCTCCTTTAATAAGCTATGATAATTAACTTATTAAAATAAGTCGTTTTCGAATTTAAAAATCAATGTTTATAAGTTCCAATTTTATTTTATAACAACTTCAACTTATAAAATCACTTTATTAATAAATTCTATCCATATCCCATTTACACGACAAAATCCAAATTACAAGCAAATTACTTATAATTCTCTATTTACAAATTAATTCATTTTATAACTTCACAAATCGTAGATTCTATTCTTTTATAAAATCCATTTATAACATCATTTTAAAACGTCTTCAAAACCCTTTATAATTCCATCCTTTGATTTATAAAAATCCAATTTTACAAATTTTATGTATAAAGCTTTTATAATAAATTCAAAAATCTCTATTTAAACTATTTTATAAAATCATTAACTCCATATTTTCAAAAATCAATTTTCGACTATATTTCTCAAAAATCATAATTTTTCATAACGTAAAATTATAACGTTTATTTATTTAAAATGAATCAATTCCAAAATTTAATAAAATGTAAACTTTCAGAAATCACTTAAAAAACCCTTTTAAAATTTGGAAATCATCACTTTAACACTTTTAATTTTCCAAAATAGGCCCAATGCTGCAACAGCACTAAATATAACAATCACGACATCCAAAACATCATATATCATATGATAACAGAATATACCATAATATCTTTAAATAAATCTATACGGGTGAGGAATCCAGTTGGATCCCTCCAACCTGTTTCCCTACATCCGCAGATGTTAGCACAATACCAATCCCGTTCCAATACGAAATATCGCGGTATATGGGATTTATAAAATATTATCCGCTATTATGCGACGCAATAGGGTCTCATCCGTTATATAATGCGGGAAATCAACTCCAAGTACATATATAATACCAATTCCACTTCAAGGTGAAATATCGCGGTATATGTGTTTAATAAATAAGCACCGCTTAATATGCGGCGTATAGGGTCTATTTCAATACAACAGATAGCAATTTATCATCTTTGCGTACAATCAACACAATAAAGAAAATTTTAAATCTAACTATTTTAAATTTAAATCAAAACAGATTCGATTGAGTGAGGAGATCTCACCTTGCTTTCAAATACAGTTGCAGTGTTTTATTTCGAATAAAATTAAACACGCGTTTAATTTGACCCAAAAATTTCACTATCTCCAATCAATCCCAATCTAGCTCCATCGCGTAGTATTCATCAATACGAACCCGACGTAATTCGTTTCGTGCGAAACGGACCTCGTATGAACAAGTTATGATGTTACAAAGTATTCGCAAATTTTAATATATCAATTTACAAATTCTTTCATTATTTTTAACCTCGTTTTTTTCTGGGCCGTTAGATTTGACTTCATCAGACCAAGGCCATGACTTGCTTTCTTCCCTAAAACGTTTGCTCCCAGGTCACAAGAGAACCCACGACTGCCATTATCATCAACGTATCGAGCCACCATCGTCGACTTTCACGTCGATCAAGAACCACCAGTCGAACGACCATCAGAAACTCCACCTTCGGCCCGGATATGGGTGAGCTCGGTCAGCCCCTGACCTCAAAACACGTGCACGAACCGACCATGAACACGAGCCCCAAGCCTCCATGTCGAGCCTCTATTTCCAATCTCCACCGTTGATCTTCTAGAGCTCGATTAGCTCTTCAACTTTCTTATTGAAGGTTTCGGCTAATTGTCTATGGATTTGGAGAAAATAGAGGAAGAAGAAGCACAAATTTCGGCCATTGAAATATCAAGTGGCGGCTAGGGCTGAAACCCTAATTTGTTTGCAAATGTGAAAATGTGGTGTCCTTATATAGAAAATTACGCGACACTATTCACCCGAAATTTTTCCAAACTCCAAACAAAGCATGCCGCCGGACGTTTATAATTTTTTACCATCATTTCGAACGCAATGGAATATATATCGAGAACCAATTCGATCATATTTGAAAGATAAGTTTTCGAATTGAACTATTTAAATTTAAAATTCACTCAAACTGATTTCGACGCGTTTTTGCTTGCCCCGGACAAACCGTAAATCCGATTGACACAAAATTAGAAACCATACAATAATTTAACATTACGGGTCCGATGAAACTGGCTTCGTCGCATTCCGAGACTGTTTGAAAAATGGCTATTTTTACTCGTCGATTAAATATTAAAATATTCAATTTTCACAATTTAACTTTTAATTCAATTTTAAAAGTTCTATAACATCATTCTAACTCCAATATGATTAAATACAACTTTATAAATCAATTTTAATCACATTAAACACAATTTCCAATTATCTCTGTAATTTGAAATATTAAATTATCCATTTAATTATCTAATTAAATCACTATATTCGAAATAAAATTTATTCGACTTACAAATTTTACTTGTTAATATTTAAAAATCAATAAAATATATGAATTTCAATTGACATAAACTCTGGGTCGTTATAGATAGCATTTGAAGACCGGATATTTGCGAGAACGATAGGATGGCCTATCGATTGTCTCTGCACTAAGTCGCGCTGGTATAGGGATTTCCTTAGTGATGGGAAGTCCGATCAGGACTATGAATACTTGGATTGCAAGGGCTTCTTCGGAAGTGCCTTCGGTTTTGATCGAACCCGAAACAGACTTGTATGGTTGTATGTCCGACACTACACTTTGAGATATGAAATGATTTCTTTCAAATACATATCAGTTGGTGGCGGAGAATTTATTCTCTTAGCTTAACACCCATCTCTGAGACGTGCGAGCTCAGAGGTTATGTAGTTGAACGTTATCAGTGATATACTCCCAATTTGGTAGTATGGCATGCTAAGTGATGCTGTATGTTGATGATCATTTGTTAATCAAAGCATGACTTTGTGAAAAGTGTAGCTTTGTGGATGAGACCTCGTCGAGCCTCACAAACCGGAAATGGTCGAAATAGGAAAGATGCGGCAAGGTTATGAGGGTTGCACCCTTTAGGGTATGTCATCTCCTTGTAGAAAAAGGCGGTGTCATGGTATGGAGCCCAGATATTTCACCTATATGGTGGCTTTAATCTCATTTACTGTGTGGCTGTTGCTTTGTGATGGAGGGCCTTCGGATAAAGGTCCCAAAGGACTGGGGGTGGCATGCTCGAGTAGTAGTTACCTAGTTACAGAGGTAACCCGGCCTTCTGTTGGCAGAGAGCCGGGTATGTTCTCGGGACGTCCCGCCAGAGGCGTACCCATGGACAGTAGGAAGTTCCTTAGCCTATCCATTTGTTGGAAATCCAAACAAAATAATATGCGCCCTGTACGGTTTTAGTTGTATAACCTACAATGGAATGTGGCGGTAACCTGCTATTGAACATGGTAGCTATAGTAGGCATAAGTGTAGAATATCTATGCTGGTTAAGATTAATATTATACTTTCGAAAGGTTTTCTGCACCATGCACTAATAATAATATCAAAAATGGTTTTCGCATATCAAGCATATTTGACTATTATAAGGAGAAATCTCCTCCAATTCTGCGTTTGCATTGTGTGTGTGGCGGGAGGTCTTATGGTAGTTTCATTTTCTAAAAAGCGTTGCAGATTTCATTTCTATTTGTTTCTGTTCAAAAAAACTATTTTTGTTTACTCATACCAGTTCCATGACTGACCTGGAGTTTATTTGTCACGACCCAAAATTCGTCGTTCAAAAGTCGACACCAAATACCTCACTTGTATTCGACTGCCGGAGATTCGAACGTCAAATTTCAGTTCGGATGGAGCTTATAACAACATTAGATGAATATAAAACAGTGGAACATAATGAATATCATGCATATATCTCAGGTATAACAGTAAAATATCCATTACTACATCAGAGTATTTAATACATACATCTCAACTCCAAATACAACATCATAATAATACAACATTGATCATATATCAATAAAGTCTTCAAATGAAAGAAGTGATAACGAACTCCTAAAAGCTAAACACTTGTTATCTCCAAAAGGCTCCTAAGATATCTCCAAAGCAAAAGCTCCAAATTGCTGCTTACTCCGAAATACGGAAACCGGCTACTAGGCTGCCAGTGTAGAAATTATAGGCAACCAGAGTTTTGGAAAGAAACAATAAACTCCGGATCAGTCATTGGACTGGTATGAGTAAACTAAAACACAGTTTCTTTTATAGAAAACTAGATTTATAAAAGAATTTTCGGTATGCTTTTTAAAAATGGAACTACCATAAGACCTCCCGCGACACACACAATGCAAACGCAGAATTGGAGGAGATTTCTTCTTATGCTAGTCAAACATGCTTGGTACGGGGAAATTTCTTTGATATTATTGTTAGTTCATAGTGTAGAAAACATTTCGAAAATAGAATATTAATCTTAGCCAGCATAGACATTTCAACCTATGCCTACTATAGCTACCATCTAAACAGTGGGGCGCCACCATAAGTAAATGGCAGGTTCTACAACTAAAACCGTACAGGGTTTCGTATTGGGAATTGGATTTCCAACAATGGTCAGGCTAAGGAACTTCCTGGGCCACATGGGTACGCCTCTGGAGGGACGACCCGAGAACCCAACTGGATCTCTACCAACACAAGGCCGGGTTACCCCTAACAGGGTAACTACTGACACGAGTATGCCATTCCTCGGTTGTAACCAACCATTATCCGGGGCCCTAGCAACAAATCACAAAGTAATATATATATATATATATATATATATATATATATATATATATCTGTCATATCCACATAAGTTAAGTATCTTGGCTCCATACCATGATACCGCTTCTATCTAGAAGGAAATGCACATATCCTAAAGGGCGCTACCCCCAATAACCGTGCTGCATCCTTCCTGTTTCGACCATTCCGGGGTGTGAGTTTCGACGAAGTCTCGTCCACAAAGCTATGCCTTTCACAAAGCCATGCTTTGATCAACAAATGATCAACAACGCTCAGCATGCCACATTACCAAGTTGGGAATATATTACTGATAACCTTCAACTACATAACCTTTGAGCTCGTATGTCTCAAAGAATGGTGTTAAGCTATGAGAATAAATTCTCCACCGCCAACAGAAATGTATTTGAAAGAAATCTGCTTTACATCTCAAATGTAATGTTGGACATACAATCCATACAAGTCGGTTCTGGGTTCGAATAGAATCGAAGGCACTTCCTAAGAATTCCTTGCAATCCGGGCGTCCACAATCCCGATCGGATTCCCCATCGCATATGGAGAACTCTTTACCGGAGCAACTCAGTACAGAGTCATTCGATAGGTTATCCTATCGTTTTCGAAGACACCCGGTCTTCTCCACTGGTCTTCAAATGCTATCCATTTCGACGTAGCACTATTCAGAATGGGTTATATGACACAAAGGTCCTCTCTCGGCTAAATCGAATAGTAAGCGCTAGATTTAAAAACACGTGGGCATATCAATCACAAAGATTTAGATTCAGGGTTTGATGTGGGTTTCAGATAACAAACTGAAATCCGACTCCTTGTCGCATCGAAGTTTAAATGCCGTTTTATGGGAAAAAAAGGTTTTCATTCATATAGGAACAAATCACAAATCATAGTTCATCACAAAGCTATCACAGTATCACAACAAAAATATCAATCCGGTACAGAATATTTGATGATGGTTATTCATCTTGATTAAGGTGATCGTGATTAAAGTGAATTAACCGTATAATTATCCTCATTAATTATTTTAAATCAATGTTAAATTTGACTTAATTATGAATTAATTTAATCTTGATTGGCTTAATTAATGAATTCATTATTTTAATTTATTAATTCTTAATGTTTAACAAAAATATTTTTTATCACTTTTGTTGATTGACTATTCTTTCAATAATTAATTATTAATTATAAGATCATTACCCAAAACGTTAATTGTTAATACTAGTTCCACATTTTAAATAAATTTGGGTTTTAAATTAACACATAAACATTTGATTTACATTTAAACATTTTATTAAGTTAGTTTTAAAACAACCCTTTTTTGTTTAAAGGAAAATATAATTTTGAAATTATCCTAAACTTTGTAAAAAAAATTTAAAATAATTGATTCAATATTATTTACTTCATATCCCATTAACAGCTCTCATTTATTTCTAAAACGTGGATTTGAAATAATCATTTAACTTGAGTTTCAAAATTTTAGTTAAAACTGGATTGGCTCGCTTTCATGTCCAACCCGTGGCTTACTTCGAGTTATCCCCGAGGGAAATGCCCCCAGCTTCGGGTTTTAGCCAAAACTAACCCGAGTGATAAATTTTCACAAAAATTAGTTTAAGTCCGAAACAAATCACGACACAACACTGAAACCACTCGAGTTCTCCTTCGAGTTTCTACCCTATTTCCCCGAGTGAGACTTCGAGTCACACTACTCCTGTCCCATATTTCACAACTGGCACACAACCAAGCACCTACACGTGAACGACCAACTTCGCCAACGTTGGTCGGTGCTGTAGCCATCCATGAGTCACCTTCTATCCCCCAAAACAATACGAACACCCAGAATCTTGAATTAAACTCAAGAGCAAATCGAGTTGTCTCGACCAAACGAACCCAACAGTACATCACCAGAAAACAAACTCATGCCACCACCCCAGGCCGTTATCGGCCACCAACTTTGGACCCTATCCTCGTCATCGTTCAACGCCGCGATCGGCACTGTTTACTCGAAGTTCGATCACGCATGGGTGGCGCGGCATCTTCATTCTCGAACTCGACAGAAATGGGTTCTTATACCCTAAATCGCTCTCGACTCATCAAATTACGCAATATAAAATTTTTTCTACATTTTTCCTGAAACCATCGATTCACAAACTAGCTTCAATCCAAGTTTCAACATTTATCATTAAATCAATCACTGGAAATTTGAAAAAGTGCGATTTTTGTACAAAAACTAAGTACTATGTGAATAGTAAACTAAAAACCTTTATTTTTGGTTTAAAAATCATAACTTGCAGTAGAGATTCGAGCTATAAATTTAAATTAACCTTTTGTAACAATCGAATTTATCAAGTTTTTTACTTGAATCATTGTAAATCAAGATGGCATTGGTAATCTTTCTTCTAACCATGTTGAAACATGTTTTAAAAACCTTGATTACATATTTACTTCTTGTTTGATTGAAGACTTCAATACTTAACAATGATCAAATGCAAATAAATTAAATTTTTGAATCAGTGATCAACTTTGTAATCTATAACAGGGAAGATAAATATGCAGAGTAACCTATATATGCAGAAGGTTATTAAAAAAACAAAACACATACAATAATATGTAAAATCAATAAATTATCTTACTGTTAACTTAAAGTTTTAAAGTTGAAGTTTACTCACTTAGATATATTGTTGAGCAGAGATGTTTCTGTTTTTGAAACTGCAGTTTGATCTTCCCTTTTGCTTTGTTTCTTCAGTAAATTGCTTTCAACTGTAAGTATAAAGTGATTTCTTCTTTTCTTTTTAATTTCTTGTTCTTTGCTATTTTGTGTTCTTTGAACGAATTAAATGTTTGCAGATGTATACATATATGCGAAAGGTTTGTATACAGGTTTAGTAGAGTATTGACGCAAGACTTCTTTTCTTTCTTTTTTTGTTTTTACTTTGTTCAGACATTTATACTTTTCTTTTATTTGTTGACTAAACCATGTTTTAATTTCGGCTGATAGGATCTTGTACATGCAGAGGAGTAAATAGCATTAAATGACTTTGCTTCCTTCTTTGTTAACAACAATCTGTTGGATTTGATTATTTTTTTATATGTAAGTACTGTTTTTTGTTTATTTTACAGTTTATTTTCTTTCTTTGTTTATGGGCTGAATACTATCTTCTTTCTTGTGATCTGGATGAAGTTCTATTGCAATATGTTGTTTGTAGTTTTTATAAGTACTAAGTTTATTTATACAGTTTTTTTTTCTTGTTTATATTTATTTCATGCAAGTTCATGTGTATGTCATGTGTCATTTTATATCTATACAAATTTTGTTACAAACATACATTTTCGTAATTTTTATTTTAATTTAAGGTTTAGCTATTAACATGTAATTTAGAACATATATTTATTTTATTGTTTTAAAACAATTTTCTTGCTTGTTATATGTTCTTTTCTTTATTATTATTAATTGTTATTTAAACTTAACTATCAATATTTATTTAATTTCATATAACTTTATAATATTCATATTAACAATATTTTATTTTTCTTGAAATTTCATAATTTAAATTTAAAAGTTCAAATAATTTACCGAATTTTAAATTCAAAATTTTGGGGATGTTACAATATCCCCTTCTTAAGAAAATTTCATCCTCGAAATTGAAAGAGAGAGAAACGCAAACATAGAATATATGGATTCAGAAAAATAAAGAAATGACTTACAGTTTAAGTTGAGATGTCTACTCTGCAATTGGGATATGATTTCTTCATATTATCTTCAGTCTCCCAAGTACAGTCCATTGGATCGCCACTCCACTGAACTTTGACCAATTTCACAACTTTGTTAATCACTTCTCATCATGATCTACAATTTATATCGCTCTCTATTAACTGCCAAGTTAGGAGTGATTTCAAAATCCTGTTGAGCAGCTTCTTCAATAATACTATCTGGATCTTACATTTACTTCCGATGATTAGAAATGTGGAACACATCATGCACTCCAGACAACCAGCTGGGTAGCTATACTCGATATGCTAGAGGACCGATCATTTCTAGAATGCGCCCGCTCATTCTTACTATCAGAAATTAGTAAGAAAATTGATTTAGATATACGGACGGAATATCTTAAGGAATGTCAGCAGTAAAAAGAAATATACTAATAAAATTTAGAGTTTCAGTCTCGGTTATACTCATTCTAGGGTAATGACATCAACTAACATGGAGAATAAGGCTGGTTGGGAGCGACTATCTATAGCCTTGCTCTAACTGTCTACTGAATACATGGACAATGGTCATACCAAGCAGGTCGACATACCCAATGAATACTTAAAACAAAACCATAGGTGGTTGGAGGATCTATCAGAACAGAATATAACGACTCAAATGTAATATACATCACAGAACAATAGATCATCATGTTCACATATACAGATACATAACAGAGTATACAAACTAATACATGTCAAGTGTTATAGCAAACCACAATTACAGATGAGTCAAAAGAATACATATTAGAGTTACAACAAAATAGGACTACACAAAAAGCTTTAACAAAAAGGAACAAGCTGAATAGTCCATGCGGAAGCAAATTAGGCTAAGTCCAAAAGCACCTAACCTGAAACAACTCAGTTTGACCCGAGTATAAAATTCACGGGTCAGTCCAGCTAAACAAATTAGTTAGATAAACTGAACAACAATAACCTGCTTGGTCACAAAGTATAACAAATATCTCTAAAAGAGATAACACAATCATCGAACAAAAGATGAATCATAACAAGACATGCCTCATATCATCGACAACACAAATAAACAAAGGATATGAATATCCCAAAGCAAGCCAAAAAGGCAATAACAAATACCAATGAAGGTATACAAGTTCCACAAGGCAATGGCTACATATCGTGCGGCTCAAAAAGACCAACACCGAAGAGCGATACCTAGTGAATATACATATCAATCAAACATCAGAAAATTTGCACGTGCTCGGTACTGTATAAACAAGGATCCATGAGCCCGAAGACTCCAAACCAAAATATCACTCGAGTGGCTTATAAAGACCTAACTCCGAAAGCAATACGATAGGGAAACAAACCCGAAGGCACAAACCCGAAGGTACAAACCCGAAGGCAACATACCCGAAGGCAGCATACCCCAAGGCAACAAACCTGAAGGAGAGTCCGAAGACACTATCCCAAAGGCTACAAACCGTAGTGGTGAAGGTCCGAAGACCCAGTACTGGACACCACTAACTGGCGGAATGTGTCATAACTCTCAAAAAGGTATCCGAAAAGTGGTAACGTGAGTCCCATAACCACTCATTCGCACTAAACGGTTTACTATCCTTTAGTTAATTTCACACTCAAAGTAGTACAAAGTTCACCACATCTCATTGGTAAAATAGACCAAAAGGTCAAAACAATCAATCGAATAGGTCGGGGATTAATCGGAAAGATAAACGCACGGATTCATGGTCCGTGCTTTACTTAGCCATTTAATCTCCTTTCCACTCCGCTCGAAGTGCGAAATTGTGTGTGTGCGTTTAAATAGAATTTATAAATTAGAGAAGTAAGCTTTTAATACAATTGAAAAGATTATTTTATAAAAACCCGTGGATTGAAATTAAAAAGGAATCATCAAAGTCAAAATAAATGATAACAACAAATAGGATCATCACGAATCGATTCAAATTGGAAATTCAATCCCAAAAGGCAAAGTGGGCTGAAATAGCAAATTCAGTTGACTAAATAGAGAATTCAGTTGACTAAACAGCAAATTCAGTTGATAGAACAGAGATTTTTAGTTGATTGAAATATGCTTGGAAACTTTCTTTTTCTAGGTTCAATCGACTGAACAGAGAATTCGGTCGATTGAATCATGCTTGGAAACTTTCGGGTTCCAGATTCAGTTGAATAAACAGAGAATTCAGTCGACTAAACCATGCCTAGGCTGTTTTTCAGCCTATCCAAATGATGAGCAAACTCTTCCAAAATGCAACCGGACAAGCATTGGCTCTATGGGTTTATGCCAATCGGCAACCGACCATATATGCTCCTCGATGCATCACCAAAACATGATCAAAATATCAAAGTTAGGATTTTAAAGATTTGAACCCAAAACACTAAAATTTGGAATATTCACCAATTCAACCCAAACCAAAAGCAAATGCACATGAATAAGTGTTAGGAATTCATACCTAACAACCAAAGATAATTATAGTCATAGATGTGAGATAAAAATCTCACCTTTAACCCAAAACAAAGAAGAAGAAGCTCAATTGCAAGGAGAAGACAAACCACTCTCCACTTCAACTCAACTAGCTTCAATCAAAGATCAAAACAAGTATTTTCCTAAGTTAGGTTTAGGAGATTTTTGAAATTGAAGGAGAAAAGAGTTGGAGAAGATAAAGAGGAGGCTTACCAATAGCTTCTCTTGGATTATGGAGCAAGAGTTCAAGTTTGCAAGAAGAACTAGGGCTTGGAATTTCTAATTCCCATTCTCTTCCCCCATTTTCAGTTTTTAGCTTAAGTTTTATGAAATAAAATAAGTGAATGGAAGGAGAGGGACTGAGTTGAGGTTAATTAGTTGGCTAGTGGGCTGAACCCAAACCCAAAACCTAATTAGAAAAGGTAGCAAAACTCGACTTACTCCAAACATATCAAAGCTTATACTCAAAAAGATCGCAAATGCCATTTTGAACTCAATGGAAGTGGTTTCGAGCCCTAATTCGGCCGTTTGTAAAAAGTAACATTTCGGATCCAAAAATCCGACTAACGACGCTATATTTAAATAAAATATTTCAATATATAATCGTTAAATATGCGGGTTGTTGCACTATCTCTAACGAGCCATCTAATGTGTTATACTTCGTAGCTAAAGTTCTTACTCAACCTTCAGCTCTGATACCAATTTGTCACGACCCAAAATTCATCGTTCAAAAGTCCACACCAAATAGCTCACTTGTATTCCACTGCCGGAGATTCGAACGTCAAATTTCAGTTCAGATGGAGCTTATAACAACATCATATGAATATAAAACAGCGGAACAGAATGAATATCATGCATATATCTCAGATATAATAGTAAAATATCCATTACTACATTAGAGTATTTAATACATACATCTCAACTCCAAATACAACATCATAATAATACAATAGTGATCATATATCGATAAGTCTACAAATGAAAGAAGTGATAACGAACTCCCAAAAGCTAAACACTTGTGATCTACAAAAGGCTCCTAAGATATCTCCAAAGCCAAAGCTCTAAAATACATCTTGCTCCAAAATACAGCTTACTCCAGAATACGGAAACCTGCTACTTGGCTGCTCGTGTAGAAATTATAGGCACCCAGAGTTTAGGAAAGAAACAATAAACTCCGGATCAGTCATGGGACTGGTATGAGTAAGCTAAAACACAATTGCTTTTAAATAAAACTAGATTTATAAAAGAATTTTTGGTATGCTTTTTAAAAATGGAACTACCATAAGACCTCCCGCCACACACACAATGCAAACGCAGAATTGGAGGAGATTTCTTCTTATGGTAGTCAAATATGCTTGGTATGGGGAAATTTCTTTGATGCTATTACTAGTGCATAGTGTAGAAAACAATTCGAAAATAGAACATTAATCTTAGCCAGCATACACATTTTCGAACTATGCCTACTATAGCTACTATCTAAACAGTGGTGCGCCACCTTAAGTAAATGGCAGGTTCTACAACTAAAACCGTACAAGGTTTCGTATTGGGAATTGGATTTCCAACAATGGTCAGGCTAAGGGACTTCCTGGGCCACATGGGTATGCCTTTTGAGGGACGACCCGAAAACCTAACCGGATATCTACAAACACAAGGCCGAGTTACCCCTAACTTGGTAACTACTGACACGAGTATGCCATTCCCCGGTTTTAACCAACCTTTATCTGGGGCCACAGCAACAAATCACAAAGTAATATATATATATATATATATATATATATATATATATCTTTTATCTCCTCATAAGTTAAGTATCTGGGCTCCATACCACGATATCACTTCTATCCAGAAGGAAATGCACATACCGTAAGGGGCGCTACCCCCAATAACCTTGCTGCATCTTTCCTGTTTCGACCATCCCGGGGTGTGAGTTTCGATGAAGTTTCGTCCACAAAGCTACGCTTTTCACATAGCCATACTTTGATCAACAAATGATCAACAACACTCAGCATGCCACATTACCAAGTTGGAATATATTACTGATAACCTTCAACTACATAACCTCTGAGCTCGTACGTCTTAGAAAAGGGTGTTAAGCAAAGAGAATAAATTCTCCGTCACCAAAGAAATGTATGTGAAAGAAATCTGCTTTATATCTCAAATGTAATGTCAGACATACAATCCATACAAGTCTGTTCTGGGTTCGACAGAACCGAAGGAACTTCCAAAGAAGTCCTTGCAATCCGGGCGCCCACAATCCTGATCGGATTCCCCATCACATATGGAGAACTCTATACCGAAGCAACTCAGTGCAGAGTCATTCGACAGGTTATCCTATCGTTTTCAAAGACACCCGGTCTTCACCACCGGTCTTCAAATGCTATCCATTTTGATGTATCACTATTCAGAATGGGTTGTATGACACAAAGGTCCTCTCCCAGCTACATCAAATAGTGAGTGCTAGAATTAAAAACATGTGGGCTTATCAATCACAAAGATTTATATTCAAGGGTCGATGTGGGTTTCGGATAACAAACTGAAATCCGACTCCTTGTCGCATCGAAGTTTAAATGCTGTTTTACGGCAAAAAAAGGTTTCTATTCATATAGGAACTAATCACAAATCACAGTTCATAACAAAGCAGTCACAGTATCACAACAGAAATATCAATCCAGCACAAAATATTTGATGATGGTTATTCATCTTGATTAAGGTGATTGTGATTAAAGTGAATTAACCATATAATTATCCTCGTTAACTATTTTAAATCGATGTTAAATTTGGCTTAATTATGAATTAATTTAATCTTGATTGGCTTAGTTAATGAATTCATTATTTTAATTTATTAATTCTTAACGGTTAACAAAAACAATTTTTATCACTTTTGTTGATTGACTATTCTTTCGATAATTAATTGTAAGATCATTACCCAAAACGTTAATTGTTAATACTAGTTCACCATTTTATATAAATTTGGATTTTGAATTGACACTTAACATTTGATTTACATTTAAACGTTTTATTAAGTTTGTTTCAAAACAACCCTTTTTTGTTTAAAGGAGAATATAAAATTTGAAATAATCTTAAACTTCATAAATATTTTTTTTAAATAATTGATTCAATATTATTTACTTCATATCCCATTAACAACTCTCATTTATTTCTAAAACAAGGATTTGAAATAATCATTTAACTTGAGTTTCAAAATTTTAATTAAAACTGGATTGGCTCGCTTTCATGTCCAACCTATGGCTTACTTCGAGTTATCCCCGTGGGAAATGCTCCCCTGCTTCAGGTTTTAGCCAAAGCTAACCCGAGTGATAAATTTTCACAAAAATTTGTTTAAGTCCCAAATCAATCACGATACAACACTGAAATAACTCGAGTTCTCCTTCGAGTTTCTACCTTATTTCCTCGAGTGAGACTTCGAGTTACATTGCTCCTCTCCCAGATTTCACAACTAGCACACAACCAAGCACGTACACGTGCATGGCCATCTACGCCAACGTTGGTCGGTGCTGCGGCCATCCGCGAGTCGCCTTCCATCCCCTAAAACAATACGAACACCTAGATTCTTGTCAGGACACGATTCTTCGTCTTCCGAAAATCCGACATCGACACTCACTTTATCGACTGCCGAGAAATCGAACGACGGAAAACCGAACACTGAGGGTTTTTAAGAAAAAAAAATTTAGGAAAAGAAAAGAAAAAGAGAATAGAGAAAAAGGAAAAAGAAACAGAAGAAAATAGAGGGAAAAGAAGATAGACAATTTTTTAGAAAACAGAGAATTAGAAAAACAGAAGATAGAAGAATTTTAAAAATAGAACGGATAGAAAGGAAACAACAGAACAACATCAGAATCTCACAATTCGCAGCGGAACAACATATAATAATAAATGAATAATCTTTAAACAAAGAACTATGTCAGTTATTACATTTCATTTCATTACATCACATCATCAGAGTGTACAACATCATACAACAACAAACAGTGCAGCGGAAAAAGAAATACTATATAAACTAGTAATACGCCATGCCATCCAGCTTGCCTCCAGCAACTCCTGAATATCCAGAATATCCTGATAAACCTAACTCTTAACTGCCCGTGTGGAAATTGGTGGGCACCCAGAGTTTAGGAAGGAAAACAATAAACTCCGAGTCAGTCATGTGACTGGTGTGAGAACTCAAAACAGTTTATTTACTTTAAAACCAAATAGAGGAATATTTTTGAAATCAATTCGCAATGCTTTTGAAAATGTAACTACCATAAGACCTCCTGCCACACACACAATGCAAACGCAGACTTGGAGGGGATTTCTTCTTATGTGAGTCAAAGATGCTTGATACGCATTTAAAATAACATTTGATATTATTACTAGTGCATAGTGTAGAACAAATCCTTTCGAAAGTAAAGATATAAATCATAGCCAGCATAGGTACCATTATATTATGCCTACTATAGCTACCTCCTGAGGAAGCAGGTTCTACAACTAAAACCGTACAAGTCTCGTATTGTTTCTTTGGATTTCCAACAAATGGTCAGGCCAAGGAACTTCCCATTGCCACTGAGAATGCCTCTGGAAAGACACCCCCGAGAACCAAACCGGAACTCTGCCAACACAAGGCCGGGTTACCCCTTAACTGGGTAACTACTGACACGAGCACGCCATTCCCCGGTCCTTTAGGACCTTTTCAACCGAGCGCTCGATATCCAACATCACACCATAATAAATAGAGTGTTTTCAACATGAGTAAGTATCTGGGCTCCATACCATGATACCACCCCTTTCCAGAAGGAAATGCACATACCCTAAGGGGAGCTACAGCAACCCCTAATAACCTTGCCGCATCTTTCCTGTTTTGACCATTTCCGGGATGTGAGGCTCGACGAAGTCACGTCCACAAAAACATACTTTATACAAAAGCCATGCTTTGGGTCAATAAATGATCAACACAATGATCACTAAGATAGACGATCAAATAAATGATCCTATCACAATAATCAACACAATGATCATTTCAGCATCACTCAGCATGTCACATTACCAAAATGGGATATATCGCTGATAACTTCAACTATATAACCTTTGAGCTCGTACGTCTCAAAGAAGGGTGTTAAGCAAAGAATAAATTCTCCGCCACCAACAGAAATATATTTGAATGAAATCGGCTTTATATCTCAAATTGTAATGTCAGGCATACAATCCATACAAGTTTGTTCCGGGCTCGAACAAAACCGAAGGCACTTACAAAGAAGTCCTTGCAATCCGGATATTCACAATCCTGATCGAATTTCCCATCACTTATGGAATCTCTATACCAGGTGCGACCCAGTGCAGAGACAATCGATAGGTCATCCTATCGCTCTCGCAAATACCGGTCTTCAACACCGATCTTCAAATGCAATTCACAACGACGTATCACATATTCGGAATGGGTTATACGACCCCATGGTCCTTTCCCGGTTAACCCGAATAGTGAGCGCTTATTCAAAAATAAGTGTGCATTCAAATTCAAACAAATCACATCAATTACCCATTCAAAGGGAAATATTGATAGTCGGTTATTGAACTATCAATGGATATGCACACATCACCAGATTCCAAATAATTTTCCCAAATTATTTATTTTCCAAAATATCTTTACAAGATATATAATTTTCAACACTTCAAAAATAAATCAATATTTATTTTTAACAAGTTCCACTTTCACATATAAATTCCATAATGAATTTATATTTCAAAATATCATGCATATACAATTTCAATAATTCATTTCAATTTATCTTCAGAAAAAGATAAATTCTAATTATTCACTTCATATTGGAAAACATTTCCATACTTATTTATTCATAAGTAATTCACAAATTCCTTTATTTTCAACACTTAGAAAATATTCAATATACTTAAATCGAATTTAGTATATATTTCATTCTTTAAGGAAATCATTTATTTAAACATATTTATTTGGGCCAAAACGAATGTTACGTAAAACATCGTTACGACAACCCAAAATCACTAGTATAGGGATTCAAAATTAAAATAGATATATAAATCCCAATACTATTCAAAACATTCCCTTTCGGAAATCATTTACTATAACAACAGTGTTATAGTCCACCATTTCCTTTTTATTTCTCGAAAACGTCTATTTCAACAATAAATGTTGAAATCTATGGTTTCGAATCTCAACATCTTTTAAAACATCGTTGAATCGTTTTAATTCTATTTAAAACATTCACATTCTAAACAATTTCTTTAACGTGTTATTCACTGTTCAAGAACGTGAATAAACTACGTTAACAAACTTCATCATTTCTATTCACTTTAACTTAAAGGATTATTCACTGTCTAAAACGTGAATATAACTCCATTTCTAAGTTATAACAATTAACTTGTCAAAATAAGTCCTTTGCGAATTTATAAAAACAACGTTTATAAATTCCTTTTCTATTTATTTATAAAAACTTCCTTTTTTATAAATTCCTTTATTAACATTTTTGATTTCATATCTCAATTATAAACTAAAAGTTCATATTATAAGTCAATTGCTTATAAAACGATTATTTTACAAAATCGTTCTTTTTAAAGACTTTTCAATTTATAAACCTTATAACTTATAAAATTTATTTATTTAATACATCTATTCTTCAAATAATTTCACCAAATTTATAAATCTTACTATTTATAAATTTCGTTTATAACTTCACAGTTTATAATTCTATAAATTTCATTCTATTATGAAATTCATTTTCACTACATTCAAACACTTATAAAAACTCGTTTTATAATGTCTATATTCCAATTTATAAATATCCATTTATAAATCTCTTAATATAAATCAGTTTATATTATAATTCTAAAACGTCTTTAATTTCCTTTATAATTTCATCATTTCGATTTATAAAATAATCAAATTTTATAAATCCTATATTTAAACTTTTATCATATATTCAAAAATCCAATCTAAATTATTTTATAAAATCATTAGTTCATATTTCTCAAAAATCGACTTTTAATCGTATTTCTAAAAATCAGCTTTTTTTTTTTTAACTATATTTCACAAAAACCATAATTTTTATAACTTTAAAAATTATAACGTTTATTTATTTATAATGGATCAATTCCAAAAATATAGTATATTTTCAAATCACTTTTAAAATCATTTTAAAATCCCAAAATCTGGGTCCAATGATGCTACACACCAAATAGTCAATCACGACTAACAACGATATCATATATCGATATGATAATCCATCAAATATTAAAATATCTGAAATAAAATAAATACTGTTGAGGAATCCAGTTGGATCCCTCCAACCTGTTTCCTGCATCCAAAAACATTAGCACAATACCAATTTCGCTCCAGTACGAAATTATCGCGGTACATGTTCTTAATAAATATTATCCGCTTAATAACGGCGCAATAGGGTCTCATCCGCTAAACAAAAAATGCGGGAAATCAACAACTGCAATATATACATATGCCAATATATATATATTGATATTATATATAATACCAATTTCACTGTTTATGAAATATTCGCGGTATATGTTTTTAATAAATAACATCCGCTTACTAACGGCGCATAATGTCTATTTTAACAATCAATAATTTACAGTCATCATTCAAACATGCATTCAAATATTTTAAATCTAACTATTTAAAATAAAATGGAAATCTATTCGATTTGAGTGAGAAATTCTCACCTTGGTTTTAAATTCCGTTTTAGCTTTTATTTCGAATAAAATTAAACGCGCGTTTAATTTTACCCGAAATTCTCACTAACTCCAAACGACTCCAAACCAACTCCATCGCGTAGTGCTCGTCCATACGATTCCAACGCAACTGAGTTTGCATTTTTTCGACCTCGTATGAAAAAGTTATAAATATTTGAAGTTACACGATTTTTATTATATAATTTACAACTAAATTTAACAATATTTTATACCAAATCAACACAGGCCGCTAGATTAGCCTCCCCTACATCATCACCGTAGGACGCAAACCCCCCCCTTCTTCCTTTTTGATCACGCGTGCAGTATTATGGCCGAACCCAATTATTGATTTAGGGTTAAATTTTGCAAATTAATCTTTAGCTTCTACCTCGATCAAGTTATTCCACCACGTGCGCCACGCTCCACTCTACCCACGGCCTCAACAAGAGCAAGCTCGGCCTGCCCTTCCTCCTCGTATGGCGTGCGCAAGCATGGCCGAACGCAGCGCCTTATCTCCCTCCACGACACACCATATTCAATCATCTCCATATAGAATCGAAGGCCTCGATACGTTCTATAATTTGTTAGTTGGGAGTTTGTTGTAAAAGCTGATAGATTGAAAGAAATTAAAGAATGAAATTGGATTATTTCTGGCCTTTGATTAGAAAGTGGCGGCCACGAACAATAACCCTAGGGTTTGGAATATTTTTTTTTTTATTTGTGTGTGTGGTGTATTTATAGAAAATCAAGCGTAAACACTATTCATCCCGGGAATTCCGAACTCCGATTTAGGCGCCGTAACCAGCGTACCTAGGGTTTATCCCGCGTTCCGGACACAATGGAACAGGTTTCGGAAGCTAATTCGGAAGTATGTGCGAGTTATGGCTGAAAACGCTCAATTTGAATTAAACCGATTTAAGTCGATTTCTAGGCGTTTTAATTTGTACAGGACAAACGGTAAATCCAATTGACTTGAAATTTGAAACCTTACAATAATATCACATTACGGATCCGATGAAACTGGTTTCGTCGAATTCCGAGACATTTTGAAAAATGGCTATTTTGACTCGCCAAATTTAAATTAAAAATAATTCGATGCGTTTCGAGCTGCCACGATCAAACGATAGCTCCGATTGACACGAAAATTGAAATCCGGTAATAACTAACTATTACGGATCCAATGAAACTGGTTTCGTTCAATTCTGAGACTGTTCAAAAATTGACTATTTTACAGTCGATTTAAATATTAAAATATTCAATTTTCACAGATTAACTTTAAATTCGATTTTAAAAGTTCTAAAATATTTCTATAACTCCAGTATGATTAAATAAAATTTTCCAAATTATTTTCAATCATATTTAACTCAAATTTCAATTATTTCCATAATTTAACATATTAAATTATCGATTTAATTATCCAATTAAATCCAAAAATTCAAAATAAAATTTATTTGACTTATAAATTCACTTATTAATATTTAAAATTAATTAAATATTCAAATTTAAATTAATAAAAATTCTGGGTCGTTACAATCTTTCCCCCTTAAAAGAATTTCGTCCTCGAAATTACAAGTAAGAAAATTACAGAATTTATTAATTTTCCAAAATTCATAGTTAAACTTTTTTACAAATCTTTACTAAGTTTTCAAATCATACTTAGTTATCTTTTCAAAAACAACTACTATAGTTTAACTTTCAATTCCAAAATCAAAGTTAAAGTTTTCCAAAATTTTCCCAATTTTCTCAAAATTTTTTCTAACGCCTTAAATTTCCGGAAAAATTCGCCATAGTCTCCTTTGCGCGGCTCGATCCGAAAAAAAAATGACAGTATATATATCACAAATATACATCTCATCAAGTAATGAGGCATCCCGAAGGGAAAAAAATGTAAAAGTACGATATTTAATCCGAGATATGTACCTTATATTTTATTAGCAAGCATATACGGCTAATATAGCGCTAAAGCGAACTCCAAATGCGAAGCAAACGCGATCCGCACCTACTAAACTCAACAAACAACATGAGAATTATGCATATAGACAATAATCTCAATATACAACATATAGCAACATAACAACTTATATGCTAACATAGCAAATGCAACCAAACAACAAATGCAAACATCAACCAACTACCATTCATAATCAAATAAACATTCATTCATATTCTTATTAATATTAAATGAAATGGTTTTCAATTTAAATCACATTTGGTTCATTAACATTGGATTTTATTAACATTCATTCTCAATTCAATTAGTTTACATTCACTAATTAAATCCAATTCACTTTCAATTCTATTCAAATTTATTTACTTTCAATTTGAATTTAATTACATGGCTTTCAATTTCATTAATTCACTTAATGAATTTTATACAACCAATCAACAATCAAGTAACAACCAATAGATATTAATTATAACCAAATTCCTTTGCTTATATTCATTCAATTTGGTTTAATTAAATTGATTTTTATTCAACCATTCAACTTCTAATAACATTAGATTTTAATGAATTAACACTTATATTCATTACTCCATTCCAATTTATTCATTCAATTCAATTACAAAGTTGAATTCTATTACATAACTCAAGTTCACATTTCTTTTAATCCACTTGATTCATTTACAACTCATATTCATATAGTTTCACTTCTTATATATATAAGTTTATTTCACAATTGTAAACACTTTAATTATAATTCAATTCTTATAATTCATTTGCTTACACAATTATTCTTTTATTTAGATTATTCAAACAACCAAACAATCAACTTATATACACTTTAATAATTCTGAAAAATTATTCCTTTATATATAAAAATATAATCGAGGCAAAATTATTTCATTTACCCAAATTTAAAATCAATATTATGTCGAATTGTTCAATTCAAGTGTTTAGAAACCCCTTCGGCATAGTCTTGCGGACCACGCTGACGAAAGTTCATATACCACTCAATAAACCAATCATCACAATATAAAACAATTTTATATTCACTAACAAATACGCTCTCATAGCTATTATTACACTCAAACTCATTCTAGAGTACTACTGACTCTATCTCTAATGAATTAATACCCTACAGAACCATGGTTGTCGCTTAACCATCAGAGCTCTGATACCAAATTGTCAGGACACGCCGTCAGTGGTCACAACCGGTAGGCTTTTCAACCATCCCAGCCCCACCGTGGCAACAACTGGTATCCCAAACTTGCTTTTACGGCCAGCCTCTCGACTGTCACAGCTTACGCCTAACCAACCCCCTAAAAGAGGATGTGTGGGAGTAAGAGTCTCCCGTTCGCCACCTAACCGCGAAGCGAGAACCCCCCATCACATAGCCCAATAGCTTAACAAGACTGGTGTGAGAACTCAAAACAGTTTATTTACTTTAAAACCAAATAGAGGAATATTTTTGAAATCAATTCGCAATGCTTTTGAAAATGTAACTACCATAAGACCTCCTGCCACACACACAATGCAAACGCAGACTTGGAGGGGATTTCTTCTTATGTGAGTCAAAGATGCTTGATACGCATTTAAAATAACATTTGATATTATTACTAGTGCATAGTGTAGAACAAATCCTTTCGAAAGTAAAGATATAAATCATAGCCAGCATAGGTACCATTATATTATGCCTACTATAGCTACCTCCTGAGGAAGCAGGTTCTACAACTAAAACCGTACAAGTCTCGTATTGTTTCTTTGGATTTCCAACAAATGGTCAGGCCAAGGAACTTCCCATTGCCACTGAGAATGCCTCTGGAAAGACACCCCCGAGAACCAAACCGGAACTCTGCCAACACAAGGCCGGGTTACCCCTTAACTGGGTAACTACTGACACGAGCACGCCATTCCCCGGTCCTTTAGGACCTTTTCAACCGAGCGCTCGATATCCAACATCACACCATAATAAATAGAGTGTTTTCAACATGAGTAAGTATCTGGGCTCCATACCATGATACCACCCCTTTCCAGAAGGAAATGCACATACCCTAAGGGGAGCTACAGCAACCCCTAATAACCTTGCCGCATCTTTCCTGTTTTGACCATTTCCGGGATGTGAGGCTCGACGAAGTCACGTCCACAAAAACATACTTTATACAAAAGCCATGCTTTGGGTCAATAAATGATCAACACAATGATCACTAAGATAGACGATCAAATAAATGATCCTATCACAATAATCAACACAATGATCATTTCAGCATCACTCAGCATGTCACATTACCAAAATGGGATATATCGCTGATAACTTCAACTATATAACCTTTGAGCTCGTACGTCTCAAAGAAGGGTGTTAAGCAAAGAATAAATTCTCCGCCACCAACAGAAATATATTTGAATGAAATCGGCTTTATATCTCAAATTGTAATGTCAGGCATACAATCCATACAAGTTTGTTCCGGGCTCGAACAAAACCGAAGGCACTTACAAAGAAGTCCTTGCAATCCGGATATTCACAATCCTGATCGAATTTCCCATCACTTATGGAATCTCTATACCAGGTGCGACCCAGTGCAGAGACAATCGATAGGTCATCCTATCGCTCTCGCAAATACCGGTCTTCAACACCGATCTTCAAATGCAATTCACAACGACGTATCACATATTCGGAATGGGTTATACGACCCCATGGTCCTTTCCCGGTTAACCCGAATAGTGAGCGCTTATTCAAAAATAAGTGTGCATTCAAATTCAAACAAATCACATCAATTACCCATTCAAAGGGAAATATTGATAGTCGGTTATTGAACTATCAATGGATATGCACACATCACCAGATTCCAAATAATTTTCCCAAATTATTTATTTTCCAAAATATCTTTACAAGATATATAATTTTCAACACTTCAAAAATAAATCAATATTTATTTTTAACAAGTTCCACTTTCACATATAAATTCCATAATGAATTTATATTTCAAAATATCATGCATATACAATTTCAATAATTCATTTCAATTTATCTTCAGAAAAAGATAAATTCTAATTATTCACTTCATATTGGAAAACATTTCCATACTTATTTATTCATAAGTAATTCACAAATTCCTTTATTTTCAACACTTAGAAAATATTCAATATACTTAAATCGAATTTAGTATATATTTCATTCTTTAAGGAAATCATTTATTTAAACATATTTATTTGGGCCAAAACGAATGTTACGTAAAACATCGTTACGACAACCCAAAATCACTAGTATAGGGATTCAAAATTAAAATAGATATATAAATCCCAATACTATTCAAAACATTCCCTTTCGGAAATCATTTACTATAACAACAGTGTTATAGTCCACCATTTCCTTTTTATTTCTCGAAAACGTCTATTTCAACAATAAATGTTGAAATCTATGGTTTCGAATCTCAACATCTTTTAAAACATCGTTGAATCGTTTTAATTCTATTTAAAACATTCACATTCTAAACAATTTCTTTAACGTGTTATTCACTGTTCAAGAACGTGAATAAACTACGTTAACAAACTTCATCATTTCTATTCACTTTAACTTAAAGGATTATTCACTGTCTAAAACGTGAATATAACTCCATTTCTAAGTTATAACAATTAACTTGTCAAAATAAGTCCTTTGCGAATTTATAAAAACAACGTTTATAAATTCCTTTTCTATTTATTTATAAAAACTTCCTTTTTTATAAATTCCTTTATTAACATTTTTGATTTCATATCTCAATTATAAACTAAAAGTTCATATTATAAGTCAATTGCTTATAAAACGATTATTTTACAAAATCGTTCTTTTTAAAGACTTTTCAATTTATAAACCTTATAACTTATAAAATTTATTTATTTAATACATCTATTCTTCAAATAATTTCACCAAATTTATAAATCTTACTATTTATAAATTTCGTTTATAACTTCACAGTTTATAATTCTATAAATTTCATTCTATTATGAAATTCATTTTCACTACATTCAAACACTTATAAAAACTCGTTTTATAATGTCTATATTCCAATTTATAAATATCCATTTATAAATCTCTTAATATAAATCAGTTTATATTATAATTCTAAAACGTCTTTAATTTCCTTTATAATTTCATCATTTCGATTTATAAAATAATCAAATTTTATAAATCCTATATTTAAACTTTTATCATATATTCAAAAATCCAATCTAAATTATTTTATAAAATCATTAGTTCATATTTCTCAAAAATCGACTTTTAATCGTATTTCTAAAAATCAGCTTTTTTTTTTTTTAACTATATTTCACAAAAACCATAATTTTTATAACTTTAAAAATTATAACGTTTATTTATTTATAATGGATCAATTCCAAAAATATAGTATATTTTCAAATCACTTTTAAAATCATTTTAAAATCCCAAAATCTGGGTCCAATGATGCTACACACCAAATAGTCAATCACGACTAACAACGATATCATATATCGATATGATAATCCATCAAATATTAAAATATCTGAAATAAAATAAATACTGTTGAGGAATCCAGTTGGATCCCTCCAACCTGTTTCCTGCATCCAAAAACATTAGCACAATACCAATTTCGCTCCAGTACGAAATTATCGCGGTACATGTTCTTAATAAATATTATCCGCTTAATAACGGCGCAATAGGGTCTCATCCGCTAAACAAAAAATGCGGGAAATCAACAACTGCAATATATACATATGCCAATATATATATATTGATATTATATATAATACCAATTTCACTGTTTATGAAATATTCGCGGTATATGTTTTTAATAAATAACATCCGCTTACTAACGGCGCATAATGTCTATTTTAACAATCAATAATTTACAGTCATCATTCAAACATGCATTCAAATATTTTAAATCTAACTATTTAAAATAAAATGGAAATCTATTCGATTTGAGTGAGAAATTCTCACCTTGGTTTTAAATTCCGTTTTAGCTTTTATTTCGAATAAAATTAAACGCGCGTTTAATTTTACCCGAAATTCTCACTAACTCCAAACGACTCCAAACCAACTCCATCGCGTAGTGCTCGTCCATACGATTCCAACGCAACTGAGTTTGCATTTTTTCGACCTCGTATGAAAAAGTTATAAATATTTGAAGTTACACGATTTTTATTATATAATTTACAACTAAATTTAACAATATTTTATACCAAATCAACACAGGCCGCTAGATTAGCCTCCCCTACATCATCACCGTAGGACGCAAACCCCCCCCTTCTTCCTTTTTGATCACGCGTGCAGTATTATGGCCGAACCCAATTATTGATTTAGGGTTAAATTTTGCAAATTAATCTTTAGCTTCTACCTCGATCAAGTTACTCCACCACGTGCGCCACGCTCCACTCTACCCACGGCCTCAACAAGAGCAAGCTCGGCCTGCCCTTCCTCCTCGTATGGCGTGCGCAAGCATGGCCGAACGCAGCGCCTTATCTCCCTCCACGACACACCATATTCAATCATCTCCATATAGAATCGAAGGCCTCGATACGTTCTATAATTTGTTAGTTGGGAGTTTGTTGTAAAAGCTGATAGATTGAAAGAAATTAAAGAATGAAATTGGATTATTTCTGGCCTTTGATTAGAAAGTGGCGGCCACGAACAATAACCCTAGGGTTTGGAATATTTTTTTTTTTATTTGTGTGTGTGGTGTATTTATAGAAAATCAAGCGTAAACACTATTCATCCCGGGAATTCCGAACTCCGATTTAGGCGCCGTAACCAGCGTACCTAGGGTTTATCCCGCGTTCCGGACACAATGGAACAGGTTTCGGAAGCTAATTCGGAAGTATGTGCGAGTTATGGCTGAAAACGCTCAATTTGAATTAAACCGATTTAAGTCGATTTCTAGGCGTTTTAATTTGTACAGGACAAACGGTAAATCCAATTGACTTGAAATTTGAAACCTTACAATAATATCACATTACGGATCCGATGAAACTGGTTTCGTCGAATTCCGAGACATTTTGAAAAATGGCTATTTTGACTCGCCAAATTTAAATTAAAAATAATTCGATGCGTTTCGAGCTGCCACGATCAAACGATAGCTCCGATTGACACGAAAATTGAAATCCGGTAATAACTAACTATTACGGATCCAATGAAACTGGTTTCGTTCAATTCTGAGACTGTTCAAAAATTGACTATTTTACAGTCGATTTAAATATTAAAATATTCAATTTTCACAGATTAACTTTAAATTCGATTTTAAAAGTTCTAAAATATTTCTATAACTCCAGTATGATTAAATAAAATTTTCCAAATTATTTTCAATCATATTTAACTCAAATTTCAATTATTTCCATAATTTAACATATTAAATTATCGATTTAATTATCCAATTAAATCCAAAAATTCAAAATAAAATTTATTTGACTTATAAATTCACTTATTAATATTTAAAATTAATTAAATATTCAAATTTAAATTAATAAAAATTCTGGGTCGTTACAATTCTTGAATTAGACTCAAGAGCAAAATCGAGTTGTCTCGACCAAACGAACCCAACGGTACATCACTAGAAAACAAACCTGGGCCACCACCCCAGGCCATTATCGGCCACCAACTTTGGACCCTAGCCTCGTCATCGTGCAACGCCGCGATCGGCACTGGTTACTCGAAGTCCGATCACGCATGGGTGGCGCAGCACCATCATTCTCAAACTCGACAGAAATGGGTTCTTATACCCTAAATCGCTCTCGACTCATCAAATTACGCAATACAAAAAAATTTCTACAATTTTCCTGAAACCATTTATTCACAAACTAGCTTCAATCCAACATTTATCATTAAATCAATCGTTGGAAATTCGAAAAAAGGCGATTTTTGTTCCAAAACTAACTACTCTGTGAATACTAAACTAAAAACCTTTATTTTTGGTTTAAAAATCATAATTTGCAGTAGAGATTCGAGCTATGAATTTAAATTAACTTTTTGTAACAATCGAATTTATCAAGTTTTTTACTTTATTCACTGTAAATCAAGATGACAGTGGTAATCTTTCTTCTAACCATGTTGAAACAGGTTTTAAAAACCTTGATTACAGATTTACTTCTTGTTTGATTGAAGACTTCAATACTTAACAATGATCAAATGCAAATAAATTAAATTTTTGAACCAATGATCAACTCTGTAATCAATAACAGAGAAGATAAATATGCAGACTAACCTATATATGCATTATGTTATTCAAAAAACAAAACACATACAATACTATGTAAAATCAATAAATTATCTTACTGGTTAACTTAAAGTTTTAAAGTTGATGTTTACTCACTTGGATATATTAATGAGTAGAGATGTTTCTGTTTTTGAAACTGCAATTTGATCTTACTTTTTGCTTTGTTTCTTCAGTAAATTGCTTTCAACTGTAAGTATAAAGTGATTTCTTCTTTTCTTTTTAATTTCATATTCTTTGCTATTTTGTTTTCTTTGAACGAATTAAAGGTTTGTAGATGTATACAGGTTTTAGTAGAGTACTGAAGCCAGACTTCTTTTCTTTCTTTTTTAATTTGTACTTTGTTCAGACATTTACTTTTTTTTATTTGTTGACTAAAGCATGCTTTAATTTTGGCTGATAGGATCTTGTGCAAGCAGAGGAGTAAATAGCATTAAATGACTTTGCTTCCTTCTTTGTTAACAGCAATCTGTAGGATTTGATTTTTCTTTTTTTATATATTTAAGTACTGTTTTTTGTTTATTTTACAGTTTATTTTCTTTCTTCTTTTATGGGCCGAATACTATCTTTTTTCTTGTGATGTGGATGAAGTTCTATTGTAATATGTTGTTTGTAGTTCATTTGTAATACTATCTTTTTTTCCTTGATTATATTTATTTCATGCAAGTTCATGTGTATGTCATATGTCATTTTATAACTATACAAATTTTATTAAAACATACATTTTCTTAATTTTTATTTTAATTTAAGGTTTAGCTATTAACATGTAATTTATCACATATATTTATTTATTGTTTTAAAACAATTTTCTTGCTTGTTATATGTTCTTTTCTTTATTATTATTATCAATAATTATTTAAACTTAACTATCAATATTTATTTAATTCCATATAACTTTATAATATTCATATTAACATTATTTTATTTTTCTTGAAATTTCATAATTTAAATTTAAAAGTTCAAACAATTTACCGAATTTTTAATTAAAAATTTTGGGATGTTACATTATTGTTCTCCTAAACTCTGGGTTCCCACAATTTTCCACACGGGCAGTCTAGAGTTGTATTTTTAAGATAGTCGAATAGTAGGAATGTGGATCAAGTTGCTACCCTTCAGCTTTCACAGCCGATGTAACGACCCGTATTTTGCGTATCGAAAGATCGTAGAACTGTTGTTATTAGGTTGTTAGTATTGTTAAGTCGTTTAGAATTTAAGTTGTTTGGAGCTTAAGTCGTCCAGAGATGAGTCGTCCAGGGTTGGGTCGTGTTGTAGGATAGGTCGGTGGAGCGACTTAGAGGATGGAGCGACTTAGCACTTAACGGCTTAAGGAGTGAGCGACTTAAGAGATTCTCGTGTTGAGGCTTAGGTCGTGTGTTGGATTAGGTCGTGAACGAGTTAAGGTTAGGTCGGCTATGCCGTGTTATAGTTAGGTCGTTCGAGCGACTTAAGGCAATAGGTTAAGTCGTTGAGTCGTCTCCTGTGTTGAGTCATAGAGTCGTCTCTTGTGTTGAGTCGGTAGGTTGTTAAGTCATCCAAACGACTTAGGACTTAGGTAGAAATGCGGCAGTGTGTTAGGTCGCTAAGTCGTATCCTATCGAGTCTTAGGTCGTGCCTAAGTGTTAGGTCGCATGGTGTTAAGTCGTAGGTCGCTAAGCCGTGTGTGTAGTTAGGTCGTGTAGAGGCTTGAGTCGTAAGTCGTGGGGCCTTGTTAAGTCGTGACCGACTTAAGGGGGGGCGAACGACTTTAGAGTTTGGCCTATAAATACACGACCTTATCTCACTTTTTGGGATCCGGATTTCGAAGCGACGAAGTGCTGCCATTTTGAGAGCTCGAGTGCTACACTTCTTCACTTGTTTTCTCAACTTTAATCTTGTGCATCCATCCATCTAAATCGAAGATCCAAGAGCCAAAGTTGAAGATCTACATCCATCGAAGAGAGATTTCATCGTTTGAAGGGAAATCTTGTCGGATCAACCTGGACCCTTCGCAGTCCGGATCTGGAGTTTGTTGCTTTTGAGGTGTTTAGGTGATTCGGTGAGTGGTGGTTATCTCTCACACGGTCCTAAGGAGAAATTGGATTGGTGGCTTGTCTGTGTGTTAAAGATAGTAATTTCATGCATTTTCCTTAAGTCTGCATGTAGATCCAGCATTCATAAAGTTTTGATATCCATCTTACTACATGTTAACTTATGCTAGTTCATTCATCAAGATATTACTTAGAATTCATGCCTGTTAGATTCCGACTCTTTATTTACGAAATTGCCACTATTGTTATAACTGTTTATTTATATCTTGTTTGAATGATTGATTACTTGGATTAATGATTGATATGATTTATTGTTAGAAGTTAGTTGATTGATTTGAATTTGGACAAGTTGGTCGAAGATGATTCAAAAGCTAAGTGGAAAGGCTCTTGAATAAGGAAAGCTGCTTGTGGCATATGAAGCGGATGATAAAGCTCATATGGATAGATTTGATGATGATGTTGAGATGGGACTTTGCTATGATGCGATGAGGCAAAGCATGATGTTGAGATGAGACTTTGCTATGATGCGATGAGGCAAAGCATGATGTGAGATAGCCTTGGTTTAATCCAGGCGG
Organism: Allium cepa; assembly: GCA_030765085.1. Taxonomy (NCBI): domain Eukaryota; kingdom Viridiplantae; phylum Streptophyta; class Magnoliopsida; order Asparagales; family Amaryllidaceae; genus Allium; species Allium cepa. The sequence goes on from CM060929.1 coordinate 69,405,875, forward strand.
GATCATCCCAAGCATGTTGATAACTCGGTGATATGGTTCGAGTTCGTTGATAATGGTTGGCTCGAGAGGCGCTTGGGCTAGTATGAGAATAGTCGTCGAGGAGGATGACTAGAAGGCTGAGTTTTCATCGTTATTGAAGGTTCTAGCAGACTCAAAACAAGAGTACGCTGGGCAGATTCGATAGTCCCAAGACTAATAGTTGATGGTCTAGTACTCTGGGCAGATTCGATAGTCCTAGGCACGGGTCACGACGACGTGCGGAGTTCTGTCTAGAACCGGGGTTACCATTAGCCCTTGACGGACGGATGAAAGAATGAGCCGGTCATTCAATTAACGGTGATATCGAGGCAATGATAACAGTGATAGCCAGAGTCATGGATGTTTGGATGCTTTGGTTGTATCGTCACTCGGTCTCAAGAGCGATGTTTTGTGGGTGCTTATCTGATCTTGGTTTAAGCCTTGGGGGTTTGTGCTTGGAAAACATCCACCTTGACTCGAGTGATAATTGTTATACTTTAAATGTCTGCTTTGCTATGTTTATTTCTTCTTAGTGGGTCTGGAGGCTATCACTGTAGAAAGAGGTGGAGTGGGATCGTTGGGTTCCTATTCCTTTTTACCCTTTATGCTCTTTTGGTATGTTTGATAGTTGATTTACCGCTCACTAGGACTTTTCTCTGACTCAAGGTTTTATATTCAACTCTTATTACTTTGGGCTGTTCATCCGTTTTGGGATGGGAAGACTAGGTAGCAGGTGACAGCTGCTATTCTTAGTGACCAACGCCGTTGATGACGAAGACGAGATGGAGGCTTTTGTATATTGTTTTCTTACTATATGTACTGGATGTTCCGCTCTTTGTATCTACTCTGAGTGATATATAGTGAGGCTTGCTGTATTGACTTTTCAGATTGTTGTACCAAACTATTATGAGTTTATATGATGAGATTCTGTTCTATGGAGCTTCACTATGTATACTTTTCTATTGTATTTTATCCAAGCGCTGTGAGTAATATGATAGACTATTCTGTGTTTACCTTACCTTGATGATCGTCCATGGCGGCCTGGCACACTTTACAGCGCACTATTTCCTTGTTTGGTGCAGGAGTCATGGGCGGTCGTCACATTTGGTATCAGAGCTTTGGTTAATCAATTTTAGCCAATGCTCGCTGACGTAACTACGTATGAGAGACGTAATTGTATTTTGATGGATGATTACTATATATAACATAGTACCTTAGAAGGATTTGAACTCCTTATGCAGTTGTTTCTCAGGGTATATTAATCATTTTCTTATAGATATTAGGAATGAGACGAAGGGGGAGACCAGCTGCTAGGGAAGGCCGTGCTGTTGAGGGGGCTGCTGATTATGCTTCTATGTTCGAGGCCATGATGACTTCGATCATGAGAAGGATGCCAGCTCCGGGGCCAACGGTAGATGTTGGAGTTCAGGTTCAAGCCCCAAAACCAGTAGATTCTGCTAAGTTGTGCAAAGACTATACTGCTCTTGGAGGAAAGGTTTTCTTGGGGACAGAGTCAACCATAGAAGTCCAGTGACGGATAGATGCTTGCAGAAGGATCTTTGGTGATTTGGAAATCGAGGATGCAACCAAAAGGAAGCTTGCATCAAGACAGCTTCAAGGAAGAGCTTCTGTTTGGTGGAATTCTATCACCATTGATACTCCGGAGGAAGAAATTACTTGGGAGCAATTCCAAGCTAGATTTGAAGCTAAGTTCGTTTCTACAGCTCAGAAATCCGTTCTGTTTAAGAAGTTTGTGGAACTCAAGCAAGGTGGAAGACCAGTTCTTGAGTATGTTTCAGAGTTTGAAGCCTTGTACAAGTATGCTCGGTCATATATTGAATCCCCATATCAGAAGAAAGAGAAGTTTGTGACAGGCTTGGACATTTATCTTGGGAGGCAGTTGGTGGATCATTTGGATGACCCATTTGAGAAGCTTGTGGAGAAAGCTCTCAGGAATGAGAATTTGTTTCCTAAAGAAGGATCTGTTGTTGCTGTAACTAAGGAAGGGTCTAAACCACAGCAGGGTGGAAACAAGAAGAGGAAGCAGCAACAACAGAAGGGTAAGGATGGCCAGAAGAAGCCGAAGGGTGAAGTGACCTGCTACAATTGTCAGCAAAAGGGCCATTTGTCTAGGGATTGTAAGAATCCAAAGGTGCCGGTGAAGTGCCACAACTGTGACAAGCTGGGGCATATTAAGAAGAATTGTCCAGAACCGAGGAAGGACAAATAGATTGTGCAAGCTTATGCTTTGGGGGTTGCGCCATCGTCTTCGAAAGCCCCTACTACGGAAGAAAAAGGAAAGAGTGTTGTGGTTCAAGGTACTCTTTCCATTTGTGGTGTTCCAGTTATAGTGTTATTTGATACTGGGGCGTCGCACTCCTTTGTTTGTAGTGAACTTGTAGGTCGGTTGGGTTTGGAACCGGATATCGTGGATAGACCATTGGCTGTGACTAATCTAGTTGGGGGTTCGTCTTGTTTGTGTATGGTATGCCGTGGTCTAGTTATATCGAGTCATGATTGCTCTTTTGTTTGTGATTTTTTTGTTCTGAACTTTGCGGGGTTCGGAATTATTTTGGGTATGGACTGGCTTAGGAAGTATGTAGCAAGGGTTGACTGTAAGAGGCTGGAGGTGACAATCGAGAATGTGGAGGGGCGAAGGGTTGTGATACGATGTAAGCATGAAGAAGGCATCTTCATGAGCTTCATGTATTCGCTAGTTGTTCCACGGGATAGACTGTCATCAGTGCCTATTGTGAATGGATTTGAGGATGTCTTTGACGAGGTCAAAGGGTTACCGCCGCATAGAGAGATCGAGTTTCGTATCGATCTAGTTGAAGGAGCCAGACCTGTTGTGATGCCTCTTAGGCGAATGGCGCCTAGGGAACAGCAGGAGTTGAAGGTGCAAGTTGATGACCTTTTACAGAAAGGATTCATTTGGCGTAGTGTGTCCGAATGGGGCGCACCAGTTGTGTTTGCAACCAAAGCGGATGGATCGTTGAGGTTGTGTGTGGATTATCGTGAGCTGAATAAAGTGACTAAGAAGAACAAGTATCCATTGCCGAGAATAGATGACTTGTTTGATCAACTTCACGAAGCCAAGGTGTTTTCTCAGATGGATTTGGCAACGGGATTTCACCAGTTGAGAGTGGCAAAGGAGAGTGTGCCGAAGACTGCTTTTAGGACACCATCAGGTTTCTATGAGTGGCTGGTAATGTCATTTGGATTGACCATTGCACCAGCATATTTTGTGGATCTTATGAATAGAGTGTTCAGAGATCAGTTGAACAAGTTCATACTTGTGTTCGTGGATGATATTCTGATTTATTCCAGAACTGAAGAAGAGCACAAGACGCACTTGCGTATTGTTTTGGAAATCTTGCGAAAACATCAGCTGTGGGCTAAGTTTTCGAAGTCTCACTTCTGGAAGAGTGAAGTGAGGTTCTTAGGTCATATTATCTCTGGAGATGGAATAGCGGCTGATCCCGCCAAAGTGTTAGCAGTCCAGGATTGGGTTAGACCTAAGAATGCATCTGATGTGAGAAGTTTTCTTGGATTAGCAGGATATTATCGTCGATTTATCAAAGACTTTTCCAAGATAACTGCACCATTAACAGGATTGACGAAAAAGAACCAAGTATTCAGATGGGATGCTAAGTGTAAACAAGCTTTCGGAATCTTGAAAGAGCGACTGACAAGTGCTCCTGTTTTGACTATTCCAAGTGGAAATGATGACATGATGGTTTACACCGATGCATGTGGTACTGGACTTGGAGAAGTGCTAATGCAGAAGGATAAAGTTGTTGCGTATGCAAGTCGACAACTGAAGCCGCATGAAAGGAATTATCCGACTCATGATTTGGAGTTAGCGGCGATTATTTTTGCTCTGAAGATGTGGAGACATTACCTATTGGGAGTCCGATTTGAGTTATTTACAGATCATAAGTCGTTGAAGTATCTTTTCTCCCAAAAAGATTTGAATCTTCGACAGCAACGATGGCTAGAGTTTTTAGCATCAAATGATTTTGGTGTAGCCTATACTCCGGGAAAAGGTAACGCAGTGGCAGATGCGTTAAGTCGAAGACATGCAGGATTGGGAGCCATGTTTTCAGAGTGGAAGAGTCTCGAGTATTTGGCTGGATTTGACTTCAGGCCTAGTTGTGAATTGGAACCTGAGATTTTGGCAAATTTATCGATAAGACCTACTCTGGTGGAAAGAATTGGCGAGAGCCAAAAGTGAGATTATAAGCTTGTCAAGATTATCCATGATTTGGAATCTGGATTGGATCCAGAGAAGGATAAAGGATTCGAGGTCGATCGAGAGGGTTGGCTTCGCAAACAAGGACGACTAGTTGTACCCGATATAGATGAATTGAGAGATGAATTTCTGAAGGAAAGTCATCACTCTAAGTTGACAATTCATCCAGGTGGAAATAACATGTATCGGGATATGAAGAGAACCTATTACTGGGAAGGTATGAAGAAGGATATTGGAAATTTTATTTCCAAATGCATGAACTGCCAGTTGGTAAAAGTCGAACAGAAGAAGCCCAGTGGATTGCTTCAGCCATTAGAAGTTCCTACATGGAAGTGGGAGCAAATATCGATGGATTTTATCGATGGGCTACCTAGAACCAGAGCAGGAAATGAAGGGATTTAGGTCATCATAGATCGATTGACTAAGAGTGCAAGATTTATTCCTGTTCGATCAACTAAGACAGCATCGAAGTTTGCTGAGTTGTATGTTAAGTGGATATTTCGATTCCATGGTATTTCGAACAGTATAGTGAGCGATCGAGACCCATTGTTCACTAGTAGATTTTGGAAGAGCTTCCAGGAAGTTTTGGGAACCGAGTTGTGTTTGAGTACAGCTTATCATCCCCAAACAGATGGTCAGACCGAGAGAGTCAACCGAGTTTTGGAAGATCTCCTCAGAGCATGTGTTTTGGACTTCGGAGGATTATGGGAAGATCATCTTCATTTGGTGGAATTTTCATATAATAACAGTTACCAGTCCAGTATTGGTATGGCAGAGTATGAAGCATTGTATGGAAGACCGTGTAACTCTCCGACATGTTGGTTGGAAACAGGAGAAAAGTTGATACTTGGGCCAGAAATGATTCAACAGACTACGGATTGCATAGAGATCATTCGGCAACGAATGAAGGCAGCCCAGGACCGTCAGAAAAGTTATGCCGATCAGCGTCGTAAGGATTTGGAATTCGACGTAGGTGATATGGTTTTTGTGAAGATTTCTCCATTAAAGAATGTTATTCGATTCGGGAAGAAAGGGAAGTTGACTCCGAGATTTGTTGGACCATTCCCGATCATCGAGCTAAGCTCGCTTATACATTGGAGCTACCGGAAAAGATGTCGGGTGTGCACAATGTTTTTCATGTATCGTATCTACGGAAGTATGTGCACGACTCGAATACAGTGGTTTCTGCTGATAGCTGTGAAGATTTAGAAGTTGATCCAGTTGTTAGAAGACCTCGTAAGCCGCTTCGTACTGTGGGAACTGACACGAAACAGCTTAGGAGGAAGGTAGTCAGGTTGCTCAAGTGCAATGGAGTGATGATGTTAACGACTGTACATGGGAGGAGGAAGAGAGGATGAAGGCAGCTCATCCTAAACTCTTCGAGGTATGGCCTTAAGGTGTCGTGACATCTCATGAATTTGTAGCTTTTTGTAGATTTAGAATTCTGCATGCTAGGCTAGTAATTGGATGCATGGTTTGTTGATTGCTATTGATGGTAGGCATGCAGAATAGTTTTGGTTGCTCTTGTTTGTTTGGAATTTCGGAGGCGAAATTCCTAAGGGGGAGAGAATGTAACGACCCGTATTTTACGTATCGAAAGATCGTAGAACTGTTGTTATTAGGTTGTTAGTATTGTTAAGTCGTTCAGAATTTAAGTTGTTTGGAGCTTAAGTCATCCAGAGATGAGTCGTCCAGGGTTGGGTCGTGTTGTAGGATAGGTCGGTGGAGCGACTTAGAGGATGGAGCGACTTAGGAGTTAACGGCTTAAGGAGGTGAGCGACTTAAGAGATTCTCGTGTTGATGCTTAGGTCGTGTGTTGGATTAGGTCGTGAACGAGTTAAGGTTAGGTCCGCTATGCTGTGTTATAGTTAGGTCGTTCGAGCGACTTAAGGCAATAGGTTAAGTCGTTGAGCCATCTCCTGTGTTGAGTCATTGAGTCGTCTCCTATGTTGAGTCGTTGAGTCGTCTCCTGTGTTGAGTCGGTAGGTTGTTAAGTCGTCCAAACGACCTAGGACTTAGGTAGAAATGCGACAGTGTGTTAGGTCGCTAAGTCGTATCATGTTGAGTCTTAGGTCGTGCCTAAGTGTTAGGTCGCATGTGTGTTAAGTCGTAGGTCTCTAAGTCGTGTATGTAGTTAGGTCATGTAGAGGCTTGAGTCGTAAGTCGTGGGGCCTTGTTAAGTCGTGATCGACTTAAGGGGGGGCGAACGACTTAAGAGTTTGGCCTATAAATGCACGACCTTATCACACTTTGTGGGATCCGGATTTCGAAGCGACGAAGTGCTGCCATTTTGAGAGCTCGATTGCTACACTTCTTCACTTCTTTTCTCCACTTTAATCTTTTCCATCCATCCAAATCGAAGATCCAAGAGCCAAAGTTGAAGATCTACATCCATCGAAGAGAGATTTCATCGTTTGAAGGGAAATCTTGTCGGATCAACCTAGATCCTTCGCTGTCCGGATCTGGAGTTTGTTGCTTTTGAGGAGTTTAGGTGATTTTGTGAGTGGTGGTTATCTCTCACACGGACCCAAAGGAGTATATTGGATTGGTGGCTTGTCTGTGTGTTAAAGATAGTAATTTCATGCATTTTCCTTAAGTCTGCATGTAGATCCATCGTTCATAAAGTTTTGATATCCATCTTACAACATGTTAACTTATGCTAGTTCATTCATCAAGATATTACTTAGAATTCATGCCTGTTAGATTTGGACTCTTTATTTACGAAATTGCCATTATTATTATAACTGTTTATTTAGATCTTGTTTGAATGATTGATTACTTGGATTAATGATTGATTTGATTGATTGTTAAAAGTTAGTTTATTGATTTGAATTTGGACAAGTTCGTCGAAGATGATTCAAAAGCTAAGTGGAAAGGCTCTTGAATAAGGAAAGCTGCTTGTGGCATATGAAGCGGATGATAAAGCTCATATGGATAGATTTGATGATGATGTTGATATGGGACTTTGCTATGATGCGATGAGGCAAAGCATGATGTTGAGATGAGACTTTGCTATGATGCGATGAGGCAAAGCATGATGTGAGATAGCCTTGGTTTAATCCAGACGGGATCATCCCAAGCATGTTGATAACTCGGTGATATGGTTCGAGTTCGTTGATAATGGTTGGCTCGAGAGGCCTTGGGCTATATGAGAATAGTCGTCGAGGAGGATGACTAGAAGGCTGAGATTTCATCGTTATTTAAGGTTCTAGCAGACTTAAAGCAAGAGTACGCTGGGCAGATTCGATAGTCCTAAGACTAATATTTGATGGTCTAGTACTCTGGGTAGATTCGATAGTCCTAGGCACGGGTCACGACGACGTGCGGAGTTCTGTCTATAACCGGGATTACCATTAGCCCTTGACGGACGGATGAAAGAATGAGCTGGTCATTCAATTAACGGTGATATCGAGGCAATTTTAACAGTGATAGCCAGAGTCATGGATGTTTGGTGCTTTGGTTGTATCGTCACTCGGTCTCAAGGGCGATGTTTTGTGGGTGCTTATCTGATCTTGGTTTAGCCCTTAGGGGTTTGTGCTTGGAAAACATCTACCTTGACTCGAGTGATAATTGTTTGACTTTAAATGTCTGCTTTGCTATCTTTATTTCTGCTTAGTGGGTCTGGGGGCTATCACTGTAGGAAGAGGTGGAGTGGATGGTTGGGTTCTTATTCCTTTTAACCGTTTATGCTCTTCTGTTATGTTTGATAGTTGATTTACCGCTCATTAGGACTTTTGTCTGACTCAAAGTTTTATGTTCAACTCTTATTACCTTGGGCTATTCATCTGTTTTGGGATGGACAGACTAGGTAGCAGGTGACAGGTGTTGTTCTTAGTGACCAACGCTGTTGATGACGAAGACGAGCTGGAGGCTTTTGCATATTGTTTTCTTACTATATGTACTGGATGTTCCACTGTTTGTATCTACTCTGAGTGATATGTAGTGAGGCTTGCCGTATTGACTTTTCAGATTGTTGTACCAAACTATTATGAGTTTATATGATGAGATTCTGTTCTATGGAGCTTCACTATGTATACTTTTCTATCGTATTTTATCCAAGTGCTGTGAGTAATAAGATAGACTATTCTGTGTTTACCTTACCTTGATGATCGTCCATGGCGGCCTGGCACACTTTACAGCGCACCGTTTCCTTGTTTGGTGCAAGAGTCGTGGGCGGTCGTCACAGCCGACCTTGCTTATCTTGGTGCAACTTGATGGTTGTTCGAGCTATCTTTAGTTCAGAGATGGAGTTTCTTGGAGTTTGGCATTGAAGATATTCTTTTCTGCTGCTATTTCTTGTATCTCTGATAGTATTGATATCTATTGTATCATTCTATTCTATCACTGTATCTGAATATTGTATCGAATGTTGTATATTATGTTATTCATATTCTTCCGCTGTGTTGTACTTGATGTGTTATAAGCTCCGGCCCGAGTCAAATTTCAACGGTTGAAACTGCGGTATTCGAGTTCAAGTGAAGTACAGGTGTCGATTTTCGAACGCTGAAATTTGGAACGTGACAATTTCCAACAAAGAGTCAAGCTAAGGAACTTCCTACTGCCACATGGGTACGTCTCTGGATGGACATCCCGAGAACCTACCTGGCTCTCTGCCAACACAAGGCTGGGTTAACTCTGTAACTGCTACTCGAGCATGCCTTCCCCCTGTCCATTGGGACCTTTAACCGAGGCGCCTCTCAACCACAAAGCAATCATAAAAGAATAAATTTGCCGTGACCACATGGTTTAAGTATCGGGGCTCAATACCGTGATACCACCCTTTTCCAGAAGGGAATGACACACCCTAAAGGGAGCAACCCTCATAATCGTGCCGCATCTTTCCTGTTTCGTCCATTTCTGGGGTGTGAGGTCCTGATGCAGTCTCGTCCACAAAGCTACGCTTTATACAAAACCATGCTTTGATCAACAAATGATTAACAACACACAGCAACACTCAGAATTCCACACTACCAAATTGGGAGTATATCACTAATAACCATCAACAACATAAACTCTGAGCACGTACGTCTCAGAGAAGGGTGTTAAGCTAAGAGAATAAACTCTCCGCCACCAACTGAAATGTATTTGATAGAGATCAGTTTTATACCTCAAAGTGTAGTGCTAGACATACAACCATCCAAGTCTATTCCGGGTTCGAACAGAACCGAAGGCACTTCCAAAGAAGGCCTTGCAATCCGGTTATTCATAATCCCGATCGAACATCCCATCACTTAGCGAATCTCTATACTGGTGCGACTCGGTGCAGAGACAATCGACGGGTTATCCTTTCGTTCTCTAAAAATACCCGGTCTTCACCAACGGTCTTCAATCGTTATCCATCTACGACGTATTATGATTCGAAATGGGTTATATGACACAAGATCATCTCCCGGCTAAACCGAATAATGAGCGTTATACTAAAAAACATATGGATAATGGGATTTCAGTTATGTCACAACTTATTATACAAAAATTTTCTTTCAAATGGTTTAAACAAATTACCATTTCAAATCTTTTTAAATAAAAAGATTTATTTCACAAAGAAAGACTTGTTTCACAAAGTTTACCAATCTTTCACATACGGATTTTCAAAACAATTCCATTTCAAATTTGATTAACTCATCCAATCTTTTAATTTAAGATTTAATTCATAACTTTCAAACCCTTTCCATATATAAAAGATACACCATTTAAAATCCTCTTTGATTTCAAAACAAGATTTAATCATCTTCACAAAGGTTTTCATAGTTTTTCCTAACTATTTACAATTTCATTTCAAACTTGAAATCTTTCGATACAAATTGGAAATCCTTTCTTTTTATGAAAGCTATTATTATTTGAAACAAATAGTTTTCCTTTTGGGAAAAACCGATTACAATTTATATAAGTTAAAGCCATTCAAGTATAAAACTTGGATTTAAATTTGAGTTTCCAAAACCATACATTTTAAATGGTTAAAAACCCATATAAACACCTTTATAACTTGTATAATCTTTTTAGACCATAATTTCCAAATCATTGAACTCAATTTCAAATGTTGAATTCAAATTTTCATTCACTTATTCACATTTTCCTTAATCCCCATTCGGATTATCACTTCAATTCTTCTCTCGGTTGGTTATTTAAATCAATAATAGTTTGTACTCCGACCAGTATATAGTTAGAAAATAGCTTGAAATTTTTTAAAGTAGATAAGTAGTTGAAAAATAATTATTAGTTTGCAAAATAGCTATAAAATAGTTTGAAAATAGTTAAGTACTTTCAGACATTTTTAGATAATTACAAAATAGTTGTAAAACAGTAATTAATTATAAAACAATTGAAAAACAGTAATTAGTTTATAAAACAGTTACAAAATAGTTAAATAACTCCAAAAGTAGTTATAAAATAAGTATAAGATAGTTATGGGTTAAATAAGAGAGGTTGTATATATAATAAATAACTTGGAAAAATAGATTTGTACTAAAACAATTTATTTTAGAAAAAATAGTCTAGAGTCAAACTGTTCAATTCCAATCTCCATTCTCATCAATTCAATTTAAATTTCCACTTCCATTTAAATTGACCCAATTCCAATTTTAAATAACTCCAATTTCCATTGGACTTGATTTATTCCCAATTCAAGTTGAATTATTTCTTAATTTCTTTCCAACTTCAAATCAAATTCCATTTGATTTTTACTTATTCAACTTTAATTATAGTTCCAAATTATTCAAATAAATTTGGACTAATCTCAAATTATTCCAATGGATTTTGGACTATTATCAATTGAACCCACTTTAATTTCAAGTCATTTCAATTTAATCCAATCCAAATTTCCCATTTAATTTTTTTAAACTTATACACCTTCAATCTCAAATCTAATTAATTCAAGTCAGATTCAATTTGAACTAGTTTAGTTTCAATCTCAATTTTAAACCTTCTCGAATTATATAAATTCATGTTAAATTCTCTAAATGTTGATTTAACCCCTTAAATCAAATTAATCATTATTTATTTTTATTTTTATTTTAAATCAACCATCCGAATCTTTATACAATTTAATTCTGTGTCCAATTTTCAAAAACCCATTGTAAATTATCTTTACTTACTTATTTCAAAGTTCAAATAGGAATTCAAAACAATTTTTATCTTAAAAATTAAATTTACTACCCAAATTTTATCTTCCAGTTTTGAAACCGGTTCGTAAACAAGTTTAATTTACAAATTAAATCATTCAGATTTTCAGTTCAAAGTAATTCCATATCCTTAATTTCAAATTAATGTTAGATTTCTCTTTTATCTCAATAATGGATATATTACCACACTTCACTTCTCATTCATTTAAACAAATCCAATTTGCACTTTAAAGATTTTTAACAACAATAGGATGATGTCATCTAATTTATTTAAAAACATCCATCCGTTTTTAATTTCTAGATCTCAAGCACATTTTGAGATCACACAAACTCTCCATACAAATTAACCATTTAGCTTCCCAAGTCAAATCCAATTTCATCTTGAAATTTCCAATTCAGGTTGCTTGTTAACTTATTTAACTTTTACAAAGTTAAATTCAATTTAGTTAATCCAATCAACCTCATTCAATCTTTAAACTTCACATTAATGTCTTCCCACTTATTAAGTTCAAAACTTATCACTTTGGGTATCACATATCATTCCAAATTTAAAACTCGACATTTAGATTTTATTCAAACTATTATTGATTTATGTATATTCCTCATATATACATATTATTTCCTTTACACACGAGGTCATCCTTAAATTTTAGACCACTTTTGGTTTTTAACTCAAATCAAATTTTCAAACAACCCATTGTTTGCAAAAAGTCTCTCTTATTCAAATAATACTTATGTATTATTTCTTTTAGCACTTTGAAACAAGTTTCAAATTTTTGGGCCTAGATTTAAAATTTCACAATTTAGGTATTTTCAACTTCAATTTATAAGTCATATTCTACCTAAATGTTTACTTCTTTAAAACATTTCATTTCGGTTACTCATTAATACACATCTTATTATTAAACACACAACAATCATTTATGATAATAACCAAGATTATCATATCTAAAGCCATCCATTATCATCTTATTCTGAAATACTTCTCAAATTCAAGATTTCAATTTCAGTTTGAATTCATTTCAAACTTATCTTTATTTAATTTCAGTTTGGTTGATTATATTACTTCTTAATTTAATTCTAATAATTCAACAGGCAATTTCCATAATATTTATTAGAGTGAAATATTGCTTTGTATTTCAAAATATAATCTTATATGAAATCAATTAAAATCATTATATAAGAAAATAACAAGTATGCTCTCTCATATATATACAAACTCAACTCATTCTAGGGTACTATTGACCCCATCCTTAATGAGTTCACCCACCAGAGCCAAGGTTCTCGCTTAACCTTCAGCTCTAATACCAACTGTAACATCTAGAAATTTCCGATCCCGAAAATTCCAGATAGTACGGAAGAAAGAACAAAGAGATAGAAAAAGAAGAAGAAGAAACATCAACATCTCTCATTCGCAGCTGATAAAATATAAAAATGAATAATAACGGTTGACAAAGAATACTATATCTGTCGATTTCATTTAAATACATCAAAGTTACACACATACTCAAACACTGGACATATATCAATCAACAAGTCTCTGATGTACAACAATATACTACAGCGGAAATACTCTATACGTTATTGCCATCCAGCTCGCCTCTTGAACTCTAGAACGTCCTTACCTGAAAATCTGTAATACTCGATCTGACCCAAGCATTACATCAAAGTAATACCCGGGTGAGGTTAGAAACCAGCGTGAGTAAACCCGTCTAACATGGAATACAAAAGTATACAACTCATATAAACCCGGGTAACTTATATCAATTTTCACTTCACAAGTTGTTATAGACATCACTTATTTCACACATCAATTTCTAAGTGTCAGAACTTAGATTATATGGCCCAATTAACTTAAATCATTCCATTACAACCTATTGATTCCACATATCAATCTATAGAGAATCGAAGTTGTTTCGGGTATTAACTAATACTCGACTCCGGTCTCTTCGAATTCAGTTCAACATAACACAGTTATTCAAGTGAAATGCAATTCAACTTTAAATAAAAGATGTCACCCTTTTTACTCAGCAATTCATCATTGATAGATAATCATATTATCATTGCCCACCCAAACACTTCATATCACGTACCATTTCATATCAGGGGTATCAATCAATTCAGGGCATTTAATCATCATTTAATCATACAAAAGCAAGATAAATGTAACAACCCATATTTTGATAATTAAAACTATTAAATTTAATAAGGTTTTGCGCTTTAATATTGTAAGAAAATAAAATTTATGATTTATTAAATGAATCTTATTAGATTAGAAATTTTGACATGAAGATAAATCTTAAAACAAATAATTTAATGAGATAAAACTTATAATTGGCTAATGTTGTTTGAATGTAATTGACTACTATACTATGTTAATGTAATTTCAATCAATTTAAATAATAAAGGTTAATAAGGAATAGAATAAATGATGTATAAATTGATGTAATCTTATGTTATTAATTGCAATTGGTTTAATATGGAGTATGAAATCAATTATTTTGTGCGTAAATTTGTTAACCTTTGTTTGTAAACAATAAGTTAATAGATATGGATTATTAACGTATAACCATTGTTTTATTTATTTTTTTATTATTAAATCCGTTAGAAATTTATTTGGTAATTAATGGAGAATTAATGTAATTGAAATATTACAATTGATATAAGAAGAAATATTAACTGTTGAGTGGTAAGTGTAAAACTTATGTTAATCAATTGCATAAGGGAATAATTGACTTGATAATAAGAATGTGAATCAAAATAAAAGGATTTGTTTGAAATTTAGATATATAATGAACATGTTTTATTACATTTGTAATTAAATGTTGGAATTAAATTAGTATATAGATATTGGGTTTAACATAGAAAATTGGATTTCAAAGGAAACAATTGGATTAATTATCTTCCCTGTATTAGGGTATGTTTTGAGACTTAATCATTGTAAGTAATAGTAATTATATCTTGCCATTAATAAGAGACAAATGTAAATGGTAATTAATTAATGATATGTGCAACATATGTTTTGTGTTAAAAATATAATGAGAATTTCATTGAGAAATATTACGTTCAAATTGTAAGCACTTAAATTTGGTACAAATATAATGATAATATGAAATTAATTGATAAAGAAATGATGTGGTTGTACGAAGTATTATTTCTGTGACTCTTTAATGGGATAATCTTTAAACATAAGTTGGTTTTAGAGGGGGAGGTGTTAATTGTAAATGAATGTGTAACAAAAAGAAATATGTTTTGATAAAAATAAAAGAAAAGGATGGTTTCTTGATAAGAATATTCTTATCAAATAAAGTGAATATTTCATCTATGAATGTTAATTTAATTTCATTAAAACAAAGAATTGAATTTTGTTGTATGTTTCTAGTTGGAATATTTGATTTATTTAAATATTCCATAATTTGAATTTAATTAAAAATATACAATAATAAAATGGTAAGAAAATAACTTGAAGATTTGGTTAAGTTTTTGATTTGGAATAGTTAGTGTTAACCCCACTGAAGCTTGGGCCGACTCATGGGATAAAGCATTAAGCGACTCAGAAGATTTAGGTCCGACTCATCAAAGACCGACTCAGCTAGTCTCTGACTCAACTGTTGTGCGACTTATGGAAGTTTCTGACTCAGCGACTCATGACTCAGCGACTCATGACTCAGCGACTCATGACTCAGTGACTCATGACTCAACGACTCAACAGGTTCGCGACTCATCCTAAGGAACGACCTAAGGAATGTCACGACTTATGGATACCTACGACTTATGATAAGTCGAGTACGACACATGCTAATATGAGAGGAGTTATGATAAGTTGGCTCGGGAACGACTTATCTCTTGGGACCAAGCCAGCAGTTCGACCTTGAGTTAACATGGGGCGACTCACCATGACTCGTCCACGACTCAAAATCGTTGAGTCGTAACCCATCGCCACAATGCCTAGGAAAATTGACTCGGACACGACTCAAGACTTGTCATGAAATCCAGCAGAGGAATAAGCCATGAAGAGGGGAAAGGTTGGTTTTATAAGTCAACCACGACTTATCCTGACTCGGGGACGACTTAGCTTGAGTCGGTCGCGACTCAGGACTTATGCGCAAAATTCATGTCCAAGCTTGCCTATAAATACATAGCCACCTCCAACATTCAAGGGACTTTTGGCACATTCTCTTCATACACCGTTACCTTGCTGCATTGAGAACTTCATCAACACTTAGAGCTTTCAAGATTAGAGGAATACATCAAAGAAATTCACGAAGAAACCACACATCTTCAACATGAATTTAAGGACTTTAATCGACATTGAAGCTTAAGATTTGTTCCAAATCACTTGTAACTTGAAGTATATTGTACTTGAAAGGAATTGTATCAGCTTGTAACGGGATTATTAATAAAAGTGCTTAGAGTGGACGTAGGCTATACCCTTAAGCCGAACCACTATAAAATTGTTGTTGTTTACTGCTTTTCTGCTATTACTTGCTTGTAATTCTTTCCCGATCTATCGGGTGGTGCTTTCACAACTACACTTCACACACCGGGGTGTTAGCGTTCACATTTTAGCGTTAACATTTTTGGTGCTTTCACTGAGAATTGAACTCAGGAAAACTGTCATCATTACTTCACAGAGATTTGAAGAAAGAATTTCCTTAAAAACCAGAAGTCTATATGAGATTATGGCTCCTGGAAGGAAAAGTAGATCTATCAGATCTGGAAACATTCAAGAGGGAACCTCCGCTTCCCCTGTACCTAATCAACCCACTCCGTCTGTTGGAGTTACGAAAGCGGAGTTGGATGCTGTGATTCTAGGGCTAAACCAGCAGATAAACGCCCAAAATGCACAATTAGAGGCTCAAAGTGCCCAGAATGCTCTGATTCTGAATAAGTTGAACGACTTACTTGGGGCAAACAATCAACCGGCTGGTAATGAAAGGAACTATGCTGGCAACGTTCATGATGTTAATGAAAGGAATGCTCCTGAAAGGGCACTAGTCCCTTTGAGCAGGCAGTACCTGAGGCCGGTGGATCTAGAATTCGGCATGATGAGGAATATCTTTCTAGAATGGTCCGGCAGATCATGAAAGAAAGTATGCAAAGGGTTGAAGATGAGAAGGAATGGGGTTTCGCCCCAAGTAAAACTCCGTTCACTGAAAAAATCTTGAAGGCGTAATTTCCAAGGAAGTTTGTCCCTCCGACTATTCCAGCTTACAAAGGGACAAGTGATCCGAATGAGTTCTTGTATAAGTATGATTGGCACATGACAGGTGCCAGAGCCTCTGACGAAATAAAGTGTCGATATTTCCCCGTATACCTGGAAGGTGTGGCTCTACTATGGTTCACCAAGTTGCCAGTCCGATCTATCGATCAGTTTTCAGACTTGACCATCCCATCAGCTGGCTGAGGTGGACAATGCTGAACCACGAATGATATTGACTTATCTGATGAGGGCTATTGATAAGTCAAGCGAATTTGGGAAATGGTTAAATATGAAGGAGCCAACCTCTCTCGAAAAGTTCTACAAAAAAGCAGATGAATTCATTCGCTTGGAAAGCCGTCCTTTACCAGTAAAGACAGTGTTGGAGAAAGCAGAAGACAACACTGTCGCTCCACGCAAGAATGAATCAGTGGGGCAAAAAAGGGAGAATAATAATGGGAAGAAACAGGGTAATCCGAAGAAGCCCCGATCCTTCAAGCCATCAGAATATACTCCATTATCACATACGCCGGAGCACATCTACCTTGCCACTAAAGATTCCGTCGATTTCCCTAAACCTATCCCTTTGAGAACCGGGAAAAAAGCCATACAGAGTGGGAAATTCTGCCGCTTCCACAATCAACCCGGTCATGAAACTGATGAATGCCGTCAGTTGAAAAATCTGATTGAAGAATTGCTAAGAGAGAACAAACTGCAGCAATTTGTGAAGAAGAGCAACAATCCTGCATCGTCAAGTCAGGGGCAACAGGTTCCTGTTCATCAGCCCAGGACGGGTGAGAAAGCTACGGGACATGAATCCGGAAGGCCCGTTATCAATGTCATTACAGGAGGGCCTCACCCAGCTGGTAAGAGCTGGGGTGAGATGGAGAGATATTCCAGGGCTTTGAAATATGCTCCAGCCGAAGAAGATGTCTTTGTTTTAGAAGACACTACACCCCTGAAACAACAGAAAACTTTCAGCGATGATATTATTTTCAGAGCCAGAGATTCCACAGGTATTGAAGCTCCTACTCTAGATCCCTTGGTCATCTCGGCTGGTATTGGACCGGCCATTGTCAGAAGAGTCCTCATTGACTGCGGAGCATCATGTAATATCCTCTTCAAGAAGACATTTGACCAGATGAAAATCCCTATGATCGATGTACAAGCCTCATCACAGAAGATCGCTGGCTTCACTGGGGAGCCAAAGCAGCCAATTGGGACCATCGATCTGCTTGTAGAACTTGGTGAAGCAGAAAGGAAAGTGGTCCGCAAGCAAACATTTGTGATTGTCGATGATTTTTCTGCTTATAATCCTTTTCTTGGCCGTCCAACACTCACAGCATTCAAAGCTATCCTAGCCCCGTGGTGCCTCACTATTAAATTCCGTACTGACAATGGAGTAGGAGTTATAAAAGGGGATCAAAATGCTGCGCGAGAGTGCTATTTGACAGAGCTGCGAGAGTCAAGAAAAAGAGAAATGGGAAAGGATGCGGCAACCCCAGTCCGCATCAAGGAACCAGCCTTGTAGCAATTACGGGGCAGACCCTGCACTGGCGAGCACAGCGGGGCACGGAAAGAAATGGATCCTAGAAAGGCCAGTGCAGGGGAGAATAGAGTAGTGCCGGTGGAAACGACAGTTCCGGTACCTGTTGACCCGAAGGACCCAAATAAGGTGTTGAATGTGGGTTCACAGCTTAATGTGTCAATTCAGAATATTTTGATATCTTTCCTGAAAGCAAATCTGGATGTCTTTGCTTGGACTCATGCCGATATGTGTGGAATATCTCCAGAAGTTGCAGTACACGCTCTGAATATTGACCCAAAGTTTACGCCAGTTAAACAGAAAAGAAGAACCCAAGGTCCAGAAAGGTCAGCAGCATTAAAAGAAGAAGTTGATCGACTCATGGAAAATAACTTCATCAAAGAATCTACATATCCGAATTGGGTTTCAAATCCTGTGCTGGTCAAGAAAGCTAATGGAAAATGGAGAGTGTGCATCGATTTTTCTGATCTAAACAAGGCTTGCCCCAACGATTGCTTCCCGTTACCCAGGATCGATCAACTGGTAGACGGAACTGCGGGACATGAATTGTTATCTTTCATGGATGCCTACTCCGGTTATAACCAAATCATGATGCACGAGCCGGATCAGGAGAATACAAGCTTTATCACAGATGTTGGACTTTATTGCTACAGAGTTATGCCCTTCGGATTGAAAAATGCAGGGGCAACCTACCAAAGACTTGTTAATGCTATTTTCAAACCGCAATTGGGCAAAACTATGGAAGTCTACGTCGACGACATGTTAGTGAAGTCCAGGAAAGCAGCGGATCACATTGAACACTTAGCAGAAATGTTCGCAGTCCTTCGGAAATACAGAATGAAACTTAACCCTCTGAAATGTACATTTGGGGTCGAGTCCGGAAAGTTCTTAGGTTTCATCGTCAGTGCTAGGGGCATTGAGGCTAGTCCAGCTCAAATTACTGCCTTGAAAGAAGTTAAAGCTCCTAGAACGAAGAAGGAATTGCAGAGTCTCAACGGAAAGGTCGCCGCCCTGAGTCGGTTCATTTCCAAAGCCACTGATAAATGCATCCCATTCTTTGACGCCCTAAAGAAAGGAAAGAAGAATTTTGAATGGACTTCCGAATGCCAAAAAGCCTTCGATGAGTTGATCCGTCATATGGAAACGCCTCCAATACTTTCTAGACCAGGCAATGGTGAGGATCTTCTTATATACTTGGCAGTATCATCTCATGCTCTAAGTGCAGCGCTGATACGGGAAGACAAAAGGATTCAACATCCGGTTTACTATATCAGCAAAAGACTCACTGGGGCAGAGCTGAATTACTCCAAGTTGGAAAAACTCGCCTATTGCCTACTAGTTGCATCAAGGAAACTGAGGCAATATTTCCAAGCTCATCCTATCAAAGTACTCACTGATCAACCTCTAAAGCAAGTCCTATTTCGCCCTGAAACTTCGGGTCGCCTTCTAAAATGGAACATTGAACTCAGTCAATATGACATCACTTATCATCCCCGAAAAGCAATCAACGGACAAGCTTTAGCTGATTTCATTGCAGAATTCACAGAGAAAGATAATGGTGAGGAAGAAGCGATCAATGATTCCCCAATTCAGTGGAAGATGTATGTTGATGGCGCAAGAAATGAATACTGTTCTGGAGCCGGAGTGGTACTTGAAACTCCTGAAGGTCGATCATTATGTTATGCACTAAGACTGGAATTTCCTTCAACAAACAATGAAGCAGAATATGAAGCTCTTATTGCAGGTCTGAAAATCGCTAAAGAGCTAAACATTCGAGCATTACAAATCTTCAGTGATTCTCAGCTCATTGTATGCCAAGTCAAGAAGGAATTTCAAACAAAAGGTGGAAACTTGCCTTCCTACTTATCAAAGGCTTGGGAACTCCTATGTGAACTCGATCATTATTCAATAAGCCATATTCCCCGGGAAGAGAATACGAAGGCAGATTCCCTCGCAAAGTATTCAAGTTCTGGTGAAACTCAACTATTGGGATTGGTTCCTGTAGAAGTCCTCTCAGCACCAAGTATAGACGAGATGGATATAGATTGGATTATGAATGTATCTCAAGAACAAGAGTCGTGGATGACTCCAATATTAGATTACCTACTCAGAGGTTCTCTGCCAGAAAATTCGATAGAAAGACGAAAGCTACTAAGGAAAGCCTCTCGCTATGTAATTCAGGATGGCCGATTGTACAGACAGGGATTCTCAATGCCATTGCTTCGATGTGTATCCCGGGAAGAGTCCAAAACAATCCTAGCTGAGGTGCATGGAGGAGAATGTGGTGATCATTCAGGTGGTCAAACATTAGCAAAGAAAATTCTCCGATACGGATATTTTTGGCCAGAAATTAATCGAGATGCTGCAGATTACTCCCGAAGATGTGACAGATGCCAAAGATTTGCCAAAATTCCTAGAGCACCTTCTACCGAACTCACACAGATGGTCAGTCCATGGCCGTTTGCGATTTGGGGAATGGATCTCATTGGGCCGCTACCAACTGCCAAATCAGGGATTAAATATGCTATTGTTGCAGTTGATTACTTTACTAAATGGGCTGAAGCTAAACCATTGGCTACTATCACTTCTAAGAAAATGATAAGCTTTGTGACCAAGAATATCATTTGCAGATACGGTGTGCCTCAGAAAATAATCACAGACAATGGTACTCAGTTTGAAAGCGAGGAATTCCAGGATTTTTGCAAACGATTCAAAATCCAGAAAAGCTTTTCGGCAGTAGCTCATCCGCAGGCAAACGGGCAAGTGGAAGCAGTGAACAAGATCATCAAATCAACCATCAAAAAGCAACTCGAAAGAGCAAAAGGTGGTTGGGTCGATAAACTACCACTTGCACTATGGGCATACAGAACTACTCACAAAACTGCGACTGGGCATACTCCTTTTTCGTTAGCATACGGATCGGAAGCAATGATTCCGGTTGAAGCAGAGGTCCCTTCACACAGAAGAACCCATTTCAATCAGGCAGAAAATGAAAAGCTACAACTTGAAGCGCTAGATCTCCTTGATGAAAAAAGAGACGAAGCTAATCTCAGAGTTGCAGCTCATCAGCAAAGGATAGCCAGACATTTCAATTCCAAAGTTCGTCAACGCAGCTTTGAAATTGGAGATCTAGTCCTGAAAAGAATTATGACCGCGACAGGTGTGTTTGGGCCCAATTGGGAAGGACCATATGTGATAGGTCAGAAGCTTCTTGACGGCACATTCAAACTCACTACTGTTGAAGGAGTTCAAATTCCAAGGGCATGGAACAGCAATCACTTGCGTCCATATTTTACTTGAAAATTTTGTTGAAATAATATAAAAGAGTTGTGGAGGCATGATTCTTGTAATTGAAAGCAATTGTAAAACTGATGCAAGTGATTAATGAAAGAATATAAAGTGGATGTAGGCCCAAATTCTTGGCCGAACCACTATAAATCTTGTGTTCCTTATTTTTATTACATGTTTGCTTTATTTTCGATATAAAAGTACATAAAATGTATTGCTGAAATGTCGATTTAAATTTTTGCAGACAATGGAAATAAAACTTGCGCATAATAAGACCGAGCGATTCTCACCATCATTCAACAAACAAATTTCAAGTCACAAAGACCCCGAATTCAAATCCTAGATAGGAAATACTTCAATTGAACGGCTAATGATTTCGATAGAAACGAGCCCTTGCTGATAAATTGAGATTGTTTGAACAAACAAACATCCAATTAGGAAGCTAGTGCCCGCTCTCACGAACTTGCCTGACAATGAAGTACACTTCCTTGGATTAAACAAGCTACTTGCAAGAAAAGGGGAATGAAAACTTGAAAAGAGAAAAAAAAGAGGATCGGTGAAAAGGCATAAGCAAGAAGACAAGGAAACAACCAAAATCCATCATCGGCAGCACAAGTCCTCTTTAGAGGCACAACTCTTCGGAGGATAAAAGACCTCTAATGGGTCATATGCCACAAAAAAGAAAGTTCTCTACTCAACAAAAAAGATTGGAGGAGTCATGACCCTCCAACCATGAGAGAGTAACTTCCAGGCAATGAAAACCCTTTCTGAGGCACATTTCACCAGGAGTTGAAGTGAAATAGCCGCTCTTCGGAATTTCACTTCACCAGAGTTGAAATGCAAACAAAATAAAAGCCCTCTTCGGAGGCCCATTTCACCAGGAGTTGAAGTGTTATGACCGCTCTTCGGATTTCACTTCACCAGAGTTGAAATGCAAACAAAATAAAAGCCCTCTTCGGAGGCCCATTTCACCAGGAGTTGAAGTGTTATGACCGCTCTTCGGATTTCACTTCACCAGAGTTGAAATGCAAACAAAATAAAGACCTCTTCGGAGGCATATTTCACCAGGAGTTGAAGTGTAACGGCCGCTCTTCGGAATTTCACTTCACCAGAGTTGAAAGACGAAAAAAATAAAGACCTCTTCGGAGGCACAATCAAGAAGAAAGACCTCTTCGGAAGCCCACGTTTCGCCGAGATTGAAATAAAACTTCCAAGTGTTGAAACGTGAAAAGGCTTTCTAAGGCAAAACTCTTTGGAGGTACACGTTTCACCGAGATTGAAATAAAACTTCCGAGTGTTGAAACGTAAAAAATCCCTCCTCAGAGGTACAACTTTCTATATAAAAAAAAATCCTCATCAGGGGCATACTTTAACTTCCGAAGAAAGAGTAATTTACCTATTCTGGGGAATAATCTTCCTCGAAAAAAAAGAGAGAAAAAGAGAGAGAGGGAGTTATAGTACCCTTCAGAGGTCCGCTTTACCGCATAAAAGAATTCACTTGGTAAAAAATGTACTTAAGCAAAAGAAAGAAGTGATTTCTTCAAAGGTCAAAGCGCAGAAACTTATACGAAGAGGGTTGTACTTTGCAAAAAATTTCTTTAAAGAATAAAATAATTATTCTTTAGCAAATATGAGTGCGAGTCCCCTCGAAGTATAGAATATTGCAGCAAACTTATGGAATGGGGGCAATATAGTATAATTACACACAATATGGTATAGCCAAACCAGCAAAAGGTAACGCTCAAGTAACAGGCCATAAGCTCGCTGCAATATCGTGTAAATAAACTTGTGCAAAAAATAAATAGTAAATGCATTCTCAAATTCAAACAGAAGTTTGTACAAACGAAGAATCATTTTATTCAACTATAATGCAGATACAGGTTTCAAAATAAAAGCGGGGGCCGGTACCCGCACAACTCTCGGCCAGTTCATACAAAAGACAAAAAGCTAAAGTCTTCACTTCTTTTTACTGCCTTTGGACCCTTTACCCGGCCGAATGACCAGCTTTTTAGGTCGGCCAGTGGGTATAAGGGAGGAAGGAGAGGTAGGCGCAGCTGGCCCAACTTCTGGCTCCTCTTCAGTGGCAGTGATTATCTTCCCTCTCCTCCTTGATGCTCCTTGCTTCTTTCTCCTCTTTGAGGAAGACTCACTTCCTGGAGTGACAAGTTTAGATAGAGTTATGTCATCAGAAGGAGTCCGCTCCGGAGATATGTCGCCTCCCTCAAGTCTCTCATCTTTCTGCTCTTGCGAAGCAATGGGATCATCCAGGCCATGGAGAGCCTCTATTTGTTCCTCCTGTGATCCAGGCTGCGAAGCAGAAGGAGGAGCCACCTGAAGAGATGGAGGAGGGATTACCGGAGAAGTAGAGATTTGAGCAGTGCTTGATACTTTCTCTACAGAAGAAAAGAGGTTAAAGTCAGTAAAGAGAGGAGATGAAGGTTCACCAATAAAGTCAGTAAAGAGAGGAGATGAAGGCTCATCAAGGTTGAGAAAATAGCCAAGGAGCTCATGAAACTCATGCGAAATAAATGAGTAACCCGCTTAGGCAGAATTGACAGTAGCGAGATTAACAGTGAAGTTACCTGGAGAAGCCGGTTTCCTGATATCGACTTCATAAGCTTGCGCATCAGCGCTCTCATCACCCTCATCTCCACCTTGTATGCTTGTAATCTCAGTGGTAACTTTGGTGGGAGATGCAAGATGGGAACTGGAACCAATAATGTTGACTTCAGACGAAGAAGGTGGCTGGACTAGAGTAGTTGAAGTGGTTTTTTCCAGCTGGTCCCCTTCCGTCACTTCAGTTCTTAATTTGGCAAGTTGTTCCTTTCCCTTGGCGAGGGCAACGCGAGTGTCATCATCAAAGTAATGCCTTTCCAGGGCTGATTCGTCATAACCAGCACCTTCAGCACCAAGCATCTCAAGGGCGGCCTCCCACACTTCAGCTAAAGTGATCTCATACTTGGGACCTAGAAAAGCAAGGCTTCCACGCCCCAAGACGCTATGCAAGTAGAAGTCGAATAATGTTGAGCCGAAGCTGTTTTTGGTCGCCTCATGAGATTCTTCAGCTGCGATTCTGCCGGCGACAGCCTCATCACGTTCCCTTTCAGCTTTGGCAAGCTGAAGCTTAAGCATTTGTATCTCCGCCTCCTGGGAGTTGTTTTTCTTTCGGAGCTCAGCAATATCAGTAGCATAGCCTTCACTGATTCTTTTTTGTACTTCGAGCCTGTCTTCGGCATCCCTTTGGCTAGCGTGAGCGTCTCTCACTTGTTTCAGGAGCACTTCTTCTTTTTGAGAATAGGAAATAGAGGAAGCAGCAAGCTCATGTTTCAATTCCTCGACTTTTGCTTCAAGCTCCTCATTGTAAGAAGCAATGCTCCTCATTTCGGTGTCGTGTTGCTCAACGACCTTTTGCCATTCGGCCTTATCGTTTTCCATAGTAAGCATGGCCTCTATGTTGGCACGGTTAACCCTTTGAAGCTCGTCAACAAGTTTTTGCCAGTTCGACATCCTCTCAATATCGAGCTTGACGGCATCAAGATTGCGCAACATGGCAGACTTGTCGATGGGGACCAAGTCTAGGTCGAACCTCACTCCCTTAAGGCACCATTGAGGAAACCGGCTCTGCAGAGTGGCAGGACCCGGTCCAACTTCAAATTTGGGCCTGCTAATTATCGTTTGAATGTCTGATTTCCCAAGAGCGGGAGAGTCAGAAGGAATGTCGAGCGAGGCAGGAGTAGTAACTTTCTCAGGAGTAGTAGAGGCCTGCTTTTCACTGTGACGGGCTCGTTTGCTTAAGTCTTCACCCATGTGACCTTTTCCTCGATCGTCATGAGTTTTTCTCTTGTGGGAGTCATCGCCTTTTTGCCAAGAATCATGGCGCTCTTCTCTCTCCCTTCTTTCACGACGTTCTTCTTCAGTCCTCCTTTCATGAGCCTTTCGGGCAGCCCTTTCTTCATCAGATTCTCTGTAGGAGGAAAAATAACGCCTATAATCATATTGACCACGCCCCCCGTAGCGTTGGAAATCCTGATAATATGATCCGCCGCGTGTCATTGAAGGATCTGAAATAAGAAAAGATAAGCTTTAGAAATCTTTAAAGTGTGAGAAGATAAGTGCATAAATGTGCTGGAAAATCCTTAGTTGTGTGTGAAGTGCAAACTACTCGCGTTGGACTAACGAACCACTCCTCAGTTGGGGGGAAGTAATAGGTCCCACTGTCGGTGACAATTCTTGGGATAAAGGAGTTGGAGTCTGTTGGAGGACAGATGTCGCTTCAATCATCGGGGGTACAGTTTTACCACAGGCAGGGTCATCTTTAAAGAGCTCTTGGGAAGTGACGATTATGTCACTTAAATCTCCAAAGACGTCATCACCATCATGCCCAACCTGATTCCCTCCATCAGCTCCTTTGTCGGCACTCTTCCTGGTTTGGGAAAGGGGCTCCTCTTCTTCTTCAATTATGGGAGCAAGTGCGCGCTTTTCGGAGGGTCCCGCATCATCTCTTGGAGTAGAGCACTTTACTAGTAAGGTTTCTGCAGAAATTTCTCCTCGCATGTGCTCTTTAGTAGAGATCGGAAGATCAGGAGTTTTCACCGGAGAATCAGGAACCTCCGTTGGAGCTTCATGAGGCTGAGTAAAGCGAGAAGGATGGAGGAGTCCGTATTGATGTAAAAATTCATCGTTTAGCAGAAACTTTATGCTCCTCTCTTCTACCGGCACGGCATTTAATCTTTCAAAAATTTGCTTAAGACTTGGGTCCCTAGCAGGGGGTGGAAGTGCTAAAACAGGAAAAGAATGAAATTAGCAACTGAGAGTTCAGATCTCGAGAAAGTTTCAAAACGGAAAAGTAAAGACAGGAAATCTTACTTCCCACTCTCCAGATGGCATAAAACCCTGGAGGGCAGCGAACAAAGAAAAACTGATTCAAAAATCCGTGAGCGCTTTCGGAGAGATCAGTAATAAGTTTGCGGTTTCGAGCGCTTCTTATAACCACGATGGAGGGATGGTCTTTAATTTTCGTGAATGAGCAAAAATAGCAGATCTCCCCGAAGCTTGGTAATCGATCCAAAACTCTCCTAAATAGAACACATAACCCCATCAGAATGGCGTAGCCATTGGGGTGTAATTGGAATGGAGAGATAGACAACCGAAGCAGGAACTGTTGAAGAAAGTCATTAAAAGGAGGAATAGCGCCGTTCAAGCACATTTGGCGATTAACAGCAACAAAGCCAAGAGGGGGCCTATCCGCGGTGTCATTTGGCCTCGGAAGTAAGACGTCAGCATCATCAATGCCAAACTGGACGCGCGGTTGTTTAAACACCCGCTGATTCAAAGTTGTGGATGTTCTCTCCGGAGGGTTATCTACAGGGATAGCTACTGGGAAGACATCTTCAGCCTGGCCCATCGGCTCTTCTTGATGAGAGGTCATTCTACACAAGCAACTGGATGTTCAAATGCGAAGGTGCGCGTTTCCTAAAAAGTGTGAAGTGTTGTGCAAGACTAATAAAAAGTGACAAGTGTATTTAACTGGAATTATATTGATCGATGCTTGATCGATTGTAAACATTTCAGAACTTGTTAATCTAAAGCTCAAGCATAATATTAGTGCAAGCGGGTCGATTTCAATTGACTATTTCAGCATTGCTTTGGTATTTTGTTTGAAATTGATAAGTTAAAGGCACTTCATACACACAATTTATTCAAATTAATCATCTATTGTTAACTAATCTGTCATTCGATGTGGGCAGTCAATGACAAGTATATTCGTCCCAGTTTTCTGTGAATGTTGTATTGAACAGGTTATTAGCCTGCAAGTCAAAATAACCTGTGAATGAGTGCAATAAAATTCAATAGTTCGAAGTTAATGCAATGGTCCAATGTTCAAACAGAATTTACACAAGTCATAACCCATCAACGGTTCAAAAGTTCTGAGTCGGCAGTGCCCTAAGCCATGAGTCGTGGAGATAAGGAGATTATCTCCAAGTCTTATCTCGGCAACGACTCAAGGCTAAGTCTTATCTCGGCAACGACTCAGGGCTTAGGTCGTAGAGTATGATAAAGGAGCTCTGGCTTAGGTCGTGGAGTTTTATCTCGGCCGCGACTCAAAGGTTTTATCTCGGCCGCGATTCAAAGGTTTTATCTCGGCCACAATTCAGGGGTTCTGTCTCGGTCGCGACTCAAGGCTCAAGTCGAGGAGCATGATGAGTCGTTCCATGATTAAATCGTGAGGGTCACTGGGTCATACGAAAGGAGCCGAGTCAAACCTACAGCAGCATTCGAATCAACCATCCGACCCATTAACCCAATAAACCCTCATTCTACAACCCTAGTCTTATCGCATCAAGTAGGTCGCCTCGAGTCGCAGATCATTGGATCAGACAATCCTCAATCCATCAATGATTAGGGCAACCTAACTCGCAAAGCTCAAGGGGATAAATTGAAGATAAGGACGGTGCGCACAGGGAAATGATGATCGACAATCAGAAAGGAGGCGAAATTGCTTACGTGGTGTGATGTCAGAGATGATCGGAGGAGATTTTGAGTTGAAATTGCTTTTGGGAGCTTGGAGATGTGTTAATGGCGGAAAACGACTCACGAGATCGGTAAAAGAAGAAGAAGATAAGAATGACGATTCATGCTATTTATATACCAAGGTAGTAGGATATGAGTCAGCGCACGCGGGGTAAGATAATCGAAGCACGCGACCTACGACTTAGGCGTGTGCTTCGAGGGGAAAATGTTAACCCCACTGAAGCTTGGGCCGACTCATGGGATAAAGCATTAAGCGACTCAGAAGATTTAGGTCCGACTCATCAAAGACCGACTCAGCTAGTCTCTGACTCAACTGTTGTGCGACTTATGGAAGTTTCTGACTCAGCGACTCATGACTCAGCGACTCATGACTCAGCGACTCATGACTCAACGACTCAACAGGTTCGCGACTCATCCTAAGGAACGACCTAAGGAATGTCACGACTTATGGATACCTACGACTTATGATAAGTCGAGTAAGACACATGCTAATATGAGAGGAGTTATGATATGTTGGCTCGGGAACGACTTATCTCTTGGGACCAAGCCAGCAGTTCGACCTTGAGTTAACATGGAGCGACTCACCATGACTCGTCCACGACTCAAAATCGTTGAGTCGTAACCCATCGCCACAATGCCTAGGAAAATTGACTCGGACACGACTCAAGACTTGTCATGAAATCCAGTAGAGGAATAAGCCATGAAGAGGGGAAAGGTTGGTTTTATAAGTCAACCACGACTTATCCTGACTCGGGGACGACTTAGCTTGAGTCGGTCGCGACTCAGGACTTATGCGCAAAATTCATGTCCAAGCTTGCCTATAAATACATAGCCACCTCCAACATTCAAGGGACTTTTGGCACATTCTCTTCATACACCGTTACCTTGCTGCATTGAGAACTTCATCAACACTTAGAGCTTTCAAGATTAGAGGAATACATCAAAGAAATTCACGAAGAAACCACACATCTTCAACATGAATTTAAGGACTTTAATCGACATTGAAGCTTAAGACTTGTTCCAAATCACTTGTAACTTGAAGTATATTGTACTTGAAAGGAATTGTATCAGCTTGTAACGGGATTATTAATAAAAGTGCTTAGAGTGGACGTAGGCTATACCCTTAAGCCGAACCACTATAAAATTGTTGTTGTTTACTGCTTTTCTGCTATTACTTGCTTGTAATTCTTTCCCGATCTATCGGGTGGTGCTTTCACAACTAAACTTCACACACCGAGGTGTTAGCGTTCACATTTTAGCGTTAACAGTTAGCATATTAACATAGGAGATTTATTCCGTTTCAAATTGGACTTTGGGGCCTCAGTTCATCTTTTAATGTGTGGGGTGGCGGTCCTCATTATGTTAATTGCAGTGTTTAATTTTATTAACTATTTACTAAACAAAAATACATATATGTGTGTAAATTTAAGCGTATTAGGGTTAATAAAATATGGTAAAATGAATTGTTTTTTTTAGTATATTTGACTTGTGATTTCTATATACGGACTACATTCTCGAATTTAAATCTATCGCTTTCATTTATTTTATTTTATTACTACTTTCTTTCGTTAAATACATGCCTCTTTTGGTCTTCCGGTAAGTTTTATTTATTTACACGCGAGCCTTGCCTTGAAATGATTCATTTGTGAATGTAGATTTAATTTCATTAGAGTAAGTAATAGAATGATTTGTTAAAAAAGGGAAATATATATTTACTTGAATGTTGTTTTAGCATACAGATTGATTTCAAGAATATGAATATAATTTAAGTAAGTTATTTATTACGGTGGTGTAAAACAACAAATTTATAAACACGTTTAAATGACTTAAGGAAACAATTATCCTATTTCTCGTCCATTTTGGTTTATCTATTATGAAATTTAACTTTGTTTTTAATTGTAATTAATGTAATGGAAAGATTTCAATTAAAAGGAAAGAAAATTTGATTGCAATTAATAGATTTAATAAAAGAAACGTACATTTTGTGTTAAACAGAAATGGTGCTTTAATGGAAATAAAGGAACTGAACGTTTTCATTTTAAGGTAAGTATAATTTTACTAATTGTTCGTAGATAAAATTTATATATGTACAAATTGAGTATTATTTGAGATAATGAAATTAATTTGGTTACGTTTTGAAAAAAATTGAATTTCAAAATGGTATGTGGTCCCTTCGTTTCTTTTTATTTATTTATTGCATGTACGTTTTAAAATAGTTACCTCGTTATTAAAACCTGGTTCGTTCATTTCTCCTTCGGTTTAATACCTAAGCCTAAACTTTTAGGCTGTATTTAATTATTTCCATCTCATTTTTGGTTATTATAATTTTTATTTTCCTTTGGTTTGCAAATTTTCTCTTTACTACATACATTTCCTTATGCATTATCAATACCGAAAGCATTTAAAACTAAACGTGCATTTTGTCCCTCCACTTTTATTTCCTTATTATTAAATAATCTATAATTTTATTTCTTCATTTGAATTTTAATTCTTCTATCACCTCATATTCATTTATTTCACATCTTTCAATACTACATTTTTGTGTAGAAAGTATTCGATTTGTAAATATTCGAGAATGATTTGGTATGTTCGAGATTATTGATGTGGAAAGTATTCGATTTGAAAATGGAATCCTATATATAATGGAGTTTATATAAGTATGATATTTGAAAGTGATTTGGAAAGGTACTATATGATATATTTTTTGAAGTAATGATATGGAAAGTGCCTTCTGCTTGATATCCTCTTTGTGGCCACATTGTGGATTCATTCTATCGATATTATTCTCTCTGATTTTGGTTTTCCAGATGTGATACTCGAGTGTCCTACCGTGGCGTAACCCACGGTCATTTTTTGGGTAGCGTAATCCGCAAGGTAGAGATTGCTTAAAGGATATGGATGTTACATGGGGGATCCAGGCGTAACCATTTTTATATATCATGCGGTCTACCGGTTTTGTTTATCATGGCGTAGTTCGCAAGGCAGTGAATACTTAAAGGATATGGATGTTTCCTGGGGGATCCAGGCGTAACCATTGTTATGTATCCAGCGATCCAGGTGATTTTGGATTGTACTTTCCATATCTGTTTTTAAAAGTTTTTTCAGTATTTTCACTAGGTGTTGAAACAGGTCTACTAAGTACTTGAAGAATTCAAGATTTGCGCCTGATCAACGCATGGCTAGAGTCTGCAAGAACGAGGATAAACTTGTCTAAACATCGAGTTATAAAATCATTTTCGAAAGGAAAATTTGTTTTGATAAAAAAGTATTTTATTATAAAAGTATTTTATTATCAATGTATTTCCAACAAGAAAATTCTGTATTATTTTTTGAAATTTAAATTCTTATGGTTTGAAATTAATTATTCATGCCCGATACTAATCTTTTGAATCTATCTTATCTGATCAGCTTTATTTATTCACCAATATTATGTTGTTCCAAATCCTCTTTTTTTTCCTTGTTGAATATATCCTTTTTAGATATTGTTTATTTATACACTACATGGTTTAATAGAATTTTTTTAGTGTTTCATAAGTTATTAATTAAATATAACATATTTAAGAAAATGATTATTAATTTATCTATAATGTTGAAGATGTCTTAAGATAAACTAGTAAATGTATAAATTATGGATTTAATGTTTTCAAATAACTTCCTTGAAAATATAACTAAGGATGTGAATAACTGTTTCCAAATAGTTTTCATATGTTTATAAAGGCGTTATTTAAACATATAAATGTTACTTATAAAGGAAGCAGGAAATTTTACAAATGGGTTTTGAAATTTTTTAAAGTATTAAAGATAATTGAATTGCAAATGAAGCTTTCAAATGAATATTGCAAGTAAAATTTGTATAAGTTTCTTTGAATGTAGAATTTAAAGATATTATATAAATGGAAAAAAAAATGATTTGCGAAGTTTGTTTATAGCAATATACTTGACAAATAAATTTGAATCCCTATGTTGGAAGTATAGTTTGAAATATTTACTTGATTTCAAAGTACTTATAGTAAAGTTCATAGGTTTATTTACTATTTGAATTTTGTATTAGAATATTCATTTTGAAACAAGTGTTTAAATTAATTATGAACGTATGAAATTTTATACTTTGATTTAGAAATTTAATGTAAGATTTGAGTATACTATTAGTTTCATTTTAATAATATTGAGTTTATACTTATTTTAAAAGTAACGAGTCTAATAAATTTTTTGGTTTTAAGGAACCTTATTTCAAAGCTTATTATAATGTTTTGATATAAATTTCTAACATTATTTTAGACTTTTGAAAAATCTTTGCATAATGCTTTGAGGATGTTTTAAATATATCTTATATTTTTACTAAGTGAATGAGGTTAAATGTTTTAACTAATTTTATAGATATGTTGAAATATTTCTTTTCTCTTCAAGGGTAATTAACAAAAACTTAAATTTATATTCAATAACCGAATGGAGTTATTTTCAAATTTATATTAAATTTAAATATGTAAGTTAAATTGTTTATAAATTGATCATTTTGAATAAAATATTTCTAATTCCTCGATTCCTTCTTGTTACTTCTCGAGGACGAAAAAGTTTTGAGTGGGGGAGACTATAACAACCCATATTTTGATAATTAAAAATATTAAATTTAATAAGGTTTTGGGCTTTAATATTGTCAGAAATTAAAATTTATGATTTATGAAATTGAATCATATTAGATTAGAAATTTTGACTTTAAGATAAATCTTAAAACAAATAATTTAATGAGATATAACATATAATTGGCTAATATTGATTGAATGTAATTGACTACTGTAACGACCCGATATTTTCAACCATTCGCATCCTCATATGTCAGACTTGAATTGTTCAAAATACCGCGTTGTGAATAAAATTTGGCAAATCTTAGAATATACAGTAAATAAATAATCACAAAATCACAGACACAGAAATCAGAATACTCGCGGCGGAATTTAAAATTTACTTAGTGGTTCATTAAGCTTGACGGCAGCTTGAAAAGAGATGATCTGCTGAAGTCCTACCTCTAGAGGTGAAGTCTGAACTGAAACTCAGGCTGACCCGAGCGTAAAATAAAACATAAACACTCGAGTCAGGACATACATATTTATACAGTGTAAGCTAATTCAAGTGTAATGTAATATAAAGCAAGTAACAAAAGGATGCTTGGGACCACCCATCCTTTAAGGATCCGTTAAACTATTTACTATTTAGTAATAATTTCGCTATTATAATAGTGCTTATGTAACGACCCGGAAATTCCGATCCCGAAAATTCCAGATAGTTAGAAAAGAAGAAGAGATAGAAGAAGAAGAAACAGAATCACGACACAGAAACCTCACATTCGCAGCGGATCAAAATATAATATCACATAATAACAGTTTATAAAAAAGAACAGTATCAGAACATTTACATTTCCATATATATCAGAGTTACAACATTTACAAAACACAGGAGAGTTTTAAATCAACATGTCCTAAATATACAACTATATATCACAGCAGGTACGCACCATACGTTCCAGCAATCCAGCTCGCCTTCTGAGCTCCAGAACGTCCTTACCTGAAAATCTGTAATACTCGGGCTGACCCGAGCATTACATCAAAGTAACACCCGGGTCAGGCTGGAAACTAGCGTGAGTAAACCCATCTAATAGGAATACAAAGCAAGCGAGTTATATTAACCCGGGGTAACTTGTATCAATTTATAACTTCACTAGCTGTTATAGACATTACTTATTTCACACATCAATTTGTAAGTGCCAAACTTGGATTAAATGGTCCAACTTACAAAAATCATTCCATATCAGCCTATTGGTTCCACATATCAATCTATAAGGAATCGAAGTGGTTTCGGGTACTCACTAATACCCGACTCCGGTCTCTTCGAATTCAATACCATTATAAGACAAGCTGTTAAAGCTTTAAACATTTCCATGTATACCCATAGTAATAGATTCACATAGCAATTTTATATCAGATAAATAATCCATATCTAACACCCTAGCATCACAAACATCTGCCAAGTATAACAACAATCCAAACATCCAATAACATTCAGCCATTCATAAACAAAGACTTTACTCACACAATCTTTAATTAATTTAAAATAAAATAAATTAAGTTTTCCATTACTACAAATCCTGCATGTTTAATCCTTAACTAATTACAGCAAATTAATTAATTATTCTCCAATTACCCATTTTAATTAATCATCCTTGATTAATTACCCTTAATTAAGTAAAGTAATTATCCTTTACTTAATAACACAACTTAATTATCTTCAAACAACTTCAGTAATTAACCTTTAATTACTTCATTAATTGCATAAATTAATTACATTAATTAGTTACATTAGTTAATGGCTCCTTGTTGATTATTTCCATCAATCAGCCTTAATTAATCATCACAGTAATTAACCATTGTATAATTACCTACCTTAATTAATTAACTCCTTAATTAATTATATAAATCTTTAATTAATTACACCAAGTAATTAATGCTTAACTACTTCCATTAAGTAATTAATTCCCAATTACTTCAATAAGCAGTTTTCTTTACTTAATTACATTTGGTAATTTTCCGATAATTACCTCCCTAAGTAATTATATTAAGTGACCACCTTTAATTAATTAATTAACTAATTATCTTAAATTAATTGTCTTAATTAACCATTTCATAATCCCTAGTTAATGACCGTTCATTAACAATTAACAATTCTCTAATTACCTCTCGAAGTAATTAAAGTTTAAATTAATCATTATTAATTTCAATGTAATTAATTCTTTATTACCAAACAATTTATCTCTAATTACTTCATTAATTGATAATTGAATTTATTTCAAACAACAAGTTTTAACTTTATACATTTGTTTCTTTTATAAACTTGTTTTTAATTTGAAGCTTGCTTTCATTTATCAACATCAAGTTCTAAGGTGCAACATCATCACTTAATTTTTCTTGACAGCACTTACATTATACAGAACTAACAAAAACAAACAACCCAAAATCTCGAGTTGAATCCAGCAAATACTCGAGTTACTTTGCAACTTATTATTTTACAGAACTAATCTACAAAGCAAGATCTTAAAACCCAAGAAAAACACAGCAGCTACTCGAGTGCTACTCCGAGTAAAACGCAGCAATCTCACGCACCTTCCCCGAGACCCTCTAGCTTCCTATCTTCTTCGAGTCGCCCCCCGAATACACACGAGTGCTACTTTGGGTTTCCCTCGTCTTTCCCAAGATTCGAAAATTCCAGTTTATAAATCATAAACGCGTGCACATGTCCCACTGTCGCCGGCCACCCACGATCGTCGCGACCATCGACGTCGGTCATACGCACCCTCTCAAGCAAGAAACCAAACCCTGATTCGTGAAAACAAATTCGAATCGAAATACGACCATAATCTCGAAACTGCAGAGAACATCGTGACACAGAACTTCCCCCAACGCTGACCACCATGACATTGATGATCCTTGTCGACCATGCTACACCTTCAACTCGACTCCACACTACTCTCGCACTCCACGCGATCACTTCCAGTCCTTTATGCGAGTAGCAAAAACCATGACCATACAACCGAGCAGAAACCAAAATAAAAACCCTAGTTCGATCCCATTCGAGAAATTTTCTCAATAGAAAAATTCTTAAGCATTTTTCCCATCATCTTCAATTCATTATCTAGCTTCACTCAAGAATTCATCTTCAATTATCAAGGGGATCATCGGCAGTTTACCCAATTGCCGATAACATTCATTCCCAATTTTCAAATTGATTATCACACTAAAAATTACAATTTGCATGTTAAAATTCGTGAATTTCAAACACGAATCCAATCCTATAATTCAAATCTGAAATTAAGCAAGTTGTTTTTTTAACCAAAATTTAAGTTTGCTGCAAATTTCTCATTTAAACATTGAAAATAAAACTTAAAATCTATAGAAATCATTTTATAATTCTCATCAAACATTATCATACACTTTTTATTAAATCATCAAGATCAAATAAGAAAGTTATTGAAGGTTTTGAAAATTTGAAATGAAATTTGGTTTTAAATAGAAAGCAGAGTTCATACATATATACAAATTCAATAATAAACTGAAATGGGTTTTCAGGCAATATAAATCAAAGGTTTCAGATCATCTCAGGCATGTAAAAAAACAAAACAACATTTTTAAATTTATTTACTCACCAGATTTCGTAGAGAAGAACAGAGAGAAGTTTTGAGTTTCCTGTAGCAATTGCTTGTTCCAGAAAGTTGTTTCTTATTCTTGCATTTGATTTTCAAGCTTGATGAACTTGAATTTGAAGTTATTTGATCTTGGATGATTCATTTCTAGTTTTAGCTTTACCTCTGTTTGTTCTAATTTTTTTTTTTTTGCAGATGATCTGGTTGCAGATTACATGCTAGAACTCAAATTCATTTTTTTCTTTAGATTTTTGATTCTTAAATTGAGATAGTTTTCTTTTTCTTTTCTTTTGATTTTGAGATGGAAAAAACTTAATGCATGTTAACAAAATTAAGTTTTAAAATAAAACATTCAAATGCCACTTGTCTAAGATCTTACACATGTTAATTGTTTGAGTAATTATTTTACAAATGTCATTTTGTTGTATATTTATGTTTTAAGCCCTTGGTTTTCATTAATTTATATATTTAGTTCTAAAACTTTACATATACAATTTTAGTTCATATATATACAAACCAAATTTATTTTCAAATATGAAAAGAAAGTGATTCTTTTATTAATTCTATGTATACACACATACAAACAATATTTGATCTTTATATTTTAATATGTTTATCACATAAATTTCAAAAGATATTTGTATACATAAACCTTATACACTCTTGTTTTATATTTGTATTTACTATTTATGTCAATTTAAAGAAAATGATTTTATACGTTAATAAACACATATAATAGATTTTTAAATCTGCCCAAATACATATTTTAAACAATCACAAATTCAACTCTATCAAAATCCATTTATTTGTAAACAATTATTATTATTGTTATTGTTTTGAAAATAATAAAATTTAAATTATTTTAAACAATTATAAAGGAGATTATCACATTTGTTTGCTTGAAATTCCCGGGATATCACATTCCTCCCCCCTTTGAATCTTTTCGTCCTCGAAAAGAAACGAAAGCAGATTTTATTTAATATTCAAAAACCAGTTAAAATATTCTTCGATCATTTTTCAAATACCTTTAAAATCTGTATAATATTGTCAAAATAGTTTTTATAAAATTACTTTTATAACTCGATGTCTTAACAAGTCCATCCTTGTTCTCATAGAAATTCGGTCATACGTTGATCAGGCGTAAGACTAAAAATCTATAAATACTTAGCGGACTCATTTTCAAAATACAGTGAAAATACTTGGAAAATAATTTTATTAAGAATATAGAAAACAGTTTTTGAAAATAGAGGATATATCTTTGGTGAGGATGCTCTAGAAATCATTACCCCCATCCATGGTCGCAGTTAACCCGATGGTTACGTTGCCGTCCCGACAAAATCCACAGATAACTGTAGGCCTCCGAGCCCCTCGATTACACCATGGAACCCGCTAAAGATCGCAGCTACAACTGGGATTACGTAGCTATCACAGCAAAAACCCATATGACTGTAGGCATCAGCGCCCTCGAATTTCACTGCCAAAAGATGAAACTTCTCCACTCCACTTGACCATAGATCGCAGTCTACCGATGTTGCGTTGCTTTCCTGACAAAATCAAGTGCAGACCGTTGACACTCATCCTCCACACGATTTTCGCTGTGGTCCCCATAGTAGATCGCAGTGACATTTAGTTACACTGTCATCACAGCATAACCCAAATGCCCCTGTAGGCATCAGCGCCCTCGACTTTCGCTACCCAATAATCCTCAGGAACTAGTTTGTCCGGACTCCTCACAGGATCAACTTTGGAACCCCCCTTGGGGCTCAAGGAAGCACCACCCGGTGGTACTCCTGAGAAGTCCATTTCAAGGGAGCGCCTTTTTCCCCAGAGCCATCATCAAAACATTTTATACTATACATATATAGTATCTTTAAATCATACACCTAGTATGATCTCATACAAAGCTCCTTTATACAAAATCGATTATCCCAAAATCGATAATTCTCAAACTAGGCTTTCCAAATATAATATTGATTTTACCCAAAAATCAAAAGCCTTTCCAAATCCATAGGTTCCCAAAACCTTTTTCCAAAATCCTCATATGATCCTTTATATATATACAGATATATATAATTTTTTTAAAACTTTGGATCATTTCAAATTTGTATAAAACTCCTTTATACTTCAAACATTTTCCAAAACCCTTTTCTACTGGCAAAAGATTCATCAAGGGAAGTTTTATCTTATAAAACAAAGATATTCACTTTGTTCACTCAAAATCAGATTCAAATTTGATTATTCTTTTCAATACCATTTTCATTCAAATCCGTACGATGTACACATATCATCTGTACGCTATACCAATCTGATCGCTCACTCGATCACACAATTTCACTTCCGAACTAGTATCGTTCACCTGACCTCCTAGTGCGGACACAGATCTGGTTTCTTGATCAGAAACCGTCATTCTCCTTGCATAGTCATAACTATGATAGAGAATTTCCAGAACAAATCAACAACCCACATCCAGGTTCGCCGTTGAAAATCGAGTGAAAAATCCCTACTCGGATCAACATACTATCTCGAAATTCTGTGCTCGAATCTAGATCAAATCACTATGCGAATAGAATAACATATGTACACCCTACGTATTTATCTTTATTGGTTATTAGCCAAATCAATTCCATTTCCATTCACATTCACTTAAGTTTTCATTCACTTACTCTCAATTGCTTAAATCCATTCGGGTTATCACCTCTATTCTTATCTCGATTGGGTATTTAACCAATAACAGTTTGAACTCTGTCCATTTTAAATTTAGAAAATAACTTAAAAAGTTAAAGAATTAGATAAATAGTTGAAAAATAATTACTAGTTTGTAAAATAGCTGTAAAATAGTTCAGTAATTGTAAAATAATTGAACAATAGTTAAATAGTCATAGAAATTTTTAAATAATTGCAAAATAACTATAAAATAGTAATTAGTAGTTGAAAATAGTAATTAGTTTATAAAATAGTTAGAAAATTGTTAAACAGTTTCAAAAATAATTGTAAAACAAGTATAAGATAGTTTGGCTTTTAAAAGAAAGGTTGTATATATAATGAATAGCTTGGAAAATAAGTTTATATTAAAACAATTTATATTAAAAATAGTCCAGAGTCAAACTATTCACTTCCCAATCTCCATTCTCATCAATTCAATTTAAATTTCCTCTACCATTTAAATTGACCTAATTCCAATTTAAATAACTTCAATTTCCATTGAAATCTGTTTAACCCTATTCAAGTTGAATTCCTCAGTTCTCTCCAAGTTTAACTTTATTCAACCTTGATCTCAAAATTATACTGATTCAAATAAATTTCAATTCAACTAGTTCTAATTTCAATTCATTTCAATTCCAGTTTAAATTAATTCCAATTCCAAACTCCATTTGCAAATCAAGTTAAATTATTCTTGATTTCTTTCCAAATTCAATTTAAATTCCATTTGAATTTTATACTATTCAACTTTAATTACAATTCCCAATTATTCAAATCAATTTGGACTAATTTCAAATTGAACCCACTTCAATTTCAAATCGTTTCCAATTAATCCAATTCAGTTTTTCATTTGAATCTTATACTTATACATCTTTAATCACATTTAAATTAATTTAAATCAAATTCAATTTGAACTAATTTCAAATTCCAGTCACTATGAACCATCTCGAATTACATAAATTCGAGTTAATACTTCAATTGTTGATTTAATTCCTTTAAATCAATTTATTTTTTTATCCCAACAATGGACTACCATACTCCATTTCTCAATCATTTAAACAAATCTAATTCACAACTTAAAGATTTTTAACAACAATAGGATGATATCATCTAATTCATCTTAAAACATCCATCAATTTTCAATTTCCAGATCTCAATCCCATTTTGAGATCACACAAACTCCCATTTCAGATTAACCATTTAACTCCCCAAATTAAATCTCAATTTCATCTTGAAATTTCCAAATCAGATTGTTCATTTATTTAACTTCTTCTGTTAAATTCAATTAACTTAATTCGGTCAATCTTACCCAATTTGAACTTCCATTTCAAATTTAAACTTCAAATAAATAATCTTCCCACTTACTAAGTTCAAAAACTTATCACTTTGGGCATCATACCTCATTCCAGATTTAAAACTCAACCTTAGAGTTTATTTCCTTTACACACCTGGTTACATTTAAATTTTAAACCACCTTTGGTTTTAAATTCAAACAAATTCCTTTAAAATTTCAAACAACCTTTGTTTGAAATAGGACCTCTTTCATTTGAATATATTAATAAAATTTCTTATTTAAAATAAGATCATATTCAAAATATTATCTCCTTTAACATTTTGAAACCAATTCAAATGTTTAAATTTAGATTTCAAAACTGCACAATTTGAAACCCACATAAATTTACATCCTTTCAAATTTATAAGTTGCTCTTTTTAAATGGTTATTTACTTAAAACATTGTTAACCCAGTTTCCTCTACGAGTTAAGGAGTCTACGACTTAAGGCCTTCACGGGTTAAGGAATCTACGAGTTAAGGAATCTACGAGTTAAGGAGTCTACGACTTAAGGCCTTCACGGGTTAAGGAATCTACGAGTTAAGGAGTCTACGACTTAAGGCCTCCACGGGTTAAAGGGTCTACGAGATAAGGTCTACGACTTAAGGCCTTCACAACCTAAGAACATTACGGCCTGACGACCTAAGGTTGGCATAATCTTACTAGTTAAGGATGACACGACTTAAGGAAGTTTACGACTTAAGTCATTACAACCTAAATGACCCAAGGGAGTAACGGTCCAACAACTTAAAGGAACTATGACTTAACGACTCGAGGGACGAGGAGTTAAGACGACTACGCCTAAGTCGTGACCGACTTACGACCTTTACTAGGTCGTTCACGACCTAAGGCCACAGAGGCAAATTCAATACTACACCATGACTCGTTAACTCCAGTTAAGCCACAAGCCGAGGATCAGTTTGGGTCGGTCACGACCTACGACATATGGTAAGTCGTACACGACTTAAGACTATGGTAAGTCGTACACGAGAATCAGTTCAATGCCGCATCACTTATGAGAGGACAGGTTAACTCATTTGCGACTTAGGACTTGTAATATATCTAGGGTTCAGCAAGGATGCCTTGAAGAAGTCTGGACCCAGCATTTAAGTGACAACTGACCCACGACTTAGTTTAAGTCGTCCACGACTCAACTTAGGTCGGTTACGACTTAAGACTTGGTAATGTTTCCTGCCTAGAATTGCCTATAAATACGACCCTAGCTCCAACTAGAAGGGGACTTTTGGCTGATTTCCTTCAAACACCGTTACTCTGCTGCATTACAAACTAATCCAATCCAACACTTGAAGCTCTCAAGATATTAAGAATGCTACAAACAACTTCAAGAAGAGATCACATACATCCAACATGGATTCGAAAACTCTCATCTTCATCGAAGTTTAAGCTACTCGTTCTAAGTCTCTTGTAATTCAAAGTGTATTGTATTTGGGAAGAATTGTATCAGCTTGTAACGAGATTATTAATAAAAGTACTTAAAGTGGACGTAGGCTATACCCTAAAGCCGAACCACTATAAAATTGTTGTTGTTTACCGCTTTTCTACTATTATCCGCTTGTAATCTGTTCCCGAGTCGTCGGGTGGTGCTTTCACAACTACAACTCATACACCGGGGTGTTAGCGTTCAAATTTTAGCGTTAACATTTTTGGTGCTTTCACCGAGAATTGAACTCAGGCAAGTTATCATCATTGCTTCACAGAGGTTTGTAGAGAGAATTTCCCTGAAAACCAGAAGTCTATCCGAGATAATGGCTCCTGGAAGGAAGAGTAGATCTGTCAGATCTGGAAATATTCAAGAGGGAACCTCCGCTTCCCCTGTACCTAATCAACCCATTCCGTCTGCTGGGGTTACGAAAGCAGAGTTGGATGCTGTAATATTAGGACTGAACCAGCAGATAAACGCCCAGAATGCACAATTAGAAGCTCAGAGTGCCCAAAATGCTCTAATTCTGAATAAGTTGAATGATTTGCTCGGGGCAAACAATCAACCGGCTGATAATGGAAGGAATTATGCTGGCAACATTCATGATGCTAATGAGAGGAATGCTCCAGAAAGGGCTACCAGTCCCTTTGAGCAAACGCTTCCTGAGGTTGGTGGATCTGGAACTCGACATGACGAGGAGTATCTTTATGGAATGGTCCGGAAAATCATGAGAGAAAATATGCAAAGGGTTGAAGATGAGAAAGAATGGGGTTTCGCCCCAAGTAAAACTCCATTTACTGAGAAAATCTTAAAGGCGGAGTTTCCAAGGAAGTTTGTCCCTCCAACTATCCCAGCTTACAAAGGGACAAGTGATCCGAATGAATTCTTGTATAAATATGATTGGCACATGACAGGTGCCAGGGCCTCAGACGAGATAAAGTGCCGATATTTCCCCGTATACCTTGAAGGTGTGGCTCTACTGTGGTTCACCAAGTTGCCAGTCCGATCTATTGATCAGTTTTCAGACTTGACCCGAAAGTTCAAGGAACAGTTTAGACTATATGCTTCAAAGGCCAAAGACATCATGTCATTGTCAAGTATAGAACAGAATCCTGGTGAATCTATCAGATCTTTCTTGAACCGCTTTAATATAGCGCTGGCAGAGGTGGACAATGCGGAACCGCGAATGATATTGACTTATCTCATGAGGGCTATTGATAAGTCGAGCGAATTTGGGAAATGGTTAAACATGAAGGAGCCAACCTCCCTCGAAAAATTCTACAAAAAGGCAGATGAATTCATACGCCTGGAAAGCCGTCCTGTACCGGTGAAGGCAGTGTCGGAGAAAGCTGAAGATAACACTGTTGCTCCACGCAAGAATGAATCTGTAGGGCAAAAAAGGGAAAATAACAATGGGAAGAAACAGAGTAATCCGAAGAAGCCCCGATCCTTCAAACCGTCAGAGTATACTCCTTTATCAGACACGCCGGAGCATATCTATCTTGCCATTAAATATTCTGTTGACCTCCCTAAACCTATCCCTTTGAGGACCGGAAAAAAGGCTATACAAAGTGGGAAGTTCTGCCGCTTCCATAATCAACCCGGTCATGAGACCGATGAATGCCGCCAGTTGAAAAATCTGATTGAAGAATTGCTAAGAGAAAACAAGTTGCAACAATTCGTGAAAAAGAATAGCAACAATCCTGCATCGTCAAGTCAGGGGCAACAGGCTCCTGTTCATCAGCCTAGGATAGGTGAGAAAGCTACGGGGCATGAATCTGGAAGGCCCATCATCAATGTCGTTACAGGAGGGCCTCACCCAGCTGGCAAGAGCTGGGGAGAGATGGAGAGATATGCCAGGGCTTTGAAATATGTTCCAGCCGAAGAAGACGTCTTTGTTTTAGAAGACACTACGCCCCTGAAACAACAGAAAACTTTCAGTGATGGTATTATTTTCAGAGCCAGAGATTCCTCAGGTATCGAAGCTCCTACCCTAGATCCCTTGGTCATCTCAGCTGGTATCGGACCGGCCATTGTCAGAAGAGTTCTCATTGACTGCGGAGCATCATGTAATATCCTCTTCAAAAAGACATTCGACCAAATGAAAATCCCTATGGTCGATGTACAAGCCTCATCGCAGAAGATCGCTGGCTTCACCGGGGAGCCAAAGCAACCAATAGGAACCATCGATCTGCTTGTAGAACTTGGGGAAGGAGAAAGGAAAGTAGTCCGCAAGCAAACATTTGTGATTGTCGATGAATTTTCTGCTTACAATGCCTTCCTTGGCCGTCCAACGCTCGCAGCGTTCAAAGCTATCCTAGCCCCGTGGTGCCTCACTATTAAATTCCCTACAGACAATGGAGTAGGAGTTATAAAAGGGGATCAAAATGCTGCGCGAGAGTGCTATTTGACAGAATTGCGAGAGTCAAGAAAAAGGGAAATGGGAAAGGATGCGGCCACCCCGGTTCGCATCAAAGAGCCAGCCTTGTAGCAATTACGGGGCGGACCCTGCACTGGCGAGCATAGCGGGGCACGGAAAGAGATGGATCCCAGAAAAGCCAGTGCAGGGGAGAATAGAGTGGTGCCGGTTGAAACGACGGTACCGGTACCTGTTGAC
This sequence comes from Allium cepa, assembly GCA_030765085.1. NCBI lineage: Eukaryota > Viridiplantae > Streptophyta > Magnoliopsida > Asparagales > Amaryllidaceae > Allium > Allium cepa. The sequence continues at coordinate 69,450,108 of CM060929.1, forward strand.
CCGAAGGACCCAAATAAGGTGTTGAATGTGGGTTCACAACTTAATGTATCAATTCAGAATATCTTGATATCTTTCCTGAAAGCAAATCTGGATGTCTTCGCTTGGACTCATGCTGATATGTGTGGAATATCTCCAGAAGTTGCAGTACACGCTCTGAATATCGACCCAAAGTTTACACCAGTGAAACAGAAAAGAAGAACCCAAGGTCCAGAAAGGTCAGCAGCATTAAAAGAGGAAATTGATCGACTCATGGAAAATAACTTCATCAAAGAATCTACATATCCGAATTGGGTTTCAAATCCTGTGTTGGTTAAGAAAGCTAATGGAAAATGGAGAGTGTGCATCGATTTTTCAGATCTGAACAAGGCCTGCCCCAAAGATTGCTTTCCTTTACCCAGGATCGATCAACTGGTAGATGGAACAGCGGGACATGAATTGTTATCTTTCATGGATGCCTACTCCGGATATAACCAGATCATGATGTATGAACCGGATCAGGAGGACACAAGCTTTATCACCGATGTTGGTCTTTATTGCTACAGAGTTATGCCCTTCGGATTGAAGAATGCAGGGGCAACCTACCAAAGACTTGTTAATGCTATGTTCAAACCGCAATTGGGCAAAACTATGGAAGTCTACGTCGACGACATGTTAGTAAAGTCTAAGAAAGCAACGGATCACATTGAACACTTGGCAGAAATGTTCGCAGTCCTCCGGAAATACAGAATGAAGCTTAACCCTCTGAAATGCACGTTTGGGGTCGAGTCCGGAAAATTCTTAGGGTTTATCGTCAGCGCTAGGGGCATTGAGGCTAGTCCAGCTCAAATTACTGCCTTGAAAGAAGTCAAAGCTCCTAGAACAAAGAAGGAATTGCAAAGTCTCAATGGAAAAGTTGCCGCCTTAAGTCGGTTCATTTCCAAAGCCACAGATAAATGCATCCCATTCTTTGACGCCCTAAAGAAAGGAAAGAAGAACTTCGTTTGGACTCCCGAATGCCAAAAAGCCTTTGATGAATTGATTCACCATATGGAGACACCTCCAATACTTTCTAGGCCTGGCGATGGCGAGGATCTTCTTATATACTTGGCAATATCATCTCATGCTTTAAGTGCAGCGCTGATACGGGAAGACAAAGGGATTCAACATCCAGTTTACTATATCAGCAAAAGACTCACTGGAGCAGAGATGAATTACTCTAAGTTGGAAAAACTCGCCTATTGCTTACTAATTGCGTCTAGGAAATTGAGGCAATATTTTCAAGCTCATCCTATCAGAGTCCTCACTGATCAACCTTTAAAGCAAGTCCTGTTTCGCCCCGAAACTTCGGGTCGTCTTCTAAAGTGGAATATTGAACTCAATCAGTAAGACATCACTTATCATCCCCGGAAAGCAATCAATGGACAAGCTTTAGCTGATTTCATTGCAGAATTTACAGATAAGGGTAATAGTGAGGAAGAAACGTTCAACAATTCCCCTATCCAATGGAAGTTATATGTCGATGGTGCAAGAAATGATTACTGTTCTGGAGCCGGAGTTGTACTTGAGACTCCTGAAGGTCGGTCATTATGCTACGCACTAAGATTGGAATTTCCTTCAACAAACAATGAAGCCGAATATGAAGCTCTTATCGCAGGATTGAAAATCGCTAAAGAACTAAACATACGAGCATTACAGATCTTTAGCGATTCTCAACTTATTGTATGCCAAGTCAAGAAAGAATTTCAAACGAAAGGGGGAAACCTGCCCGCTTACTTGTCAAAGGCTTGGGAACTTCTGTGTGAGCTCGATCACTATTCAATAAGCCATATTCCTCGGGAAGAGAATATGATGGAAGATTCCCTCGCAAAGTATTCAAGTTCTGGTGAAGCTCAACTATTGGGATTGGTCCCCGTAGAAGTCCTTTCAGCACCAAGTATAGACGAGATGGATATTGACTGGATTATGAATGTATCTCAAGAACAAGAGTCATGGATGACTCCAATACTGGACTACCTACTCAGAGGTTCTCTGCCAGAAAATTCGATAGAGAGACGGAAGCTACTAAGGAAAGCCTCTCGCTATGTAATTCAGGATGGCCGATTATACAGACGGGGATTCTCAATGCCATTGCTTCGATGTGTATCCAGGGAAGAGTACAAAACGATCCTAGCTGAGGTACATGGAGGAGAATGTGGTGATCATTCAGGTGGTCAAACATTAGCAAAGAAAATTCTCCGATACGGATATTTTTGGCCAGAAATTAATCATGATGCTGCAAGCTATTCCAGAAAGTGCGACAAATGCCAAAGATTTGCCAAAATTCCTAGAGCACCTTCAACTGAACTCACACAAATGGTCAGTCCATGGCCATTTGCAATTTGGGGAATGGATCTCATTGGGCCGCTACCGACTGCCAAATCAGGGATTAAATATGCTATTGTTGCAGTTGATTATTTTACGAAATGGGCTGAAGCTGAACCATTGGCTACTATCACCTCTAAAAAGATGATAAGTTTCGTGACCAAGAATATCATCTGCAGGTATGGAGTGCCTCAGAAAATAATCACAGACAATGGTACTCAGTTTGAAAGCGAGGAATTCCAAGATTTTTGCAGGCGATTCAAAATCCAGAAAAGCTTTTCAGTAGTTGCTCATCCACAGGCAAACGGGCAAGTGGAAGCAGTAAACAAGATCATCAAATCAACCATCAAAAAGCAACTTGAAAGAGCAAAAGGTGGTTGGGTCGATAAGCTACCACTTGCACTATGGGCATACAGAACCACTCACAAAACTGCGACTGGGCACACTCCTTTCTCATTAGCATACGGGTCGGAAGCAATGATCCCGGTAGAAACAGAGGTTCCTTCACACAGAAGGATCCATTTCAATCAAGCAGAAAACGAAAGGCTACAGCTTGAAGCGCTAGATTTCCTTGATGAAAAAAGAGATGAGGCTAATCTCAGAATTGCAGCTCATCAGCAAAGAATAGCCAGACATTTTAATTCTAAAGTTCGCCAACGCAGCTTTGAGATTGGAGACCTAGTCCTGAAGAGAATCATGACAGCGACAGGTGTGTTTGGGCCAAATTGGGAAGGACCGTATGTAATAGGTCAGAAGCTTCTTGACGGCACATTCAAACTCTCCACTGTTGATGGAGATCAAATTCCAAGGGCATGGAACAACAACCATTTGCGTCCATACTTTACTTGAAAATTTTGTTGAAATATTGTAAAAAGAATTATGAATGTATGATTCTTGTAATTGAAAGCAATTGTAAAATTGATGCAAGTAAATAATGAAAGAATATAAAGTGGATGTAGGCTCAATTTCCTGGCCGAACCACTATAAATCTTGTGTTCCTTATTATTATTACATGTTTGCTTTATTTTCGATATGAAAAGTACATAGAATGTGTTGCTGAAATGTCGATTTAAATTTTTGCAGACAGTGGAAGTGAAACTTGCACATAAAAGGACCAAGTGATTCTCACCAAATTTCAAGTCACAAAAGCCCCGAATTCAAATCCTAGATAGGAAGTACTTCAATTGAACAGCCTATGATTTCGATAGAAACGGGCCTTTGCTAATAAGTTGAGATCGTTTGAACAAACAAACATCCAATTAAGAAGCTGATGCTCGTTCTCACGAACTGGCCTGGCAACGAAGTACATTTCCTTGGATTAAACGAGTCACTTGTAAAAAAAAAAAAAAAAAAAAAAAAAAAAAGAGGATCACTGAAAAAGCATAAGCAAGTGGACAAAGGAACAACCAAGGCCATCATCGGCAGCACAAATCCTCTTCGGAGGCACAACTCTTCGGAGAAGAAAGACCTCTAATGGGTCATACGCCACAAAAAAGATAGTTCTCTACTCAACAAAAAAGATTGGAGGAGTCATGACCCTCCAACCATGAGAGAGTAACTTCCAGGCGATGAAAACCCTTTTTGAGGCACATTTCACCAGGAGTTGAAGTGTAACAACCGCTCTTCGGAATTTCACTTCACCAGAGTTGAAATGTGAACAAAATAAAAGCCCTCTTCGGAGGCCCATTTCACCAGGAGTTGAAGTGTAACAACCGCTCTTCGGAATTTCACTTCACCAGAGTTGAAATGTAAACAAAATAAAAGCCCTCTTCGGAGGCCCATTTCACCAGGAGTTGAAGTGTAACAACCGCTCTTCGGAATTTCACTTCACCAGAGTTGAAATGTAAACAAAAATAAAAGCCCTCTTCGGAGGCCCATTTCACCAGGAGATGAAGTGTAACAACCGCTCTTCGGAATTTCACTTCACCAAAGTTGAAATGCAGAGACAAAATAAAAGACCTTCCTGAAAGCCCACGTTTCAGCAGGATTGAAATAAAACTTCCAAGTGTTGAAACGTGAAAAGGCTTTCTTCGAAGGCACAACTCTTTGGAGGTACACGTTTCACCGAGATTGAAATAAAACTTCCAAGTGTTGAAACGTGAAAAATCCCTCCTTAGAGGTACAACCCCCTCCCAGGGACACAGTTCAAAGGAAAGATCTCTTCAAGGGCACAATCAAGAAGAAAGACCTCTTCGGAAGCCCACGTTTCACCAAGATTGAAATAAAATTTCCAAGTGTTGAAACGTGAAAAGGCTTTCTTCAAAGGCACAACTCTTTGGAGGTACACGTTTCACCGAGATTGAAATAAAACTTCCAAGTGTTGAAACGTGAAAAATCCCTCCTCAGAGGTACAACTTTGTATATATATAAAAAAAAGAGAAGAAGTTAAAGTGCCCTTCAGAGATCCGCTTTACCACATAGAAGAATTCACTTGGTAAAATATGCACATAAATAAAAAAAAAAGTGATTTCTTCGAATGACAAAGCGTAGAAACTTATACGAAGGGAGTTGTACTCTACAAAAATTTTCTTTAAAGAGAATAAAATAATTGTTCTTTAGCAAATAAGAGTGCAAGTCCCCTCGAAGTATAAGATATTGCAGCAAGCTTAAGGTATGGGGGCAACATGGTATAATAGTATAGCCGCATCAGTAAAGTAATACTCAAACAACATACCATAAGCCCGCTGCAATATCATATAAACTTGTGCAAAAATGAATAATAAATGCATTCAAACAGAAATCTGTACAAACAAAGGATCATTTTATTCAATCGAAATGCAGGTACAGGTTTCAAAATAAAGAAAAGCGGGGGCCGGTACCCGCACAATTCTCGACCAGTATATACAAAAGGCAAAAAGCTAAAATGTTCACTTCTTTTTACTACCTTTGGACCCTTTTCCCGGCCGAATGATTAGCTTTTCAGGCCGGTCAGTTGGCACAAGGGAAGAAGGAGGGGTAGGTGCAGTTGGTCCAACTTCTGGCTCCCCTTCAGTAACAGTGATTATCTTCCCCCTCCTCTTTGACGTTCCGTGCTTTTTCCTCCTCTTTGAGGAAGACTCACTTCCCGGAGTGGCAAGTTTAGACAAAGTTATGTCATCAGAAGGGGTCCGCTCCGGGGATATCTCACCTTCCACAAGTCCCTCGTCTCTATGCTCCTGCGAAGCGATGGGATCGTCTAAACCATGGAGGGCTTCTATTTGTTCCTCTTGCGACCCGGGCTGAGAAGCAGAAGGAGGAGCCACCTGGAGAGACGGAGGAAGGATAACCGGAGGAGGAGAAATCTGAGCGGCGCTTGATACTTTCTCTATAGAAGAAAAGAGGTTAAAGTCAGTAAAGAGAGGAGATGAAGGCTCATCAAGGTTGAGAAAATAGTCAAGGAGCTCATTAAACCCATGTGAAGTAAATGAGCAATCCACTTGAGAGAAATTTACAGTGGAATTACCTGTAGAAGTTGTCTTTATTACATCAATTTCATAGTCCGGGGCTTCAGCACTCTCTTGCGATTCATCTGTAACTTGAATAATTTTGGCCCTGGTATCAGTTTAAGCAGGGATCGGTACATAAGAGCTAGAGCCAATAATGCCAGCATCGACCGAAGTTGAAGGAGGGACAGGAACAGTCAAATTTGTTTCTTTTTCTTGATGCTCTTCCCCCACTATTTCAACCCGCGATCTGGCGAGTTGCTCTTTCCCTCTGGCAAGGGCTACGCGAGCCTCAAAGTCTAAGTAGTGCACCTCCAACTCCTCTTCAGTGTACCCGGCCCCTTTAAACATATCTAGTGCGGCCTCCCACACTTCGGCCAGGGTAATCTCATACTTGGGGCCCAGGAATGCAAGACTGCCACGCCCTAATATACATTGCAAGTAGAAGTCAAATAGTGTCGAGCCAATATCAGCTTTGGTAGCTTCATGGGCCTCTTCAGCGGTAATTCTGCCCGCAACAGCCTCATTCCGCTCTCTCTCGACTTTGGATAACTGGGCTTTCAATTTTTCAATCTCTGCAGCCTGAAGGCCAGTTTGTCCTCGCAACTGAGTAATGTTAGTACGGTTGCCCTCTATAATCTGCTCCAACTCATCAGCCTTGGCCTCAACATCCCTTTGTGCGGCATGAGCATCCCGCACCTGTTGAAGAAGCACACTTTCCCTTTGAGAATAAGAAGTGGAAGAAGTAGCAAGCTCCTCTTTAAGTTTCCCAACTTCTGCCTCAAGTTTCTCATTATAATCGGCGATACTCCTCATTTCTGCATCATGCTGTTTAAGGATCTTTTGCCATTCAGTTTTGTCGTTCTCCATGGTAAGCATAGCTTCAAGATTGGCCCTATTCACCCTTTGGAGCTCATCAACGAGTTTCTGCCAAGATGACATCCTCTCAATATCGGTTCTGACTGCATCAAGGTTCCGTAGCATAGCATTTTTATCTATGGGAACCAGGTCGAGGTCAAAGCGAACTCCTTTTAAACACCAATTAGGAAATCGGCGTTGAAGAGTGGCTGGACCAGGTCCAACTTGGTAAGATGGCCTATTAATGATTGCTTGGATATCAGTAGGGGAAGGGGCAGGAGATTGAGAAGAAGTAGGAGCAGTAATCTTCTCTGAAGGCACAGGCATTGGCTCCTCAATAACTTTGGCTCGTTTGCTCGAGTCATCAGTTGTGTGACTCTTCCCTCTATCATCATGAGATTTGCGTTTAAGGGAGTCACTCTCTATGTAGGAGGAATCATGTCGACTATCTGGTCTTCCGAAGCGTTCTTCATAATCACGTCTTTCCCGAGCCTTCCGGGCTGCCCTTTCTTCATCAGTCTCTCTATGAATAGGAGGATAGGATTGATAGCCATACTGGCTGCGTTTCCCATATCGCTTAAAGTCATCATAGTACGAGCTGCCTCGCCTCATTGGTAAACCTAAAATTTAAAAAGAAGAAATAAAACTTGAGAATCCTTCAAACGTTTAAAAAAGAAAAGAGAAAGCATAAAAGTGCCAGGAATTCTAAGTGTGTGTGATGTGCAAACTACGCGCTTCAGTCTACGAACCACTCTTTAATGGGGGAGTAGTTGTGGGTGTAATAGATAGCGTCAACTCTTGAGTCGACGGCAACTGTTGCAAAGTAGAAATAGCTTCAACTACTGAAGAAGAAATCCCGGCAGTGATAGGATCTTCTTTAAAGATCTCTTGTGAAGTAGCAAAAAGGTCACTCAGTCCTTCGAAAGTATCGTCCCTACTTTGCTTGACAGGACTGGATTTCTCAGCTTTTTCACCAGATTCTTGTGAATGATGGGAAGATCCCTGAGGCTCTTCTTCCTCGATAACCGGGGCAAGTTTGTCAGACGGCCCTGCAGCATCAACAGAAGTGGAACACTTCACTAGCGAAGTCTCAGGAGCAGGTCCTTTAGATATGGATGTGCTAGTAGAAACTGAGGCATCCAACACTCTAGCTGGGGAGTCTGGAATTTCATGAGGACGCGTAGAACGAGAAGTATGCAAAAGTCCGTACTGATGCAGAAACTCATCTTTCAACAGAAATTGAATATCTCTCTCCTCAACCGGTACGGCCTTAAGCCTCTCGAAAGTCGACTTGTGACTGGGATTCCTAGAGGGAGGAGGCAGCGCTGAAAATAAAAGAAGCAGAGTTAACACTTAGCAGGTCAGTCTCACAAAGGCCAGATAACAAACGAAGCAAGGATGGGTGGTCTTACTTCCTTCCCTCCACAGAGCATAAAACCCCGGGGGGCAACGAACGAAGAAGAACTGGGTTAGAAACCCGTGAGCAGTGTCGGGAAGGCCAACAATTAATTTGCGGTTTCGGGCGCTTCTCACAACAGTAATAGAAGGATGATCTTTGGTCCGGCTAAAGGAGCATAAGTAACAAATTTCATCAAAGCTCGGAAGTCGATCAAGTGTTCTCCTAAATAGCACACACAACCCCATTAGAATGGCGTAGCCATTGGGGTGTAGTTGGGATGGAGAAATGGCCAATTGATGAAGAAGTTGTTGGAAAAAGTCATTGAAAGGAGGAACGCCCCCACTTAGGCACATATGCCGGTTAACTGTCACAAAGACAGAAGGTGCTATGTCAGCAGTGTTACTTCTCTCAGGAAGAATGGCATCTGATTCAGCAATGCCAAACTGAGCACACAGCTGGCGAAAAACTTTATATGATAGTGTAATAGGAACTCTTTCGGGAGGATTAACTAGTGGAGCTGGAAGAACAGTTGCCTCTCCCGTCTGAACTGTTGCATCTTCTTCCTGAGAAGTCATTCTACACAAGCAACTGGATATTCAAATATGAAGGTGCACGTTTCCTAAAAGTGTGAAGTGTCGTGCAAAACTGATAAAAATAGCAAGTAAATATAACTGGAATTAAACTGGTCGACGATTGATCGACTACGGTAATTTCAGAACTTGTTAATTTGAAATTCAAGCATAATATTAGTGCAGGCTGGTCAGTTTCAGTTGACTATTTCAGTGTTGCTTTAATATTCTACTTGAAATCGATAGCACTTCGTTCACACAACTTACTTAAGTTAATTATCTGTTATTAACTAATCTGTCATTTGATGTGGGCGGTTGATGGCAGTATATTCGTCCCAATTTTCTATAAGTATCATATTAAACAGATTGTTAACCCACAAGTTAAAGTAATCTGTAAAAGAATGCAACAAAGTTCAACGGATCAAAATCCATGCAACAATTCAAGGTCTAAGCAGAGTTTAAAAATGCAAGTGTTGAGTCGTAGACGACTCAAGAGTAAAGTCGTAAACGACTCAAGTGATAACTCGACAACAACTTAAGTGCTAACTCGTCTACGAGTTAAGAATTTCTCTTCGGTTTAAGTTAAGTCGTTGGTTCTCTGATTGACTCGTCCACGACCTAAAGAATTATGAGGAGAAACAGGATAGGTCGCTTCACTTCTGAGTCGTTGAGACTTTGAGTCGGAAGTCCTTTGAATCGTGAGTCATAAAAGGAAGACAAGGCTTCAAGTCAGAAAGATACAAATTCTTCTAAGTCTTAACTCAGTTACGACCTAAAAACCTTATCTCCACTCCTAAACCCATAGACCGTCTCACCTCTAAACCGATGAACCCTCTAACTATTATCTCGTCTTCTCCAAACCCCTAACAGCCTGATAAAAATAAAATATAAATAGATTGAAACCCATTATCCTCTCCTCGCCAATTATCGAAAACCTAATCGAACTACCTCGAGCTCGCCAGCAATCGATCGTGGCAACAATTGTGATGAAGCGTGGTATAAGGAACTGGATTAAATTCGCAAGTTAATAGCTATCGCGGAATCAAATGAACTGCGGATCTACTTACGCGATGCGATGATGAGGATTGTAGGGACTGAATCAACGGTAAGATGAACTGGTTGAATTTGTTTCCGAAAGCTCGAGGACGTGTTAATGGCAGAAATAGCTCAGAGGTAAGTAATGGGAAGAAGGAAATAGGGGGAACGACCCAAGCATTTTATACCTCAGGGAAGTGGGACTCGAATCGGCACACCAGGGTTATGATGAGTCGAAGCACACGACTTACGACTTAAGGCATGTGCTTCGAGGGGCAAGTGTTAACCCAGTTTCCTCTACGAGTTAAGGAGTCTACGACTTAAGGCCTTCACGGGTTAAGGAATCTACGAGTTAAGGAATCTACGAGTTAAGGAGTCTACGACTTAAGGCCTTCACGGGTTAAGGAATCTATGAGTTAAGGAGTCTACGACTTAAGGCCTTCACGGGTTAAGGAATCTACGAGTTAAGGAATCTACGAGTTAAGGAGTCTACGACTTAAGGCCTTCACGGGTTAAGGAATCTACGAGTTAAGGAGTCTACGACTTAAGGCCTCCACGGGTTAAAGGGTCTACGAGATAAGGTCTACGACTTAAGGCCTTCACAACCTAAGAACATTACGGCCTGACGACCTAAGGTTGGCATAATCTTACTAGTTAAGGATGACACGACTTAAGGAAGTTTACGACTTAAGTCACTACAACCTAAATGACCCAAGGGAGTAACGGTCCAACAACTTAAAGGAACTATGACTTAACGACTCGAGGGACGAGGAGTTAAGACGACTACGCCTAAGTCGTGACCGACTTATGACCTTTACTAGGTCGTTCACGACCTAAGGCCACAGAGGCAAATTCAATACTGCACCATGACTCGTTAACTCCAGTTAAGCCACAAGCCGAGGATCAGTTTGGGTCGGTCACGACCTACGACATATGGTAAGTCGTACACGACTTAAGACTATGGTAAGTCGTACACGAGAATCAGTTCAATGCCGCATCACTTATGAGAGGACAGGTTAACTCATTTGCGACTTAGGACTTGTAATATATCTAGGGTTCAGCAAGGATGCCTTGAAGAAGTCTGGACCCAGCATTTAAGTGACAACTGACCCACGACTTAGTTTAAGTCGTCCACGACTCAACTTAGGTCGGTTATGACTTAAGACTTGGTAATGTTTCCTGCCTAGAATTGCCTATAAATACGACCCTAGCTCCAACTAGAAGGGGACTTTTGGCTGATTTCCTTCAAACACCGTTACTCTGCTGCATTACAAACTAATCCAATCCAACACTTGAAGCTCTCAAGATATTAAGAACGCTACAAACAACTTCAAGAAGAGATCACATACATCCAACATGGATTCGAAAACTCTCATCTTCATCGAAGTTTAAGCTACTCGTTCTAAGTCTCTTGTAATTCAAAGTGTATTGTATTTGGGAAGAATTGTATCGGCTTGTAACGAGATTATTAATAAAAGTACTTAAAGTGGACGTAGGCTATACCCTAAAGCCGAACCACTATAAAATTGTTGTTGTTTACCGCTTTTCTACTATTATCCGCTTGTAATCTGTTCCCGAGTCGTCGGGTGGTGCTTTCACAACTACAACTCATACACCGGGGTGTTAGCGTTCAAATTTTAGCGTTAACAAACATTTTACTGTTTATTGAAGAACAATCATTCCATTATTAAACACAATAACCGTCTCTTTCTTTGGTTTGAAACCAATTCTAGTTCATCTTATTTTGAAATATTTCTCCAATTCAAGATTTCAATTTTAGTTTGAATCAATTTCAAACTTATCTTTATTTAATTCCAATTTCAATTTGGTTGCATACTATTACTTCTTAATTTAATTCTTACTATTACCTTTAATTTAATTAATACTGCAACCAATTTCCTTAATATATATATATATATATATATATTTCTTATATAAGATTTATTTACTTTTGAAATCATTTAAAAACCTTTATATAAGAAAATAACAAGTACGCTCTCTCATATTAATATACTCAACTTATCCTAGGGTACCACTTACCCTATCCGTAGTGAGTAATCCCACCAGAGCCAAGGTTCTCGCTTAACCTCGCTCTGATACCAAATGTAACGACCCAGAAATTCCGATCCCGAAAATTCCAGATAGTTAGAAAAGAAGAAGAGATGGAAGAAGAAGAAACAGAATCACGACACAGAAACCTCACATTCGCAGCGGATCAAAATATAATATCGCATAATAACAGCTTATAAAAAAGAACAGTATCAGAACATTTACATTTCCATATATATCAGAGTTACAACATTTACAAAACAAAGGACAGTTCTAAATCAACATGTCCTAAATATACAACTATATATCAAAGCGGATACGCTCCATACATTCCAACCATCCAGCTCGCCTCCTGAGCTCCAGAACGTCCTTACCTGAAAATCTGTAATACTCGGGCTGACCCGAGCATTACATCAAAGTAACACCCGGGTCAGGCTGGAAACCAGCGTGAGTAAACCCATCTAATAGGAATACAAAGCAAGCGACTTATATAAACCCGGGGTAACTTGTATCAATTTATAACTTCACTAGCTGTTATAGACATTACTTATTTCACACATCAATTTGTAAGTGCCAAACTTAGATTAAATGGTCCAACTTACATAAATCATTCCATATCAGCCTATTGGTTCCACATATCAATCTATAAGGAATCGAAGTGGTTTCGGGTACTCACTAATACCCGACTCCGGTCTCTTCGAATTCAATACCATCATAAGACAAGCTGTTAAAGCTTTAAACATTTCCATGTATACCCATAGTAATAGATTCACATAGCAATTTTATATCGATAAATAATCCATATCTAACACCCTAGCATCACAAACATCTGCCAAGTATAACAACAATCCAAACATCCAATAACATTCAGCCATCCATAAACAAAAACTTTAATCACACAATCTTTAATTAATTTAAAATAAAATAAATTAGGTTAATTTCTTCCATTACTATAAATCCTACGTGTTTAATCCTTAATTAATTGCAGCAAATTAATTAATTAATCTCCAATTACCCATTTTAATTAACCATCCTTGATTAATTATGCAACGACCCGATATTTTCAACCATTCGCATCCATTATAAGTGTATAGGTAGACACTCATGCCGGAATTGGATAGCTCAAAATACCGCGTAGTAAATAAAAATTTGGCAAATCTCAGAATATACAGTAAATAAAATCACAGATCACAGACACAGAGTATATAAAAATGCAGCGGAAGAAAAAGAGATAGTAGTTCATGAAGCTACTATATAAATATGACATACATCAGAGTTAAATAAGATACAACAGAAGAGTAACAAGATACATCACTGAAACACTGGATACTGAAACAAAATAGAAGGCTGGATCTTAAAGTAAAGCTCCAACGCCGAAGGTGAATCTGGAATGCTAACTCACTCAATCTGACCCCAGCGTAAAGCAAAACACAAAACCCTCGAGTCAGGACATAAATACTTATAAACTGTAAATCAACTCAAGTGAACAGTAACAAAATGCATCAGTAACTTAAAGCATGCTTGGAACCGCCCATCCTCTAAGGATCCGTTAAACTATTTACTATGTAGTAATATACGCTATACACGGTAGTGTCTAATCAGCAAATTATAATCATATAGAAAATAGCATTAAGGGGATGGTGAACCTTAACGTGGTCGGATCTTTAAAACCAAAATCGTAGTGGGCTCGATATAAGGATATGACACGGCACGCGACGCAATGCCAGGGCGGATACACCGTTTGCACTCCCAGACCGGTGGTGACGGCAAGCCAGCAGCTTCCGCCCACCTCGAACAATACCCCCGAATCAAAGTGGCGCCACAGAATCGAATCACAACAGTAATAGAATAGTTTCCAATGGAGCATGCTCGATGAAAGGGTGCGACCCTTTGTGTAGCCCGGTATAGCTCCTGTTTTAGTCATATATGCCAACTCACGGGAGTTGGGTCCACATAATATACCTCGAGAACGTCGCCACCTTCCTACTTCATTCTGGAATCTCCACCGCGTACACAGTTGTTAAAGTGGTTTTCGGTATTGGCCGGCTATAAGACAATATCCGATCCCGGTCTCTTTAACAACCAATCGTTATTATAACCCATGGATATTTATTTCAAATAATTTATACTTCCAAGACCAAAATATCATACTCATTTCAAAACAATATCACAATTGTATCATTTCCATTTCAAAAATAATTCAATATTATATCATTCAAATAAAACCCAAAATTTCAAATCATTGAATATTTCTTTAAATTTATTAAACTTGAAATGTTCCTTTAAATTATCATAGCATTTTGGAAATGTTACCTTAAGGAATCATAGCATTTTTGGAATGCACTACTTTCCACTTTACATTGTAAATAATCAAAGTATTGATAAGCTTAAAATTTTAACATGTCAATTTATCACAGCCTTATAGTTAAATAAACTTTCTTACTGTAATATACAATTTAAACCGAAATTCTTATGTTAAGTTAAAAGCACCTTATTAACTTACATTATTATTACAATAAGTAACATTTATCATTTTAATCAATTTAAAATACACCATTACATTGATTAAAATCTACATGTCAAATGTACGTTTTAAATTTTATATTCCTATTACAATAATGAACATTTATTAATTAAATCAATACCACACTACTTAAAACTTTACATGTTTCTTTCTTAATTAAAACTTTACATGTTCTTGCATTAATTAAAACTTTCATGTTCTCTCATTAATTAGGACTTTACACGTTTCTTTCATTAATTAGAAACTTTTATGTTTCTTTCATTAATTAAAACTTATACCTTCTTTCATTAATTAGGAATTTACATGTTCCTATCGGTAATTAGAACACCATACGTTCTTTCATTAATTAAAACCTATATGTTTCTTTCATAAATTAAAACCTATACGTTCCTTTCATAAATTCAACCTTATACGTTTCTTTGATAAATTAAACCCTATACGTTTCTTTCATAAATTAAAACCTATACGTTTCTTTCATAAATTAAACCCTATACGTTTCTTTCATAAATTAAAACCTATACGTTCCTTTCATAAATTAAACCCTATACGTTTCTTTCATAAATTAAAACCTATACGTTCCTTTCATAAATTAAACCCTATACGTTTCTTTCATAAAATAAAACCTATACGTTTCTTTCATAAATTAAAACCTATACGTTTCTTTCATAAATTAAAACCTATACGTTTCTTTCATAAATTAAAACCTATACGTTTCAGATTTGTATTACCATTTTACAAATTTAACTAAACTTCTAGTTTATTTGATTAATTTAACATCTTTAGTTAAAACTCAAATTTCACATTTTCAAGTCAAGTTATATTTTAAAATTTCATTTTAAACAATCATTTATTCAACCACTTAAATTTATAGAAAATCAATAATTCTTTAATAAATCACTTAAATTCAAATATAAATCAATTTATCATATTTACCATTTCCAAATAAAATTAAAGTCCATTTTATTCATGTAACTTAAATATCATTTTTTGTCAAAATTCCAAATTTCAAACATAAGTTATATTTCAAAATCCAGTTAATCCATTCATAAATTACATTTTTAACACATAGAAAAATCATTATTTATTTATTTTAAAACCTTTCAAAATCTGTTTAAATCAAATTTCATAATTTTATATTTTTAAAATACTTAAAATATTCAAAGCACTTTATAGAATAACCACGGGTCTGTATATAGTTTTCTAACCTAGGTCAAGTGATACGGATATGTATCATTTCAATCCGCAGTTTAAAAGGTAAAAATCCGGGTTCTATCATTTCAAACCCGCAATCCCAAGTTTAAGTAAATAAATAAAATTACTCAGGCCTATCATTTCAGCCCATAATGATTTTTTATCCTAACAGGGAACTTGCAGTGTGATCATATACAGAAATAATATAAACAATGTCAATATCACAATATACAGTCATGTATCAGATGTCAGGTGAAAATTAACAGTTTTAGCATGGTAATAACATGGTAATAACATGGCATAGCATATCATATGATCATCATTAACTTGCATAAACATTTTACATTACTAAACATTTGTCATCAATCCACTTTTCATAAGTATATATGTTAGAGTGAGAAAGACTCACCTTTTCGAAGCTAGAGACCAAAACAACAAGCAAAAGAGCGATTCCAAAAGCACGACAAACACGATTTGAATTGAATGGATGGAAAGCCTTGATAATGATCTTGTATACAACAAATAAACAAGACCGTATAAACATATGCATACAATATAAAGATTTGTTGAACAATAGAAAAGTAGAAGCAACAAATGACATTACCAAGCTTTTCAACCACTTTTGCTTGACCACAACTCCATGTATGCTCGGCCATACATGCTTAGGGCTAGGCCACACATGTTTTCAGGTGGAAAAGGATCTGATTTGGCATCACAAAGGCATGGCAAGCACAAAAATGTGAAGTGGCAGGAGATGATATGAGGAGGCGTTAGGGTTAATTGGTGAATGGTTAGGTTAAAAGTAAAAGGGTGGACTATAAAGGCCCATAGAAAGGTAGAAAGTTTAAGGCCTTTCAAATTTCCTTTTCTATTTAATTTTATAAAAACAAAATAAACTATGACTTCAAAAATACAAGACCACTTTTAAAATAAACTATAACTTCAAAACAAAGGTGACAAAACAAATTTTGTTCATTTCTTTTTTTTTTCAAACAAAAGGGCAGAGGGAATATAGACTAGAATGCCAAATTACAGAGCTGACAAAACAAATTTTTTTTTCTCATTACTTTTTTCCAGAACAAGGGCCAGTGGAAAAATAGATTATAACTTCAAAAATACAAAGTGACAAAAGCAACTTTTTTTTTCATTTCCCCTTTTTTTTCAAAACAAGGCTCGGTGGCAATATTACTTCAAAAAAAAATACAAAGGCGGCAAAAATGGAATTTTTTTCATTCCTTTTTTTTCTCAAACAAGGCTCGGTGGTCTGGCATGGGTAGGGTCGGAAAAATATGGTGAATGGCCAAGCACGGTGGCAGGCAATAGGATAAAGCAAAACAATGAAAGGAGAACAAATGAAATAAAACAACAGTGAAAAGAAGAAAGAAAGAAAAAAGACAAAAAAAAATGAAAGGAAAAGCATGCGCCGGTTCATACCTTCAGGAGATGCTCATGCAAATTTTGATGGAAGCAAAATGAATAATTTGTGGTATGGAACTTTAGAACGTGAAATATACATTAACATTTGCTCACTAGTTTATGTAGAGGGCAGGCAAGAGTAAAATGCTTGAACGGTAGAGGCAATTTAATTCTATCCAATAGGTGGAAACGTATGGGAGGCAAGAGGGAAAGAAATAATTCACACACGGAAATGATTTATGGCAAGATTTGAGCAAGATTTTGGATTCTCAAAAGAGAATATACGGCTGAAAACTTTGCATTGTTAACGCAAGAAAAAAATCAAATAGATAACGAAAAGGCATGAGCAACAATTAAATATATGCCCAAAGTAACGTACAAAATATTTTGTTTCTCTTATTAAATAAATTTAAAATACTAACATTTCTATTAGGAAAAATAAACCATCACTTTAAACCAAAATTTAATAGCTATTATACCATAATTAATAACATTTGATTTAGCTTCATCCAATTGATTGTTAAATATAAAGTTAAGAAACAAATGTAAACATATGTAAAAGAAATGTAAAGTTTATTTCCCGTTTCACACTAATTATTACTAACCTTTTTTTTAAAAGTATACAACAAATCTGACCAAAACAAAAGTGAAACAAATGTTACACAATTGTATACAGTTCAAGATGAAAATTTTGCCTTTAGAATTACAAAATTTAGAATTTCTATTAAAGTTGCACTTTTTATCCAAATCAAATTTTCAGACATTGTTTATTTTTATTTGGACAAATGATCAGAAATCATTTCAAGAAAATTTCCAAAATTAGATTTTTAAGAAAACAAAAGCCAAAGTCTTTAAATAAATGAAAAAAAATTAAATTTTTAAACTTTTAAAATTTTAAGTTGAAAGTCACAGTTTGACTATTTTGACCAAAATCAGCATTTCACGCAAATATTCAACTTACACAAGTTTGGAATTATAACTCATAAAATCAAGATTATATGTAAATATTAAATTTAATCATTTGAAATAAGTAAAATAAGTTTTTAAATCAAAATCTTACATTAAAAATAATTAAAATATACAATAAAATAATTACAAAATACAGGGTTGTTACACTCTCCCCCACTCAAAACTTTTCGTCCCCGAAAAGGAATGAGGTATGGAAGGGCATAGAAAAGATAGAGTGAAATAGGATTAAGATAAGATGACAAGAAGATTGAAGTTATACCTGATAACTGTTGTTATAGGTAAGTTTTACAAGGTGGAGATTATCAAAGATTATAGAAAGATTTCTAAACAGAAAGATCATAGAAAGACGCATATACCAGTCTATAGCAAGATGAGGACGATAAGAACAACCAAAAGATAGTTTGAAAAACAAAATAAGAAAATGAATTTGAAAGCATGGAGATTTCAACTTAAATAGAAAATAAAATTTTACACAAGTTACATAAATCTTAACTATCTCAAATTTCATTATCTTATTATCCAATCATCTTAAATTAACAATTTTTTTTTTAAAACCATGGGTTAGAAAAATAATCATTTATTACACTCACAATGTATTTAATAAATTTTATTCTTCTTTATTCCTAATAAAAATTAAATTTATTCCTCTCAATATATTTATCACTCATGTTCAATATACTTACACTTATTATAACTGCTTTCTTTTATTCTTAGTTCTTTTAACATCATTTTATTGTAAGTTATTCAATTACCCTTTATTATATTTATCTCTGTTAATCATTTTATAATTAAAATTTAAGTGTATAACATTTATTATAACCACCAAAATTTTATTTATAAAATCTTTTTATATTGTATATTACCCAATTACATTGTTAACTTCTGAAATTAAGGTAAGTTATATTGGAATGGAATTGTGTCATACAAATAAAACTTTCTAATTCAATTATCTCAAGTTTAATCATTTATCCAAATTTTTTTGATTTTCTTTTTATAATTGAAATTATTGTTAAAAATAAAATTTAAGAATTAAATTTCCAATTTCTTCAAACCATTTAGAGATAAGTAATAATATATATATAATATGTCAAATCAAATTTCAATCATATATCTATATATATTATAAATTAAGTCATATTTTAGAAATTCAAATCAATTTAATTTCCCAAAACAAAGCTGTAGCAAGACTACAGAACAGTCTCTTTACTTCGAAACTCGAAAATGAACGTCGATGATGCTGCAGTCATCACCGAAGTTATTTTCCAGCGACAAAGAGAAGAGTACTAATTTTAAACTTAAAATTCTTTGGAAACAAATTTCTATTTGAAAATATTTTAAATATTATATCCCTTTAAACTTTTAAACAAAAGGTTTGGAACCATCGAAAATTAAATTCTCAAATTTCTTTTTCTAAATTCATTTAAGTTCCCATATAAATTTATAAACAATTATTTATAAATTCATTTATAGAACAATAAATGATAAATCAAGTATTATCATTTAAATTATCAATTTGAATCATTTTATTAAGTTCCATAAATATATGTATCAAAATTTTATTTCATTAACCAAATTTTAAAATAATATCGTGTTAGTTTGTTCTGTCAAAGTGTTTTAGAAATCCTATCGATAGCGTTGATCGGACGAATCGATCGGAAACCCAACTCAACATCAACAACTCAAACAAAACAATATATAAACAAAATATAGATTAACAAATACAATTCAAAATGTTTGAAAATATGTTGGAAACAAAAGACATGATGATTAAATACAGAGTAGGGAGGCGGATAAGCTAAAATAAATCACGGGCAACCTTAATCGGGTCAACCGTGACTTAAAGTATAAGATCGAGTTTGATTTTTCTGGGGTAAATCTACATTCGCCCTCAAGAGATAGAGTTTGGGATAATAGGAGATACTAGCATCTAAACCGAGGATATAAAATTTTTGGTGAATCGATGTTGTTGTAAAGGAGTTTCACTCCTTTTAGAAGAAAAATTTTGAGATTGGCGGGACCGCCAATTCACTATAAAGATCATTCAAAGTGGAGTTATGGGATACTTCAGAATCAAGTGAAGATGAGTAGCGGGGAATAAGAATGGATTTTTTGAAACCACAGGGAACGTTCCAAAATTCAAAGGAATCGAGTCAAAAGAGAGAGATTCAACTAGAATGAAAGTGATTCTGTAAATACATCTACTCCATATGCTGAGCTTTGCCTAGAGCTAACCTGGCTCTGATACCAACTGTAACGACCCGATATTTTCAACAATTCGCATCCATTATAAGTGTATAGGTAGACACTCATGCCGGAATTGGATAGCTCGAAATACCGCGTTGTAAATAAAAATTTGGCAAATCTCAGAATATACAGTAAATAAAATCACAGATCTCAGACACAGAGTATATAAAAATGCAGCGGAAGAAAAAGAGATAGTAGTTCATGAAGCTACTATATAAATATGAGATACATCAGGGTTAAATAAGATACAACAGAAAAGTAACAAGATACATCACTAAAACACTGGATACTGAAACAAAATAGAAGGCTGGATCTTCAAGGAAAGCTCCAACGCAGAAGGTGAATCTGGAATGCTAACTCACTCAATCTGACCCGAGCGTAAAGCAAAACACAAAACCCTCGAGTCAGGACATAAATACTTATAAACTGTAAATCAACTCAAGTGAACAGTAACAAAATGCATCAGTAACTTAAAGGATGCTTGGGACCGCCCATCCTCTAAGGATCCGTTAAAGTATTTACTATGTAGTAATAAACGCTATATACGGTAGTGTCTAATCAGTAAAGTATAATCATATAGAAAATAGGGTTAAGGGGATGGTGAACCTTAACGCGGTCGGATCTTTAAAACCAAAATCGTAGTGGGCTCGATATAAGGATATGACACGGCACGCGAGGCAATGCCAGGGTGGATACACCGTTTGCACTCCCGGACCAGTGGTGACGGCAAGCCAGCAGCTTTCGCCCACCTCGAACAATACCCCCGAATCAAAGTGGCGCCACCAAATCGAATCACAACAGTAATAGAATAGTTTCCGATGGAGCATTCTCGATGAAAGGGTGCGACCCATTGTGTAGCCCGGTATAGCTCCTGTTTTAGTCATATATGCCAACTAACGGGAGTTGGGTCCATGTAATATACCTCGAGAACGTCGCCACCATCCTACTTCATTCTGGAATCTCCACCGCGTACACAGTTGTTAAAGTGGTTTTCGGTATTGGCCGGCTATAAGACAATATCCGACCCCGATCTCTTTAACAACCAATCGTTATTATAACCCATGGATATTTATTTCAAATAATTTATACTTCCAAGACCAAAATATCATACTCATTTCAAAACAATATCACAATTGTATCATTTCCATTTCAAAAATAATTCAATATTATATCATTCAAATAAAACCCAAATTTTCAAATCATTGAATATTTCTTTAAATTTATTAAACTTGAAATATTCCTTTAAATTATCATAGCATTTTGGAAATGTTACCTTAAGGAATCATAGCATTTTTGGAAGGTACTACTTTCCACTTTACATTGTATATAATCAAAGTATTGATAAGCTTAAAATTTTAACATGTCAATTTATCATAGCCTTATAGTTAAATAAACTTTCTTACTGTGATATACAATTTAAACCGAAATTCTTATGTTAAGTTAAAAGCACCTTATTAACTTACATTATTATTACAATAAGTAACATTTATCATTTTAATCAATTTAAAATACACCATTACATTGATTAAAATCTACGTGTCAAATGTACGTTTTAAATTTTATATTCCTATTACAATAATGAACATTTATTAATTAAATCAATACCACACTACTTAAAACTTTACATGTTTCTTTCTTAATTAAAACTTTACATGTTCTTGCATTAATTAAAACTTTCATGTTCTCTCATTAATTAGGACTTTACACGTTTCTTTCATTAATTAAAAACTTATACGTTTCTTTCATTAATTAAAACTTATACCTTCTTTCATTAATTAGCAATTTACATGTTCCTATCATTAATTAGAACACAATACGTTCTTTCATTAATTAAAACCTATACGTTTCTTTCATAAATTAAAACCTATACGTTCCTTTCATAAATTAAACCTTATACGTTTCTTTCATAAATTAAACCCTATACGTTTCTTTCATAAATTAAAACCTATATGTTTCTTTCATAAATTAAACCTTATATGTTTCTTTCATAAATTAAAACCTATACGTTTCTTTCATAAATTAAAACCTACATGTTTCTTTCATAAATTAAAATCTATACATTCCTTTCATAAATTAAACCCTATACGTTTCTTTCATAAATTAAAACCTATACGTTTCTTTCATAAATTAAAACCCATACGTTTCTTTCATAAATTAAACCTATACGTTTCAGATATATATTACCATTTTACAAATTTAACCAAACTTCCAATTTATTTGATAAATTTAACATCTTTAGTTAAAACTCAAATTTCACATTTTCAAGTCAAGTTATATTTTAAAATTTCATTTTCAACAGTCATTTAATCAACCACTTAAATTTATAGAAAATCAATAATTCTTTAATAAATCACTTAAATTCAAATATAAATCAATTTATCATATTTACCATTTCCAAATAAAATTAAAGTCCATTTTATTCATGTAACTTAAATATCATTTTTAGTCAAAATTCCAAATTTCAAACATAAGTTATATTTCAAAATCCAGTTAATCCATTCATAAATTACATTTTTAACATATAGAAAAATCATAATTTATTTATTTTAAAACCTTTCAAAATCTATTTAAATCAAATTTCATAATTTTATATTTTTAAAATACTTAAAATATTCAAAGCACTTTATAGAATAACCACGGGTCTGTATATAGTTTTCTAACCTACGTCAAGTGATACGAATATGTATAATTTCAATCCGCAGTTTAAAAGGTAAAAATCCGGGCTCTATCATTTCAAACCGCAATCCCAAGTTTAAATAAATAAATAAAATTACTCAGGCCTATCATTTCAGCCCATAATGATTTTTTATCCTAACAGGGAACTTGTAGTGTGATCATATACAGAAATAATATAAACAATGTCAATATCACAATATACAGTCATGTATCAGATGTCAGGTGAAAATTAACAGTTTTAACATGGTAATAACATGGTAATAACATGGCATAGCATATCATATGATCATCATTAACTTGCATAAACATTTTACATTACTAAACGCTTGTCATCAATCCACTTTTCATAAGTATATATGTCAGAGTGAGAAAGACTCACCTTTTCGAAGCTAGAGACCAAAACAACAAACGCAAGAGCGATTCCAAAAGCACGACAAACACGATTTGAATTGAATGAATGGAAAGCCTTGATAATGATCTTGTATACAACAAATAAACAAGACCATACAAACATATGCATTCAATATAAAGATTTGTTGAACAATAGAAAAGCAGAAGCAACAAATGACATTACCAAGCTTTTCAACCACTTTTGCTTGACCACAACTCCATGTATGCTCGGCCATACATGCTTAGGGCTAGGCCACACATGTTTTCAGGGGGAAAAGGATCTGGTTTGGCATCACAAAGGCATGGCAAGCACAAAAATGTGAAGTGGTAGGAGATGATATGAGGAGGTGTTAGGGTTAATTGGTGAAAGGTTAGGTTAAAAGTAAAAGGGTGGACTATAAAGGCACATAGAAAGATAGAAAGTTTAAGGCCTTTCAAATTTCCTTTTCTATTTAATTTTATAAAAACAAAATAAATTATGACTTCAAAAATACAAGACCACTTTTAAAATAGACTATAACTTCAAAACAAAGGTGACAAAACAAATTTTGTTCATTTCTTTTTTTTTTCAAACAAAAGGGCAGAGGGAATATAGACTAGAATGCCAAATTACAGAGGTGACAAATCAATTTTTTATTTTTTTCTCATTTCTTTTTTCCAGAACAAGGGCCAGTGGAAAAATAGATTATAACTTCAAAAATACAAAGTGACAAAAGAAACTTTTTTTTTCATTTCCCCTTTATTTTCAAAACAAGGCTCGGTGGCAATATTACTTCAAAAGCAAAATACAAAGGCGACAAAAATGGAATTTTTTTCATTCCTCTTTTTTCTCAAACAAGGCTCGGTGGTCTGGCATGGGTAGGTTCGGAAAAATATGGTGAATGGCCAAGCACGGTGGCAGGCAATAGGATAAAGCAAAACAATGAAAGGAGAACAAATGAAATAAAAGAAAGAAAAAAGAGAAAAAAAATGAAAGGAAAAGCATGCGCCGGCTCATACCTTCAGGAGATGCTCACGCAAATTTTGATGGAAGCAAAATGAATAATTTGTGGTATGGAACTTTTGAACGTGAAATATATATTAACATTTGCTCACTAATTTATGTAGAGGGTAGGCAAGAGTAAAATGCTTGAACGGTAGAGGCAATTTAATTCTATCCAATAGGTGGAAACGTATGGGAGGCAAGAGGGAAAGAAATAATTCACACACTGAAATGATTTAAGGCAAGATTTGAGTAAGATTTTGGATTCTCAAAAGAGAATATAAGGCTGAAAACTTTGCATTGTTAACGCAAGAAAAAAATGAAATAGATAACGAAAAGGCAAGAGCAACAATTAAATATATGCCCAAAGTAACGTACAAATTATTTTGTTTCCCTTATTAAATAAATTTAAAATACTAACGTCTCTATTAGGAAAAATAAACCATCACTTTAAACCAAAATTTAATAGCTATTATACCATAATTAATAACATTTGATTTAGCTTCATCCAATTGATTATTAAATATAAAGTTAAGAAACAGATGTAAACATATGTAAAAGAAATGTAAAGTTTATTTCCCGTTTCACACTAATTATTACTAACTTCTTTTTTTTAAAGTATACAACAAATCTGACCAAAAGAAAAGTGAAACAAATGTTACACAATTGTATATAGTTCAAGATGAAAATTTTGCCTTTAGAATTATAAAATTTAGAATTTCTATTAAAGTTACACTTTTTATCCAAATCAAATTTTCAGACATTGTTTATTTTTATTTGGACAAATGGTCAGAAATCATTTCAAGCAAATTTCCAAAATTAGATTTTTAAGAAAACAAAAGCCAAAGTCTTTAAATAAATGAAAAAAATTAAATTTTTAAACTTTTAAAATTTTAAGTTGAAAGTCACAATTTGACTATTTTGACCAAAATCAGCATTTCAGGCAAATATTCAACTTACACAAGTTTGGAATTATAACTCATAAAATCAAGATTATATTTAAATAATAAATTTAATCATTTCAAATAAGTAAAATAAGTTTTTAAATCAAAATCTTACATTAAAAATAATTAAAATATACAATAAAATAATTACAAAATACAGGGTTGTTACAAATTACCCTCAATTACGTAAAGTAATTATCCTTTACTTAATAACACAACTTAATTATCTTCAAACAACTTCAGTAATTAACCTTTAATTACTTCATTAGTTGCATAAATTAATTACATTAATTAATTACATTAATTAATGGCTCATTGTTGATTATTTCCATCAATCAGCCTTAATTAATCATCATAGTAATTAACCTCTATAATTACCTACCTTAATTAATTAACTCCTTAATTAATTATATAAATCTTTAATTAATTACACCAAATAATTAATGCTTAACTACTTCCATTAAGTAATTATTTCCCAATTACTTCAATAAGTAGTTTTCTTTACTTAATTACCTTTGGTAATTTTCCAATAATTACCTCCCTAAGTAATTATATTAAGTGACCACCTTTAACTAATTAATTAACTAATTATCTTAAATTAATTGTCTTAATTAACCATTTCATAATCGCTAGTTAATGACCGTTCATTAACTATTAACAATTATCTAATTACCTCTCTAAGTAATTAAAGTTTAAATTAATCATTATTAATTTCAATGTAATTAATTCTTAAATCAATTTATCTCTAATTACTTCATTAATTGATAATTGAATTTATTTCAAACAACAAGTTTTAACTTTATACATTTGTTTCTTTTATAAACTTGCTTTTAATTTGAAGCTTGCTTTCATTTATCAACATCAAGTTCTAAGCTCCAACATCGTCACTTAATTTTTCTTGACAGCACTTACATTATACAGAACTAACAAAAACAAACAACCCAAAATCTCGAGTTGAATCCAGCAAATACTCGAGTTACTTTGCAACTTATTATTTTACAGAACTAATCTACAACGCAAGATCCTAAAACCCAAGAAAAACACAGCAGGTACTCGAATGCTACTCCGAGTAAAACGCAGCAATCTTACGCACCTTCCCCGAGACACTCTAGCTTCCCATCTTCTTCGAGTTGCCCCCCGAATACACACGAGTGCTACTCTGGGTTTCCCTCGTCTTTCCCAAGGTTCGAAAATTCCAGTGCACAAATCATAAACGCGTGCACATGTCCCACTATCGCCGACCACCCATGATCGTCGCGACCATCGACGTCGTTCATACGCACCCTCTCAAGCAAGAAACCAAACCCTGATTCGTGAAAACAAATTCGAATCGAAATACGACCATGATCTCGAAACTGCAGAGAACATCGTGACACAGAACTTCCCCCAATGCCGACCACCATGACATTGATGATCCTTGCCGACCATGCTACACCTTCAACTCGACTCCACACTACTCTCGCACTCCACGCGATCACTTCAGGTCCTTTATGCGATTCGCAAAAACCATGACCCTAAAGCCGAACAGAAACCAGAATAAAAACCCTAGTTTGATCCCATTCGAGAAATTTACTCAATAGAAAAATCCTTAAGCATTTTTCCCATCATCTTTAATTCATTATCTAGCTTCACTCAAGAATTCATCTTCAACTATCAAGGGGATCATCGGTAGTTTACCTAATTGCCGATAACATTCATTCCCAATTTTCAAATTGATTATCACACTAAAAATTTCAATTTGCATGTTAAAATTCGTGAATTTCAAACACGAATCCAATCCTATAATTCAAATCTGAAATTAAGCAAGTTGTTTTTTTTTTACCAAAATTTAAGTATGCTGCAAATTTCTCATTTAAACATTGAAAATAAAATTTAAAATCTACAGAAATAATTTTATAATTCTCATCAAACATTATCATACACTTTTTATTAAATCATCAAGATAAAGTAAGAAAGTTATTGAACGTTTTGGAATTTTGAAATGAAATTTGGTTTTAAATAGAAAGTAGAGTTCATACATATATACAAATTCAATAATAAACTGAAATGGGTTTTCAGGCAATATAAATCAAAGTTTTCAGATCATATCAGGCATGTAAAAAAACAAAACAACAGTTTTAAATTTATTTACTCATCAGATTTCGTAGAGAAGAACAAAGAGAAGTTTTGAGTTTCCTGTAGCTATTGCTTGTTCCAGAAAGTTGTTTCTTAATCTTGCATTCGATTTTCAAGCTTGATGAACTTGAACATTTGAAGTTATTTGATCTTGCATGATTCATTTCTAGTTTTAGCTTTACCTCTGTTTGTTCTATTTTTTATTGTTTGCAGATGATCAGGTTGCAGATTACATGCTAGAACTCAAATTCATTTTTTTTTAGATTTTTGATTCTTAAATTGAGATAGTTTTCTTTTTCTTTTCTTTTGATTTTGAGATGGAAAAAACTTAATGCATGTTAACAAAATTAAGTTTTAAAATAAAACATTCAAATGCCACTTGTCTAAGATCTTACACATGTTAATTGTTTGAGTAATTATTTCACAAATGACATTTTTTGTATATTTATTGTAACGATCCCAATTTTTAATTAAAATTAAATTGATAGTGTAAATAAATTTTTGGATAAAATTGTAAATTAATTTGAATTTTTCAAATTAAATAGGATATTTGTTTATTTGAGTATTGATTTTAAAATTTAATTGAAATTTTGAATTTCTATATTTAAAATCTTATAGATAAAAAGGTAACATCCCAAAGTTCTCAATTTAAATAAATAATATGTTTTAAACTTTTGGAATTTAATTTCAAATTAAATTGGAAGAAAAATCCTAAACAAATAAAAATGAGTGATAGTAATATATAATTGAATCCCAATTTTATTTTGAGATAAAAATATTGAAATAATAAATATTGTAAAAAGTCATATAGATTTAAAATCTTATATATATATATATATATATATATATATATATATATTACAAATATGAGTAAATTGAATGCATATTTAAAATTTAATTTAAATTTGTTCAGAGTGAGTGTGGATATAACAAATGGATATGAAAGTTTATATTTCAAGTTTGAGATTGAAAATTTAATTTTAAATTTGAAATAAATGTTTTGAAAAAAATTAAGTAGCATTAAAAATCTTTTCTTTCTTTAAAATTAATAAAACAAAATGTGTATAAAATGAGCAATAAAAATTTAAAATAATATATATATATATAAGTTGTTTATTTAAAAGATATAATAGTCTTAATTCAAAAGAAAAATATATATATAATGAAGTAAGCTTAAATATATTGGTTTAAAAAGTGATATTGTAAAATTGATATAAACAAAAGTTTGCAAAAGCTAAATCATCTTGTATACTTAATAATTAGATTTGATAAAATAAGAAGGACTAAAAACACATTGTACCTATATATATATATATATATATATATATATATATATATATATATATATATATATACACAAACAAATTTAAATATACATCGAAAGGGATGGAGTGTAAACATAAACATACAAATGTTAGTATAAGATTTACAAGTGTTTAAGATATACATTTATTTTCAAAGTGTATAAGTTATAAATATAAAATTTATAAAATTCAATTGCTTTGTAAACATCAAAAGGATGAACATACCTAGCACATGGAAGAATGGAGTGAAAATAGTGAACAAAATCTTGCTCTCATCATTGCATTTTACAAATGGCATGAATTGTCTTATAAAAAGATAAAATATTCACATAAAAAATTAAAGAAACTTTTCAGTTTCCAAAGTGATTTCGAAATTATAAGCCTCTAGCTTTTGAAATACAACCACAAAGATTTAGCTTTTCAAAACTACAACACTCAAAAGAAAAGAAAAAAAATAATAAGAGCAAAGATCAGAAGAAGAAAAAAATCACCAGGAATTCAACATAAAAAAAATCCAGTTTCAATATCAATGGGGAGTTGCAAGCCTGAAGTATGCAAATGCAAGTTCAGGATCAAAATTAGATATTCCAGTTGAAAGAAATAAAGTAGAAGAAAAATTGGAAAACCAAATTATTCTCAATTCAAGGAAATCTCAAACCTGTAGACAGTAAAAAAAATTAAAGCTTGCTTCAACTCAATTCAAAAAGAAAAATCTGAAGTGTTTTCAAGGTGTAGTGATGTACATTCAGGTGAGTTTTGTTTTAACTGTATAGTTTATAGAATTATGATTTTTAAATCAATTTCAACAACAAATTTAAAACTTGAATTGCAGATTTATGAAAAAAAAACAAAGCAACTCAGATGGAATGCAAAGGCTTCAACCTGAAATGGGTTAGAACAGTGCAGTTCTCTCTGGGATTTAAATAAAGATAAGTAAATTTCTTTAAAAGCTTTTAATTTGATGTTGTAAATCAGTGATAAAGCATAAGTTTAAAACAGTTGAACAAAATAAAAAAAATGCAGATTCAACTTGAAAGCAAATGTGAATTGAAGTCTGCAGCTTGGAAAATAAATCAAGTTGAAGCTTTAAACAAATTCAAACTGTAAGTAAATAAATTCTATTGTTTGTCATTGATGAAGCGAGTAACAAATGCAATAGGAAGTCTAAACAAAGTTTATGTTAATAAACTTCTGCAGATCAAAGAAATAATTGCCTGTCTCTATTTAACAGAAACCAAGTTCCCCTCTACTCTGTCAAAAACACTTCTCTGCTTTTGTTTTCTCAAAAAATCCAGGTGAGAAAAATCTTCAACTTTGAATCTGTTATTGTTGTTTGTGAGTAAACTTTAAACCATTATATTTGATTTTGGTTTGCATGATTTGATCTGCATGTTAAATTTGTGGAATGGATGAAATTTGTCTGCATGAGTATATATAGATGTGACTGTGTATATGTATCTCTGTTTAAGTTCCAGGTTTGAAAATAAGTTTAAAGATTCATATCACTTAAAAAAAAAAAAAAAAATCAATACTGGGCTATACTCTCGAGATGGAAGGTGATGGTAATGTTGTGTTGCCAATTTTAAAAATGACTACAATCATAATTATTGAATAAACATTTTGAAAATTGGTAAATTGGATGAAATTTGTGTATATCCGTGACTGTATGTATATGTATGACTGCTACAGAGATGTATTTCTCTGTTACATATCTTTATAGGCTAAGAACAACTTAGGAATTCAATTTCTTCTTCCCTGGTCTGTTATAAGTCATGACATATAAGCAATACGTGTTTGAAATAACAAGACCTTTCATCTAAAAATAGTTTCAAGTAAATTATAAACATTCAAGTTGGAAAAGAATTTGATTTTCGAGAACAAACTTAAAACGTTATAAACTCGAACATGATTATTTGTGAATTCAGTTACATAATGTGAATTGTTATACAAAAACAAGATTTTTAAAGCAAATATGAGGATTTTCAGTTAAGCATTCTAGGAGCAGTTCATGGTTGAACAATTCTTGCATTTAAACCATTTCCTGAGGATCAAATCGATTTTAAATGATAAGGTTGTGCTGGGAGCAAGTTTGAACACTGACGATATCAGGAAAATTTTTGAATAAATTTTCTAATACACGAATTGGTTGGACGAGAACAATTTAGGGTTTAAGGGCTAAATGGAGTCGAGTCTGGAAACGTGGTCGCTGCTCCGCCTGTGGGCCATCGGACTTCAAGACTGCGGTGCCAATCGCGGCGTTGTACGGTGAGTAAGCTTTGGTAAAAGTAGCATGGTCGCTGGTGGCCTTGGAGCGGTGGTACGAGGTGGATTTGCGAATTGGGTTTTGGGTTCAGGAAGAATCGAAGTGCTCGATTTCGAGTTTCAGGCAATATGACGAATCTGAATAATTAAGTGGCTTGGGCAGATCATCGACGACCTGATAGTGACGAGGACGATGGTCGGAGGCGCGACGATGGCATGCGCACGTACACGCGTGCCACTGTGTATCAGAGGTGATTTGTTTTTTTGGTATGAAGTTTGTCCTCGGGTTCGACTCGAAGGTGCTGAGGAGTTTTCTCGAAGCACGATACGGGGAGGATGAGGAATGGCTCGAGTGAAACAGCGTGGGTACTGGGTAAACATTTGGAAGATTTCTGGATAAACATTTGCACTCGGTTGGGTTTTCAGAAAACTCGAGGAGAAGAGGGAAGTTTTCTTGGGTAAGACCCGAAGTGGCTCAGGCTTTTTGAAGTAAAACATGTTTCCAGGTCTTTAAATTTTTCTGAAAGTAAAAATCTGTGCCAGGTTTAAATTATAAAAATCATACCAAAGGTTAAAAACTAAATAAATGACAAGACCTGGTTTTGGAAACCAAAGAATCAAAATAAGTTTGTAAAATTAAAAATAAAAGCATAAGGTATTAATAAATTTCTTAAGAGAGTTAATTAAATGTTTTCCACTTAATTATTTAAAGGATAATAAATTATGTGTGATTTATTAATGAAGGTAATTAATGAAGGATGTTTGATCAATTAAAGAACTAAATTAATAATTGGGGATTTACTAATGAAAGTAATTAGTTAAAATCTTAAAGTAATTAGTCAAGTAATTAATGATTGATTAAATAAAAATAATGATTACTTAGTGAAAGTAATTAAGAAAAGATAATTAAGGATTAAAGATTGATAAATAAATATTGAGGGTTAATTACTTTAAAGTATAATTAATTAATGTGGTTAATTAATTAAGATAATTAAATTAATAATAATTAATTAAGGTTAATTAACTTAAAGTGATTAAGAAATCATTATTAATTAAGGAATAATTAATTTTTATAATTAATTAAGGAACAATAAATCTATCAATTTATTAATTAAGGACAATTAATTACAATTAAGACTTAATCAATAATTAAAGGTTCATTAAATAAAGTAATTAATTAAGGAATATGTAATTAAAATTTAATAGACTACAATTAGGGTAAATTAATTAAAATAATTAATCAAAGGAATGATTAATTTATGAAGGTGGTTAAGACTTAATCAATTGAAGTTACTGATAATTAATCATTGATAAAAAAAAAGAAACTACTAATGAAAATAATTATGTGAGTAATAAAATTTAAACCACCCGATTTATTCATCTTAATTAAGATGCTTGATTGTTATTGAATGTTGTGTGATGATTGATATATTTGATATGTGATGTGATGTTATATGATGCTTTGTGCTGTGATGAGTATACAGTATATGAATATGAAAACCCCTTGACCCATAGAAAGACATTTGAATTTCGATGCGACAGGGAGTCGGATTCCAGTTGGTTATCCGAAACCCACATCGAATCATATTAGTGAATTTTTGTGATTGATAAATTTATTTTATTTATGAATCTGTTGATGAAGATAAGCATTATGGGTTATACCGCTTATCGATATATCTGTGATAGTTGATGATTGTGCACTATCGTGTAATACCCCTGGACCACACTATACACACACAAATATGGATTGCACGTGGAAATCAGTTAAGTCACAGACCTTTGAAATTATTTCAAATTGAATTTTTAAATTCAAATGGTTTTTGAAATGGATGGGGTTTAAACTAAAAAGCTTTGAAAAAGAATTTCAAAGATAAAAGTTATTTTTGAATAACTTAATTTAGTTTTGAAATCTGATTTAAATTTGAATTCAAGGGTTGAAATTAAATTCTATTTTCAGAATTTAAGATGTAAAAAGGGTATAGAAGCTTATATGGTTTTCAAACCATTTTTAAAAGTGTTGTTTTGGGAATTAAATTTAACCCAAAGATTTTAACTTCTATAAATGAAATTGGATTTTTTCCAAAATGAAAACTGTTTCTTTTCAAATGATAAAGCTTTCGTATAAGAAATGAATTTCCAATGTGTATAAAATGAATTTCAAGTTGAATTGAAATGGTTTTCCAAGTTGTGAATGAATAATTGAAAACTGGTTTGAAAGCTATAACTTAAATCTTGGATTTAAAGATTAAATGAATTAATCTGATTAAAATGGATATTGTTTTGGAAACCGTAAATGGATCTTTGTGAAACTGGTTAAACTTTGTGAAATAAATCTTTTGTTTAAAGATTTGAAATGGTAATTTGGTTTAAACCATTTAAATGAAAGTTTTGAATAATAAGTTGTGACTTAACTGAAAATCCGATGTCCATATGTTTTTAAATATTGCGCTTGTTATTCGGTTTAGCCGGGAGAGGACCTTGTGTAATATAACCCATTCCAAATAATGATATGTTGTTATGGATAGCATTTGAAGACCGATGGTGAAGACCGGGTATTTGCGAGAATGATAGGACGACCTATCGATTGTCTCTGCACTGAGTAGCTACGGTATAGAGATTTCCTAAGTGATGGGAAGTCCGATCGGGATTGTGAATACCCGGATTTGCAAGGGCTTCTTCGGAAGTGCCTTCGGTTCTGTTCGAGCCCGGAAAAGACTTGTATGGTCGTGTGTCTGACACTACACTTTGAGATGTAAAGCCGATTTCTTTCAAATACATATCTGTTGGTGGCGGAGAATTTATTCTCTTAGCTTAACACCCTTCTCTGAGACGTACGAGCTCAGAGGTTATGTAGTTGAAGGTTATCAGCAATATACTCCCAATTTGGTAGTGTTGCATGCTAAGTGCTGCTGTGTGATTGATGATCATTTGTTGATCATTGGTTGATCAAAGCATGGCTTGTGATAAGCGTAGCTTTGTGGTCGAGATCTCATCGAGCCTCACAAACCGGTAATGGTCGAAACAGGAAAGATGCGGCAAGGTTTCAGCGGTAGCTCCCCTAGGGTATGACCATTCCTTCTGGAAAAGATTAGTATCATGGTATGGAGCCCAGATCACATAAAAAATTAAAGAAACTTTTCAGTTTCCAAAGAGATTTCGAAATTATAAGCCTCTAGCTTTTGAAATACAACCACAAAGATTTAGCTTTTCAAAACTACAACACTCAAAAGAAAAGAAAAAAAAATAATAAGAGCAAAGATCAGAAGAAAAAAAATCACCAGGAATTCAACATAAAAACAAATCCAGTTTCAATATCAATGGGGAGTTGCAAGCCTGAAGTATGCAAATGCAAGTTCAAGATCAAAATTAGATATTCCAGTTGAAAGAAATAAAGTAGAAGAAAAACTGGAAAACCAAGTTATTCTCCATTCAAGGAAATCTCAAACCTGTAGATAGTAAAAAAATTCAAAGCTTGCTTCAACTCAATTCAAAAAGAAAAATCTGAAGTGTTTTCAAGGTGTAGTGACGTACATTCAGGTGAGTTTTGTTTTAACTGTATAGTTTATAGAATTATGATTTTTAAATCAATTTCAACAACAAATTTAAAACTTGAATTGCAGATTTATGAAAAAAAAACAAAGCAAACTCAGATGGAATGCAAAGGCTTCAACCTGAAATGGGTTAGAACAGTGCAGTTCTCTCTGGGATTTAAATAAAGATAAGTAAATTTCTTTAAAAGCTTTTAATTTGATGTTGTAAATCAGTGCTAAAGCATAATTTTAAAACAGTTGAACAAAATAAAAAAAATGCAGATTCAACTTGAAAGCAAATGTGAATTGAAGTCTGCAGCTTGGAAAATAAATCAAGTTGAAGCTTTAAACAAATTCAAACTGTAAGTAAATAAATTCTATTGTTTGTCATTGATGAAGCGAGTAACAAATGCAATAGGAAGTCTAAACAAAGTTTATGTTAATAAACTTCTGCAGATCAAAGAAATAATTGCCTGTCTCTGTTTAACAGAAACCAAGTTCCCGTCCACTCTGTCAAAAACACTTCTCTGCTTTTGTTTTCTCAAAAAATCCAGGTGAGCAAAATCTTCAACTTTGAATCTGTTATTGTTGTTTGTGAGTAAACTTTAAACCATTATATTTGATTTTGGTTTGCATGATTTGATCTGCGTGTTAGATATGTGGAATGGATGAAATTTGTCTGCATGAGTATATATAGATGTGACTGTGTATATGTATCTCAGTTTAAGTTCCAGGTTTGAAAATAAGTTGAAAGATTCATATCACTTAAAAAGAAAAAAAATCAATACTGGGCTATAATCTCGAGATGGAAGGTGATGGTAATGTTGTGTTGCCAATTTTAAAAATGACTACAATCATAATTATTGAATAAACATTTTGAAAATTGGGAAATTAGATGAAATTTGTGTATATCTGTGACTGTATGTATATGTATGACTGTTACAGAGATGTATTTCTCTGTTACATATCTTTATAGGCTAAGAACCACTTAGGAATTCAATTTCTTCTTCCCTGGTCTATTATAAGTCATGACATATAAGCAATAAGTGTTTGAAATAACAACACCTTTCATCTAAAAATAGTTTCAAGTAAATTATAAACATTCAAGTTGGAAAAGAATTTGATTTTCCAGAACAAACTTAAAATGTGATAAACTCGAACATGATTATTTGTGAATTCAGTTACATAATGTGAATTGTTATACAAAAACAAGATTTTTAAAACAAATATGAGGATTTTCAGTTAAGCATTCTAGGAGCAGTTCATGGTTGAACAATTCTTGCATTTAAACCATTTCCTGAGGATCAAATCGATTTTAAATGATAAGGTTGTGCTGGGAGCAAGTTTGAACACTGAGGATATCAGGAAAATTGTTGAATAAATTTTCCAATACACGAATTGGTTGGACGAGAACAATTTAGGGTTTAAGGGCTAAATGGAGTCGAGTCTGGAAACGTGGTCGCTGCTCCGCCTGTGGGCCAACTTCAAGACTCCAGTGCCAATCGCGGCGTTGTACGGTGAGTAAGCTTTGGTCAAAGTAGCATGGTCGCTGGTGGCCTTGGAGCGGTGGTACGAGGTGGATTTGCGAATTGGGTTTTGGGTTCAGGAAGAATCGAAGTGCTCGATTTCGAGTTTCAGGCAATACGACGAATCTGAATTGTTAAGTGGCTTGGGCAGATCATCGACGACCTGATAGTGATGAGGACGATGGTCGGAGGCGCGGCGATGGCATGCGCACGTACACGCGTGTCACTGTGTATCAGAGGTGATTTGTTTTTTTGGGATGAAGTTTGTCCTCGGGTTCGACTCGAAGGTGCTGAGGAGTTTTCTCGAAGCACGATACGGGGAGGATAAGGAATAGCTCGAGTGAAACAGCGTGGGTACTGGGTAAACATTTGGAAGATTTCTGGGTAAACATTTGCACTCGGTTGGGTTTTCAGAAAACTCGAGGAGAAGAGGGAAGTTTTCTCGGGTAAGACCCGAAGTGGCTTGGGCTTTTTGAAGTAAAACATGTTTCCAGGTCTTTAAATTTTTCTGAAAGTAAAAATCTGTGCCAGGTTTAAATTATAAAAATCATACCAAAGGTTAAAAACTAAATAAATGACAAGACCTGGTTTTGGAAACCAAAGTATCAAAATAAGTTTGTAAAATTAAAAATAAAAGCATAAGGTATTAATAAATTTCTTAAGAGAGTTAATTAAAGGTTTACCACTTAATTTTTTAAAGGATAATAAATTATGTGTGATTTATTAATGAAGGTAATTAATTAAGGATGTTTGATCAATTAAAGAACTAAATTAATAATTGGGGATTTACTAAT
Organism: Allium cepa; assembly: GCA_030765085.1. Lineage (NCBI taxonomy): Eukaryota > Viridiplantae > Streptophyta > Magnoliopsida > Asparagales > Amaryllidaceae > Allium > Allium cepa. The sequence goes on from CM060929.1 coordinate 69,486,647, forward strand.
TAAAGTAATTAGTTAAAATCTTAAAGTAATTAATCAAGTAATTAATGATTGATTAAATAAAAATAATGATTACTTAGTGAAAGTAATTAAGAATAGATAATTAAGGATTAAAGATTGATAAATCAATATTAAGGGTTAATTACTTTAAATTATAATTAATTAATGTGGTTAATTAATTAAGATAATTAAATTAATAATAAATAATTAAGGTTAATTAACTTAAAGTGATTAAGAAATCATTATTAATTAAGGAATAATTAATTTTTATAATTAATTAAGGAACAATAAATCTATCAATTTATCAATTAAGGACAATTAATTACAATTAAGATTTAATCAATAATTAAAGGTTCATTAAATAAAGTAATTAATTAAGGAATAAGTAAATTAAATTTAATAGATTACAATTAGGGTAAATTAATTAAAATAATTAATCAAAGAAATGATTAATTTATGAAGGTGGTTAAGACTTAATCAATTGAAGTTACTGATAATTAATCATTGATAAAAAAAAAGAAACTACTAATGAAAATAATTATGTGAGTAATAAAATTTAAACCACCCGATTTATTCATCTTAATTAAGATGCTTGATTATTATTGAATGTTGTGTGATGATTGATATATTTGATATGTGATGTGATGTTATATGATGCTTTGTGCTGTGATGAGTATACAGTATATGAATATGAAAACCCCTTGACCCATAGAACGACATTTGAATTTCGATGCGACAGGGAGTCGGATTCCAGTTGGTTATCCGAAACCCACATCGAATCATATTAGTGAATTTTTGTGATTGATAAATTTATTTTATTTATGAATCTGTTGATGAAGATAAGCGTTATGGGTTATACCGCTTATCGATATATCTGTGATAGTTGATGATTGTGCACTATCGTGTAATACCCCTGGACCACACTATACACTCACAAATATGGATTGCACGTGGAAATCGGTTAAATCACAGACCTTTGAAATTATTTCAAATTGAATTTTTAAATTCAAATGGTTTTTGAAATGGATGGGGTTTAAACTAAAAAGCTTTGAAAAAGAATTTCAAAGATAAAAGTTATTTTTGAATAACTTAATTTAGTTTTGAAATCTAATTTAAATTTGAATTCAAGGGTTGACATTAAATTCTATTTTTAGAATTTAAGATGTAAAAAGGTTATAGAAGCTTATATGGGTTTCATACCATTTTTAAAAGTGTTGTTTTGGGAATTAAATTTGACCCAAAGATTTTAACTTCTATAAATGAAATTGGATTTTTTCCAAAATGAAAACTGTTTGTTTTCAAATGATAACGCTTTCGTATAAGAAATGAATTTCCAATGTGTATAAAAGGAATTTCAAGTTGAATTGAAATGGTTTTCCAAGTTGTGAATGAATAATTGAAAACGGGTTTGAAAGCTATAACTTAAATCTTGGATTTAAAGATTAAATGAATTAATCCGATTAAAATGGATATTGTTTTGGAAACCGTAAATGGATCTTTGTGAAACTGGTTAAACTTTGTGAAATAAATCTTTTGTTTAAAGATTTGAAATGGTAATTTGGTTTAAACCATTTAAACGAAAGTTTTGAATAATAAGTTGTGACTTAACTGAAAATCCGATGTCCATATGTTTTTAAATATTGCGCTCGTTATTCGGTTTAGCCGGGAGAGGACCTTGTGTCATATAACCCATTCCGAATAATGATATGTCGTTATGGATAGCGTTTGAAGACCGGTGGTGAAGACCGGGTATTTTCGAGAATGATAGGACGACCTATCGATTGTCTCTGCACTGAGGAGCTACGGTATAGAGATTTCCTAAGTGATGGGAAGTCCGATCGGGATTGTGAATACCCGGATTTGCAAGGGCTTCTTCGGAAGTGCCTTCGGTTCTGTTCGAGCCCGGAACAGACTTGTATGGTCGTGTGTCTGACACTACACTTTGAGATGTAAAGCCGATTTCTTTCAAATACATATCTGTTGGTGGCGGAGAATTTATTCTCTTAGCTTAACACCCTTCTCTGAGACGTACGAGCTCAGAGGTTATGTAGTTGAAGGTTATCAGCAATATACTCCCAATTTGGTAGTGTTGCATGCTAAGTGCTGCTGTGTGATTGATGATCATTTGTTGATCATTGGTTGATCAAAGCATGGCTTGTGATAAGCGTAGCTTTGTGGTCGAGACCTCATCGAGCCTCACAAACTGGTAATGGTCGAAACAGGAAAGATGCGGCAAGGTTTCAGGGGTAGCTCCCCAAGGGTATGACGATTCCTTCTGGAAAAGGGTAGTATCATGGTATGGAGCCCAGATACTTACTCATGTGGACGCACTATTATTATTACTGTGTGATGTTGTTGATGGAGAGCTCTCGGATAAAGGTCCCAAAGGTCCGGGGTGGCATATCTCAGGTTTTATTCCCCGGGAAGGGTGTAGCCGGCCTTGTGTTAGCAGAGATCCGGGTAGGTTCTCGGGGCGTCCCGCCAGAGGCGTTCCCATGTGGCAATACGAAGTTCCTTAGCCTGACCATTTGTTGGAAATCCATTCATCCAATACGCGCCTTGTACGGTTTTAGTTGTAGAACCTGCCATTTAACATGGCAGCTATAGTAGGCATAGTATAATGGTACCTATACTGGCTAGGATTTATATTATACTTTCGAAGTGTTTTCCACTGTGCACCTATAGTAATAATATCAAAGAATTTTTCTCGTATCAAGCATATTTGGCTATCATAAGGAGAAATCTCCTCCAATTCTGCGTTTGCATTGTGTGTGTGGCGGGAGGCCTTATGGTAGTTTCATTTTCTAAAAAACATTGCGGATTTAAACTTTAAAAGCTTTGTTGTTTGTTTTAAAAGATAAAAATTGTTTTGTTTGCTCACACCAGTCCCATGACTGACCTGGAGTTTATTGTTCCTTTCCTAAACTCTGGGTGCCCACTATTTTCCACACAGGCAGTCTAGAGTTGGGTTTTCAGATAACCCTGTAATAGGCATAGATTCGTTAGCCTTCGAAGCTCTTTGGATTTGTGGATCGCATTTGCTGCACTTCAGCATCACACCAGTCTTGCTCTCTTAGTGAACGTGATGAGGGTTCGAGCTAGCTTTGGATTGAAGGTGGAGTTCTTAGAGTTTGGCATTGAAGACACTATCTTTCCGCTGCTATTTTCTTGTATCTCTGATATTATTGTTATCCATTGTACCATTCTATTGTATTCTGTTTTATCAGATATTGTATTAAATGATGTATATCAAATGTATCATGCATATTTCTTCCGCTGTGTTGTACTTATTGTGTTATAAGCTCCGGCGAACCAGATTCGATGTTTGGATCTGCGGCATTTGAATACGAGTGTCGTATTCGGTGCCGATTTTCGAAGGTCGAGTCAGGGTCATTACATTTATGTTTTAAGCCCTTGGTTTTCATTAATTTATATATTTAGTTCTAAAACTTCACATATACAATTTTAGTTCATATATATACAAACTAAATTTATTTTCAAATATGAAAAGAAAGTGATTCTTTTATTAATTCTATGTATACACACATACAAACAATATTTTATCTTTATATTTTAATATGTTTATCACATAAATTTCAAAAGATATTTGTATATATAACCTTATACATTCTTGTTTTATATTTGTATTTACTATTTATATTAATTTAAAGAAAATGATTTTATACGTTAATGACACATATAATAGATTTTTAAATCTGCCCAAATACATATTTTAAACAATCACAAATTCAACTCTATCAAAATCCATTTATTTGTAAACAATTATTATTATTGTTATTGTTTTAAAAATAATAAAATTTAAATTATTTTAAACAATTATAAAGGAGATTATCACATTTATTTGCTTGAAATTCCCGGGATATCACAGTTTATATTAAAATAAACTTACTTTTAAATAGCGTCAAGGAGTTACCCAATCTCCCCCTTAACACAATAATAGTCCCAGTAGTCCATCCAATATCATAGTCCCTCCTGATCGGGAAGCCACCAGAGGATACCACACGGGCTACGGGAGAAAACCAAACTCGTACAATGCTCGCTATGGTAGGTGACATGACACAACTAGGCAATGCCATGGTAGATATACCAATTACGCTTCCGGACCGGTGGTAACACGTAGCTGCTACTACCACCCACCTCGAACAACACTCCCAAATCAATGGTGCGCACCAAACAATCACAAAGTAATAGAATGGCATACGAAGAAGTGCGTCCGATCAGAGGTGCTACCTCATTAATCCGTCTATCGCTCCTGTTTTAGCCACTTATGCCAACTCACGAGAGTCGGCTCCACGTATTTACCTCAAAGGAAACGTCTCCACCATCCTACTTCATTCTGGAATCTCCACCGCATGCATGGTTGTCAAAGTGGTTTTCGGTATCGACGGAGAGTATGCACATATCCGATCCCGGTCTCTTTGCCAACCAATCGTTATTATTACCTGTGGTTATAAATCCAAGATAGTTTTATGTTACGCTAAAATGCTATACTTGAAATTATTTAAAAGTGAAGTATAATTCAAAATCCCATATAAATCCCAAAGATTTAACTTTAGTTCATTTGTATCAATTTCAGCACTTGCAAAGTGCAGACTATCCTTTACAATAGGGTTGAGTAAATTAAATATAATTTTAGCAAAATATATGCCTATATTTTGAATTATGAAATCATAATTTTTAAATAATTAGCTAAATTACTCAATAATTTATGATTTTTATAAAGTAGAGTTTGTAAATATATATCTAACTCCTTTATATTTACTTATTAAAATTTAATGTGAAATTTCTATGCATTTTCTTACAATTAAGTTCAATTACCACTAAATTTCTAATTAATTTCTTAACTTACCCTTTTTATCATAAACCACTTTACATTTCTGAATCTAGCTGCATTCCAACTTCCATTTTTAGTTTTCACTTAATTTAACAATTTAATTCATAGCCAACTTACCGTTTATTTATTTTCTTATATTCAAATTTTACCAAAACATCATATTTTATTTCTTAACTAGAATTCCATTTTATTTTACAAATCAAAATTTTCAAAATGAATTTATACATTAAATTTTTAACATTTATTTATTTACAAATTTAACTTGAAAAATATCATTATACTTATAAAAGTCATTTAAATCCACTTCAAACAAAGTGTAGTAACATTTTAGATTTTTTTTAAAAATATTTAAATATTTCCGAAATATATATATATATATATATATATATATATATATATATATATATATATATATAACCACGGGTCTGTATAATATTTTCTAACCTAGGTCAAGTGATATGGATAATATATCATTTCAATCCGTAATTTATAAAGAAAATCCGGGTTTTATCATTTCAAACCCGCAATCCCAAGTTAAATAAATAACTAAATAAATAAATATCGTTCAGGCCTATCATTTCAGCCTGTAACGATTTCTATTCTACAGGGAACTAGCAGTGGGATTAAGCAGTAAATTAATAAATAGTATAACAGCATAATAAAACAGTATCTAATATAACCGATGATGTATAGGTTTAATAACAGGATTTTAACATCATCAATTTGTATAACAGTCAAATAAAATGAAATAAAATTTTATTCTACAATTACACTTGTTATTAATTCACAGATATATGAGTATGTTTTTAAGGTGAGAATACTCACCTTCTCCAAGCTGCAGAATTTATTCAAACAACGATATCTACCGCGAAAGAAGAGTACAAAAGGCACGATCAATTATTGAAAGATGAGACAAACTGATATCGATCTTGAAACAAGATAAATAAATAAAACTGAGTACACGAATTCCAATTATGGACAAAGCAAATTTTTAAATAAAACAAAATTGGAACGAGCTAAAATAAAATGAAAATTGACTCAAATTGCTTGACCATTCCACCGCACGACTTGACCCATTAAAATAGAAGCTCAGCCTACCCATTTATTTTTTTCCAAAACAAAATTTACAAAATAAATTTATACTCTATTTTTTTTACCCTTTTTTATAAAATATTATGACGTGTCAATAAAAAGGTGGCAAATCTTATGTGGGCAACATGCAATTCACGGCAGTGATACATAAAGGTGGCACATGCAATATTTATTTATTTAATTATTATTTTTTTCCTTTTTTCTTTTTCTTTTTTTTCTTTTTTTTATTACTAAGTGCAACATGTGGTTTATGTATTAATACTTCATAATTATTCTTAGTATACAATACTTCATATGGATCTGTTCATAGTGCATAAAGACTGTTATTCATGCATGTATCTACCTACTTATATTCACTATATATCCTAACAAGCTAATGCTCAGGATGTTCTACTCACATGCACTGGTGGCTCCATACTATTCTATTCACCCTCTTATTATAGTAATTTTTTTCTTTCTTTTTATAAAAAGGCACGACCCTTGCCAAATTTCAAAACTCGAATGCATGCACTCCTGGGACTTCACGTCATGGCATAGAGGACTGGTTACACAAGTTACAGGTAGCGCACATTTTCTATTTCAGAAATGCAAAAGGGTAATTTCAACCTAGTCTTTAGTTGGACAACACAACACTATGCTTACTCATATATTCATTCCTGACATGTACGCATAATTTACTTCTCCCTTTATATATCTATATATATATATATATATATTTTAAACTGAACGCATGCAGTAGCATGCCAAGTCAGTGGCTAATGACCCAATCATGTAGGAGCAAAAATGCAAAATTATGCGGCTCTATTCCCTATTATATATACACACACATACACACACACACATATTTTCAAAGTCTGAAATGCAAACATTTGAAACAAATTAAGGCAGGGTTAAACTTAGGTGGCTCAAGCCAATATACGTGCATGCACTCGAGATTTAGTCCTATAGGCTGATGTCAAAAGGTGGCGCATGCATTGTCTTCCCCTTTTTTTCCGAACGTTGGCACGCACAAAGTCACAGGATGGCTCATGGTGTGAGGTCGGTGAGAGAACAAGGAACGGAGGGTGGTGGCGGAGTAGCCGAGCACGGTGGAACAAACAATAGGAAATAGAGAAAAACAAAAAAAATAGGAAAATAAGAAGTAAGAAGGGATGCAGCTATGTACCTGAATTTACTGAAGCTCGTGCACAAAACCAGGAAGATAAAAGTCGAAATTTTTGGTGAGAAATGAAAAGAAGGCGTGGGTTATATAAGAGATAATGAGATTGCGCAATATAAGGAAAAACGGCAAGGAGATCTGGAAACAAATCTATGCAGTGGGTATTGATTTTTTATTTTCCAGAGGAGATTTGCGTGAATTTAGAAAGCATGAAATGTTAAACCAAAAATTTTTAAATAGGCAACTCGATTTATTTTTAATGAAGGGAAAAGCGAAGAAATCAATTAGCATTAAATGGAAATGGAAAATTTTGGGTGCGAACGTGTAAATGTTGAATGAGGTGCGAGATATATTTATTATTTTGAAACGTCAATAATTTAAAATTGGCAATAAATTACGCAAGGGAAAGTGGAAACTCCTAGGGATTTCAATCAAGTTTTAAAAGAAGAAATCGCCCAACATATACGAATCAAACAAATGGAAGAAATGGAAAGGCACGGTTGAATTTTCTCCTTTAAACGTGCACGACAAAAACTAGAATGTGAACGGTTATAAATTATTGTGGATAACGCTTCTACTAAATCAGAAGGAAAGTGAATATAATAAATATGCGTGCAACAGACACAATAATTTATGCCCAAGATATAACGAAAATAACGGACTTCCCATTGCCGCATGAGAATGCCTCTGGAAAGACATCCCCGAGAACCAAACCGGAACTCTGCCAACACAAGGCCGGGTTACCCCTATCTGGGTAACTACTGACACGAGCACGCCATTCCCCGATCGTAAACGACCTTTCTCACGGGATCCCGAAAACCAACAACCACAAAGTAATAAATTCGTAGTAACCACATAGGTTAAATATCTGGGCTCCATACCATGATACCACCTCTATCCAGAAGGAAATGTACATACCCTAAAGGGTGCTACCCCTCATAACCTTGCCGCATCTTTCCTGTTTTGACCATTTCCGGGGTGTGAGGTTCGACGAAGTCACGTCCACAAAAACATACTTTATACAAAAGCCATGCTTTGGGTCAACAAATGATCAACACAATGATCACCAAGATAGACGATCAAATAAACGATTCTATCACAATAATCAACACAATGATCATTTCAGCATCACTCAGCATATCACATTACCAAATTGGGAATATATCGCTGATAACTTCAACTATATAACCTCTGAGCTCGTACGTCTCAGAGAAGGGTGTTAAGCTAAAAGAATAAATTCTCCGCCACCAACAGAAATATATTTGAATGAAATCGGCTTTATATCTCAACTTGTAATGTCAGACACACAATCCATACAAGTTTGTTCCAGGATCGAACAAAACCGAAGGCACTTACAAAGAAGTCCTTGCAATCCGGATATTCACAACCCTGATCGGATTCACCATCACATATGGAGAACTCTATACCGTAGCTACTCGGTGCAGAGTAAATCGACAGGTCATCCTATCGCTCTCGCAAATACCGGGTCTTCAACACCGATCTTCAAATGCAATTCACAACGACGTATCACATATTCGGAATGGGTTATACGACCCCATGGTCCTTTCCCGGTTAACCCGAATAGTGAGCGCTTATTCAAAAATAAGTGTAGCATTCACATTCAAACAAAACACATCAAATACCCATTCAAAGGGAAATATTGATAGTCGGTTATTGAACTATCAATGGATATGCACACATCACCAGATTCCAAATAATTTTCCAATCATTCATTTTCCAAAAATATCTTCACTAGATATATTATTTCAATACTTCAAAAATAAATCAATACTTATAAACAAATTCCACTTTCTATTTATAAATTCCATAATGAATTTATATCTCAAAATATCCATGCGTATCATTTCAATTATCCATTTCAATTTATCTTTAAAAAGATAAATTTTAATTATTCACTTCATATTGGAAAACATTTCCATACTTATTAAATAAGTAATCCACAAATCTTTTTATTTTCTACACTTGGAAAATATTCAATATACTTAAATCGAATTAAGTATATATTTCATTCTATTAAGGAAATCATTCACTTAAACATATTTATTTGGGTCAAAACGAATGTTGCGTAAAACATTGTTACGACGTCCCAAAATCACTAGTATAGGGATTCGAAATTAAAATAGATATATAATCCCAATACTATACAAAACATTTCCTTTCGGAAATCATTTACTATAACAACAGTGTTATAGTCCATCATCTCCTTTTATTTCTCGAAAACGTTTATTTCAACAATAAATGTTGAAATCTATGGTTTTGAATCTCAACACATTTTAAAACATCGTTAGATCATTCTAATTCTATTTAAAACATCCAAATCCAAAACAATTTCTTTAACGTGTTATTCACTATTCAAAAACGTGAATATACTTTGTTAACAATTTCATCCTTTTATTCATTTTATTTCAAAGGATTATTCACAGTCAAAAAAAAAAAGTGAATATAACTCCATAAATAAATCATAACAATTTACTTATCAAAATAAGTCGTTTGTGAATTTATAAAACAACGTTTATAAATTCCATTTCTATTTATTTATAAAAGCTTTCTTTTTATAAATTCTTTTATTAACCTATTTCAGTTTATAACTCAATTATAAACTAAAAGTTCATATTATAAGTCAAATGCTTATAAAACGATTATTTTACAAAATCGTTCTTTTTAAAGACTTTCCAATTTATAAATCTTATAACTTATGAGATCCATTCATTTATCCAAAATCATTATTTTAATAACTTAATAAATTTTATAAACCTACTGCTTATAAAATTTCATTTATAACTTCACCGTATAAAATTCTATAAATTTCATTCATTTATGAAATTCATTTTCACTTCATTCAAACACTTATAAAAACTCGTTTTATAATGTCTATATTTCAATTTATAAATATCCATTTATAAATCTCTTAATATAATTCAATTTATATTATTCTTTTTAAACGTCTTTAAATTCCTTTAAAAACTTCTTCCTTTTGATTCATAAAATAATTAAATTTTATAAATCCTATATTTAAACTTTTCACAATAAATTCTAAAATATCTCGATTAAACTATTTTATAACTCAATAGCATCATGTTCTCAAAAAATCAGTTTTTAACTATATTTCACAAAAATCATAATTTTTATAACATTAAAAATTATAACGTTTATTTATTTAAAATGGATCAATTCCAAAAATATTTTATATTCTCAAAAATCACTTTAAAAATCATTTTAAAATCCCAAAATCCGGGTCCAATGATGCTACACACCAAATAGTCAATCACGACAACAATGATATCATATATCGTATATGATAGTCAATCAAATATCAAAATATCTGAAATTAAATAAATACTGTTGAGGAATCCAGTTGGATCCCTCCAACCTGTTTTCCTGCATCCACAAGCATTAGCACAATACCAATTTCGTTCCAGTACGAAATTATCGCGGTATATGTTCCTATTAAATATTATCCGCTTAATAACGGCGTAATAGGGTCTCATCCGCTAAACAAATAAATGCGGGAAATCAATAACTCCAATATATACATATGCCAATATATATATATTGCTATTATATATAATACCAATTTCCCTGTTTATGAAATATTCGCGGTATATGTTTTTATTAAATAACATCCGCTTACTAACGGCGTATAATGTCTATTTTAACAATCAATAGATATCAATCAACATTCAAACATGCATTCAAATATTTTAAATCTAACTATTTAAAATAAAATCGAAACTGATTCGATTGAGAGAGAAGTTCTCACCTTGGTTTCAATTTCGTTTTAGCGATTTATTTCGAATAAAATTAAACGGACGTTTAATTTTACCCAAAATTTTCACTAACTCCAAACGACTCCAAACCAACTCCATCGCGCAGTGCTCGTCCATACGATTTCAACGCAACTGGTTTCGCGCGTTTTCGACCTCGTATGAAAAAGTTATGAATTATTGAAGTTTGTACACGAATTTTATAACAAATTTACTAACTTAAATAAACTAATTTATAACTAAACTTAATCAAGGCCGTTAGATTAGCTTCCCTTGCATCATCACCGTAGGACGCAAACCCCCCCCCCCCCTTCTTCCTTCGTTCAGCTACAGACAACATGAACCCATTCTTGCTTATTAGGGTTTGAATTTTGCATCCTCATCTCTCCACTTGACGACGATCAGGAAGCTCCATTGGGTAGCTCCTTCCACCACACACCATCGGCCCAAGACCGGCCACGCGCGCACCCCCCCAGCGCCTCGAAAAGCGTGCGCAACTCCCCAGGGACGCGGGCCTGTAGCTCCCTCCACACGACTCCGTTTCCGATCATAACCGTTGAATCTCTCCGTCTCGATATGCTCTACGTTTTGTTAGTTGGAGCCTTCATCTAATTTCGCCTAGATTGGGAGGAAAACGTGGAGGAAGAAGGTGAACTGCTGGCCGTTCAGGGGGGGCGGCGGCGGCTAGGGTTTGTGTTTTATTTTTATTTTTTTATTTTTGTGAAGGGGTAGGGCTATTTATAAGGAACGAGCGACACTATTCATCCCGGAAATTCCGAACTCCGATTTAGGCGCCGTAACCAGCGTTTCTAGGGTTTACCCCGCGTTCCGGACACAATGGAACGGGTTTCGGAAGCTAATTCGGAAGTATGTGCGAGTTATGGCTGAAAACGCTCAATTTGAATTAAACCGATTTAAGTCGATTTCTAGGCGTTTTAATTTGTACCGGACAAACGGTAAATCCAATTGACTTGAAATTTGAAACCTTACAATAATATCACATTACGGATCCGATGAAACTGGTTTCGTCGAAATCCGAGACTTTTTAAAAAATGGCTATTTTCACTCGTCAAATTTAAATTAAAAATAAATCGATGCGTTTTGAGCTGCCACGATCAAACGATAACTCCGATTGACACGAAATTTGAAATCCGATAATAACTAACTATTACGGATCCAATGGAACTGGTTTCGTTCAATTCTGAGACTGTTCAAAAATTGACTATTTTACAGTCGATTATTAAATATTAAAATATTCAATTTTCACAAATTAACTTTTAATTCGATTTTAAAAGTTCTAAAATATTGTTCTAACTTCCATATGATAAAATAAAATTTTACAAATCATTTTCAATCATATTTAACTATATTTTCAATTATTTCCATAATTTAACGTATTAAATTATCTATTTAATTATCCAATTAAATCCAATAATTCAAATAAAAATTTATTTGACTTATAAATTCACTTATTAATATTTAAAATTAATTAAATATTCAAATTTTAATTTCTAAAAATTCTGGGTCGTTACAATCTTCCCCACTTAAAAGAATTTCGTCCTCGAAATTATAAGTAAGAAAAATTATAGAATCTATTAATTTTCCAAAATTCATAGTCAAACTTCTTACAAATCTTTACTGAGTTTTCTAAATCATACTTAGTTATCTTTTCAAAAACAAACTATATCATTTAACTTTCAATTCTAAAATCAAAGTTAAAGTTTTCAAAAAATTTCCCAATTTTCTCAAAATTTTTCTAACGCCTTAAATTTTCGAAAAAATTCGCCATAGTCTCCTTTGCGCGGCTCGATCCGAAAAAAAATGACAGTATATATATCACAAATATACATCTCATCAAGTAATGAGGCATCCCGAAGGGAAAAAGTGTAAAAGTACGATATTTAATCCGAGATATGTACCTTATATTTTATTAGCAAGCATATACGGCTAATATAGCGCAAAAGCGAGCTCCAAATGCGAAGCATACGCGATCCGCACCTACTAATTACTCAACAAACAACATGAGAACATGCATATTTTAAAATAACCTCAATATACAACATATATCTCCATAACAACTATATATGTCACATAGCAAATGCAACATATTCAAACATCAACCAACTAGCATCCATAACCAATAAATATTCATTTATATTCTCATTAATATTTAATGAATTGGTTTTCAAATTAATTCACATTTGATTCATTTACATTGGATTTTATCAACTTTCTAATAACATTAGATTTTAATGAATTACACTTACATTCATTATTTCCATATCAATTATTCACATTTAATTGATTAACATTCATTTCATTAATTCAATTCAATTCTAAAGTAAATTTCCATTTAACTTTTAAATTCATTTTTATTTCAACTCATATTCATAAATATATTCATATAGTTTCACTTCTTATATATATAAGTTTATTTCACAATTGTAAATCACTTTAATTATAATTCAATTCTTTATAATTCATTACTTATACAATTATTCTTTTATTTAGATTTATTCAAACAACTAAACAATCAACAATCCACTTATATACACTTTAATAATTTTGAAAAATTATTCCTTTTTATATAAAATATACTCAAGGTAAAATTATTTCATTTACCCAATTTTAAAATCAATATTGTGTCGATTTATGTTGTTTAAGAGTTTAGAAACCACTTTCTACGATAGTTAGCTAGACTACATCGACCGAAATCTATAAACAATCAACCGATAAGTCAACACAATACAAAACAACTTATATTCACTAACAAATACGCTCTCATAGCTATTATTACACTCAAATACTACTGACTCTATCTCTAATGAGAAATACCCAACAGAACCATGGTTGTCGCTTAACCATAAGCTCTGATACCAAATGTGAAGACCCGTAAATCCGTACTCCTTGAATAGACACTAATCTCCTTTGTTTAATTCAAGATGAACGAAAATACGAACCCTTAGGGGTTTTAAGAAAAATTTAAGAAAAGAAAAAGTAGAAAAGAAGAGAGAAAATAGATAATAGAGGGAAGAGAAAACAGAAATTAGAGAAAATAGAAAATTTTAAAATAGAAAGAAAAGAGAATAGAGAACAAAGAAAAAATAGAACGGAAAATAGGACGGGACAGAAAACAACAGAACAACAACCGAATCTCACAATTCGCAGCGGAACAACATATAATAATAAATGAATAATCTTTAAATAAAGAACCATATCAGTTATTACATTACATTTTATTACATCATATCATCAGAGTGTACAACAACAACAACAAACAGTGCAGCGGAAAAAGAAATACTATATAACTAGTAATACGTCATGCCATCCAGCTTGCCTCCAGCAACTCCAGAATATACTGATAAACCTAACTCTTGACTGGCCGTGTGAAAATTTGTGGGCACCCAGAGTTTAGGAAGGAAAACAATAAACTCCAAGTCAGTCATGTGACTGGTGTGAGAACTCAAAAAAGTTTATTTAACTTTAAAATCAAAATAGAGAGGTATTTTTATTTCAATTCGCAATGCTTTTAAAAATGAGACTACCATAAGGCCTCCCACACACACACACAATGCAAACACAGAATCGGAGGAGATTTCTCCTTATGATAGTCAAAGATGCTTGATACGCATTTAAAATAACATTTGATATTATTACTAGTGCATAGTGTAGTGGAAAATTCATTTCGAAAGTAGAATATAAATCTTAGCCAACTTACGACCATTATCGTATGCCTACTATAGCTAACTATGTTCAATAGCAGGTTACCGCCACATTCCATAGCAGGTTATACAACTAAAACCGTACAAGTCACGATTGTTTCTTTGGATTTCCAACAAATGGTCAGGCCAAGGAACTTCCCATTGCCACATGAGAATGCCTCTGGAAAGACATCCCCGAGAACCAAACCGGAACTCTGCCAACACAAGGCCGGGTTACCCCTAACTGGGTAACTACTGACACGAGCACGCCATTCCCCGATCGTAAAAGACCTTTCTCACGGGATCCCGAAAACCAACAACCACAAAGTAATAAATTCGTAGTAACCACATAGGTTAAATATCTGGGCTCCATACCATGATACCACCTCTATCCAGAAGGAAATGTACATACCCTAAAGGGTGCTACCCCTCATAACCTTGCCGCATCTTTCCTGTTTTGACCATTTCTGGGGTGTGAGGTTCGACGAAGTCACGTCCACAAAAACATACTTTATACAAAAGCCATGCTTTGGGTCAACAAATGATCAACACAATGATCACCAAGATAGACGATCAAATAAACGATCCTATCACAATAATCAACACAATGATCATTTCAGCATCACTCAGCATATCACATTACCAAATTGGGAATATATCGCTGATAACTTCAACTATATAACCTCTGAGCTCGTACGTCTCAGAGAAGGGTGTTAAGCTAAAAGAATAAATTCTCCGCCACCAACAGAAATATATTTGAATGAAATCGGCTTTATATCTCAACTTGTAATGTCAGACACACAATCCATACAAGTTTGTTCCAGGATCGAACAAAACCGAAGGCACTTACAAAGAAGTCCTTGCAATCCGGATATTCACAATCTTGATCGGATTCACCATCACATATGGAGAACTCTATACCGTAGCTACTCGGTGCAGAGTAAATCGACAGGTCATCCTATCGCTCTCGCAAATACCGGGTCTTCAACACCGATCTTCAAATGCAATTCACAACGACGTATCACATATTCGGAATGGGTTATACGACCCCATGGTCCTTTCCCGGTTAACCCGAATAGTGAGCGCTTATTCAAAAATAAGTGTAGCATTCACATTCAAACAAAACACATCAAATACCCATTCAAAGGGAAATATTGATAGTCGGTTATTGAACTATCAATGGATATGCACACATCACCAGATTTCAAATAATTTTCCAATCATTCATTTTCCAAAAATATCTTCACTAGATATATTATTTCAATATTTCAAAAATAAATCAATACTTATTTTTAAACAAATTCCACTTTCTATTTATAAATTCCATAATGAATTTATATCTCAAAATATCCATGCGTATCATTTCAATTATCCATTTCAATTTATCTTCAAAAAGATAAATTTTAATTATTCACTTCATATTGGAAAACATTTCCATACTTATTAAATAAGTAATCCACAAATCTTTTTATTTTCTACACTTGGAAAATATTCAATATACTTAAATCGAATCAAGTATATATTTCATTCTATTAAGGAAATCATTCACTTAAACATATTTATTTGGGTCAAAACGAATGTTGCGTAAAACATTGTTACGACGTCCCAAAATCACTAGTATAGGGATTCGAAATTAAAATAGATATATAATCCCAATACTATACAAAACATTTCCTTTCGGAAATCATTTACTATAACAACAGTGTTATAGTCCATCATCTCCTTTTATTTCTCGAAAACGTTTATTTCAACAATAAATGTTGAAATCTATGGTTTCAAATCTCAACACATTTTAAAACATCGTTAGATCGTTCTAATTCTATTTAAAACATCCAAATCCAAAACAATTTCTTTAACGTGTTATTCACTATTCAAAAACGTGAATATACTTTGTTAACAATTTCATCCTTTTATTCATTTTATTTCAAAGGATTATTCACAGTCAAAAAAAAAAAAAGTGAATATAACTCCATAAATAAATCATAACAATTTACTTATCAAAATAAGTCGTTTGTGAATTTATAAAACAACGTTTATAAATTCCATTTCTATTTATTTATAAAAGCTTCCTTTTTATAAATTCTTTTATTAACCTATTTCAGTTTATAACTCAATTATAAACTAAAAGTTCATATTATAAGTCAAATGCTTATAAAACGATTATTTTACAAAATCGTTCTTTTTAAAGACTTTCCAATTTATAAATCTTATAACTTATAAGATCCATTCATTTATCCAAAATCATTATTTTAATAACTTAATAAATTTTATAAACCTACTGCTTATAAAATTTCATTTATAACTTCACCGTATAAAATTCTATAAATTTCATTCATTTATGAAATTCATTTTCACTTCATTCAAACACTTATAAAAAATCGTTTTATAATGTCTATATTTCAATTTATAAATATCCATTTATAAATCTCTTAATATAATTCAATTTATATTATTCTTTTTAAACGTCTTTAAATTCCTTTAAAAACTTCTTCTTTTTGATTCATAAAATAATTAAATTTTATAAATCCTATATTTAAACTTTTCACAATAAATTCTAAAATATCTCGATTAAACTATTTTATAACTCAATAGCATCATGTTCTCAAAAAATCAGTTTTTAACTGTATTTCACAAAAATCATAATTTTTATAACATTAAAAATTATAACGTTTATTTATTTAAAATGGATCAATTCCAAAAATATTTTATATTCTCAAAAATCACTTCAAAAATCATTTTAAAATCCCAAAATCTGGGTCCAATGATGCTACACACCAAATAGTCAATCACGACAACAACGATATCATATATCGTATATGATAGTCAATCAAATATCAAAATATCTGAAATTAAATAAATACTGTTGAGGAATCCAGTTGGATCCCTCCAACCTGTTTTCCTGCATCCACAAGCATTAGCACAATACCAATTTCGTTCCAGTACGAAATTATCGCGGTATATGTTCTTATTAAATATTATCCGCTTAATAACGGCGTAATAGGGTCTCATCCGCTAAACAAATAAATGCGGGAAATCAATAACTCCAATATATACATATGCCAATATATATATATTGCTATTATATATAATACCAATTTCACTGTTTATGAAATATTCGCGGTATATGTTTTTATTAAATAACATCCGCTTACTAACGGCGTATAATGTCTATTTTAACAATCAATAGATATCAATCAACATTCAAACATGCATTCAAATATTTTAAATCTAACTATTTAAAATAAAATCGAAACTGATTCGATTGAGTGAGAAGTTCTCACCTTGGTTTCAATTTCGTTTTAGCGATTTATTTCGTATAAAATTAAACGGACGTTTAATTTTACCCAAAATTTTCACTAACTCCAAACGACTCCAAACCAACTCCATCGCGTAGTGCTCGTCCATACGATTTCAACGCAACTGGTTTCGCGCGTTTTCAACCTCGTATGAAAAAGTTATGAATTATTGAAGTTTGTACACGAATTTTATAACAAATTTACTAACTTAAATAAACTAATTTATAACTAAACTTAATCAAGACCGTTAGATTAGCTTCCCTTGCATCATCACCGTAGGACACAAACCCCCCCCCCCCCCCTCTTCTTCCTTCGTTCAGCTACAGACAACATGAACCCATTCTTGCTTATTAGGGTTTGAATTTTGCATCCTCATCTCTCCACTTGACGACGATCAGGAAGCTCCATTGGGTAGCTCCTTCCACCACACACCATCGGCCCAAGACCGGCCACGCGCGCACCCCCCCAGCGCCTCGAAAAGTGTGCGCAACTCCCCAGGGACGCGGGCCTGTAGCTCCCTCCACACGACTCGGTTTCCGATCATAACCGTTGAATCTCTCCGTCTCGATATGCTCTACGTTTTGTTAGTTGGAGCCTTCATCTAATTTCGCCTAGATTGGGAGGAAAACGTGGAGGAAGAAGGTGAACTGCTAGCCGTTCAGGGGGGTGGCGGCGGCTAGGGTTTGTGTTTTATTTTATTTTTTTATTTTTTTGTGAAGGGGTAGGGCTATTTATAAGGAACGAGCGACACTATTCATCCCGGAAATTCCGAACACCGATTTAGGCGCCGTAACCAGCGTTTCTAGGGTTTACCCCGCGTTCCGGACACAATGGAACAGGTTTCGGAAGCTAATTCAGAAGTATGTGCGAGTTATGGCTGAAAACGCTCAATTTGAATTAAACCGATTTAAGTCGATTTCTAGGCGTTTTAATTTGTACCGGACAAACGGTAAATCCAATTGACTTGAAATTTGAAACCTTACAATAATATCACATTATGGATCCGATGAAACTGGTTTCGTCGAAATCCGAGACTTTTTGAAAAATGGCTATTTTCACTCGTCAAATTTAAAATAAAAATAAATCGATGCGTTTTGAGCTTCCACGATCAAACGATAACTCCGATTGACACGAAATTTGAAATCCGGTAATAACTAACTATTACGGATCCAATGGAACTGGTTTCGTTCAATTCTGAGACTGTTCAAAAATTGACTATTTTACAGTCGATTATTAAATATTAAAATATTCAATTTTCACAAGTTAACTTTTAATTCGATTTTAAAAGTTCTAAAATATCGTTCTAACTTCCATATGATAAAATAAAATTTTACAAATCATTTTCAATCATATTTAACTATATTTTCAATTATTTCCATAATTTAACGTATTAAATTATCGATTTAATTATCCAATTAAATCCAATAATTCAAATAAAAATTTATTTGACTTATAAATTCACTTATTAATATTTAAAATTAATTAAATATTCAAATTTTAATTTCTAAAAATTCTGGGTCGTTACATTTTAGAGATTCAAATCTATTAAATTCTCAAGGTAACAATGTAGCCAGACTACAGAATGGTCTCTTTACTTCGAAACTCGAAAATGAATGTTGATGATGTTGCAGCCATCACAAAAATTATTTCCCAGTGACAAAGAGAAGCGCACTCATTTTTAAACATTTAAAATTCTTTGGAAACAAATTTCTCTTCGGAAATAATTTAAATAATTTTTAAAACTTTAAACACAAGGTTTGAAACCATCGGAAATTGAATTCTCAAGTTCTTGTTTTAAATTCATTTTTGTTTCCAAATTAATTTATAACCATTGTTTACAGTTCAATTATTTATATGAGACAAAACCCATGGTTTACAAATACACAAATAAAATTAATGACTATTTTCTCTTGACAACTAGTTAAATTAATTATAAAAATTCTGAAAATTTATACTTATATATAATATTAGATTTTTTTTCCAAATATAGGAAAAAAAAAATCAAAACAAGGATAAAGATTCAAATTTGATGGACACAAATCAAAGAAAATTTTGATTTAAAGATAAGTTGGAATCGGATGATCCGATGATTAAATAATAGAATAAGGAAGTGGATAAGTTATAAAAATCACGGGCAACCTTAACCAGGTCAACAGTGCCTTAAAGAGTAAGATCGATGTGTATTTTCTAGGGTAAATCTACATTCGATCTGAAGAGATAGAGTATAGAATAACCAAAGATACTAGCATCTATACCGAGGGTAAATATAAATCTCTGGTGAATCAATGCTAATTGTAAAGGAGTTTCACCCCTTTATTAGAATATTGGCGAGACCGCCAATTCACTATAAAGATCATCCGAAGTGGAGTTATGGGATACTCTAGATTCGAAAGAAGATGAATAGTAAGGGACACGAATGATCTTTGGAACCGCAGGGAACGTTCCAAAATTCAAAAAGGAAGAGATTCAAGCTCGAATGAAAGTGATTCTGTAAATCAAATTTACCATACATTCTAGGTTTTGCCGAGAGCCAAAGCTCTGATACCAAACTGTAACGACCCAATATTTTCAACCATTCGCATCCGCACATGTCAGACTTGAATTGTTCAAAATACCGCGTTGTAAATAAAATTTGGCAAATCTTAGAATATACAGTAAATAAATAATCACAGAATCACAGGCACAAAATTCAGAATACTTGCAGCGGAATTTAAAATTTACTTAGAGGTTCATGAAGCCACTATCCATCGTCTTAAAAAAAATATAAAGTACATAGTATTAAACCAAATATAGTTTGAAATCTCCACGAAAACTCTCAATATTAAATTGTCTTGATTTCAAAGGCTAAAATAAGAACAGAACAGAAGCTTGGAGGCAGCTTGAAAAGAGATGATCTGCTGAAGTCCTAGCTCTGGAGGTGAAGTCTGAACTGAAACTCAGGCTGACCCGAGCGTAAAATAAAACATAAACACTCGAGTCAGGACATACATACTTATACAGTGTAAGCTAATTCAAGTGTACTGTAATATAAAGCAAGTAACTTAAAAGATGCTTGAGACCGCCCATCCTCTAATGATCCGTTAAACTATTTACTATGTAGTAATAATTTCGCTATTATAATAGTGTCAATATTGAAATAAACTTACTTTTAAATAGCGTCAAGGAGTTACCCAATCTCCCCCTTAACACAATAATAGTCCCAGTAGTCCATCCAATATTATTGTCCCTCCTGATCGGGAAGCCACCAGAGATACCACACGGGCTACGGGAGAAAACCAAACTCGTATAAGGCTCGCTATGGTAGGTGACATGGCACAACTCGGCAATGCCAGGGTAGATATACCAATTATGCTTCCGGAGCGTTGGTAACGCGTAGTTGCTACTACCGCCCACCTCGAACAACACTCCCAAATCAAAGGTGCGCACTAAACAATCACAAAGTAACAGAATGGCAGACGAAGAAGTGCTTTCGATCAGAGTGCTACCTCATTAATCAGTCGACCGCTCCTGTTTTAGCCACCTTATGCCAACTCACGGGAGTCGGGTCAACGTATTTATCTAAAAGGAAACGTCTCCACCATTCAACTTCATTCTGGAATCTCCACCGCGTACACTGTTGTCAAAGTGGTTTTCGGTATCGACAGAGAGTATGCCCATATCCGATTCCAATCGCTTTGCCAACCAATCGTTATTCTTACCCGTGGTTATAAATCCAAAATAGTTTTATGTTTCGATAAAATACTATACTTGAAATTATTTAAAAGTGAAGTATAATTCAAAATCCCATATAAATCCCAAAGATTTAACTTTAGTTCATTTGTATCAATTTCAACACTTGCAAAGTGCGGACTATCCTTTACAACTGGGTTGAGTAAATTAAATATAATTTTAGCAAAATATATGCCTATATTTTGAATTATGAAATCATAATTTTTAAATAATCATCTAAATTAATCAATAATTTAAGATTTTTATAAAGTAGAATTTGCAAATATATATCTAACTCCTTTATATTTACTTATTAAAGTTTAATGTGAAATTTCTATGCATTTTCTTACAATTAAGTTCAATTACCACTAAATTTCTACTTAATTTCTTAACTTACCCGTTTTATCATAAACCACTTTACATTTCTAAATCTAGCTATATTCCAACTTCCATTTTTAGTATTCACTTTATTTAACTATTTAATTCATAGCCAACTTACCTTTTATTTATTTTCTTATATTCAAATTTTACCAAAACATCATATTTTATTTCTTAACTAGAATTCCATTTTATTTTGCAAATCAAAATTTTCAAACTGAATTTATACTTTAAATTTTTAACATTTATTTATTTACATATTTAACTTGATAAATATCACTATACTTATAAAAATCATTTAAATCCACTTTAAACAAAGTGTAATAACATTTTATATTTTTTTAAAAATATTTCAATATTTCTAGAAATATATATATATATATATATATATATATATATATATATATATATATAACCACGGGTCTGTATAATATTTTCTAACCTAGGTCAAGTGATACGGATAATATATCATTTCAAGCCGTAATTTATAAAGGAAATCCGGGTTTTATCATTTTAAACCCGCAGTCCCAAGTTAAATAAATAATTAAATAAATGGATAAATAAACAAATATCGTTCAGGCCTATCATTTCAGTCTGTAACGATTTATATTCTACAGGGAACTAGCAGTGGGATTAAGCAGTAAATTTGTAAATAGTATAACATCACAAATAAAATAGTATCTAATATAACTGATGATGTGTAGGTTTAATAAAAGGACTTTTAACGTCATCAATTTATATAACAGTCAAATAAAATGAAATAAAATTTTATTCTATAATTACACTTGTTATTAATTCACAGATATATAAGTACGTTTGTAGGTGAGAATACTCACCTTCTCGAAGCTGCAGAATTTATTCAAATAACAATATCTACCCCGAAAGAAGAGTACAGAAGGCACGATCAATTATTGGAATATGAAACAAACCAATTTCAATCTTGAAACAAGGTAAATAAATAAAACTGAGTGCATGAATTCCAATTACGGACAAAGAAAATTTTTAAACAAAACAAAATTGGAACAAGCTAAAATAAAATGAAAATTGACTCAAATTGCTCGACCACTCCACCGCACGACTTGACCCATTAAAACAAAAGCTCAGCCTGCCCATTTATTTATTTTCCAAAACAAAATTTACAAAATAAATTTATACTCTATTTTTTTTACCGTTTTTTACGAAATATTATGACATGTTAATAAAAAGGTGGCAAATTTTATGTAGGCAACATGCAATTTACGGCAGTGATACATAAAGGTGGCGCGTGCAATATTTATTTATTTATTATTTATTTCTTTTTTCTTTTTCTTTTTTTTTCTTTTTTTATTACTAAGTGCAACATGTGTTTTGCGTATTAATACTTCGTAATTATT
This sequence comes from Allium cepa, assembly GCA_030765085.1. Classification (NCBI taxonomy): domain Eukaryota; kingdom Viridiplantae; phylum Streptophyta; class Magnoliopsida; order Asparagales; family Amaryllidaceae; genus Allium; species Allium cepa. The sequence continues at coordinate 69,509,991 of CM060929.1, forward strand.
CTTAGTATACAATACTTCATATGGATCTGTTCATAGTGCATAAAGACTGTTATTCATGCATGTATTTACCTACCTATATTCACTATATATCCTAAAAAGCTAATGCTCAGGATGTTCCACTCACATGCACAGGTGGCTCCCTAGTATTCTATTCACCCTCTTATTATAATAATTTTTTTCTTTCTTTTTATAAAAAGGCACGGCCCTTGCAAAATTTCAAAACTCGAATGCATGCACTCTTGAGACTTCACGTCATGGCATAGAGGACTAGTTACACAAGTTACAGGTGGCGCACTTTTTCTACTTCAGAAATGCAAAAGGGTAATTTCAACTTAGTCTTTAGTTGGACAACACAACACTATGCTTGCTCATATATTCATTCCTGACATGTACGCATAATTTACTTCTCCCTTTATATATATATATATATATTCTTTTCTTTTCTTTCTTTTTTAACTGAACACATGCAGCAGCATGCCAAGTCAGTGGCTAACGACCCAATCATGTAGGAGCAAAAATGAAAAATGATTCGACTCTCTTCCCTATTATATATATACATATTTTCAATCCTGAAACATAAACATTTGAAACAAATTAAGGCAGGGTTAAACTTAGGTGGCTCAAGCCTATATACATGCATGCACTCGACATTTAGTCCTATAGGCTGATGTCAAAAGGTGGCGCATGCATTGTTTTCCCATTTTTTTTCGAACGTTGGCCCACACAAAGTCACGGGATGGTTGATGGTGTGAGGCCGGTGACAGAACAAGGAGCGGAGGGTTTTGGCGGAGTAGCCGAGCACGGTAGAACAAACAATGTGAAATAGAGAAAAACTAAAAAAAAGAGGAAAATAAGAAGGAAGAAGGGATGCAGCTATGTACCTGAATTTACTGAAGCTCGTGCACAAAACCAGGAAGATGAAAGTCGAAAATTTTGGTGGGAAATGAAAAGAAGGTGTGGGTTATATAAGAGAAAATGAGATTGCGCAATATAGGGTAAAACGGCAAGGAGATCTGGAAACAAATGTATGCAGAGGGTATTGATTTTTTTTTCCAGAGGAGATTTGCGTGAATTTAGAAAGCATGAAATGTTAAACAAAAATTTTTTAAACAGGCAACTCAATTTATTTTTAATGAAGGGAAAAGCCAAGAAATCGATTAGCTTTAAATGGAAATGGAAAATTTTGGGTGTGAACGTGTAAATGTTGATTGAGGTGCGAGATATATTTATTATTTTGAAACGTCAATGAATTAAAATCGGCAACTAAATTACGCAAGGGAAAGTGGAAACTCCTAGGGATTTCAATCAAGTTTTAAAAGAAATTAAACAGCTCTCTGGAAGAGTCAAACGATTATATACTATTTGCACAAAAAATGGACAAACACCTCCAATCCGTATTATTTAGTTGATTATATGTTATTTTTCAAGGTTTTAGGTTACTTATGCAAATATGTAAAAAGCAAGGACTAAAATGTAAAAGACACGCAGATTTATAATTGTTCGGCCAGAACGTGCGTACGTCCAATTTATATGTTATTCTCTCTTTTCTTTCGGATTACAAGTACAAAGCTTTAAGTACAAGTCTAAGAAAGTTGTTTGAAAGTTCCTTCCTTGCTTGAGCTCTCAAACTTGTCTTCCATTATTGTACCCCTGCCCCTCTATTTATGGAATGAGGCTGGGGGCAGGGGTCTTGGATGTATATAGCTGCTGGTGGGCCTGGGCTGAAGCAATCTGTCCTGGCACATCTGGTTCGGTGGAGCTTCATTCGTCGTAGTTGGAATGGCTTTGGTCCGGTAGGACGTTGGTCCGGTGGTGAGATGAAAGTGAGGTTGGTCCGGCCATGTTTTGACTCGGCAGGGTGTCGTTCGGTAGACGTTGGTTCGGTATGGGTTGGTTCGGTGGGAGGAAGTATTTCGTTTGGACCGGTAGTTGTTGGTTCGGTTGTGGAGGAGAGGGTTGGTCCGGTGGTCACTCTGGTCCGGTGGTGGTATGGAGGTGAGTATGGTTCGGTAGTTGTGGTTGGTTCGGCGTGGAAGCTAATGCCTCTTGGTCTCGCGATCCCATGGGTGAGAAATTGCCCAACATTTGCCCCCCAAAGTAGGGCATATGCTAGCATATGTCGTGCTTTGTTTCAGTGTGATAGCCTCGTGGTTTGGATACCTGGCGTAGCTTCATCCGGCTTGAGGTGCCGAGCCTGTTGGTCCGGTGTGCCGAACCGGTTGGTCCGGTGCTTCTGCGCTCCTATATATATAAGGGCTACACCCCTTCGTTACTCCTTACCGAACGAAGAGAGACGAATCAAACTGAGTGCCGAATCAAACGAGTGCCGAATATACCCTTTGCCGAATCTGTTTCGTGCCGAACCAGGTATACATTCTTTCGTCGAACGACCACGATTGGCTTTTAATGCCGAATGCTTCTTCGTGTTGCTCTACCGAATAGGCTTTGTGCCGAATGGACCTGATCCCGAATGAAACATGGAGGAATCTGGCACCGAATGGACTTGACAACTATTCGTTTATATTCCTATATTCCTCGTTTTAATATCCTGTTTTTCTTGTGCCGCAGATAAATATCTCGCAAAGCGGAAACTCGATCGTACAGTAAGAAGTCCAAGGATAGGGGGGAGTCATCTTCCGTGCCCCCAGCCCGACCAGGACCGGCGCGACATGGACCTTCCCCAAGGTCGCTAGTGGATGGGTACGGTCCCCAGGAACTTCTGGTCTCCCCTCCCGATTGCTTTCCTAGCTCCTTAAAGGAGGAGCAACTTGACGCTATAGCTTGTTCCTTCGGGATAGATAGAGCGCTTATGCGGTTGCCGGAAAACGGAGTGATGCCGTACGACCCCCCCGAAGGCTACTTTGCTTACAGCAGATATCATTGCATGTGTGGTGCTATCCCGCCTCTCAATGCCTGGATAGTTAGCTTTGCCACATATCTGAAGGTGGCTCCATTCCAGCTTCAGCCTAACTCCTACGCCATTCTGGTGAGTCTTTTCGTCATCTTTCAGAGGAGATATGGGCGTCCCCCTTCCAACCGGGAGATCCGGTATCTGTACAACTTGAGAGGCTACAAGAAGGGGTCTCCATATATCAGTTTGGAAGTGGCCGTGCCCTTCAAGCCTGTTTTGGATCTGTACTCGAAGCTTAGTATGTTTAAGAAGGAATGGTTTTTTATTAGGGATGACTCTGTTTCTTTCCGCCTTTTCACTTCCGACTGTAAGTTGAACTCTATTTATATTTTCCATTGTCCCGATCACAACGCTTCTTCTCATATGCTTTCATTTCTTGCCAGCGACAGGTGTTTTTGCGGTCATGGAAAATGATTCCTTGGTTCAGACGGCTGCGGAAATAAGAGCCATTCCGGCACGGGATCGGTCGGCTTCTTACTTGATCAGGAATGCCACTCTCCTGGAGTATAACTTGATTCTGCCACGTCAATCTGTGGTTAAACAGAGAGATACAGCCGAGGAGAGGGCTGCTAAAGCCAAGGATGGGGCCACCGCGAAGGGTAGCAAGAAGAGACCTTTCTCGGTGCCCCCAGCCGTTGGGGGAAAGAAGCTTAAGAAGTCTGATGGACCCTCTCCTAGTAAATGCCCAGACATTCCAGAGGAGGAAGGTGGAGAGGAGGAAAGAGACGAAGAGGAGAGCGGAGGAGATGGAGAAGGTGAAGGACAGGGTGGTAGTGGTGCCGGCCTTTTGTCTTCTGAGCAGGCACGGATGATCCAGGAGTGGACGGATGATGCCTTCCGCCAAGCTTTTGAAGGGTTGGAGGAAGGATCAGCCTCGGTGGAGAAGGCAAAGGGGGGTGACAAGGCTGGGGTTGGTGCCGATCCATTCCCTAAGAGTTCTTCAGCTAAGGCGGCTCCAGCGATTCAAGGTGAACTTTTGACTTCTGCAGACTCCATTTATGACAGGGAATTAGGAATTTTTTATGGCTCGCTCCCGTCCTGGGATGAAATCAGGATTTATTGCAGGATCCTACTCCTCCGCAGGGTTTGTATAATAGATGTGTTTTCTCATTCTTTTTTAACTTAACATATTTCTCGAATTATGGACCATTGTATGTTTGTAACACTTGTTCTTTATTACAGGGGCAGGCGAGGTGGCCAAAACTTCAGACGTTCGACACCGCCTTGAACAATTCAAATTGATGAGAGCTGCTACTAAGCCGCCAACTGGCCGTTCCGGGGATGTAGTTAAATATCGCCCTCTTCTTGGAGTCATTGAAGAAGATATCCCGTAGAGGAAGAGGAGGCGTTCCTTATTTGATTCACCACCTGGTCCTCAGTCTCCTATTCAGCCTCCCCGAGATACTACGGAGAAGACCACGGAGTTTGTCCCCCCTCCGCCTCCTTCCGAGAACCCTACTATGATCCGCATAAAACGTCCCGACGTGCCTCGCAATCCCTTTGCCGGCCACCCGGATTTGGATCCAAGCCTTCAGGATATTTTATTTAACGAGGCCACGGGCGAGCATCTTCTCCCCCGCAATCCCATGGTTCAGATTCTTGATGAGTCTAAGTCCCTAGATTTGGACCTGCTCACTACTCGGATAGCTGCCATGGGGGACGAAGCCAAGGGCAACATTGACCGGGTCGCGGAGGAGGTCAAGAAGTTGATGGAGCATCATGCTCGACTGGCTAGGGATGGGGAGGAAATCGGGAGTGCTAACATCCGGCTGCGGCTACAGGTTGTTGATCAGGACAAGCAGCTTGCCGATCAGGCTATCCAGATTTCTCAGCATGAGGCAGCCTCCAGGCAGTTGAAGGAGAGTCTGGAAAAGGCCAGCAAGGCAGAATTGCGAAAAATGGAGGCTGCTTGCAAGGGGTGGATTGATATGGCCATTGCGATGGTGGACGAGGTTCGGAATGCGGATCTTGAGCGGATTGAAGAGTTGTCTGGGAGGCTTGAGGCCACAGAGCTTGCTCAGGCCAAGCTAAAGGAAGAGATGGAGGAAATGAGGAGGTCTCTCCAGGCTGACCGCTTGAGATACCGATCGGAGAGGGATGCTGCCGTCGCTTAGTTGTTGTCCTCCGAGGCCCGGGTGAGGGAGTTTGAGGAGAATGAGGGGATGATGGATGAGATGTTGCAGGATATGTACTTCCGTACCTGGAAGCAGGGTAATCTATCCTGGATGGATGACTATCCCCGGATCATGGCTAGGATATATCTTCGGGCTTTGGAGGAGGCCAAGGCCGATGCAGATAAGGAAGGTGGAGCGGCATTCAGGATGGACGTGGTAACCGCCCAGTTCTCAAAGGAGGAGAAGGTAGCGGTGAAGGAAGGGATGCGGCTGCTTGCTGTAGAGGAAGCGGGTGTGCAATTGGCTGATGTGGATCAAGCGGCGGACGCTGGTGAGTCTCTTTTCTCTTTCTCTTTTCTTTTCGGATTTTCATAACTTGATCACTTACTGTTCGCTTAATGAATTCCCCTTCTGAATTAGACAGGTGGGACTTCTGGTCACCATGCTGGGAGCTCCGACCCTGCGGCTAAGTAGGCTTGGAGAGTTGGTAGGATGAGGGCGAAGCGTGAACGCAGCTGGTCACCTTTTGATTTCTTTTTATTGTTGTTCATGTTAGTCCAAAACATTGATGTAACTGTAATAATATTGTTTGTGATGAATGACGTTTTGTAATTTCATAATATAAGCTGATTCCTTTATGTTGGAATGTTATTGCTATTTTGCTGTGCTGTGTAAGTGATGTAACTATGCATATTACTAGTGACTTGACTGTGTCTGATGCCAAGTTTTTTGCTTAAAGCATAATTTTCTCATTTTGCAATGTAAATGTGATGTGTAAATACGAACTGCAGCTATGCATTAATGTATAAAAGTAGAAGGTACCGCCCTTCATGTTTTGGCCATAGACGGCAATTTCGTGCATCCTGTAAGACTAAGCACGGAATTCTGTTGAGTGTCTCGTCATCCGATTGTAAGTTTCTGTTCCCATTAGCGAACGTTCCCTATTTCATGTCCTGTACTTTCAAGCACCGTTACGGAGAATAGGAGAAAAGTTTTAAATGAAATTGAAATATAGAAAAAGTAAAACTTCCAGTCACGGAAGGCCGTCGATGTGCTTAAGTTCGTGGCAAACGGGTTTTGTAGTCACTTTCCCTAGCTGTGGGTCTTGGAGACATTTGTAACCCATCTTACGCTTACTGCGGGGAGTTTTCTTTTTTACCACAGCCGCACTTAAGACACATCGGAGCCGATCGCGCACAGTAACTACCCGGGCCATTATGGCCCGTAATTGTGGGTATTATTCGATTCACTGTGGCCGGCTAGCGTGGGGGCCGATCGTCAACTGTGAACTGCCCCTGGCTGGCCACACCTTTTGTTGGGGCGTATGATCGGTTCACAGTCGCCGGCGAGCCGAATCACTGTAATGAGCTGCCATCGGCTATAGTCGGCCTTTTTTATGATGACTTATACTCGGCTCATTACAGTCGGCTTTAAGAGCCGAGGCAAACAATGAGTTAACTCGCGGTAGAGGGATACCGGAGCAAAGTGTCTCATTGGCGAGGGCATAGGAGCGCAACGTACCTGTTAGTTTTGTCCAGGTGGAGTTGTGTTGCGAAGTTCTGGATTCAAAATGTTATCTGCAAAGGATTTTGTTCAACAGCAAAGGATAAAGCTTAACAAGTAGCCAAGATATAAAGGAACAAGTTAACAAGAACCAAGTTTTTAAAAGTGGTTCGGCACGAAAATGCCTACGTCCACTGATTCTCTTTGTCAATTCACTTCATATGGGCAGTACAAGTTAAGAAAAGTATCGACGGAGGTGTCGGATGTTCCACGCCCTCTGGAACACCTCTCCGTCCACTGTTGACAAAATATAAGCTCCTTTGTGGAAATCTTTATGAATTACATAAGGTCCGTCCCAGATGGGGTCCAGTGCCCCGGGGCATGGAAAGATTCTCTTGAGGACAAGGTCTCCTTCTTGTAAGCTGCGATGTTTGACTTTGGAGTTGTATAGTGCTGCCACATTTTGTCTGTGAGCTGCTGCTTTGAGTGCTGCATCATTTCTTCTCTCCTCAATTAGATCCAAAGACATGTGGAGGAGTTCTTCATTTTCTTCCGGGTTGTAGTGGATCCTACGGTGAGAGGGCACTATAGTTTCAACAGGGAGCATGGCCTCCGATCCGTATGCCAAATAGAAGGGAGTATGCCATGTTGAAGTTCTGTAAGATGTGCGATAGGCCCAAAGTGCCGTAGGAAGTTCGTCCACCCAAGCGCCTTTCGACTTTTCAAGTTTCTTCTTGATTAAGGTTTTGAGAATTTTGTTGACAGCTTCTATTTGGCCGTTTGCCTGGGGATAAGCCACGGATGAGAAGCTTTTGCGAATCCCGTGCTCTTGGCACCAGTTGGTGAATTCCTCGCTGTCAAATTGAAGTCCATTGTCTGATACGATTTTGAGTGGTGTTCCGTACCTGCACAGAATATTTTTTATTAAGAAGTTGATAACTTTTGCCGAAGATATTTTATTTAGAGGTTCCTCCTCCACCCATTTGGTGAAGTAGTCGACTGCCACTATAGCATATTTGGCTCCGCCTCGGCGCGTTGGCAGTTCGCCAATTAAGTCAATCCCCCATATTGCGAAGAGCCAAGGCTGGTCATCTGAGTAATTTCATTGGTTGTCGAAGGATTTTGACAAATTTCTGACATCTGTCACATTTTTTGACGAAGTCTAAGGCGTCTTTGTTCAAGGTGGGCGAGAAATATCCATATCGGAGTATCTTTTTTGCCAGAGTCTGCCCTCCGGTGTGGTCTCCACAACTTCCCTGATGGATGTTGGATAGAATTCCCCTGGCTTCTCTTCCAGCAACGCACCTCAATAAGGGGTTAGAGAAGCCGCGCCGATAGAGGATGCCTTCTTGCATCGTGTAGCGGGAAGCTTTCCTTAGAATTTTCTTAACTTCATTTCGCCCGTCTGGTAGGGTGCCGTTTTGTAAGTATTCTCGGATAGGGGTCATCCATGTTTCTTCTTTGGTTGCAGCTATCGGGTTTACTTGCTCAAAACTCGGGGTTAGTAGCCTTGAGACAGTTATCGTTCCAGAAGTGGTATCATCTCCCATGCTAGCTTGCTTTGCCAGTTCGTCGGCCTCTTGATTTTCTTCTCGGGGAATGTGTTTGATCGAGTAGTGATCCAATTGATTGAGCAGCTGCTTGGTCTTTTTCAGATATGCCGTGAGCCGCTCTCCTCGAGTCTGGAACTCCCCTAGTATTTGATTTACGATGAGTAGCGAATCACTGCGAAGACATAAGGAACTGACTCCGATCTGTAGGGCGAGCTCTAATCCGGCTATTACTGCTTCATATTCGGCATTATTGTTGGTGGCAGCAAATTCCAGGCTTAATGCATAATGCAGCTTTCTTCCCCTGGGAGTGATGTTCACAACGCCTGCCCCCGAGCCTTGTCCGTTCGACGCTCCATCTACGAAGAGATTCCACTTGATATCTTCTGCTATTTCAGATTGGTCCCTACCTTTGGTAGTAGTGAATTCGGCAATGAAATCAGCTATGGCTTGCCCCTTGATAGCGGTGCGAGGATGGTAAGTGATATCATATTGACTTAGTTCGATGCACAACTTATGTAATCGCCCAGAAGTGTCGGGGCGATGGAGCACTTGTTTTAGCGGTTGATCGGTTAAAACTCTGACGGAATGAGACTGGAAATAGTGTCGCAGCTTCCTTGATGTGATTAGTAAACAGTACGCCAGTTTCTCGAGTTTGGGATACCGGGTTTCTGCTCCCGTGAACCTCTTGCTTATGAAGTACACTGGCCGTTGTGTGCGTTTTTCTTCTCTTACCAAAGCGGCGCTTAGGGCATGGGATGACACAGCAAGATATAGGTATAGTTCTTCGCCTTCATTTGGCGTTGAGAGTACTGGTGGCCGCTGGAGGTGCTCGATTAGGTTAAGGAAAGCTGCTGAACATTCGTCGGTCCGCTCGAAATTTCATTTGTCTTTCTTCAGGGCTTCGAAGAAAGGAATGCATTTGTCAGTTGCTTTAGAGATGAACCGGCTTAGGGCGGCCACCTTCCCGTTTAGGCTTTGTATTTCTTTCCGAGTGGATGGTATTTTGATATCTTGCAAGGCTCGGACTTGTTCGGGGTTCGCTTCGATCCCTCTGGCATGGACGATGAATCCCAAGAACTTTCCTGATGACACTCCGAAGGAGCACTTTAGAGGGTTCAGCTTCATTCCATATTTGCGAAGTACTTGAAACATCTCACCCAAGTGGCTCACATGATCGTTGGCTTTTGTTGACTTCACTAGCACGTCGTCCACATAAACTTCCATGGTTCGTCCTATCAGTTCTGCAAACATCTTGTTGACGAGGCGCTGGTAAGTAGCTCCGGCGTTCTTATGTCCGAAAGGCATTACTTTGTAGCAGTACAACCCCCGGTCCGTGATGAAACTGGTGTGGTCTTGATCGGGGGCATGCATAGGGATTTGGTTATATCCTGAGTATGCGTCCATAAAGGATAAGAGTTCGTGTCCAGCAGTGCTGTCCACGAGTTGGTCGATACGGGGGAGTGGGAAGCAGTCTTTCGGGCAGGCGTCATTTAAGTTGGAGAAATCGATGCATGTTCGCCACTTCCAATTAGCTTTACCAGTACCGGGTTGGCGATCCACTCTGGGTAGATGGCCTCACGTATGAAGTCATTGGCAAGTATGTTCTTTACTTCTTACTCGAGGGCTGCTGATCGTTCTGCCCCCATACTTCTCTTCTTTTGCTTTACCGGTACCTTGGTAGGATCGATGTTTAGTGCGTGGCATGCTATGTCCAGGGAGATTTCGGTCATATCAGCGTGCGTCCATGCAAATACATCCATGTTGTGGCGAAGAAAATCAATGAGTTGATTCTTTAATTCTCTTTTTAGCTGAGATCCGACTCTCAGCAGTTTACTTGGGTCGTGTTTGTCTACGGATACGAATTCCATAGCCTCTGCAAGCTCGGTGGTGGCCTCCTCCTCTCCGTCCCTGGGATCTAGTTCGTTGAAGGGATCACTTGTATATCGAAGAGGAGGGGCTTTCTTTAGTTTCTATGCTTCCAAGCTTTTCATGCAGAGAGTAGTCTCTGCATTCTTCCCTTTATCTTTCTTGCGGTTATTGCGAAGCTCGGTTACATAGCAGTCCCGAGCGGCGTCTTGATCTCCTTCTACTTCTCCCACTCCATTATCCGTTGGGAACTTCATCTTCAGGCACCATGGGGCAAGGACAATTTGGAAGTCGGACAAGGCTGGTCTTCCTAAAAAGGCATTGCAGGCCGAGTGGTTGTTTATTAGCACGAATGTTTGTTTCCGAACGGCGAAACGGGGATGACTTCCCAATTCAACAAAGAGATCCAATTGTCCGAGAGGCATCTTTGCTTCTCCAGTGAAACCGTGTAGTGGTTTGTTACAGGGGGATACATCCTTCATTGACAGCTTCATTTTGTTGAAAGCATGCTTCAATAGGATATTTACTGAACTTCCAATGTCTATTAAGATTCGGAAAACTTTGGCTGGACCGAACCAGGCAGAGATGACCATAGGATCCATATGAGCGTATTGCCTTCCTTCTAGGTCGCGCCCGTTGAATGTGATATCATTACTTTCCTTCCGCTTAGGGTGGCGTTCTTTCATAACAGAATTGACGCAGTCTCCATCGCTTCTGAGTGAGTTTCCATATCTTTCCATTTCTGCCCAGCTCTTGTCAGTGATGTGTGGCCCTCCTGATATTGTATGGACCACTATCTTCTCTTGGCTGGAACTGTTGGTGTTGCGATTTCCTCCGCTTGTCTCTAGGTGGAGCTGCCCTGGGTTTTCCTTGGTAGGAGCTGGGGTCCTGTCCTGTCCCTTCACATAGCGTTCTAATTTCTTTCTCCTGATGTGTTCTTCAATTAGGTCTCGGAGATGGCGGCATTCATTGGTATCGTGCCCATGAGACTCGTGGAAACGGCAGAATTTTCCGGACTGGATTGCGCGATCTGACTCTTTCTTGTACGGGGGGCGCTTGTATGTGAGTTCGTCCTGGGTGGCCAGGAAGATGTTCTCGACTGTTTCATTCAAGGGAGTGTAAGCGTCAAATCTCGGTCCTGGTCGGTACAAGCGCTTTTCTCCCTTCTTGCCCCCTGCATTGTCTCTCGAGTCATTTCTCCGAACGTCTTTCGCTGCGGCAGGGGCGTTTCCATTGGCCGTCTTAGCCTGTGGTCCTGTCTGCCTTTCAGTGGCAGCCTCTTCGAGTCTCATGTACTTCCCAGCTTCATGAAAGAAATCGGGCTAGGTAGCTGGTTTTTCTTTAGTTAGTCTTCTAGCGAACTTGGTATCTGGGTGCACACCACTACAGAGGGTCATTAGGGTGAGTTTCTCATCGGCATCTTGGACTGCGGCCGCTGCGGCGTTGAACCGGGTTAGATATTGTTGCAGTGTCTCTCCGGATTTCTGTTTGACATTGGATAGAGAATAAGCATCCTTGGGTTGTTCCACATGAATGCGGAACTGGCTAATGAACTTTTCCTTCAACATTTCCCATGAACTGATGGATCCTCGGGGTAGATGGCAGAACCAGGAGGTAGCTAGGTCTGCTAAAAATAGTGGAAAGCATTTGCATAATACTCCTTCCGTTGCCCCGCTCATGAGCATATGCTGTGTGTATCTCTGCAAGTGTACAACAGGGTCGGAAGTTCCCTTGTACGGTTCCATCGTCGCCATCTTCCACTCTCGAGGGGTGATGGCGGTTTCGATGTCGCGGGTGAAAGGGCTGGTTACCCTAGCGCCTATCCCTCGCTCCATTTGCTCCCATCGGACGCATTCCCTGAATAATCGTGCCATTCTTTCATCAGAATTTGGAGCGGACAAGAATGAGCTTGGTTCTTCCCTGCGGGATCGATCTCGTCCGGATGACCTGTAGGGATGGTATAGCCTATCACTTCTGGCATTATCCAGTGGCTGTCTTTGGCTACTCGGATGCATGCTAGGACCAGCTACAGTTGCCCCCTGCCTTGATCTTCCCCTGCGTGGTTCTGTTTCGAGCATTTCCATGGGGTCAACTTTGGGCTGGGTTCTAGCTCGGCTCCGTTCAGCGGGGTTTTTATGATTAGGTGGCATGACTGGCTCAGCTACATCCGACCCTCGCCTGGTGCCTCCCCCATTGGGTTCGGTTCCAAGCGCTTCCTCGAGTCGGAGTTCGGGCTGAGTCCGGGCGCGACCCCTATCATTGATGTTCCTGTTGATAGCTTCTTCGAAGAGGGAAGACCTTTGCTGTCTCTGAGATCTTCCAGATTGAGACTCACCCCATGATTCAGTGTTGCGGTTGGATTCTTCGGCATCCCTCAAGCGTGACATGAGTTGGTTCACCAAAGCTTCTTGTTGGGATGCGAAGCGGTTATTTACTTCAGTCACAACTCTGTCTAGATCTGCCCTAGTGATTGCTGCCGGTTGTTCCGCGGCAGGGGCTGTTGGATTTGCCTGATCTGCTGTCGTAGTGGGATGGTTCTCTTAATCTGGATCCACTGGATCTGGAGCGCTACTGGTTGCAACGTTCTTTCCCTTGTTGGTGTCTTTTCTCGGCCTGGAAGTCATGTTTCCTAGGCAATGAAGGGTGCTATTGGGAAAGAAGGTTGAATGAGGGAAGCTGAAGCTTCGAGTTCTAAATTCTCAGTGAAAGCACCAAAAATGTTTGCACAAAAAATGGACAAACACCTCCAATCCGTATTATTTAGTTGATTATATGTTATTTTTCAAGGTTTTAGGTTACTTATGCAAATATGTAAAAAGCAAGGACTAAAATGTAAAAGACACGCAGATTTATAATGGTTCGGCCAAAACGTGCCTACGTCCACATTATATGTTATTCTCTCTTTTCTTTCGAATTACAAGTACAAAGCTTTAAGTACAAGTCTAAGAAAGTTGTTTGAAAGTTCCTTCCTTGCTTGAGCACTCAAACTTGTCTGCCATTGTTGTACCCCTGCCCCTCTATTTATAGAATGAGGCTGGGGGCAGGGGTCTTGGATGTATATAGCTGCTGGTGGGCCTGGGCTGAAGCAATCTGTTCTGGCACATCTGGTTCGGTGGAGCTTCGTTCGTCGTAGTTGGAATGGCTTTGGTCCGGTAGGACGTTGGTCCGGTGGTGAGATGAAAGTGAGGTTGGTCCGGCCATGTTTTGACTCGGCAGGGTGTCGTTCCGTAGACGTTGGTTCGGTATGGGTTTGTTCGGTGGGAGGAAGTATTTCGTTTGGACTGGTAGTTGTTGGTTCGGTTGTGGAGGAGAGGGTTGGTCCGGTGGTCACTCTAGTCCGGTGGTGGTACGCAGCTGAGTATGGTTCGGCAGTTGTGGTTGGTTCGGCGTGGAAGCTAATGCCTCTTGGTCTCGCGATCCCATGTGTAAGAAATCGCCCAACATATACGAATCAAACAAATGGAAGAAATGGAAAGGCACGGTTGAATTTTCTCCTTTAAACGTGCACGACAAAAACTAGAATGTGAACGGTTATAAATTATTGTGGATAACGCTTCTATTAAATCAGAAGGAAAGTGAATATAATAAAAATGCGTGCAACATACACAATAATTTATACACAAGTTATAACGAAAATAACGGATTATACATTTTCTAAAATATATATAAGGTATTGTTCCCTCAATTACGCGCCCTTTAAATGCGTAATTACCCAGTTCATTTATACACTATAAATTTCCAAATTTATTCCTTAATTAAAGCATGTTTTGTTTACATTTTTCTTCTTGTTTTTTTTGAAATTTTACTTTGCGTTGATTGTTTTAGCAATAGAGGATAGATGTTAAAGAAGTATAGGATCTCTTTTCAACGGGTGCGTGATTTATATTCTTAAATAGGCTGAGTGAATTAAGGAAAGTAACGGCAAGAGATGATCTTGCTATGAAACGATAATAAAATTTATTGATAACGTTCTATTTAAAACTGAAGAGAAAAGGTAAGTGGATATATTTGTCTTTGAACGAAAATGGAATTTGGACAAATTTGCGAACGTATTTAATAATGAGAAGAAACTAGCGTTGATATTGGAGAAATCGACAATAAGATAAGATTTGAACGTTACTTTAATGAAAGATTTTATACTAAATAAATAGTTGTAGTAAAATGAGAAATGGGATATCTTTTTTAAAAGGTAAATGGCCAGTCACAGTTAAAGGAAAAATTGAAACAGATATGCTTCCCTCCTACTCGAAAATGCAAGTTTACTGATTTATTTAACCATTTTCAGTTGAGGTGTATATTTTTTAAATGCGCACCATAGACGCAAAATTTAAGTCCAAAATAAAATGAAAATAACGGATTTAAATTTTATACGTTTCCTTATACGTTATTTATCCCATCAAATAACGCGCCCTTTAAACGCGTAATTCAACTGTTTATTAATACATTGTAAATTGTGAAAGTTATTACTTAAATAAAATAGAATTTGTTTACATTCTTCGGATTTGTTTACCATTTTCTAAGAAATTTATTACTAAATTTTAATATATATAATTCATTTTAAAAAGAACAAAAGGGAAATAAATGTTATTACCAATATAAGTAAACATCCTCACAATAAATCTTGTACATATATAATTCTTATATAAAGATTTAGAAATTAAAAAATTTAAAAATTCCAATTAGAGTTATCTTTAACCAAAGTTAAAATTTTAGAACTCTTGTCCTGTAATTAAAAATTTAGGAAATGTTTTAATCAATTTAAAAAATTTAGATTTTTATATAATAAACCCCAAAGTTTTATAATTAAAAGTGAAAAATACTTGTTAAAACTTCGGCCTGTTACAACTACTATACTATGTTAACGTAATTTCAATCAATTTAAATAATAAAAGTTAATAAGGAATAGAATAAATGATGTATAAATTGATGCAATCTTATGTTATTAATTGCAATTGGTTTAATATGGAGTATGTAATCAATTATTTTGTACGTAAATTTATTAACCTTTGGTTGTAAACAATAAGTTAATAGATGTGGATTATTAACGTATAATCATTGTTTTATTTATTTTTTATTACTAAATCCATTAGAAATTTATTTGGTAATTAATGGAGAATTAATGTAATTGAAATATTACAATTGAATAAGAAGAAACGTTAACTATTGAGTGTAAAACTTATGTTAATCAATTGCTAAGGGAATAGTTGATTTGATAATAAGAATGTAAATCAAAATAAAAGGATTTGTTTGAAATTTAAATATATAATGCACAGGTTTTATTACATTTGTAATTGAATGTTGGAGTTAAATTAGTATATAGATATTGGGTTTAACATAGAAAATTGGATTTCAAAGGAAACAATTGGATTAATTATCTTCCCTGTATTAGGGTATGTTTTGAGATTTAATCATTGTAAGTAATAGTAATTATATCTTGCCATTAATAAGAGATAGAAGTAAATGGTAATTAATTAATGATACGTGCAACATATGTTTTGTGTAAAAAATATAATGAGAATTTCATTGAGAAATATTAAGTTAAAATTGTAAGCACTTATATTTGGTACAAATATAATGATAATATGAAATTAATTGATAAAGAAATGATGTGATTGTACGAAGTATTATTTCTATGACTCTTTAATGGGATAATCTTTAAGTATAAGTTGGTTTTAAAGAGGGAGGTGTTAATTGTAAATGAATGTGTAATAAAAAGAAATATGTTCTGATAAAAATAAAAGAAAAGGATGGTTTCTTGGTAAGAATATTCTTTTCAAATAAAGTGAATATTTCACCTATGAATGTTAATTTAATTTCATTAAAACAAAGAATTGAATTTTATTGTATGTTTCTAGTTAGAATATTTGATTTATTTAAATATTCCTTAAATTGAATTTAATTAAAAATATACAATAATAAAATGGTAAGAAAACAACTTGAAGGCTTGGTTATGTTTTTTATTTGGAATAGTTAGCATATTAACATAGGAGATTTATTCTGTTTCAAATTTGACTTTGGGTCTCAGTTCATCATTTAATGTGTGGGGTGGCGGTCCTCATTATGTTAATTGTAGTGTTTAATTTTATTTACTGTTTACTAAACAAAAATACATATATGTGTGTAAATTTAAGCGTATTAGGGTTAATAAAATATGTTAAAATGAATTGTTTTTTTTAGTATATTTGATTTGTGATTTCTATGTACAGACTAAATTCTAAAATTTAAATTCGTCGCTTTCATTTATTTTATTTTATTACTACTTTCTTTCGTTAAATACGTGCCTCTTTTGGTCTTCCTGTAAGTTTTATTTATTTACACGCGAGCCTTGCCTTGAAATGTTTCATTTGTGAATGTAGATTTAATTTCATTAGAGTAAAGAATAGAATGATTTGTTAAAAAGGGAAATATATATTTATTTAAACCCTGTTTTAGGATACAAATTAATTTCAAGAATAGGAATATAATTTAAGTAAGTTATTTATTACGGTGGTGTAAAACAACAAATTTATAAACATGTTTAAATGACTTAAGGAAACATTTATCCTATTTCTCATCCATTTTGGTTTATCTATTTTGAAATTTAACTTTCTTATTAATTGAAATTAATGTAATGGAAAGAGTTCAATTAAAAGGAAAGAAAACTTTGATTGCAATTAATAGATTTAATAAAAGAAACGTACATTTTGTGTTAAACAGAAATGGTGCTTTAATGGAAATAATAGAACCGAAGTTTTCATTTTAAGGTAAGTATAATTTTATTAATTGTGCGTAGATAAAAATTTATATATGTACAAATTGAGTATTATTTGAGTGAATGAAATTAGTTTGGTTACATTTCGAAAAAAATTGAATTTCAAAATGTGTATGTGGCCCCTTCATTTCTTTTTTATTTATTTATTGCATGTACGTTTTAAAATAGTTGCCTCGTTATTAAAACTTGGTCCGTTCATTTCTCCTTCGGTTTAATACCTAAGCCTAGAGTTTTAGGCTTTAATTAATTCTTTCCATCTCATTTTTGGTTATTATAATTTTTATTTTCCTTTGATTTGCAAATTTTCTCATTCCTACATACATTTCCTTATGCATTATCAATGCCTAAAGCATTTAAAACTAAACGTGCATTTTTTCACTCCACCTTTATTTCCTTATTATTAAATAATCTATAATTTTATTTCTTCATTTGTATTTTAAGTCTTCTATCACCTCATATTCATTTAGTTCGCATCTTTCAATACTACGTTTTAGGGCTGTTCATATTTTACTTTATTTCAATTCCTAGTTTGTTTATATATACATTATTATCTTTTCATTTGTTTCCATCTTCATTCCTTTAGTCATATTTCATTTTCTAATCTCATCTTCTGTAGCTTCATTTTCCAAATAAAACTTCCATCTCATTTTTTTTTCTCTCTTTACCTTCCTCTTTCCATTTTCATTTTTTTCCCTCTTCCTTAGATCTCCTTCATCTTTGTTTTTTTGTTTTTGCTTCATTTTTAATCTTTTTATTTCTTCTTCTTCTTCAAACCTTCTTCTTCTTATTTTTGAAAGCTTCCTTTTCTTTTTCAATTCTTCATCTTCTATAAATTTTCTTCTACTTTTCCAAACATTCTTCTTTTTTTTTCCAAATATTTTTCTTCAAAGCCAGATCTATAACAACTTCTATATCACTTCCAAAACATTCTAAAAAAATGACTAAGGTAGAAGGAAACAAATCGAAAGGAGGAAGCAGTAGTGGATCCAAATCTGACTAGAAAAGGGAAATCCAGAAGGTCAGCGTTTAAACTCACTCACGAAATACTAAAATTTTAGTGCTAGTTAAACCAGATCATATAGTGATAAATTTTTGATTGTTGGTTTGGAATATTTGTTAATATTTAATTTGAATAGCTAAATTCCAATATGTGATGACTAATAATTACTGTAACATGTTATTGAATAGGTTGATTTGTTGAATTGATTGATTTGAATGTTGATTGTATGTTGTGATGGATGCTATTGTGAATGTATATTTGTTCATTTATTTGATATATCCTTGTTACCACCCTATGGTTTATTGTAATTATTTAAATTTTCATATGATTATTTGCACACTGAATAAGGATGTAAAACCCATAAATTTCAAGTATTTACATCAGAGGAAAAATTGTATGTTTAGATTTACTATTTGAACCATAAAAATGATTTTGGAAGTAAACTGTCGTTACCTTACTTGAAAGTTTGCAAAATTAAATTTTGAAACATTGGGAAGTTTCGAAAAAAGTGAATATTGAAACTTTGGAACATTTTTATAAATCAAATCTTTAAAACTATGAAATTTAACTGGAAATTGTTCTATAAATTTGTAATTTACTAGAATGGATCTATTGTGAAATCCATTTTATTTTGAATATGGAAACAATAACATTTCAAGAGATTTGAACCTTCAAAAATGTAGTTATCTGCATTCCTTATTTCATATACTTTTGATTTAATTTGCATAAGAATTTTAGTTCTGACTCGAGTGTATTATTTTCCTTTATGCTCGGGTCAGCCTGAGTTTTTCAGGATTGAAGACTATTTCTGGTGGACGAAGATGAAGATTCAGTATATTATTGCTATTTATTATTCCACTATATTCTGTGTTCAGCTGCATTATTAGGTTATTTATGATATATGTATAACTCTGATTTGAATTTGCAAAAGTGTAATCAAATGTTATTTTTAAAACAGCTTCATGAACTGTTTATTTGATTATTGCATTTTGTCGTTACGCTGCGAGATTCTGTATTTTGTTTTTCACTTTCCTTTTTTTTATTATTTACCTCATTAACAATCCTACCTTCTGAATGGTTTGATTCTGACATGTGTGGTTTATTGTCGATTTGAACCATCCAAAAAGGTGGGTCGTTACAATAAATCAATCACGCCATCTCAAATAAATCTAATTAGCCATAATTGAATTAAAACAATCACCTTTAAGTTTTGCTTATTAATTAATTACAACCCAATTGATTCACCATCCCATAATCATTCATCTTAGTTAATCCTGCTTAATTAATTAAGATTATCATTATCTAATTACTTCCATTAAGTAATTATACCTAACCACATTCCATGAATGCTTATCCTTAATTAATTAGTTAAACTTAATTAGTTGTATAATAAACTTCAGTTAACGCTCTTCCTTAACAATTCTTTAATTACTTCTCTATAGTAGTTAAATTTAGAGTAACCATAATTAATTACAAATTAGTTATCCTTGATTAACTAATCTTAAACCTTAACTAATTCATATCAAAATACTTTGATCAACTTAATTTATTACTTAGGGATAAACCATTTTATACTGCTTAGTTAATCACTAATTAATCGACTTATTAAATTTATTAATTATTACTTAATTGCTCACTTAATTAATTAATTATTAATTATTCATTAATAACCTAAATTATCCATTATTAATCACTAATTATTTAATTAATCATTAATTACCAATTAATTAACCATTTAATCCTGGATTAATTACTTAAGTTAACTTCTATTAATTAACTTTAAGTAGTTAATTAAATCCTTAAGTTCAAATTGATTAAACATATAATTATCAATCTTTAATTATAAATTTATTTAATCTTCAAACTGCTTAGTTAATTATGATTATAAAATTGATTTACATTCTAAATAAATTTATACTTTAAGTTAATTAATTATCTTACATTTGCAAATCTTTCTTTTAATAAATTTTAAATCAAATATTAAATTAACACTAACCAACATTATTTATATAATTAATATTAAACTTTGTATAAAAAAATGCTTAAAAGTATTTAGATAAATTCCCAAGAAAATGGAACCCGAGGTAAATACTATGTTTACCCGAGTAAAACTCGCGTCTTCCCCTATCATTTCCCGAATCCCCTCTCTTCTCACCTTACTTCTTCTTCTACTTATCCTCCTCTTCATTTTTTTTTTCCAAAAACTTTAAGTTATTAATTGCAGTATTCTAAACACTCACGCGCGCCATCACATTCTACTCGAAGCAATTTGATCCCTAAATATTCTCGTGCAAAAACTCGTGACAACCACAACACCAAAATCAAACCTCCAATCGCCACCGACCACGTGCACGCTGGTTCACCAATTTTCTAGCGAACCCCCGTCAAGTCACGAAATTACCTCGCATTTGAAATCAAAAACCAAATCGATACGAAAAGCTCAAAATCAAAATGCACCCATTTGCTCAAACCACCAAGCTCGAACACCCAAGAGAAAAATGCCTCGACCCTCGAACGCCGATCACCAGTGACAACGACGCTTCGGGCACACCACGGCCATAACCTCCTCTACCATCTCCTCGAAACTCGTACGGCTCGTTCCATTCATGGCGGCAAAATCAACGAATTACAGAACGCAAAAAAAACTCGAACCAAAACCCTATTTTCGGTTCGACTCAACAAATCTTACATTAGAAAATTTTTCTAGCATTTTTCCTATATCCGAGAATCCTCAAACTAGTTATACAACAAATTTCAACATTTAAGATTTGTTAAACAAACAGAAATTGACAAGAATGCAGTTTTAGTTCATCGACGAACTGCACCGTCTATATTGATCTAAAAATCATCATTTTTATTTTAAAAATCTTAATTTTGTATGTTTGGTCAAGATATAAAATCAAATTAACAAATTGAAATATTTGAATTTTACACATTGATCTCCCTTCTACTGTTACATTGAATATACAGTGTTTATGTTACCCTGTCCACCTTCAAACATCCTTCCATGCCATGATTCCTATTACAACAAGTTTATTTAGCTTAAATTCCTAAGTTTAAATATTTATATGAAGATGTATTTAATTTTTATCTGCTTTCTTTGCTAAGTAGCTTGAAATATTGAAGAACATGACAAAGTACAGCTTCCAGTAAATAGAAATCATTACAGATCCTCTTATTAACAATATATAGCAACACAAGCTTCCATGAACTAATTATCATGATTAAATTTTCAAAGAAAGTATGTTTACTAACCTAAATACTGTTGAATCAGAAAACAAAGGTTGTTGAAGAGCTGGAATTTGAATCCCTGAAAATCTTCTCTGCCTTGATTGAATTTGCTTGAGTTTTAAATAAAGATGTTTATTTTATTTTCTTTTTCTTTTTCTTTTTAGGTTAGCTAAGTTATGAAATGAACTAAAAATAAGATGATGTTTACATATATAGGAAATAGGTTTGAATAGTTGTAACGACCCATAATTTCTGTCATTTGAAATTCGTATATTTAATTGATTTTAAATATTAACAAGTAAAATTTGTAAGTCGAATAAGTTTTATTTTGAATATCTAGATCTAATTGGATAATTAAATCGATAATTTAATATTTGAAATTACAGAAATAATTGGAAATTGGGTCCAATGCGATTAAATTAGTTTTTTAAAGTTGTATTAAATCATATTGGAGTTAGAATGATGTTATAGAACTTTTAAAATTGAATTAAAAGTTAATTTGTGAAAATTGAATATTTTAATATTAATCGACTAGTAAAAATAGCCATTTTTCAAACAGTCTCTGATTTCGATGAAACTAGTTTCATCGGATCCACAATGTTAAATTATTGTATGGATTTAAATTTCGTGTCAATCGGATTTATGGTTTGTCCGGTGCAAGCTAAAACGCGTAGAAATCGGTTTGAGTGAATTTTAAATTTAAATAATTCGATTCGAAAACTTATCTTTCAAATATGATCGAATTGGCTCCTGATATATATTCCATTGCGTTCGGAATGGGGATAAAATATTATAAACGCCAGGCGGCATGCTTCGTTTGGGGTTCGGAAAAAATTCGGGTGAATAGTGCCGCGTAATTTTTCTATAAAAGGACCTGTTAACCCTAACTCGTTCACGAGTTAACAGGTCCACGAGTTAAGGCATGTACGACTCAAGGCATGTACGAGTTAAAGGATACATGAGTCAGTAACTTCCTACGACTTAAAGACCTCTACGAGTTGGCAAGCTTACGAGATAAGCGGCCTACGAGTTAAGGAGTACCCGAGTTAAGCTACTTGCGAGGTAAGCCTTTACGAGATTAGCAGATCTGCAAATTAGCAAGTGTACGAGTTAAGATCATCCACGAGTTAAGCCTCTACGAGATAAACAGGAACCCGAGATAATAGGCTTACGAGATAAGCGGCTCACGACTTAACGAAATGGATGGCCTACGACTTAATGATAACTGCAGTTTGTATGACTTAAGACCCTTACGACTTAAAGAGGATACGACCTAAAGACACATCTCTTAACTCGTCTACGAGTTAAGACTTGCTTTAAACCATTTGCAATTAGTTAAGTCGACTACGACTTACGGCATAGAAAGAGTCGTATACGACTAAAGAAAGGAAATTAGCAATTGCAGCCAGATAACTCATACACGACTTAGAACTTAGGGATGGGTTCAAAAAAGGCGAACTGCCATAGACTCAGCTCAGTGACTCGGGGACGACTTACCTTAAGTCGAACACGACTTATCTTAAGTCGGCCACGAGTTAGGACTTTGCACTTTTTTTCGCCCAGAACTCTCTATAAATATGCAACCATCTCCAACATGCAAAGGACTTTTGGCTCATTCTCTTCAAGCGCCATTACTCTGCCGAATTCCAGACTACTTCAAAGCTTTTTAGATCCAACAAACTTCTAAAGGAACTCCATGAAGGAATCATCCACATTCGCCATGGATTTGAAGATGATTGTCAACATCAAAGCTTGAGCTACTTGTTTTACATATCCTATCACTTGAAGTGTGTTGTAATTGAAAGATCTTGTAAAGGATTGTAATCAAACTAGTGATAAAAAGGTTAAAGTGGACGTAGGCTGGATTATAAGCCGAACCACTATAAATACTGTGTCTCTTACTGTTTTTCTGCATACTTTCTGCTTATTTCTGTTTCCCGTACGAACGGGTGGTGCTTTCACAATCACATCTTATACACCAGGGTGTTAGCGTTTAAATTTGAGCGTTAACATTTTGGTGCTTTCACTGAGAATTGAACTCAGGACATCTATCATCATTGCTTCAGAAAGATTTGTAGATAAAGTTTCTTTAAGAACCAGAAGTTTATCCGAAATCATGGCTCCTGGAAGGAAAAGTAAATCTGTGAGATCTGCAAACGTTCAAGAGGGAACCTCCGCTTCCCCAACACCAAATCAAGCTACTCCAACTGTTGGGGTTACGAAAGCAGAGTTGGATGCCGCAATTTTGGGGTTGAACAGACAGATACATGCTCAAAATGTGCAAATGGAAGCCCAGAATGCCCAAACGCCTTAATCCTGAATAAGTTGAACGATTTGCTCGGGGCAAACCGTCAATCAACAGCTACTGAAAGGAATTTTGCTGGTAATATTCATGAAACTGAAGAAAGGAATGTTTCCGAAAGGGACACTAACCCCGCTGAGCAAATACTTCCTGAGGTTGGCGGATCTAGGGCTCGCAATGATGAAGAATATCTCTCTGGAATGGTTCGCCAAATTATGAAGGAGAGCATGCAAAGAGTCGAAGATGAGAAAGAATGGGGCTTTGCTCCAAGCAAGACTCCATTTACTGAAAAAATTCTAAAGGCTGAATTCCCACGAAAATTTGCTCCTCCAACTATCCCAGCTTATAGGGGGACAAGTGATCCAAATGAATTTCTGTATAAGTATGATTGGCATATGACGGGTGCCCGAGCCTCAGATGAAGTAAAATGCAGATATTTCCCCGTATATTTGGAAGGCGTATCTCTGCTTTGGTTCACAAAACTACCTGTCCGGTCCATCGATCAGTTTTCAGACCTAACCAGGAAATTTAAAGAGCAATTTAGGCTATATGCTTCAAAGGCAAAAGACATCATGTCGTTATCCGGTTTGGAACAGAATCCGGGGGAAATTATCAAGTCTTTTTTAAATCGCTTTAATATAGCGTTAGCTGAGGTGGATAATGCAGAACCCCGCATGGTCTTGACCTATTTGATGAGGGCCATAGATAAATCTAGTGAGTTTGGAAGATGGTTGAATATGAAGGAACCAAGCTCTCTCGAAAAGTTCTACAAGAAAGAAGACGAGTTCATGCGTTTGGAGAGCCGCCCTGTATCGACAAAAGCAGCATTGGAAAAGGTTGAAGCTAACACCAATGCTCCACGCAAAAATGAGTCTGTGGGACAGAAGAGGGAGAACAACAATGGAAAACAACAGAATAATCAGAAGAAGCATAGATCCTTCAAGCCATCAGAATACACACCTTTGTCAGATACTCCAGAACGAATCTACCTGGCTACCAAACATTCTATCAATTATCCTAAACCCCCAGTCTTGAGAACCGGGAAAAAAGCTGTGCAAAGTGGGAGGTTCTGTCGCTTCCATAATCAGCCCGGTCATGACACTGATGACTGCCGTCAATTGAAGAATCTAATTGAAGAATTGTTAAGGGAAAATAAACTACAACAATTTGTGAAGAAGAATGATAATAATAATCCTGCTTCGTCGAACCAAGGACAGCAAACTCCTGCTCATCAATCTGGGACTAATGGCAAAGATGCAGGTTTTGAGTCTGGAAGGCCTGTAATCAATATCATTACAGGCGGACCTCACCCAGCGGGCAGAAGCTGGGGTGAGATGGAAAGGTATTCCCGGGCCCTGAAATATGCACCGGAGGAAGAAAATGTTTTTGTTCTAGAAGACACTTCGCCTTTGAAGCAACGAAAGACATTCAATGATGACATTGTATTCAAAACCAGGGATTCCATCGGTATTGAAGCCCCAACCTTGGATCCTTTGGTCATCTCGGCTGGCATTGGGCCAGCCATCGTCAGAAGGATTCTTATCGACAGCGGCGCATCCTGTAATATCCTCTTTAAGAAAACCTTCGACCAGATGAAGATTCCTATGGTTGAAGTGCAGGCATCATTGCAAAAAATTGCTGGCTTCGCAGGGGAGCCAAAGCAACCAGTAGGAACCATTGACTTGCTTGTGGAACTCGGAGAAGGAGAAAGAAAAGTAGTTCGCAAGCAGACTTTTGTGATAGTAGATGAATTTTCTGCTTATAATGCTTTCTTTGGTCGACCTATTCTTGCTGCATTCAAAGCTGTCCTTGCCCCATGGTGTCTTACTATTAAATTCCCTACAGACAATGGGGTAGGAGTTATTAAAGGAGACCAGAACGCTGGGCGAGAATGTTATATGACAGAGCTGCGAGAAACAAGGAAGAGAGAAATGGGAAAAGATGCGGCAACCCCAATCCGCATCAAAACACCAACCCTATAGCAACTACAGGGCGGACCCTGCACTGGCGAGCATAGCGGGGCACGAAAAGTGATGGATCCTAGAAAGGCCAGTGCGGGGGAGAGTAGGGTGGTACCAGCAGAAACAACGATACCGGTGCCCGTTGATCTGAAGGACCCAAACAAGGTGCTGAATGTGGGTTCACAACTTAATGTGTCAGTTCAGAATGCCTTGATATCTTTTTTGAAAGCAAACCTGGATGTTTTCGCTTGGACCCATGCCGATATGTGCGGAATATCCCCAGAAGTTGCGGTACATGCTCTGAATATTGACCCAAAGTTCACGCCAGTAAAGCAGAAAAGAAGAATCCAAGGTCCAGAAAGGTCGACAGCATTGAAAGAGGAAGTTGACCGGCTCATGGAGAATAATTTCATCAGAGAATCTACCTATCCAAATTGGGTTTCAAATCCAGTGCTGGTTAAGAAAGCCAATGGTAAATGGAGAGTGTGCATCGACTTTTCAGATCTAAACAAGGCCTGTCCCAAAGACTGCTTCCCATTACCCAGGATCGATCAACTGGTAGATGGAACAGCGGGTCATGAATTGTTGTCTTTTATGGATGCCTACTCCGGATATAATCAGATCATGATGCATGAGCCAGATCAGGAGGACACAAGCTTTATCACCGATGTCGGTCTTTACTGTTACAGAGTTATGCCCTTTGGGTTGAAGAATGCGGGGGCAACATACCAAAGACTGGTCAATGCTATGTTCAAACCGCAGTTGGGAAAGACTATGGAAGTTTACGTTGATGACATGCTAGTAAAGTCTAAGAAAGCAGTGGATCACATCGAACACTTAGCAGAAATGTTCGCAATTCTCCGAAGATACGGAATGAAGCTTAACCCTTTAAAATGTTCTTTCGGGGTAGAATCTGGGAAGTTCTTGGGTTTCATCGTGAGCGCTAGGGGCATTGAAGCTAGTCCAGCTCAAATCACTGCTTTAAAAGAAGTCAAAGCTCCTAAAACAAAGAGGGAATTGCAAAGTCTCAATGGAAAAATTGCCGCCTTAAGTCGGTTCATATCCAAAGCTACTGATAAATTCATTCCATTCTTCGACGCTCTAAAGAAAGGAAAGAAAAACTTTGACTGGACTCCCGAATGCCAGAAAGCCTTTGAAGAATTGATTCAACATATGGAAACGCCTCCAATACTTTCTAGGCCCGGCGATGGCGAGGATCTTCTTATATACTTGGCAGTTTCATCTCATGCTTTAAGTGCAGCGCTGGTACGGGAAGACAAAAGGATTCAACATCCAGTTTACTATATCAGCAAAAGACTCACTGGGGCAGAAATGAATTACTCCAAGTTGGAAAAACTCGCCTATTGTCTATTGATTGCCTCAAGAAAGTTGAGGCAATATTTCCAGGCTCATCCTATCAAAGTCCTCACTGATCAACCTTTAAAGCAAGTCTTGTTTCGCCCCGAGACTTCCGGCCGCCTTTTAAAGTGGAATATTGAATTGAGCCAATATGACATCACTTATCATCCTAGAAAAGCGATCAACGGACAAGCTTTGGCAGATTTTATTGCAGAATTTACAGACAAGGGTAACAGCGAGGAAGAAACAATCGAGAACTCCCCAATCCAATGGAAGTTATTTGTAGATGGCGCAAGAAATGATTACTGTTCAGGTGCTGGAATTGTTCTTGAAACTCCTGAAGGCCGGTCATTATGCTATGCGCTAAGATTAGAATTTCCTTCAACAAACAATGAAGCAGAATATGAAGCTCTGATTGCTGGTTTGAAAATTGCTAAAGAACTAAACATTCGAGCGTTACAGATCTTCAGTGATTCTCAGCTTATAGTATGCCAAGTCAAGAAGGAGTTTCAAACGAAAGGAGGAAATCTGCCCACTTATGTGTCAAAGGCTTGGGAACTTTTATGTGAATTCGACCATTACACGATAAGTCATATTCCTCGAGAAGAAAACATGAAAGCAGATTCTCTCGCAAAATACTCAAGTTCTGGCGAAGCCCAATCCTTAGGGTTAGTTCCAGTGGAAGTTTTGTCAAATCCAAGCATTGATGAAATGGATATCGATTGGGTTATGAGTATGTCGCAAGAGCAAGAATCATGGATGACTCCAATAACAAAGTATCTACTCAATGGCTCTTTACCAGAAAACTCTAAAGAACGACAAAAGCTACTGAGAAAAGCTTCTCGATATATAATCCAGGATGGTCAATTATACAGGCGAGGATTCTCAATGCCACTACTTCGATGTGTATCCAAAGAAGAAGCCAAAATAATCCTATCAGAGGTACATGGAGGAGAATGTGGGGATCATTCAGGTGGTCAAACTTTAGCAAAGAAAATTCTCCGATATGGATATTTTTGGCCAGAAATTAATCGAGATGCTGCAGATTACTCTCGAAAATGTGACAGATGTCAAAGATTTGCCAAAATTCCTAGAGCACCTTCTACTGAACTCACACAAATGACCAGTCCGTGGCCGTTTGCAATTTGGGGAATAGATTTGATCGGACCTTTACCAACCGCCAAATCTGGAATCAAATATGCCATTGTTGCTGTAGATTATTTCACTAAATGGGCTGAAGCTGAACCATTGGCAACCATCACCTCCAAAAAGATGATAAATTTTGTGACTAAGAATATCATTTGCAGATACGGTGTGCCTCAAAAGATAATTACAGATAATGGTACTCAATTTGAAAGTGAAGAATTCCAAGATTTTTGTAAACGATTCAAAATCCTGAAAAGCTTCTCAGCAGTAGCTCATCCGCAGGCAAAAATAGCAAGTCTTAGAAACTTCCGGAGAAAAGAAGTTAAATGTAAACAAGCCACTTGTGAGAGAAAGGGGGATGAAAACTTGAAAAGGAAAAAAAAAAGAGGATCGCTGAAAAGGCATAAGCAAGTGAACAGAGGAACAACCAAAGCTACCATCAGCGGCACAAGTCCTCTTCGGAGGCGCAACTCTTCGGAGGATAAAAGACCTCTAATGGGTCATACGCCACAAAAAAGAAAGTTCTCTACTCAACAAAAAAAGATTGGAGGAGTCATGACCCTCCAACCATGAGAGAGTAACTTCCAGGCGATGAAAACCCTCTCTGAGGCACATTTCACCAGGAGTTGAAGTGTTATAACCGCTCTTCGGGATTTCACTTCACCAGAGTTGAAATGTAAACAAAATAAAAGCCCTCTTCGGAGGCCCATTTCACCAGGAGTTGAAGTGTCATAACCGCTCTTCGGGATTTCACTTCACCAGAGTTGAAATGTAAACAAAATGAAAACCCTCTCTGAGGCACATTTCACCAGGAGTTGAAGTGTTATAACCGCTCTTCGGGATTTCACTTCACCAGAGTTGAAATGTAAACAAAATAAAAGCCCTCTTCGGAGGCCCATTTCACCAGGAGTTGAAGTGTCATAACCGCTCTTCGGGATTTCACTTCACCAGAGTTGAAATGTAAACAAAATGAAAACCCTCTCTGAGGCACATTTCACCAGGAGTTGAAGTGTTATAACCGCTCTTCGGGATTTCACTTCACCAGAGTTGAAATGTAAACAAAATAAAAGCCCTCTTCGGAGGCCCATTTCACCAGGAGTTGAAGTGTCATAACCGCTCTTCGGGATTTCACTTCACCAGAGTTGAAATGTAAACAAAATAAAAGCCCTCTTCGGAGGCACATTTCGCCAGGAGTTGAAGTGTAGCAACCGCTCTTCGGAATTTCACTTCACCAAAGTTGAAATGCAAAAACAAAGACCTTCTTGAAAGCACACGTTTCACCAAGATTGAAATAAAACTTCCAAGTGTTGAAACGTAAAAAGGCTTTCTTCAAAGGCACAACTCTTTGGGGGTACACGTTTCACCAAGATTGAAATAAAACTTCCAAGTGTTGGAACGTGAGAAATCCCTCCTCAGAGGTACAACCCCCTCCCGGGGACACAATTAAGAAGAAAGACCTCTTCAGAAACCCACGTTTCACCGAGATTGAAATAAAACTTCCAAGTGTTGAAACGTGAAAAGGATTTCTAAGGCATAACTCTTTGGAGGTACATGTTTCACCGAGATTGAAATAAAACTTCCAAGTGTTGAAACGTGAAAAAAATCCCTCCTTAGAGGTACAACTTTCTATATAAAAAAAAATCCTCATCAAAAGCGTACTTTAACTTTCAAAGGAAAAGTAATTTGCCTACTATGGGAAATGATCGTAAAAAGAAAAGAAGTTAAAGTACCCTTCAGAGGTCCGCTTTACCACATAGAGGAATTCACTTGGTGAAATATGCACGTAAGCAAAAGAAAAAAGTGATTTCTTCGGACGACAAAGCGTAAAAACTTATACGAAGGGATTTGTACTCTATAAAAAATTTTCTTTAAAGAATAAAATAATTATTCTTTAGCAAATAAGAGTGCAAGTCCCCTCGAAGTGTAAAATATTGCAGCAAGCTTAAGGTATGGGGGCAACATGGTATAGTAGTATAGATGCATCAGTAGAGTAATACTCAAGCAACATACCATAAGCCCGCTGCAACACTATATAAACAAACTTGTGCAAAAATAAATAGTAAATGCATTCTCAAATTCAAACAGAAGTTTGTACAAACGAAGAATCATTTTATTCAACTATAATGCAGATACAGGTTTTCAAAATAAAAGCGGGCGCCGGTACCCGCACAACTCTCGGCCAGTTCATACAAAAGGCAAAAAACTAAAATCTTCACTTTTTCTTCCCTCCTTTGGACCCTTTGCTCGGTCGGATAACCAGCTTTTCAGGTCGGCCAGTGGGTATAAGGGAAGTAGGAGAGGCAGGTGTAACCGGTTCAACTTCCGGCTCCTCTTCAGTGGCGGTGATTTTCTTCCCCCTCCTTTTTGATGTCCCACGCTTCTCTCTCCTTTGTGAGGAAGACTCACTCCCCGGAGTGACAAGTTTTGATAGAACAATGTCGTCAGAAGGAGTCCGTTCCGGGGAAATGTCACCTCCCTCGGGTCTCTCATCTTTCTGCTCTTGCGAAGTGATGGGATCATCCAAGCCGTGAAGAGCCTCTATTTGTTCCTCCTGTGATCCAGGTTGCGAGGCAGAAGGAGGCACCGCCTGAAGAGATGAAGGAAGGATGACCGGAGGAGTAGAAGTTTGAGCAGTGCTTGGTACTTTCTCTACAGAAGGAAAAAAGGTTAAAGTCAGTAAAAAGAGGAGATGAGGGTTCACCAATGAAGTCAGTAAAGAGAGGAGATGAAGGCTCGTCAAGGTTGAGAAAATAGCCAAGGAGCTCGTGAAACTCATGAGAAATAAACGAGTAACCAGCTTGAGCAGAATCGACAGTAGCAAGATTAACAGTGAAATTACCTGGAGAAGCTGGTTTCCTGATATCGACTTCATAAGCTTGCGCATCAGCGCTCTCTTCACCCTCGTCTCCACCTTGTGTGCTTGTAATATCAGCGGTAACTTTGGTGGGAGATGCGAGATGGGAACTGGAACCAATAATGTCGACTTCAGACGAAGAAGGTGGCTGGACTAGAGTAGTTGAAGTGGTTTTCCCCAGCTGGTCCCCTTCCGTGACTTCGGTTCTTAGTTTGGCAAGTTGTTCCTTTCCCCTGGCGAGGGCAGCGCGAGCGTCTTCATCAAAATAATGCCTTTCCAGGGCTGGCTCGTCATAACCAGCACCTTCAGCACCAAGCATATCGAGGGCGGCCTCCCACACTTCAGCTAAAGTGATCTCATACTTGGGACCAAGAAAGGCGAGGCTCCCATGCCCCAAGACGCTATGCAAGTAGAAGTCGAATAATGTTGAGCCGAAGCTGTTTTTGGTCGCCTCATGAGACTCTTCGGCTGCGATTTTGCCGGCGACAGCCTCATCGCGCTCCCTTTCAGTTCTGGCAAGCTGAAGTTTAAGCATTTGTATCTCCGCCTCCTGGGAGTTGTTTTTCTTTCGAAGCTCAGCAATATCAGAGACATAGCCGTCACTGATTCTTTTTTGTACTTCAAGCCTGTCCTCAGCGTCTCTCTGACTGGCATGAGCATCTCTAACTTGTCTGAGAAGCACTTCTTCTTTTTGAGAGTATGAAGTAGAGGAAGCAGCAAGCTCATCTTTCAACTTCTCAACCTTTGCTTCGAGCTCCTCGTTGTAGGAAGTGATACTTCTCATCTCAGTATCATGCTGCTCAAGGACCTTTTGCCACTCAGCCTTATCATTTTCCATGGTGAGCATAGCCTCTAAGTTGGCACGGTTAACTCGTTGAAGCTCATCAACAAGCTTCTGCCAGTTTGACATCCTCTCGATATCAAGTTTAACGGCGTCAAGATTTCGTAGCATAGCAGGCTTGTCAATAGGGACTAGGTCGAGATCGAACCTCACACCCTTTAAACACCACTGCGGAAAACGACTTTGTAAAGTGGCTGGGCCCGGTCCCACTTGAAATTTAGGCCTACTTATTATTGTCTGGATGTCCTCCTTCCCAAGAGCAGGAGAATCAGAAGTAATGTCAAGAGGGGCAGGGGCAGTAGGCTTTTCGGGAATAGTGGAAGTATGTCTCTCACCATGTCGGGCTCGTTTGCCTGAATCTTCAGTTACATGACCTTTTCCCCGGTCGTCGTAAGATTTCCTTTTGTGAGAGTCGTCACTCCTTTGCAGAGAATCATGGTAATCATCCCTATCCCTTCTGTCATGACGCTCTTCTGCATCCCTCCTTTCACGAGCCTTTCGAGCAGCCCTCTCTTCGTCAGACTCTCTATAAGAGGGAAAGTAACGCCGATAATCATATTGACCACGCCCCCCGTAGCGTTGGAAATCCTGATAATACGATCCGCTGCGTGTCATTGAAGAATCTGAAATAAGAAAAGATAAGCTTTAGAAATCTCTAAAGTATAAGAAGATAAGTGCATAAATGTGCTGGAAAATCCTTAGTTGTGTGTGAAGTGCAAGCTACTCGCGTTGGACTAACGAACCGCTCCTCTGTTGGGGGGAAGTGATAGATTTCACTGTTGATGACAATTCTTGAGATGAAGGAGTAAGAGTCTGTTGGAGGGCAGATGTTGCTTCAATCGTCGGAGGTATAGCTTTACCATGAGCAGGGTCTTCTTTAAAGAGCTCTTGGGAAGTAATAATTATGTCGCTTAAATCCCCAAAGACGTCATCACCGGCATGCCCAACCTGATTCCCTCCATCATCTCCTTTGTCAGCACTCTCCCTGGTTTGGGAAAGGGGCTCCTCTTCTTCTTCAATAATGGGAGCAAGTGCGGGCTTTTCGGAGGGTCCCGTATCGTCTCTGGGAGTAGAGCACTTTACTAATAAGGTTTCTGCAGAAATTTCTCCTCGTATGTGCTCTTTAGTGGGGATCGGAAGATCAGGAGTTTTCACCGGAGAGTCAGGAACCTCCGTTGGAGCTTCACGAGGCCGAGTAAAGCGAGAGAGATGGAGGAGTCCGTATTGATGTAAAAGTTCATCGTTTAGCAGAAACTTTATGCTCCTCTCTTCTACCGGCACGGCACTTAATCTTTCAAAAATTTGCTTGAGACTTGGGTCCCTAGCAGGGGGTGGTAGTGCTAAAAACAGAGAAAGAATGAAATTAGCAGCTGAGAGTTCAGATCTCGAGAAAGTTTCAAAACGGAAAAAGTAGAGACAGGAAATCTTACTTCCCACTCTCCAGATGGCATAAAACCCTGGAGGGCAGCGAACGAAGAAAAACTGATTCAAAAATCCGTGAGCGCTTTCGGAGAGATCAGTAATAAGTTTGCGATTTCGAGCGCTTCTTACAACCACAATGGAGGGATGGTCTTTAGTTTTCGTGAATGAGCAAAAATAGCAGATCTCCTCGAAGCTTGGTAACCGATCCAAAACTCTCCTGAATAGAACACATAACCCCATCAAAATGGCATACCCATTGGGGTGTAATTGGAATGGAGAGATAGACAACCGAAGCAGAAGCTGTTGGAGAAAGCCGTTAAAAGGAGGAATCGCCCCACTTAAGCACATTTGGCGATTGACTGCAACAAAGCCGTAGGGAGGATTGTCAGTAGTGTCATTTGGCCCCGGAAATAAGGTGTCAGCATCATCAATGCCAAACTGAATGCGCAGTTGGTTAAACACCCGCTGATTCAAAGTTGTGGGTGTTCTCTCCGGAGGGTTGTCTATAGGGATGGCTACTGGAAAGACATCTTCAGCCTGACCCATCGGCTCTTCTTGATGAGAGGTCATTCTACACAAGCAACTGGATGTTCAAATGCGAAGGTGCACGTTTCCTAAAAAGTGTGAAGTGTCGTGCAAAGCTAATAAAATAATAAAAATAACAAGTAAATATAACTGAAATAAGACTAGTCGACGATTGATCGATTACAAAAATTTCATAACTTGTTAGTCTTTAGTTCAAGTATAATATTAATGCGAGCTGGTCAATTTTAATTGACTGTTTCAGTATTGCTTTAGTATTTTACTTGAAGTTAATAAGTTGAGCACTTCATTCACACAATCTGTTTAAGTTTAATGACTGTTATTAACTAATCTGTCATTCGAAGAGGGCGATCAATGGCAGTATATTCGCCCCGGTTTTTCTGTAAATGTTGTATTGGACAGGTTGTTAGCTTGCGAGTCAAAGTAATTTGTAAAAGAAGGCATCAAAGTTCAACAGTTCAACATCACTGCAACAATTCAAGGTTTAAGCAGATCCTAAAAAACACAAGTGCTAAGTCGTATCGGACTCAAGTACTAAGTCAAAACCGACTCAAGTACTAAGTCGTAACCGACTCAAGGGATGAGTCGTTCCTATCCTAAGTCGTCAACACATCAAGCTGGTAATCCCCTAAGTCCTAAGTCGTAACTCGAGGAACAAGAAAAAGGCTATGATGCAAATCAACTGGAAATCCTTTAAGTCTTATCTCGGCTACGATTCATGGAATTCGCTAGGTCGCATGGAGAATCTCTGGGTTGTATATGAGACAATTCTTCACTCTATTCAGTCAAATTTCTCGACCAACCTGCCTTCCTCTCCAATTCCCAACCCGAAAACCTAATAACCTCACAATAAACAACGACCTAAACCTATCACATTACAGGTCGCCTCAAATCACAAATCGCCATAAGTCAAGCCAAACAAGTTTGAATTCATCAGTGATCGATTTGGCAGAACTCGTAGGGTTTGAAGGGGCAGGCCAGAAACGAAGAACTGAATACATAAAGTAACAATGGTTAACGGTCGAAGTTTGAAGCAAGATCGCTTACGATTGTTTGATGCTAGAAAGAATCGGAGATGAATCGGGACGAAATCGCCTCGGAGAGCTTGAAGATGCGTTAATGGCAGAAAGCGGTTTAAAAGGTTAAGTGATGAGAAGAAGGACGACTCAGGCTTTTATATCTAGAAAGGTTGGGATTTGAAACGACATGACCGAGTTATGATAAGTCGAAGCACACGACTTACGATTTAAGCCTGTGCTTCGAGGGGCAAATGTTAACCCTAACTCGTTCACGAGTTAACAGGTCCACGAGTTAAGGCATGTACGATCAAGGCATGTACGAGTTAAAGGATACATGAGTCAGTAACTTCCTACGACTTAAAGACCTCTACGAGTTGGCAAGCTTACGAGATAAGCGGCCTACGAGTTAAGGAGTACCCGAGTTAAGCTACTTGCGAGGTAAGCCTTTACGAGATTAGCAGATCTGCAAATTAGCAAGTGTACGAGTTAAGATCATCCACGAGTTAAGCCTCTACGAGATAAACAGGAACCCGAGATAATAGGCTTACGAGATAAGCGGCTCACGACTTAACGAAATGGATGGCCTACGACTTAATGATAACTGCAGTTTGTATGACTTAAGACCCTTACGACTTAAAGAGGATACGACCTAAAGACACATCTCTTAACTCGTCTACGAGTTAAGACTTGCTTTAAACCATTTGCAATTAGTTAAGTCGACTACGACTTACGGCATAGAAAGAGTCGTATACGACTAAAGAAAGGAAATTAGCAATTGCAGCCAGATAACTCATACACGACTTAGAACTTAGGGATGGGTTCAAAAAAGGCGAACTGCCATAGACTCAGCTCAGTGACTCGGGGACGACTTACCTTAAGTCGAACACGACTTATCTTAAGTCGGCCACGAGTTAGGACTTTGCACTTTTTTTCGCCCAGAACTCTCTATAAATATGCAACCATCTCCAACATGCAAAGGACTTTTGGCTCATTCTCTTCAAGCGCCATTACTCTGCCGAATTCCAGACTACTTCAAAGCTTTTTAGATCCAACAAACTTCTAAAGGAACTCCATGAAGGAATCATCCACATTCGCCATGGATTTGAAGATGATTGTCAACATCAAAGCTTGAGCTACTTGTTTTACATATCCTATCACTTGAAGTGTGTTGTAATTGAAAGATCTTGTAAAGGATTGTAATCAAACTAGTGATAAAAAGGTTAAAGTGGACGTAGGCTGGATTATAAGCCGAACCACTATAAATACTGTGTCTCTTACTGTTTTTCTGCATACTTTCTGCTTATTTCTGTTTCCCGTACGAACGGGTGGTGCTTTCACAATCACATCTTATACACCAGGGTGTTAGCGTTTAAATTTGAGCGTTAACAGGACCCCATTATTCTCATTTTTCACAAAAACCTAACAACCCAACCCTAGCCGCCAGCAACATTTCGAAGGCCAGAATTTCACCTTCTACTCCTCTTAATATCTTCCAATCCGTGAATAATTAAACGAAACGTTCAACTACAATCTTGGAGATCATCACGAGATCTATATTGTCAACGGTCGTGATCTAAAATAACTTCACGGATCAACGGCAATTTGCATTCAAGGACGTGCATTCGTGGGTCAAAATCTCGGCCTAGGGGGGCCGAGCTCAGCCGCACTTGGCTGGGTGGTGTTCGATGATGTGGCCTTTGACGTGGTGTCTCCTGATCGACGTCTAGTCGAGAGTTGGAGCCGCGTTAATTCGAAAATAAGTGACGGCAATGGGTTATCTTCGTACGTGAATAACCTGGAAGAAGGAGAAGTAGAATCAAGCGGCCGTGATTTGCTTTGAAGAAACTAACAGTCCAGATGTGAAAAGTTTTAAAAAGAAAAAGTAATTGTAAATTAATATATATTATAATTAGTTCAATGTTTAAAGTGGTGTAACTCTTTCATACGAGGTCCGTTTTGGACGAACCGATTTGCGTTGGAATCATATTCGCAAACACTACGCGATGGAGCTGGATTGGGGTTGATTGGAGGTAGTGAAAATTTTGGGCAAAATTAAACGCGCATTTAATTTTATTCGAAATAAAAAACTGCAACTGTATTGGAAGCAAGTGAGAACTTCTCACTGAATCGAAATTGTTTCGATTTAAATTTTAAATAGTTAGATTTAATATTGCTTGATTGTGTTAATTTTATGCTTGGATGATAAATTATTATCAGTTGTATTAAAATAGACCCTATATGTCGTATATTAAGCGGAGGTTATTGATTAAACTCATATACCGCGATATTTCACCGTGAAGTGGAATTGGTGTTATATATGTACTTAGAGTTGATTTTCCTGCATTATATAGCGGATGAGAACCTACTGCGCCGCATAATAGCGGATAATATTTTATATAAACCCATGTACCGCGATATCCTTTATTGGAACGAGATTGGTATTGTGCTGACGTCTGTGGATGCAAGGAAACAGGTTGGAGGAATACAACTGGATTCCTCACCCGTGATTATTTATTTACAGATATTGTGATATATTCTGTTATCATATGGTATATGATGTTTTGGATGCCGTGATTGTTATATTTAGTGCTATTGCAACATTGGGCCTATTTTGGAAAGCTAAAAATGTTAAAGTGGTGATTTTCAAATTTAAAAGGATTTTAAAGTGATTTTTGAGAGTATACGTTTTATTAAATTTCGAATTGATTCATTTTAAATAAGTAAATGTTAAAATTTTAATGTTATAAAAAATAATGATTTTTGAGAAATATAGATGAAAATTGATTTTTGAGATACGGAGTTAATGATTTTATAAAATAGTTTAAATGGAGATTTTTGAATTTATTATAAAAGCTTTATATATAAGATTTATAAAATTGGAATTTTTTTAAATCAAAGGATGGAATTATAAAGGAGTTTTAAAGACGTTTTAAAATGATGTTATAATTGGTTTTATAAAAGAATAGAATCTACGATTTGTGAAGTTATAAAATGAATGAATTTGTAAATAGAGAATTTTAAGTAATTTGCTTACAATTTGGATTTTGGCGTGTAAATGGAATATGGATAGAATTTGTTAATAAAGTGCTTTTATAAGTTGAAGTTGTTATAAAATATAAATGGAATTTATAAACATTGTTTTATAAATCCGAAAATGACTTATTTTGATAAGTTAATTATTATAGCTTATTAAAGGAGATATATTCACGATTTTGGACAATGAATAATCCTTTAAATAAAATTTGTAGAAATGTTGAATTTGGTTAACGAAGTACATTCACGATTTTGGACAGTGAATAATATATTAAAGAAATGTTTTTTAGGGAAGTGATAATTTAAATAGAATTAAAACGATTTAAAGATGTTTTAAAATGTATTAAGTATCGAAACCATAGATTTCAACATTCATTGTTGAAATAGACGCTTTCGAGAAATAAAAGGAAATGGTGGACTATAACAGTGTTGTTATAGTAAATGATTTTTGAAAGGAAATGTTTTATATAGTATTGGGATTTATATATCTATCTTAATTTCGAATCCCTATACTAGTGATTTTGGGTCGTCGTAATGATGTTTTACGCAACATTAGTTTTGACTCAAATAAATGTGTTTAGGAAAATGTTTTCCTTAAAGAATAAAATATATACTTAATTGTGATTTAAGTATCTTGAATATTTTCCAAATGTTGAAAATAAATAGATTTGTAAATTACTTATTATTAAATAAGCATGGAAATGTTTTTTCAATATGAGTGAAATGTTTTGAGATGATATCTTTTAAAGGTAAGGTGAAAAGTGATTTGAAATTTGTTTTCAAATGGTTGAAGTGTGAAAAAATATAAATTGTAAAGATATTTTGGGATAATAAATAATTCGAGAAATTATTTGGGATCTGGTGTTGTTGTGCATATCTATTGATAGTTAAATAACCGACTATCAGTATTTACCTTTACATAGGTATTTGTTGTGATTTGCTTTTATTTTGAATGCTACACTTATTTTTAAATAAGCGCTCGTTATTCGGTTTAGCCGGGAGAGGACTTTTGTGTCACAAATCCCATTCCGGATAGTGATATGTCGTAATGGATAGCATCTGAAGACTGGTGTTGAAGACCGGATATTTTCGAAAACGGAAGGATTACCGTCGAATGTCTCTACATCGGCTGATCTCCGATATAGAGATTTTATCACCCTTTGTGATGGGAAGTGAGGACGTGATTAGTGAATATCCGGATTGTAAGGACTTCTTTGGAAGTGCCTTCGGTTCCGTTCGATCCTGGAACGGACTTGTATGGATGTGTGTGACGTTAAAATTTGAGTTGAAAGCTGGTTTCTATCAAATACATTTCTGTTGGTGGCGGAGAATTTATTCTCTTAGCTTAACACCCTTCTCTGAGACGTACGAGCTCAGAGGTTATGTAGTTGATGGTTACTAGTGATACATTACCAAATTGGTAATGTGGCATGCTGAGTGATGTTGATCATTTGTTGATCAAAGAACAACTTTTGTATAAAGCGTTGCTTTGTGGACGAGACTTCATCGGACATCACTCCTCGGTAATGGTCAAAACGGGAAAGATGCAGCAAGGTTATTAGGGGATAGCGCCCCATTAGTGTATGTCATTCCTTCTGGATAGAGGTGGTATCATGGTATGGAGCCCAGTTACTTAACCTATGTTGTTGCTGCAATTTTATTACTTTGTGGTTGTAGGTGAATCTCATGATATAGATCGGTTACGTTCGGGGGATGGCATACTCGTGTCAGTAGTTACCCAGCAACGGGTAACCCGGCCTTGTGTTGGCAGAGATCCGGTTAGGTTCTTGGGGCATCCTTCCAGAGGCGTACCCATGTGGCAATGGGAAGTTCCTTGGCCTGACCATTAGTTGGAAATCCAAAGAAACAATACGAGCCCTATACAGTTTTAGTTGTATAACCTGCCATGGAATGTGGCGGTAACCTGCTATTGAACATGGTAGCTATAGTAGGCATAAGTGCGAAATGTCTATGCTGGCTAAGATTTATATCATACTTTCGAAATGTTTTCCTACACTTTGCACTTATAGTAATAATATTGAAAAGAAATTTACGTATCAAGCATATTTAACTATCATAAGGAGAAATCTCCCACGATTCTGCGTTTGCATTGTGTGTGTGTGCAGGAGGCCTTACGGTAGTTACATTTTGTAAAAAGCATTGCGAATCTATTTTAAAAAATATATTTCTTTGTTTTTTTTAAAGATAAACCGTTTAAAGTTCTCACACTAGTCCCATGACGGACTTGGAGTTTATTGTTCCCTTTCTAAACTCTGGGTGACCACCAATTTCCACTCGGACAGTCAAGAGTCAGGTTATCAGGATATTCAGGAATTCAGGAGTTGCTGTAGAGATCTAGAGGCAAGCTGGATGGCATGGCGTATCAACTAGTATATAGTATTTATCTTCCACTGTTTGTTGTTGTAAACTATGATAATGTAATGGGATGTAATGAAATAACTGATATAATTCTTTGTTTTAAATATATTCATTTATATATTATATGTTGTTCCGCTACGATTGTGAGATTCTGATATTGTTTCTGTTTTCTTCTTCTATCTTTTTCTTCTTCTACCTTTTTCTCCTTCTTAAACCCTAACGGTTCGGTTTTCCGGCCTTCGATTGCTCGGCAGTTGATATAGTGGACGTATTAATGTCGATTTTCGGGCGTCGAAAAATATGAATGTTACAATAGTATAGGTTATAACTGGTTCAGCTTTACTTGTTTGGATCATATTAGATTTTGTGTTTTAATTACTGTAAATTGAAGTGATCTTGCTTATTTCGGCTGAAAGATTTTCTAGGAATCGAATTGACAAATGTTGTGCTAATTAAATGCATATGTCTTCATATTTGTTTACACATAATTATGGTTTTTGATATTTGTTGTGATGCCCCACCTTTATGCTCACAATAACAAAGAGTATTAAAAGGAAATACTATCTGTTATTATGAAGAATAAGGCTGCATAGGAGCGGCCATCTGTAGTTAGGCTTTACACTAGTGTTGGTTATCTCGATAGGAGTGGTATATATTCTTTTCTCTGTTTATTTACTCCCATCGACATATTCAATTCTAGTATAAAAAGAACTACGATGGTTCATAATAGTTTAGGACAACATATATAATAATAACACAGATAAGCTAAACACGGAACACGGATAATATAAAGTCTCGGATATATATAACTGAAGTCGGTTACAATACATATGATACAACTACAACAGTCGACGCTGGAAGTTACATATACAGTACATTATTGTAAATATTATACATGAATACATATCGTCCTATTAAATAACACTGACTACTCCAAAAGGTATGAAGAGACTTCATAGCTCAAGCAGCAACCCAAAGCAAGATATCAACAGCCTGAAATAACTCGGTCTGACCCGAGTATTAATTCAAAGGAAAATAATTCGCGGGTCAGTCAAATTCAAACTCAGTTATTAATGCACGGAAGCAATAATAATTAAATAATCAAATATACGACGGTCACAATAAATCTCACCTATCCAATCCTTTAATATGGAAATCAGGTAAAAGTAAATATAATGCATAACAGCATTAAACAACGAATCAGCAAAGCCAAATCATCAACAAAAATAAATAAAAGGATTATCATTGAAGATAATTTAGAAAACAATAGAATTGCCTAAACAGCAATTAACAGCAAGTGGCCAAAGCAAAACTCAAGCCAGTGAAACATCAACTTTCAACACAAGGTCAAATCCAAGCTACAAGCTGGATTCAAGTCAAGTGTAATTAGAAAAAAAATCCAAATGCATATCAGACAATGTTGCGAGACTCAGCCTGTACATGATGGCAGCTGAAACATCAAGATAGTAATCCAAAGAGAACAAACAAGGTCAGGTCTGGACAGTATCATCTAACCAAAATTCAAAGATGCAAGCATGTATATGAGTGGTCAGTGAAACCCAAATGCTACATGAAACAATTATGCAAACTGTCTCAATTGGTCAAGACAGCTGTTAATATCATTCTTGACAGCGACTCAAACACTCGAAGGGAACTAGCGACCTAGCGTGATATAGCGGCCTAATGACCTAATGAGATAAGCAATCTAACGACCTAAGCATATAGCGACCTAACGACTTAACGATCTAAAGACTCTAGAGATTCTATGGGTTAAAGATCTGCGAGTTAATGACATAATGATCCCTAGCGACCTAACAGCTTAAGCGACCTAGCAACCTAACTTTTTAAGCGAGCTAGCTGCTTAAGCGACCTAGCGACCTAAAGATATCCCGACCTAATGACCTAAGGAATAAAGCGACTAAGCGACCTAACGAGTTAGAAGGTCCAGCGACCTAACAACCTAAAGAATGAGCGAGTTAACATGGATGCTCGACCTAACGAGTTAGCGACCTAAAGACCCCTAATGACCTAATAACCTAACGACCTAACGGGTTAGGACAGTGTGAGGCTGCATGCATGCTACTTCTTCATTAGGTCGCTCACGACCTAAATAGACCGAGGTAACTCCATAAGCCGTAACTTCTTATGTCGCTTCTCTCCTAGGTCGCTACGACCTGCTAGTTTTTTCAGGAGATCAAGTCCAACCCTGTTAGACCGTAACCTATGTTCCCTAGGTCGCCCACGACCTACTAACCCGCTCAGAGAAGACCAAGTGTAACCAAGATGAGCTGCAGCTCGCATCCCTTAGGTAGCTGGCGACCTACGACTTACCCTTAGGTCGTTCGCGACCTACGACTTAGCCCAGAAATTCCCTATAAATACCCCGTCTACTCCAACTAAAAAGGGGACCTTTGGCTCATTTCTGGAACGCCTATACTCTGTTGATTTCTTGACTCATCCGACACTTCAAACATCAAAGATACCTCAGTGAACTTCAAGAAGAAATCTAACACATTCGACATGGATTCAAAGAGTTCTTCTACATCGAAGTTCTAGCTATTTGTCTTAGTAGTGTTGTAATTGAAGATTGTTGTAAAGTTGTAATCGATTCAGCAATAAAGAAGATTAAAGTGGACGTAGGCTTAACTTGAAGCCGAACCACTATAAACTGTTGTCTCTTTGTCGTTTTTTCTATAATTCCTGCTTGTTTCTAATTCCCATATTAATGGGTGGTGCTTTCACTTTTTCTCTACTTACACCGGGGTGTTAGTGTTCAATTTTTGCGTTAACATTTTTGGTGCCTTCACTGAGAACCCAACTTAGGCTACTTTAATCATTGCTTCGCAAAAGTTTGTTGAAAGAATCTCTCTCAAAACCAGAAGTCTATCAGAGATTATGGCTCCTGGAAGAAAGCGCAAGTCTGTTAGATCTGGTGATGTTCATGAGAATACTGCCACTTCACCTCCGTTAAGTCAAACAGCTCCAAGTGTTTGAATTACATGAGCTGAGTTAGATGCTACAGTTTCTAGGCTATATCAGCAAATGAAAGGCCAAAACACTTTAATGTTGGAAAGGTTGAACGCTTTGCTCGGAGCTAACCATCAATCGGTGAATAATTAACAAAACTTTGCCGATGATGTTCATAATGTTGAAGCAAGAAATATTCTTCAAAGGGCAGCTGGCACCGTTGAAGGGATTCCTCCCCAAGCTGGAGGAACAGGGCCGCAGCCAACCCTCCGCGAACGCTTGTCAAGACAAACTTATGAGAAAATGGCTTATGTCTGTCCTGCAGAGCCTCTAAATGATGAGGAGTATTTCTCCAGAATGGTTCGACAAATCATGAAAGAGAGCATGTAGAGGGATGAAGATGAAAAAGAATGGGGATTCGCTCCGAGTAAGACTCCGTTCATTGAGAGAATTCCGAAAGCGGAATTTCGAAGGAAGTTTGCTCCCTCCACCATTCCGGCTTATCAGGGGACAAGCGACCCTAATCAATTCTTGTACAAGTATGACTGGCACATGACAGGTGCCAGGGCATTAGATGAGATCAAATGCCGGTACTTTCTGGTATACTTGGAAGGAGTGGCTCTACATTGGTTTACAAAACTACCTGTCCGATCTGTAGACCAGTTCTCCGACTAAACTCGGAAGTTCAAGGAATAATTCAGATTGTATGCTTCAAAGGCGAAGGGAGTAATGTCACGGCCTGGAAAAAAATCCCGGAGAATCTATTAATTAGATCTTTCTTAAACCGCTTCAACATAGCTTTGGCTGAAGTGGATAAGCAGAGCCACGTATGATTTTGACATACTTGATAAGGGCAATCGACAAATCGAGTGAATTTGGGAAGTGACTGAAGATGAAAGAACCGAATTCGCTTGAGAAATTCTATAAGAAAGCTGATGAATTCATGCGCTTGGAAAGTCTTCAAGCATCGGCCAAGGTGGTATTGACAGAGGTTTAAGAAGGAATCCGGAACTCAGAAGAGGGAAAACGATGGTGG
The DNA here is from genome assembly GCA_030765085.1 of Allium cepa. Taxonomy (NCBI): domain Eukaryota; kingdom Viridiplantae; phylum Streptophyta; class Magnoliopsida; order Asparagales; family Amaryllidaceae; genus Allium; species Allium cepa. Next base: position 69,553,782 of record CM060929.1, read on the forward strand.
AGAGAAGCAAGGAAATGCGAAGAAAAATCGTCCTTTCAACTTCACTCCCTTAATCGATACCCCAGAAAACATTTTCTTCGCAACCAAGGATACTGTCGAATAGCCCACACCATCTAAATTGAGGCTTGGGAAAAATTCTAAGAAAAGTGGAAGATTCTGCCGATTCCATAATCAACCCAGCCATGATACTAATGAGTGCCGCCATATGAAGAACTTGATTGAGGAGCTATTGAAAGAAAATAAACTTCAGCAATATGTGAAGAGGAACAGGAACGACCCAACTTCTTCAACTCAAGGGCAACAAGCCCCTGTCAATCAACCCAGCTCGAGTAAGAAGGTGGTAGCGCATGAATCGGAGAGGCTTGTTATTAATGTGATTACGGGACGTCCTCACCCAGCAGGTAGAACTTGGGGTGAGATGGGAAGATATGCCCATGCCTTGAAGTATGCACCAACAGAAGAGAGTGCTTTTGTATTGGAAGATACTGCACCTTTGAAGCAGCAGAAAACTTTTAATGATGATATTGTGTTGAGAGCCAGGGACTCTATGGGCGTTGAAGCTCCTACCATGGATCCCTTGGTCATCTCTGTAGGCATTGGGCCGGCTATTTTAAGGAGAGTGCTTGTTGATTGCGGCACTTATTGCAATCTTCTCTTCAAAAAGACATTCGATTAAATGAAAATTCCGATGGCTGATGTTCAAGCTTCATCGCAAAAAATTGTTGGGTTTACTGGGGAACCGAAGCAGCCAATTGGAACTATCGACTTGTTCATGGAGCTTGGAGAGGGGCAGAAAAAGGTGGTTCGAAAGCAGACTTTTGTAATTGTTGATGAATTTTCTGCTTACAACGCCTTCCTAGGCCGACCAACTATTACGGCATTTAAGGGAATTCTCTCTCCGTGGTGCCTTACCATGAAATTCCCCACGGATAATGGAGTCGGTGTTATTAAAGGAGATCAGAATGCTAGGCGAGAATGTTATCTTATAGAGTTGCGTGAAGCAAGGAAGAGAGAGATGGGAAAAGATGCGGCGGCCCCAGTCCGCATCAAAGAATCAACCTTGTAGCAATTACAGGGTGGACCCTGCACTGGATAGCATAGTGGTGCACGAAAAGAAATGGAACCCATAAAAGCAAGTGCAGGGGAGAATAGAGTGGTGCCAGTGGAGGTAACGGTGCCAGTACCTGTTGACCCAAAAGACCCTAACAAGGTGCTGAATGTGGGTTCGCAACTTAATGCGACGGTTCAGAATATTTTGATATCATTCTTGAAAGCAAATCTGGATGTATTCGCTTGGACTCATGCTGATATGTGTGGAATATCCCTTGAAGTTGCAGTATATATTCTGAATATTGATCCGAAGCTTACACCTGTAAAGCAGAAAAGAAGAACCAAAGGTCCTGAAAGGTCAGCAACATTGAAGGAAGAGGTAGATTGGCTCATGGAGAATGGCTTCATCAGGGAGTCTACTCATCCGAGTTGGGTTTCAAATCCAGTACTGGTTAAGAAGGCTAATGGAAAGTGGAGAGTATGCATCGACTTTTCAGATTTAAACAAAGCCTACCCTAAAGACTGCTTCCCGTTACCCATGATAGATCAGTTGGTGGATGGAACAGTGGGGCATGAATTGTTATCTTTTATGGATGTTTACTACGGATACAACCAGATCATGATGCATGAGCCAAATCAGGAGGACACGAGCTTCATTACCGATGTTGGTCTCTACACTGTAGAGTCATGCCCTTCGGACTTAAGAATGCAAGGGAAACTTCCCAAAGACTTGTTAATGCTATGTTCAAACCACAGATTGGCAAGACTATGGAAGTTTATGTTGACGATATGCTGGTGAAATGGAAGAAGGCAGTAGACCATATGGATCACTTGGCAGAAATGTTTGTAGTCCTCCGAAAGTACGAAATGAAGCTTAATCCTTTTAAATGTTCATTTGGGGTGGAGTCCGGAAAGTTCTTGTGTTTCATTGTGAGTGCTAGGGGCATTGAAGCTAATCCTGCTCAGATTGCTACCTTAAGAGAAGTCAAAGCTTCTAGAACGAAGAAGGAATTGCAAAGTTCCAATGGAAAAGTCGCTGCATTGAGTCGGTTCATTTCCAAAGCCACCAATAAATGCTTTTCATTCTTTGATTCTCTGAAGAAAGGAAGGAAAAACTTTGACTGGACTCCTGAATGCCAGAAAGCTTTCGATGAGTTGATTCGTCATATTAAAATGCCTCCAATACTTTCTAAGCCCGACAACGGTGAAGATCTTTTCATATATTTGGCAACTCATCTCATGATCTCAGTGCAGCATTGGTACGGGAAGACGCAAAAATTCAGTGCCCGGTTTATTATATTAGCCAAAGATTCAATGGGGCAGAGATGAATTATTCAATGTTGGAAAAGCTCGCCTATTGTCTACTCATTGCATCAAGAAAATTGAGGCCATATTTCCATGCTCATCCTATTAAAGTCCCCACTGATCAACCTCTGAAGCAAGTCCTGTTTCGCCCTGAGACTTCGGGTCGTCTTTTGAAGTGGAATATTGAATTCAGCCAATACGACATCACTTATCATCCCTGTAGAGCAATCAATGGACAAGCTTTAGCAGATTTCATCGCAGAATGTACAGATAAAGGTGATAGTGAGGAAGAGGTGACCGATAATACCCTAATTCGATGGAATTATATGTTGATGGTGCGAGAAACGACTATTGTTCTGGAGCTGGGGTTGTGCTTGAAACCCCTGAAGGGAGATCATTGTGCTACGCATTGAGACTGGAATTTCCTTCGACAAATAACGAAGCAGAATATGAAGCTCTTATTGCTGGCTTGAAGATTGCTGAAGAACTGAACATCAGAGTATTGCAAATTTTCAGTGATTCTCAACTTATTGTATGCCAAGTCAGGAAAAAGTTTCGAACTAAAGGAGGAAATCTGCCTACCTACTTGTCAAAGGCCTGGGAACTTCTTGATGATTTTGACCATTACACGACAAGCCATATACCCCGGGAAGAGAACATGAAGGCAGATTCTATCGCAAAGTATTCCAGCACTGGTGAAGCTCAATTATTGGGATTAGTTCCTCTAGAAGTCTTGTCATCTCCAAGCACTGATGAGATGGATATTGACTGGATCATGACTACCTCTCAAGAGCAAGAATCATGGATGACTCCGATAATGGAATATTTGCTCAACGGTTCTCTACCAGAAAATTCAAAAGAATGATAGAAGCTGCTGAGAAAAGCCTCTAGATATGTAATTCAAGATGGCTCATTGTACAGACGGGGATTCTCAATGCCATTACTCTGATGTGTGACCAAGGAAGAGGCTAAGACAATTGTAGCTGAAGTACACGGAGGAGAGCGTGGAGATCATTCGGGTGGTCAAACTCTAGCAAAGAAAATTCTCCGTTATGGGTATTTTTGGCCAGACACTAATCATGATGTTGCTAGCTATGCCCGAAAATGTGACCGATGCCAGAGATTTGCAAAAGTCCCAAGAGCACCATCCACCGAGACAACACAGATGGCCAGTCCATGGCCGTTTGCTATTTGAGGAATAGATCTCATCGGGCCTTGGCCAACCACCTAGTTCGGAATCTGATATGCCATTGTTGCTGTTGATTATTTTAATAAATGGGCTGAATCTAAACCATTAGCTACTATTATCTCTAAAAAGATGATAAACTTTGTGACTAAGAATATCATTTGCAGGTATGGTGTGCCCTAAAAGATAATCATAGACAATGGAACCCAATTCGAAAGTGGATAGTTCCAAGATTTTTGCAAGCGGTTCAAGATCCAAAAAAGCTTTTCAGCAGTGGCTCATCCGTAGGCAAACGGGCAAGTGGAAGCAGTAAACAAAATTATCAAATCAACCATCAAAAAACAGCTGGAAAAAGCAAAATGTGGTTGGGTCGCACTATGGGCATACAGAACTACCCACAACTACGACTGGGCACACTCCGTTCTCGTTAGCATATGGATCAGAAGCAATGATTCCGGTGGAAATAGAAGTCCCTTCACACAGAAGAATCCATTTCGATCAAGCTGAATATGAAAAGCTGCAACTTGAAACACTTGACCTCCTTGATGAAAGAAGGGAAGAGGCTAAACTCAGAATTGCAGCCGATCAGCAAAGGATAGTCAGGCACTTCAATTCTAAAGTTCGCCAACGTAGATTTGAAATTGGAGATCTAGTCTTGAAAAGAATTGTGGCAGCAACAGGTGTGTTTGGGCCAAACTGGGAAGCACTGTATGTCATAAGCAAAAAGTTCTTCATGGCACATTCAAACTCACAACTGTTGAAGGAGATCCAATTCCAAGGGCTTGGAACAGCAATCACTTGCGTCCATATTTTACTTAAAAGCTTTGCTTAAATACTGTAAAAGAATAATAGATGTATGATTCTTGTATTAAAAGCCATTGTAAAGCCAGTGCAAGTGAATAATAAGAACTATAAAGTGGATGTAGGCCCCGTTCTTGGCCGAACCACTATGAACTTGTGTTATCTACTATTACAAAATGCATGTTTTATTTCGATATGTAAAGTACTTTAATTGTATTGCTAAAATGTCGATTTAATACTACAGGCCATTAAAACAAAGCTTACCCATCACAAGACCAAGCAATCCCTGACATCACTGAACAAACGAATGTTAAGCCATAAAAATTCCAGATTCAAATCCTATATAAGAAGTGCTTCAAGCAAACAGTTAGTAATTCCGTCGGAGGTGGGCCCTTGCTAACTAATTACGATCGTTTGTGCAAACGAAGATCCGATTAAGTAGCATCTGTCTTCCCCTGCTAACTCACTTAACAATGAAGCACACTTCTTTGGATAAAACAAACTATTTGCAAAAGAAAGGAATATGTTCTTGAAAATGATAACAGGGAGTCGCTGATATGAGAAAATAGCGAAATGACATGGGCGAGAAGGAAGGAAACATCCAAAGACCTCTTCGGAGGCACAAGCCCTCTTCGGAGGCACAACCCTTCGGAGGATAAAGACCTCTAACGGGGCATGCCAGAAAAAGAAAGTTCTCTTTCTCAACCAAAAAAGACTGGTGGAATGACCGGAGGCACCTTCCCAAGTGGAAGGCATAGGGCCCTTGTTAACTAGTTGCGATCGTTTGTGCAAACAAACATCCAATTAAGTAACTTGCGTCCGCCCCGTGAATCCATCCAACCATGAGAAAGAAACTTCCAGGAAAAAGCCCTACTCGGAGGCACACATTTCACCGAGATTTGAAGTAGACACTTCACAAGAGTTGAAATGTGAAAAGCTCTCTTCGGAGGCCCATTTCACCAGAGTTGAAATGTTAAATGCCCTCTTCGTAAGCCCATTTCACCAGAGTTGAAATGCTAAAAGCCCTCTTCGGAGGCACACATTTCACCAGGATTTGAAGTGCAAACAGCTCTCTTCGGAGACACGCTTCACAAGAGTTGGAATGTGGAAAGCCCTCTTCGTAGTGACATTTAACCAGAGTTGAAATGTCAAAAAACCCCTTCGGAGGCCCATTACCCCGCATAAAAAGAAAGAAAGGGAAAATCCCTCTCTGGAGGCGTACTTCTGCTTTCAAGAAAAGATCAATCTCTCCACAATGAGAATATTTTTTTTCCGAAGATTGAAGTACCAAATCAAAGCCTTCTTTTGAAGCCCACTTCGCCGCACAGGAGAATTCACTACTTTTCTGTTAAAAAAAAAGAACGAGACGACTTCCCCAATACAAGGTGCATTGTACTAAATCAGAGAAATATTCCCTTAGAATGGAAAAATTATTCTCTAAAGTATGGATGCAAGCCTCCTTAAAATGGAAAAGTTGTTCTCCAAAGAAAGAGTACAAGTCTTCTCGAAACAGAAGAGTTGTTCTCCAAAATTTTGCCAGTGTGAAAGAGATTGCATTAAACCGCGGTATGGGGGCAATATGATATAGTTACATTCATAAAAGCAATGCTCAAGCAACATACCACAGGCTTACTGCAACAGCACACAAAGAAAATAAAGAAACTTGTATGAAAAAGAAGAATAAATGCATTCTCAAATACAGACAGAAGTTTGTACAAGTAAAAGAATAATTTTATTCCGTACTATGAAAATTTTATACATGTGCAGGTTTCAAAATAAAAGAAGGCGGGGACTGGTACCCGCACAATCTTCGGTTAACACAAGCCTTTATATATACAAGCAAAAAGCAAAAAGCAAGACTAAAAACATAGGACCAAACCCATCAATTCTTCTTCCTGCCACATTTGGAGCTCTCACTTGGTCGGATGATTAACTTTTTGGGTCGGCTTGTAAGAGTAGGGGAAGAAGGAGAAAGGGGTGCAATTGGATCTTCTTCTGCTTTTTCTTCGCTGGCAGAAACTTCTCTCTTTTTCTTTGAGATTCCATGCGTCCCCTTCTTCCTTGAAGAAGACTCACTGCCCGGAGTGAAAATTGCAGACAACTTTATGTCATCAGAAATAGTTTGCTCCGGAGTTCTTTCGCCTTCTTCAGGTTCCTCGGCCTTCTGTTCTTGTGAAGCGACCGGGTCATCGAAGCCTTGAAGAGCTTCTATCTGCTCCTCTTGTGACACCGGTTGAAAAATGGAAGGAGGAGTAATCTGAAGAGGTGGAGAGGGAACAGCTGGAAGAGGGGAAGTCTAAACAACACTTGGCGCTTTCGCTACAGGAGAAGAGAAGTTAAAATCAGTATCTCTCATAAAGAGAGGAGAAAGCGGCGCATTAAGACTTAAGTAATAATCAAAAAGTTCATCATGCTCATGTGAAGTAAACAAGCAGCCCACTTGAGCAAGATCAGCATTGAGGTTACCTGGAGAAGTAGGCTTTATTACATCAACTTCAAAGTCCTGTGCTTCAGTGCTTTCTTGAGTCTCATCTCCAGTGCGAGCGGTTGAACTTTCAATGACAGCTTTAGCAGGAGGTGGAGAATGGGAACTGGAGCCAAGAATATCGATGTCGGCTGAAATCGAAGGTTGAAATGGGTCGGTTGAGGTTGCCTTCCCTAAATGCTCACCTTCCGCCATTCTGTCTCGCTCTTTAGCGAGTTGCTCCTTTCCCCTGGCAAGAGCAGCACATGCATCGTCATCTAGATAGTGCGTCGCTAAATCTACTTCAACATATGCAGCGCCTCCAAGCATATCAAGTGCGGCTTCCCACACTTCGGCCAAAGTGATTTCGTACTTCGGTCCCAAAAACGAAAGGCTACCGCGCCCCAGAACACTATGAATGTAAAACTCAAATAAGATAGAGCTGATGTTGCCTTTGGTCGCTTCATGAGATTCTTCGGCTGCTGCTTTGTCGGCGACAGCTTCATCATGCTCTTTTTACACTTCAGAAAGTCGATCTTTTGACATTTCGATTTTCAAGTTCTGGGAGCTGGTTTTTTCTCGCAACTGAGCAACGTCAGTTCGGTAGCTTTCTACAACTTGCTGCTGTGCTTCAAATTTAGCTTCAACGTCTCTTTTCCCGGCGTGAGCATCTCTCACCTGTTTTTGAAGCACTTCTTCTCTTTGAGAATAGGAAGTGGAAGAAGTGGCAAGATCTTCTTTAAGTTTTTCAACTTCCGCTTCAAGTTTCTCATCGTAAGCGGCATTGCTCTTCATCTCTGCATCATGCTGATCGAGTGTTTTCTGCCACTCGGATTTATCGTTCTCCATAGTCAGCATGGCTTCGAGATTTGCGCGGTTTACTCTTTGAAGCTCGTCAACAAGTTTTTGCCAACCAGACATTCTCTCGATATCGAGTTTGACGGCATCAAGATTTCGCAACATAGCTTGCTTGTCGATTGGGACCAAGTCAAGATCAAAACGCACTTCTTTTAAGCACCAGTGCGGAAACCGGCTTTGAAGAGTAACCGGACCCTGTCCAACTTGATACGGGGGCCTACTGATGATCGTTTGAATATCAGCTCTTTGAAGGAAAGGAGAGCTGGAAGGGATTTCCAAAGAGATCGGAGTAGCGGGCTTTTCAGAAATTTCAGATGGCGGCTATTCGCCAAGTTTGCCCCGTTTACTCGGATCTCCAGCGACATGACTTTTCCCTTTGTCATCACGAGATTTTCGTTTGTGAGAATCATCCTCTCTCTGGGAAGAATCATGTCGTTCATCCCTTCTCCCATAGCGTTCTTCATAATCATGCCTCTTAGAGCTTTTCTTGCAGCTCTTTCTACATCGGTCTCCCAGGATGCAGGAAGATACCTCTTGGGGTCATAGGAGCCGCGTCTTCCGTAGCACTGGAAGTCATCATAATATGAGCCATTTCGCCTCATTGGAGTACCTGAAAGTGAAGAAGAGACAAAACTAAAGAATCTTTGAAGTAAAGAAGCAAGGTGCATATAAGTGCCGAAAAATCCTAAGTATGTGTAACGTGCAAACTACGCGTGTCAAACTACGAACCACTCCTCGGTTGGGGGGTGATGACGGATTTTACAGCAAGTGTCAACTCTTGGGCTGATGGAATTTGTTGCAAGACAGAAGTCACTTCAACTACTAGAGAAATAACTTTAGTAGTAGTGGTATCGTCTTTAAAGAGCTCCTGTGAAGTAGTCATCAAGTCGCTCAATCCCTCAAAAATGTCATTACCATCGTGCCTAGCGGGACCCTTCCCCTCAGCTCCTTCATCAACAGTCTTCCCGGATTGGTGAGGAGGTTCCTCTTCCTCAATGACCAGGGCGAGTGCAAATTTGCCGGACGACCCCGCAACGTCAATAGAAGCAGAACACTTCACCAGTGAAGCCTCAGCAGTAGGTTCTTTCGGTATAAGTTCTTCGGCGGACACTGGGGCATCTGGTGTCTTTGCTGGAGAATCAAGGACTTCAAGAGGCTGAGTAGAACGGGAAGAGAGCAGAAGACCGAATTGGTGAAGAAATTCATCTTTCAGCAAAAATTTAATGCTTCTCTTCTCAGCCGCCATGGCATTTAGTCTTTCAAAAGTCGGCTTGTGGCTGGGATATTAGAGGGATAAGGAAGTGCTGTAAAAGTAAAGAATGAAGTTAGCACCTAGCAACTCGGACTTTGAAAAGTTCAAATGGAAAGAACGGGGATAAGTAATCTTACTTCCTACTCTCCAGATGGCATAAAATCTTAGGGGCAGCGAACGAAGAAGAATTGATTCAAAAAACCGTGAGCACTTCCAGAAAGATCGGTGATAAGTTTACGGTTTCTGGCGCTTCTCACGAGAATAATAGAAGGATGATCTTTATTCTTTGCAAATGTGCACAAGTAGCAGATTTCTTCAAAGCTCGGAAGACGATCAAGTGTCCTCCTGAACAGTACACACAGTCCCATTAGGATGGCGTAGCCATTGGGATGCAACTGGAAGGGAGAGATAGTTAATCGGAGAAGGAGTTGTTGAAGAAAATCATTAAAAGGAGGAATAGCTCCACTCAAGCACATCTGGCGATTGACAGCGATAAAACCGAGAGGTGGTCTGTCAGCGGTATCGTTTGGCCCAGGAAGTAAAGCATCTGCTTCAGCAATACCAAACTGAATGCGTAGTTAGTTGAACACCCGTTGATTCAGGGTAGTTGAAGTCCTTTCCGGGGGATCATCCAGTGGATTGGCTATTGGGAAGGCCTCTCCAGCTTGCCCTACTACTTCCTCTTGTCGAGAAGTCATTCTACTCAAGGAACTGGATATTCAAATATGAAGGTGAATGTTTCCTAAATGTGTGAAGTGTAGTGCAAAACTAATAAAATGACAAGCAAACATAACTGAAATTAAACTAACAGGCATTTGTCAACTATAAAGTCTTAGGGTTTGATGTTTTAAGTCCAAATACAAGTGTATTGTTGATGCAAACAAATCAGCTTTAATTGATTAATATTGCTTTGCTTTAATACTTCATTTGAATTTGTTGATTAACAACATCTCATATAATTTCTTTAAGTTGATTATCCTTTATCGACTAATCTATCATTTGATGTGGGTGATCAGTGGCGGTATATTTGTCCCATTTTTCTGCAAATGTTGTGTTTAACAGGTTATTAGCATTAAAGTTAACATAATCTGTTGTTTGCGACCATTTTTCGTATGAGTTGGTTGATTTTATGTTGTATTTAGTGATTTGGGTGATTTATGCAAATATATAAAAAGCAGGGACTAAACTGTAAAAGACACACAGATTTATAGTGGTTCGGCAAGAATGTGCCTACGTCCACTTTATATGTTATTCTCCTTTTTTCTTTAGATTACAAGTAAAAAGCTTTGATTACAAGTATCTAAAGTTGTTTGAGAGTTCCTTCCAGGCTTGAGCTCCCAAACTTCTCTCCAAACTTCTCCTCCATTGTTGTACCCCTGCCCCTCTATTTATAGAGTGAGGCTGGGGGCAGGGGTCTTTGATGTTTATAGCTGCTGGTGGGCTTGGGCTGAAGCAATCTGGCCTGGCAGAGTTGGTTCGGCAACACATTGGTTCGGCGGTGAGTGGTATGTTGTTTGGACCGGTGGTAGGTTGGACCGGCAGTAGTATGGTGAGGTTGGAGCTGGTCCGGTGGTAGCATGGTCCGGCGGTAGCATGGTTCGGCTATGCTTGGTCCGGTAGTTGTAGGGGGGAGATGGTTGGTTCGGTGGTGTTGGATCGGTACTACCGAATGGAGAGAATGCCGAATGAACACTTGTATTTGGGAGTGCCGGATGAACCTGTGTGTTCTGAGTGCCGGATGAACATGTGTGTTAATATTGCCGAATGAATTAATACCGAATGGACTTTATATTTGAACCTTGAGTGAAATTTCTGATTGATATACGCTTGCTGGCTGCTTCTTCTTGTTCTAGTCGCGGTGGAAATGCACACAACATGGATATCCTAGTTTTGACCAAAAAATGGGATAACACTTTGCCCCCCAAAATATGCCTTGCGGTAGGAAGGCGTGTTTTGTAATGCCATGAGCTGGATGTTCGTATCCTGTTGACAACCTATAAAGAGCTTGATATTTTATATGGCCCCAAATGACGACCGTTCGGGATCGAGCTATTTGGGATGAAGCGCGGCCGTTCATGGTCAAGCGCCTAACTTCAAATGACGATCGTTCGTGATCAAGTCATTTGAGGTGAAGTGCGACCATGCGTGGTCAAGCGCATAAATCCGTGCGTCGATCGTTCGGGATCGATTCATCTTCGGTGAAATGTGACCGTTCAAGGTCAAGCGCTCAACTTCAAATGACGACCATTCGGGATCGAGTCATTCGAGGTAAAGTGCGACAGTGCGCGGTCAAGTGCGTATATCCATGTATCGATCGTTCGGGATTGAGTCATCTGTGGTGAAATGTGACCGTTCAAGGTCAAGCGCTCAACTTCAAATGACGACCGTTCGGGATCGAGTCATTCGAAGTAAAGTCCGACAGTGCGCGGTCAAGTGGGGGATCCCAAATGACGACCGTTCGCGATCGAGCCATTTGAGGTGAGAGGAGTTGTGCCGTTCGGGGCGAGTTGTGACCGTTCGCGATCGGGTGCCGTTCGAGGCGAATTGTGACTGTTCGAAGTCGGGTGCCGTTCGAGGCGAATTGTGACCGTTCGCGATCGGGTGCCGTTCGAGGCGAATTGTGACTGTTCGAAGTCGGGTGTCGTTCGAGGCGAATTGTGACTGTTCGAAGTCGAGTTTGTGACCGTTCGCGGTCGGGTGCCGTTCGCGGCGAATGAGTGTGCCCGGGGGAGACTTAATATTATCAGTGTTGGAGCCATTGTTTGGGGGAATTTTTCGAATTAAAGACTTCGGCAGTTCGTTGCCATGCAATAGGTGCTCGTGGACCGTTCGCGATCCAACGGGCATACAAGTAAATAATTTTTTCATAGAATTGTAAATGTTAAAGCAATAGTACCTTGCAGCAGAAATGTCCAAACAGGAAGAATTCAAATGTTCAAATCGAAACAAAAGCAAAGCAAGGATGTCAAAGCGTAAGTTTCCACTCCGAAGCAGTTAATGATCATTCAGAGCACGCCTGGAGATCGTTCGCGATCTCGTACATGTGTAAACGATTTAATTGCGTTAGTGGAAGCTTACGACCTGTTCATCGTTATTTTAATCAAGCAATCAATGGATAATCAAATGGTGCCTTGATCTAGGGTCACCTCTAGCTGACGTAGAGGGCGGTCGCTCTGGCTCCACCGCTGGAGTTCGCCTCCTCACATACTGAAGGAGCATACCGTTCCTGATATGCCCTTCTACCTCGTCCTTCAAATGCCTACAATCATTAGTGTTATGACCATTCAATTCATGAAATACACAAAACTTATCTGATTTTCTTTCGTCAGAGGTTGGATCCCTTCGCATTGGTCTACGATACGGAACCTGCCCCTTGGTATCCTGATAAATCCGTTCCAAACTCTCATTCAGCTCTGAATAGGTGGTGAAGCGTGGTTCTCTCCGTAGCCACTTTGTCCTGTCATCATTATCCTCAGCCTTTCTTTTTCCTTTGCTAGTCTCCGCACCCTTTCCAGGTGGGTTTCCGCTCTTGATTACGTAAACGTCATCTTCTTCCTCTCTTTCTCCACTAGCATCTTCCAAACGCAAAAACTTTTCAGCCTCATGATAGAACTCTCCCAGATTCATAGGCGGGTCCTTGGTTAATGAATTCTTGAATTCTGTATTACCAGCTATTCCAGATACAGCCGCCATCATGACCATAGATGGATCTGGTCGATCCACTGATGCTGCCGCCGCATTAAATCGCGTTAGAAAGCTCCTCAAAGTCTCTCCAGTTTTCTGTTTCAAGGTTGCCAAAGTCATCACATTCTTGGGTCTCGCAATATGAACCCTGAATTGCCTCATGAATCTCTCAGTTAAATCTGCCCATGTTCCTATGTAGCCGCTCTCCAGTTGCCTAAACCATAACGCTGCAATGTCCGTCAAATACAGTGGAAAGCACCGGGCCATAACCTCCTCTGATGCCCCCAGCACTTCCATATGTCTCATATACTTCGTTAGATGGACCGTGGGGTCCGTTTTCCCGTTGTACATGTCCAATGATGGTAGCTTGAATTCTGGTGGGTTCCTAGCCATCCTAATCGCAGAAGAAAAAGGACTCCTGTTTACATCTTCTAAGTCTCTGTTTACTAAACCGCCTCTCATAGCTCTTCTAACCATCTCTGCAAATCTGTCATTGTCTCCAAGCTGTAGTTCTCGTTCACTGTCTTCGACCTGCCCCCCAAGTCCGCGGGAGTTTTCATGTGTATGCCTCCCTGGCTGAACGTTCATTCCTCTATTGCTACCAGGTGGTTCGGATGCCCCCATCTCACTTCCCGGGGTCGGATCAACATGCTCTGCGTGAGTGCCCCCTAGCTCTGGTGCTGCGCCAGATGGTCCTGCCCCGTTCTGAACCCCAGTTGCTCCTTGGATTTGTGCTCCAATTTGCCCAATTTGTTGAAGTAAGTTCTTGATCATCTCTTCTTGTCTTCTCATCATGGCCTCCATCTCATCCCTAGTGATGAAGATTGACGCTTGATTCCCTCCTGAGGAAGCCTCTTGACTTCCTTGGTGTTCACTTCTCTCTGGCCTTTGCCTTCTACTTGTTTGTCTCGTCATAACTCTTAGATCTGAACTCTTAGATTTTCAAATTCAACTTCTATCCGATGTAGCGGGAGATGGTTGCTCTCAATGAAAGCACCAAAATGTTTGCGTAAAAAATGGTCGCAAACACCCAAAGTCGTATGAGTTGGTTGATTTTATGTTGTATTTAGTGATTTGGGTGATTTATGCAAATATATAAAAAGCAGGGACTAAACTGTAAAAGACACACAGATTTATAGTGGTTCGGCAAGAACGTGCCTGCGTCCACTTTATAAGTTATTCTCCTTTTTTCTTTAGATTACAAGTACAAAGCTTTAATTACAAGTATCTAAAGTTGTTTGAGAGTTCCTTCCAGGCTTGAGCTCCCAAACTTCTCTCCAAACTTCTCCTCCATTGTTGTACCCCTGCCCCTCTATTTATAGAGTGAGGCTGGGGGCAGGGGTCTTGGATGTTTATAGCTGCTGGTGGGCTTGGGCTGAAGCAATCTGGCCTGGCAGAGTTGGTTCGGCAACACATTGGTTAGGCGGTGAGTGGTATGTTGTTTGGACCGGTGGTAGGTTGGACCGGCAGTAGTATGGTGAGGTTGGAGCTGGTCCGGTGGTAGCATGGTCCGGCGGTAGCATGATTCGGCTATGCTTGGTCCGGTAGTTGTAGGGGGGAGATGGTTGGTTCGGTGGTGTTGGATCGGTACTACCGAATGGAGAGAATGCCGAATGAACACTTGTATTTGGGAGTGCCGGATGAACCTGTGTGTTCTGAGTGCCGGATGAACCTGTGTGTTAATATTGCCGAATGAATTAATACCGAATGGACTTTATATTTGAACCTTGAGTGAAATTTCTGATTGATATACGCTTGCTGGCTGCTTCTTCTTGTTCTAGTCGCGGTGGAAATGCACACAACATGGATATCCTAGTTTTGACCAAAAAATGGGATAACATCTTTAAAGGAGTACAACGAGTTCAAGCAGTTCATTCTAGCTGTTCAAGTTGGAAATTTAATCAAGTCCTATAAAATTTTTGCAATTTTTCAAGTTCTGTTCAAGTCCTTAAGTCGCAGGAATGACTCAAGCTAGCTCAGGCATTATTTAGGTCGTCCAGATCAAATCCTACGACCTAACATAAGTCAAACTCTCTTAAGTCGCATTGTTCGAGCCAAGGAGTTCAAGGCAGTGCAAAACTGGCTAAGTCATAGGTCGCTTGAGTGTATACACGACCTAAGAGTTATATCGCAAGAAATTAGGTCGTTCGATTAGTAAGGTCGCAAATCTGATGGTTGTTCGGCATCCCATAGGTCGCAAGTGATCTTAAGTTGTTCAGTTAGTTAAGTCGCAGATCTGAAGGTCTTTTAGCTTTCCTTAAGCCGCAAGGTTTCTTAGGTCGTTCAATCTACTAGGTCGCTTCCGAAGTAACTCGGCAACATAGAGCTATCTCGCATCGGAAACCCTAAAGCCTATTCTCCAATCATGCTTCGCCACATATCTACAACCATTGCATCACCAGAAGTATCACAGCATAACCCGCTATCCACTAACCCATTAATATTACAATCTCCTCATCTTCCCAAATGCCTAAAAAACTCCATCGTCTCATCTGTGGTTCCAGAAAACACATTCAATCCTAGGCCAAATCATTTTTAAAGCAATTGCAAAAAGGTCAACAGCGATCGGAGGGCAAATCAGGAGGAAATTTTACAGCGAGATAATAAAAACCGTGTGCAAGCGATTATGGAGAAATCGATGGCAGATATAATGGATAGGCGATTGATTTACCTAGGATTGTTGTTGGAATGATGAATCGAAGCAACAAGTGGTCTCGCTTTGATGATTCTCGAACTTCAGAATGGCAATGGCGGCAGAAGTAAGCAACTAAATGGAGGAGAAGAAGCGAGCTAACGGCTTTTATAGGGGAGAGATAGAAAGACGCATCGGCACGCGAGCTAGCGAGCCAGTTGAGTCGCTCACGACCTAGAGCAATTAGTTCGAAGCACACGGCCTATGACGTAGGCGTATACTTCGAGGGGCAAGTGTTAATATCATTCTGGACAGCGACTCAAACACTCCAAGGGAGCTAGCGACCTAGTGTGATATAGCGACCTAACGACCTAATGAGATAAGCAATCTAACGACCTAAGCATATAGCGACCTAACGATTTAACGATCTAAAGACTCTAGAGATTCTATGGGTTTAAGGTCTGTAAGTCAACGACCTAATGACCCCTAGCGACCAAACTGCTTAAGCGACCTAGCAACCTAGCTGCTTAAGCGACCTAGTGACCTAAAGATATCCCGACCTAACAACCTAAGGAATAAAGCGACTCAGCGACCTAACGGGTTAGAAGGTCCAGCGACCTAACAACCTGAAGAATGAGCGAGTTAACATGGATGTTCGAACTAACGAGTTAGCGACCTAAAGACCCCTAACGACCTAATAACCTAATGACCTAACGGGTTAAGACAGTGTGAGGCCGCATGCATGCTACTTCTTCATTAGGTCGCTCACGACCTAAATAGACAGAGGTAACTCCATAAGCCATAGCTTCTTATGCCGCTTCTTTCCTAGGTCGCTACGACCTACCAGTTTGTTCAGGAGATCAAGTCCAACCCTGTTAGACCGTAACCCATGTTCCCTAGGTCGCTCACGACCTACTAACCCGCTCAAAGAAGACCAAGTGTAACCAAGATGAGCCGTAGCTCGCATCCCTTAGGTCGCTGGCGACCTACGACCTACCTTTAGGTCTTTCGCGACCTACGACTTAGCCCAGAAATTCCCTATAAATACCTCATCTACTTCAACTGAAAAGGGGACCTTTGGCTCATTTCTGGAACGCCTATACTTTGCTGATTTCTCGACTCATCTGACACTTCAAACATCAAAGATACCTCAGCGAACTTCAAGAAGAAATCTAACACATTCGACATGGATTCAAAAAGTCCTTCTACATCGGAGTTCTAGCTATTTGTCTTAGTAGTGTTGTAATCAAAGATTGTTGTAATGTTGTAATCGATTCAGCAATAAAGAAAATTAAAGTGGACGTAGGCTTAACTTGAAGCCGAACCACTATAAAATTGTTGTCTCTTTACTGTTTTTTCTGTAATTCCTGCTTGTTTATAATTCCCGTATTGACGGGTGGTGCTTTCACTTTTTCTCTACTTACACCGAGGTGTTAGCGTTCAATTTTTGCGTTAACAACAGCTACAATGAATGATCAAACTCGAGGAATACTTCAACTACAAATGGACAACAAGTGTACATGAAGGCCGGAGTGTGTACTATACATGACTACAACAACCAATACATGTGAGCTCAAGTGGTAACATATATATGGAATGCAACTGTGAAACTGGGCAGTGCAATCATGAGTGAACACAAATGGCCAGAGGGACTAATATGCCAGAGAAAAGAAGATCCCCTTTGAACATTGCATCAACAATGCAAACAAGGCTACAACTTCAAGTGAACGGCCACAGCAGCTCAAATGAGCAATCTCAAATATGATACAGTGACACAGCTAGTTCGAACAAGTATACATGTATCAGAGAGTATATGCAGAGTATAACAAAATCAAGGCTGCAAGTAATCAAGTGCCCAAAGATGTCGAAGTCAGGTGACTTCAACACAAAATACAAACCAAAGCAGTAATTAACAAGTAAACAAATTGCAGTTCAATGTCAACGCAATGGTGATGACCAAAGATGGCAAGTCAGGGAATAGCATACACAAAGTCAGATGACCGAAGTCACAAAAGAAATCAACAACGTTCAAATAAAATCAAATGTGATAGTTTAAATTCGAAACCGTGGTAATATCCAATGATTTCAAAAGCAAGAATTCAAATGATTTTATACGAACTCAAGGAAGAATTAGAAGATGTGAGTGAATAAATCACTCACCTGAATCGAAGCAAAGGCGAACTTAATCAAGCAGCCGCTAGCATCTCAAGAGACGATCAACCAATAGAGAAAGAGAATCGAATTCAAATGAGCATTTAAAGTCGCCATCTTCGGATTTCTGGAAACCTTAACTACTGAAGAAAGAGGAACGAGCACGAGGTGCCAATCTTTTTTTCGTTTATTTTTTATTAGGGCTAGCGAAAGAATGAATGGGGGGAAAAAGGAACGGGTCTCTGCCTTTTGATACAACACATCACCCATAAAAACGTGGGCCAAGATTTCATTTAAAGCCAAAAGAATTCCTTAATCAAATTTTTAAAAGAATCAAAACCCGATTAAAAGCTCAAAATAGCAATTAGCCAGCAAAACTTAATCGTTTAATGACAATAATTAACCGGTGCAAAACCCCGGGTTGTTACATTTGTATTTGTGTACAAAGATATTTTGTATATTATGAATAGCTTATCTCCTTTTGCATACATGATTTACACAACAAACTTGTTATTATTTTCTTTTTCCTTCTTCGTTTCTTTGCATTATACATGTGTATGTTACATAGCAACATCTTTCATAAACTTATCTTATATATTTAGGTAAAATTATTATAGTTATTGTTAACATAACTTCTTAGTTTTATTTTCTATTTGTAATTAAATTTCCAAACATTGACTTATAACATATACTTGTATTTATATATTTTATATTTCTATTTATATCTTATATTCATAAGTTTACTTATATCTTATACTTATATTTTATATTGATGGAATTAAATGGATTTTAAATAATTAATGATAGAATTTGATTCTATTTCAAACATTATTATCTGTATATATTTTTACCAAATGCAAACAAGAGAAAGCATTTTAATTCAATTATATAAGATAAATTTTATTGTAAATATTATTAAGAGATTTAATTTAAATTTACAAATCCAATTTCCTTTTCAAAAATACAAATCTATATAAACAAAAGGCAAATATTTCCAAAAATTCTATTCACTCTAAAATGGTAAGTTTACATTTTATTTAATTGGATTAAATATTTATTAAAATAATGTGGCTAAAATTCCAAGTTGTCGCATTAAGTCTTTTAAATAAGTGTTTACTAACTTAATGGTTGAACAGAGTGGAGTTTTGAAAATCTGTAACTAAATAGAAGTTTGTATCCATAAGTACAGTCATACATGTTCTAATCAACTGCATATTTATCTATATACTAACATATTTTCGGCATGCACTCAAACCTTGCAAAGTTACTTCAATGTTCTATCACAATCATCAACTTCAAATACTAAAAGAATAGCATTTTACTCACCTGTAGTTTCTTGAATAGAGAACAAGTTTGATAAAAAAAAATTACTTTTCTGGATCATGTTGTTGAGATGAATTGCGGCTGTTGCCGATCTTGAATTTGGTTTGGATCTTGCTTGCTGGACTTAAATTCATGCATAACCTAATACAGATTTGAAATATTGCTATTGTTCACTCTAACTCCAGGTTTGATTCATGCTTCAAGTTTTTGACCAGAATTTTAGTTTGAATATGGTAAAAAAAAATTTGCAAATTTATTTCTTCTTTGGTTTGTATATTTTTCTTTCATCTGCTTTAGAAAATGAACTCATCAAAGAAATGAGAGTGAAAGGTGGAGAGAAATATAAAATCTTAGTTTTGATTTCATTTTAAAATAAAAGGACACTTGTTTAAAAACCTAACATTTGTCATTTACATAAGCTAATTAACTTACATTTGTTAATTTATATGCTAAATTTTCAACACTTGAATTTTGTATGTATAAATGTCTTTAAATGTTTTATAAACCTTTATACTTAATTTTCTATTTAGTTAATACTATTCTTAATTTATATTTAGCAAATCTTTTTTAAAAAAAACTAATTTTATACAAATAAAATTGTATATATATGTATTATTTTTAAATCCAATTTACTTTAAAATATTTATCTTTACAATTTCAAATTCAAATTCAAATTGAACTTAAAATCACTCATACAAAAATATATATATATATATATATAATATTAAACAATCACAAATTTAATTTGTAAATAATACTTCTATTTAAAATCTATTTATATAAATAAAAATAACACATTATTATTATTGTTTTGAAAATGACAATTTTTCCAATTTTTAATAATTATAAAGGAGACAAATGCATATCTATCTAAATATTTAAAACCCAGCATTATTATAATTCAGATTCTTATATATATTCAGATATATCTCATAATTTCTTTTGTTCAATTTACAAATAAGTCTTTTAATAAATTTAATTCTGTTAATTTCCAATTAACAAATGCCCAAGAATTTGTGTTATCAAATTCCTTCCCCTTAGAATCTTTTCGTCCTCAAAAAGGAACGAAGCCAGAATTTATTCAGTACTTAAAATAAGATAAATCAATTTTTTGATTATTTTTAAAACACTTTTAAAATCCATATAATATTATAAAAATAGTTTTTATAAAAAAAATACTTTTTATAACTCGATGTCTCAACCAGTCCATCCTTGTTCTCACAGAAATTCGGTCATACGTTGATCAGGCGTAAGACTGAAAATCTATAAGTACTTAGCAGACCCATTTTCAACGCCCAGTGAAAATATTTGAAAAATAATTTTGTTTAAAATATAGAAAACATTTTCGAAAATAGTGGAAATATCTTTGGTGAGAATGCTCTAGAAATCATCATCCCATCCGTGGTCGCGGTTACATCCTGGGTTACGTTGCCATCGCAACAAAAGTCCATGTAACTGTAGGCACTCCGCGCCTCTCCATTACGCCATGGAAACCTCAACAGATCGCAGTTACATTTCAGGGTTACGTTGCCATCGGAGCAAAAGTCCATGTAACTGTAGGCATCAGCGCCCTCGATTTTCGCTGCCAAAATGAAACTTCTCCACTCCCACATAGGTCGCAGTCTACTGATGTAAAATCAAACGTAGACCGTTGGCTCTCAGCAGCACACACGACTTTCGCTATGTCACCATAGGTCGTAGTCTACCGATATAAAAACAAACACAGATTGTTGGCTCTTAACGGCACACATGACTTTCGCTATGGTCTGAAGTAGATCGCAGTGACGTCGAGTAACACTATCGTCACAGCATAACCCAAATGCCTCTGTAGGCCTCAGCGCCTTCGAATTTCACTACACACTACAAAAAATCCTCAGAAACTAGTTTTGTCCGGACTCCTTACAGAATCAACTTTAGAACCTCCCTCTTTGAGGGTCAAGGCAGTACCAATCTATGGTGCTCCAGAGAAGTTCATTTCAAGGGAGCACCTTTTTCTCCAGAGCCATTTTCAAAACACTTTATACTATAAACATATAGTATTTTCCAAATCATACACCAAGTATGAATCCCATAAAAATCTCCTTTCTCAAAATCGATTATCCCAAAATCGATAATTCTCAAACTAGGCTTTTCAAAATCCAATATTGATTTTACCTAAAAATCAAAAGCCTTTCCAAACCCAAAGGTTCCCAAAACCATTTTTCAAAATCATTCTCACAAGATCCTTTATATATATATATATAGAAATATATAACCTTGAAAAATATTTGTATCATTTCAAACTTGTATAAAACCCTTTTTATACTTCAAATATTTTCAAAAACCCATTAATTTTGGATAGATTCAGCAAGGGGAGATCTATCTTATGTAACAAATATATATATATATATATATATATATATATATATATATATATATATGTATGTATGTATGTATGTATGTATGTATGTAACTTTACCAAATCAAATATTCAAATTTGATTGCTCTTTTATAAAGTTATTAACCATATTCCCTTTCTACCATAGAAATCCTTATTTCATCATATGTTTAACAAAATATACCTTTCATTTCGAAAACCATTTTCCAGTTCATATCCATAAATTCCTTGTATCAATTTTATTCAAACCCATACGATGCATGTAACGACGCGACTATTCGACGCTCGAAAACCGACATCAATACGTCCACTGTATCAACTGCCGAGCAATCGAATGCCGAAAAACCGTACCGTTATGGTTAAAGAAGAAGAAAAAGGTAGAAGAAGAGAGAAAAAGATAGAACAAAACGAAAATAACAGAACAATATCAGAATCTCACAATCGCAGCGGAACAACATATAATAGATAAATGAATAATCTTTAAACAAAGAACTATATCAGTTATTACATTACATCATATTACATTACATCTTTAAATCGTTTTAAATTCTATTTAAAACGTCACTTCCCCAAAACATTTCTTTAATATATATTCACTGTCCAAAATCATGAACATACTTCATTAACCAAATTCAACATTTTCTACACATTTTATCTAAAGGATTTTCCACTATCCAAAATCGTGGATATACTTCCTTTAATTAGCTATAATAATTAACTTATCAAAATAAGTTGATTTCGGATTTATAAAACAACGTTTATATATTCCACTTATATTTATTTTATAAAAATCTCCACTTATAAAATCCCTTAATGGACAAATTCTATTTATATCTCATTTAAATGCCAAAATCCAATTAATAAGTGAATTACTTATACATCCTTTATTTGACAAAATCTATTCATTTTATAAGTTCACAATTTGTAAATCTATAAATTTCATTCACTTATGAAACCCGTTTATACTTCATTTTAACACTTATAAAAACTCGTTTTATAATTCCAACATTTTTTATTTATAAATATCAATTTCATAAACCTTTTATATAAACCGTTTATAATAATTCAAAAATCTCAATTCAAACCATTTTCCAAATTTAGCAACTATTTATTTCAAAAATCATATTTCGGTTATACTTCACATAAATCATAATCTTTATAACATTAAAATTATAACGTTTATTTATTTAAAATGAATCAATTCCAAAATTAAATTTTATTATGAAATCTCAAATTAAATTTTAAAAAATCCAGTTTTATTTATTATCGGCATCTAACGATACCAAAAATATATTCGGCAAAATTTTAGCCTTTAATGATCTCAATCACAAAGATTATAAATTGATCAACACACAACATTGAAACCAATTCAATCATTTGAGGATTCCAGTTCGATCCCTCCAACCTGTTTCCCTGCATCCACAGATGTTAGCACAATACCAATTCCGCTTCAAGACAGAATATCGCGGTATATGGGATTTACAAAATACTATCCGCTATTATGCGGCGCAATAGGGTCTCATCCGCTATATAATGCGGGAAAATCAACTCCAAGTACATAAATAATACCAAATTCACTTTGCAGTGAAATATTCGCGGTATATGTTTTTAATAAATAACCTCCGCTTACTAAAGGCGCATAATGTCTATTTAACAATCAATAGATAATAATTCATCATTCAAGCATTCAATCAACAATTTTAAATCTACCTCTTTAAAATTTGAATCGCAACAGTTCGATTGAGTGAGAAGTTCTCACCTTGCTTTCAATTCAGTTTTCGCGTTTATTTCGAATAAAATTAAACACGCGTTTAATTTTACCCGAAATTTTTACTAGCTCCAAATGACTCCAAACCCCCTCCATAGCGTACTGTTCGTCCATACGAACACAACGCAATTCGTTTTGTGCGAAACAGACCTCGTATGACAAAGTTATGATATTTTAAATATTACACGAATTATAATATAATTAAACTGCAAATTTCTTTTATAATTCTTAACCTAACTCATCACTGCCGTAGATTTCAAATGCTCAAGATCTGGCCGTGCAATCCCTTTTCTTCCCTTCAGCATACGAACGTGAATAGCAACCCATAGCCGCCGCCTAACAACCAATTATCGCGACCTCCACATGCAGTTTGAAGACGATCAGGCGATGCCACTTCGAAGGCCTTCATCAACTCCATCATCGGCTGGAATATGGTAGAGCTCGGCCTCCCCTTTTTGCAAACGAAACGAGAATAAATGGCCATGAACGTGAGCGATTTGAAGCCTCCACACTCCGCCATTTCAGATCTCTACCGTTGGATAGAGAGATATCGATGCTCTCTACGTTTTTCTAGTTGGAGGATTCGCGAAATTGTTTGTAGATTTGAAGAAAATGGGAGGAGAACGAAACGAATTCTTAGCCATTAATGAGTTAGGGCCGGCGGCTGAAGGTTAAAGCCCTAGGGTTTGCCTTTTGTTTTGCAAATGTGAATAAGGATGGGCTTTTATAGAAAATTCAACGAAACTATTCATCCCGGATTTTTCGAACTCCAAAGGAAGCATGTCGGCTGACGTTTCCAGGGTTTACCCCGTGTTCCGAACACAATGGAATAGGTTTCGAAAGCTAATTCGATCATCTGTGCGAGTTATGGCAATAAACGATCGATTTTAAATTAAATCGACTTAAACCAATTTCTATGCATTTTGGCTTGCCCCGGTCAAACCGTAAATCCGATTAACACAAAACTTGAAACCATACAACAATATCACATTACGGATCCGATGAAACTGGTTTCGTCGAAATCCGAGATTGTTTGAAAAATGGCTATTTTAACATGTCAATTTAAATATTAAAATATTCAATTTTCACAATTTAACTTTTAAATTCAATGTTAAAAGTTCTATAACATCGTTATAACTTCAATATGATTAAATAAAATTTTACAATTCATTTTTAATCATTTTAAACCCAATTTCCAATTATTTCTGGAATTTAAATATTAAATTATCGATTTTATTGTCAAATTAAATCCAATTATTCGAAATAAAATTTGTTTGACTTACAAATTTCACTTATTAATATTTAAAATTGAATAAATATTCGAATTTTAATTAATAGAAATTATGTGTCGTTACAAACTTCCCCCCTTAAAAGAATTTCGTCCTCGAAATTACCAAGTAAGAAAAAGTTACAGAATCCATTAACTTTCCAAAACAAACCATTCGATTTAGATTTTTCAAATCTCTTAAGTGTTTAACTTTCCCAAAATTCATAGTTAAACTTCCTACGACACCTTTACTAAGTTTCCAAATCCAAACTTAGTTTTCAAAAAAAATTCCAATTTTCTCAAAAAATTTCTAACGCCTTAAATTTTCGAAAAAATTCGCCAGAGTCTCCTTTGCGCGGCTCGATCCGAAAAAACATGACAGTATATATATCACAAATATACATCTCATCAAGTGAGGAGGCATCCCGTAGGGAAAAAAGTGTAAAATTACGGTATGTAATCCGAGATATGTACCTTATATTTTATTAGCGAGCGTATACGGCTAATATAGCGCGAAAGCGAGCTCTAAACGCGAAGCAAGTGCAATCCGCACCTACTAAACACTCAACAAACAATGAGAATCATGCACATATGAAAATAGTATCAATATACATCATATAGCAACATAACAATTACATATGCCAACATAGCAAATGCAACATATGCAACAAATGCAACCATCAATCAACTACCATCCAACTATCATCCAATAAATTCATAACCAAATCAATATAAATTCACTTCTCATTAATATTCATTGAATTGGTTTTCATTTTAATCACATTTGATTCATTAACATTAGAATTTTACTAACATTCATTTGTTCATTTTCCAATTAGTATACATTCACTAATTTATTCACATTAATTCGCTTTCAATCCAAATCAATTCCAATTCTATTCAAATTTATTTGCTTCCAATTTGGATTCAATCACATAGCTTTTAAATTTCGCTAATTCAGTTTCATTAATCACTTAATGAATCATACATATAATCGATTTATAACCATATAACAACCAATGTAGATTCAACATAACCAAATTATTAAATTTACATTTTTTTACATTCAATTTTGTTCAACACATTTAATTCCAATTGGTTCATATTAAATTGACTTCCATTCAATTTATTCAACTTCCAATAACATTAGCTTTTAATGAATTAACACTTACATTCATTATTCCATATCAAATTATTTTACATTCAATTGATTAATATTTCATCCATTTATCAATTCAATTGCTAATTCCTTTAACAATATAAGGTTGAATTTCATTTATATAACTCAAGTTCAAATCCTTAATGACTTCACTTCATTAATTCACTTATTACGCTAGTATACATCATGATTCAATCACACCCCTCGAATTACGCTAGTATACATCATGATTAATCAACATGATCCCATCACGTGGGATTCTAATTCAAATGGACACTCATACTGAGTTCCAACACCTTCACAAATTTCCAATGGAAGGTACTTTTCCATATCCTTTGAAATTCATTTTTAAAATCAAAAGGAATTTAACTTTCCAAATCTCTAAAATTTTCAAATTCAGTTTTAAGTACAACCCATATTTATAAATATATTCATACAGTTTCACTTCTTATATGTAAGATTATTTCACAATTGTAAATCATATTAATTATAATTCCATAGTTTATAATTCTTTGCTTATACAATTCATCCTTTTACAATTATTGTTTTAATTTAACTTATTCAAACAACTTTTGTTTACTTGCATACATTCTTACATTTTCAACAATCAATTTATATACACTAATAATTCTGAAAAATTATTCCTTTACATATAAAATATAATCAAGGTAAAATTATTTCATTTACCCAAATTTTAAAACAATATCGTTCCAAATTGTTCTGAACAAGTGTTTAGAGATCCCTATCGATAAAGTTGTTCCGACGATACCGACCAGAATCCATGTACCACTCAACAAACCAATCATCACAATATAAAACAATTTCATATTCACTAGCAAATACGCGCTCATAGCTATTATTACACTCACACTCATTCTAGAGCGCTACTGACTCTATCTCTAATGAGTAATTCCCAACAGAGCAATGGTTGTCACTTAACAAAATGCTCTGATACCACTTTGTAACGACGCGACTTTTCGACGCTCGAAAACCGACGTCAATACGTCCACTGTATCAACTGTCGAGCAATTGAATGCCAGAAAACCGTACCATTGTGGTTAAAGAAGAAGAAAAAGATAGAAGAAGAGAGAAAAAGATAGAACAGAACATAAATAACAGAACAATATCAGAATCTCACAATCGCAGCGGAACAACATATAATAGATAAATGAATAATCTATAAACAAAGATCTATATCAGTTATTACGTTACATGATATTACATTACATCTTTAAATCGTTTTAAATTCTATTTAAAACGTCACTTCCCCAAAACATTTCTTTAATATATATCCATTGTCCAAAATCGTGAATATACTTCATTAACCAAATTCAACATTTTCTACACATTTTATCTAAAGGATTTTCCACTATCCAAAATCGTGGATATACTTCCTTTAATAAGCTATAATAATTAACTTATCAAAATAAGTTGATTTCGGATTTATAAAACAACTTTTATATATTCCATTTATATTTATTTTATAAAAATTTCCACTTATAAAATCCCTTAATGGACAAATTCTATTTATATCTCATTTAAATGCCAAAATCCAATTAATAAGTGAACTACTTATAAACCCTTTATTTTACAAAATCTATTAATTTTATAAGTTCACAATTTATAAATCTATAAATTTCATTCACTTATGAAATCCGTTTATTCTTCATTTTAACACCTATAAAAACTCGTTTTATAATTGCAATATTTTTTATTTATAAATATCAATTTCATAAACATTTTATATAAACGGTTTATAATAATTCAAAAATCCTAATTTAAACCATTTTACAAATTTATCAACTATTTATTTCAAAAATCACATTTCGGTTATATTTCACAAAAATCATAATCTTTATAACATTAAAATTACAACGTTTATTTATTTAAAATGAGTCAATTCCAAAATTAAATTTTATTATGAAATCTCAACTTAAATTTTCAAAAATCCAATTTTATTTATTTTCGGCATCTAACGATACCAAAAATATATTCGGCTAAATTTTAGCCTTTAACGATCTCAATCACAAAGATAATCACAAAGATTATAAATAGATCAACACACAACATTAAAACCAATTCAATCATTTGAGGAATCCAGTTGGATCCCTCCAACCTGTTTCCCTGCATCCACAGATGTTAGCACAATACCAATTCCGCTTGAAGATGAAATATCGTGGTATATGGGATTTACAAAATACTATCCGCTATTATGCGGCGCAATATGGTCTCATCCGCTATATAATGCAGGAAATTCAACTCCAAGTACATAAATGATACCAATTTCACTTTGCAGTGAAATATTTGTGGTTTATGTTCTTAATAAATAACCTCCGCTTACTAATGGCACATAATGTCTATTTATCAATCAATAGATAGTAATTCATCATTCAAGCATTCAATCAACAATTTTAAATCCAACTATTTAAAATTTGAATCGAAACAGTTCGATTGAGTGAGAAGTTCTCACCTTGCTTTCAATTCAGTTTTCACGTTTTATTTCGAATAAAATTAAACACGCGTTTAATTTTATTTGAAATTTTCACTAGCTCCTAACACCTCCAAACCAGTTCCATAGCGTATTGTTCGTCCATACAAACCCAACGCAATTCGTTTCGTGCGCAACGGACCTCGTATGACAAAGTTATGATATTTTAATATTACGCGAATTATAATATAATTAAACTACAAATTTCTTTTATAATTCTTAACCAAACTCATCACTGTCGTATATTTCAAATGCTCATGATCTGGCCGTGCAATCACTTTTTTTCCCTCCAGCATATGAACGTGAATAGCAACCAATAGCCGCCGCCTAACAACCAATTATCGCGACCTCCACATGCAGTTTGAAGACGATCAGGCGATGCCACTTCGAAGGCCTTCATCAACTCCATAATCGGCTGGAATAGGGTAGAGCTCGGCCTCCCCTTTTTGCACACGAAATGAGAATAAACGGCCACGAACGAGAGCGATTTGAAGCCTCCACACTCCGCCATTTCAGATCTCTACCATTGGATAGAGAGATATCGATGCTCTCTACGTTTTTCTAGTTGGAGGATTCGGGAAATTGTTTGTAGATTTGAAGAAAATGGGAGGAGAACGAAACGAATTCTTAGCCATTAACGAGTTAGGGCCGGCGGCTGATGGTTAAAGCCCTAGGGTTTTCCTTTTGTTTTGCAAATGTGAATAAGGATGGGCTTTCATAGAAAATTCAACGAAACTATTCATCCCGGATTTTTCGAACTCCAAACGAAGTGTGCCGGCTAACGTTTCTAGGGTCTACCCCACATTCCAAACACAATGGAATAGGTTTCAGAAGCTAATTCGATCATTTGTGCGAGTTATGGCAATAGACGATCGATTTTAAATTAAATCGATTTAAAGCAATTTCTATGCGTTTTGACTTGCCCCGGTCAAACCATAAATCCGGTTGACACGAAATTTGAAACCATATAATAATATCACATTACGGATCCGATGAAACTAGTTTCGTCGAAATCCGAGACTGTTTGAAAAATGGATATTTTAACTTGTCAATGTAAATATTAAAATATTCAATTTTCACAATTTAACTTTTAAATTCAATTTTAAAAGTTCTATGACTTCAATATGATTATATAAAATTTTACAAATCGTTTTTAATCATTTTAAACCCAATTTCCAATTATTTCTGGAATTTAAATATTAAATTATCGATTTAATTGTCCAATTAAGTCCAATTATTCGAAATAAAATTTATTCGACCTACAAATTTCACTTATTAATATTTAAAATTAAATAAATATTCGAATTTTAATTGATAGAAATTCTGGGTTGTTACAATGTACACTTACCATATGTACGCTATATCACCCTGATCGCTCACTCGATCACACAGTTACATTTTCGAACTAGTATCATCCACCCGACTTTCTAGTACGGACTCAGATCTGGTTTCTTGATCAGAAACCGTCATTCTCCTTGCATAGCCATAACTGTGATAGAGAATATCCAGAACCAATCAACAACCAATATCCAGGTTCGCCGTCGAAAATCGAATGAAAAATCCAAACTCGGATCGATATAACTATCTTGAAATTCTGTGCTCGAAACTGGATCAAATCACTATGCGAATAGAATAATATGCGTACATCCTACGTATATTCTTCACTGATTATTAACCAAATCAATTCCCTTTTCTGTTCACATCCATATCATTTATATTCACTTATTCTCATTTGCCTCAACCCCATTTCGATTACCATTAAAATCCTTATCTCAATTGGAAATTTTAGTCATAAACAGTTTGCACTTTGAATTACTAAATTCTAGAAAATAGCTTGAAATTTTTTTAAATAGATAAGAGGTTCAAAAATAATTATTAGTTGTAAAATAGTTAAGTAATTGTAAAATATATGGAAAATAGTCAAATAGTTATAATTTTTTTAAATAAATTACAAAATAGTTGTAAAATAGTAATTAGTTATCAAATTGTTGAAAAATAGTAATTAGTTTATAAAAAGTTGAAAATTTGTTAAATAGTTCCAAAATAATTGTAAAATAAGTATAAGATACTTTAGCTTTAAAAAGAGAGAATGTATAGTAGGTAGCTTGGAAAATCAGATTTATATTAAAATAATTTATTTGTAAAATAGTCCAGAGCCAAACCGTTCAATTCCCAAATCACCAATCCCATTAATTCAATTTAAATTTCCACTTCCATTTAAATTGACTCGATTCCAATTTAAATAAGTTCAATTTCCATTGAAATTGATTTAACCCCAATTCAAGTTGAATTAATCCTTAATTTATTTCAAAATTCAAATCAAATTCCATTTGAATTTTAAACCTATTCAACTTTAATCACAATTCCAAATTATTCAAATCAATTCAGATTAATTTCAAATTGAACCAGCTTAAATTTCAAATCATCTCAATTCTAGTTTAAATTAATCCCAATTCCCTTTTGAATTTGAACTCATTCATCTTCAATTTCATTTCAAATCAATCCAATTCAAATTTTCCATTTGAATTTTTTTTAAACTTATCCATTTTCAATCACAATTCCAATTAATTCAAATAAAATTTAATCTGAACTAATTCAATTCAAATTCCAAATTAAACCATCTTGAAATATATAAATTCAAGTTAAATTTTTAAATGTTGATTTAATCCTTTAAATCAAATCAACTCATATCTTTAAACCAATTAATTCTGAATCCAAATTCCATTTTTAACCTATTTCAAAGTTCAAATAATAATTCAAATCTTTTTTTAACAACTATATCTTTGAAACTCAATTTATTACCAAATGTCAATTTTGAAACCAAACCTTTGAAGTTTTATCTTAAACGTTCAAATCTTAAGTCCAAATTGATTCCATTTTATCTTAGTAATGGATATATTACCATACCTCATTTCTTCATTCATTTAAACAAATCCAATTTCATCTTAAAGTTTATTAATAACAACAGGATGGTATCATTCAAATTATTTTAAAACATCCATCCATTTCCAATTTCTAGATCTCAAACCCATTTTGAGATCACACAAACTCCCAATTCAAGTTAACCATTTAACTTTCCAAGTTAAATCTCAAATATCATTTTGAAATTTCCATTTCAGGTCGCTTGTTAAATTATTTAACTTTCCTAAAGTTAAATTCAATTTACTTAGTCCAGCCAACCTTACCCAATTTGAATTCCCATTTCAAATTTTAAACTTCACATTAATAATCTTTCCACTTATAAGTTCAAAAACTTATCACTTTGGGTATCACATCTCTGTCCAAATTTAAAAATCAACATTTAGAGTTTATTTCATACCATCTTTGATATTATGTATATTCCTCATATATACATATTATTTCTTTTACACACCAAGTTATCCTTAAATTTTAAACCACTTTGGGTTTTTAATTCAAAACAAATTCCTTTAAATTTTCAAATTTCTGGACCTAGATTTAAAAATTCATAATTTAGATCATCTTCAGTTTCAAATTTATAAGTCATACTTACCTAAATGTTTTATTTCCTAAAAACATTTAATTTTGCTTACTCATTAACACACATTTCATTATTAAACACAACAATCATTTATGATAATAACCAAGATTATTATATCTGGAAACCAATTCATTACTACCTTATTCTAAAACTCCTTTCCAAATTCAAGATTTAAATTTTAGTTTGAATTCATTTCACACGTATCTTTATCTAATTTCAATTTGGTTGTATTTCTATTACCACTTAATTTAGTTTCAATTATTTAACAACCAATTACCTTAATATTTATTAGAAAGATATATTTCTTTATATATCAAGATATATTCTTATATAAAATCATTTAAAAATTTTATATAAGAAAATAACAAGTACGCCCTCATAAATATTTACAGTCAACTCATTCTAGGGTACCATTGACCCTATCCTTAATGAGTAATCCCACCAGAGCCAAGGTTCTCGCTTAGCCTTCTGCTCTGATACCAAATGTAACGACCTAGAAATTTCGATCCCGAAAATTCCAGATAGTTAGGAAAAGAACAAAAGAAAAGGAAGAAGAAATAGAAGCAAGACAAAAAAACCTCACATTCGCAGCGGATCAAAATATAATATCACATAAATAACAGTTTTACAATGAAGAACTGTATCAGTATACTTACATTTTTATACATCAGAGTTACAACCATTACACAACACTGGACAGTTTAAAAAAACATGTCCTAGATATACAACAATATACCACAGTGGAAACGCTCCATACATTCCTGCCATCCAGCTTGCCTCCTGAGCTCCAGAAACTACCGATGCAGTATACTTATTTCAAACCCGGGGTAACTCGTATCAATTTTACAAATTCACAATTTGTTATTGACAACATTTTTTCACACACCAATCTCTAAGTACCCAAAACTAGATTAATTAGTCCAATTTACTTAAATCATTCCATTCCAAGCTATTGATTTCACATATCAAATCTATATGGAATTCTACAGATATTACAAGTCGAATTGGGTTCGGGTATCTACTGATACCCGACTCTGGTTTCTTCGAATTCCATACTGTTAATCCCGTTTCACCAACGAGTTAAAGAGTCCACGAGATAAGAGCCCACAAGGTAAGATCTATGAGTTGAGGAGCCTGCGACCTAAGAACTACGACTCAGGAAGCTTACGACCTACGACTTAAGGCAGCAAACAGTTCTAGAAGGACTTACGAGTTAAGCAGTCTCCGACTTAAGGCCTCCACGGTTTAAGGCTTTTACGAGTTAAGGAACCTTACGAGTTAAGGATGGCACGACTTAAGGAGATGAACGACCTACGACCTAAAACATGTTGCGACCTAACAATGGCTACGGTTGAACGGCCTAAGGAAAGCTATGCGACCTAAAGGAGTAACGACTCAAAACATTGGAAGAAAGGGTCAACAACACATAAGTCGTGCACGACTCATGCTAGCACAAAGGAAGTCATGTTTGGTTAACTCGGGAACGACTTATCACTTGTATCGTTCATTCGAACAGGAGCATAACATTGGACCAAGCCGAGAGTCAAATCCAGTAGGTCGGCCGCGACCTACCATGAACCGCTAACAAGCCCGCGACTTATCATATGGGACAATTCACCATGGCTCGTCCACGACCTAAGGTCACTAAGTCGTAGTCCACTGCTATAATGTCCATACTAAAAAAGGATGACTCGTGAACGGGTTAGAACTTGTGCTATATTCAGAAGACCGAAGGCGAGTTTGAGCTCAACATGGTGAGTCGTCCACGACCCAACCTGACTCGGCCACGAGTAACCCATGAGTCGGGTACGACTCACGACTTAAGACCGAAAACCCCTATAAATACACGACCATTTCCAACATGAAGGGGACTTTTGGTCGATCAATTTCAAGCGCCATTACTCTTCCGAATTCCAGACTACTTCAACACTTAAAACTTCTGAGATTCAAAGAACGTCTAAAAGAACTTCATAAAGAAATCATCTACATCCACCATGGATTTGAAGATTTTTGTCAACATCGAAGTTTGAGCTACTTGTTCTAAGTCTTTTGTAATTCAAAGTGTGTTGTACTTGAGAAGATTTGTATCAACTTGTAACGTGATCATCAATAAAAGTACTTAAAGTGGACGTAGGCTATACCCATAAGCCGAACCACTATAAAATTGCTGTTGTTTACTGCTTTTCCGCTATTACTTGCTTATAATTCTTTCCCGATCTATCGGGTGGTGCTTTCACAACTACACTTCACACACCGGGGTGTTAGCGTTCAAATTTAAGCGTTAACATTTTTGGTGCTTTCACTGAGAATTGAACTCAGGACAGCTGTCATCATTGCTCCGCAGAGATTTGAAGAAAGAATTTCCTTAAAAACCAGAAGTATATCTGAGATTATGGCTCCTGGAAGGAAAAGTAGATCTATCAGATCTGGAAACATTCAAGAGGGAACCTCCGCTTCCCCTGTACCTAATCTACCCACTCCATCTGTTGGAGTTACGAAAGCAGAATTGGATGCTGTGATTCTAGGGCTAAACCAGCAGATAAACGCCCAAAATGCACAACTAGAGGCTCAAAGTTCCCAGAATGCTCTGATTCTGAATAAGTTGAACGACTTACTTGGGGCAAACAATCAACCGGTTGGTAATGAAAGGAACTATGCTGGCAACATTCATGATGTTAATGAAAGGAATGCTCCTGAAAGGCCTACTAGTCCCTTTGTGCAGGCAGTACCTGAGGCCGGGGGATCTAGAACTCGGCATGATGAGGAATATCTTTCTGGAATGGTCCGGCAGATCATGAAAGAAAGTATGCAAAGAGTTGAAGATGAGAAGGAATGGGGTTTCGCCCCAAGTAAAACTCCGTTTACTGAAAAAATCTTGAAGGTGGAATTTCCAAGGAAGTTTGTCCCTCCGACTATTCCAGCTTACAAAGGGGCAAGTGATCCGAATGAGTTCTTGTATAAGTATGATTGGCACATGACAGGTGCCAGGGCCTCCGATGAAATAAAGTGCCGATATTTCCCAGTATACCTGGAAGGCGTGGCTTTACTGTGGTTCACCAAGTTACCAGTCCGGTCTATCGATCAGTTTTCAGACTTGACCAGAAAATTCAAGGAGCAGTTTAGACTATACGCTTCGAAGGCCAAGGATATTATGTCACTATCGAGTTTAGAGCAGAATCCTGGTGAGTCTATCAGATCCTTCTTGAACCGCTTCAATATAGCACTGGCTGAGGTGGACAATGCTGAACCACGAATGATATTGACTTATCTGATGAGGGCTATCGATAAGTCAAGCGAATTTGGGAAATGGTTAAATATGAAGGAGCCAACCTCTCTCGAAAAGTTCTACAAAAAAGCAGATGAATTCATTCGCTTGGAAAGCCGTCCTTTACCAGTAAAGACAGTGGTGGAAAAAGCAGAAGACAACACTGTCGCTCCACGCAAGAATGAATCGGTGGGGCAAAAAAGGGAGAATAGTAATGGGAAGAAACAGGGTAATCTGAAGAAACCCCGATCCTTCAAGCCATCAGAATATACTCCATTATCACATACACCGGAGCACATCTACCTGGCCACTAAAGATTCCGTCGATTTCCCTAAACCTATCCCTTTGAGAACTGGGAGAAAAGCCATACAAAGTGGGAAATTCTGCCGCTTCCACAATCAACCAGGTCATGAAACTGATGAATGCCGCCAGCTGAAAAATCTGATTGAAGAGTTGCTAAGAGAAAACAAGTTGCAGCAATTTGTGAAAAAGAATAACAACAATCCTGCTTCGTCGAGTCAGGGGCAGCGGGATCCTGTTCATCAGCCTGGGGCGGGAGAGAAAGCTACGGGGCATGAATCTGGAAGGCCCGTTATCAATGTCATTTCAGGAGGACCTCACCCAGCTGGCAAAAGTTGGGGTGAGATGGAGAGATATTCCAGGGCTTTGAAATATGCTCCAGCCGAAGAAGACGTCTTTGTTCTAGAAGACACTACGCCCCTTAAACAACAGAAAACTTTCAGTGATGATATTATTTTCAGAGCCAGAGATTCCACAGGTATTGAAGCTCCTACTTTAGATCCCTTGGTCATCTCGGCTGGTATTGGACCAGCCATTGTCAGAAGAGTCCTCATTGACTGCGGAGCATCATGTAATATTCTCTTCAAGAAGACATTTGACCAGATGAAAATCCCTATGATCGATGTGCAAGCCTCATCACAGAAAATCGTTGGCTTCACTGGGGAGCCAAAGCAACCAGTAGGAACCATCGATCTGTTTGTAGAACTTGGGGAAGGAGAAAGGAAAGTGGTCCGAAAGCAAACCTTTGTGATCGTCGACGAACATTCTGCTTATAATGCTTTTCTTGGCCGTCCAACACTCGCAGCATTCAAAGCTATCCTAGCCCCGTGGTGCCTCACTATTAAATTTCCTACTGACAATGGAGTAGGAGTTATAAAAGGGGATCAAAATGCTGCGCGAGAATGCTATTGGACAGAGCTGCGAGAGTCAAGAAAAAGAGAAATGGGAAAGGATGCGGCAACTCCAGTCCGCATCAAGGAACCAGCCTTGTAGCAATTACAGGGCGGACCCTGCACTGGCGAGCACAGCGGGGCACGGAAAGAAATGGATCCCAGAAAAGCCAGTACAGGGGAGAATAGAGTAGTACCGGTGGAAACAACAGTTCCGGTACCTGTTGACCCAAAGGACCCAAATAAGGTGTTGAATGTGGGTTCGCAGCTTAATGTTTCAATTCAAAATATCTTGATATCTTTCCTGAAGGCGAATTTGGATGTCTTTGCTTGGACTCATGCCGATATGTGTGGAATATCCCCGGAAGTTGCGGTACACGCTCTGAATATTGACCCAAAGTTTACGCCAGTTAAACAGAAAAGAAGAACCCAGGGTCCAGAAAGGTCAGCAGCATTAAAAGAAGAAGTTGATCGACTCATGGAAAATAACTTCATCAAAGAATCTACATATCCGAATTGGGTTTCAAATCCTGTGTTGGTGAAGAAAGCTAATGGGAAATGGAGAGTGTGCATCGATTTTTCTGATCTAAACAAGGCTTGCCCTAAAGACTGCTTCCCATTACCCAGGATCGATCAACTGGTAGACGGAACTGCGGGACAAGAATTGTTATCCTTCATGGATGCCTACTCCGGTTATAACCAAATCATGATGCACGAGCCGGATCAGGAGGATACAAGCTTTATCACAGATGTTGGACTTTATTGCTACAGAGTTATGCCCTTCGGATTGAAAAACGCAGGGGCAACCTACCAAAGACTTGTTAATGCTATGTTCAAACCGCAATTGGGCAAAACTATGGAAGTCTACGTCGACGACATGTTAGTGAAGTCTAGGAAAGCAGTGGATCACATTGAACACTTAGCAGAAATGTTCGCAGTCCTCCGGAAATACAGAATGAAACTTAACCCTCTGAAATGTACATTTGGGGTCGAATCCGGAAAGTTCTTAGGTTTTATCGTCAGTGCTAGGGGCATTGAGGCCAGTCCAGCTCAAATTACCGCCTTAAAAGAAGTTAAAGCTCCTAGAACGAAGAAGGAATTGCAAAGTCTCAACGGAAAGGTCGCCGCTTTGAGTCGGTTCATTTCCAAAGCTACTGATAAATGCATCCCATTCTTCGATGCCCTGAAAAAAGGAAAGAAGAACTTTGAATGGACTTCCGAATGCCAAAAAGCCTTTGAAGAGTTGATCCATCATATGGAAACGCCTCCGATACTTTCTAGGCCAGGCAATGGTGAGGATCTTCTTATATACTTGGCGGTATCATCTCATGCTCTAAGTGCAGCGCTGATACGGGAAGACAAAAGGATTCAACATCCAGTTTACTATATCAGCAAAAGACTCACTGGGGCAGAGCTGAATTACTCCAAGTTGGAAAAACTCGCCTATTGCCTACTAGTTGCATCGAGGAAACTGAGGCAATATTTCCAAGCTCATCCTATCAAAGTACTCACTGATCAACCTCTAAAGCAAGTCCTATTTCGCCCTGAAACTTCGGGTCGTCTTCTAAAATGGAACATTGAACTTAGTCAATATGACATCACCTATCACCCCCGAAAAGTAATCAACGGACAAGCTTTAGCTGATTTCATTGCAGAATTCACAGAGAAAGATAATGGTGAGGAAAAAGCGATCAATGATTCTCCAATCCAGTGGAAGATGTATGTTGATGGCGCAAGAAATGACTACTGTTCTGGAGCCAGAGTGGTACTTGAAACTCTTGAAGGTCGATCATTATGTTATGCACTAAGACTGGAATTTCCTTCAACAAACAATGAAGCAGAATATGAAGCTCTTATTGCAGGTCTGAAAATCGCTAAAGAGCTGAACATTCGAGCATTACAAATTTTCAGTGATTCTCAGCTTATTGTATGCCAAGTCAAGAAGGAATTTCAAGCAAAAGGTGGAAATCTGCCTTCCTACTTGTCAAAGGCTTGGGAACTCCTATGTGAACTCGATCACTATTCAATAAGCCACATTCCTCGGGAAGAGAATATGAAGGCAGATTCCCTCGCAAAATATTCAAGTTCTGGTGAAGCTCAACTATTGGGATTGGTCCCTGTAGAAGTCCTTTCAGCGCCAAGTATAGACGAGATGGATATAGACTGGATTATGAATGTATCTCAAGAACAAGAGTCATGGATGACTCCAATACTGGATTACCTACTCAGGGGTTCTCTGCCAGAAAACTCGATAGAAAGACGAAAGCTTATAAGGAAGGCCTCTCGCTATGTAATTCAGGATGGCCGATTGTACAGACGAGGGTTCTCAATGCCATTGCTTCGATGTGTATCCCGGGAAGAGTCCAAAACAATCCTAGCTGAAGTGCATGGAGGAGAATGCGGTGATCATTCAGGTGGTCAAACACTAGCAAAGAAAATTCTCCGATACGGATATTTTTGGCCAGAAATTAATCGAGATGCTGCAGATTACTCCCGAAAATGTGACAAATGCCAAAGATATGCCAAAATTCCTAGAGCACCTTCTACCGAACTCACACAGATGGTCAGTCCATGGCCATTTGCAATTTGGGGAATGGATCTCATTGGGCCGCTACCAACTGCTAAATCAGGGATTAAATACGCTATTGTTGCAGTTGATTATTTTACTAAGTGGGCTGAAGCTGAACCATTGGCTACTATCACTTCTAAGAAAATGATAAGCTTTGTGACCAAGAATATCATTTGCAGATACGGTGTGCCTCAGAAAATAATCACAGACAATGGTACTCAGTTTGAAAGTGAGGAATTCCAGGATTTTTGCAAACGATTCAAAATCCAGAAAAGCTTTTCGGCAGTAGCTCATCCGCAGGCAAACGGGCAAGTGGAAGCAGTGAACAAGATCATCAAATCAACCATCAAAAAGCAACTCGAAAGAGCAAAAGGTGGTTGGGTCGATAAACTACCACTTGCACTATGGGCATACAGAACTACTCACAAAACTGCAACTGGGCATACTCCTTTTTCGTTAGCATACGGATCGGAAGCAATGATCCCGGTTGAAACAGAGGTCCCTTCACACAGAAGAATCCATTTCAATCAAGCAGAAAATGAAAAGCTACAACTGGAAGCGCTGGATCTCCTTGATGAAAAAAGAGATGAAGCTAACCTCAGAGTTGCAGCTCATCAGCAAAGGATAGCCAGACATTTCAATTCCAAAGTTCGTCAACGCAGCTTTGAAATTGGAGATCTAGTCTTGAAAAGAATTATGACCGCGACAGGTGTGTTTGGGCCAAATTGGGAAGGACCATATGTAATAGGTCAGAAGCTTCTCGACGGCACATTCAAGCTCACCACTGTTGATGGAGATCAAATTCCAAGGGCATGGAACAGCAACCACTTGCGTCCATACTTTACTTGAAAATTTTGTTGAAACATTGTAAAAAGAATTATGAATGTATGATTCTTGTAATTGAAAGCAATTGTGAAACTGATGCAAGTAAATAATGAAAGAATATAAAGTGGATGTAGGCCCAATTTCATGGCCGAACCACTATAAATCTTGTGTTCCTTATTATCATTATATGTTTGCTTTGTTTTCGATATAAAAATACATAAAATGTATTGCTGAAATGTCGATTTAAATTTTTGCAGACAATGGAAATAAAACTTGCGCATAATAAGACCGAGCGATTCTCACCATCATTCAACAAACAAATTTCAAGTCACAAAGACCCCGAATTCAAATCCTAGATAGGAAATACTTCAATTGAATGGCTAATGATTTCGATAGAAACGAGCCCTTGCTGATAAATTGAGATTGTTTGAACAAACAAACATCCAATTAGGAAGCTAGTGCCCGTTCTCACGAACTTGCCTGGCAATAAAGTACACTTCCTTGGATTAAACAAGCCACTTGTGAGAAAAGGGGAATGAAAACTTGAAAAGAAAAAAAAAAAAAAAAAAGGAAAAGAGGATCGCTAAAAAGGCATAAGCAAGTGAACAGAGGAACAACCAAAGCTACCATCAGCGGCACAAGTCCTCTTCGGAGGCGCAACTCTTCGGAGGAAAAAAGACCTCTAATGGGTCATACGCCACAAAAAAGAAAGTTCTCTACTCAACAAAAAAGATTGGAGAAGTCATGACCCTCCAACCATGAGAGAGTAACTTCCAGGCGATGAAAACCCTCTCTGAGGCACATTTCACCAGGAGTTGAAGTGTTATGACCGCTCTTCGGAATTTCACTTCACCAGAGTTGAAATGCAAACAAAATAAAAGCCCTCTTCGGAGGCCCATTTCACCAGGAGTTGAAGTGTTGTGACCGCTCTTCGGAATTTCACTTCACCAGAGTTGAAATGTAAACAAAATAAAAGCCCTCTTCGGAGGCACATTTCGCCAGGAGTTGAAGTGTAACAACCGCTCTTCGGAATTTCACTTCACCAAAGTTGAAATGCAAAAACAAAGACCTTCTTGAAAGCACACGTTTCACCGAGATTGAAATAAAACTTCCAAGTGTTGAAACGTGAAAAGGCTTTCTTCGAAGGCACAACTCTTTGGGGGTACACGTTTCACCGAGATTGAAATAAAACTTCCAAGTGTTGAAACGTAAAAAAATCCCTCCTTAGAGGTACGACCCCTTCCGGGGACACAATCAAGAAAAAAAGACCTCTTTGGAAGCACACGTTTCACCGAGATTGAAATAAAACTTCCAAGTGTTGAAACGTGAAAAGGCTTTCTTCGAAGGCACAACTCTTTGGGGGTACACGTTTCACCGAGATTGAAATAAAACTTCCAAGTGTTGAAACGTGAAAAATCCCTCCTCAGAGGTACAATTTTGTATATAAAAAAAAAAAATCCTCATCAAAAGCGTACTTTAACTTTCAAATGGAAAATGATTGTAAAAAGAAAAGAAGTTAAAGTACCCTTCAGAGGTCCGCTTTACCACATAGAGGAATTCACTTGGTAAAATATGCACATAAGCAAAAGAGAAAAGTGATTTCTTCGAACGACAAAGCGTAAAAACTTATACGAAGGGAGTTGTACTCAATAAAAATTTTCTTTAAAAAATAAAATAATTATTCTTTAACAAATAAGAGTGCAAGTCCCCTCGAAGTATAAAATATTGCGACAAGCTTAAGGTATGGGGGCAACATGGTATAGTAGTATAGCTGCCTCAGTACAGTAATACTCAAGCAACATACCATAAGCACGCTGCAATACTATATAAACAAACTTGTGCAAAAATAAGTAGTAAATGCATTCTCAAATTCAAACAGAAGTTTGTACAAACGAAGAATCATTTTATTCAACTATAATGCAGATACAGGTTTCAAAACAAAAGCGGGGGCCGGTACCCGCACAACTCTCGGCCAGTTCATACAAAAGGCAAAAAGCTAAAATCTTCACTTCTTCTTCCCTCCTTTGGACCCTTTACTCGGTCGAATAACCAGCTTTTCAGGTCGGCCAGTGGGTATAAGGGAAGTAGGAGAGGCAGGTGTAACCGGTTCAACTTCCGGCTCCTCTTCAGTGGCGGTGATTTTCTTCCCCCTCCTCTTTGATGTCCCACGCTTCTCTCTCCTTTGTGAGGAAGACTCACTCCCCGGAGTGACA
This sequence comes from Allium cepa, assembly GCA_030765085.1. Taxonomy (NCBI): domain Eukaryota; kingdom Viridiplantae; phylum Streptophyta; class Magnoliopsida; order Asparagales; family Amaryllidaceae; genus Allium; species Allium cepa. Next base: position 69,595,108 of record CM060929.1, read on the forward strand.
AGTTTTGATAGAACAATGTCGTCAGAAGGAGTCCGTTCCGGGGAAATGTCACCTCCCTCAGGTCTCTCATCTTTCTGCTCTTGCGAAGCGATGGGATCATCCAAGCCGTGAAGAGCCTCTATTTGTTCCTCCTGTGATCCAGGTTGCGAGGCAGAAGGAGGCACTGCCTGAAGAGATGAAGGAAGGATGACCGGAGGAGTAGAAGTTTGAGCAGTGCTTGGTACTTTCTCTACAGAAGAAAAAAGGTTAAAGTCAGTAAAAAGAGGAGATGAGGGTTCACCAATGAAGTCAGTAAAGAGAGGAGATGAAGGCTCGTCAAGGTTGAGAAAATAGCCAAGGAGCTCGTGAAACTCATGTGAAATAAACGAGTAACCAGCTTGAGCAGAATTGACAGTAGCGAGATTAACAGTGAAGTTACCTAGAGAAGCTGGTTTCCTGATATCGACTTCATAAGCTTGCGCATCAGCGCTCTCTTCACCCTCGTCTCCACCTTGTGTGCTTGTAATATCAGCGGTAACTTTGGTGGGAGATGCGAGATGGGAACTGGAACCAATAATGTCGACTTCAGACGAAGAAGGTGGCTGGACTAGAGTAGTTGAAGTGGTTTTCCCCAGCTGGTCCCCTTCCGTCACTTCGGTTCTTAGTTTGGCAAGTTGTTCCTTTCCCCTGGCGAGAGCAGCGCGAGCGTCTTCATCAAAATAATGCCTTTCCAGGGCTGGCTCGTCATAACCAGCACCTTCAGCACCAAGCATATCGAGGGCGGCCTCCCACACTTCAGCTAAAGTGATCTCATACTTGGGACCAAGAAAGGCGAGGCTTCCACGCCCCAAGACGCTATGCAAGTAGAAGTCGAATAATGTTGAGCCGAAGCTGTTTTTGGTCGCCTCATGAGATTCTTCGGCTGCGATTTTGCCGGCGACAGCCTCATCGCGCTCCCTTTCAGTTCTGGCAAGCTGAAGCTTAAGCATTTGTATCTCCGCCTCCTGGGAGTTGTTTTTCTTTCGAAGCTCAGCAATATCAGAGACATAGCCTTCACTGATTCTTTTTTGTGCCTCGAGCCTATCTTCGGCATCCCTCTGACTGGCATGAGCATCTCTAACTTGTCTGAGAAGCACTTCTTCTTTTTGAGAGTATGAAGTAGAGGAAGCAGCAAGCTCATCTTTCAACTTCTCAACCTTTGCTTCGAGCTCCTCGTTGTAGGAAGTAATGCTCCTCATTTCAGTGTCGTGCTGCTCAAGGACCTTTTGCCACTCAGCCTTATCATTTTCCATGGTGAGCATGGCCTCTAAGTTGGCACGGTTAACTCTTTGAAGCTCATCAACAAGCTTCTGCCAGTTTGACATCCTCTCGATATCGAGCTTGACTGCATCAAGATTGCGCAACATAGCAGACTTGTCAATGGGGACCAAGTCTAGGTCGAATCTCACGCCCTTTAAGCACCATTGTGGAAAACGGCTTTGTAAAGTGGCTGGGCCAGGTCCCACTTGAAATTTAGGCCTGCTTATTATTGTCTGGATGTCCTCCTTCCCAAGAGCGGGAGAGTCGGAAGTAATGTCAAGAGGGGCAGGGGCAGTAGGCTTTTCGGGAATAGAGGAAGTATGTCTCTCACCATGTCGGGCTCGTTTGCCTGAATCTTCAGTTACATGACCTTTTCCTCGGTCGTCGTAAGATTTCCTTTTGTGAGAGTCGTCACTCCTTTGCAGAGAATCATGGTGCTCATCCCTATCCCTTCTGTCATAACGCTCTTCTGCATCCCTCCTTTCACGAGCCTTTCGAGCAGCCCTCTCTTCGTCAGACTCTCTATAGGAGGGAAAGTAACGCCGATAATCATATTGACCACGCCCCCCCGTAGCGTTGGAAACCTGATAATACGATCCGCCGCGTGTCATTGAAGAATCTGAAATAAGAAAAGATAAGCTTTAGAAATCTCTAAAGTATAAGAAGATAAGTGCATAAATGTGCTGGAAAATCCTTAGTTGTGTGTGAAGTGCAAGCTACTCGCGTTGGACTAACGAACCACTCCTCTGTTGGGGGGAAGTTATAGATTTCACTGTTGATGACAATTCTTGAGATGAAGGAGTTAGAGTCTGTTGGAGGGCAGATGTTGCTTCAATCGTCGGAGGTATAGCTTTACCATGAGCAGGGTCTTCTTTAAAGAGCTCTTGGGAAGTAATAATTATGTCACTTAAATCCCCAAAGACGTCATCACCGGCATGCCCAACCTGATTCCCTCCATCATCTCCTTTGTCAGCACTCTCCCTGGTTTGGGAAAGGGGCTCCTCTTCTTCTTCAATAATGGGAGCAAGTGCGGGCTTTTCGGAGGGTCCCGTATCGTCTCTGGGAGTAGAGCACTTTACTAATAAGGTTTCTGCAGAAATTTCTCCTCGTATGTGCTCTTTAGTGGAGATCGGAAGATCGGGAGTTTTCACCGGAGAGTCAGGAACCTCCGTTGGAGCTTCACGAGGCCGAGTAAAGCGAGAGAGATGGAGGAGTCCGTATTGATGTAAAAGTTCATCGTTTAGCAGAAACTTTATGCTCCTCTCTTCTACCGGCACGGCATTTAATCTTTCAAAAATTTGCTTAAGACTTGGGTCCCTAGCAGGGGGTGGAAGTGCTAAAAACAGGAAAAGAATGAAATTAGCAGCTGAGAGTTCAGATCTCGAGAAAGTTTCAAAACGGAAAAAGTAGAGACAGGAAATCTTACTTCCCACTCTCCAGATGGCATAAAACCCTGGAGGGCAGCGAACGAAGAAAAACTGATTCAAAAATCCGTGAGCGCTTTCGGAGAGATCAGTAATAAGTTTGCGATTTCGAGCGCTTCTTACAACCACGATGGAGGGATGGTCTTTAGTTTTCGTGAATGAGCAAAAATAGCAGATCTCATCGAAGCTTGGTAACCGATCCAAAACTCTCCTGAATAGAACACATAACCCCATCAGAATGGCGTAGCCATTGGGGTGTAATTGGAATGGAGAGATAGACAACCAAAGCAGGAACTGTTGGAGAAAGTCGTTAAAAGGAGGAATCGCCCCACTTAAGCACATTTGGCGATTGACTGCAACAAAGCCGTAGGGAGGATTGTCAGCAGTGTCATTTGGCCCCGGAAATAAGATGTCAGCATCATCAATGCCAAACTGGACGCGCAGTTGGTTAAATACCCGCTGATTCAAAGTTGTGGATGTTCTCTCCGGAGGGTTGTCTATAGGGATGGCTACTGGAAAGACATCTTCAGCCTGGCCCATCGGCTCTTCTTGATGAGAGGTCATTCTACACAAGCAACTGGATGTTCAAATGCGAAGGTGCACGTTTCCTAAAAAGTGTGAAGTGTCGTGCAAAGCTAATAAAAAATAATAATAACAAGTAAAGATAACTGGAATTAAACTGGTTGACGATTGATTGACTATGGTAATTTCGGAACTTGTTATTTAAAGCTCAAGCATAATATTAATGCGGGCTGGTCAGTTTCAATTGACTAATCCAGTGCTGCTTTAATATTCCACTTGAAATCGGTAGCACTTCGTTCACACGATTTATTTAAGTTAATCATCTATCATTAACTAATCTGTCGTTCGATGTGGGCAATCAATGACAGTATATTCGTCCCAGTTTTCTGTGAATGTTGTATTAACAGATTATTAGCTTACAAGTTGAAGTAATCTGTAAAAGAATGCAGCAAAGATCAACAGTTCAAAGTTCAAGCAAAATTTATAAGTGTTAAGTTGTCATAGACTCAAGAATTCTTTGTACGGGTTAAGCTAAGTCATTGGTTATTTGGATGACTCGGCTACGACCTAAGGAAAGTGAGGCAAGTTAAGTTAGGTTGTTCCAACTCTAAATCGCTGATGTTATAAGTCGGCAGTACTATGAGTCGTAAGTCAAAGAACAGGGGGAAGGCTCCAGATCAAAGCAACAAGAAACCTTCTAAGTTCTAACTCGGTTACGACTCATGGCTTGAGTCTTAAAACTTGCTAGGTCGGATTAAAAGTCAATAGTAAAGGCTACTGGGTCGCATGGAAGCTGCTGAGTCGTACACGGCTTATGGTTTAAGTCGTGTACCGTTTAAAGGATGAGTCACGGGAAAGTAGCAAGTGCTGAGTCGTTCACAGTTTATGGTTTGAATCATTCACGGCCTATGGCTTAAGTCGTTCACGACTTATAGCTTGAGTCGTCTGTGGTTTATGGCTAAAAGCATTGAGTCGTGTACAGTTGAGATTGCAAGGTATTTCAGAATTAGTGGCCAAAAAGCAAAACCAACTAAGTCGTGAGATCCTAAGTCATTTCCTCAACCAGTCAACTCCTTTCTAACCCGTTAACCTGTTAAGAACTTCCTCATCTCCTCCGAACCCACGGGCCAGTCAAATCAAGACATTGTAATTCATCATCTTCTCCTCACATCATCAGAAAGCACCCAAAAAACCAATTCGAATCGCTTCAAGTGCACGGCGAATCAAACGCGATGTTGTAATCTAAAGGATCACAACAACAACGTAGCCAACAATGGTCAGAATCGTTCACAACTCAATTCAAAGCCCGAGTACGACGTACGACGGTGATTTGGGAACAAGAAGCGAAAATTTATGCCTTAGCGATGGTCGTGGTTGGATTGAAGTTCAGAATGACTTACGCGATGTGGAGGAAAGGATGGATTAATGATCAGTAAGCTCAGATTTGCTTTTGAGAGGTTGGAGAGTCTCTAATGGCAGATGCGTCTGTGAGATAAGAAGTGGGAGAGGAGAAACGACTCAAGCGTTTTTATACCTGGAGACATTGGAACTTGAATCGGCACGGGTTATGATGAGTCGAAGCGCACGACTTACGGCTTAAGACGTGTGCTTCGAGGGGCAAGTGTTAATCCCGTTTCACCAACGAGTTAAAGAGTCCACGAGATAAGAGCCCACAAGGTAAGATCTATGAGTTGAGGAGCCTGCGACCTAAGAACTACGACTCAGGAAGCTTACGACCTACGACTTAAGGCAGCAAACAGTTCTAGAAGGACTTACGAGTTAAGCAGTCTCCGACTTAAGGCCTCCACGGTTTAAGGCTTTTACGAGTTAAGGAACCTTACGAGTTAAGGATGGCACGACTTAAGGAGATGAACGACCTACGACCTAAAACATGTTGCGACCTAACAATGGCTACGGTTGAACGGCCTAAGGAAAGCTATGGGACCTAAAGGAGTAACGACTCAAAACATTGGAAGAAAGGGTCAACAACACATAAGTCGTTGACGACTTACGACTTATGATGAGTCGTGCACGACTCATGCTAGCACAAAGGAAGTCATGTTTGGTTAACTCGGGAACGACTTATCACTTGTATCGTTCATTCGAACAGGAGCATAACATTGGACCAAGCCGAGAGTCAAATCCAGTAGGTCGGCCGCGACCTACCATGAACCGCTAACAAGCCCGCGACTTATCATATGGGACAATTCACCATGGCTCGTCCACGACCTAAGGTCACTAAGTCGTAGTCCACTGCTATAATGTCCATACTAAAAAAGGATGACTCGTGAACGGGTTAGAACTTGTGCTATATTCAGAAGACCGAAGGCGAGTTTGAGCTCAACATGGTGAGTCGTCCACGACCCAACCTGACTCGGCCACGAGTAACCCATGAGTCGGGTACGACTCACGACTTAAGACCGAAAACCCCTATAAATACACGACCATTTCCAACATGAAGGGGACTTTTGGTCGATCAATTTCAAGCGCCATTACTCTGCCGAATTCCAGACTACTTCAACACTTAAAACTTCTGAGATTCAAAGAACGTCTAAAAGAACTTCATAAAGAAATCATCTACATCCACCATGGATTTGAAGATTTTTGTCAACATCGAAGTTTGAGCTACTTGTTCTAAGTCTTTTGTAATTCAAAGTGTGTTGTACTTGAGAAGATTTGTATCAACTTGTAACGTGATCATCAATAAAAGTACTTAAAGTGGACGTAGGCTATACCCATAAGCCGAACCACTATAAAATTGCTGTTGTTTACTGCTTTTCCGCTATTACTTGCTTATAATTCTTTCCCGATCTATCGGGTGGTGCTTTCACAACTACACTTCACACACCGGGGTGTTAGCGTTCAAATTTAAGCGTTAACACATACCATCTAAACCCAAGTTTATTCAACTAAATATAGTTAAATTTTTAATATAGGGTGTCACCTTTACACATCAATTTATCACATTATCACTGTTCAATCCAAACATCTCATATTACAAAACATTTCATGTCACATAGCATCACAATCACCTACCGGGGATAACAAATAATTCATAATCATTCAATCATTCATAAGCAAGATTTATTAGTTATATAATTAATTTAAATAAATTAAATTAATTACCTCAATCGCCCGTTTTAAACCCTGCTTACTTAATTATAAACAAATCAATTAATCATCATTTAATTATCATCTAAATTAATCATCCTTGATTAATTATCATTTAGTAATTAGCCCTTTATTAATTACACAATTAAATTATCCTCAAACCAATCACATTAACTAACCATTAATTATCATCATAATTAATTAATTATAATTAATTACTTTAACCCTTAATTAATTGTTCTATAATCACTTCCTTTGACTTATTATTTATTAATTTATCTCATTCATTAATTAACTAACCTTTTACTTATTTCATTAATTACATTAATTAATGATCCTTTAGTTACTTTCTTTAATTAATTCTTCTCCTAAGTAATTAATCTTTAATTAATTACCTTATTAATTAACTTTAATTGTAACGACCCAGAATTTCTGTCAATTAAAAATTATATATTTAATTAATTTTAAATATTAATAAGTAAGATTTATAAGTCGAATGAATTTAAATTCGAATAATTGGATTTAATTGGATAATGAAATCGATAATTTAATATGTTAAATTACTGAAATAATGGGAAATTGGGTTTAATGTGATTAAAAATGATTTGTAAAATTTTATTATATCATATTGGAGTTAGAATGATGTTATAGAACTTTTAAAATCGAATTAAAAGTTAATTTGTGAAAATTGAATATTTTAATATTTAATTAACGAGTTAAAATAGCCATTTTTCAAACAGTCTCGAATTTCGACGAAACTAGTTTCATCGGATTCGTAATGTGATATTATTGTATGGTTTCAAATTTCGTGTCAATCAGATTTATCGTTTGTCCGGGGCAAGCAAAAACGCATAGAAATTAGTTGAATCGGTTTAATTTAAATTTGATCGTTTATTGCCGTAACTCGCACGGATGATCGAATGAGCTTCCTAAACCTATTCCATTGTGTCCAGAGATAAACCCTAGAAATGTCGGTCACCGCGCGAGATTTGAAGTTCGAAAAAATTCAGATGAATAGTAATTCGTGAATTTTCTATAAAAGGCCCTCCATTTCACAATTTGCAAACAAAGGCTAGGGTTTCTAGTGCAGCCGCCGTCCACAATTTCTATGGCCAGAAATCATTCACCTTTCTCCTCCAATATCTCACAATCCATCGATAATTAGCAAAAACCTCCAACTAAAAAGGTGTAGATCTCGACGAGATCTACAAATCCAACGGTCATGATCTGAAATGGAGCTTCGGATCGATGGAAAATCACGTTCAAAGTCGCTGCGTTTTTCACGTTTTTCGAGGCCAAAGGGGCAGCCGAGTTTCATGTTATTCACGGTGTAGGTAGAGTTCGCCGAGGGGTTCGCAATGGAGGTGGCCGATCGTCTTCAAGTCGTGTATTTTGGTCGTGAAAATTAGTTGAAGCTCGACGGCTATGGGTTTGCAATGCGTGAATAACCTGAAGATAGCACGCGTTTAGGAAGAAAGCATACATGCGGCCCAGATCCGTTTTCTGGAATCTAACAGCTGTGATGGTTTTAGGTGAAAATAAAATAAAAATGTTGTAATTTATATATATTATAATTCATGTAACTTTAAACTATCATAACTTGTTCATACGAGGTCGAAAACGCACGAATCAACTTGCGTCGGGTTCGTATTGACGAGCACTACGCTATGGAACTGGTTTGGAATCGTTTGGAGTCAGTGAGAATTTCGGGTAAAATTAAACGCTCGTTTAATTTTATTCGAAATAAACGTTGAAACTGAATTGAAAGCGAGGTGAGAACTTCTCACTCAATCGAATTGTTTCGATTTATATTTTAAATAGCTAGATTTTAAATTGTTGATTGTATGCCTGAATGATAAATTATTATCTGTTGATTGTTGAAATAGACATTATACGCCGTTATTAAGCGGAGGTTATTTATTAAAAACATATACCGCGATAATTCCATCTTGATTGGAATTGGTATTATATATGTACTTGGAGTTGATTTTCCCGCATTATATAGCGGATGAGACCCTATTGCACCGCATAATAGCGGATAATATTTTATGAATCCCATATACCGCGATATTCCATGCTGGAACGGAATTGGTATTGTGCTAATGTTTGTGGATGCAGCGAAACAGGTTGGAGGGATCCAACTGGATTCCTCACCAGTATTTATTTGGTTACAGATATTGTGATATTTGTTGATTATCATATCGATGTATGTTATTTGGATGTCGTGATTGACTATTTGGTGTTGTTACATCATCGGATCCATTTTTGTAGTTTTAAAACAATGATTTTGATTTTTAAAAAGTATTTTAAAGTGATTTTTGAAAGTATACGTTTTATTAAATTTTGAAATTGTTAAAATAAACAAACATTAAAATTATTATTATTATAAAAGTTATATTTTTGGAAAATAGTACTTAAGTATGATTTTGGAGTTATATAAGTTTTAAATAATGTTTTGTAAATTATTAATAGGATTGGTTTATTTAAATTGAGATTTTTGAATTATTATAAACGGTTTATATAAAAGATATCTAAGATTAATATTTATAAATTAAAAATATAGGAATTGTGAAACGAGTTTTATTAAGTGTTAAAATGAAGTATAAATGGATTTCACAAGTGAATAAAATTTATTGATTTATAAATTGTGAAGTTATGAAGAAAATAGATTTTGTAAAATAAAAGGTTTATAAATAATTAACTTATAAATCGGATTTTGGGTATAAAGTTGAGTTATAAATTGAATTGATTTATAAAAGGGAATTTTTTTAATTAAAGTTTTTATAAATAGAAATGGAATTTATAAACATTGTTTATAAATCCAAAATCAATTGAATTCGATAAATTTAATATAGAAGGTTATTAAAGGAGATATATTCGCAATTTCAGATAGCGAATTATCCTTGAGATAAAATGTGTAGAAAATATTGAATTTGGTTAGTGAAGTATATTCACGATTTTCGACAGTGAATATATTATTAAAGAAAATGGACATGTTTCGGGGAAGTGGTATTACAAAATGATATTAATTGTTTTAAAGATGTTCTAAAATTTATTAACTGTCGAAACCATAGATTTCAACATTCATTGTTGAAATAGAAGTTTTCGATAAATAAGGAAATAGTGGACTATAACATTGTTGTTATAGCAAATGATTTTCGAAAGGAAATGTTTTATATAGTATTGGGATTTATATATCTATCTTAATTTTGAATCCCTATACTAGTGATTTTGGGATGTCGTAACGATGTTTTACGCAACATTCGTTTTAGTCCAAATAAATGTGTTTGAGAGAATGTTTTCCTTAAAGAATAAAATATATACTTAATTTCGATTGAAGTATATTGAATATTTTCCAAGTGTTGAAAATAAATGAATTTGTGAATTACTTATTATTAAATAAGTATGGAAATGTTTTCCAATATGAAGTGAATATTTTAAGATTTTATCTTTTAAAGATAAATTGAAAAATGAATATTAGAAATCGATTTGGAAATCGTATATTCATAGATATTTTGAAAGTGTAAATTCACTATGGAATTTACAAAAGAAAGGGGAATTGTTTAAAAATAAATGTTGATTTATTTTTGAAGTGTGGGAATAAATTTACGGATTTGGAACGTAAATATAAAGTAAATTGGTAAGGATTTATTTAATTGGTTTAAATGAACCATGTTGAAATGAAAGTATTTCCGCGTAAGGAAAATGATTGAAATTTGTTTTCAAAAGTGGTAAAGGTGAAAAGTGATTTGAAAATTTGTTTTCAAATGGTTGAAGTGTGGAAATTATGTATCTAGTAAAGATATTTTGAAAAATAAATAATTTGGGAAATTATTTGTAATCTGGTGATGTTGAGCATGCCTATTGATAGTTAAATTGTAGGATCTAGATTAACCCTAGTGGGAGGGGTGAATAGGGTTATAGAAAATTTTCTCGAATTAAACGTAAAAACAAACTGCAGAAAAATAAATATGCTGAAAAGTAAATCACACACAAAATTTACCCAGCATCGGCAACCCCTGCCTACTGCTGCATTCCCAGATTTCTATTAGAATTAAACAGTCTCCCGCTTACAAACACTCTAACAGACTTGCAAACCCTGCTACCGCGTATAGAGTTTTGCAAACTCGCAAATCCTGCTTACTGAACTAATCCTAACTAGACAATCTGACACAACCTAAATCCTAGGTGGTGATTTACCAAGATTTGATTCGAAAAGTACAGACTTCAAAAATAAAAATAAGAGCGAAAATAAATCAAAACTCAGAGTACAAATTTTTTCCCTTAAACAAAACAACCCGTCCTAAAAACAAAACACGGCCACTTCCCTCTTGATACAATTTAGGGTTCTGAAAGTGGCGGCTTTCGTCCCTCTTTGCAACTGAAATTAGGGCTTCTACCGACTTATGTTGATGGTTTGATTTTGCGCCTTGCTCTGTCGATCGATGTCTCTTTGAGTTGCGCTTGGCTGCTTCTCTTGATCGCTCTGTGAAATTAGGGTTTTGATGAAGTCGGCTTGGTTTCTTTGAGATGATTGAATTCGAATTCTATCTGGTATGTTATTTGATCCTTTTGTTATCCATATAGATTGCTTGAATTCGATTCGATGGATTAGTGCCAATGATTATTGTGGGTTTTTATATGGATTTGATTTCCTTTAATTCGTTCGTATGATTTGTTCAATATGGTGCTTCGGCCATTTGATTATTGTTGAACGTTGATGATTTATTTGATTTGTTCATATCGAATATTTCCCTTACTTCACTGTCACGTTTTAGCTTGAGAACGTTCGATCCTTCCTTGATCATTACGGCAGCTTCTTTCCAATTTTACTTGGATTTGATTTTTGACTTTTTCCATTTTTATACATAATTGATTTCATTTGCCGATGTTGATTCTTTTGTCTGCATTTACATTTCTTCTGGCTTCAAGTATAGTCTACATTGCATATTGATAATCTCGAATTCATCCCTGTCTTCGGCTTTGACCTTTTCTGATGATGTTGATTTCACTGTTACCTTGCTTTTTTCACTGTGACTTTGGTTACACCTTGCTTTGTTCACTGTGACTTTGGTTCTTGATATTGTTCGAACTTGTTTTGGTTGACTTCGACATTGACTTGATTTTTTTTTTTGTAAAACACCGTTGTCTTGTTCATCTGGTTATATTGAGTCAGATTCATCATGTATTACTTTGGTACTATTGCAAAAACTTGATCACTATGTATCACTGCATACTGGTGGATTGTACTTGTTACACTTAAGTTGTTGCTTTGCTGTCCATTGTTGTCATATCTTGTCCGGTTCATCTTGATGTTCTGTAGTCATTTACGCATTGATGTTATTCTCCGTTGCACTTGCTCATTTGAGTTTGCACTGCTTCATCACCACTTGTGTTTGCGTATACGTATATTCATGTATACTTGAGTCTTGTTCTTGGTCGTAGCTGGACTTGTTTCCTTGATCATTCACTTTTGCCTGGGTCTGTACATTGATATTGGCTGCTGCAATTTGTAATTCCATTTGAAATATCCCTCAATATATTTGTCGAACACTTGAGTAGTTGATGACTTCATCACTGTGCATTGTTGTAGATGCTGTTAGCTTTGGTTTTTGCTGTCCACGCATGTGCATGCTTCACTGCAGTGTATCGCTTGCTTTTCAGTTGTATTAGTTGTTGTCTTCATTTGGTTGTTGCTGATATCTTGGTTCGATCTGTATTTTGATGTTCACCTCTCTTGTATCATTGGTGTTTCTTACCGTGCCATTTGTTTTGTAATTCACTGTACTGCATATTGATCACCATCTTGCTTGCATGCTTGAAGTCGTGGCCAGTACAACTGCCCTGTGTTGAATCCAGCTAATATCTCAAGTTTGACCTTGTGCTGATGACGAGATTTTATTTATATTGCACCTGTGTTGAACCCGTCTTTTTGTTTGGGTTTGACCTTGTGCTCACCTGTCCCTGTAACATTATCAAGTGTATATCGTTGTGCATGGCCTTGTGGCATGTACATTGATGCACTGTGCATGTCACATTGTTCGTGTGTGATGAATTCAAATGTAAACGATGACGAACAACCCAAATAACTGAGGCAAATAATATTTTCAAAATCCATATTTTATTTTATATTGCAAAAATATTTCTTTTTCAATTTTACTGCTTTAGTGAATATCTTTGCAGATTACTCAGATGCTGGATTCTAACTGGAATGAAGTTGAAGATAAACTACGAGTGTGAGTTATATGTAGTGAGGAATTTATGTAAATTGAATTAGAATCAAAATTGTATATGTATAATGAGAGCTTGAAATTGTACTATTCAAAATTGTAATAAATATTTGTTTGAATCAAATTTCTGTTTGAGTTCAAATTCTGTGTAATTTATTTTATTCAACAAATATTTCTATGAAAAATAAAATAGTACATTAACAAATACATTTAAATGAATATATATATATATGTTTATTATCATCAAACAAAAATCGTATAAGCGGATATTAAACAATATCCCCCTTTTGATGATAACAAACATATATTTAAGATTTTGATTGTGTTAAATGTATTTGATCAATGATATACTCTAATTGCTCCCCCTATTTAAATGCTTCCTCTCTACACGATGCTCCCCCTACATATATGCATACAAATAGAAATATACAAATAAGCCTAGATGCAAGTGGAAAATTATTTGACCTTTGCTTGATTTTATTTGACAAAATCTTAAATTTCTCTTCCCCTTTTGTTATCAGCAATAGAATAATAGTGTTAGAGAAAATAGAGTTAAAGTGATCGATATTAATCCAACACTAAAAATCAATTTGAATATAAATATTAATCTTCAATAAAAATCAAACAAAAATCATAACTACCCTTGTTAGGCGCATATTCCACTTTTAGAATGATATCATCATATAAAACCATATAGTTGTATCTACTTGTGGTACATTTATATCAGGAATTTGAATATCTACTAATCATGCATAACCTTTAGGATTTTTAAATGAGATTAGTAGCATTCCATTTAATTTTAAAAATGAATTCAAGTATCTTCTAACCACGCGTGACCGTGAGGATTTGTAAATGGGATTAGAATCAATTTGTTTACTTATTAAATCAATTTTGGTATGCGTTCCATACATGCATAACCGTAAGGACTTTCAAATGAGTATGGAAGCACATAACAAATTCCAAGTAATTCACCCATGCATAACCGTGAGGACTTTTAAATGTAAGTGAATACGTTGGTATTTATTTATTTTTACTAAAATGTAAAATGAAAAAAAAAAAAACGATCCCTGATTATAGTACCACATATTGACAAACTATATTAATTTTTTTTGATAAACAATGGTCGATAGAAATAAGATAGATATAGAAATGGTCATTGAATCTTTACCCAACAAAAAGTTTTTATAACTCTTGTTTTGAATTCCTAAAGAAATTTTCCAAATATACTGTCTTGAGTAATGTATTATAAATATCAACACTTATCACCTTTTCAATCACTATTTATCTTTTTGATAATTAGTAGGGAGACGGATTAATCAAAATTTGTCATTTAAAATCAAATAATTTTTTCAACATGACTAATCTGAAAATATGGTCAAAAATGATTTTCTCGAAGGGGTTATATGAGAAAAAATTTCTGCTATTTGAAAATTATTTGTAATGAAAAATATGCAGATATTTTCTTTGAAAAATGATGCAGTTACTAAATGTCTCACCATAAATCACGTTCAACTAGTAAATTTTCTGTCAACTAAATTACCAGTATGATCTGCATCTGAATTTCTCTTTCACTTCAAAACATCACTAATTAAATTTGATAGACTAGACCATGATGTGTGTATAAAAACTCAAACTCAATTTTTTAACAGCATTCTTGAATTTGAATTGAAGTCGTGTAAATAATCAGAAACTGTGAATATAGAGTTATCCGTATTATAACCTATTGTATTACCATCCAACAAAACACTATGTTTAATCCAAACGTATATGTATGAAGTAATTCAAAGAATAGTGTTTTTGGCATAAATATAATTGGCCAACTATGTTGAACAAGTCAGAATCAAAAAATCATCATCTCTTAATCATCACATTATTGGCTGATTTAATTCAGAATACAGTGCAGATTATCACATTTAATATATCGATCAAATAAATATACCTTCACCTGTTTTACCTTTACGATAATTTTTCATGGTTGCCCGTTGTGATTCTATCACCTTTGTACTAGGCTAAGGAACTTTGCTTTGTTGCCCGTTGTGTTTCTGGAACAGCCAAAATCTAGAGAACACTATTGTTGTTACTTAGCCTGCCACCATACCTACACGATGAAAGATTTTTGTGACTTATTTGTTTTTATAGGTCCATAATTGTTAGTGGCAGAATAATTTGAAAGATAATTTCGAGGAGACCCAAAACTATTTATATATGTTCCTTTCGGCACTCAGATTTGTTTTGTCCTTTCATTCTTGTTCCAATAGAAATGAGATTTGTTTGTAGAATTTTTAGGAGCCCAAACTTGTACAAATTTTGTGTTCTTGTTCCTATGACTACAATTTTCAACACGATGTCCAATTATTTCACATCTAGCAAAGACACTCTTACCTTTTTCATTATCATCAGCTTGTGTTTTCCCTAAGCCTAGTCCTTTTCTGTTGTTAGCAAAAATTTGATTTCCCAATAACATGTTGAATGATTTTTCTCCTCTTGAAAAGTTATTCAGAGATTTCTGAAGATTTTGGGCTTTGGTTTTAAGTGTTGTGTTTTCAGTTACAAGCGAGGTGCATCTATTTATAAAATCCTTTTTCCTAGTGTCAATGGTTTCCTTAAGACTCAAGTTTTCTTTTTCAAGATTCTCCAAGCTATTCTTAAATCTTGATAATTCTACATCTAAAATTTTACATTTTTTACAGTCTAGATTTTGAATATTTTCAAGTTCAATTTCCAACCTAGAATTTTCATGGACAAGTTCTCTCCTATCAGATTTCATTTTTTCAATTTTAGATTCAAGAGTATCAATTGTTTTATTAAGATCACTACACATCAAAACAAGTTCTTTATATGAATAGTCACCTACCTCACTAGATTCCTTTGAGCTTGCTTCTGAATCTGATTTTGCCATTAGACACAAGTTAGCCTCCCTTGAGCTATTATTCGAAACTTCCTCTCCTTCTTCATCATCCCAAGTCGCTGCAAAGGCCTTCTTCTTTTATTTCTTTCCTTTGTTGTTTTTGAGAAGTGGGCATTTTTGTTTGAAGTGGCTAGGATTCTTGTAGTTAAAGCACGTCAATTCATTATCGGAATTGTCAGAATCTTTTGACCTATTACCACTTGTTTTCTTCTTGCGTGGCCTGAATCTTGACCATTTTCTAAGATTATTGACAGCCATTGTAAGCTCTTCAATTGGATCTTCTTCTTCTTCATGGCTTTCTTCTTTGCCCTTTAAGGAAATCGCCTTCTTCTTTGATTCGGAGTTGTTACGTTACTCCTTTGCTTTTAGCTCAAACTCATATGTCATCAAGTTGCCGATCAACTCCTCCATGCTTAGTTTACTCAGATCTTTCGATTCTTGTATTGCCGTGACTTTTGCCTCAAAGCTCATCGGTAAGACTCGTAGCACCTTCCTCACAAGCTCTACCTTAGTGAATACCTTTCCAAGCGCTCTAGCATTGTACACCAAAGTTGAAAAGCGTCCAAACATGTCCTTTATGCTCTCACCTTTGTCCATCACAAAGTTCTCGTATTCATTGCTGAATAGGGCTAGACGAGATTCCTTGACTTGAGAAGTTCCTTCATGTGTCACCTCCAAGGTATGCCAAACTTCCTATGCAGTTTTACAATGAGAAATTCTATTAAATTCAGTCTTATCAAGAGCACAGATCAAAGCATTCATGGCTTTAGCATTTGTAGTTTTTAATTTCTTATCGTTAGCATCCCACTTATCCTTAGGTTTAGGAATCTCAGTATCACCAACAGTTATAGTGGGAGATTTATAGCCAGTTTCAATAATGTCCCAAACATCATAATCAATAGAACTAAGATAAATACCCATCCTAACTTTCCAATAAGCATAATCATTCCCATTAAACATGGGTGGCCTAGCAATAGATTGCACCTTAGAAAAAGCGTTATTTGGTGGATTCATGACTCTAGAGTTAAAGAAAAATACCATGCTCTGATACCACTTGTAGGATCTAGATTAACCCTAGAGGGGAGGTGAATAGGGTTATAACACATTTTCTCGAATTAAACGTAAAAACAAACTGCAGAAAAATAAATATGCTGAAAAGTAAATCATACACAAAATTTATCCAGCTTCGGCAACCCCTGCCTACTGCTGCATTCCCAGATTTCTATTAGAATTAAACAGTCTCCCGCTTACAAACACTCTAGCAGACTCGCAAACCCTCCTACCGCCTATACAGTTTTGCAAATTCGCAAATCCTGCTTACTGGACTAATCCTAACTAGACAATCTGAC
The DNA here is from genome assembly GCA_030765085.1 of Allium cepa. Lineage (NCBI taxonomy): Eukaryota > Viridiplantae > Streptophyta > Magnoliopsida > Asparagales > Amaryllidaceae > Allium > Allium cepa. The sequence goes on from CM060929.1 coordinate 69,611,930, forward strand.
ACAACCTAAATCCTAGGTGGTGATTTACCAAGATTTGATTCGAAAAGTACAGACTTCAAAAATAAAAATAAGAGCAAAAATAAATAAAAACTTAGAGTACAAATTTTTGCCCTTAAACAAAACAACCCGTCCCAAAAACAAAACACGGCCACTTCCCTCCTGGTGCAATTTAGGGTTCTGAAAGTGGCGGCTTTCGTTCCTCTTTGCAACTGAAATTAGGGCTTCTGCCGACTTATGTTGATGGTTTGATTTTGCACCTTGCTCTGTCGATCGATGTCTCTTTGAGTTGCGCTCGGCTGCTTCTCTTGATCGCTCTGTGAAATTAGGGTTTTGATGAAGTCATCTTGGTTGCTTTGAGATGATTGAATTCGAATTCTCTCTGGTATGTTAGTTGATCCTTTTGTTATCTGTATAGATTGCTTGAATTCAATTCGATGGATTAGTGCCGATAATGATTGTGGGTTTTTATATGGATTTGATTTCCTTTAATTGTTCGTATGATTTGTTCAACATGGTGCTTCGGCCATTTTATTATTGTTGAATGTTGATGATTTTTCTGATTTGTTCATATCGAATATTTCCCTTACTTCACTGTCACTGTTTTAGCTTGAGACCGTTCGATCCTTCCTTGATCATTACGGCAGCTTCTTTCCTATTTTACTTGGATTTGATTTTTGACTTTTTCCATTTTTATACATACTTAATTTCATTTGATGATGTTGATTCTTTGGTCTTTACATTTCTTCTGGCTTCAAGTATAGTCTACATTGCATATAGATAATCTCAAGTTCATCCCTGTCTTCGGCTTTGACCTTTTCTGATGATGTTGATTTCACTGTGACCTTGCTTTGTTCACTGTGACTTCGGTTACACCTTGCTTTGTTCACTGTGACTTTGGTTCTTGATATTGTTCGAACTTGTTTTGGTTGACTTCGACATTGACTTGATTTATATTTTTGTAAAACACTGTTGTCTTGTTCATCTGGTTATATTAAGTCAGATTCATTATGTATTACTTTGGTACTGTTGCAGACACTTGATCACTGTGTATCACTACATACTGGTGGATTGAACTTGTCACAATTAAGTTGTTGCTTTGCTGGTCTATTGTTGTCATATCTTGTCTGGTTCATCTTGATGTTCTGTAGTCATTTATGCATTGATGCTATTCTCTGTTGCACTTGCTCATTTGAGTTTGCACTGCATCATCACCACTTGTGTTTGTATATACGTATATTCACGTATACTTGAATCTTGTTCTTGGTCGTAGCTGGACTTGTTTCCTTGATCATTCACCGTTGCCTGGGTTTGTACATTGATATTGGCTGCTGCAGTTCGTAATTCCATTTGAAATATCCCTCAATATATTTGTCGAAAACTTGAGTAGTTGATGACTTCATCACTGCGCATTGTCGTAGATGCTGTTAGCTTTGGATTTTGCTGTCCACACATGTGCATGCTTCACTACAGTGTATCGCTTGCTTTTCAGTTGTACTAGTTGTTGTCTTCATTTGGTTGTTGCTGATATCTTGGTTCGGTCTGTATTTTGATGTTCACCTCTCTTGTATCATTGGTGTTTCTCACTGTGGCATTTGTTTTGTACTTCACTGTACTACATATTGATCACCATCTTGCTTGCGTGCTTGAAGTCGTAGCCTGTAAAACTGCCCTGTGTTTAATCCAGCTAATAGCTCGGGTTTGACCTTGTGCTGATGACGAGATTTTATTTATATTGCACCTGTGTTGAACCCGTCTTTTTATTTGGGTTTGACCTTGTGCTCACCTGTCCCTGTAACATTATCAAGTGCATATCGTTGTGCACGGCCTTATAGCATGTACAGTGATACACTGTGCATGTCACGTTGTTCGTGTGTGATGAATTCAAATGTAAATGATGACGAACAATCCAACTAACCGAGGCAAATAATATTTTCAAAATCCATATTTTATTTTATATTGCAAAAATATTTCTTTTTCAATTTACTGCGTTAGTGAATATCTTTGCAGATTGCTCAGATGTTGGATTCTAACTGGAATGAAGTTGAAGATAAACTACGAGTGTGAGTTATATGTAGTGAGGAATTTATGTAAATTGAATTAGAATCAAAATTGTATATATATAGTGAGAGCTTGAAATTGTACTATTCAAAATTGTAATAAATATTTGTTTGAATAAAATTTCTGTTTGAATTCAAATTCTGTGTAATTTATTTAATTCAACAAATATTTATTTAATCTATGAAAAATAAAATAGTACATTAGCAAATACATTTAAATGAATATATATATATATATATATATATGTTTATTATCATCAAGCAAAAATCATATAAGCGCATATTCAACATAAATAACCGACTATCAATATTTACCTTTAAATAGGTATTTGTTGTGATTGCTTGAATTTGGATGCTACATATATTTTTGAATAAGTGCTCACTATTCGAGTTAGCCGGGAAAGGACCTTGGGGTCGTATAACCCGTTCTGAATATGTGATACGTCGTTATGGATTACATTTGATGACCGGTGTTGAAGACCGGATATTTGTGAAAACAGAAGGATTACCGTCGAATGTTTCTACATCGGCTGATCTCCGATATAGAAATTTATTACCCTTTGTGATGGGAAGTCCGGTCTTGATTAGTGAATATTCGGATTGCAAGGACTTCTTTGTAAGTGCCTTTAATTCCGTTTGATCCTGGAACGGACTTGTATGGATGTGTGTCTGACGTTACAGTTTGAGATGTAAAGCTGGTTTCTATCAACTATATTACCGTTGGTGGCGGAGAATTTATTCTCTCAGCTTAACACCCTTAGAGGTTATGTAATTGATGGTTTCTAGTGATATATTCACAAATTGGTAATGTGACGTACGAAGTGCTGTTGAGCATTTGTTGAACAAAGCACAACTTTTGTATAAAGCGTGGCTTTGTGGACGAGACTTCGTCGGACCTCACACCCCGAAAATGTTCAAAACAGGAAGGATGCAGCAAGGTTATTAGGGGGTAGCGCCCCTTTAGTGTATGTCATTCCTTCTGGATAGAGGTGGTATCATGGTATGGAGCCCAGATACTTAACCTATGCTTTTGGTGCAAATTTATTGCTTTGTGGTTGTTGGAAATCGAGGATCCTCGAATATAGATCGATTACGATCGAGGAATGACATATTCGTGTCAGTAGTTACCTAGTTTGAAAGGTAACCCGGCCTTGTGTTGGCAGAGATCCGGTTAAGTTCTCGGGTCATCTTTCCATAGGCGTACCCATGTGTCAATGGGAAGTTCCTTGGCCTGACCATTTGCTAGAAATCCAAAGAAACAATAGGATTTTGTACGGTTTTAGTTGTAGAACCTATCATTCACTTATGGTGGTCACCACTGTTTGGATGGTAGCTATAGTAGGCATAAGTGCGGAATGCCTATGCTGGGTAAGATTTATATCCTTACTTCTGAAATGTTTTCTACATTATACACTAGTAATAATATCAAATGTTTCTTTTTAATGCTTATGAAGCATCTTTGACTATCATAAGGGGAAATCTCCTCCAATTCTGCGTTTGCATTATGTGTGTGTGAGGGATTTCTAAAAAGCATTGCGAATCTCTTTTAAAAATTATCCTGTACTTTGTTTTAAAAAAAATAAACTATTTTAGTTCACAAACCAGTCCCATGACTGACTCGGAGTTTATTGTTTTCCTTCCTAAACTCTGGGTGCCCACAAATTTTCATACGGGCAGTCAAGAGTCAGGTTTATCAAGATATTCTGGAATTCAGGAGTTGTAGGAGGCAAGCTAGATGGCATGGCATATTCACTAGTATATAGTATTTCTTCTCCGTTGTTTGTTGTTGTTTGTTGTTGTAAACTCTGATAATGTAATGCAATATGATGTAAGTAATAACTGATATAGTTCTTTGTTTAAAGATTATTCATTTATCTATTATATGTTGCTCCGCTGCGATTGTAAGATTCTGATATTGTTCTATTGTTTCTTTATGTTGTATTCTATCTTTTTCTCTCTTCTTCTATCTTTTTCTTATTCTTTAACCATAACGGTATGGTTTTCCGGCCTTCGATTGCTCGGCAGTTGATATAGTGGACGTATTGATGCCGGTTTTCGAGCGTCGAAAAGTCGCGTCATCACATTTGGTATCAGAGCGTATGGTTAAGCGACAGCCATGGCTCTGTTGGGTGTTACTCATTAGAGATAGAGTCCGTAGTACTCTAGAATGAGTTTGAGTGTAATAATAGATATGCGTGCGTATTTGTTAGTAAATACAAAATGATTTTATATTGTGTTGACTGATTTATTGAGTGGCATATGAACCTTCGTCTGCACGGTCTACACAACTGTGCCGAAGGGGTTTGTAAACACTTGAATAGAAAAATTCGAAACAATATTGTTTTCGAAAAGGGATGAATGAAATAATTTCATCCAAATTATATTTTGATATAAAAAAAAGAATTTTTTTTGAAATTATTATATAACTTCGATGTTTTGAATGGTAACATTATAGTCAAATAAGATTACAAAATCTGAAATAGTTTATATAACCAAGGAAAGCATTAGATTTGAAATTTTTGAAATTAAAATTAAAAGTGAGGAGTTAAAAATGAAATTTAACTTGGATTAGGATTAAAATGTGAAATTTAATTAATGACCGGAAGAAAAAAATTAGTAAATTTTAAATGTGATTGAAATGGGAAGATAGGAATTAAAATGGATTGAAATTCATTTAAGCTATGTGAATGGAAGTAAGTTGAATTAAACTGAAGATAAAAAAAATTCAGTTGTATTTAAATAAAGTTGAATTGATAAAATTGAAAGCTATAAATCAAATTGGAAGTTAAATGGAATTTACTTTGGAATTGGAATGTGAATTGAATTTATATATGGAATATAACTTAAGTGAAGTTGAATAAAGTTGATTTTGGTGTCGAAGTAAAGTAATAAGTGAACTAATGAATGAAGTCATTAATAATTTGAACTTGAGTTATATAAATGAAATTCAACTTGAAATGGTTAAATGAATTAGCAATTGAATTAATAGATGGATTGAATGTTAATCAATCTATTGTAAATGAATTGATATGGAATAATGATGTAGATATTAATTCATTAAAAGCAAATGGAATTGAATAAATTGAATGGAAGTCAATTTAATATCCACCAATTGGAATTGAAAGTGTTGAACCAAATTGAATGTTGAAAGTAAATTGAATGAATTTGGTTGTTATTTGATTGTTAATTGATTGTGTATATTTCATTAAGGGTTAATGAAAATGAATTAATGAAATGAAAAGCTATGTAATTGAATTCAAATTGGAAGAAAATGAATTTGAATAGAATTGAATTTGATTTGGAAGTGAACTAAATTAAATGTAAATTAGTGAATGCAAATTAACTGAAATTGAATATGAATGTATATTGATTGGTTATGGATTTGTTGGATGTTAGTTGGATGATTGTTGTTTGATGGTTGCATTTGTTTCTTTTGTTTCATTTGCTATATTGGCCTATGTAGTTGTTGTAGTGATATATGTTGTATATTGATATTATTTTCATATATACATGTTTCTCATGGTTTGTTGAGTGTTTAGTAGGTGCGGATTGCGCTTGCTTCGCATTTGGAGATCGCTTTCGCGCTATATTAGTCGTATATGCTCGCTAATAAAAATATACGGTACATATCTCGGATTAAATATCATACTTTTACACTTTTTTCCCTACGGGATGCCTCATCACTTGATGAGATGTATATTTGTGATATATATACTGTCATTTTTTTCGGATCGAGCCGCGCAAATAAGACTCTGGCGAATTTTTCCGAAAATTTAAGGCGTTAGAATATTTTTGAGAAAATTGGGAAATTTTTGAAAACTAAGTATGAATTGGAAAACTTGGTAAAGTTGTTGAAAGAAGTTTAACTATGAATTTTGGGAAAGTTAGCACTTAAGAGATTTGAAAAATCCAGTTTGAATGGTTTGTTTTGGGAAGTTAATGGATTCTGACTTTTTCTTACTTGGTAATTTCGAGGACGAAATTCTTTTAAGGGGGAAGTTTGCAACGACCCATAATTTCTGTCAATTAAAAATTATATATTTAATTAATTTAAATATTAATAAGTAAGATTTATAAGTCAAATGAATTTAAATTCGAATAATTGGATTTAATTGGATAATTAAATCGATAATTTAATATGTTAAATTACTGAAATAATGGGAAATTGGGTTTAATATGATAAAAAATGATTTGTATAATTTTATTATATCATATTGGAGTTAGAATGATATTATAGAACTTTTGAAATCGAATTAAAAGTTAATTTGTGAAAATTGAATATTTTAATATTTAATTGAAGAGTTAAAATAGCCATTTTTCAAACAGTCTCGGATTTCGACGAAACTAGTTTCATCGGATCCATAATGTGATATTTTAGTATGGTTTCAAATTTCGTGTCAATCGGATTTACCGTTTGTCCGGAGCAAGCCTAAACGCATAGAAATTAGTTGAATCGGTTTAATTTGAATTTGATCGTTTATTGCCGTAACTCGCACAGATGATCGAATTAGCTTTCGAAACCTGTTCCATTATGTCCGAAACGTGGGATAAACCCAAGAAACGCCAGTCACCACGCGAGATTTGGAGTTCAGAAAAATTCGGATGAATAGTAATTCGTGAATTTTCTATAAAAGGCCCTCCATTTCACAATTTGCAAACAAAGGCTAGGGTTTCGAGTGCAGCCCCCGTCCACCATTTCTATGGCCAGAAATCATTCACCTTTCTCCTCCGGTATCTCGCAATCCATCGATAATTTGCAAAAACCTCCAACTACAAAGTTGTAGATCTCGACGAGATCTACAAATCCAACGGTCATGATCTGAAATGGAGCTTCGGATCGACGGGAAATTGCGTTTAAAGTCGTTGCGTTTTTCACGTTTTTCGAGGATAAAGGGGCAGCCGATTTTCATGCTATTCACGGTGTAGGTAGAGTTCGCCGAGGGGTTCGCAACGGAGGTGGCCGATCGTCTTCAAGTCGTGTATTTTGGTCGTGAAAATTCATTGAAGCTTGACGGTTATGGGTTTGCAATGCGTGAATAACCTGGAGATAGCGCGCGTTTGGGAAGAAAGCATACATGCGGCCCAGATCCATTTTCTAGAATCTAACGGCTGTGATGGTTTTAGGTGAAAATAAATAAATAAAAAAGTTGTAATTTATATATATTATAATTCGTGTAACTTTAAACTATCATAACTTGTTCATACGAGGTCGAAAACGCACGAAACGACTTGCGTTGGGTTCATATTGACGAGCACTACGCTATGGAGCTGGTTTGGAGTCGTTTGGAGTCAGTGAGAATTTCGGGTAAAATTAAATGCTCTTTAATTTTATTCGAAATAAACGTTGAAACTGAATTGAAAGCGAGGTGAGAACTTCTTACTCAATCGAATTGTTTCGATTTATATTTTAAATGGTTAGATTTTAAATTGTTGATTGTATGCCTGAATGATAAATTATTATCTGTTGATTGTTGAAATAGACATTATACGCCGTTATTAAGCAGAGGTTATTTATTAAAAACATATCCCGCGATAATTCCATCTTGATTGCAATTGGTATTATACATGTACTTGGAGTTGATTTTCCTACATTATATAGCGGATGAGACCCTATTGCGCCGCATAAGCGGATAATATTTTATGAATCCCATATACCGCGATATTCCGTAGTGGAATGGAATTAGTATTGTGCTAATGTTTGTGGATGCAGGGAAACAGGTTGGAGGGATCCAACTGGATTCCTCATCGGTATTTATTTGGTTACAGAAATTGTGATGTTTGTTGATTATCATATCGATTTATGATATTTGGATGTCGTGATTGACTATTTGGTGCTGTTGCATCATTGGATCCATTTTTGAAGTTTTAAAATAATGATTTTGATTTTTAAAAAGAATTTTAAAGTGATTTTTGAAAATATACGTTTTATTAAATTTTGAAATTGTTAAAATAAATAAACATTAAAATTATTATTATTATAGAAGTTATATTTTTGGAAAATAGTACTTAAGTATGATTTTGGAGTTATATAAGTTTTAAGTAATGTTTTGTAAATTATTAAAAGGATTGGTTTATTTAAATTGAGATTTTTGAATTATAATAAACGGTTTATATAAAAGATTTCTAAGATTAATATTTATAAATTAAAAATATAGGAATTGTGAAACGAGTTTTATTAAGTGTTAAAATGAAGTATAAATGGAATTCACAAGTGAATAAAATTTATAGATTTATAAATTGTGAGGTTATGAAAAAAAAAATAGATTTTGTAAAGTAAAAGATTTATAAATAATTAACTTATAAATCAAATTTCGGGTATAAAGTTGAGTTATAAATTGAATTGATTTATAAAAGGGATTTTTCTAATTAAAGTTTATATAAATAGAAATGGAATTTATAAACATTGTTTATAAATCCGAAATCAATTGAATTCGATAAATTTAATATAGAAGGTTATTAAAGGAGATATATTCGAGATTTCGGATAGCGAATTATCCTAGAGATAAAATGTGTAGAAAATATTGAATTTGGCTAGTGAAGTATATTCATGATTTTGGACAGTGAATATATTATTAAAGAAAATGGACATGTTTTGGGGAAGCGGTATTATAAAATGAAGTTAATTGTTTTAAAGATGTTCTAAAATGTATTAACTGTCGAAACCATAGATTTCAACATTCATTGTTGAAATAGACATTTTCGAGAAATAAGGAAATAGTGGACTATAACACTGTTGTTATAGTAAATGATTTCCGAAAGGAAATGTTTTATATAGTATTGGGATTTATATATCTATCTTAATTTTGAATCCCTATACTAGTGATTTTGGTATGTCGTAACGATGTACGCAACATTCGCTTTGGCCCAAATAAATGTGTTTGAGAGAATGTTTTCCTTAAAGAATGAAATATGTACTTAATTGCGGTTTAAGTATATTGAATATTTTCCAAGTGTTGAAAATAAATGAATTTGTGAATTACTTATTATTAAATAAGTAAGGAAATGTTTTCCAATATGAAGTGAATATTTTAAGATTTCATCTTTTAAAGATAAATTGAAAAATGAATATTAGAAATCGATTTGGAAATCGTATATTCATAGATATTTTGGAAGTGTAAATTCACTATGGAATTTATAAAAGAAGGGGAATTTGTTCAAAAATAAACGTTGATTTATTTTTGAAGTGTGGGAATAAATTTACGGATTTGGAACGTAAATATAAAGTAAATCGGTAAGGACTTATTTAATTGGTTTAAACGAACCATGTTGAAATAAAAGTATTTCCGCGTAAGGAAAATGATTGAAATTTGTTTTCAAAAGTGGTACAGGTGAAAAGTGATTTGAAAATTTGTTTTCAAATGGTTGAGGTGTGAAAATTATCTATCTAGTAAAGATATTTTGGAAAATAAATAATGTGGGAAATTATTTGGAATCTGGTGATGTTGAGCATGCCTATTGATAGTTAAATAACCGACTATCACTATTTACCTTTAAATAGGTATTTGTTGTGATTGCTTGAATTTGAATGCTACACTTGCTTTTTAATAAGCGCTCACTAATCGGGTTAGCCGGAAAAGGACCTTGGGGTCATATAACCCATTCCGAATATGTGATACGTCGTTATGGATTGCATTTGATGACCGGTGTTGAAGACCGGATATTTGTGAAAACGGATAGGTTACCGTCGAATGTTTCTACATCGGCTGATCTTCGATATAGAAATTTATTATCCTTTGTGATGGGAAGTCCGATCGTGATTAGCCAATATCCGGATTGCAAGGACTTCTTTGTAAGTGCCTTCGGTTTCGTTCGATCTTGGAACGGACTTGTATGGATGTGTGTCTGACGTTACAGTTTGAGATGTAAAGTTGGTTTCTATCAAATATATTACCGTTGGTGGCGGAGAAATTATTCTCTTAGCTTAACACGATTAGAGGTTATGTAGTCGATGGTTACTAGTGATACATTCCCAAATTGGTAATGTGACATACGAAGTGCTGTTGAGCATTTGTTGAACAAAGCACAGCTTTTGTATAAAGCGTGGCTTTGTGGACGAGACTCGTCGGACCTCACACCCCGAAAATGGTCAAAACAGGAAGGATGCAGCTAGGTTATTAGGAGGGTGCGCACCTTTAGTGTATGTCATTCCTTCTGGATAGAGGTGGTATCATGGTATGGAGCCCAGATACTTAATCTATGTTGTTGCTGCAAATTTATTGCTTTGTGGTTGTTGGAAATCGAGGATCCTCGGATATAGATCGGTTAGGATCGAGGAATGACATATTCGTGTCAGTAGTTACCTAGTTTGAAAGGTAACCCGGCCTTGTGTTGGCAGAGATCCGGTTAGGTTCTCGGGTCGTCTTTCCAAAGGCATACCCATGTGGCAATGGGAAGTTCCTTGGCCTGACCATTTGTTGGAAATCCAAAGAAACAGTACGATCTTGTACGGTTTTAGTTGTAGAACCTATCATTCACTTATGGTGGTCACCACTGTTTGGATGGTAGCTATAGTAGGCATAATTGCGGAATGCCTACGCTGGCTAAGATTTATATCTTTACTTTCGAAATGTTTTCTACACGATGCACTAGTAATAATACCAATGTTACTTTTTAATGCGTATAAAGCATCTTTGACTATCATAAGGAGAAATCTCCTCCGATTCTGCGTTTACATTGTGTATGTGTGCGGGAGGCCTTATGGTAGTCTCATTTTCTAAAAAGCATTGCGAATCTATTTTAAAAGTTATCCTGTACTTTGTTTTAAAAAAAATAAACTGTTTTAGTTCTCACACCAGTCCCATGACTGACTCGGAGTTTATTATTTTCCTTCCTAAACTCTGGGTGCCCACAAATTTCCACACGGGCAGTCAAGAGTCAGGTTTATCAGGATATTCTGGAATTCAGGAGTTGCAGGAGGCAAGCTGGATGGCATGGCGTATTCACTAGTATATAGTATTTCTTTTCCGCTGTTTGTTGTTGTTTGTTGTTGTAAACTCTGATAATGTAATGTAATGTGATGTAAGTAATAACTGATATAGTTCTTTCTTCAAGATTATTCATTTATCTATTATATGTTGTTCCGTTGCGATTGTGAGATTCTGATATTGTTCTGTTGTTTCTTTCTGTTCTATTCTATCTTTTTCTCTCTTCTTCTATCGTTTTCTTCTTCTTTAACCATAACGGTACGGTTTTCCGGCATTCGATTGCACCGCAGTTGATACAGTGGACGTATTGATGTCGGTTTTTGAGCGTCGAAATGTCGCGTCGTCACATTAATTATTCACATTCGGTAATTGTCCATACTTTAATTTCTTACATTAATTAAGTAACCTTTTAATTAATTAATTCTTCAATTAATTACACTAAGTAATTAACCCTTAATTACCCCCCTTAAGTAACTATCCTCTAATTACTTCACTAAGTAATTCCTTTTTATTTAAATACATTTAGTAATTTCCCATTAATTACTTACACTAAGTAATTAAACTTTAATAATTTAAGAAATTATACTGAATCAATTTCATAAGTGATTATGTTTTATTAATTAAATTAATTATTTTAAACTAATTACATTAATTTAATCATCTCAAAATTACAAATAATCTTTAAATTTCATTTATTAACTACCTATTAATTATTTAATTAATCCTTTAACTAATTTCATTAATTAACTAACTTCAATTAATCATTACCATAAATAAATCTAAGATAAATACTTTTCTTAGGAAATTAAAACATTTTAAAACCTTTAAACTTTAAAACTTTTCATATTTAACTTTATACATATTGAAATCCTGGGAAGAATTCCACTATCATTAAAAAAAACTGGTTACTTGTTTAAACCTGGAACCATATTTCTAAATTCTAAAAAAATTGGAAACAAAGACATCTCAAGCCAAAACACACTCATCCACTTCGAGTCGTACTCACAACATCACGAGATCGTTCCCGTTCTTCCCAAAAACCAAACAACCCAAACCCATCAACATGCATGTGCATGTGCACTAGCGAACATCGCCTCCCTGACCAACTACGATGGTTCCCACACCTCGCCAATGATCCCTACTGACCTTCTGATCAAGCAGATGAGCGAAAAAGTGAGCAAAATAAAATCGAATCCAACATGCAAAAATCTAGAACTAATCCAAATTGGAAATCCAACCATCGCCGATGAACATTTCCGCGAGAAATCTCACCGGTCACACCGAAGCTCCTCCTCGACTTCGAGCTCCACTTCTCATTATCGCAATCGAGTCCAATCCTTTGTTAGTGACGAACGAAACACAGTAACTTCAACTACCAAAACCCACCACCAAAACCCTACTTCGCCAATCTTCCACCACCACGGCCAATAATAAAATCCAACTTCATTTTTCCTGAGATTATTAATTAATTGGCCAACTCCAGCCAAAATTTTCTGCAAAACTCGACACCAATTTTCGACAATCGACCAATATGTCGAAACCCATTATCCATGAATATCCCAACAATTATCTTACTAAAAACTATGATTTTCATCTTAAAATCATATTATCCAGAGCCGATTTAAGTTATATAATTGAAACAATAAACCATGATTGTAACAACCCGCATATTTATCGATTTTATATTTAAATATTTTATCGTTAGTCGGATTTTAGTCGAAAAGCTACTTTTTGCATACGGTCAAATTAGGACTCGGGACCACTCCCATTGATTTTAAAATGCCTTTTGCGACCTTTTTGAGTATAAACTTTGATATATTTGGAGTTAGTCAAAAATTTGACCTTTTTCACTTTGGGTTTTGGTTTGGGCTTAGCCCTATGTTTAACTTATACTCGAATCTGAGCCACTCTTCCCCATTCACCCTCATTTCCTTCTCTTTTCAGTTCTAAAGCATTAATGGTGGGACAGATTGGAAATTAAAACTCCAAAACCCTAGTTCCTCTTGCAACCTAAAATTCCTAGCTCCAAATGCAAGAGAACCCATTGGTAAGCATTCTCTTCTTCTTCTCCAACTTATTCTCTTACCAATTTCAGAAATTCCTAAACCTAATTTTGGGAATGTTCTTGTTTTGAGCATAGATTCAAGCTCATTTGGGTTGTGTTGAAGAGAGGTTGATTCTCCATTTGCTTTCAAGCTTCTTCTTGTTTGATTTTGTAAAAAGGTGAGATTTTTATCTCACATCTTTGTCTATATTTATCTTCGATTGTTAGGTATGAATTCCTAACGTTTATTCGTGTGCAATTGATTTTGGTTTGGATCGATTTCGTGTATATTCCAATTTTTGGTGTTTTGGTCTAATTTGTGAAAACCCCAGTATGGATATTTGGACATTGATATTTGAGGCGTATCGAAAAGCCGTTTAGGGTAGGTTGTCATGCGACGTAATTCCTTAGTCATCGCCATTTGCTCATTCGATCGTTTCCGACATTAGTTTGGCCATTTTTGGCCTAGGTTCAGGGAATGCCCTGAACCCTTCATTCAGACGTCTGAAACGTGATATTCAGACGCCTGAGTATTGTCTGGGAAGTTTTCTATTCCCAGATTCAGACGTCTGAATATATGGTTTCGGACGTCTGAATTGGTTCTATTTCGAACAGAAAGGAAATAGGCTAAAATATGCCTATTTCAGACGTCTGAAACACTTGATTCAGACGTCTGAATTGTGTTCTGGAAATCTTTATATTTCCAGATTCAGACGTCTGAACCACTTGCTTCAGTCATCTGAATCAGCAGTCTTTTGCCTACTTGCCTATTCGCTTGAGAATTCCAATTTAAATCGATTCGTGATGATCCTATTTGTTGTTATCATTTATTATGACTTTGATGACTCCTTTTTAGGAATTTTTGAATATCCATTTCGATGGATTCTTTATCGGTTTCTTTGGATTTTATTCACGTCTTCGAATGTGAATTTTAGTGATTGTTGTTCTTACAATCTTCTTTGTGATTTGTCACTTTAAAAATATAAAGGTTTTCTATACTAGTAGTAAATATCAAAACTCTTTCTTCGAATGATTTCAACACTATTTTATTACAAAGATCGTTTTCTCAAACCCATTTCTAATCTATTAGTATATACAAACCTTTACCTCACTCGTATGAGAAATCTAATTAAACGGCTTAGTAAAACAAGTGGTATGAAACGCTTGCGTTTACTTCGTCGGTTAATTCTTGGACTTGTTCGATTGAACCTCTTGTGACAATTTTCTAGTGAAGATTTACAGTTTGTTCGTAAATATTTAAGTTAAGCAAGTGGTTACGGGACATGAAGCTAAACTCATATATTTACTAGCTTAGTGTAATTGACACTTCTCGTTGATCATGATAATCATCTTTTGTGATTTAGACTAGCAATGTGCGATGTCTCTTTGCCTGCGAGGGAGACTAAACCCCGTTTTGTGGAGTTTCGACTCAATTTGGTGGGGTAGCAACCCATGGTCTTCGGGCCGTTTGTGGAGCTTCGGCTCAAATTGTGATGGTTAGCAACCATGGAATTAGAGTTCCGTTTGTGATACACGTGTTGGCGAGCTTTATGCTCCCGTTTGTGATAGGCCTCCCCCCTTTTGTGATTTCTGGATTTCTCGAGATGATTTCTAGAATTTGTGTTTCACCAATTTTCGTGATTTCCATTGATAAGTTTTATCAATATTTGTGCATTGGTGAATTTGTGTGTCATTGACTTTTGTGATTGACATTGATATAATCGTCAATATTTGTGGTTTGATGAACGAAATAAGGAGTATGACATTTTCTTTGATTCTTGTGTAGAATTTGTGATATTGATTAATCTCTTGTTGATTTTCAATTACTTATATATAAATCACTGCTTGGTATTGTGATTATTATGTGTTTAGTCATATCTCTTACTCTATATCGTTTCATCTGATATTTATAGTTAGACTGATCCGTTTATTATTTTCTTATTAAATAATGCTCGGGTCAGACCGAGATGTTTCAGGTGCTTCTGCTTGACTTCCCCTAGGGATTCATTACTCTGACTTTTGGTTAACTACTTAGATTAGTAGTTTTTGGTTTGTATACATTTGAGATATAGACTCCATAATGTATACTTATTCTTTTGTGTAGTTCGTGTAACTATTCTTTTGTGATATTGTGGATCTTTCTGACCACTACTCTGATGTACACTTTTATGTGTAATGTTCATATCTTATTCCGCCTTTGTGATATGAATTATCTGTGACTGATTTATGTTATGTTTATTTCTATATTTGTTTCCGAAGATATTATAGCCACTGTGTAGTAGCTTTGAGTTTGTGTCGGCATGTCGGATTTCCACTTGAAAAGAATTACGTTATACTATCTGACATGTCGATGCTCGCACAAAGCAATTACACGGATGGTCGCTCATCAATAGCCTTATTCTCCATGCTAGTTGACAGCATTCACCGTAATATTCTTGGCTAGCGTGGGTATAGAGGTAGGGCGTCACAGCTTGGTATTAGAGCCAAACTTCGGAACAATATGGAATATTATAACAAGGATCATCGTCCTAAGTCCATCTTAGGAGTCGTGCTTTAGGATTTTATTCGGGTCTACGTACCGTTCTATCCTATTTTCTTTTATGATTCCTTGTTTTGTCTATCAAGATTGCTTGATATTCAATTTGGTGAATAACCTTTTTCTTCTTCTTCTTTCTTTCTAAGGAAGAGAAATGTCTAGACCAGGCTGCCCCAGAGCCGTGCCATCTAGCACACCACCCCAGGATGGAGTTTTTATGACTGCTCAACAACTCCTTGATTTAGTGACGAATGCTCAAGCAGCTGGAGCTAACACGGAACCTACTAACCCAAAGTCGGGATTTGCACGCTTGTGCAGTGATTACACTAATTTGGGTGAGGAGCCATTCAAAGGTTCCGAAACTATTATTGAAGTGCAGGCTTGGCTGAGGTCATGCGATCGAATCTTTTCTCGCATGAATCTTATTGACCTTCACCGAGTTCAGGTGGCCTCTAGTATGCTCCGAGAAAGAGCATTGGACTGGTACGAGCTTCTTTTTTCTGAGATTAATGAAGCGGATCTCACCTGGAAGCAATTCCGGGAACGCTTCGAGTTGAAATTTGTACCAGAAGCAGAGAAAGTGACATTGGCTCGACGATTTATAGACTTTGTTTAAGGTGAGTCCTCCGTGACTGATTACGTCGCCTCCTTCGAGTCGCTTTCCAAATATGTGGTTGAATACATCAACACCCCTTTAAAGAAGAACCAGAGATTCGTCTATGGCTTAAACAAAAATCTTAAGAAGCCATTACTTCTAAAATTAGAAGTTTCTTTCGACCAACTCGTTGATATCGCTCTTCGTCTTGAAGAGGCGGATAGGGAGAATGATGTCGAAGTGGTGGGTTCCAAACCAAGCTTCAACAACAACAAGAAGAGGCCAAACAAATTCAAAGGCCCCTATCCTAATAAGAAAGGGAAGCAAGCAACCTCCGTGGCAAAGACTTCTTCCTTTGGTCGTGGGGAATGCTATAATTGTCGTTCGAAGGACCATTACACGAACAAGTGTCCAAAGTCTCTCTCTTGTCGCTACTGCAAAGGTCCCGGTCATGTTATATCCTCATGCCCCAAGCATCAGGGCAGGAAAGAGGGAAAGCTTAATGTTACTCAAGCCCCTGGCAACACATCTCATAGCCAAGGTATTTCTCATTCAATTCTGGATGGAATTATTTTATTTCGTGATCATCCTATTCGAGTTCTTTTTGATACGGGTGCGTCCCATTCTTTTATATCAAAAGAACTTGTTAATACTTTTTCTTTGGATGTTCTGTGTTTAATGACTTCTTTGAGAATTACGAATCCGGTTGGTGGATCCGCGACAATCAGTTTATTGTGTAAAGATGTCGAGATTATTTTGTGTGATTTTTCTTTCCGAGCCGATTTGCATGTCATGCGTTATTTAGGCTTTGGAATGATTTTGGGAATGGATTGGCTTAACCATTATGAAGCCCATATCCTATGTCCTGAGCAGACTATTCATCTTCGACATCCTCAATCTATTAAGCAGATTTCTATTAATCTTAAAGATTCAGATTCCAGCTTGGTTGCATCTTTATATTCTTTAAATCCTCGTGATGACGATGAGGGTGATATTATTTCTCTTATTCACGTCGTTCGTGAATTTTCCGACTTATTCGAGCCCGTTTTAGGATTACCACCTAAGCGAGCAATTGAGTTCAGAATTAATCTTATTCCTGGAGCTCAACCTATCACTCGTCCTCCGTATCGTATGTCCAATAAAGAAAACGAGGAGATGCGTAAACAATTATCCGAATTGGAGACGAAACAATTTATTCGCTCTAGTTCCTCGCCTTAGGGAGCTTCAGCTATTTTTGTGAAGAAATCTGATGGAACACTTAGGCTTTGCGTTGACTACCGCAAGCTTAATGATCTTACTATCAAAAATAAATATCCTTTACCTCGGATTGATGATCTATTCGATCAACTTAGTGGTGCTAGAGTCTTTTCGCAATTAGACTTAGCTACTGGATTTCATCAGCTTCGTATTGCAGAGGATAGTATTCCATTGACCTCGTTCCGTACTCGTTATGGATCTTATGAATGGCTTGTCATGCCATTTGGTTTGACGAATGCTCCGGCGTATTTCGTTGACCTTATGAATAGAATTTTCAAAGACTTCCACGACCGGTTTGTTCTTATCTTTATCGATGATATTCTTGTGTATTCAAAAACCGAAGAGGAGCATGAAAAGCATCTTCGGATTGTGTTGGAAACTCTTAGGAGTAATCAATTAAAGGCAAAATTTTCTAAATGCCACTTTTGGCAATCTCGTGTGAAGTTTCTCGGTCATATTATTTTCGAATCCGAAATTTCAGTGGATCCTTCAAAGATTGAAGCGATTCAAGATTGGAAGAGACCAGAGAGTGTGACAGAGATTTGTAGTTTTCTCGGATTGGCGGGCTATTACTGTCGTTTTATCAAAGACTTTTCTAAGATTGCCGTGCCTCTCACTAGCTTGACGAAGAAAGGCGTTAAATACATTTGGTCGGACAAATGTGAAGCTTCTTTTCAGAAATTAAAATAACTCCTTTCTGATGCTCCTATTCTTGTTATTCCCGAGGGGAATCAAGATTTCGTTGTTTATACCGATGCTAGTCGCATTGGTTTGGGTGCCGTTCTTATGCAAAGAGAACGTATTATTGGTTATGCTTCTAGGCAATTGAAGCCTGCCGAGACTAGATATGCCACTCTTGATTTAGAACTCGCGGCTATTGTTTTCGCTTTTCGGATTTGGCGTTATTATCTTTTAGGAGAGAAATTTGTTCTTTACACGGATCATAAGTCTTTGAAATATTTATTTTCTCAAAAGGAACTTAATTTACGTCAACAACGTTGGCTCGAGTTCCTTGCTCCTTATGATCTTGATATTCTTTATACACCCGGTAAGGGTAATCGTGTCTCCGATGCTCTTAGCCGTAAACAACAAGCTGTTGTTTCTATGATGATATCCGAATGGAACGATCTCGAGATCTTATCCACTTGTGAGATTCGAGACCGCGTATCCGATTTATGTTCATCTCTTGTTTTATGTTGCCTTGAGGCTCATCCTTCTCTTTTAGACCGCATTCTTGAAGCTCAAGGGCTAGATCATGAATTGGCTCTTCTTGGCCAAAATATTAAGGATAAGATTGATATTGAAGGTTTGAAGGACTTTGATATCGATTCTCGTGGCGGCATTCGAAAATTTGGTAGATTTATCGTACCAAATACTATTGATCTTCATAAGGATATTTTAGAAGATTCTCATTGTTCTTAATTCACCATTCAGCCCGGTAGTAGTAAAATGTACGCGGATATGAAGCGACTATATTATTGGGAGGGAATGAAATTCGATATTGCTAACTTTGTTAAGTGTTGCATGACTTGCCAGCTTGTTAAGGCCGAACATCAAAGGCCCGGTGGGTTATTGCAACCTTTAGAACTTCCAATTTGGAAGTGGGACCAAATTTCCATGGATTTTATAGATGGCCTTCCCCATTCTCGTTCGGGTCATGATAGCTTATGGGTGATCGTTGATAAACTTACTAAATCTGCCCATTTTATTCCCGTCCGGTCTAACCGAACCGTTCCTCTTTTGGCCAAGCTCTTTGTTAAAGAGATTGTTAAATTACATGGTGTTCCTACTTCTATTGTTAGTGATCGCGATCCATTGTTTACTAGTGGATTTTGGAAGAGTCTTCAAAAAGCTTTGGGAATGAAGCTTAATTTTAGCACCGCTTATCATCCTCAGTCCGATGGACAAACTGAGCGTGTGAATCAAACTCTTGAAGATCTTCTTCGTGCTTGTGTTCTTGATTTTGGTGGAAGTTGGGAAGATCATATTTCACTTGTTGAATTTTCCTATAATAATAGCTTTCAATCTAGTATTGGTATGGCACCTTTTGAGGCACTCTACGGAAGGCCATGCCGATCTCCTTCTTGTTGGCTTGAGACCGGTGAGAAGCTGGTTTTAGGTCCAAATTTTATTCGTGATTCCACAGAGAAAATTGAACTTATTCGACATAGGATGAAAGAAGCCCAGAGTAGACGAAAATCCTATGCCGATAATCGAAGAAGGAAATTAGAATTTTCCGCTGGAGATTCTGTTTTTGTTCGTGTTTCACCAATGAAGGGTGTTGTACGTTTCAGTCGATCGGGAAAATTGGTGCCTCGATATATTGGGCCATTTCCTATCACTGAACGTATTGGTTCCATGGCTTATCGCCTTTTATTACCGGCTTAATTTTCTGCTATCCATGACGTGTTTCACGTTTCTCAACTTCGAAAATGTCTTCGAGATTCCGGTTCTATTCTTGAGCCCGGTGTTGGGGAAGAGATTGAAGTTTCGCCTAATTTAACTTATGAGCAACATCCTATTCGTATCATTGCTTCGGAGATCAAACGACTTCGCAATAAAGATGTTCCGCTTGTTAAAGTTCAATGGTCTCCAAATCCTAAGGATTGTTCTTGGGAGTCTAGGGAATTCATCGAGCGATCACATCCGGACTTGCTTTCCCGTGCTCTTTAAGGTGAACCTTTTATTTCAAATTTCTTTTGTGTTGAATATGCTTTTATGGTTGTTACTTTATGTTCTCTTCATAAATATTACGAGGACGCAATTTCTTTAAGGAGGGGAGTCTGTAACAACCCGCATATTTATCGATTTTATATTTAAATATTATATTTAAATATTTTATCCTTAGTCGGATTTTAGTCCGAAAGGCTACTTTTTGCATACGGTCGAATTAGGACTCGGGACCACTCCCATTGAGTTTAAAATGCCATTTGCAACCTTTTTGAGTATAAACTTTGATATATTTGGAGTTAGTCAAAAATTTGACCTTTTTCACTTTAGGTTTGGGTTTGGGCTCAGCCCTATGTTTAACTTATACTCAAATCTGAGGCACTCTTCCCCATTCACCCTCATTTCCTTCTCTTTTCAGTTCTAAAGCATTAATGGTGGGAGAGATTGGAAATTAAAACTCCAAAACCCTAGTTCCTCTTGCAACCTCAAATTTCTAGCTCCAAATTCAAGAGAACCCATTGGTAAGCATTCTCTTCTTCTTCTCCAACTTATTCTCTTACCAATTTCAGAAATTCATAAACCTAATTTTGGGAGTGTTCTTGTTTTGAGCATAGATTCAAGCTCATTTGGGTTGTGTTGAAGAGAGGTTGATTCTCCATTTGCTTTCAAGCTTCTTCTTGTTTGATTTTGTAAAAAGATGAGATTTTTATCTCACATCTTTGTCTATATTTATCTTCGATTGTTAGGTATGAATTCCTAACGTTTATTCGTGTGCAATTGATTTTGGTTTGGATCGAATTCATGTATATTCCAATTTTTGGTGTTTTGGTCTAATTTATGAAAATCCTATTATGGATATTTGGACATTGATATTTGAGGCGTATCGAAGAGCCGTTTAGGCTGGGTTGTCATGCGATGTAATTCCTTAGTCATCGCCATTTGCTCATTCGATCGTTTCCGACATTCGTTTGGCCATTTTTGGCCTAGGTTCAGGGAATGCCCTGAACCCTTCATTCAGACGTCTGAAACGTGATATTCAGATGTCTGAATATTGTCTAGGAAGTTTTCTATTCCCAGATTTAGACGTCTGAATATATGGTTTCAAACGTCTGAATTGGTTCTATTTCGAACAGAAAGGAAATTGGCTAAAATATGCCTATTTCTGACGTCTGAAACACTTGATTCAGACGTCTGAATTGTGTTCTGGAAATCTTCATATTTCCAGATTCAGACGTCTGAACCACTTGTTTCAGACGTCTGAATCAGCAATGTTTTGCCTGCTTGCCTATTCGCTTGAGAATTCCAATTTAAATCGATTCGTGATGGTCCTATTTGTTGTTATCATTTATTATGACTTTGATGACTCCTTTTTAGGAATTTTTGAATATCCATTTCGATGGATTCTTTATCGGTTTCTTTGGATTTTATTCACGTCTTCGAATGTGAATTTTAGTGATTGATTGTTCTTACAATCTTCTTTGTGATTTGTCACTTTAAAAATATAAAGGTTTCCTATACTAGTAGTAAATATCAAAACTCTTTCTTCGAATGATTTCAACACTATTTTATTACAAAGATCGTTTTCTCAAACCCATTTCTAATCTATTAGTATATACAAACCTTTACCTCACTCGTATGAGAAATCTAATTAAACGGCTTAGTAAAACAAGTGGTATGAAACGCTTGCGTTTACTTCGTCGGTTAATTCTTGGACTTGTTCGATTGAACCTCTTGTGACAATTTTCTAGTGAAGATTTACAGTTTGTTCGTAAATATTTAAGTTAAGCAAGTGGTTATGGGACATGAAGCTAAACTCGTATATTTACTAGCTTAGTGTAATTGACACTTCTCGTTGATCATGATGATCATCTTTTGTGATTTAGACTAGCAATGTGCGATGTCTCTTTGTCTGCGAGGGAGACTAAACCCCGTTTTGTGGAGTTTCGACTCAATTTGGTGGGGTAGCAACCCATGGTCTTCGGGCCGTTTGTGGAGCTTCGGCTCAATTTGTGATGGTTAGCAACCATGGAATTAGCATTCCGTTTGTGATACACGTGTTGGTGAGCTTTATGCTCCCGTTTGTGGTAGGCCTCCCCCCCTTTTGTGATTTCTGGATTTCTCGAGATGATTTCTAGAATTTGTGTTTCACCAATTTTCGTGATTTCCATTGATAAGTTTTATCAATATTTATGCATTGGTGAATTTGTGTGTCATTGACTTTTGTGATTGACATTGATATAATCGTCAATATTTGTGGTTTGATGAACGAAATAAGGAGTATGACATTTTCTTTGATTCTTGTGTAGAATTTGTGATATTGATTAATCTCTTGTTGATTTTCAATTACTTATATATAAATCACAGCTTGGCATTGTGATTATTATGTGCTTAGTCATATCTCTTACTCTATATCGTTTCATCTGATATTTAAAGTTAGACTGATCCGTTTATTATTTTCTTATTAAATAATACTCGGGTCAGACAGAGATGTTTCAGGTGCTTCTACTTGACTTCCCCCAGGGATTCATTACTCTGACTTTTGGTTAACTACTTAGATTAGTAGTTTTTGGTTTGTATACATTTGAGATATAGACTCCATAATGTATACTTATTGTTTTGTGTAGTTCATGTAACTATTCTTTTGTGATATGTGGATCTTTCTGACCACTACTCTGATGTACACTTTTATGTGCAACGTTCATATCTTATTCCGCCTTTGTGATATGAATTATATGTGACTGATTTATGTTATGTTTATTTCTATATTTGTTTCCGAAGATATTATAGCCACTGTGTAGTAGCTTTGAGTTTGTGTCGGCATGTCAGATTTCCACTTGAAAAGAATTGCGTTATACTATCTGACATATCGATGCTCGCACAAAGCAATTACACGGATGGTCGCTCCTCAACAGCCTTATTCTCCGTGCTAGTTGACAACATTCACCGTAATGTTCTTGGCTAGCGTGGGTATAGAGGTGGGGCGTCACAATAATACTTGATTTTATCCCTATTTAAGTTTTTCACTAGTATCTTTCCCTTTCCAGAAATTTTAAACCTAAATTGATTTTAATTTTAAAAACTATATTGTGTTTAAATCAATCAGCTTCTGTTTGAAACACAAGCTTATTAGTGATTAGTTTTGTAAATTTTGAATTATGACTAAATTTTTGCTCTGTAAATTTTAAAACAGAGATAATCAAACCAGACCAAACATGCACAGTTCAACACAAACATATATTCACGGATTTTGCTTACACACACACACATACACGTGCAATACAAACATTATCGCCGAAATACACATGCAAGATCATTTATTTCCTTACGTCTTTTAAATAAGTGTTTACTTAATTAATGTTTGAACAGAGGGGATCTTTGAAAATCTGTAATTAAATAGAAGTTTGTATCCATAAGAACAGTCATACATGTTCTAATCAACTGCATATTTATCTATATACTAACATATTTTTAACATGCACTCAAATCTTGCAAAGTAATTTCAATGTTCTATCACTATCATCAACTTCAAACATTAAAAGAGTAGCAGTTTACTCACCTGCAGTTTCTTGAACAGAGAACAGTTTTGATAACTTTTTTTACTTTTCTGGAACATGTTGTTGAGATGAATTGCTGCTGCTGCTGACCTTGAATTTGGTTTGGATCTTGCTTGCTGGACTTAAATTCATGCATAGCCTAGTACAGATTTGAAATATTGCTGTTGTTCACTCTAATCTTGGATTTCAGGTTTGATTCTTATTTTAGGTTTTTGACCAAAATTTGAGTTTGAATATGGGAAAAATTTTGTTGCAAACTTATTTCTTCTTTGGTTTGTATATTTTTCTTTGATGTGCTTTAGAAAATGAACTCATTAAAGAAATGAGAGAGAAAAGTGGAGAGAATTATAAAATCTTAGTTTTAGTTTTATTTAAAAATAAAAGGACACTTGTTTAAAAACCTAACACTTGTCATTTACATAAGCTAATTAACTTACATTTGTTAATTTAGATGCTAGTATTTTAACACTTGAATTTTGTATGTACAAATATCTTTAAATGTTTTATAAACCTTTATACTTAATTTCTATTTAGTTAATACCTTTCTCAATTTATATTTAGCAAATTAAAAAAAAACTAATTTAATACAAATAAAATTGTGTGTGTATATATATATTATTTTTAAATCCAATTTACTTTAAAATATTTATCTTTAGAATTTCAAATTCAAATTCAAATTCAACTAAAAATCACTCCTATAAATATATATATTTTAAACAATCACAAATTTAATTTGTGAATAATAATTCTATTCAAAATATATTTATATAAATAAAAATAACACATTATTATTATTGTTTTGAAAATGACAATTTTACCAATTTCAAATAATTATAAAGGAGATTATAAAATACATATCTATCCAAATATTTAAAACCCAGCATTATTATAATTCAAAGTCTTATATGTATATTCAGATATATCTCAGAATTTCATTTGTTCAATTTACAAATAAGTATTTTAATAAATTTAATTATGTTAATTTCCAATTAACAGATGCCCAAAAATTCGGGTTATCACAAAAACTTTAAGACTAGATCATTAGATCATGACACTTTTTATTTCAACTAAAACAAGAATATTGTAAATCAAAAACTATGTTAGATTCCTTTATGTACATTTTATCTTTCTACGTCCCAATTTAATCTCAGCCCTTCAAATTCCACCAATTCGGTTATTTTAAAATTCAACTATATATGTGTTTTTTTATGTGCAGTCTGATAGGCCGAGTTCATATAATATTATTGTTAAATTGAAAAATAATACTTACCAGAACTTGATTCCGCAATGACATAAGCCGTCGGCCAAGCTGTACTAGTCCCAAAATCTTCTTCCAGGTATGTACACTCTGATGTAGGTCTCCATAGTAATGCATCATTAACTCTCACAAATTCTATCTAAACTTTTACTGCATCTTTTCCTAATGGAACATAGTGAACCATTGTTGTTAGATCAGTTGAATCGATAGTTCCTTCAACCACAACTCCTCTCGTTTCACCCACATCAATCAACTTGCACCTATTCTTTGCTACCAGATTTGAGCTTTGTCGGATAAGTAAACCAAAATAACATTTTTTGCAAGATAGGTCAGTCAATTGTAACAGATATTATATCATAAACAGGACAAAGTCTTTATCAGAAACAAAATGGAAACTTTAAAAATACAAAATTCGTTGGTACGACTTCTAAATTTTTTCTAAAAATATTTTTCTAAAATCATTTCAGCTACGTATCTATGTATTTTTTCTAAAAATATTTTTTGGTTTTATAATGTTTGATTTTCCATATTAAAATTAAAAAGCCAAATTTAAGTTGAATTCTCATTATTTACGAGAAAAATCTTTTTGAAACATGTGATAAAAAAGACGATTTCTTCTATACTTTTCTCAAATTGAACCCACCAATAAAATAGTTCATATAATTTCATAAGGATTTCTCCTAAATGAAATTGGATTTAATTTAATTGGACTGGACTTGCTTAGCTCAGTGCAACTTGATGGTGGTTCAAGCTTGTGGTTTGAAGCATTGGCTTGGAGCTTTGGATTAGGATGCGGTTGTGGATTCATTATTGTTTGAAGATCACTTCGAGTTATCTCTTCTTTTGATATCTTTTCTGTTGTGGCATTGTATCATACCTTTGATAGTTGTTGAGCATTATTGATATCATTATTGTATATCATTCTGGATATTGTATTCATTGGAGTTGTGTATGATATCCTTCATTTCTCTTCCGCTGTGTTGTTATACATAATGTGTTATAAGCTCCGACGAGCCAGATTCGGTGTTTGAATCTGCGGCATTCAAGTACAAGTGAAGCACGGGTGCGAATTTTCGAAGGTCGAGTCAGGACCGCTACCTATTACGTGTAAAACGCTGTAATTTTTCCAGTTTAAAAGTATAAGTTTTAAATTCCCAATAAATCTATATATTTGATTTCTCAATATTGTTATTGAATTAACTATTAACTTATCCTCTCATGGGTAATATTAACATTGGTTTATATAATAATACATTAATAATTTCCCAATTCATCCAAATTTCAATTTACATAGTATTTAATTTCATTTACCTACAATAAATCATTTTATTACGGATTGAATTCAAGTTAATTAATTTCCAATACTACCTTGGTTCAATTCTACTCTTTTTGTTACATCTATAATCACTCTATAAACCTAGTTATTATTTGTTTATCTTTCATTACAAAAAATATTCAAATTTTCATCTTTATTTTGTAATAACTGTGATTTTCAATTATATTGAATTTGCCAAATATATACATTTATTATAATTAAAAGCTCAATCAATTTGTTCAATTCTGTTTCATTCCTTTATTTCATCTTATGAATAAAATATAAATTTCCATTTATGTCAATACATTCACACTTTACAATACAGTTCTATCTCACATTAATGAACATTTACCTACATTTAAATGTAATTGATTTCCTACTCTGAATTTAGCAGCCTAAATAAAAAGGTGACTTGCATAAATGTTATCACTAACTTTATATTGCACTCAAGTTTATTATTTCCACTAATTATCAGAATAGTTTATATAATGTTGAATCCATTCAATTATCATACATTTATTTACTTATATTAAATTTTATACCTAAATGTAACAGTTACAACTACATTAATAAACCAATTAAATAGTAACTTATAACCGTTACTATAGCCTTTAATTAACATTTCATTTTTAACACTCACTTCATTATAAATTATAAAGTTTTTTTCCATCTTAAGTACAAAAATCTTATTAAATTAACCAGTTTAATTATTGAAATTTACGGATCGTTACAGTCATTGCTACTAATTTTGCTTTGGCAGGGTAAAGAATGTTCGAAAGAAGGAAGCACACTTAAAATGGTACAAATCGCTTATATTGATTCATTTGGAGTTTAGTTTTAAGTCCAATAATCAACTTAATTTTCGACTTAATAATTTTAGAACAATGACAACATATGTGAGCTGTTGAATTAGGATGGAACCAATGAAATTATTGTCGAAAGGAAAGTCGTGTCCGTCGATCCAAATGAAGTAGTCAATGACTTTCGTATTGGACCAAATGCTATGAAAGTTGTTATAGATTGCGTAAAGAGAGAAGACGCTTACTTATAGAGGCCTACATCTTGTTTATCAGTATTAGGAGAAGCCAATGGTAAGTCAGTGGCATGGCCTGCAAATTGTGTTATTGTGCTGCGAGAACACATGATAAAAGAATTACGGTGAAATTTATGATTCGCGGTAACTATTTGTAATCGTGTACATATTTTTTTCCATTAAATATATTTATTGTTCTTTTTAGAGTAAAACTAGTAGCGCAAACAACAAATGCAAGCTTTATGATTGGAATGAGGGTGAAGTGTTGGTTGCCAAAGGAAGTTGCTCGAGTGATTTAAAAATGATTATGAATGGTATTCCACTTGGTCCTTTAGCTGTGGTGGTTTGGGTAGACTATTTAAAAAAAGAAGATGCTTTCTTGTGGCGACCCATAATAGATATGTCATGCATTAAAGGGGCCGTGGGTAAGAAAATAGCATGGCTAAAATCAAAAGTTGTAGCTGAAAAAGCAGCATTGTGGCTTCTACTTACATGGTTAGAGCAAGCATTGCAAATTCTCCTTGCAAGGCTAAATCAACTACTCGGGTAACTAAAGTTCGCCGTATATATGTATATAAATTATAGATGTATGACAAACTGATAATGGTACTTCTCTCAAATTGCATAAGCATTGAGTCTTGTGATAAAGTTTTCATGTTTAATCTATATACATTAAACAATAATTAGGGATAAAGGAAAATTATGTAAAGAATAAATAAAAAAGATGAAAGAAGGTTAGTGTTATCCTAAACCAATGGATTTTCATGCCTTCTACTTAGGCCGGGTTTAATTAGGATGTGGATGTTCACATATTTTATTTTATATTTTTAGAGCACATATACAATGCTAATCCTCATACCTTGCTACTGTATAGAAAATTTGTCGTGTACAATAAGCAAAGCATTAAAATTCTTTGGATCATTCATTCAATAGAGTTTGAGATTCTTAGACATCAATTACGAAACCTTTTAAAATATGATTAACCAAATGAGATTATTTAATTTTTATTTTCTTGATTACTAGTCGAAATGTCTCGTTTCTAAAACATTAAAGTCATTATATCAACTCAAATTTATGAATTTGTGCAACCATATAATTAAATGAATGGTAATTTATCTGAATCCGAAGACTCCAAAGAATTCCAAAAAAATGTTGAAGGGTATCAAATCGATATCTACTATCTGATTATCTGAAAACCCCAACTCTAGACTACCCGTGTGAAAAATTGTGGGCACCCAGAGTTTAGGAAAGGAACAATAAACTCCGGGTCAGTCATGGGACAGGTTTGAGTAAACAAAAACAGTTTATCTTAAAACAAACAACAAAAGATTTTAAAATTGTAATCTGCAATGCTTTTTGGAAAATGAAACTACTGTAAGGCCTCCCGCCACACACACCATGCAAATACAGAACTGGAGGATATTTCTCCTTATGATAGTCAAAAATGCTTGATACGCGAAAACCATTTTGATATTATTGTTAGTGCATAGTGGAAAAACATTGAAAAAGTATAATATTAATCTTAGCCAGCATACAACATTTCGTCGCATGCCTAGTATAGCTACCATGTTCAATAGCAGATTACCGCCACATTCTATGGCAGGTTATACAACTAAAACCGTACAGGCCGCGTATTGTTTCTTTGGGCTTTATAACAAACAGTCAGGCCAAGGAACTTCCCATTGCCACATGGGTACGCCTCTGGAGGGATGATCCGAGAACCTACACGGCTCTCTGCCAACACAAGGCTGGTTTACCCCTTTCCTTGGGGGAAAACCTAAGATATGCCACCCTCGGTCGTTAGCGACCTTTATCCGAGAGCTCTCAACCAACAAATCACACAGTAAATAGATTTACAGTGTCCACATGAGTTAAGTATCTGGGATCCATACCATGATACCACCCTTTTCCAGATGGAATGGGCATACGCTAGGGGCGCAACCCCTGCAACCTTGCCGCATCTTTCCTATTTCGACCATTGTCGAGTTGTGAGGCTCGATGAGGTCTCATCCACAAAGCTACACTTTTTCACAAAGTCATGCTTTGATCAACAAATGATCGGCAACACTTCGTACGCCACATTACCAAATTGGGAATGTATCATCAGTAACCATCAACTACATAACCTCTGAGCTCGTACGTCTCGGTGTAGGGTGTTAAGCTAAGAGAATAAATCTCCGCCACCAAACAGAAATGTATTTGATAGAAACCAGCTTTACATCTCAAAGTGTAATCTCAGACACTCATCCATATAGTTTGTTCTGGGTTCGAACAGAACCGAAGGCACTTTCGAAGAAGCCCTTGCAAATCCGAAAAATTCCTAATCACGTCCGGACTTCCCATCACATATGGAGTCTCTATACTGGGGACCAGTCGATGCAGAGACATTCGACGAGTTATCCTTTCGCTTTCGAGAATATCTGATCTTCACCATCGATCTTCAAATGCTATCCATAACATCGTATCATTATTCGGAATGGGTTATATGACATAAGGTCCTCTCCCAGCTAAACCGAATAATGAGCACAATATTTAAAAACATATGGATATTGGGATTTCAATTAAGTCACAACTTATTTTTCAAAACTTTTCTTTCAATGGTTTAAACAAATCACCATTTCAAATCTTTTAAACAAAAAGATTTACTTCCTAAAGTTCACCAATATTTCACAAAGATTCATTCACAGCCTTTCAAAATAATTCCAATTTCAATTTGGGTTAACTCATTCAATCTTTAAATGGATGATTTAATAGCTTTCAAACCCGTTTCCAATTCAAATCTTTTATATAAAAGATACACCATTTAATATGCTTTTCGATTTCAAAACAAGGTTTAATAATCTTTCACAAAGTGTTAACACCTCTCTTATTCACGTCTTAGTGACCTATTCGACTCAATGACCTAAGGGAATAAGCAACTTAACTATCCAAGGCATAAACGACTTAACGACCTATAGCAGGGCACGGCCTAACGACCTAAGGCACAGAGCGGTTCAACATGGCACGACTCAATGACTTAAGGAGCTCCAGCGACCGAGCGACCTAAAGACTCCTACGACACAACAAGTTAACGACCTAGCAACTCAATGAAGGCAACGACCTAACGAGTTAAGGAAAGTGCGACCTAACGATCTAGCAAGCTTCAGAGTTCAGCCGCATGCGCACTGCCTCTTCCATTAGGTTGCTTATGACCTTAGCAAGCCGAGATAACTCCTATGCTACACATGCTAAGGTGCTCATAGCATATATCTCGTCCAGGATGGCTCCATCAAGTCGCTAACGACTTATGCTACCTCGGGATCGCTCTTAGGTCGCAACTCCCTAGGTCGCAACTCCCTAGGTCGCTCACGACCTATGAAACCACACAACCTAACTCTGAAACTCCCTTATAAATACCCTGCTTACTCCACATTGGGAAGAGAAGAAAAAAAAGGTGATTTTAGGGAAGGCCAAGACTTTGCTGTTTTCACGACTTCTTCTTCAACACTTCAAATGGCAAAGACACTTCAAAGAACCTTAGGAAAAGATCAAGTTCATTCGACATGAATTCAAAGAGCTTTTCTACATCAAAGTTCTAACTACTTGCCTTAATGGTGTTGTAATTGAAGAATGACTGTGAAATTTGTAATCAAATCAATAATTGAAGAGATTTAGTGGATGTAGCTTGACTTTGAGCTGAACCACTATAAAAATTGTCGTCTCTCTACTATTTTCTGCTATTTTTTGCTTGCTTTTAATTGCCGTACCAACGGGTGGTGCTTTTGCTATATCACAACTCACACTGGGTGTTAGCGTACATTTTTAGCGTTAACACAAAGGTTCATTCATAACATTCAAAACAATTCATAAATTTCATTTCAAACTTTTCAACACAAATTGGAAACCCTTTCATTATATGAAAGCTATTATTAATTGAAAACAAATAGTTTTCGTTCTGGGAAAAACTGATTACATTTACATAAGTTAAAGCTCTTGGGTTAAATTCAAATTCTCAAATCAATACTTTTAAAATGGTTTAAAACCCATATAAACACATTTATAACTTGTATAACCTTTTCAAATCATAGTTTCCAAACATAAAATTTAATTTCAAATTTTGAATTCAAATTCAAACAAAATTATTTAAATTTCAAAACTAAATCAGGTTATTCAAAATAACTTTTATCTTTAAAACTCCCTTTTCAAAAGGTTTTTTTATTTATTTAACCCAATTCCATTTCCAAAACAATTTGGATTCAAAACTCAACTTTTTAAAAATCATTTTAAGATATTTAGTTCAAATATCTGCGACTTAACCAATTTCCTCGTGCAATCCATATTTGTTTGTGTATTGTGTAGTCGAGGGGTTTTACAGAATAGTGCAACATCATGAATCATCACAGATTCAATCAAATCAATATCAATAAGAGGTATATTCTATAACGCTTATCTTCCATTCACAGATTTATAGATAAATGTACCATAAATAAATAAATTACACACAGCTCAATTCACAAAACATAATAATACAGTCCAGAGATAACAATCAATTCAAGGCATTTTATTCAATCCAAACATTCATAAGCAATCCAAGCTTTCAATAATCATCTATAAAGAGGATTAATTGTTTAATCCTAAATAAATTAAATTTTCAATTAAATTGATTACTTATGAATTAACTATCAAATCTTGTTTTAATTTATTTACAAATCATTTGATATTAATTTATGAAATTAATCGACCTTAATTATTTATCTTAATTAATTGCCTTTACTTAATTGATTAATCCTTAATTAATCATATTAAATTAATTATCCTCTATTAATTACTTTAATTAATAACTTTTAATCATTAAGTAACTAACCTTTAATTACTTTCATTAAGGAGTTGTCTTTAATTAATAAATTAATCTTAATTTATCATATTAATTAATTAACTCTTTAATTAATTATCTGTTAATTAATTATCCTAATTAATTAACCTCAAAATCTATCACATAAATAATTTAATCACCTCCATTAATTATCCTTCAGGTTAATCACATAAATCAATTAACTTTTAATTGCTGACTGAATAATTAAAACTTTGATTACCCAAGGCTTAAATTTACTTAAGATAATCTACTTATCTTAATTACATGTTTAAACACATCATCAAATTTTTATTTGAAACGCTTAGAAATATTTTAAATAACCATCTCAATATAGTTAAACAATCTTTTAAAACATATCCTTAATTTAAAATTTATTTAACCTTAATAAATTCAAAATAATTTGTACAAAACCTTTAGTAATCTCAGAACTTAATCAGGACAACTATTGTTTAAGAATAATGGGTTAACATAAATCAATTTTTTATTTGATTTTAATTTTCAAAACTGCTATTACAATCACTCGAGCAACTCCGAGATAATCCTGACCCTGACCAGAGCTCAACTTCGAGTTCCCCACTTTCCCACTTGCTTCAAGTCATCTCGCGGTTGCCTTCGAGTTCGAATCCGAGGAAATTCCTCTTCTTCGAAACCATCTTCAACATACACACAGTGATACATATATACGTGCACAAACGATCGGAATGTCTCCGATCATCGCAAAGACCCTCGACAAGTCACTAATGACCTCCTCGTCAACCTCAACCAACCAACACCCTCAACTTCACTGTGATTCGAAACGAGTTGAACGATGAAATATTGGAACCATATACGATCAGAAAATCCTTCCCTCGCCGATGATTATGGCCATCATTGACCACGCCATTCCAACAGAAACTTTGTCAAACTCCACAGCTTCGATTCCCATTGGTCCGGTGCAACTCGACGCAATGGTGACGACCAAGATCGTCTCATTATCCATATCGAACAATACTGGGTTAAAACCCTATATCACCATCGTTTGCTGACCACGACACTCTAAAAAATCTTCAACGATTTTTCCCACGGTCCCCAATGCTCCAGCCTCTTCCAGCATCAACCACGACTTCCGTAGTTCATGCGATCATCAGAAGTTAACTGAAGACCCAATTTTGATCAACTTACAAATATTCGATATTCCCAAGCTTTAAATTCTTTAAAATATTATCAAAATTCATAATTTTCAAATTTAAATCCAAATATATATTTAAAACACAAATCTTTGGCCATCAATTTATCTGATTTTAAAGGCTCATCACTGTAGTTTATTGTTTTTGAAATGGATACTCAATTTAAATACTTGAATTTATTTTTAAAATTGATGTTACGGTCTTACAAACATTCTTCATTTTTGAATCGAGGCCTAAAATTCATTATGTAAAGAGCAATTGAATTTTTTTCCTTCCTTTATATAAGTCTGTACATATTTTTAACAAAGGTAAGTATGTCCGTAAACAGACGTACACACTTCTAAAGTCTTTAAATGTTTAGGCATGCAAGTAGATATTTTTTTATCAATGCAACCATCATATTTTCAAGCATTATAAACATTCAAATATAATAATGGGTTTAATAGGTTTTCTCACCTGTCTGTTTGAAAACAGAGAAGCAAACTTAGCCCTGGGTGTTTGGGAAGAACAAAAAAACAAAGCCTGGACTTGCATGCTTGAGATGATTATTGATTTGAATCTGCTACTTTCATTTGAATTCATACTGGTATCAAGGCTTGAAGCTTTTTGAGTTGAACTCTGATTTATTACTTGGTTCATGCTTTTGATCCCCAGTTTTGCTAGAAACTTACAAGTTTTGATTTTCTTGCTTGAATCTAGAATATGATGTATTGAAACTGAAGCTTTGAATCCCTTTTTTTCTATTGTTTCAGATTTTAATCTCTGCTTGAATTACTTGAGGAATCATCTCAGGTTGAAGAATTTGAGGTGGTTGAAAATTTGAACTGGCTTTTGAATTAGAATAGGTCTCTGTTTTAAATTTTCTATTTGTGGATTGAAAAAGAGGCTGTTACTTTTGTTTTGATATTGAGATAAAAAAAATTCTTTGATTTTTCTTTTCTTTCAGGTTTGTGAATTAATGAAGATGAAATGATATTGAAACTTGGTTAATTCTTTTTCATGCATGTTTTTCTAAATTCAAATTAAAATAAAATGCCACTTGTTAAATTACTTGTAAATTAAATGAACACTTATTCATTACCTATCTTCTCTTGCCTACACTTGTTAATGTATGAATTCTCAAGTTTACAAATGTTAATTCAAATTGTATTCTTTTTACATTTGTACTTTTGTATTAATTATTGTATATATATACAAATTTGGTTTTATCACATGTAACTTTTAAAAGAAAAATGTATATTAAATCCTTTTATCAAATCCTATTCAAATTTTGAACTATTGTGTTTTTATGTTTAAATCCTTTCTTCAAATTTGTTTTACAATTTATTTTTAAAACCCTAATCTTTAAATTAGTTTATAATTTATTTGTAACTTTGTTTTTAATTCTTACTTTATTTATGAAACACGCTTTATGCTTTTATGCCTTTTTATTTATCTTATTTGAATTTCAAACTTAAGTTAAAAATATCTTTATATAAATCCTTTTTATTTCAAAAGATATAAATATATAAACACATAAATAAATAATATACATATATATTAAAATTAGATAACAATTTTTTATTAGTTTTTAAGACATAGTTTTAAAAATCCAATTTATATTTCAATTTCAAATCCAAATTTTTATCTACAAATCCAATTTTACTTAAAAATAGTTATTTTCATATTTTCAAACAATTTAATTGTAAAATGTTTACAATTGAATTCCCAAGTTAAATCAATTTATTTTCAAAAATATTTATCTTAGAGTTTCAAATTGAAAATGAAATTCAAAATTAATCTATATATATTCATATATATTAATAATCGATAAAATATCTATTTAATTTGGAAAATACCTAATAAATTCACAATTTAATTTCAAAAATTAATTACCAGTTTTAATTCAATTTAAAAACAGGATGTTACAGATTCCCCCTTAAGAAAATTTCGTCCCCGAAATTTGCCAAACGGGAAGGTACAAAGAACAGATGAACATGTCAAAGGCATGGTTCACCAGATTAAACTGAATATTTGTTCTACATTCGGCTTACCAAATCAGAACATCAACAATAGATACGGGAACGAACTCATTAAATATTCATGAAATATTTGGGCCATCGGTCTACGAAATATGCAGGGCACTGGTTAGTTCGAAGGATAACTAACCACTCGTGGAATATATCGAGACCCAAACAATAGATAAATGGATTTAATCTTCCACAACTCTCAAATTCTAAGTATGGATTCCAAACTTAGATCGGAATATTCCGAAAGTATACATCAACTTGTCCCTCATCGGACCTTGATCCTCACAAGAAATTACAATAGAATTTTCAACTTTGCTTTTAATCAAAATCGTTTTATTAATACAATTCAATTTAACTTCATCTTTTGTATTTCAATTTGAATTTCAAATTTATTAGAGTTAAAAATGGAAAGCTGATTAGAAAACCGATGAAAAGAATGCGAAATAGAAACTTCCTACAAGGATTCGCATGGCCACCATCACATCAAAGCTTTTCCCTCGAGCTGCCACGAAGCAATCAAAAGAATTTGAAATTGAATAAAGGAGATTGAGAAGAAAGTTATTTCCACTGTCGCGGGGTATTGACTAGTTGTAGTGGTACTCTCCTGTCCCCTATCTCGTCCCCTTCTTACACTGATACTTACTATTAATGAATAGTAAAAGAATTTATTGAGGCATACGGATCGATATCTTAGGGATATACTCATTCTATGATATACTTCACCCTCTCTCTAATGAGTTACCTAATGTATTATACTCCTGAGCTAAAGTTTCAACCTTCAGCTCTGATACCAAATGTAGCGGTCCTAACTCGGCCTTCGAAAATCGGCATCCGTACTTCACTTGTACTTGAATTCCGCAGATTCAAACACCGAATCTGGCTCGCCGGAGCTTATAACACATTAAGTATAACAACATAGCGGAAGAGAAATGAATGACATCATATACAACTCCAATGAATACAATATCCAGAATGATATACAATAATGATATCAATAATGCTCAACAAATATCATAGGTATGATACAATGCTACCGCGGAAAATATTTCAATAGAAGAGAAAATTCCAAGTGAACTTCAGACAAGAATGAATCCACAACTACATCCTAATCCAAAGCTCCAAGCCAAAGCTTCAAACCATAAGTTTGAACCTCCATCAAGTGGCACTGAGCTAAGCAAGTCCAGTCCATGAATCTGAAGACTCCAAAGAATTCCAAAGAGAATGCTGAAGGGTATCAAATCGATATTTACTATCTGATTATCTAAAAATCCCAACTCAAGATTGCCCTGTGGAAAATTGTGGGCACCCAGATTTTAGGAAAGGAACAATAAACTCCGGGTCAGTCGTGGGACTGGTATGAGCAAACAAAAATAGTTTATCTTTAAAACAAACAACAAAAGATTTTACAATTGAAATCTGCAATGCTTTTTGGCAAATGAAACTACCATAAGGCCTCCTGCCACACACACCATGCAAACGCAGAATTGGAGGAGATTTCTCCTTATGATAGTCAAAAGTACTCGATACTCGAAAACCATTTTGATGTTATTATTAGTGCATAGTGGAAAAGCATTTTGAAAGTATAATATTAACCTTAGCCAGCATATAACATTTCGTCGTATGCCTTCTATAGCTACCATGTTCAATAGCAGGTTACCGCGACATTCCATGGTAGGTTATGCAACTAAAACCATACAGGACACGTATTGTTTCTTTGGGTTTTCCAAAAAATGGTCAGGCCAAGGAACTTCCCATTGCCACATGGGTACGCCTCTGGAGGGAAGCCCCGAGAACCTACTTGGCTCTCTGCCAACACAAGGCCGGTATACCCCCTTCCCGGGGATAAAACCTAAAATATGCCACCCTCGGTCGTTTGCGACCTTTATCCGAGAGCTCTCAACCAACAAATCACACAGTAAATAGATTTACATTGTCCACACGAGTTAAGTATCTGGGTCCATACCATGATACCACCCTTTTCCAGAAGGAATGGACATACCCTAGGGGCGCGACCCCTGCAACCTTGCCGCATCTTTCCTATTTCGACCATTACCTGGTTACGAGGCTCGATGAGGTCTCGTGAACAAAGCTACACTTTTTCACAAAGTCATGATTTGATCAACAAATGATCGGCAACACTTCGTACGCCACATTGCCAAATTGGGAATGTATCACTAGTACCATCAACTACATAACCTATGAGCTCGTACGTCTCAGAGACGGGTGTTAAGCAAAGAGAATAAATCTCCGCCACCAAAAAGAAATGTATTTGATAGAAGCCAACTTTACATCTCAAAGTGTAATGTTAACACACATCCATACAAGTCTTTTCCGGGTTTGAACAGAACCGAAGGCACTTCCGAAGAAGCCCTTGCAAATCCGGATAATTCCTAATCACGTCCGGACTTCCCATCACATATCGAGTCTCTATACCATGGACCAATCGATGCAGAGACATTCGACGAGTTATCCTTTCGCTTTTGAAAATATCCGGTCTTCATCATCGGCCTTAAATGCAATCCATAACGTCGTATCATTATTCGGAATGGGTTATATGACACAAGATCCTCTCCCGGCTAAATCGAATAATGAGCGCAATATTTAAAAACATATGGATATTGGAATTTCAATTAAGTCACAATTTATCATTCAAAACTTTTCTTTCAATGGTTTAAACAAATTACCATTTCAAATCTT
Source organism: Allium cepa (assembly GCA_030765085.1). Classification (NCBI taxonomy): domain Eukaryota; kingdom Viridiplantae; phylum Streptophyta; class Magnoliopsida; order Asparagales; family Amaryllidaceae; genus Allium; species Allium cepa. The sequence goes on from CM060929.1 coordinate 69,649,897, forward strand.
TTAAACAAAAAGATTTACTTCCCAAAGTTCACCAATATTTCACAAAGATTCATTCACAGCCTTTCAAAACAATTCCAATTTCAATTTGGGTTAACTCATTCAATCTTTAAATCGAAAATTTAATAGCATTCAAACCCGTTTAAAATTCAAATCTTTTATATAAAAGATACACCATTTAAAATCCTTTTCGATTTCAAAACAAGGTTTAATAATCTTTCACAAACGTTCATTCATAGCTTTCAAAACAATTCATAAATTTCATTTCAAACTTTTCAACACAAATTGGAAATTCTTTCCTTATACGAAAGCTATTATTAATTGAAAACAAATAGTTTTCGTTTTGGGAAAAACTGATTACATTTACACAAGTTAAAGCTCTTGGGTTAAATTCAAATTCTTAAATCAATACGTTTAAAATGATTTAAAACCCATATAAACACATTTATAACTTGTATAACCTTTTCAAATCATAATTTCGAAACATAGAATTCAATTTCAAATTTTGAATTCAAATACAAACCAATTATTTAAATTTCAAAATTAAATCAAGTTATTCAAAATAACTTTTATCTCTAAAACTCCCTTTTCAAAAGCTTTTTTTATTTAACCCTATTCCATTTCCAAAAGCATTTGGATTCAAAACTCCACCTTTTAAAAATCATTTTGAAAATATTTAATTCAAATATCTATGACTTAACCAATTTCCTCGTGCAATCCATATTTGTGTATGTATAGCGTAGTCCAGGGCTTTTACATAATAGTACAACAGCATCAATCATCACAGGTTCAATCATATCAATATTGATAAGCGGTATATTCTATAACGCTTATCTTCCATTCATGGATTTATAGATAAATGTAGCACAGATAAATAAATTACACACAGCTCAATTCACAGAACAGAATATTACAGTTCAGAGATAACAATCAATTCAAGGCATTTCATACAATACAAACATTCGTAAGCAATCCAAGCATTCAATAATCATCTATAAACAAGATTAATTGTTTAATCCTAAATAAATTCAATTAAATTTTCAATTAAATTGATTACTCATGAAATAATTATCGAATCTTGATTTAACTTATTTACAAATCATTGGATATTAATTTATGCAAATAATCAACCTTAATTATTTATCTTAATAATTACCTTTAATTAATTATTCCTTAATTAATCATATTACATTAATTATCCTCTATTAATTACTTTATTTAATAACTTTTAATCATTAAGTAATTAACCTTTAATTACTTTCATTAAGTAATTACCTTTAATTAATAAATTAATCTTAATTAATCATATTAATTAATTAACTCTTTAATTAATTATCTGTTAATTAATTTTCCTAATTAGTTAACCTTAATTCTATCACATAAATAATTTAATCACCTCAATTAGTTATCCTTTAGGTTAATTACATAAATCAATTAACTTTTAATTGCTGACTAAATAATTAAATCTTTGATTACCCAAGGCTTAAATTTACTTAAGATAATCTACTTATCTTAAACACATATTTAAACACATCATCAAATTTTTATTTGAAACTCTTAGAAATATTTTAAATAACCATCCCAATATAGTTAAACAATCTTTTCAAGCATATCCTTAATTTTAAGGTCAATTATCTGAAAACTTATTATAAAAACTTGTTTAAATAAATTTACTTTTGAGAAAACTTAGTTCAAAAGTCTTTTGAAAACTACTTATTTTCAAAAATTATTTAACCTTAATAAATTCAAAAAATTTGTACAAAACCTTTAGTAATCTCAGAACATAATGAGGACAACTATTGTTCAAGAATAATGGGTTAACATAAATCGATTTTTTTATTTGATTTTATTTTTTAGAACTGCTATTACGATCACTCAAGCAACTCCAAGATAATCCCAACCCTGACCCAAGCTCAACTTCGAGTTTCCCTCTTTCTCACTTGCTTCGAGTCATCTCGCGATTGCCTTCGAGTTCGAATCAGAGGAAACTCCTTCTTCTTCAAAACCATCTTCAACATACACATAGTGATATATACATACGTGTACAAACGATCGGAATGTCTCCGATCATCACAAAGACCCTCGACAAGTCACTGATGACCTCCTCGTTAACCTCGACCAACCACCATCCTAATCTTCACTGTGATTCGAAAACGAGTTGAACGACGAAATACTAGAACGACATATGATCAGAAAATCCTTCCCCCGCCGATGGTTCCGGCCATCATTGACCACGCCATTCCAACAGAAACTTTGTCAAACTCCACAGCTTCGATTCCCATAGGTCCTGTGTAACTCGACGCAATGGTAACGACCAAAATCGTCTCTTCATCCATATTAAACAATACTGGGTTAAAACCCTATATCACCGCCGTTTGCCAACCACGACACTCTATAAAATCATCAACGATTTTTCCCACGGTCCCCAATGCTCCAGCCTCTTCCAGCATCAACCACGACTTCCGTAGTTCAAGCGATCATCAGAAGTTAACTGAAGACCCAATTTTGATCAAATTACAAAAACTTGATATTCCCAAGCTTTAAAATCTTCAAAATCCATAATTATTAAATTTAAATCCAACTGTATATTCAAAACATAAATCTTTGACCATCAATTTATCTGATTTTAAAGGCTCATCACTGCAATTTATTGCTTTTGAAATGGATACTTAATTTAAATACTTGAATTTATTTTTAAAATTGATGTTACCGCCTTAAAGACATTCTTTATTTTTAAATCGTAGCCTAAAATTCATTATGTAAAGAGCAACTGTATTTTTTTCCTTCCTTCATATAAGTCTGTACATATTTTTAACAACGGTAAGTATGTCTGTAAACAGACATACACACTTCTAAAGTCTTTAAATGTTCGCGCATTCAAGAAGATATTTTTTTATCAATGCAACCATCATATTTTCAAGCATTATCAACATTCAGATATAATAATGGGTTTAATAGGTTTGCTTACCTGTTAGTTGAAACAGAGAAGCAAACTTGTCCCTTGGTGTTTGGGAAGAACAGGAAAACAAAGCCTGGAATTGCATGCTTGAGATGGTTATTGATTTGAATCTGCTATTTTCATTTGAATTCATATTGGTATCAAGGCTTGAAGCTTTTTGAATTGAACTCTAATTTATTGCTTGGTTCATGCTTTTGATCCCCAGGTTTGCTAAAAACTTTCAGGTATTGATTTTCTTGCTTGAATCTGGAATCTGACGTATTGAAGCTGAAGCTTTGAATCCCTTTTTTCTATTGTTTCAGATTTTAATCTCTGCTTGAATTACTTGAGTGAATCATCTCAGGTTTGAGAATTTGAGGTGGTAGTAAACTTGAACTGGTTTTTAAATTAGAGCAGGTTTTTGTTTTAAATTTTCTGGTTTGTGGATTGAGAAAGAGGCTATTACTTTTGCTTTGATATTGAGATAAGTTTTTTTTCTTTGATTTTTCTTTTCTTTCAGGTTTGCGAATTAATGAAGATGAAAGGATATTGAAACTTGGTTATTTCTTTTTCATGCATGTTTTTCTAAATTAAAATTAAAATAAAATCCCACTTGTTAAATTACTTGTAAATTAATTGAACACTTGTTCATTACCTATCTTCTTTTTCCTACACTTGTTAATGTATGAATTCTCAAGTTTACAAATGTTAATTCAAATTGTATTCTTTTTACATTTGTACTTTTGTATTAATTATTGTATATATATATACAAATTTGATTTTATCACATGTAACTTTTAAAAGAAAAATGTATATTAAATCCTTTTGTCAAATCCTATTCAAATTTTGAACTATTGTGTTTTTATGTTTAAATCCTTTTTTCAAATTTGTTTTACAGTTTATTTTTTAACCCCTAATCTTTAAATTAGTTTATAATTTATTTGTAACTTTATTTTTAATTTTTACTTTATTTATGAAACAATCTTTATGCTTTTAAACCTTTTTATTTATCTCATTTGAATTTTAAACTTAAGTTAAAAATATCTTTATATAAATCCTTTTTATTTCAAAAGAGATACACACACACACTTAAATAAATAATACATATATGTATATACTAAAATTAGACAACAAATTTTTATTAGTTTTAAAGATATAGTTTAAAAAATCCAATTTATATTTCAATTTATATTTGAATTTCAAATCCAAATTTTTATCTACAAATCCAATCTTGCTTAAAAATAGTTATTTTCATATTTTCAAATTCAATTTAATTGTAAAAAGTTTACAATTGAATTCCCAAGTTAAATCAATTTATTTTCAAAAATATTTATCTTAGAGTTTCAATGAAATTCAAAATTAATCTATATATATTCATTTAAATTAATAATCGATAAAATTTCGATAATCAAACTGGTTAATTAATAAGATTTTTGTGGTTAAAAAAAAACTTTGTAATTTGTAATGAAGTGAGTGTTAAAAATGAAATGTGAACTAATGGGTATAGTAATGGTTGTAAGTTACTATTTAATTGGTCATTTAATGTAGTTGTAACTGTTTCATTTGGATATTGATTTGAATATAAGTAATAAGTGTATGGTAATTGAATGGATTCAACATTATATAAGCAATTCTGATAATTAGTGGAAATAATAAACTTGAGTGTAATATAAAGTTAGTGATAACATTTATGCAAGTCACCATTTATTTAGGCTGCTAAATTCAGAGTAGGAAATCAATTACATTTAAATGTAGGTAAATGTTCATTAATGTGAGATAGAACTGTACTGCAAAGTGTGAATGTAATGACGTAAATGGAGATGTACATTTTATTCATAATGCGAAATAAAGGAATGAAACCAAGTTGAATAAATTTATTGAGGTTTTAATTATAATAAATGTATATATTTGGCAAATTCAGTATAATTGAAAATAATAGTTATTACAAAAGAAAGACGAAAAATTGAATTTTTTTTTGTAATGAAAGATAAACAAATAATAACAAGGCTTATAGAGTGATAATAAATTTAATAAAAAGAGTAGAATTGGAGCAATGCAGTATTGGAAATTAATTAATTGTAATTCAATCCATAATAAATGGATTTATTGTAGGTAAATGAAATTAAATATTATGTAAATTGAAATTTGGATAAATTGGGAAATTATTAATGTACTAGTACATAAACCAATGTTAATATTACCCATAAGAGGATAAGTTAATAGTTGATTCAATAACAAGATTGAGAAATCAAATATATGTATTTATTGGGAATTTAAAACTTATGCTTTTAAACTGGATAAATTACAGCGTTTTACACGCAATAAATTTCTGTACTTTTATTATATATATATATATATATTATATTTTTCCTATATCCATCTCTATTTTATCTTTCTATTTTTATTTTGTCTAGACAGTCCCGTTTATCTATTGGATGTTGCTAGTTTATATCTTTTATTTATGGCTTGGGAAAAAAATCATAGGGTATGAATTATATTTTTCTAATTGCTTGCCTTTTTTAAATTGCATACTCTTTATTTCGAATCACATAAAAAATTCTCAATATCTCACTTCCTTATTTGGGTCCTCTGAATGAAAGAGTTACAGTAAGTTTCTTTATTAAATAGGAAATAAATCCCATTCATTCACAAGCCTCTTTATTCTTTGCCTTTTCCTTTTCCTAACCGTTCAAATCTCCTAGCCATGCATTCATCTTAGCCGTGCTTTTCGTAAACCCTAGTCGTCACCTAATATTGTTATTCATGTGAAAAAAATTTCTCATCTGCTCATTCTTATGCACGGCTAAGAAAAAAATAGAGAGAGCAAATTCATGGCTTCTCCTTCCTCTTCTCCTTTTTCTATTTTCCTTTTTTCTTTGTTTTCTTCAATGTTTATGCTCAGCCTCTTGCCTCTAGCCGACCACCATCTACACCACCACAACCATGACCACCTCCACAACCTTCTCCTCACCACAAAACCCAAGTCGTGACCACCATGAGCAAACCCCACCACAGAATATTTGTTCAAAGCCTAGATCACCACATCTATATTCCCCTCTTCCTCCTTTAGTCTCGTCCTCCAACAACTCCTCCACCAAACATCACCTCCATGCCATGATCCATCCCCTAGCCGTGAGTTCATGTTTCACTTGACCCAAAGCCATGGCCGAGCCCACTTGCTTGGTGATGGATCATCTTGCTTTGTTTTATCAAAAGATTTTGTCACTTTGTTTTATATTTTTCCTTTGTTCAAATTCTAATCTTTATGTTGAGAATTATATTCTTATATATGTTGTATTTATTTGCATACAAGATTTGGATCTGACTATTCATCCGCAAAAAATTTAGTCATGCTATGTCGTGCCTTTTCGTGCTTTGCGGAGTTTAGATTTGGGTTTGAATTTCAATTCTAGCCATAAAAAGCTGAGCTTTTATCACTCTAGACATATGTACTTATATTATTGTGGAATAATGACAAGTGGATTGCATAAATTTATATGCTATGTCCGTATATGCCTGTGACATGTTATATGATGTTAAATTCTATTTATATATTTGTTACATCATCTAATATGTTATTATATGATATACTGTTCATTTTATTTACTGTATCGTTACTGCAAGTTCCCTATGACTATGGGTTGAAATGATACATACCCGAACGGACTTTAGAATAAGGAAAAATCATTATGGGCAGAAATGATAGGCTCGAGTGATTTTTATTGTATTTATTTTACTTGGGATTATGGGTTTGAGATGATAGAACCCGGATTTTTCTTTTTAAATTACAGATTGAAATGATACACATCCGTATCACTTGACCTAGGTTAGAAAATTATATACAGACCCATGGATAAATTTTAAATAATATCTTCCTAAAAATTATTAAGTATTTTGAGTTTTAAGATATATGAGATTTTAGCTTAAAGATTTGATTTAAAGATTTGAAATATAAAGGGATATTGGATTTCTAAATTTAAAATTTTATAAGTTGATTTTTGTTTTAATTGTAATTTAAAATATTTATTTGGTTTTAAATTATAATGTAAGGATCTTTGTTTATGATAAATAACTTAATAATTAAATTTGATTTAATATGGAATCTTGAATCTAATCTAGTGATTTTATTTAAGGTTATTCCCTGAAATGGATACGTTTTGTATAATGAATAGTGTATTTTGAATTGAGAAAATGAAATACAGTTTTAATTAGCCATTTGGTAATAAATTTTATTTAACTTGAAATCATAGTTAGCTGATGTCTAAACGAATAGATTTATAAAGAGAATTGTATTGTAATATTAACTATGATAAGATATTTTATTTAGGGTTATGTTTTGTGAAAAGAAATGATTAGGATTTAAAAACGGAAAAATGTAACTTAAAGATGACTTAACTTGAATTGGGAATTTGGTTTTTAAATGGAAATTTTGTGCTATGTAAGTAAGTGGAGATTTAATTTTATTTAGGAGATGGGTATGTTAAATAAAATATTAAGTTATTGGTTGAAATAAAAGTTAAGGAATTTGTAAAGTATTGACTTAACAAATGAATTTTAATTTAAATTGGATATTTTTAATAAAATGTTCTTTTATTAAATTTATAAGTTAAGTAACATCTAAATAAAAAAATTTGTAAAGTGGAATAAGTTTGATAAGTTAAAAATGAGAAAAATTGAAGATATATTGTTCTAAATGGTATAACAGAAATTATAGCATTTCTGAAATGCTGTGGTTTACTATGCATTGATATATACTAAATAAACCTACCGTAGCACTTTATAAGTGCTGCTGTTTTGAAAATTACAATGCTTGAAATGTTGAAATTGAACAAATGAACATAGAAAGTGCTGAAATTCTGGAAATTGAATATTCGATTTGGAGGGATAACCACTTCAATTTAATGGTTTAAATGAAGAGCATTTTAACGGCATTATGAGTTGGAAACTGTAATTAATTAAGAATTGTCTTTAAATATAGTGATTTGAAACTCATTAAAATTGATGATTTAAGAATGTGATTGTATAACCTGGTTTTGGTTTAAGGTGATTTTAAAGGGAATATTTCAAGTTTAATAAATTGATAGAAATATAAAGTGATTTGGAAATTTGGGTTTTATTTAAATGATATATTGATTTGGTATTGGAATTTAAAAGATATATTATTAGTGGTTTTGAAATGGAAATGATATATTGATTTGGGTTTTAAATGAAATAAAATAGTATTTAGTTTGGAAATGGATATTATTTTGGAAAGTAATGGTATTCGATTTGAAATGGTTTTGGAATGGAAATGTTTTGAAATAAAATGTCTATGGGTTATAATAACATTTAGTTGTTACAAAGATCGGGTTCGGATATGGGCATACTCTCCGCGATACCGAAAACCACTTTAACAACCGTGTACGCGGTGGAGGTTCCACAATGAAGTTAGATGCTGGTGACGTTCTATTGAGGTATATACATTGATCTGACTCCTGTGAGTTGGCATAAGGTGGATAAAACAGGAGCGATCTCGGGCCAACGAGGTAGCCCCTCTTATCGAACACACTCCTTCGATATTATATCCTGACTTTGAGAATGATTTGGTGGCCACTTTTGATTTTTGATTTGGGGGTGTGGCTCGAGGTAGGCGGTTGTAGCTGCTACGCTTTACCACCAGCCTGTGTGAGTAATTGGTATATCTACTCTGGCATTGCCTTGTGTGCCGTGTCACCTACCCTAGCCCGCCTTGTAAGAGTTTGGATTTCTCCCGTAGCCCGTGGAGTATCCTATGGTGGCTTCCGGATCAGGAGGAACCATGATACTGGATGGACTATTGGGACTATTATTGTGTTAAGGGGGAGTTTGGCTAACTCCTTAACACTATTTAAAAGTAAGTTTATTTTACTATAGAGATTATTATAATAGCGAAATATTACTACATAGTTAACAATTTAACGCATCCTTAGAGGATGGGCAGTCCCAAGAATCCTTTATGTTACTTGTTATATTACAGTTCACTTGAGTTGGTTTATATTGTATATGTATGTATTTCCTGGCTCGAGTGTTTTGTGTTTTGCTTTACGCTCGGGTCAGACTGAGTGACATGGCATTAGAGACTCACCTTCGGTGTTGGAGCTTTGCTTGAAGATCCAGCTATCTATTTGAATTCAGTTATCCAGTTGATTTCAATCATCCAGTTGATTCCAATGGTGCACTCTGATTCGTACTTGATTATTAAGACTTCTATTGTATCTTATTTTTCTGTTGTATCTTGTTTAACTCTGATGTATTTATGTAGTAGCTTCATGACCTACTATCTCTTTGCTTCCGTTGCATTTTATTACTCTGTGTTAGTGATCTATGATTATTTATTTGCTGTATATTCTGAGATTTTCCAAATTTATTTTTACAATTCGGTATTTTGAGCAAGTCCGACATGTGCGGATGCGAATGGTTGAAAATATCAGGTCGTTACAACGATAGTTAAAGGCTTAATTATAAGAGCAACAAAATTAATTGAAATCGAGAAGCAGCAAAAACCTGATAGGTAGTTACATATTATCACATATATAAATTAAAAGTTTACCTGTTTGTTCATTAGCAAGTATACCATACCCTCAAATTTTGAAATTCTTTTTTGACATTCAGTTATTTGATTATCCCTTAATTGTGAAAAAGCTAACTTGGTTTTGGTGTATCCTCTTCCTAGTGCTATTAATCATCCTAGTTTGTCTTATCCGAATATTTGTGCAATTGCATCTTCTTGGACATTCTTTATCGAGTCAAATTATTTGGCATTATCAATTTTTTTAATCTCTTCCGATATAAATTAACATAAATATATGTTATATATGCTGGTAAAAATGTCACAATGTTCAATTGTGAAAAATATCAATAACATGTGAAACATCCATGATCACCGATTCACCATTCTTTTTAGTAAAATATTTAACCCAAACATCCGTTCTAGATATGGACGATGAATTTTGACTCTGCTTTTTCTGCATTTAGAAAGAGACTAAATAAATCAATCAATAATTAATTAACTAGATAGGTAAATAATGCTACATTTATCTAACTAACCAAACCGTCGGTAAATCTAGCAATTCCTCTACGTCAAGTTCTGTGCGACAACTGTTTTTGCCAAAGAGCTCTAAATTTCTCACTTCTTGCCTGTAAAAAGATAAAGGAATTTATTCTAGATGAAAAAAATAAATCAAACAGTCTTTTAAAACATAAAGATGAAACTATAACAAGCGAACCGTAAAATAAAAGTGAAACACAACATAAACAAATATACCAATAAAGAGAAGTAACATTGACAAAACAATAGATATAGCAAGAAAGAGCTGCAACCAAATTTATGTATGAATTTTAATTATTTACACACACACACGCGCACATATATATACACACATGTAATGTTGCTTCCACTGTTAGGAAATTCAAGCCCCGTATTTATATATATAAATTTTAATTATTTACATATACATACATGTAGAATGCTTGGTGTACACAAACATATTAAGAAAGGATTATAGACTTTTGTATTCGCATTATTTTGATATTTGCTAAACTAAAATGAGTAAAGATTCAAGTTGTCTATTTGCCCAAAAAAGCAATGGAATATAAGCTTATAATTTGCTCGGAATGTGAATACTTGTGTTCGATGAGATTAGTGGAGAAAAGATTGTAAAATCATTTTCTTTGATGATGCTAGTCTAGTTACCACACCAACAATTGATTTTCTAAATTGTTATCCTTTTGCTTTTTTTTAATTGAGGGTTCCTGTTTAGAGCTTTCCAATTTCTCATGGACATTTTATTAGTTTTGATAATACGTACAGTTTCGAATAGTTTTGATACATTCATAGTTGGCATAAACACTATTACATATGTGTATAATTTAATTTATAGTACTTATATTTGATGTAGCATAAAACATAACAGTATTATTGATATTCAAAATGTGTTTAGATTTGAGAAAAGTACATTAAAAAATAATGTTTGATTTGGGAAACTACAAAATATTCAATATAGATTCGGTCTGAAAAGGTATATTAAGCCTAATATTAATAGTAATTCATTATGTTTCAAACAATTGCTGGATAATGTGTTTAATTGATTTAAATTGTATAGCCATTGTCAAAGAAAAGAGCCATGATGCAATACATTTACATTGTATCCATTATTTTGTATACAAGTAAGCTAGTATATATGTTGGGTTAACATGTTCATTTTTTTTAATGAATCAATAGAAGGACAAAATATTAGTGGCATTTAATAATTTAGGTATAGAATGTAAATATTTTGAATCATTTTCCATGCGATAACAGGATTAGGTAGGGGTATGTGTTTGTTATATGTAATGACCTGATAAATTTGATATTGTGAATGAAACAAGGGATACTCAATTTTTTAATCCACACTTTGAAGATCGCATTTGAACAACTGTGTGTATGTTTGGAAACATGTGCCCGACCAATTTTCCTCGCTTTTGAATCAATGTACTTCTAAAACATAATTAACACATTTACCCATATTAAGGTGATTTACTATTATAATAACAACACCTGCTCTAGTTATAAAAAAAAATTTTATATGCTTACCATCCAAAGACTGGGAGGGGATATTGCACTAAGAGAATACTCAGGATCAGCGTTCATCGTCTTCCAATTTACTATTGCTGAGTGCCTAGAAACAAGGATTTGCTGAATGGTATCAAGATCTCACCACACATGTATTGAGTTATCAATCGAGTATTATGATTACTATATACAGATTGTAACCAGTCTCAAGAGCTCTTACTAAGATCTACATGAAATTATTTCGACTGTACTATAAACTGAGTTGAGCTCAGCTATGATATGCTTCTTACAAACAATTCTAATAAAAAAATTATGATAATAAGAAGCTACAAGATGCTAGGGATTTAGGGTTTTGATTCCAAAAAGCAAACAAGCAATAGTACATGTATATATATACATACATACATTAGCCTACTCTTTGTTTCAAATCACATAAAAATCTTCTCAATATCTCACTTCCTGATTTGCCTCTTCTGATTGAAAGACTTTACAGTAAGTTTTTTTATTAAATAGGAAATGAATCCCATTCATTCACTAGCCTCTTTATTCTTTGGCTTTTCCTTTTCCTAACCATTCAAATCTCCTAGTCGTGCATTCTTCTTAACCGTGCTTTTTGTAAACCCTAGTCGCCACCTAGTATTCTTATTCACGTGAAAAAAATTTCTCATCTCCTCATTCTTAAGCACGGCTAAGAAAAAAATAGAGAGAGCAAATTCATGTCTTCTCCTTTCTCTTCTTCTTTTTCTATTTTCCTTTTTTCTTTGTTTTCTTCAATGTTTATGCTCGTCCTCTTGCCTCTAGCCGACCACCATCTAGACCACCACCACCATGACCACCTCCACAACCTTTAACTCACCACAAAACACAAGCCGTAACAACCATGAGCAAAATCCCACCATAAAATATTGTTTAAAGCCTAGATCACCACATATGCATTCACCACTTCCTCCTTTAGGCTCGGCCACCAGCAACTCCTCCACCAAACATCACCTTCATTCCTTGATCCATCCCCTAGGTGTGAGTTCATGTTGGACTTGACCCAAAGCTATGGCCGAGCCCACTTGCTTGGTGATGGATCATCTTCCTTTTTTTTATCAAAAGGTTATGTCGCTTTGTTTCATATTTTTCCTTTATCTAAATTCTAATCTTTGTGTTGAAAATAATGTTCTTATATATGGTGTATTTATTTGCATACAAGATTTGGATATGACTATTCATCCACTAAAAATTTAGTCGTGCTTTGTCGTTCCTTTTCGTGCTTTGCGGAGTTTAGATTTGGGTTTGAATTTCAATTCTAGCATTAAAAAGGTGAGCTTTTATCACTTCAGACATATGTACTTATATTATTATATAATAATGCAAGTGAATTGTATAAATTTATATGCTATTTCCATATATGCCTGTGATATGTTATATGATGTTAAATGATGTTTATATACTTGTTAGATCATCTAATATGTTATTATATGATATACTATTCATTTTATTTAATATATCATTACTACAAGTTCCTCATCATTATGGGTTGAAATGATACATACCTGAATGGACTTTAGAATAAGGAAAAATCATTATGGGCTGAAATTATAGGCTCGAGTGATTTTTATTGTATTTACTATACTTGGGATTGCGGGTTTGAAATGATAGAACCTGAATTATTTTTAAATTACGGATTGAAATGATACATATCCGTATCACTTGGCCTAGGTTAGAAAATTATATACAGACCCACGGACAAATTTTAAATAATATTTTCCAAAAATTATTATTTATTTTGAGTTTTATGATATATGAGATTTTAGCTTAAAGATATGATTTAAAGATCTGAGTATAAAGGGATATTGGATTTCTATAAGTTAAAATTTTATGAGTTGATTTTGGTTTTACTTGTAATTTGAAATCTTTATTTGGTTTTAAATTGTAATGTAAGGATCTTTGTTTATGATAAATAACTTAGTAAGTAAATTTGATTTAATATGGAATCTTGAATCTAATCTACTGATTTTACTTAAGGCTATTCCCTGAAATGGATATGTTTTTTATAATGAATAATGTATTTTGAACTGAGAAAATGAAATACAGTTTTAATTGGGCATTTGGTAATAAAATTTATTTAACTTGAAATCATTGTTAATTGATGTCTAAATGAACAGATTTGTGACGGTCCTGACTCGACCTTCGAAAATCGGCACCGAATACGTCACCTGTATTCAAATGCGGCAGATTCAAATGTCGAATCTGGTTCGCCGGAGCTTATAACACCATTAAGTATAACAACACAGCGGATGAAATGAATATATCATTATACCACACTGATACAATATCTGATACAATATGATACAACAGATGATACAATAGATATCAATACACATCAGAGATATGATACAAGACAATATCAGCGGAAAGAAAAAGATAACATTAACAGCGGAACAATAACTCCAATATAGTCTTCAAGGAAGAACTCCCGAATCGGTAATCTCTATCTCCAAGGCACCAATCCAGAAATAAGTCGAACTCCCAATAACGATGCACTAAGATAATCAAGGTCAGTCGTCCAAAGACTGAACTAACTCCAGATAATCTACTAAACCTACCTATCTAAAAAACCAAACTCTAGACTGCCCGTGTAGAAAAACTGTGGGCACCTAGAGTTTAGGAAAGGAACAATAAACTCCAGGTCAGTCATGGGACTAGTGTGAGTAACAAAAATAGTTTAACTTTTAAAACCAACAAGATTTATAAAAGAAAATCCGATATACTTTTGGAAAATGAAACTACCATAAGGCCTCCCACCACACACACAATGCAAACGTAGAATTGGAGGAGATTTCTCTTATGATAGTCAAACATGCTTGGTATGCAAATTCTTTTCAATATTATCATTAGTGCATAGTGCAGAAAACATTTCGAAAGTATAACATAAATCCTAGCCAGCATAGGCATTTCGCACTTATGCCTACTATAGCTAGCATCTAAACAGTGGGGCGCCACCATAAGTAAATGGCAGGTTACACAACTAAAACCGTATAGGGCGCGTATTGTTTTGATTGGATTTCCAACAAATGGTCAGGCTAAGGAACTTCCTACTTTCCATGGGTACGCCTCTAGCAGGACATCCCGAGAAATTAACCAGCTCTCTGCCAACACAAGGCCAGGTTATCTCTGTAACTAGGTAACTACTACTCGAGCATGCCATCCCCCGGTCATATGGGACCTTTATCCGAGGCGCCTCTAAACCACAAAGCAATCACAAAGTAATAGATCTGCATTATCCACATGAGTAAGCATCTGGGCTCCATACCATGATACCACCCTTTCCAGAAGGGAATGACACACCCTTAAGGGTGCGACCCTCATAACCTTGCCGCATCTTTCCTATTTCGACCATTTTAGGGGTGTGAGGTCATGATGCAGTCTCGTCCACAAAGCTACGCTTTACACGAAAGCCATGCTTTGATCACAAATGATCAACAAATGATTATCAACACACAACAGCACTCAGCATGCCACGCTACCTATTAACTCCTATTTCTACCACGACCTAAAACTCCGCGACCTATAACTCAGCAGCCCAACGACCTAAGAGTACCTGACGACTTAATGGTCTCAACGACCTAACGGCATAATTGTATTAGTGACCTAACTCCACGAAGCAGCTATGCGACCTAAAGACTTAAGCATTGTCACGACCTACGACCTATGGGGAGTAGCGACTTAATTCCTAAAGGAGGCCGCGACCTACCAAGCTTCACGACCTAACCAGATAAGCAAGCAAGCAACCTAAAGACTTTATGCGACCTAACTATCCACCGACCTATGAAGTTCCGCGACCTAAGGAAGACCGCGACCTATAGAATTCTCACGACCTAGGGTAGGTCGCTAACGACCTAAACACGTAAATAAAGAGGCCGCCTCTACTATGCCGCTGAGTGTTAGGTCGCGCACGACCTAGAACTTGTTGAAAAAAGCATGCGCCTACTCATGAAAAAGGAAAACCGGAGCTTCATAGGTCGGAGACGACCTACGACCTTGCTTAGGTCGGTCACGACCTACGACCTAAGTCCGAGCAAAGCCTATAAATACACCCCCCATTCCAACTAGATAGGGACTTTTGGGCTCACTCTCTTCAAGCGCCGATACTCTGCTGCATTCCGAACCAATCTAACACTTGAAGCTCTCAAGACACTAAGAACGCTACAAACAACTTCAAGAAGAGATCACATACATCCAACATGGATTCGAAAACTCTCATCTTCATCGAAGTTTAGGCTACTTGTTCTAAGTCTCTTGTAGTTCAAAGTGTATTGTACTTGGGAAGAATTGTATCATCTTGTAACGAGATCATTAATAAAAGTACTTAAAGTGGACGTAGG
Source organism: Allium cepa (assembly GCA_030765085.1). NCBI lineage: Eukaryota > Viridiplantae > Streptophyta > Magnoliopsida > Asparagales > Amaryllidaceae > Allium > Allium cepa. The sequence goes on from CM060929.1 coordinate 69,665,774, forward strand.
CTATACCCTTAAGCCGAACCACTATAAAATTGTTGTTGTTTACTGCTTTTCTGCTATTATCTGCTTGTAATCTGTTCCCGAGCTATCGGGTGGTGCTTTCACAACTACAACTCATACACCGGGGTGTTAGCGTTCAAATTTTAGCGTTAACATTTTTGGTGCTTTCACTGAGAACTGAACTCAGGTGAGTTATCATCATTGCTTCACAGAGATTTGTAGAGAGAATTTCCTTGAAAACCAGAAGTCTGTCTGAGATTATGGCTCCTGGAAGGAAGAGTAGATCTGTCAGATCTGGGAACGTTCAAGAGGGAACATCCGCTTCCCCTGTACCTAATCAACCCACTACGTCTGCTGGGGTTACGAAAGCGGAGTTGGATGCTGTAATATTAGGGCTGAACCAGCAGATAAACGCCCAGAATGCACAATTAGAGGCTCAGAGTGCCCAAAATGCTCTAATTCTGAATAAGTTGAATGATTTGCTCGGGGCAAACAATCAACCGGCTGGTAATGGAAGGAATTATGCTGGCAACATTCATGATGCTAATGAAAGGAATGCTCCTGAAAGGGCTGCCAGTCCCTTTGAGCAAACGCTTCCTGAGGTTGGTGGATCTGGAACTCGACATGATGAGGAGTATCTTTCTGGAATGGTCCGGCAAATCATGAAAGAAAGTATGCAAAGGGTTGAAGATGAGAAAGAATGGGGTTTCGCCCCAAGTAAAACTCCATTTACTGAGAAAATCTTAAAGGCGGAATTTCCCAGGAAGTTTGTCCCTCCAACTATCCCAGCTTACAAAGGGACAAGTGATCCGAATGAATTCTTGTATAAATATGATTGGCACATGACAGGTGCCAGAGCCTTTGACGAGATAAAGTGCCGATATTTCCCCGTATACCTTGAGGGTGTGGCTCTACTGTGGTTCACCAAGTTGCCAGTCCGATCTATTGATCAGTTTTCAGACTTGACCCGAAAATTCAAGGAGCAGTTCAGACTATATGCTTCAAAGGCCAAGGACATCATGTCGTTGTCGAGTATAGAACAGAATCCTGGTGAATCTATCAGATCTTTCTTGAACCGCTTTAATATAGCGCTGGCAGAGGTGGACAATGCTGAACCGCGAATGATATTGACTTATCTGATGAGGGCTATTGATAAGTCGAGCGAATTTGGGAAATGGCTAAACCTGAAGGAGCCAACCTCCCTCGAAAAGTTCTACAAAAAGGCAGATGAATTCATACGCTTGGAAAGCCGTCCTTTACCAGTAAAGGCAGTGTTGGAGAAAGTTGAAGATAACACTGTCGCTCCACGCAAGAATGAATCGGTAGGGCAAAAAAGGGAGAGTAATAATGGAAGGAAACAGGGTAATCTGAAGAAGCCCCGATCCTTCAAGCCATCAGAGTATACTCCATTATCACATACGCCGGAGCACATCTACCTTGCCACTAAAGATTCTGCTGATTTTCCTAAACCTATCCCTTTGAGGACCGGGAAAAAGGCTATACAGAGTGGGAAGTTCTGCCGCTTCCATAATCAACCCGGTCATGAGACCGATGAATGTCGCCAGTTGAAAAATCTGATTGAAGAGTTGCTAAGAGAAAACAAGCTGCAGCAATTTGTGAAAAGGAATAGCAACAATCCTGCATCGTCAAGTCAGGGGCAACAGGCTCCTGTTCATCAGCCTAGGATAGGTGAGAAAGCTACGGGGCATGAATTTGGAAGGCCCATTATCAATGTCATTACAGGAGGACCTCACCCAGCTGGCAAAAGCTGGGGTGAGATGGAGAGATATACCAGGGCTTTGAAATATGTTCCAGCCGAAGAAGACGTCTTTGTTTTAGAAGACACTACGCCCCTGAAACAACAGAAAACTTTCAGTGATGATATTATTTTCAGAGCCAGAGATTCCACAGGTATCGAAGCTCCTACCCTAGATCCCTTGGTCATCTCAGCCGGTATCGGACCGGCCATTGTCAGAAGAGTTCTCATTGACTGCGGAGCATCATGTAATATCCTCTTCAAGAAGACATTCGACCAAATGAAAATCCCTATGGTCGATGTGCAAGCCTCATCGCAAAAGATCGCTGGCTTCACTGGGGAGCCAAAGCAACCAATAGGAACCATCGATCTGCTTGTAGAACTTGGGGAAGGAGAAAGGAAAGTAGTCCGCAAGCAAACATTTGTGATTGTTGATGAATTTTCTGCTTATAATGCTTTCCTTGGCCGTCCAACGCTCGCAGCGTTCAAGGCTATCCTAGCCCCGTGGTGCCTCACTATTAAATTCCCTACAGACAATGGAGTAGGAGTTATAAAAGGGGATCAAAATGCTGCGCGAGAGTGCTATTTGACAGAGTTGCGAGAGTCAAGAAAAAGGGAAATGGGAAAGGATGCGGCCGCCCCGGTCCGCGTCAAAGAGCCAGCCTTGTAGCAATTACGGGGCGGACCCTGCACTGGCGAGCATAGCGGGGCACGGAAAGAGATGGATCCCAGAAATGCCAATGCAGGGGAGAATAGAGTAGTGCCGGTGGAAACGACAGTACCGGTACCTGTTGACCCGAAGGACCCAAATAAGGTGTTGAATGTGGGTTCACAGCTTAATGTGTCAATTCAGAATATCTTGATATCTTTCCTGAAAGCAAATCTTGATGTCTTCGCTTGGACTCATGCTGATATGTGTGGAATATCTCCAGAAGTTGCAGTACACGCTCTGAATATTGACCCAAAGTTTACACCGGTAAAACAGAAAAGAAGAACCCAAGGTCCAGAAAGGTCAGCAGCATTAAAAGAGGAAATTGATCGACTCATGGAAAATAAATTCATCAAAGAATCTACATATCCGAATTGGGTTTCAAAACCTGTGCTGGTTAAGAAAGCTAATGGAAAATGGAGAGTGTGCATCGATTTTTCAGATCTGAACAAGGCCTGCCCCAAAGATTGCTTCCCTTTACCCAGGATCGATCAACTAGTAGATGGAACAGCGGGGCATGAATTGTTATCTTTCATGGATGCCTACTCCGGATATAACCAGATCACGATGCATGAACCGGATCAGGAGGACACGAGCTTTATCACCGATGTTGGTCTTTATTTCTACAGAGTTATGCCCTTCGGATTGAAAAATGCAGGGGCAACCTACCAAAGACTTGTTAATGCTATGTTCAAACCGCAATTGGGCAAAACTATGGAAGTCTACGTCGACGACATGTTAGTAAAGTCTAAGAAAGCAGCGGATCACATTGAACACTTAGCAGAAATGTTCGCAGTCCTCCGGAAATACAGAATGAAGCTTAACCCTCTGAAATGCACGTTTGGGGTCGAGTCCGGAAAGTTCTTAGGGTTTATCGTCAGCGCTAGGGGCATTGAGGCTAGTCCAGCTCAAATTACTGCCTTAAAAGAAGTTAAAGCTCCTAGAACGAAGAAGGAATTCAAAGTCTGAACGGAAAGGTCGCCCCCCTGAGTCGGTTCATTTCCAAAGCTACTGATAAATGCATCCCAATCTTTGACGCTCTGAAGAAAGGAAAGAAGAACTTTGAATGGACTCCCGAATGCCAAAAAGCCTTTGATGAATTGATCCGTCATATGGAAACGTCTCCAATACTTTCTAGGCCAGGCAATGGTGAGGATCTTCTTATATACTTGGCAGTATCATCTCGTGCTCTAAGTGCAGCGTTGATTCGGGAAGACAAAAGGATTCAACATCCGGTTTACTATACCAGCAAAAGACTCACTGGGGCAGAGCTGAATTACTCCAAGTTGGAAAAACTCGCCTATTGTCTACTAGTTGCATCAAGGAAGTTGAGGCAATATTTCCAAGCTCATCCTATCAGAGTACTCACTGATCAACCTCTAAAGCAAGTCCTGTTTCGCCCTGAAACTTTGGGTCGCCTTCTAAAGTGGAACATTGAACTCAGTCAATATGACATCACTTATCACCCCCGAAAAGCAATCAACGGACAAGCTTTAGCTGATTTCATTGCAGAATTCACAGAGAAAGGTAATGGTGAGGAAGAAGCGATCAATGATTCCCCAATCCAGTGGAAGTTATATGTTGATGGCGCAAGAAATGACTACTGTTCTAGAGCAGGGGTGGTACTTGAAACTCCTGAAGGTCGGTCATTATGCTATGCACTAAGATTGGAATTTCCTTCAACAAACAATGAAGCAGAATATGAAGCTCTTATCGCAGGACTGAAAATCGCTAAAGAACTAAACATCCGAGCATTACAGATCTTTAGTGATTCTCAGCTTATTGTATGCCAAGTCAAGAAGGAATTTCAAACGAAAGGGGGAAACCTGCCCGCTTACTTGTCAAAGGCTTGGGAACTTCTGTGTGAGCTCGATCACTATTCAATAAGCCACATTCCTCGGGAAGAGAATATGAAGGCAGATTCCCTCGCAAAGTATTCAAGTTCTGGTGAAGCTCAACTATTGGGATTAGTCCCCGTAGAAGTCCTTTCAGCACCAAGTATAGACGAGATGGATATTGACTGGATTATGAATGTATCTCAAGAACAAGAGTCATGGATGACTCCAATACTGGACTACCTACTCAGAGGTTCTCTGCCAGAAAATTCGAGAGAGAGACAGAAGCTACTAAGGAAAGCCTCTCGCTATGTAATTCAGGATGGCCGATTATACAGACGGGGATTCTCAATGCCATTGCTTCGATGTGTATCCAGGGAAGAGTCCAAAACAATCCTAGCTGAGGTACATGGAGGAGAATGTGGTGATCATTCAGGTGGCCAAACATTAGGAAAGAAAATTCTCCGACACAGATATTTTTGGCCAGAAATTAATCATGATGCTGCAAGCTATTCCCGAAAGTGTGACAGATGCCAAAGATTTGCCAAAATTCCTAGAGCGCCTTCAACTGAACTCACACAAATGGTCAGTCCATGGCCGTTTGCAATTTGGGGAATGGATCTCATTGGGCCGCTACCGACTGCCAAATCAGGGATTAAATATGCTATTGTTGCAGTTGATTATTTTACTAAATGGGCTGAAGCTGAACCATTGGCTACTATCACCTCTAAGAAGATGATAAGTTTCGTGACCAAGAATATCATTTGCAGGTACGGTGTGCCTCAGAAAATAATCACAGACAATGGTACTCAGTTTGAAAGCGAGGAATTCCAAGATTTTTGCAAGCAATTCAAAATCCAGAAAAGCTTTTCAGCAGTAGCTCATCCGCAGGCAAATGGGCAAGTGGAAGCAGTAAACAAGATAATCAAATCAACCATCAAAAAGCAACTTGAAAGAGCAAAAGGTGGTTGGGTCGATAAGCTACCACTTGCACTTTGGGCATACAGAACCACTCACAAAACTGCGACTGGGCACACTCCTTTCTCATTAGCATACGGATCGGAAGCAATGATCCCGGTAGAAACAGAGGTTCCTTCACACAGAAGGATCCATTTCAATCAAGCAGAAAATGAAAGGCTACAGCTTGAAGCGCTAGACTTCCTTGATGAAAAAAGAGATGAAGCTAATCTCAGAATTGCAGCTCATCAACAAAGGATAGCCAGACATTTCAATTCCAAAGTTCGCCAACGCAGCTTTGAGATTGGAGATCTAGTCCTGAAGAGAATTATGACAGCAACAGGTGTGTTTGGGCCAAATTGGGAAGGACCATATGTCATAGGTCAGAAGCTTCTTGACGGCATATTCAAACTCACTACTGTTGAAGGAGATCAAATTCCAAGGGCATGGAACAGCAATCACTTGCGTCCATACTTTACTTGAAAATTTTGTTGAAATATTGTCAAAAGAGTTGCGAATGTATGATTCTTGTGATTGAAAGCAATTGTAAAACTGATGAAAGTGAATAATGAAAAAATATAAAGTGGATGTAGGCCCAAATTCCTGGCCGAACCACTATAAATCTTGTGTTCCTTATTATTATTACATGTTTGCTTTACTTTCGATATAAAAGTACATAAAATGTATTGCTGAAATGTCGATTTGAATTTTTGCAGACAATGGAAGTGAAACTTGCACATAAAAAGACCAAGTGATTCTCGCCAAATTTCAAGTCACAGGAGCCCTGAATTCAAATCCTAGATAGGAAGTACTTCAATTGAACGGCCTATGATTTCGACAGAAACGGGTCTTTGCTAATAAATTAAGATCATTTGAACAAACAAACATCCAATTAAAAAGCTAGTGCTCGTTCTCACGAAATTGCCTGACAATGAAGCACACTTCCTTGGATTAAACAAGTTACTTGTAAAAAAGAAAAAAGAAAAAAAGGGGCAGAGGATCATTGAAAAGGCATAAGCAAGTGAACAGAGGAACAACCAAAGCCATCATCGGCAGCACAAGTCCTCTTCGGAGGCACAACTCTTCGGAGGATAAAGACCTCTAATGGGTCATACGCCACAAAAAAGAAAGTTCTCTATTGAACAAAAAAGATTGGAGGAGTCATGACCCTCCAACCATGAGAGAGTAACTTCCAGGCGATGAAAACCCTCTCTGAGGCGCATTTCACCAGGAGTTGAAGTGTCATGACCGCTCTTCGGGATTTCACTTCACCAAAGTTGAAATGCAAACAAAATAAAAGCCCTCTTCGGAGGCCCATTTCACCAGGAGTTGAAGTGTCATGACCGCTCTTCGGGATTTCACTTCACCAAAGTTGAAATGCAAACAAAATAAAAGCCCTCTCCGGAGGCACATTTCGCCAGGAGTTAAAGTGTAACAACCGCTCTTCGGAATTTCACTTTACCAAAGTTGAAATGCAAAACAAGATAAAGACCTTCCTGGAAGCGCATGTTTCACCGAGATTGAAATAAAACTTCCAAGTGTCGAAACGTGAAAAGGCTTTCCTCGAAGGCACAACTCTTTGGAGGTACACGTTTCACCAAGATTGAAATAAAACTTCCAAGTGTCGAAACGTGAGAAATCCCTCCTCAGAGGTACAACCCCCTCCTGGGGACACAATTAAAAAGAAAGACCTCTTCAGAAGCCCACGTTTCACCGAGATTGAAATAAAACTTCCAAGTGTTGAAACGTGAAAAAATCTCTCCTCAGAGGCACAAATTTTTATTAAAAAAAAAAAGAGAAAAATCCTCATCAAGAGCGTACTTTAACTTTCAAAGGAAGAGCGATTTACCTATTCTAAAAAAAAAGAAGGGGGAAGAAAGTTAAAGTACATTCAGAGGTCCGCTTTACCACATAGAAGAATTCACTTGGCAAAATATATACATACGCAAAAGGAAAAAGTGATTTCTTCGAAGGACAAAGCGTAGAAACTTATATGAAGGAAGTTGCACTCTACGAAAATTCTCTTCGAGAATGAAGTAATTATTCTTTAGAAAACGAGAGTGCAAGTCCCCTCAAAAGTATACGATATTGCAGTAAGCTCATGGTATAGGGGCAACATGGTATAGTTACATACAAAGTGGTATAACTATGTCGGTAAAGTACGCTCAAACAACATACCACAAGCTCACCGCAACATCGTATAAATAAACTTGTGCAAAAATGAATAATAAATGCATTCTCAAATTCAAACAAAAGTCTGTACAAATAAAGAATCATTTTATTCAATTGCAGATATTGCAGATACAGGTTTCAAAATAAAAAGCAGGGGCCGGTGCCTGCACAACATCCGACCATTACACAAAAAAGGAATCAAAAAGCTCAACTCTTCATTTCTTCTTGCCGCCTTTAGACCCTTTACCCGGCCGAATGGTTAGCTTTTCAGGTCTTTCATGTTGGTCTGAAGGCATAAGGGAAGAAGGGGAGGGAGGTGCAACTGGTGCAATTTCCGGTTCCTCTTCAGTGGTGATAATTTTCTTCCCCCTCCTCTTCGATGTCCCATGCTTCTTTCTTCTCTTCGAAGAAGACTCACTCCCTGGAGTAACGAGAGCGGACAAAACTACGTCGTCAGAAGGAGTCCGCTCCGGAGAGATCTCGCCTCCTTCGAGTCCCTCATCTTTTTGCTCCTGCGAAGCAATAGGGTCATCCAAGCCATGAAGAGCATCAATTTTCTCCTCTTGTGACCCAGGTTATGAAGCAGAAGGAGGAGTCACCTGAAGAGATGGAGGAGGAATAACCAGAGAAGGCGAAGTCTGCACGGCACTTGTTGTTTCAACTGCAGAAGGAGAAAAATTGAAAATGTTAGTATCTTCCCGAAAGAAGGGAGATATGGGTTCATCGAGATTCAAGAGGTAATCGAGAAGCTCATCAAATTTTTGAGGAATAAGCAGGTAATCCACCTGAATCAGACCAATGTCGAAATTACCTGAAGATGTTGGCTTCGTCAGTTCAATCTCATAATTCTGAGCCCCAATGTCCTCCAAAGCCTCTTCATCAGTAGGGGTAATTACCCCGGTTCTTGTAGGAGGCGGCGAATGAGCACTAGAGCCTGTAATGTCCACCTCGGGAGAAACTAGAGGACGTTCAGAGGTAGTAGGCGGTACTTCTTTCTCTGAACGCTCCTCTTCCGCCGTCCCGGCCCGCGCTCTGTCAAGCTGCTCTTTTCCCTTGGCGAGAGCGGCGCGGGCTTCATCATCAAGATAATGCTCTTCAAGGGCTGACTCAGCATATCCAGCACCTTTACCACCGAGCATATCAAGTGCTGCCTCCCAAACTTCAGCCAGTGTGATTTCAGACTTGGGGCATAGAAAGGCAAGGCTGCCACGTCCCAAAATGCTGTGCAGATAAAAATCGAATAATGTGGAGCTAATATCAGCTTTGGTTGCTTGATGAGCCTCTTCGGCCGCAAGTTTACCAGCAACAGCCTCGTCGCGCTCCTTTTCGGCCATAGCAAGTCGAGTTTTTAACAACTGTATCTCCAAGCTTTGAGAGCCGGTCTGTTCTCGCAGTTGTACAGTTTCAGCACGATATTCTTCCATGACCTTTTCCTTGTGTGCAAGCTTATCTTCGACTGCTCTTTGACTGGCATGCGCATCTCGTACTTGTTGCTGAAGCATGCTCTCCTTTTGAGAATGGAAAGTGGATGAAGTAGCTAATTCTTCCTTAAGTTTTTCTACTTCCGCTTCCAGCTTTTCATTGTAGGAAGCAATACTTCTCATTTCGGCGTCATGCTGTTCGAGAGTCTTCTGCCACTCAGCCTTATCATTCTCCATTGTTAGCATGGCCTCGAGATTGGCTCGGTTAACCCTCTGAAGTTCGTCGACGAGTTTTTGCCAGTTCGACATTCTTTCGATATCGGTCCTGACAGTATCAAGATTTCGCAGCATAGCCGGTTTGTCGAGAGGAACCAAGTCGAGATCAAATCGAACCCCTCTCAGGCACCACTGAGGAAATCGACTTTGAAGAGTGGAAGGACCTTGCCCGACTTGGTATGCGGGCCGGTTGATGATTGCTTGAATGTCGGAGCGAACGGGAGCAGGAGATTGAGCAGGGACATGTTCAAAAGCTGAAGGAGTTGTTTCTTCAGTAAGTCTAGCCCGCTTGCTAGAAGAATCGTCTATGTGACTCTTTCCTCTCTCATCATGAGCTTTTCTCTTTTGGGTATCATCATCTCTGTGGGGAAGATCATGTCTTTCTTGTTCCCTTCGGCGACGTTCTTCATATGCTCGTCTCTCGTCGGCTTTCCTGATGGCCCTCTCTTCATCCGACTCTCTGTAAGAAGGAAGGTAACGCCTGTAATCATACTGGCTACGCCTCCCGTAGCGCTGGAAATCATCATAATACGAGCCGCTGCGCCCCATAGGAGAATCTGGAATTAAAATAATAAGCTTTAGAAATCTTTAAAGTACAAGAAGATAAGTACATAGAAGTGATGAGAAATCCAAAGTGTTGTGTAACGTGTAAACTACGCGCATCGAGTTACAAACCACTCTGTGGAATAGAGGTAGTGATAACTTGAGTAGGAGGAGTTGACATTGTTGAAAAGAAGATGTCGCCTCGATTACAGAAGAGACAGTTTTAGAAACATCATCTTTGAAAAGTTCTTGAGATGTCACAATTAAATCGCTCAACCCCTCAAAAACATCATCGGCATCTTGTTTTTTGGAGCTTGCTTTCTTAACTCCTTCACTAGTAGATCGAGGGGGTTCTTCCTCTTCAGTAACTGGGGCAAGTACAGACTTGTCAGATGGCCCCGCAACATCTTTCGGAATTGAACACTTAACTAGTGAAGTTTAACATGGTATAGTTACATACAAAGTGGTATAACTATGTCGGTAAAGTATGCTCAAACAACATACCACAAGCTCACCGCAACATCGTATAAATAAACTTGTGCAAAAATGAATAATAAATGCATTCTCAAATTCAAACAAAAGTCTGTACAAATAAAGAATCATTTTATTCAATTGCAGATATTGCAGATACAGGTTTCAAAATAAAAAGCAGGGGCCGGTGCCTGCACAACATCCGACCATTACACAAAAAAGGAATCAAAAAGCTCAACTCTTCATTTCTTCTTGCCGCCTTTAGACCCTTTACCCGGCCGAATGGTTAGCTTTTCAGGTCTTTCAGGTTGGTCTGAAGGCATAAGGGAAGAAGGGGAGGGAGGTGCAACTGGTGCAATTTCCGGTTCCTCTTCAGTGGTGATAATTTTCTTCCCCCTCCTCTTCGATGTCCCATGCTTCTTTCTTCTCTTCGAAGAAGACTCATTCCACGGAGTAACGAGAGCGGACAAAACTACGTCGTCAGAAGGAGTCCGCTCCGGAGAGATCTCGCCTCCTTCGAGTCCCTCATCTTTTTGCTCCTGCGAAGCAATAGGGTCATCCAAGCCATGAAGAGCCTCAATTTTCTCCTCTTGTGACCCAGGTTGTGAAGCAGAAGGAGGAGTCACCTGAAGAGATGGAGGAGGAATAACCAGAGAAGGCGAAGTCTGCACGGCACTTGTTGTTTCAACTGCAGAAGGAGAAAAATTGAAAATGTTAGTATCTTCCCGAAAGAAGGGAGATATGGGTTCATCGAGATTCAAGAGGTAATCGAGAAGCTCATCAAATTTTTGAGGAATAAGCAGGTAATCCACCTGAATCGGACCAATGACGAAATTACCTGAAGATGTTGGCTTCGTCAGTTCAATCTCATAATTCTGAGCCCCAATGTCCTCCAAAGCCTCTTCATCGGTAGGGGTAATTACCCTGGTTCTTGTAGGAGGCGGCGAATGAGCACCAGAGCCTGTAATGTCCACCTCGGGAGAAACTAGAAGACGTTCAGAGGTAGTAGGCGGTACTTCTTTCTCAGAACGCTCCTCTTCCGCCGTCCCGGCCCGCGCTCTGGCAAGCTGCTCTTTTCCCTTGGCGAGAGCGGCGCGGGCTTCATCATCAAGATAATGCTCTTCAAGGGCTGACTCAGCATATCCAGCACCTTTACCACCGAGCATATCAAGTGCTGCCTCCCAAACTTCAGCCAGTGTGATTTCATACTTGGGGCCTAGAAAGGCAAGGCTGCCACGTCCCAAAATGTTGTGCAGATAAAAATCGAATAATGTGGAGCTAATATCAGCTTTGGTTGCTTGATGAGCCTCTTCGGCCGCAAGTTTACCAGCAACAGCCTCGTCGCGCTCCTTTTCGGCCATAGCAAGTTGAGTTTTTAACAACTCTATCTCCAAGCTTTGAGAGCTGGTCTGTTCTCGCAGTTGTACAGTTTCAGCACGATATTCTTCCATGAACTTTTCCTTGTGTGCAAGCTTATCTTCGACTGCTCTTTGACTGGCATGCGCATCTCGTACTTGTTGCTGAAGCATGCTCTCCTTTTGAGAATGGAAAGTGGATGAAGTAGCTAATTCTTCCTTAAGTTTTTCTACTTCCGCTTCCAGCTTTTCATTGTAGGAAGCAATACTTCTCATTTCGGCGTCATGCTGTTCGAGAATCTTCTGCCACTCAGCCTTATCATTCTCCATTGTTAGCATGGCCTCGAGATTGGATCGGTTAACCCTCTGAAGTTCGTCGACGAGTTTTTGCCAGTTCGACATTCTTTCGATATCGGTCCTGACAGTATCAAGATTTCGCAGCATAGCCGGTTTGTCGAGAGGAACCAAGTCGAGATCAAATCGAACCCCTCTCAGGCACCACTGAGGAAATCGACTTTGAAGAGTGGGAGGACCTTGCCCGACTTGGTATGCGGGCCGGTTGATGATTGCTTGAATGTTGGAGCGAACGGGAGCAGGAGATTGAGCAGGGACATGTTCAAAAGCTGAAGGAGTTGTTTCTTCAGTAAGTCTAGCCCGCTTGCTAGAAGAATCGTCTATGTGACTCTTTCCTCTCTCATCATGAGCTTTTCTCTTTTGGGTATCATCATCTCTGTGGGGAAGATCATGTCTTTCTTGTTCCCTTCGGCGACGTTCTTCATATGCTCGTCTCTCGTCGGCTTTCCTGATGGCCCTCTCTTCATCCGACTCTCTGTAAGAAGGAAGGTAACGCCTGTAATCATACTGGCTACGCCTCCCGCAGCGCTGGAAATCATCATAATACGAGCCGCTGCACCCCATAGGAGAATCTGGAATTAAAATAATAAGCTTTAGAAATCTTTAAAGTACAAGAAGATAAGTGCATAGAAGTGATGAGAAATCCAAAGTGTCGTGTAACGTGTAAACTACGCGCATCGAGTTACAAACCACTCTGTGGAATAGAGGTAGTGATAACTTGAGTAGGAGGAGTTGACATTTGTTGAAAAGAAGATGTCGCCTCGATTACAGAAGAGACAGTTTTAGAAACATCATCTTTGAAAAGTTCTTGAGATGTCACAATTAAATCGCTCAACCCCTCAAAAACATCATCGCCATCTTGTTTTTTGGAGCTTGCTTTCTTAACTCCTTCACTAGTAGATCGAGCGGGTTCTTCCTCTTCAATAACTGGGGCAAGTACGGACTTGTCAGATGGCCCCTCAACATCTTTCGGAATTGAACACTTAACTAGTGAAGTTTCTATAGAGGTTCCTCCCTGCAAGTGCTCTTTAGTGGAGACTGGGGCATCAGGAGTGCTCGTCGGAGAATCAGGAACCTCCGTTGGAACTTCATGTATTTGAGTGGAACGAGAAGGATGTAGAAGCTCAAACTGATGAAGAAGTTCTTCTGTCAATAGAAATTTTGCGCTTCTTTCTTCAGCAGCCACAGTGCTTAGCCTTTCAAAAACTGACTTATGGCTGGAATCTCTAGAAGGAGGAGGAAGTGCTGGAAAGTTAAGGAATGGAATCAGCATCTAGCAATACGAACCAGGTAAAACTTAGAATAAAATTAAAGAGAAAAAAGATCTCACTTCCTACTCTCCAGTCTGCGTAAAATTCTACGGGGCAACGAATGTAAAAGTATTGATTCAGGAATCCATGTGCACTCTCCGGCAAATCCAAAATAAGTTTGCGGTTCCTCGCACCTCTTACAAGTACAATTGAAGGATGGTCCTTGTTCTTCGCAAAAGTGCACAAGTAACAGATTTCCTCAAAACTCAGAAGACGATCAAGAGTCCTCCTGAACAGAACACACAATCCCATCAAAATAGCATAGCCATTGGGGTGCAGCCGAAAAGGAGAGATCGTCAGTCGAAGTAGGATTTGCCAGAGAAATTCATTAAAAGGAGGAATTGCTCCACTCAAGCACATTTGTCGATTAATGGCAACAAAACCGTAAGGTGGTCTATCAGCAGAGTCATTTGGTCCAGGGAGTAAAACTTCTGCCTCGGCAATGCCAAATTGAACGCATAATTGATTAAGCGTCCGCTGTTTCAAAAGGGTAGGAGTTCTTTCCGGAGGATTCTCTAGTGGAATAGCAATCGGGAAAACCCCTTCAGCGTATTCTATCATCACTTCTTGTTGAGACGTCATTCTACATAAGCGACTGGATGTTCAGATGAGAAGGTGCACGTTTCCTAAAAAGTGTGAAGTGTTGTGCAGAACTTTAAAAAAAAAAGAAAGCAAACATAACTGAAGTTAAACTAGTTGACAATTAGTCGACTATGAGATTTCAGGACTTGTTAATATAAAGCTCAAGTGAAGTGTTAACGCGAACGAATCAACTTTAACTGGATATTTTAGTTTTGCTTTAACACTTCACTTGAATTCATTGGTTCACAGCATTTCGTTCACACAATTCATTTAAGTTAATTACTCTTTATCGACTAATCTGTCATTCGATGTGGGCAGTCAATGGCAGTATATTCGTCCCAGTTTTCTGCAAATATTATGTTTAACAGGTTATTAGCATTAGAGATAATCTGCAAGGAAGTACAACAAAATCCAAGTTCAAACAGTTCAATCAAAGTTGTCTCAAAACTTCTGCCTCGGCAATGCCAAATTGAACGCATAATTGATTAAGCGTCCGCTGTTTCAAAAGGGTAGGAGTTCTTTCCGGAGGATTCTCTAGTGGAATAGCAATCGGGAAAACCCCTTCAGCGTGTTCTATCATCACTTCTTGTTGAGACGTCATTCTACATAAGCTACTGGATGTTCAGATGAGAAGGTGCACGTTTCCTAAAAAGTGTGAAGTGTTGTGCAGAACTTTAAAAAAAAAAGAAAGCAAACATAACTGAAGTTAAACTAGTTGACAATTAGTCGACTATGAGATTTCAGGACTTGTTAATATAAAGCTCAAGTGAAGTGTTAACGCGAACGAATCAACTTTAACTGGATATTTTAGTTTTGCTTTAACACTTCACTTGAATTCATTGGTTCACAGCATTTCGTTCACACAATTCATTTAAGTTAATTACTCTTTATCGACTAATCTGTCATTCGATGTGGGCAGTCAATGGCAGTATATTCGTCCCAGTTTTCTGCAAATATTATGTTTAACAGGTTATTAGCATTAGAGATAATCTGCAAGGAAGTACAACAAAATCCAAGTTCAAACAGTTCAATCAAAGTTGTCTCAAAACGTCACAAGTCCTAGGTCGTCAGGCGACCTAGCATAGGTCAGAACCTTCTTAGGTCGCGCTGTGCAAAGTAAACGATAAGGCATTTCAATCTCGTCATAGTGTTAGCTCGGCCGCGACCTAGAGTCTATGTCGCAAGAAAGTTAGGTCGTGCGGTTCCTAGCTCGAGTAACTCTTAGCTCATGAAAAGTCTTAGGTCGCGCAAATATTAGGTCGTTCAGCGACCTAGTATGGGTCGAAACTATTCCTTAGGTCGCAAGGGTTCTTAGATCACGAATTATCTTAAGTTGCTCAAATTCACTAGGTCGCTAGCTTCCTCTCCACGCAATGCTTCACCGGACCTGATAACCTGCTATCAACTACACCGAAATCCATCATCCTATTCGTGAAGTTCATCATCTTTTCATACCACCAAACCATTCGAAAACCGATTCAAAGTATCTCCGATCTATCATAAATCTAACTCACAACTGTGCGTTCGTGAATCGCAACAACCACAATAACCAGTGACGATCAAAAATCGATCACAGCGCAACTCAAAGTGAAGCGCGACGCGCAAAATCGATTTAAGGTTCAGAGGTTGGAGTTCGTGGTTCAATGGTGATTATGGAATGAATAAAGATCGAAGATGCTTACGTAATTTGATAGCAAGAATGAATTGATGAATGATTTGGTTGAATTCGTCTTTAAAATCGTAGAATTCTGTTAATGGCAGAGCAAGAAATTGAAGCAGTTAGGTAATGGAGAAGAAACGACCTAGCAATTTATATGGAGCTGAAAGAAGAAGGCGAGTAGACACGCGAGTTAGCGTATGTTTTAGGTCGCTTACGACCTAGCAAAGTTAAGTCGAAGCACACGACCTATGACATAGGCCTGTACTTCGAGGGGCAAATGTTAACTCCTATTTCTACCACGACCTAAAACTCCGCGACCTATAACTCAGCAGCCCAACGACCTAAGAGTACCTGACGACTTAATGGTCTCAACGACCTAACGGCATAATTGTATTAGCGACCTAACTCCACGAAGCAGCTATGCGACCTAAAGACTTAAGCATTGTCACGACCTACGACCTATGGGGAGTAGCGACTTAATTCCTGAAGATATGGAGCGACCTATCAAGCTTTGCGACCTAACAAAGAGCTGCGACCTAAAGGAGGCCGCGACCTACCAAGCTTCACGACCTAACCAGATAAGCAAGCAAGCAACCTAAAGACTTTATGCGACCTAACTGTCCACCGACCTATGAAGTTCCGCGACCTAAGGAAAACCGCGACCTATAGAATTCACACGACCTAGCGGAGTGCTTCGACCTAAGGAAGGTCGCGACCTAAGGGATTCAGCGACCTAAGATCAGCTATGGCTACAGGCAAGTACTCACGACCTAGGGTAGGTCGCTAACGACCTAAACACGTAAATAAAGAGGCCGCCTCTACTATGCCGCTGAGTGTTAGGTCGCGCACGACCTAGAACTTGTTGAAAAAAGCATGAGCCTACTCATGAAAAAGGAAAACCGGAGCTTCATAGGTCGGAGACGACCTACGACCTTGCTTAGGTCGGTCACGACCTACGACCTAAGTCCGAGCAAAGCCTATAAATACACCCCTAATTCCAACTAGAGAAGGACTTTTGGGCTCACTCTCTTCAAGCGCCGATACTCTGCTGCATTCCGAACCAATCTAACACTTGAAGCTCTCAAGACACTAAGAACGCTGCAAACAACTTCAAGAAGAGATCACATACATCCAACATGGATTCGAAAACTCTCATCTTCATCGAAGTTTAGGCTACTTGTTCTAAGTCTCTTGTAATTCAAAGTGTATTGTAGTTGGGAAGAATTGTATCAGCTTGTAACGAGATCATTAATAAAAGTACTTAAAGTGGACGTAGGCTATACCCTTAAGCCGAACCACTATAAAATTGTTGTTGTTTACTGCTTTTCTGCTATTATCTGCTTGTAATCTGTTCCCGAGCTATCGGGTGGTGCTTTCACAACTACAACTCATACACCGGGGTGTTAGCGTTCAAATTTTAGCGTTAACATTTTTGGTGCTTTCACTGAGAATTGAACTCAGGTGAGTTATCATCATTGCTTCACAGAGATTTGTAGAGAGAATTTCCTTGAAAACCAGAAGTCTGTCTGAGATTATGGCTCCTGGAAGGAAGAGTAGATCTGTCAGATCTGGGAACGTTCAAGAGGGAACATCCGCTTCCCCTGTACCTAATCAACCCACTACGTCTGCTGGGGTTACGAAAGCGGAGTTGGATGCTGTAATATTAGGGCTGAACCAGCAGATAAACGCCCAGAATGCACAATTAGAGGCTCAGAGTGCCCAAAATGCTCTAACAACATGCACTCTACGAAAATTCTCTTCGAGAACGAAGTAATTATTCTTTAGAAAACGAGAGTGCAAGTCCCCTCAAAGTATACGATATTGCAGTAAGCTCATGGTATAGGGGCAACATGGTATAGTTACATACAAAGTGGTATAACTATGTCGGTAAAGTACGCTCAAACAACATACCACAAGCTCACCGCAACATCGTATAAATAAACTTGTGCAAAAATGAATAATAAATGCATTCTCAAATTCAAACAAAAGTCTGTACAAATAAAGAATCATTTTATTCAATTGCAGATATTGCAGATACAGGTTTCAAAATAAAAAGCAGGGGCCGGTGCCTGCACAACATCCGACCATTACACAAAAAAGGAATCAAAAAGCTCAACTCTTCATTTCTTCTTGCCGCATTTAGACCCTTTACCCGGCCGAATGGTTAGCTTTTCAGGTCTTTCAGGTTGGTCTGAAGGCATAAGGGAAGAAGGGGAGGGAGGTGCAACTGGTGCAATTTCCGGTTCCTCTTCAGTGGTGATAATTTTCTTCCCCCTCCTCTTCGATGTCCCATGCTTCTTTCTTCTCTTCGAAGAAGACTCACTCCTCGGAGTAACGAGAGCGGACAAAACTACGTCGTCAGAAGGAGTCCGCTCCGGAGAGATCTCGCCTCCTTCGAGTCCCTCATCTTTTTGCTCCTGCGAAGCAATAGGGTCATCCAAGCCATGAAGAGCCTCAATTTTCTCCTCTTGTGACCCAGGTTGTGAAGCAGAAGGAGGAGTCACCTGAAGAGATGGAGGAGGAATAACCAGAGAAGGCGAAGTCTGCACGGCACTTGTTGTTTCAACTGCAGAAGGAGAAAAATTGAAAATGTTAGTATCTTCCCGAAAGAAGGGAGATATGGGTTCATCGAGATTCAAGAGGTAATCGAGAAGCTCATCAAATTTTTGAGGAATAAGCAGGTAATCCACCTGAATCGGACCAATGTCGAAATTACCTGAAGATGTTGGCTTCGTCAGTTCAATCTCATAATTCTGAGCCCCAATGTCCTCCAAAGCCTCTTCATCAGCAGGGGTAATTACCCCGGTTCTTGTAGGAGGCGGCGAATGAGCACTAGAGCCTGTAATGTCCACCTCGGGAGAAACTAGAGGACGTTCAGAGGTAGTAGGCGGTACTTCTTTCTCTGAACGCTCCTCTTCCGCCGTCCCGGCCCGCGCTCTGGCAAGCTGCTCTTTTCCCTTGGCGAGAGCGGCGCGGGCTTCATCATCAAGATAATGCTCTTCAAGGGCTGACTCAGCATATCCAGCACCTTTACCACCGAGCATATCAAGTGCTGCCTCCCAAACATTAGCCAGTGTGATTTCATACTTGGGGCCTAGAAAGGCAAGGCTGCCACGTCCCAAAATGTTGTGCAGATAAAAATCGAATAATGTGGAGCTAATATCAGCTTTGGTTGCTTGATGAGCCTCTTCGGCCGCAAGTTTACCAGCAACAGCCTCGTCGCGCTCCTTTTCGGCCATAGCAAGTCGAGTTTTTAACAACTCTATCTCCAAGCTTTGAGAGTCGGTCTGTTCTCGCAGTGGTACAGTTTCAGCACGATATTCTTCCATGACCTTTTCCTTGTGTGCAAGCTTATCTTCGACTGCTCTTTGACTGGCATGCGCATCTCGTACTTGTTGCTGAAGCATGCTCTCCTTTTGAGAATGGAAAGTAGATGAAGTAGCTAATTCTTCCTTAAGTTTTTCTACTTCCGCTTCCAGCTTTTCATTGTAGGAAGCAATACTTCTCATTTCGGCGTCATGCTGTTCGAGAGTCTTCTGCCACTCAGCCTTATCATTCTCCATTGTTAGCATGGCCTCGAGATTGGCTCGGTTAACCCTCTGAAGTTCGTCGACGAGTTTTTGCCAGTTCGACATTCTTTCGATATCGGTCCTGACAGTATCAAGATTTCGCAGCATAGCCGGTTTGTCGAGAGGAACCAAGTCGAGATCAAATCGAACCCCTCTCAGGCACCACTGAGGAAATCGACTTTGAAGAGTGGGAGGACCTTGCCCGACTTGGTATGCGGGCCGATTGATGATTGCTTGAATGTCGGAGCGAACGGGAGCAGGAGATTGAGCAGGGACATGTTCAGAAGCTGAAGGAGTTGTTTCTTCAGTAAGTCTAGCCCGCTTGCTAGAAGAATCGTCTATGTGACTCTTTCCTCTCTCATCATGAGCTTTTCTCTTTTGGGTATCATCATCTTTGTGGGGAAGATCATGTCTTTCTTGTTCCCTTCGGCGACGTTCTTCATATGCTCGTCTCTCGTCGGCTTTCCTGATGGCCCTCTCTTCATCCGACTCTCTGTAAGAAGGAAGGTAACGCCTGTAATCATACTGGCTACGCCTCCCGTAGCGCTGGAAATCATCATAATACGAGCCGCTGCGCCCCATAGGAGAATCTGGAATTAAAATAGTAAGCTTTAGAAATTTTTAAAGTACAAGAAGATAAGTACATAGAAGATATGAGAAATCCAAAGTGTTGTGTAACGTGTAAACTACGCGCATCGAGTTACAAACCACTCTGTGGAATAGAGGTAGTGATAACTTGAGTAGGAGGAGTTGACATTTGTTGAAAAGAAGATGTCGCCTCGATTACAGAAGAGACAGTTTTAGAAACATCATCTTTGAAAAGTTCTTGAGATGTCACAATTAAATCGCTCAACCCCTCAAAAACATCATCGCCATCTTGTTTTTTGGAGCTTGCTTTCTTAACTCCTTCACTCGTAGATCGAGGGGGTTCTTCCTCTTCAGTAACTGGGGCAAGTACAGACTTGTCAGATGGCCCCGCAACATCTTTCGGAATTGAACACTTAACTAGTGAAGTTTCTATAGAGGTTCCTCCCTGCAAGTGCTCTTTAGTGGAGACTGGGGCATCAGGAGTGCTCGTCGGAGAATCAGGAACCTCCGTTGGAACTTCATGTATTTGAGTGGAACGAGAAGGATGTAGAAGCTCAAATTGATGAAGAAGTTCTTCTGTCAATAGAAATTTTGCGCTTCTTTCTTCAGCAGCCACAGTGCTTAGCCTTTCAAAAACTGACTTATGGCTGGAATCTCTAGAAGGAGGAGGAAGTGCTGGAAAGTTAAGGAATGGAATCAGCATCTAGCAATACGAACCAGGTAAAACTTAGAATAAAATTAAAGAGAAAAAAGATCTCACTTCCTACTCTCCAGTCTGCGTAAAATTCTGCGGGGCAACGAATGTAGAAGTATTGATTCAGGAATCCATGTGCACTCTCCGGCAAATCCAAAATAAGTTTGCGGTTCCTCGCACCTCTTACAAGTACAATTGAAGGATGGTCCTTGTTCTTCGCAAAAGTGCACAAGTAACAGATTTCCTCAAAACTCGAAAGACGATCAAGAGTCCTCCTGAACAGAACACACAATCCCATCAAAATAGCATAGCCATTGGGGTGCAGCTGAAAAGGAGAGATCGTCAGTCGAAGTTGGATTTGCCGGAGAAATTCATTAAAAGGAGGAATTGCTCCACTCAAGCACATTTGTCGATTAATGGCAACAAAACCGTAAGGTGGTCCATCAGCAGAGTCATTTGGTCCAGGGAGTAAAACTTCTGCCTCGGCAATGCCAAATTGAACGCATAATTGATTAATCGCCCGCTGTTTCAAAAGGGTAGGAGTTCTTTCCGGAGGATTCTCTAGTGGAATAGCAATCGGGAAAACCCCTTCAGCGTTTTCTATCATCTCTTCTTGTTGAGACATCATTCTACATAAGCGACTGGATGTTCAGATGAGAAGGTGCACGTTTCCTAAAAAGTGTGAAGTGTTGTGCAGAACTTTAAAAAAAAAAAAAAAGCAAACATAACTGAAGTTAAACTAGTTGACAATTAGTCGACTATGAGATTTCAGGACTTGTTAATATAAAGCTCAAGTGAAGTGTTAATGCGAACGAATCAACTTTAACTGGATATTTTAGTTTTGCTTTAACACTTCACTTGAATTCATTGGTTCACAGCATTTCGTTCACACAATTCATTTAAGTTAATTACTCTTTATCGACTAATCTGTCATTCGATGTGGGCAGTCAATGGCAGTATATTCGTCCCAGTTTTCTGCAAATATTTTGTTTAACAGGTTATTAGCATTAGAGATAATCTGCAAGGAAGTACAACAAAATCCAAGTTCAAACAGTTCAATCAAAGTTGTCTCAAAATGTCACAAGTCCTAGGTCGTCCGACGACCTAGCATAGGTCGGAACCTTCTTAGGTCGCGCTGTGCAAAGTAAAGGATAAGGCATTTCAATCTCGTCATAGTGTTAGCTCGGCCGCGACCTAGAGTCTATGTCGCAAGAAAGTTAGGTCGTGTGGTTCCTAGCTCGAGTAACTCTTAGCTCATGAAAAGTCTTAGGTCGCGCAAATATTAGGTCGTTCAGCGACCTAGTATGGGTCGAAACTATTCCTTAGGTCGCAAGGGTTCTTAGATCACGAATTATCTTAAGTTGCTCAAATTCACAAGGTCGCTAGCTTCCTCTCCACGCAATGCTTCACCGGACCTGATAACCTGCTATCAAATACACCGAAATCCATCATCCTATTCGTGAAGTTCATCATCTATTCATACCACCAAACCATTCGAAAAACGATTCAAAGTATCTCCGATCTATCATAAATCTAACTCACTACTGTGCATTCGTGAATCGCAACAACCACAATAACCAGTGACGATCAAAAATCGATCACAGCGCAACTCAAAGTGAAGCGCGACGCGCAAAATCGATTTAAGGTTCAGAGGTTGGAGTTCTTGGTTCAATGGTGATTATGGAATGAATAAAGATCGAAGATGCTTACGTAATTTGATAGCAAGAATGAATTGATGAATGATTTGGTTGAATTCGTCTTTAAAATCGCAGAATTCTGTTAATGGCAGAGCAAGAAATTGAAGCAGTTAGGTAATGGAGAAGAAACGACCTAGCAATTTATATGGAGCTGAAAGAAGAAGGCGAGTAGACACGCGAGTTAGCGTATGTTTTAGGTCTCTTACGACCTAGAAAAGTTAAGTCGAAGCACACGACCTATGACATAGGCCTGTACTTCGAGGGGCAAATGTTAACTCCTATTTCTACCACGACCTAAAACTCCGCGACCTATAACTCAGCAGCCCAACGACCTAAGAGTACCTGACGACTTAATGGTCTCAACGACCTAACAACATAATTGTATTAGCGACCTAACTCCACGAAGCAGCTATGCGACCTAAAGACTTAAGCATTGTCACGACCTACGACCTATGGGGAGTAGCGACTTAATTCCTAAAGGAGGCCGCGACCTACCAAGCTTCACGACCTAAGCAGATAAGCAAGCAAGCAACCTAAAGACTTTATGCGACCTAACTGTCCACCGACCTATGAAGTTCCGCGACCTAAGGAAGACCGCGACCTATAGAATTCTCACGACCTAGGGTAGGTCGCTAACGACCTAAACACGTAAATAAAGAGGCCGCCTCTACTATGCCGCTGAGTGTTAGGTCGCGCACGACCTAGAACTTGTTGAAAAAAGCATGCGCCTACTCATGAAAAAGGAAAACCGGAGCTTCATAGGTCGGAGACGACCTACGACCTTGCTTAGGTCGGTCACGACCTACGACCTAAGTCCGAGCAAAGCCTATAAATACACCCCTAATTCCAACTAGAGAGGGACTTTTGGGCTCACTCTCTTCAAGCGCCGATACTCTGCTGCATTCCGAACCAATCTAACACTTGAAGCTCTCAAGACACTAAGAACGCTACAAACAACTTCAAGAAGAGATCACATACATCCAACATGGATTCGAAAACTCTCATCTTCATCGAAGTTTAGGCTACTTGTTCTAAGTCTCTTGTAATTCAAAGTGTATTGTACTTGGGAAGAATTGTATCAGCTTGTAACGAGATCATTAATAAAAGTACTTAAAGTGGACGTAGGCTATACCCTTAAGCCGAACCACTATAAAATTGTTGTTGTTTACTGCTTTTCTGCTATTATCTGCTTGTAATCTGTTCCCGAGCTATCGGGTGGTGCTTTCACAACTACAACTCATACACCGGGGTGTTAGCGTTCAAATTTTAGCGTTAACACTACCAAATTGGGAGTATATCACTGATAACCTTCAACTACACAACCTATGAGCTCGTACGTCACAGAGAAGGGTGTTATGCTAGGAGAATAAATTCTCCGCCACCAACAGATATGTATTTGAAAGAAATCTGCTTTATATCTCAAAGTGCAGTGTCGGACATACAACCATACAAGTTTGTTCTGGGTTCGAACAGAGCCGAAGGCACTTCGTCCAATAAAGGAAGAAGCCCTTGCAATTTGGGTATTAACAATCCCGATCGAACTTCCCATCACTTAGGGAAAACTCTATACCGGAATAACTCAGTGCAGAGTCAATCAATAGGTTACCCTATTGTTCTCACAAATACCCGGTCTTCACCACCGGTCTTCGATGCAATCCATAACGTCGTATCATTATTCGAAATGGGTTATATGACACGAGGTCCTCTCCTGGCTAAACCGAATAATGAACGCAATATTTAAAAACATATGGATAAGGGATTTCAGTTAAGTCACAACTTATTACCCAAAACCTTTCTTTTAAATGGTTAAATAAATTACCATTTTAACCCGTTAAACAAAAAGATTTATTTCTCAATGTTCACCTAGTTTCACAAAGATCTATTCATTGATTTCAAAACAATTTCCATTTCAATTAGGGATTAACTCATCCAATCTTTAAGTCGATAACTTATATCTTTCGAACTGTTTCCAAAGATTTATTCAATCTTGGAAGACCATTTCATTTTAGACTTGAAATCCCTTTAATACAAATTGGAAATTCATTCCTTATATGAAATTTTTTATTTATTTGAAAACAAATAGTTTTCATTTCAGAAAAATCCAATTTTATTTGCACGAGTTAAAGCCCTTGAATTAATATAAAATTCCCAAATCAATATATTTAAAATGGTTTAACCCCTATACGACTTGTATAACAAATTTAATCCTTGGTTTCGAAACATAGGATTTAATTTCAAATCTTGAATTTAAATTTAAATCAAATTATTTAAACTTCAAAAATTTATTAAGTTATTTGAAAATAAATTTTATCATTGAAATTACCCTAATCAAAAGCTTTTCATATTTAACCCGATTCCATTTCCAAAAACATTTTGGATTAAAATTCAATTTTTAAAACTATTTCAAAAATCTATTTCGTAAATGATTATCATTAATTAATTAACCTGATTAATTGTTAAAATTAATCACATTAACTAACTATTTAAATAATCTTAGTTAATGACCTTCATTAACTAATAACAATTCTTTAATTACTTTTCTAAAAAAATTACTTACATTAATCATCATTAATTAAAATTGATTAACCATTAATAACTTGTTAATCAATCCTAATTAGTTAATTAAGTAAGTGTTAACAGTAACTTAATTAGTTCTTAATTACAATTTAATTATTCCTTAATTAAATTAACTTAGCTTTAATTAACAAATTTAAACTTGTAATTACTAATTTAATTAATATACACATTAATTAACCATTCTAATTAACTTAATAATTTATGAATTACAAGTCATTAAGTGTCATTAACTTTAAAGAAAACTTATTAATGATTTCATTTATCACTTGCAAATATGTTTGAAACATTTGTTTTAAGTTTAGTTTTGAAACTTCATTTTAAATTTTCAAGTTTTAAAATGAATACCAATTGATCCTTAAATCAATTTTAAAACTAAATTTTAAAACCTTTATATTACAAGTTAAAGTAAAACTTTTGTTTTGAAGAAATTTAAAAGAGTTTAAAATCAAATTCCTTTTAAATTCAACATATTTAACTTATTTAAAACATTTAAATTTATAAAATTTCTTTCATTTCAAAATCTGTAATTCACATTTTAAACTTATGTCCATGTTATAAATTTTTGATTAAGTCTTTGTATAAATTCTTCCTTTAGATTTCAAATTCCATTTTTAAATTCAAATTCTTTTTAATCCTTTAAATACTTTAAAGTTGTATTAAAAAGTTTAAATTAAAAAAACTTTATTTATCCCTAACTTAAGTTTCAAACTAAACTGGAGTCTATAATTAAACTTTGATTTTAAAACTCATTTTAGACCTTGCTTTAAAATAAGAAAATTAGTTTAAAATTGGCAAAAACAGAACAGGTTCTGCTTTTAAAACCTGGGAAAGCTTCTACCCAATCATACAAACTACAGATCACCAACCACCAGTGCTTCGTGCACTGCACGACACCACCGTCACCTCCGATCGACGCTGCATCGTCGAACAAGTCGACGACCACCCACGCACCCTTTCTCGATCGCCAAAACGTCACCATCCTCTCGAATTCAAAATCGAGCACAAAAACAATACCTGGAAAAACACGAGCCATCACCTCCACAAACCTGTCAACGCTTCGATCTCGCCGCCTCGACCACCAGAATTCGTGCAACTTCGGCCACGACCTCGACTACGGCCAAGCTACCACCACCCAATGACTCGCTGCACTTGATCAACTATCGACGACGAACAAATCAAACGTGCACACTCGAACAAAACTAGGTGTTAACGTAAAAATGAGACGCTAACACCTCGGTGTAGATTGAAGTTGAGCGAAAGCACCACCCGTGAACACGGGAACTAGAAAACAAGTAGAAAAATCATAGAGAAAGCATAAAAAACAACAGTTTTTATAGTTGTTCGGCTTAGGGTAAGCCTACGTCCACTTTAATTCTCTTTATTACTGAATCGATTACAACTTTACAACAATCTTCAATTACAGTTCTGATGAGACAAACAACTAGAACTTTGATGCAGAAGAATTCTTTGAATCCATGTAGATTGCGTTAGATTTTTCTACCGAAGTTAATTGAAATGCCTTTCGTACTTGAATTGTCGAGTGAGTCGAGAATTCAGCAGAGTATCGGCGCTTAAAGAGATTGGCCAAAAGTCCTTTTCATGCTTAAGGTAGGTTGGTATTTATAGGGGAAATCCCCCCTTAGGTCGTAAGTCATGACCGGTCTAAGGTAAGTTGTGGCCGGTCTAAGGTAGTCGCAGCCGATTCATCTGGCCCTTTCACAGTTTCACAAAGGTTCCCTTGCATAAGTCCTAGGTCGCCTCCGAGTCAACACAACCTTGTATCAGTAATACGGCATCGGGCTTACATTTAGTAGCTCTAGGTCGTGGACGACTCAAGCTAAGTCGTGAGTCGTGAACGAGTTAACTGGCAAGTCGCAAGTCACGGCTTAACTGATAAGTCCTAGATCGTGTACGAGTTAATAGGCCACAGTGCCAAGTAGCTGCATTGAACTTGTCTTCATTTGCTTGGGTCGTGAACGACTTAACGTAGATCATAGGTTGGTTACGACTTAGGCATAGTTCATGATCTTGTCCCTGAGCTATTAGAGCGGCAAATTCCCTGGATAGTTTGGTCGGCTTATATCTTAGGTCGGTAGCTATCTTAGGTCGGTAGCTACCTTAGGTCCGCACCCTGTTTTAGGCAGCTGGGTCGGTGTTCTTGTTAAGCATTAGGTCGGCAACCATGTTGAAGCATTAGGTCAGCATACCCCTTAGGCCTTAAGTCGACATACTTGTTGAAGTATTAGGTCGG
Organism: Allium cepa; assembly: GCA_030765085.1. Classification (NCBI taxonomy): domain Eukaryota; kingdom Viridiplantae; phylum Streptophyta; class Magnoliopsida; order Asparagales; family Amaryllidaceae; genus Allium; species Allium cepa. The sequence goes on from CM060929.1 coordinate 69,692,548, forward strand.
CATACCCCTTATGCCTTAAGTCGGCATACTTGTTGAAGTATTAGGTCGACATCTCTTTGAGTCGCTGAGTCAAAACCGGGGCGGAGTTAACAATTTCCCCTCGAAGTATACGCCTACTGGTTAGGTCGTATGCTACGACATTCTCTAACCCGTCTACTTTCTAGGTCGGTAGGTCATGTACGACCTAACAGTTAGGCCACACGCGCCGCTCCAGGTCTCCCTGCTATAAGTCGTATATCCTCCTCTTTCTTCTCGTTACTTACCACTTCATTTGTTTTTGCTGTTAACTCTTTCCCAAGCTTCCAAAGGCGATTTCGATTCAACCAATCACCGATTAATCTTGAGATTACATTGCGTAAGTGATCTTGTTTTCTTCTCCTGATCCTTTACCATCTCTGATTCGTGAATTTCATTTCTCCATCCTAACCCACCTCTCCACGCAACGCGCCATCGTGAATTTTCCATAGCTGGCGAACTTTAGTTTGTCTAATTTAGGTTTAAACGTTTGATTGGTGGGCTTCAATGCTTCAAGCTAATCGATTTTCGAATTGCGTTAGGATTGCAATGTGTTGAATTTGTAGTGGTTTCGAATTATCTTATTGGATGATCTGATATCAGGGATGAAGATGAAGGCTGTTGCTGATGAAGAAGCTATCGGGTTAACGGGTTGAGTGGAGTGAGGTATTGGCTTGGACGCGACCCAGTGATTTTGGGTGACCTAACCCTTTGGCCGATCAAATTTTACGCGATCTGAACCTTAAGTCATGACCGAGTTAACCCTTGGGGGGAAAACTGCCGATCAAATCTTCTGCCGATCCATCTCTTAAACTGGCCGAGTTAATCCTTAAACCGTGGTCGAGTTAACCCTTAAACCGTGGCCTAGTTAACCCTTAAACCGTGGCCGAGTTAACCCTTGGGGAATTTCACACCACTTTTTGAACCAAAGCCTTCCTTCTTACGACCTAAAGAACCGCTGATTTAAGGAACCAGAAACATAATCTTAACTTGCGAGAGACTCCTTGGGTCGCAGCCAAATTAACACTTGGATGCCCAACTCGAATTCTCACTTAAAAGCATAATTCCAATTTGAATTCTTAACTTAATCTACTAGACTGAACTGCTTAAATCCGGGATTTTTTTAACTTTGTTGCTTTATTTCTCAGATCATATTGACTCATAGGCTAACAACCTGCTGAAAACAATAATCACAAAAACCAGGGCGAATATACTGTCATTGACTGCCCACATCAAATGACAGATTAGTCGACATAAAGTAATCAACTTAAATACACTGTATGAAATGTTGTGAACCAATCAACTAAAGTGAAGTATTAATGCAAAGCATCGCTAACTTAAACTGATTTGTTCGCATCAACATTACACTTGCATATTAAAACAATGAACCCTGGACTTTACAACTGACAGATACTTGCTAGTTTTTATTCCAGTTACATTTGCTTATTGCTTGATTGATTTTACACAACACTCAACACACTTTAGGAAACGTGCACCTTCATGTTTGAATATCGAGTTGTTTGTGTAGAATGACTTCCCATCAAGAAGAAGAAGGGGTAGCTCAAGCTGAAGTGACCTTTCCGATAGCTATTCCCATAGAGAACTCTCTAGAGAGAACTTCGACTATCCTAACTCCGAGAGCGTTTATTCAGCTACGTACTCAATTTGGTTTTGCTAACAATAATGCCATACTTCCTGGGCCAAATGATACTACCGACAGTCCTCCCCACTGTTTCGTCGCAATCAATCATCAAATGTGTTTAAGCGGGGCGATTCCTCCCTTTAACGACTTCCTTCGAACCCTTCTCCTTCGGTTGACAATCTCTCCATTCCAACTTCATCCTAATGGCTATGCCATCTTGATGGGGTTGTGTGTCTTGTTCAGGAGGACTCTTGATCGCTTGCCAAGTTTTAAAGAAATTCGCTACTTATGCCCGTTCGCAAAGAGTAAAGACCATCCTTCCCTTATTATCGTGAGAAGCGCTAGAAACCGCAAGCTTATTTCTGATCTTACCGAAAGTGTTCATGGATTTTTGAACTAGTTTTTCTTTGCTCGCTACCCCCCAGGGTTTTATGCCATCTGGAGAGTAGGAAGTAAGATTACCTGTTTCTATTTTCCTCATTTCCAAACATTGCGAGATCTGAATTACCGATTGCTAATTTCATTCTTTGCTCTTTTCAGCACTTCCTCTCCCTTCTAGAGATCCAAGCCATAAGCAAATTTTGGAAAGATTGAGTGTCGTGGCTTCGGAAGAGAGAAGTATAAATTTTTTGTTGAGGGATGAACTTTTGCATCAGTACGGGCTTTTACACATTTCTCGTTCTACTCATCCTCATTAGGTCCTAGACTCCCCGGCTAGAGCATTAGATGCCCCGGTTTCTTCTGACGCACCCGCACCAAAAGAACCCGCTCCTGAGACTTCTCTGGTGAAGTGCTCTACTATTGTCGATGTTGCGGGGTCGTCTGGCAAATTCACACTTGCCCCAGTTATTGAGGAAGAAGAGCCTCAGGGATCTCCCCAACGTTTACAGAAGTCTGGCGAAGAAGCCGGGAAAACAAGCCCTGTCAGGCAGAGAGGGGATGACACTTTCGCAGGGTTGAGCGATCTCTTTGCCACCTCACAGGAAATCTTTAAAGACGACCCTGTCACTACAAGGGTTTCTTCTTCAGTAGTGGAAGCGACTTCTTCTTTGCAACAAGCTCCGTCGACCCAAGAGTTGACGTTAACTACTATCCCCACGACTACTCCGCAATCGAAGAGTGGTTCGTAGTTTGATGCGCGTCGTTTGGACATTACACACACTTAGAATCTTTCGGCATTTTCATACACCCAATTCTTTGTTCTTTGAAGATTCTACAGTTACACTTCTTTTCTCTGAAGACTTTTAAGACTTGTCTCTTTTTTATTTCAGATTCTCCGATGGGACGCAGCGGCTCTTACTATGACGACTTCCAACGCTACGGGAGGCGTAGTCAATATGATTATAGGCGCTGCCTTCCCGTTCGCAGAGAAACCGATGAAGAGAGAGCTGCCCGAAAAGCTCAGGAGAGGAGGGCTCAAGAAGAGCGTTATGAGAGAAAAGAAAGGGAGGAGCACCTGATTCTTCCCAGAGAGGCGACGATTCTCACAAGAGAAAGTCACATGATGATCGGGGAAAAGCCACATAGTTGAGGACCCAAGCAAGCGTGTCGGGCACGGTGAAAGGCATGCTTCTACAACTCCTGAAAAGGTCACTGCACTCGTCTCACTCGACATTCCTTCTGGCTCTCCTGCTCTCGGGAAGACAGACATTCAGACAATAATCAGCAGGCCTAAATTCCAAGTTGGATCAATCCTGGCTACTCTGCAAAGCCGGTTCCCGCACTGGTGCCTGAAGGGAGTGCGGTTCGATCTTGACTTGGTCCCTATTGACAAGCCTTCCATGCTGCAAAATCTCGATGCCGTCAGGCTTGATATTGAAAGGATGTCGAACTGGCAAAAGCTTGTTGACGAGCTTCAAAGGGTCAACCGTGCAAATATAGAGGCCATGCTTTATATAGAGAATGATAAGGCTGAATGGCAGAAGGTTCTTGAGCAGCATGATACCGAAATGAGTAGTATCACTACTTATAATGAAGAGCTTGAAGTGAAAGTTGAGTAACTTAAACAATAGCTTGCTATTTCTTCTACCACATATACTCAAAAAGAAGAAGTACTTCAAAAGCAAGTTCGCGATGCTCACGCCGCTCAGCGACATGCCGAGGCACAACTTGAAGCTGAGCAGAAAACAGCGGGAAGGTATCATGCTGAGGTTACAGAGTTACGGGAGAAAGTCAACTCTTAGGAGGCAGAAATTCAAATGCTAAAGCTTCAACTTTCCAAGACTGAAAGATAGCGTGATGAGGTCGTTGCAGGTAAAATTGCAGCTGGAGAATCTCATGAGGCAACGAAGACTAACATCAGCTCGACACTATTTGACTTTTACCTGCACAGCTTCTTGGGGCACGGTAGTCTCGCCTTTCTAGGCCCCAAATATGAAGTTACACTGGCTGAAGTGTGGGAGGCTGCACTTGACATGCTTGGCGGTAAAGGTGCTGGCTATGCCGAATCAGCTCTTGAGGAGCATTACTTGGATGAAGATGCTCGCGCTGCTCTCGCCAAGGGAAAAGAACAACTTGCAAAATTAAGAGCTGAAATGGCAGAAGGGGAACGGTCAGGAAAAACTACTTCAACTATTCCAGTCCAGCCTTCTCCTTCGGCCGAAATCGACATTATTGGCTCCAATTCTCATTCTCCATCTCTGTTCAAAGTTACAACTGAGATTACAAGTACACAGGGTGGAGATGAAGGTGAAGAGAGCGCCGAAGCACAGGCTTATGAGGTTGATATCAGGAAGCCGACTTCTCCAGGTAACTCTACTGTTAATCTTGCCCCAGTAGACTGCTCATTTGCATCTTATGAGTTCGATGAGCTTCTCGACCATTTCCTGAACCTCAATGAGCCTTTATCTCCTCTCTTTACTGACTTTAACTTCTTTTCTTCTATAGAGAAAGCATCGAGCATTGTTCAAACTTCTCCTCCTCCAATTATTCCCCCTTCGGTTCTCCAGGTCACTCCTCCGTCCGCCTCTCAACCCGGGTCGCAAGAGGAGCAAATAGAAGCTCTTCATGGCTTAGATGATCCTATTGCTTCTCAAGAACATGAGGGAGAAGGGCTTGGAGAAGGCAATGAGTCTCCGGAGTGAACCACTTCTGATAACATAAAATTATCTGCTCTTGTTACTCTGGGAAGTTAGGCTTCCTCAAGGAGAAGGAGGAAGCGTGCCACTTCCAAGAAGAGAAGGAAAGGCATTCTTGTTTCTGAAGAGGAAACGAAAGTTGATCCGGCAGTAACCCTTTCTCCTTCATCCCCGACTCTCCCAAGCCGTCCTAAAAAGCTGCCTATTAGGTTAGGTGAAGGCTCTAAGGGTGGTGGCAAGAAGAAGTAAGGGGTCTTGCTTCGACTCATCTTTACTTTTTGCTTTTTGCATGTACTGGCCGGAGATTGTGCGGGTACCGGCCTCCGCTTTTGTTTTTCTTTTTATTTTGAAACCTGTACCTGTACAAAATTTTGACAGTATTGAATAAAACGATTCTTTTTGTTTGTACAAACTTCTGTCTGTATTTGAGAATGCATTTACTATTCATTTTTGTACAAGTTTCTTTGTATGATATTGCAGTGAGCTTGTGGTATGTTGTTTGAGCGTAATTTTTACCAATGTAATTATACCACGTTGCCCCTATAGCATAAGCTTGTTGCAATATTTTATACTTTGAGGGAACTTGTACTCTTATTTTCTGGAGAATAATTATTCCATACTTGGAGGAATATTATTTCGTTAAAAATAGAGTACAGCTCCCTCCATATGAGTTTTTACGCTTCATCCTTCGAAGATATCACTTTTCCTTTTGTGCATACACATATTTTTACCAAGTGAATTCTTCTATATGGTAAAGCGGGCCTCTGAAGGGCACTTTAACTTCTTTTTGAGGAAGAGTATTTTCCAGAATAGGTGAATCATTCTTCCTTTAAGAGTTAAAGTGTGCCTTTGAAGAGGGGGTTTTTTTTTTATTTTATTTTTTATATCGTGCCTCCGAGGAGGGATTTCCACGTTTCAACACCTGGAAGTTTTATTTCAATCTCGGTGAAACGTGCGCCTCCGAAGAGGTCTTTCTGTTCGATTGTGCCTCTGGGAAGAGGTCTTTTTGTTTCTGCCTCTGGGAAGAGGTCTTTTTGTTTGGTTGTGCCTCTGGGAAGAGGTCTTTTTTGTTTCTGCATCTGGGAAGAGGTCTTTTTGTTTGGTTGTGCCTCTGGAAAGTGGTTTTTTTTGTTTCTGCCCCTTGGGAGAGGCTTTTATTTTTCCCTGTTCGCTGGGAAGCGGGCCTCCGAAGAGGGCTTTTCACATTTCATCTCGCGGGAGTGTATCGACCGATCACGGTGAAATGTGTGCCTCTGAGTAGGGTTTTTTCCTGGAACTTTGGAGTTTCTTTGTCTCGGTTGGACGGATTGACGGGAGTGTATCGACCGATTAGTCCGCAACTTTGTATCGAGAAAGATCTCTCTTTTTCTGGTTTAGCCCGCTCGAGGTCTTTTAGCATTTCAACTGTGGTGAAATGGGCCTTCGAAGAGGGCTTTTCACGTTTCAACACTTGGAAGTTTTATTTCGATCTTGGTGAAACGTGTGCCTCGGAGTAGGGCTTTTGCCTGGAAGTTTGGAGTTTCTTTCTCACGGTTGGACGGATTCATGGGAGTGTATCGAACGATCATTCTGCAACTTTGTATCGAGAAAGATCTCTCTTTTTCTGGTTTAGCCGGCTCGAGGTCTTTTATCATTTCAACTGTGGTGAAATGGGCCTCCGAAGAGGGCTTTTCACGTTTCAACACTTAGAAGTTTTATTTCAATCTTGGTGAAACGTGTGCCTCTGAGTAGGGCTTTTGCCTGGAAGTTTGGAGTTTATTTCTCTCGGTTGGACGGATTCACGGGAGTGTATCGACCGATCATTCCGCAACTTTGTATCGAGAAAGATCTCTCTTTTTCTGGCTAGGCCCACTCGAGGTCTTTATCCTCCGAAGAGTTGTGCCTCCGAAGAGGGCTTGTGCCTCCGGAGAGTTCTTTTGCTATTTGATGCTTGCTCGCCCATGTCTCTTTGTCATCTATTCATGTTGGCGATCCCCGTTGTCTTTTGCAAGTGTCAACCCATTTTAGTTGCCAATAATTTCCCTTATCCAAAGAAATATACATCATAGTTAAGCGAGTTGGTGGTGGTAGACACAGGCTATTTAACTGGTTGTTTGTTTGTTCAAACATTTGCAGTTAGTTGGAAATGGTCCACTTCCATCCACATTGCTAACTTTTGTTCGAAGTACTTCTTTTGTAGGATTTGAGTATGGAAATTTTGAATGGCTTACTGTTTGCTTGCTGAGTGATGTCGGAGATCGCTTGGTCTTGCGATGGGTAAGATTTGCTTTTATGGCCTGCATTATTAAATCGACATTTTAGTGACACACTTAACGTATTTTATATGTCGAAATAAAACAAAGCAGTTTATAATAGTAGAGAACACAAGATTTATAGTGGTTCGGCCAAAAGCTGGGCCTACATCCATTTTATAGATTTTCATTATTCACTTGCTTTACAATTGCTTTTAATACAAGAATCATATATTCGTAGTTCTTTTACAACATTTAGCAATGCTTTCAAGTAAAATAGGGACGCAAATGATTGTTGTTCCAAGCTCTTTGGATTGGTTCTCCTTCAACAGTTGTGAGTTTGAATGTGCCATCAAGAAGTTTTGCGCCAATAACATATGGCCCTTCCTAGTTTGGTCCAAAAACACCTATGGCTGTCATAATCCTCTTCAGGACTAAGTCCCCAACTTCAAAGCTGCGCTGACGAACTTTGGAATAGAAGTGTCTGGCTATTCTTTGCTGGTGAGCTGCAATTCTAAGCCTTGCCACTTCTCTTCTTTCATCGAAGAGGTCAAGTGCTTCCAATTGCAATTTTTCATTCTCATTTTGATCAAAATGGATCCTTCTGTGTGAGGGGACTTCAGTTTCCACTGGAATCATCGCTTCTGATCCGTATGCCAATGAAAATGGAGTATGCCCAGTCGCAGTTTTGTGAGTGGTCCTGTATGCCCATAGTGCAAGCGGTAACTTATCGACCCAACCACCTTTTGCTTTTTCCAGCTGCTTTTTGATGGTTGATTTGATGATTTTGCTTACTGCTTCCACTTGCCCGTTTGCCTATGGATGAGCCACTGCTGAGAAGCTTTTTCGGATCTTGAATGGTTTGCAGAAATCTTGGAATTTCTCACTTTCAAACTGAGTATCGGTGGCCCGCTTCCATATGACGAACAACCTCATCAAATGCTTTCTGACATTCAGGGGTCCACTCAAAGTTTTTTCTTCCTTTCTTCAGAGCATCAAAGAATGGAATGCATTTGTCAGTAGCTTTGGAAATGAACCGACTCAAGGCAGCAACCTTTCCATTGAGACTTTGCAATTCCTTCTTCGTTCTAGGAGCCTTGACTTCTCTCAGGCCAGTGGTCTGAGCTGGATTGGCTTCAATGCCCCTAGCGCTCACAATGAAACCCAAAAACTTTTCGGACTCCACTCCAAATGAACATTTCAGGGGATTAAGCTTCATTCTGTACTTGCGGAGTACTGCAAACATCTCTGCCAAGTGATCCATATGGTCCACCGCTTTCTTAGACTTTACTAGCATATCATCAACATAAACTTCCATTGTCTTGCCAATCTGTGGTTTAAACATGGCATTAACAAGCTTTTGGTAAGTTGCCCCTGCATTCTTGAGTCCGAAGGCATGACCTTGTAGCAGTAGAGTCCAACATCTGTGATGAAGCTGGCATCCTCTTGATCTGGCTCATGCATCATAATCTGGTTATATCCGGAGTATGCATCCATAAAAGATAACAATTCATGTTCTGCCGTCCCATCCACCAACTGATCGATTCTGGGTAGTGGGAAACAGTCTTTGGGGCATGCTTTGTTCGGATCTGAAAAGTCAATGCACACTCTCCACTTTCCGTTAGCTTTTTTAACCAGAACTGGATTTGATACCCAATTTGGATAAGTAGATTCTCTGATGAAATCGTTCTCCATGAGCCGATCCGCTTCTTCTTTTAACGCTGCTGTCCTCTCAGGACCCTGGGTTCTTCTTTTCTGTTTCACAGGTGTAAACTTTGGATCAATGTTCAGAGTGTGTACTGCAATCTCTTGGGATATTCCGCACATGCAGCATGAGTCCAAGCGAATACATCCAAATTAGCCTTCAAAAATGAAATCATAACATTCTGAACTGTTGTGTTAAGTTGTGAACCCACATTATGCACTTTGCTCGGGTCCTTTGGGTCAACGGGCACCGGCACTGTTACCTATACCGGTACTACCCTATTCTCCCCTGCACTGGCTTTCCTTGGATCCATCTCTCTTCGTGCGCCACTACATTAGCCAGCGCAGGGTCCACCCTGTAATTGCTACAAGGTTGGTTCCTTGGTGCGGACTGGAGCCGCCGCACCTTTTCCCATTTCTCTTTTCCTTGATTCTCGCAACTCTGCAAAGTAACATTCTCGCCCCGCATCTTGGTCTCCCTTAATCACACCAACTCCGTTATCTATAGGTAATTTTAGAGTCAGACACCATGGGGCAAGAACAGCTTTGGACGCAGCAAGAGTTGGTCGGCCTAAAAAGGCATTGTAGGCAGAGAATTCTTCAACAATTATAAAGGTTTGCTTTCGAGCTACCTTCCTTAGTCCCTTTCCGAGTTCTACAAACAAATCAATGGTCCCAATCGGCTGTTTGGGTTCTCCAGCAAACCCAACAATCTTAAGTGACGAAGCTTGAACATCAGCCATTGGAAGTTTCATTTGATCGAAGGTCTTCTTGAAGAGGATGTTGCATGAAGCTCCACAATCAACTAGAACTCTTCTCACAGTTGCCGGCCCAATACCAGCGGATATGACCAAAGGATCTATGGTCGGAGCCTCGATACCCAAAGAATCCCTGGCACTGAACACAATATCATCTGTGGAAGTCTTTTGTTGCTTTAAAGGCGCATCATTTTCTAAAACAAAAACATTCTCTTCAGCTGGTACATGCCTCAAGGCCCGGGCATACCATTCCATCTCGCCCCAGCTTTTTCCTGCTGGGTGAGGTCCTCCGGTTATTATATTGATAACGGGTCTTTCCGGTTCATGCTCTACGGCCTTCTCACTTGAGGCAGGACGGTGAGCGCGAACTTATTGTCCTTGAGTTGACGAAGCTGGGACATTTCTGTTCCTTTTCACATACCGTTGGAGTTTGTTTTCCTTCAAGAGTTGTTCAATTACCTCTTTCAACTGACGGCATTCGTTGGTGTCATGGCCGGGCTGGTTGTGGAATCGGCAGAACCTTCCACTTTTTTCCATCTTAATCGCAACTCTCATCTTAGATGGTGTCGGATAATTGACATCATCTTTGGTTGCAAAGAAGATGTTTTCAGAGGTATCGGTCAAGGGTGTGAAATTGAAAGAACGGCCTTTCTTAGCGTCTCCTTGTTTCTTTCCACCACCATTTCCCCTTTTCTGAGTGTTAGGTTCTTTCTTATTCGAAGCAGCACCATTGTTCCCGGCTTCCGCTGATGCCACCTTAGCCGGTGTTTGGAGGCTCTCCAAGCACATGAATTCATCCGCTTTCTTGTAGAATTTGTCAAGTGAGTTTGGTTCTTTCATTTTCAACAATTTTCCAAATTCACTCGTTTTGTCAATCGCCCTCATCAAGTATGTCAGGACCATACGTGGCTCAGCATTATCTACCTCAGCCAATGCTATGTCAAAGCGATTCAAAAATGATCTGATGGATTCTCCCGGATTTTGCTCTAGACTTGACAGTGACATTATATCCTTTACTTTAGAAGCATACAATCGAAATTGCTCCTTGAATTTCCTGGTCAAATCGGAGAATTGATCAATGGACCTGACTGGCAGCTTTGTTAACCACAATAGAGCCGCACCTTCGAGATATACCGGGAAATATCGACATTTAATTTCATCTGACGCCCTGGCACCAGTCATGTGCCAGTCGTATTTATACAGAAACTCGTTTGGATCACTCGTCCCCTTGTAAGCTGGAATAGTTGGGGGAACGAATTTCCTTGGGAACTCTGCCTTCAAGATCTTTTCTGTAAATGGAGTTTTGCTTGTAGCAAATCCCCACACTTTCTCATCTTCATCACTTCTCATACTTTCCTTCATGTTTTGACGAACCATACCCGAAAAATACTCTTCATCATTTACAGGCTCTGGAGGGCACACATCAGCCACTCTCTCTGAATTCTGCCTTGACAGTCGTTCACAGAGGGTCGGCTGCGGTCCTGATCGTCCAGCTTGAGGAGGAGTCCTTTCTACGGGGTCTGCGGCTCTTTGAGAAATGTTCCCTTCAACATCCTGAACTCCTGCAGTAGGGTTCCCATCATTATTAATCGGTTGACGATTTGCACCTAGTAGATCATTCAACTTACTCAAGATCAGGGCATTCTGGGCATTATGGGATTCCAACTACGCATTCTGAGCATTCAATTGCTGATTCAATCCCAAAACTACGGCGTCCAATTCTGCTCGTGTAACTCCAACAGTTGGAGCTGCTTGACTTGAAGGAGGAGAGGTAGCGGTATTCTCTTGAACATTGTCGGATCTTACAGAACTTCATTTTCTCCCAGGAGCCATTATTTCCAATAAACTTCTTGTTTTAAAAGAAATTCTTTCAACAATCCTTCGTGGAGCAATAGTGGAAGTTTCCTGAGTTCAGTTCTCAGTGAAAGCACCAAAAATGTTAACGTAAAAATCAGACGCTAACACCCCGGTGTAGATTGAAGTTGAGCGAAAGCACCACCCGTGAACACGGGAACTAAAAAACAAGTAGAGAAATCACAAAGAAAGCAGAAAAACAACAGTTTTTATAGTGGTTCGGCTTAGGGTAAGCCTACGTCCACTTTAATTCTCTTCATTACTGAATCGATTACAACTTTACAACAATCTTCAATTATAGTTCTGATGAGACAAACAACTAGAACTTTGATGCAGAAGAATTCTTTGAATCCATGTAGATTGCGTTAGATTTTTCTCCCGAAGTTTGTTGAAATGCCTTTCGTACTTGAAGTATCGAGTGAGTCGAGAATTCAGCAGAGTATCGGCGCTTAAAGAGATTGGCCAAAAGTCCCTTTCATGCTTGAGGTAGGTTGGTATTTATAGGGGAAATCCCCCCTAGGTCGTAAGTCGTGACCGGTCTAAGGTAAGTTGTGGCCAGTCTAAGGTAGGTCGTAGCCGATTCATTTGGCCCTTTCACGGTTTCACAAAGGTTCCCTTACATAAGTCCTAGGTCGCCTCCGAGTCAACACAACCTTGTATCAGTAATACGGCATCGGGCTTACATTTAGTAGCTCTAGGTCGTGGACGACTCAAGCTAAGTCGTGAGTCGTGAACGAGTTAACTGGCAAGTCGCAAGTCTCGGCTTAACTGATAAGTCCTGGATCGTGTACAAGTTAAGAGGCCACTGTGCCAAGTAGCTGCATTGAACTTGGCTTCATTTGCTTGGGTCGTGAACGACATAACGTAGATCATAAGTCGGTTACGACTTAGGCATAGTTCATGATCTTGTCCCTGAGCTATTAGAGCGGCAAAGTCCCTGGATAGTTAGGTCGGCTTCTATCTTAGGTCGGTAGCTATCTTAGGTCGGTAGCTACCTTAGGTCGGCACCCTGTTTTAGGCAGCTGGGTCGGTGTTCTTTTTAACCATTAGGTCGACAACCATGTTGAAGCATTAGGTCAGCATACCCGTTAGGCCTTAAGTCGGCATACTTGTTGAAGTATTAGGTCGGCATAACCCTTAGGCCTTAAGTCGGCATACTTGTTGAAGTATTAGGTCGGCATCTCTTTGAGTCGCTGAGTCAAAACCGGGGCGGAGTTAACACTAGGTTTTCCAGTTTCAAAAGCTCGTCGTCGCCGCCACATCCATCAGTACACCCTCTCACTATTTTTCCTGCAACCCCTGATCACTCCTCCACCTCCAGGAGGAAGCTCGACCCCTCCGACCATCGAGATCAACCATGACGACCAAAAACACACGATTCAAGCATACCCAAATTTCTCTTCATTACTAAGCCTAAAAAATATGATTCAAGTTTTAAAAATCATGTTTTAGTGTATGAATTCAGTTTACATACTTGAATCAGTGAATTTCGAAGTTTGAAATTTGACTTATTTAATGTTTGGCTCTGTTCTTTTAATTTCCAGAGATAATACTAAGTTGTTTAAACTTACATGGATTTTTAAAACTTAGTTCATTATCAAACAAACAACTTTTGTTTATATTTGAAGTTCTAACAGTGATTAGATCAAGAGATGGGGATTTATTCTGTAAATCTGGGTTTGGGCAAAACAAAATAGGGACATTCAAGTGATACAGGATAAATACAGGATACATACATTAAAACATTATCATATAAACACTAGAGATTACAACAATATATTTACCAGATAAATGCTTGCAACTGTATCAGATACTTAAGTTTTAAAAAGTGAACGTTACTCACTTTGTTTTCCAGAAACGACAGAGTCTCTTTGATACAGGATTTGAATTCCCAGCTGAAAACCTCTCTTGATTCTCTGGTTTGTAGTTGATTGAATTATTGTTTAAAGTCTGAATATTTGTTTGAGTTTAAGATAGTATTACTTCATATTTTACTTAGCTTTTGCTTGAAGAAATTGAAATGAAGAAGCTGATATATATATATAAAGAAGTTTAAAGGGGATTGTCTGTACAACAGGGTGACATATCATTTTGTTTGTACAAATATATCAGAGTTATTTTTTCTTTGCTTGACTAGCTGATCTTTCTTCTTGCTTTGGTGGCTGATAACATTGTTTTGGTGGCTAATAAATCTTATTATTTCGGTTGATGATTTTATTTTCTTTGTGTTCTTTGACTAAAGTAATATTATTTCGGCTGATATGATATGCTATGGTGTGCTAGCATTATTTGTGTTAATTTTCTTTGCCTTGTTTTATAAGCTTATGGTTTTGCAGATTTTTTTTCTTTTGTTTCTTCTTTCTTTTGCTTTGTCTAAGGATATTTATATTTTCATTCTTTTGTCTACATACATATCCTATTTTGTTTGAATGTAGTTGAATGTACAAATTTTGTTCTTGTCTTTAGTCTTGTTGCTTTGCAATATAAATAAAATCCTATAGTTAACATGATATTAGAATTTGTCTAATGTATTCACTTTATATTTTATTATTTTTCTTATATATCTATTTCTATTTCTAATTTAAATATTTATTTCTTAACTTTAATACTTATTATCTTGTATTTCTCTATATATATATTTATTTTATTATTTTTGTAGTATATTTTATTTGTATTAATACATATTTCTATTTAAATTTTGGAGAAACTCAAATCAATAACCAATTAATTTCACAATTTTATTTTAAAAAATTAAATTAATTATCAGTTTAAACTTAGTAAAAATCTGGGATCTTTACAAGATTTACCAAGAGAATTGGATTGTTATATTAACTATGACAAAATATTTTATTTGGGGTTATGTTCTGTAAAAAGAAATGATTATGACTTAAAAATGGAAAAATGTAACTTAAAGATGACTTAACTTGAATTGGGAATTTGGTTTTTAAATGGAATTTTTAAGTTAAGTAAATAAATGGAGAATTTATTTTATTTTGGAGATGGGTATGTTAAATAAAATATTAAGTTATTGGTTGAAATGAAGTTAAGAAATTTATAAAGTATTGACTTAACAAATGAATTTTAATTTAAATTGGATATTTATTAATAAAATGTTATTTTATTAAATTTATAAGTTAAGTAATATCCAAATAAATTTTTTGAAATGTGGAATAAGTTTGATAAGTTAAAAATGAGAAAAATTGAAGATATATTGTTTTAAAGGGTATGACAGAAATTATAGCATTTCTGAAATGCTGTGGTTTCTGAATTTGAACTATTTTTTGATATATACTAAATATATCTACCACAACACTTTTAAGTGCTGCTTTTTTGAAAATTACAATGCTTGAAATGTTGAAATTGAACAACTTAGAAATTGCTGAAATTCTGGAAATTGAATATTTGATTTGGAAAGATAACTACTTCATATTTAATGGTTTAAATAAAGGTCATTTTAAAGGCATTATGAGCTGGAAATTATTATTAATTAAGAATTGTCTTTAAATATAGTGATATGAAGGTCATTGAAGTTGATGATTTAAGAATATGATTTAATAACCTGGTTATGGTTTAAGGTGATTTTAAAGGGAATATTTCGAGTTTAATAAATTGAAGGAAATATTCAGTGATTTGGAAATTTGGGTTTTATTTAAATGATATATTGATTTTGTTTTGGAATTTAAAAGATATATTATTACAGGTTTTGAAATGGAAATGATATATTGATTTGGGTTTTAAATGAAATAAAATAGTATTTAGTTTGGAAATGGAAATTATTTAGAAAAGTAATGGTATTTGATTTTAAATGGTTTTGGAATAGAAATGTTTTGAAATAAAATATCCATGGGTTATAATAACGTTTGGTTATTAAAGAGACCGGTATTGGATATGGGCATACTCTCTGTCGATTCCAAAAACCAGTTTAACAACCGTGTACTTGGTGGAGGTTCTAGAATGAAGTAGGATGGTGGTTACGTTCTGTTGAGGTATATATGTGGACCTGACTCCCGTGAGTTGGCATAAGATGGCTAAAACAGAAGCAATCTCGGGCCAAGGAGGTAACCCTCCTTATCAGACACACTCCTTCGATATTATATCCTAACTTTGAGATTGATTTGGTGGCCACTTTTGATTTTTGATTTGGGGGTGTGGCTCGAGTTGGGCGGTTGTAGCTGCTACGTGTTGCCACCAGCCCGTGTGCGTAATTGGTATATCTATCCTGGCATTGCCTTGTGTGCCATGTCACCTACCCTAGCGCGCCTTTTACGAGTTTGGATTTCTCCCGTAGCCCGTGGAGTATCCTCCGTTGGCTTCCCGATCAGGAGGAACCATGATACTGGATGGACTACTGGGACCATTATTGTGTTAAGGGGGAGATTGGGTAACTCCTCAACGCTATTTATAAGTAAGTTTATTTTACTATAGATATTATTATAATAGCGAAATACTACTACATAGTTAATAGTTTAACACATCCTTAGAGGATGGGCAGTCCCAAGCATCCTTTAAGTTACTTGTTATATTACAGTTCACTTGAGTTGGTTTACATTGTATAAGTATGTATTTACTGGCTCGAGTGTTTTGTGTTTTGCTTTATGCTCGGGTCAGATTGAGTGACACAGTATTAGAGACTCACCTTCGGAGTTGGAGCATTTCCTTGAAGATCCAGCTATCTATTTCAATTCAGTTATCCAGTTTATTTTAGTCATCTAGTTGGTTCCAATAATGTATTCTGATTGTACTTGATTATTGAGACTTCTATTGTATCTTGTTTTTTTTATTGTACTTTGTTTAAATCTGATGTATTTATATAGTAGCTTCATAAACTACTATCTCTTTGCTTCCACTTCATTTTGTTACTCTGTGTCTGTGATCTGTGATTATATATTTGCTATATATACTGAGAATTGCCAAATTTATTTTTTCAATTCGGTATTTTGAGCAATTCAATTCCGACATGTGCAGATGCGAATGGTTGAAAAAATCGGGTCATTACATTTGGTATCAGAGCTTTGGCTCTAGGCAAACTTGGTGTATATGGTAAATTTATTTATAGAATCACTTTCATTCGAGCTTGATCCCTTCCTCTTTGACTCGATTTCCTTTGAATTTTGGAACGTTCCCTCTGTTTCGAAATTCATTCTTGTCCCTCGCTATTCGTATTCTTTTGAATTTTAGAGCAACCCATAGCTCCGCTGGATGACTTGTAGAGGGGTGGAATCCTTTACAATAGGCATTTATTCACTAAAGATTTATATATATCCTCGGTTTAGATGCTTGTATCTCTTGTTATCCTGAATTCTACGTCTTGAGATCGATTGTAGATTTGCCTTGGAATTCCACGTCAATCTAATTCTTGAAGTCATGGTTGACTCGGTTAAGGTTGTCGCGATTTATATAAGCTTATCCATTTACTTATTCTGTTATTTAATCATCTTATCCATGTTTCCAACTTATTTTGAAATCAAAAAATTTCTTTGATTTGAGTTAATCAAATTTGAATCTCCATCCTTGCTTGGAAAATCTATTCATGTATAATGTATTTGTAAATCTACATTTAAAATTGTTTTATATTGTGTTGGTTGAGTTGTTGATGTTGATTGGGTTACGATCGATTCGTCTGATCAACGCTATCGATAGGATCTCCAAAACTCTTGAACAGAGCAAACCGACACAATATAGTTTCGAATTCGGTAAATGAAATAAATATTATATTATATATATAAGTATAATTTTTTGAATTTTGATAGTTAACTAAATTGGATGTTGAGAAATAATATTTCACTTTGTATGTATTTTATAACCATTGGCTTTAGTTTCGTATATAAATAATAAAACATGGTTATAAACTAATTTGGAAATTAAAATGAATGTTGTTAACACCTTTTTTATTCACGACTCAACGACCTAAAAGAATAAGCGACTTAAATGTCCAAGGAATAAGCGACTTAACTACCTAACTGACCTAACGACCTAACGACGTAAAGCACAAAGCGACTCAACTACTTAAGAAGCTCTAGCGACCTAGCGACCTAAAGCATCAAATCAGCTCAACATGGCAACGGCCTAACGAGTTAAAGGAGGGACCTAACGACCTAGCAAGCTTCAACGTTAAGCCACATGCGCACTGCCTCTTCGATTAGGTCGCTCATGACCTAATCAAGCCAAGATAACTCCTATACTACACATGCTAAGTCGCTCACTGCCCGTATCTCGTATAGGATGGCTCCATTAAGTCGCTAACGACTTATGCTACATCAGGATCACTCTTAGGTCACAACTCCCTAGGTCGCCACGGCCTACGACATACGACTTTACTCCGAAACTCTCCTACAAATACCCCGCCTACTCCACATGGAAAGGGGATTTTAGGATTGGAATTTTTCTGGAATTTCTGGAAGGCTGAGACCTTGTTGTTTTGACTTCTTCTTCAACACTTCAAACGCCAAAGACAATTCAAGGAACTTCGGGAAAAAGATCAAGTTCATTCAGTATGAATTCAAAGAGCTTTTCTACATTCGAGTTCTAACCACTTGCTTTATTGGTGTTGTAATTGAAGAGTTATTGCAAGACTTGTAATCAAATCAATAAAAGAAGAGATTAAGTGGACGTAGACTTGGCCTTGAGTCGAACCACTGTAAAAATTGTTGTCTCTCTACCATTTTCTGCTATTTTCTGATCGTTTTAAGTTCCCGCACCAACGGTTGGTGCTTTCGCTATATCATAACTCACACTGGGGTGTTAGCGTACATTTTTTGCGTTAACATTCTTCGGTGCTTTCATTGAGAAAACCGAACTCAGGAGTGCTCTCATCATTGCTTCGTAAAGATTTGTTGAAAAACTCTCCATAAGAACCAGAAGTCTATCCGAAATTATGGCTCCTGGAAGAAAAAGGAGATCTACTAGATCTGGAGATCCTTGTGACAACACCGCCACTTCTCCCACGTCAAATGAAGCGGCTCCTAGTATGGAATCATCAGAGCGGAATTGGATGCTGTAGTGACAGGGTTGTATCAACAAATGGAAGCCCAGAACACTTTGATGTTGGACAGGTTAAATGCTTTGCTTGGAGTTAACCATCAACCAGGAAACAATGAAGAAACTCTGCCGAAGTTGTTCATGATTCCCAAGGGAAATGTATTCCTCAAAGGGCAGCTGGCATCGCCGAAGGGGCACCTCCCCAAGCTGAAGTTTCAAGGACACAGCCAACTCTTCGTGAACGTTTGTCCAGGCAAACTTTCGAAAAAGTAGTTGACCTCTGTCCCGCGGGGCCTCTAAACGATAAGGAGTACCTCTCGGGAATGATTCGACAAATTATGAAAGAGTGCATGCAAAGGAAGGAAGATGAAAGTGATTGTGGGTTTGCTCCAAGCGAGACTCCTTTTACTGAAAGAATTCTAAAGGCTGAATTTCCAAAGAAGTTTGTTCCCTCCACTATTCCAGCTTATCGGGGGACAAGTGATCCTAACCAGTTCATATACAAGTATGACTGGCATATGGTAGGTGCCAGAGCAACAGATGTGATCAAGTGCAGATGCTTTCCATTGTACTTAGAGGGAGTGACCCTGATTTGGTTCACGGAGCTGCCAGTTCGATCTGTGGATCAGTTCTCCGACCTAACTCGGAAATTCAAAGATCAGTTTAGGTTATATGCTTCGAAGGCCAAGGACATAATGTCACTATCCAGCCTTGAACAAAACCCTAGAGAGCCTATCAAATCTTTCTTAAACCGCTTTAATATAGCCTTGGTCGAAGTTGGCAATGCAAAGCCTCGAATGATTCTTACCTACTTGATGCGAGCTATTGACAAATCATGTGAATTTGGAAAATGGCTAAAGATGAAAGAGCCAAATTATTTTGATAAGTTCTACAAAAAGGATGATGAATTTATGCGCTTAGAAAGCCTTCTTGTGCCAGCAAAAGTAGTCGTGACTGAAGTTGAGAATAACAATGTTGTTTCAAACAAAAAGGAATCTGGTGCACAAAAGAGGGAGAATGACGGTAGGAAGAAGCAGAGAGATGCAAAGAAAACTCGCCACTTTAGACCTTCATATTTCACTCCCTTAACTAATACTCCAGAAAATATCTTTTTCACAACCAAGGATACTGTTGAATACCACAAACCACCTAAGATGAGGCTTGGGAAAAATGTTGTGCATAATGGAAGATTCTACCGGTTCCACAAATAACCTGGCCATGACACTAATGAATGTCGCCATTTAAAGAATTTGATTGAAGAGATGTTGAGACAGAATAAACTACAACAATATGTGAAGAGAAACAGAAACGACCCAACTTCATCTACACAGGGGCAACAAGTTCTTGCTCATCAACCCGGCTCAGGTGAGAGGACTGCAGCGCATGAATCTGAAAGTCCTATCATTAATGTTATCACAGAGGTTCCTCACCCAACAGGCAGAAGTTAGTGTGAGATGGAAAGATACGCTCATGCTTTGAGATATGCCCCGTCCGAAGAAAATGTTTTTGTCTTGGAAGATGCTACACCTTTAAAAAAGCAAAGAACTTTTAACGATGACATCATATTTTGGACTAGAGACTCTGTTGGTGTTGAGGCTCCCACCATGGATCCTTTGGTGATATCTGCGGGCATCGGACCAGCCATTGTAAGAAGGGTGCTTGTTGACTGCGGCGCCTCTTGCAATTTATCTTTAGAAAGACATTTGATCAGATGAAAATTCCCATGGCTGATGTCCAAGCTTCCTCACAAAAAATTGTGGGGTTTACTGGAGAACCAAAACAGCCTATTGGGATTATCGACTTATTTGTAGAGCTTGGAGAAAGGGAAAAGAAGGTGGTCCGAAAACAAACTTTTGTGATTCTTGATGAATTCTCCGCTTACAATGCCTTCATGGGTCGACCAACTCTTACTGCATTCAAGGCCATTCTTGCCCCATGGTGCCTGACTATGAAGTTCCCCACTGATAATGGCATCGGTGTTGGGAAGGGGGACCAAAATGCCTGGCGAGAATGCTATCTCATAGAGTTACGGGAGGAAAAGAAGAGGGAAATGGGTAAGGGTGCGGCAGCTCCGCTCCGCATCAAAGAGCTGACCTTGTAGCAATTAGGGGGTGAACCCTGCACTGGTGGGCATATTGGCACACGAAAAGAGATTGATCTCAGAAAAACTAGTGCAGGGGAGAGTAGAGTGGTGCCAGTGGAAGTGACGGTGCCGATACCTGTTGACCTGAATGATCCAAACAAGGTGCTGAATGTGGGTTCAAAACTTGGTGTGATGGTTCAGAATATGTTGATATCATTCTTGAAAGAAAACCTGGATGTGTTCGCTTGGAATCATGCCGACACGTGTGGAATATCTCCAGAAATCGCAGTGCATGCTTTGAATATTAGTCCAAAATTCACACCCGTAAAGCAAAAAAGAAGAGCCCAGGTCCTGAAAGGTCAACAGCATTAAAAGAGGAAGTAGATCGACTCATGGAAAATGGCTTCAACAGAGAATCCACTTATCCAAATTGTGTTTCTAATCCGGTGTTGGTTAAAAAAGAAAATGGAAAGTGGAGAATATGCGTTGACTTTTCAGACTTGAATAAAGCATGCCCAAAGGACTATTTCCCGTTACCCAAGATTGATCAGTTGGTGGATGGAACAGCCGGGCATGAATTATTGTCTTTTATGGATGCCTACTCAGGATATAATCAAATCATGATGCATGAGCCAGATCAGGAGGACACGATCTTCATCGCTGATGTTGGTCTTTACTGCTATAAAGTCACGCCCTTCGGACTAAAAAACACAGGGGCAACTTATCGAAGACTTGTAAACGCCATGTTCAAACCCTAGATTGGCAAGACTATGGAAGTATATGTTGATGATATGTTGGTGAAATCGGAGAAGGCAGTAGACCACATGGATCATTTGGAAGAAATGTTCGCGATCCTCTGAAATATGGAATGAAGCTAAATCCTCTGAAATGTTCATTCGGGTGGAGTCCGGAAAATTCTTGGGTTTCATTTGAGTGCTAGGGGCATCGAAGCTAATCCTGCTCAGGTTACTGCCTTAAGAGAAGTCAAAGCCCCTAGGACAAAGAAGGAATTGCAAAGCCTCAACGGGAAAGTCGCTGCTTTGAGTCGGTTTATTTCCACGGCCACTGATAAATGCATTCCCTTCTTTGATACTCTAAAGAAAGGAAAGAAAAACTTTGAATGGACTCCTGAAGGTCAGAAAGCTTTTGATGAACTGATTCGTCACATGGAAACGCCTCCAGTACTTTCTAAGTCCTGCAATGGTGAAGATCTTTTCATATATTTAGCAGTTTCATCTCATGCTCTTAGTGCAGCATTGGCACGGGAAGTCGCAAAAGTTCAACGCCTGGTGTATTACATCAACAAAAGATTCACTAGGGCAGAAATGAATTATTCAAAGCTGGAAAAGGTCGCCTATTGTATGTTGATCGCGTCCAGAAAGTTGAGGCCATATTTCCAAGCTCACCCTATTAAAGTCCTCACTGATCAACCTCTAAAGCAAGTCCTATTTCGTCATGAAACTTCGTGTCATCTTCTGAAGTGGAATATTGAACTCAGCCAATACGATATCACCTACCATCCCCGAAGAGCGATCAATGGGAAAGCTCTAGCAGATTTCAATGCAGAATACACAGATAAAGGTGATAGTGAGGAAGAGGTGACTAATGACATCCCGATCCGATGGAAATTATATGTTGATGGTGTAAGAAATGACTATTGTTCCAGAGCTGGGGTTGTGCTTGAGACCACCGAAGGGCGGTCATTGTGCTATGCATTGAGATTAGAATTTCCTTCAACGAATAATGAAGCATAATATGAAGCTCTTGTTGCCGGCTTGAAGATTGCTAAATAACTGCACATCAGTGTATTGCAGATCTTCAGTGATTCTCAGCTTATTGTATGCCAAGTCAAGAAAGAGTTTCAAACTAAAGGAGGAAATTTGCCTGCTTATTTTCAAAGTCCGGGGAGCTTCTCGATGATTTTGATCATTATACAATAAGCCATATAACCCGGGAAGAGAACATGAAGGCAGATTCTCTCGCAAAGTATTCAAGCTCTGGCGAAGTTCGATTATTGGGATTGGTCCCTGTGGAAGTTTTATCAGCTACAAGTACTGATGAGATGGATATTTACTGGATTATGGCTGTATCTCAAGAGCAGGAGTCATGGATGACTCCAATCAAGGAATATCTACTCAACGGCTCCCTGCCAGAAAACTCAAAAGAGCGCCAGAAGTTGTTAAGAAAAGCCCCGAGATATGAAATTCAAGACGGCCGGTTGTACGGACGGGGATTCTCGATGCCATTACTCCGATGTGTAACCAAGGAAGAAGCTAAGACAATTTTAACTGAGGTGCATGGAGGAGAGTGTGGGGATCATTCAGGTAGCCAAACATTAGCAAAGAAAATTCTCCGCTATGGGTATTTTTGGCCAGATATTAATCGAGACGCTGCTAGCCACTCCTGAAAGTGTGGAAGATGCCAAAGATTTGCAAAAATCCCAAGATCACCTTCCACCGAGCTAACACAGATGGTCAGTCCATGTTCATTCGCCATTTAGGGGATAGATCACATTGGGCCTTTGCCAACTGCCAAGTCCGGAATCAAATATGCTATTGTTGCTGTTGATTGTTTCACTAAATGGGCAGAATCTGAACCATTGGCTACTATTACCTCTAAAAAGATGATAAACTTTGTGACTAAAAATATCATTTGCAGGTATGGTGTGCCTCAGAAGATAATCCTAGAGAATGGTACCCAATTCGAAAGCGAAGAATTCCAGGACTTTTGCAAGCGGTTCAAGATCCAAAAAAAGCTTCTCAGCAGTGGCTCATCCATAGGCAAGCGGGCAAGTGGAAGCAGCAAACAAAATTATCAAATCAACCATCAAAAAGCAGCTGGAAAAAGCAAAAGATGGTTGGGTCTATAAGCTGCCACTAGCACTATGGACATATAGAACTACCCACAAGACTACGACTGGGCACACTCCATTCTCATTAGCATATGGATCAGAAGCAATGATTCCGGTGGAAATAGAGGTCCCTTCACACAGGAGAATTCATTTCAACCAAGATGAAAATGAAAAGCTGCAACTTGAAGCACTTGACTTCCTTGATGAAAGAAGGGAAGAGGCTATGCTCAGAATTGCAGCCCATCAGCAAAGGATTGCCAGGCACTTTAAATCCAAAGTTCTCCAACGCAACTTTGAAATTGGGGTTCTAGTCTTGAAAAGGATCATGACAACAACAGGAGTGTTTGGGCCAAACTGGAATGGGTCATACGTCATAAGCAAAAAACTTCTTGATGGCACTTTCAAACTCACAACTGTCGAAGGAGATCCAATTCCAAGAGCCTGGAACAGCAATCACATGCGTCCATATTTTACTTAGGAGCTTTGCTTGAATTTGTAAAATGATTGTGGATGTATCATTCTTGTATTACAAGCCATTGTAAAATCAGTGCGAACCAATAATAAAAACTATAAAGTGGATGTAGGCCCAATTCTTGGCCGAACCGCTATAAATCTTGTGTTCTCTACTACTATAAAATGCCTGTCTCATTTCGATGTGCAAATATCTTAAATATATTGCTAAAATGTCGATTTAATATTGCAGGCTATTGTTAAGGCTAAAAATGTACTCTACCACCCCGGTGTAAGTTGTAGTATAGTGAAAGCACCACCCGTTGGTACGGGAACTGAAAATAAGAAGAAAATAGCAGAGAAATAGTAAAGAGACAACAGTTTTTATAGTGGTTCGGCTTAATGTCAAGCCTACGTCCACTTAATCTCTTTTATTGCTGATTTGATTACAACTTTTTCAATGATTCTTCAATTACAACACGATTAAGACGAGTAGCTAGAACATTGATATAGAATAGCTCTTCAAATTCATGTTGAATGAGTTAGATCTTTCTCAAAGTTCGTTGAAGCGTCTTCGGTGTTCGAAGTGTTGAAGGAGTCGAGAAAACAGCAAAGTATTGGCGTTCCAGAAATGATCCAAAAGTCCCTTTCCTGGTGGAGTAGGCAGGGTAATTATAGGGAAAATCTGGAGGTAGGTCGTAGGTGGTGAGCCACCTAAGGTTAGGTCGTAGGTCATGAGCGACCTAAGGGACAGGCTATGGCTTAAAATGACTGCGCTTGATCAACTGCTTCTGCTAGTAGGTTGTAACGACCTAAGGGAGTAGAAGGTGACTTATATGGAGCGACTTAGAAGAGGTAGTGACTTAAGGTTTGGAGCGACCTATATGTAAGCGGCTTTACTCTGTTTTAATTCGCTAGGTCGCTGGACCTTTTCGGTCGTTAGGTCGCTAATCCCTTTAGGTCATTAGGTCGCTAATCGTTTTATGTCGTTAGGTCTCTAATCCCTTTAGGTCGTTAGGCCGCTGCACTGTTATGTTATGTATTTGATCTTCTTAATTCGTTAGGTCGCTTGATGCTTAACTCGTTAGGTCGCTGAGTCCTTTAAGTTGTTAGGTCGCTGAGTCCTTTAACTCGTTAGGTCGCTCATCCCTTTAGCTCATTAGGTCGCTAGGTCGTGGAAAAAAGGAGTTCACACTTTCCCCTCGAAGCATATGCCTAGGTTGTAGGTCGTGTGATTCGATCTAACTCTGCTAGGTCGAGAGAGACCTAAATAGCTTTTTAACTCGCGCGCCTATCCGTCTTCCCCTCTTTCTCCTATGTAAGGTGTTAAATTGCTTCGTCCTCCTCACTTTATTGCTTACACTTTGCCGCCATTACCATGCTTGAGCTCAAGAACTTCAAAGCAGAATTCCCTTACTTGTTGCTTCGATCATCATTCCCAACAACAAACCTAGGTTTATCGATCATCTATCTATTAACGCTAAAATGTGAAGGCTAACACCCCGGTGTGTGAAGTGTAGTTGTGAAAGCACCACCCGATAGATCGGGAAAGAATTACAAGCAAGTAATAGCAGAAAAGCAGTAAACAACAACGATTTTATAGTGGTTCGGCTAAAAGTATAGCCTACGTCCACTCTAAGTACTTTTATTAATAATCCCGTTACAAGCTGATACAATTCTTCTCAAGTACAATATACTTCAAATTACAAGTGATTTGGAACAAGTCTTAAGCTTTAATGTCGATTAAAGTCCTTAGATTCATGTTGAAGATGTGTGGTTTCTTCGTGAATTTCTTTGATGTATTCCTCTAATCTTGAAAGCTCTAAGTGTTGATGAAGTTCTCAATGCAGCAAGGTAACGGTGTATGAAGAGAATGTGCCAAAAGTCCTTTGAATGTTGGAGGTGGTTGCCTATTTATAGAGAGTTCTGGTCTGAAATTTTTGCCAAGTCCTAAACCGTGGCCGACTTAAGTTAAGCCGTAGCCGACTTAAGGTGTGTCGTGACCGGTCTAAGGTCGCCTCCGAGTCAATCACCACCTCTTCTCAGTAATATGGCATCGGGTTTGCATTTAATAACTTTAAGTCGTTTACGACTCAAATTAGGTCGTGAATGAGATAATTGGGAGCTGGATCGGTTGTGACTTGGGTCGGCAACTATTCTAAGTCGCCAGCTTGGTAAGGCATTAGATCGGTAACTCGGTCAAGTCACTGAGTCGGTATCTTTTTTAGGCCTTAGGTCGGCTTTCTTATTAAGTCGGCATCCTCTGAGTCTTAGGCCAGTACCCACGTTAGGTCGGCAACTGTTTTAGCCTTAACTCGGTATTTCTTACGTCGGTTTGCCTCTCAATCCTACTAGGTCGGTAACCCTTTGAATCTTAAGTCGGTCTCCCTGATAAGGCAGTTAGGTCGGTATCTATGTTGAGTCACTAGCCTCATTGAAGTGTTAGGTCAGTAACCCTTTGAATCTTAGGTCGGCACCCCTGTTGAGCCTTAGGTCGGCACCCTTGTTGAGCCTTAGGTCGGCATCTCCTTGAGTCGCAGAGTCTAAACCGAGGCGGAGTTAACAATTGCCCCTCGAAGTATACGCCTACTGGTTAGGTCGTGTGCTTCGATAGCCCTTAACCCGTCCCCTCTTAGGTCGGTAGGTCGTACGCGAGCTAATAGTTAAGACGCATGTGCCGCTCCAGATCCCTTCACTGCAAGGTATAAATCACAACCCCTTCTTCTTTCTCATTACCTGCTCTCTCAATCCCGCCATTAAAAATTTCTCCAAGCTTCAAAAAGGCGATTTTGCTCCATCAACCACCGATAATTGTTGCGTAAGTGAATTTTCTTCAATCATAGGTTATTGTTGGTCCACGAACCCCATCACTCACACTTAAACCGCCACCTCGCATAATGCTTCATCGTGAATTCCATTGCACCCATGGCTGATGGAGTTTATGCCGCTTGGTTCGATTTTAACTGACCGATGATGAAGATGATTCAGGCTAGTTGAATTTGATTTGTGCTAGGGTTGCAAGGTGTTGAACTCGCGGCAGTTTCGAACTAATTGATGGGACTTAACGGGTTATTGTTGTGGTTGATGGAACAGTTATTGGATTAACGGGTTGATGGCCGTAGGATGTTGATTTGGGAACGAGTTAGTGGAGTTGGGTGAACTAGCCTTTGGCCGACCTGGCCCTTAAGTGAAGCGGTCTAAACCCTAAGTCGTGGCCGAGTTAACCCTTGGGAGAAAATTGCCAACTTCTGCTGATCCAACCTTTAAACCGCAGCCGAGTTGACCCTTAGGGGAATTTCACACCCCTTTTTGAATCGCAGCCGAGTTAACACTTAGGCTTTGGGCGTGCTGACATTTTGAGAGCATAGATCCACTTTGAATTTCTGACTCGAACTGCCAAACTAAGTTGCCTGAATTTTGAACTGCCCCAACTTTAAATTTGCTTGAATCTCATTGTATTATTTCACAGATCGCGTTAACTTATAAGCTGCTAACCTGCTGAAAATAACAAAGAAAGAAAACCAAGGCGAAAATACTGCCATCGACTGCCCATGTCAGATGACAGATTAGTCAAGACAAGACAAGCAACTTAATTATATTGCATGAAATGTTTGTGAATCAATCAGTTAAAGTTAAACATTAATGCAAAGTATCAATAATCTGAACTGATTTATCTGCATCAACATCTTACTTGCATACTTAGGCTTAAAACAATAGTCCCTGAATTTCATAACTAACAAATGCTTGCTAGTTTTCATTCCAGTTATATTTGTTCACTGCTTGATTGATTTTACACAACACTTCACACACTTTAGGAAACGTGCACCTTCATGTTTGAATACCCAGTTGTTTATGTAGAATGACTTCCCACCGAGAAGAAGAAGTGGTAACTCAAGAGGAAGAAACTTTTCCGATAGCTGTTCCCATAGAGAATCCTCCGGAGAGAACCTCGACCATTCTAACTTCAAGAGCGTTTATCCAGCTGCGCACTCAATTTGGCTTTGCTGAAAGTGATGTTCTTCTCCCTGGGCCAAGTGATACTGCTGACAATCCTCCCTATGGTTTTGTTGCAGTCAATCGCCAAATGTGCTTAAGTGGGGCGATTCCTCCTTTTAATGACTTCCTTCGAACTCTTCTCCTTCGGTTGACAATCTCTCCGTTTCAACTTCATCCCAATGGCTATGCCATCTTGACGGGGTTATGTGTTTTGTTTAGAAGAACTCTTGATCGCCTACCGAGTTTTGAAGAAATTCGTTATCTGTGCTCGTTTGCAAAGAGTAAAGATCATCCTTCCCTTATTATTGTGAGAAGTGCCAGAAACCGCAAGCTCATTTCCGATCTTACTGAAAGCGTTCATGGATTTTTGAACCAGTTTTTCTTTGCCCGCTGTCCCTCAGGGTTTTATGCCATCTGGAGAGTAGGAAGTAAGATTAGTGTTTCTATTTTTTCCGTTTTGAAACTTTTTCGAGGTCCGAACTTTCAGTTGCTAATTTCATTCTTTGTTCCTTTCAGCACTTCCTCTCCCTTCTAGAGACCCAATTCACAAGCAAGTTTTTGAGAGGTTGAGTGCCGTGGCCACAGAAGAGAGGAGCATAAAATTTCTGTTGAGGGATGAATTTTTACATCAACATGGGCTTCTACACACTTCTCGCTCTATGCATGCTCATGAAGTTCCAACGGAAGTCCCCGATTCTCCGATAAAGACTCCTGAATCTTCGCTGGTGAAGTGCTCCACTTCTGTTGATGTTGCGGGGCCATCTGGTAAACTTGCCCCGGTTATCGAGGAAGAAGAGCCTCAGGGATCCTCTCACCATTCACAAGAATCTGGTGAAAAGGCTAAGAAATCCAGTCCTGTCAAGCAAAGCAGGGACGATAACTTCGAAGGATTGAGCGACCTCTTTGCTACTTCACAAGAGATCTTCAAAGATGACCCTACTACTGCCGGGATTTCTTCTTCAGTAGTTGAAGCTACTTCTATTTTGCAACAGCCGTCGTCGACTCAAGAGTTGACGTTAACTATTACACCCACAACCACTCCCCAAATAAAGAGTGGTTCGTAGATTAATGTGCGTAGTTTGCACAACACACACACTTAGAATTTCTCATCACTTCTATGCACTTATCTTCTTGCACTTTAAAGATTTCTAAAGCTTATTATTTTAATTCCAGATTCTCCTATGGGGCGCAGCGGCTCGTACTATGACGATTTCCAGCGCTACGGGAGGCGTAGCCAGTATGATTACAGGCGTTACCTTCCTTCTTACAGAGAGTCGGATGAAGAGAGGGCTGCCCGAAAGGCTCATGAAAGGAGGACTGAAGAAGAACATCGTGAAAGAAGGGAGAGAGAAGAGCGCCATGATTCTTGGCAAAAAGGCGATGACTCTCACAAGAGAAAATCTCATGACGATCGAGGAAAAGGTCACATGAGTGAAGACTTAAGCAAACGAGCCCGTCACAGTGAAAAGCAGGCCTCTACTACTCCTGAGAAAGTTACTATTCCTGCCTCACTCGACATTCCTTCTGACTCTCCCGCTCTTGGGAAATCAGATATTCAAACGATAATTAGCATGCCCAAATTTCAAGTTGGACCGGGTCCAGCCACTCTGCAGAGCCGATTTCCTCAATGGTGCCTTAAGGGGGTGAGGTTCGACCTAGACTTGGTCCCCATCGACAAGTCTGCTATGTTGCGCAATCTTGATGCCGTCAAGCTCGATATCGAGAGGATGTCAAACTGGCAGAAGCTTGTCGATGAGCTTCAAAGAGTTAACCGTGCCAACATAGAGGCCATGATTACTATGGAAAACGATAAGGCCGAATGGCAAAAGGTCGTTGAGCAACACGACACCGAGATGAGGAACATTGCTTCTTACAATGAGGAGCTTGAAGCAAAAGTCGAGGAATTGAAACATGAGCTTGCTGCTTCCTCTACTTCCTATTCTCAAAAAGAAGAAGTGCTCCTGAAACAAGTGAGAGACGCTCACGCTAGCCAAAGGGATGCCGAAGACAGGCTAGAAGTACAAAAAAGAATCAGTGAAGGCTATGCTACTGATATTGCTGAGCTCCGAAAGAAAAACAACTACCAGGAGGCGGAGATACAAATGCTTAAGCTTCAGCTTGCCAAAACTGAAAGGGAGCGTGATGAGGCTGTCGCCGGCAGAATCGCAGCTGAAGAATCTCATGAGGCGACTAAAAACAGCATCAGCTCAACATTATTCGACTTCTACTTGCACAGCGTCTTGGGGCATGGAAGCCTTGCCTTTCTAGGCCCCAAGTATGAAATCACACTGGCTGAAGTTTGGGAGACAGCACTTGATATGCTCGGTGGTAAAGGTGCTGGATATGCTGAGTCAGCCCTTGAAGAGCATTATCTTGATGACGAAGCCCGTGCCGCTCTTGCCAAGGGTAAGGAGCAGCTTGCCAGAGCGCGGGCCGGGATGGCGGAAGAGGAGCGTTCTGAAAAAGAAGTACCGCCTACCATCTCCCAACGTCCTCTAGTTTCTCCCGAGGTGGACATTACAGGCCCTAGTGCTCATTTGCCGCCTCCTACAAGAACTGGGGTAATCACCCCTACTGATGAAGAGGCTTTGGAGGACATTGGGGCTCAGAATTATGAGATTGAACTGACAAAGCCAATATCTTCAGGTAATTTCGACATTGGTCCGATTCAGGTGGATTGCCTGCTTATTCCTCAAAAATTTGATGAGCTTCTCGATTACCTCCTGAATCTCGATGAACCCATATCTCCCTTCTTTCGGGAAGATACTAACATTTTCAATTTTTCTTCTTCTGCAGTTGAAACAACAAGTGCCGTGCAGATTTCGCCTTCTCTGGTTATTCCTCCTCCATCTCTTCAGGTGACTCCTCCTTCTGCTTCACAACCTGGGTCACAAGAGGAGAAAATTGAGGCTCTTCATGGTTTGGATGACCCTGTTGCCTCGCAGGAGCAAAAAGATGAGGGACTCGAAGGAGGCGAGATCTCTCCGGAGCGGACTCCTTCTGACGACGTAGTTTTGTCCGCTCTCGTTACTCCGGGGAGTGAGTCTTCTTCGCAGAGAAGAAAGAAGCTTGGGACATCGAAGAGGAGGGGGAAGAAAATTATCACCACTGAAGAGGAACCGGAAATTGCGCCTGTTGTACCTCCCTCCCCTTCTTCCCTCATGCCTTCAGACCAACCTGGAAGACCCGAAAAGCTAACCACTCGGCCGGGTAAAGGGTCTAAAGGCGGCAAGAAGAAATGAAGAGTTGAGCTTTTTGATTCCTTTTTTGTGTAATGGTCGGATGTTGTGCAGGCACCGACCCCTGCTTCTTATTTTGAAACCTGTATCTGCAATATCTGCAATTGAATAAAATGATTCTTTATTTGTACATACTTCTGTTTGAATTTGAGAATGCATTTATTATTCATTTTTGCACAAGTTTATTTATATGATATTGTAGCGGGCTTATGGTATGTTGTTTGAGTATTACTTTACTGATGCAGCTATACTATTATACCATGTTGCCCCCATACCTTAAGCTTGCTGCAATATTTTATACTTCGAGGGGACTTGCACTCTTATTTGCTAAAGAATAATTATTTTATTATTTAAAGAAAATTTTTGTAGAGTAAAACTCCCTTCGTATAAATTTCTACGCTTTGTCGTTCGAAGAAATCACTTTTTTCTTTTGCTTATGTGCATATTTTACCAAGTGAATTCCTCTATGTGGTAAAGCGGACCTCTGAAGGGTACTTTAACTTCTTTTCTTTTTTTTTTTTTTTTTTTTGACGATCATTTTCCATAGTAGGTAAATTACTCTTCCTTTGAAAGTTAAAGTACGCTTTTGATGAGGATTTTTTTTTATACAAAGTTGTACCTCTAAGGAGGGATTTTTCACGTTTCAACACTTGGAAGTTTTATTTCAATCTCGGTGAAACAAGTACCTCCAAAGAGTTGTGCCTTTGAAGAAAGCCTTTTCACGTTTCAACACTTGGAAGTTTTATTTCAATCTTGGTGAAACGTGGGCTTCCGAAGAGGTCTTTCTTCTTGATTGTGCCTTCGAAGAGGTCTTTCCTTTGAATTGTGTCCCCGGGAGGGGGTTGTACCTCTAAGGAGGGATTTTTCACGTTTCAACACTTGGAAGTTTTATTTCAATCTTGGTGAAACGTGTACCTCCAAAGAGTTGTGCCTTCGAAGAAAGCCTTTTCACGTTTCAACACTTGGAAGTTTTATTTCAATCTCGGTGAAACGTGGGCTTTCAGGAAGGTCTTTATTTTGTTTTTGCGTTTCAACTTTGGTGAAGTGAAATTCCGAAGAGCGGTTGTTACACTTCAACTCCTGGCGAAATGTGCCTCCGAAGAGGGCTTTTATTTTGTTTACATTTCAACTCTGGTGAAGTGAAATCCCGAAGAGCGGTCATAACACTTCAACTCCTGGTGAAATGGGCCTCCGAAGAGGGCTTTTATTTTTTTGGCATTTCAACTCTGGTGAAGTGAAATCCCGAAGAGCGGTCATAACACTTCAACTCCTGGTGAAATGTGCCTCAGAGAGGGTTTTCATCGCCTGGAAGTTACTCTCTCATGGTTGGAGGGTCATGACTCCTCCAATCTTTTTTTGTTGAGTAAAGAACTTTCTTTTTTGTGGCGTATGACCCATTAGAGGTCTTTTATCCTCCGAAGAGTTGCGCCTCCGAAGAGGACTTGTGCTGCTGATGGTAGCTTTGGTTGTTCCTCTGTTCACTTGCTTATGCCTTTTCAGCGATCCTCCTTTTTTTTTCTTTTCAAGTTTTCATTCCTCTTTTCTCGCAAGTGGCTTGTTTAATCCAAGGAAGCGTACGTCATTGTCAGGCAAGTTCGTG
The DNA here is from genome assembly GCA_030765085.1 of Allium cepa. Classification (NCBI taxonomy): domain Eukaryota; kingdom Viridiplantae; phylum Streptophyta; class Magnoliopsida; order Asparagales; family Amaryllidaceae; genus Allium; species Allium cepa. The sequence goes on from CM060929.1 coordinate 69,725,026, forward strand.
AGAACGGGCACTAGCTTCCTAATTGGATGTTTGTTCGTTCAAACAATCTCAATTTATTAGCAAGGGCTCGTTTCTATCGAAATCATAAGCCGTTCAATTAAAGTATTTCCTATCTAGGATTTGAATTCGGGGCCTTTATGACTTGAAATTTGTTTGTTGAATGATGGTGAGAATCACTCGGTCTTATTATGCGCAAGTTTTATTTCCATTGTCTGCAAAAATTTAAATCGACATTTCAGCAATACATTTTATGTATTTTTATATCGAAAACAAAGCAAACATATAATAATAATAAGGAACACAAGATTTATAGTGGTTCGGCCATGAAATTGGGCCTACATCCACTTTATATTCTTTCATTATTTACTTGCATCAGTTTCACAATTTCTTTCAATTACAAGAATCATACATTCATAATTCTTTTTACAATGTTTCAACAAAATTTTCAAGTAAAGTATGGACGCAAATGGTTGCTGTTCCATGCCCTTGGAATTTGATCTCCATCAACAGTGGTGAGCTTGAATGTGCCGTCAAGAAGCTTCTGACCTATTACATACGGTCCTTCCCAATTTGGCCCAAACACACCTGTCGCGGTCATAATTCTTTTCAGGACTAGATCTCCAATTTCAAAGCTGCGTTGACGAACTTTGGAATTGAAATGTCTGGCTATCCTTTGCTGATGAGCTGCAACTCTGAGGTTAGCTTCATCTCTTTTTTCATCAAGGAGATCCAGCGCTTCAAGTTGTAGCTTCTCATTTTCTGCTTGATTGAAATGGATTCTTCCGTGTGAAGGGACCTCTGTTTCAACCGGGATCATTGCTTCCGATCCGTATGCTAACGAAAAAGGAGTATGCCCAGTTGCAGTTTTGTGAGTAGTTCTGTATGCCCATAGTGCAAGTGGTAGTTTATCGACCCAACCACCTTTTGCTCTTTCGAGTTGCTTTTTGATGGTTGATTTGATGATCTTGTTTACTGCTTCCACTTGCCCGTTTGCCTGCGGATGAGCCACTGCTGAAAAGCTTTTCTGAATTTTGAATCGCTTGCAAAAATCCTGGAATTCTTCGCTTTCAAACTGAGTACCATTGTCCGTAATTATTTTCTGAGGCACACCGTATCTGCAAATGATATTCTTGGTTACAAAACTTATCATTTTCTTAGAGGTGATAGTAGCCAATGGTTCAGCTTCAGCCCATTTAGTAAAGTAATCAACCGCAACAATAGCATATTTAATTCCTGATTTGGCAGTTGGTAGCGGCCCAATGAGATCCATTCCCCAAATTGCAAACGGCCATGGACTGACCATCTGTGTGAGTTCGGTAGAAGGTGCTCTAGGAATTTTGGCAAATCTTTGGCATTTGTCACATTTTCGGGAGTAATCTGCAGCATCTCGATTAATTTCTGGCCAAAAATATCCGTATCGGAGAATTTTCTTTGCTAATGTTTGACCACCTGAATGATCACCACATTCTCCTCCATGCACCTCAGCTAGGATTGTTTTGGACTCTTCCCGGGATACACATCGAAGCAATGGCATTGAGAATCCCCGTTTGTACAATCGGCCATCCTGAATTACATAGCGAGAGGCTTTCCTTAGTAGCTTTCGTCTTTCTATCGAATTTTCTGGCAGAGAACCTCTGAGTAGGTAGTCCAGTATTGGAGTCATCCATGACTCTTGTTCTCGAGATACATTCATAATCCAGTCTATATCCATCTCATCTATACTTGGTGCTGAAAGGACTTCTACAGGGACCAATCCCAATAGTTGAGCTTCACCAGAACTTGAATACTTTGCGAGGGAATCTGCCTTCATATTCTCTTCCCGAGGAATGTGGCTTATTGAATAGTGATCGAGTTCACATAGGAGTTCCCAAGCCTTTGACAAGTAGGAAGGCAGGTTTCCACCTTTTGTTTGAAATTCCTTCTTGACTTGGCATACAATAAGCTGAGAATCACTGAAGATTTGTAATGCTCGAATGTTTAGCTCTTTAGCGATTTTCAGACCTGCAATAAGAGCTTCATATTCTGCTTCATTGTTTGTTGAAGGAAATTCCAATCTTAGTGCATAACATAATGATCGACCTTCAGGAGTTTCAAGTACCACTCCGGCTCTAGAACAGTAGTCATTTCTTGCGCCATCAACATACATCTTCCACTGGATTGGGGAATCACTGATCGCTTCATCCTCACTATTATCCTTCTCTGTGAATTCTGCAATGAAATTAGCTAAAGCTTGTCCGTTGATTGCTTTTCTGGGGTGATAAGTGATGTCATATTGACTGAGTTCATTGTTCCATTTTAGAAGGCGACCCGAAGTTTCAGGGCGAATTAGGACTTGCTTTAGAGGTTGATCAGTGAGTACTTTGATAGGATGAGCTTGAAAATATTGCCTCAGTTTCCTTGATGCAACTAGTAGGCAATAGGCGAGTTTTTCCAACTTGGAGTAATTCAGCTCTGCCCCAGTGAGTCTTTTGCTGATATAGTAAACCGGATGTTGAATCCTTTTGTCTTCCCGTATCAGCGCTGCACTTAGAGCATGAGATGATACTGCCAAGTATATAAGAAGATCCTCACCATTGCCTGGCCTAGAAAGTATTGGAGGCGTTTCCATATGACGGATCAACTCATCGAAGGCTTTTTGGCATTCGGAAGTCCATTCAAAATTCTTCTTTCCTTTCTTCAGGGCGTCAAAGAATGGGATGTATTTATCAGTGGCTTTGGAAATGAACCGACTCAGGGCGGCGACCTTTCCGTTGAGACTCTGCAATTCCTTCTTCGTTCTAGGAGCTTTAACTTCTTTCAAGGCAGTAATTTGAGCTGGACTAGCCTCAATGCCCCTAGCACTGACGATGAAACCTAAGAACTTTCCGGACTCGACCTCAAATGTACATTTCAGAGGGTTAAGTTTCATTCTGTATTTCCGGAGGACTGCGAACATTTCTGCTAAGTGTTCAATGTGATCCGCTGCTTTCCTGGACTTCACTAACATGTCGTCGACGTAGACTTCCATAGTTTTGCCCAATTGCTGTTTGAACATAGCATTAACAAGTCTTTGGTAGGTTGCCCCTGCATTTTTCAATCCGAAGGGCATAACTCTGTAGCAATAAAGTCCAACATCTGTGATAAAGCTTGTATCCTCCTGATCCGGCTCGTGCATCATGATTTGGTTATAACCGGAGTAGGCATCCATGAAAGATAACAATTCATGTCCCGCAGTTCCGTCTACCAGTTGATCGATCCTGGGTAATGGGAAGCAATCTTTGGGGCAAGCCTTGTTTAGATCAGAAAAATCAATGCACACTCTCCATTTTCCATTAGCTTTCTTGACCAACACAGGATTTGAAACCCAATTCGGATATGTAGATTCTTTGATGAAGTTATTTTCCATGAGTCGATCAACTTCTTCTTTTAATGCTGCTGACCTTTCTGGACCTTGGGTTCTTCTTTTCTGTTTAACTGGCGTAAACTTTGGGTTGATATTCTGAGCGTGTACTGCAACTTCTGGGGATATTCCACACATATCGGCATGAGTCCAAGCAAAGACATCCAGATTTGCTTTTAGGAAAGATATCAAGATATTCTGAATTGACACATTAAGCTGTGAACCCACATTTAACACCTTATTTGGGTCCTTCGGGTCAACAAGTACCGGAACTGTCGTTTCCACCGGTACCACTCTATTCTCCCCTGCACTGGCTTTTCTGGGATCCATTTCTTTCCGTGCCCCGCTGTGCTCGCCAGTGCAGGGTCCGCCCCGTAATTGCTACAAGGCTGGTTCTTTGATGCGGACTGGGGTTGCCGCATCCTTCCCCATTTCTCTTTTTCTTGACTCTCGCAGCTCTGTCAAATAGCACTCTCGCGCAGCATTTTGATCCCCTTTTATAACTCCTACTCCATTGTCAGTAGGGAATTTAATAGTGAGGCACCACGGGGCTAGGATAGCTTTGAATGCTGCGAGTGTTGGACGGCCAAGAAAAGCATTATAAGCAGAAAACTCATCGACAATCACAAATGTTTGCTTGCGGACCACTTTCCTTTCTGCTTCCCCAAGTTCTACAAGCAGATCGATGGTCCCAATTGGTTGTTTTGGCTCCCCAGTGAAGCCAGCGATCTTCTGTGATGAGGCTTGTACATCAATCATAGGGATTTTCATCTGGTCAAATGTCTTCTAGAAGAGGATATTACATGATGCTCCGCAGTCAATGAGGACTCTTCTGACAATGGCCGGTCCAATACCAGCCGAGATGACCAAGGGATCTAGGGTAGGAGCTTCTATACCTGTGGAATCTCTGGCTCTGAAAACAATATCATCGCTGAAAGTTTTCTGTTGTTTCAGGGGCGTAGTGTCTTCTAAAACAAAGACGTCTTCTTCGGCTGGAGCATATTTCAAAGCCCTGGAATATCTCTCCATCTCACCCCAGCTCTTGCCAGCTGGGTGAGGCCCTCCTGTAATGACATTGATAACGGGCCTTCCAGATTCATGTCCCGTAACTTTCTCACCTGTCCTAGGCTGATGAACAGGAACCTGTTGCCCCTGACTTGACGATGCAGGATTGTTGCTATTTTTCTTCACGAATTGCTGCAGTTTGTTTTCTCTTAGCAACTCTTCAATCAGATTTTTCAACTGGCGGCATTCATCAGTCTCATGACCGGGTTGATTGTGGAAGCGGCAGAATTTCCCACTCTGTATGGCTTTTTTCCCGGTTCTCAAAGGGATAGGTTTAGGGAAATCGACGGAATCTTTAGTGGCCAGGTAGATGTGCTCCGGTGTATGTGATAATGGAGTATATTCTGATGGCTTGAAGGATCGGGGCTTCTTCAGATTACCCTATTTCTTCCCATTATTATTCTCCCTTTTTTGCCCCACCGATTCATTCTTGCGTGGAGCGACAGTGTTGTCTTCTGCTTTCTCCAACACTGTCTTTACTGGTAAAGGACGGCTTTCCAAGCGAATGAATTCATCTGCTTTTTTGTAGAACTTTTCGAGAGAGGTTGGCTCCTTCATATTTAACCATTTCCCAAATTCGCTTGACTTATCAATAGCCCTCATCAGATAAGTCAATATCATTCGTGGTTCAGCATTGTCCACCTCAGCCAGTGCTATATTAAAGCGGTTCAAGAAGGATCTGATAGACTCACCAGGATTCTGCTCTAAACTCGATAGTGACATAATGTCCTTGGCCTTCGAAGCATATAGTCTAAACTGCTCCTTGAATTTTCTGGTCAAGTCTGAAAACTGATCGATAGATCGGACTGGCAACTTGGTGAACCATAGTAGAGCCACACCTTCCAGGTATACGGGGAAATATCGACATTTTATTTCGTCAGAGGCCCTGGCACCTGTCATGTGCCAATCATATTTATACAAGAACTCATTCGGATCACTTGTCCCTTTGTAAGCTGGAATAGTCGGAGGGACAAACTTCCTTGGAAATTCCGCCTTCAAGATTTTTTCAGTAAACGGAGTTTTACTTGGGCGAAACCCCATTCCTTCTCATCTTCAACCCTTTGCATACTTTCTTTCATGATCTGCCGGACCATTCTAGAAAGATATTCCCCATCATGCCGAGTTCTAGATCCACCAGCCTCAGGAACTGCCTGCTCAAAGGGACTAGTAGCCCTTTGCGGAGCATTCCTCTCACTAACATCATGAATGTTGCCAGCATAGTTCCTTTCATTACCAGCTGGTTGATTGTTTGCCCCAAGTAAATCGTTCAACTTATTCAGAATCAGAGCATTCTGGGCACTTTGAGCCTCTAATTGTGCATTTTGGGCGTTTATCTGCTCGTTTAGCCCTAGAATCACAGCATCCAACTCCGCTTTCGTAACTCCAACAGACGGAGTGGGTTGATTAGGTACAGGGGAAGCGGAGGTTCCCTCTTGAATGTTTCCAGATCTGATAGATCTACTTTTCCTTCCAGGAGCCATAATCTCAGATAGACTTCTGGTTTTAAGGAAATTCTTTCTTCAAATCTCTGTGAAGCAATGATGGCAGTTTTCCTGAGTTCAATTCTCAGTGAAAGCACCAAAAATGTTAACGCTAAAATGTGAACGCTAACACCCCGGTGTGTGAAGTGTAGTTGTGAAAGCACCACCCGATAGATCGGGAAAGAATTACAAGCAAGTAATAGCAGAAAAGCAGTAAACAACAACGATTTTATAGTGGTTCGGCTAAAAGTATAGCCTACGTCCACTCTAAGTACTTTTATTAATAATACCGTTACAAGCTGATACAATTCTTCTCAAGTACAATATACTTCAAATTACAAGTGATTTGGAACAAGTCTTAAGCTTCAATGTCGATTAAAGTCCTTAGATTCATGTTGAAGATGTGTGGTTTCTTCGTGAATTTCTTTGATGTATTCCTCTAATCTTGAAAGCTCTAAGTGTTGATGAAGTTCTCAATGCAGCAAGGTAACGGTGTATGAAGAGAATGTGCCAAAAGTCCTTTGAATGTTGGAGGTGGTTGCCTATTTATAGAGAGTTCTGGTCTGAAATTTTTGCCAAGTCCTAAACCGTGGCCGACTTAAGTTAAGCCGTAGCCGACTTAAGGTGAGTCGTGACCGGTCTAAGGTCGCCTCCGAGTCAATCACCACCTCTTCTCAGTAATATGGCATCGGGTTTGCATTTAATAGCTTTAAGTCGTTTACGACTCAAATTAGGTCGTGAACGAGATAACTGGGAGCTGGATCGGTTGTGACTTGGGTCGGCAACTATTCTAAGTCGCCAGCTTGGTAAGGCATTAGATCGGTAACTCGGTCAAGTCACTGAGTCGGTATCTTTTTTAGGCCTTAGGTCGGCCTTCTTATTAAGTCGGCATCCTCTGAGTCTTAGGCCAGTACCCACGTTAGGTCGGCAACTGTTTTAGCCTTAACTCGGTATTTCTTAAGTCAGTATGCCTCTCAATCCTACTAGGTCGGTAACCCTTTGAATCTTAAGTCGGTCTCCCTGATAAGGCAGTTAGGTCGGTATCTATGTTGAGTCAGTAGCCTCATTGAAGTGTTAGATCGGTAACCCTTTGAATCTTAGGTCGGCACCCCTGTTGAGCCTTAGGTCGGCACCCTTGTTGAGCCTTAGGTCGGCATCTCCTTGAGTCGCAGAGTCTAAACCGAGGCGGAGTTAACACTATCCATTGTTTCTACCATCGATTTCTCCATAACCAATTTCACACAGTTTTCGTTACCCTGCTGTAAGATTACCTCCTGATTTGCCCTCCGATCACCATTAAATTGTTGGTAATCGCTTTAAAAGTGAATCAGCCTAGGATTTCAAAGAGTTGTTTGGTGAGTGTTTTAAATTTATGGAGTTTAGCGATGGTTTCCGGAGATTTGGTGGAGACGATGAAGCTTTAGGTGCTTAGAAGAGACGAAGGGATATTTGGTTAACGGGTTAGTTGATTTTAGGTTAAGCTGCGGTGCTTCTGGTGATGCAAGGCGGTGGACGTGTCGCAAAGTGTGAGTGGATAGTAGGCCTTAGGGTTTTTTGATGGGAGAAAGCTCAGCATTTCTGAGTTTCTTTTAGAGCGATCTAATGAGTTGAGCGACCTAAGAGCCTTGCGATTAAGGGAAGCTAAGCAACTTTCGAACTTGCGACTTAACTCGCATAGCATACTTCTTTGGACGGGACAACCCTCTTAACGACCTATCTCTGGGTCGCACTGTGATCTGGGCGACTTAACTTCTTGCGACATAACCTTTAGGTCGCGGGTGCATTCGAACGAGTTAACACTTAAACAAATATGCCTTGTCTTGACCCGAAGCCTTATCCCTTAACCTACAGCATATCTTTAACTCGCAGGAGCATAATAAACTCCATAACTCGCACGGAGCGACTCAAGGAAGCTTCGACCTATGCTAAGCCGTTTGAACTTGATCACTTGTAAAACTTGGCAGTAGTTAATTGAATCTTCAACTTGAACTGCCAGGATAAACTGCTTGAACACGTTGCATTTTTCCACAGATTGAATTAACTTTTAAGCAAATAACCTGTCAAACACAACATTTGCAGAAAAATAGGGCGAATATACTGCCATTGACTGCCCTCATCGAATGACAGATTAGTCAACAAAGAATAATCAACTTCATGGAATTACACGAATAAAGTGCTGTTAATTAACAAGTTCAAGTGAAGTATTAAAGCAAAGCCAAATTAATCAACTAAAGATGATCTTCATGCATTAATACTGTACTTGGACTTAAAATAACAAGCCCTGAAACTTTATAATGGACAAATGCCAATTAGTTTAATTCCAGTTATATTTTCTTTTCTTTTTGTTAGTTTTGCACAACACTTGACACTTTTAGGAAACGTGCAACTTCATATTTGAATATCCAGTTCCTTGTGTAGAATGACTTCTGAACAAATGCAAGAAGAGATGGTAGAGCGAACCGAAGGGGTCTTTCTGATAGATAACCCCTTGGAGAGTCCCTAGGAAAGAACTTCAGCCACTCTGAATCAATGGGTTTCTAGTCAGTTATGCATTCAGTTCGGCATTGCTGAAGCGGACGCCCTTCTCCTTGCGGTAAATGACACCGTTGAAAGGCCAAATCCTGGTTTTGTTTCCGTCAAACGTCAAATGTGCTTAAACGGAGTTATCCCCCCATTCAATGATTTTCTTAGAGTACTCCTCCTTCGATTGACTATCGCTCCTTTCCAGTTACACCCTAATGGCTATGTCATTTTGATGGGATTGTGCATGTTGTTCAGGAGGATGCTCGACCGTCTTCCGAGCTTTGAAGAGATTTGCTATTTGTGCACATTTGCGTAGAAGAAGGATCATCCTTCTATTACACTTGTGAGGGGCGCAAGAAAACATAAATTGACTACTGATCTTCCTGAAAGTGCCCATGGGTTTTTGAATCAGTTCTTCTTTGTTCGCTGCCCCTGGGATTCTACGGCATCTGGAGAGTGGGAAGTAATACTACTTATCTCTGTTTACTCGAGTCACCAAGTGTTAACTTCATTCTTTACTTTTGCAGCAATTCCTCCTCCATCAGGAGATTATAACCATAAATAAACTTTTGATAGATTGAGTGCTGTAGCTGCTGAGGAGAGAAGTATTAAATTTCCGTTGAAGGAAGATTTTTTGCACCATTTCGAACTTTTGCACTCTTCCCGATCTATTCAGCCCCGTGATGCCCCTAGTTCTCAGGCAGAGGTGTTAGATGCCCCAGTCTCCGTGAAGGAATCCTCACCGAAGAAATCTATTTCTGAGGCTTCGTTGGTGAAATGCTCAAGTTCCGTTGACGGTGTGGGATTATCTGGAAAATCTAAACTTCTTCCAGTTATTGAAGAAGATGAACTTCCTCAACGTTCTGGGAAAGCTACTGGAGAAGCTGGAACTGAGAAAGAAAGTCTTGTTGTAAAGAGTGCAAAGTGTGTCGAGGAGGGCATGACTCATTCCATTGGGCATGACGGTGAAGATGTCTTTGGGGGACTGAGTGACCTTATGGTGACTTCCCAAGAGCTTTTTAAAGACGACACCATCAACTCTAAGCTCACTTCTCCATCAATCGAAGCAACGTCTGTTTTGCGGTTAAATCTATCGATCCAAGAATTGACTCCTAAGCCGAAGAGTGGTTTGTAGCTTGACGCGCGTAGTTCACACGCCACACACACTTAGGATTTTGGCAATTATGTGTACTTAGCTTCTTTATTTCAAAAATTTCTAAACTTGTCTCTTCTTCACTTTCAGGTTCTCCAATGGGACGTAGTGGTTCGTACTACGACGACTTTCAACCCTATGGGAGGCGCGATTCTTACGACCCCAGGTGTTATTTTCCCAGGAGAAACCGATGAGGAAAGAGCTGCCAGAAAAGCTCGCGAGAGGTAGGCTTATGAGGAGCAGCATGGTAGAAGAGATGACTGCCATGACTCTCACCAAAGGGATGATGACTCCCATAAAAGAAAGTCTCACGACGACAATGGAAAGATTTATGAAAATGAAGAGTCCAGCAAGTGGGCCAAGCCCAACGAAAGAACTTCAGCTGAAATCTCGAAAGTGCCCGCTACTTCTATTTCTTTGGACATCCCTTCTAGCTCCCCTGCCCTCAAAGGAGCTGAGATTCAAATAATCATCAATAGGCCCACTTATCAAGTTGAGAATGCTCCGCCTGCACTCCAAAGCCAGTTTCCAAACTGGTGTTTAAAAGGATTACGCTTTGATTTGGACTTGGTACCCATTGACAAACAGGCTATGTTAAGAAATCTTGATGCTGTTAGGCTTGACATTGGAAGAATGTCCGGGTGGCAAAATCTAGTCGATGAGCTTCAAAGAGTGAACCATTTAAATCTCGAGGCTACGCTAACCATGGAGAGTGACAAATCTGAGTGGCAAAAAGTTCTTGAGGCTATGCTAACCATGGAGAGTGACAAATCTGAGTGGCAAAAAGTTCTCGAGGCTATGCTAACCATGGAGAGTGACAAATCTGAGTGGCAAAAATTTCTTGACCAACACCACACGGAGATGAAGAACATCACTGCATATAATGAGAAACTCGAAGCTGAAGTAAAGCAACTTAAAGATGACCTTGCTGCCTCCTCCACTTCTTATACTCAAAAGGAAGAGGTTCTTCAAAAGCAAGTAGGAGATGCCCATGCAAGTCAACGAGAAGCTGAGGCTAGACTTGAGGCACAACAGAGAATTATGGAAAGCTACCGCAGTGATGTTGCTCAACTGCCGCAAAAGACTAGCTCCCAAGACTTGGAGATTGAAATGTTAAAGACTCAGCTTTTTAAAGTTTAAAAAGAGCGCGACAAGGCCATTGCTGGAAAAGCAGCAGCTGAACAATCTCATGAAGAGACGAAGGCCAAAGTCAGTTCTACTTTATTCGAGTTCTACATTCACAGCGTCTTAGGGAACGGCAGTCTCTCATTTTTGGAGCCAAAGTATGAAATTACCCTGGCGGAAGTGTGGGAAGCAGCGGTTGAAATGCTTAAAGGTGCCGGCTACGTCGAGGAGGGTCTCGAGGCTCATGTTTTGGATGATGACGGTCAAGCCCCCCTTACCAGAGGGAAAGAACAACTCGCCAAAGAACGAGCTAAAGCAGCGGAAAGAGAGCATTTAGGGAAGGAACCTTCGACCGACCCGACTCATCCTTCATCTTCGGTCGACGTCGACATTATTGGCTCTAGTTCTCATTCTCCTCTTCCTGCCAAAGCCGAGACCGAAATTACAACTGCCCACACTGAGGCCCAGGAAGACATCGAAGCCCACGATTTTGAAATCGACGTGATAACACCAAATCCTCCCGTTAACTTCAACACTAATCTAGCTCAAGTGGACTAGTTGTTTGCTTCACATGAGTTTGATGAACTTCTTGATTATTACTTAAACCTTGAGGTGCCACTATCTCCTCTTTTTGCGGGAAATGCTGACGTTTAATTCTTCTTCTTCTATAGTGAAAACAACAAGTACTGCACAAGCTTCGCCTCCTCGAGCTGTTGCTCCTTCATCTCTTTAAGTTACTCCTTCTCTTGCTTCTCAATCAGGGTCTCAAGAAGAACAGATAGAAGCTCCTCAAGTCTTGGATGAACCGGTCGCTTCGCAAGAGCAAAAAAATAAAGGGCTTTAAGAGGGTGAGAGGACCCTGGAGGAATTCACTGTCGACGATAGAAAGTTGATTGATCTTATTGCTATGTGCAGCGAATCATCTTCAAAGAAGAGGGGCAGGCGTGGAGTTTCGAAGAAAAGGAAGGAGACTTCTGCTGGTGATGAGAAAGCAAAAGAGGAAACGATTGTGCCTCTTTCTCCTCTTTTCCCGACCCGTTCAAGCCGACTTAAGAAGTTAACAATTACGCCAGGCGAAGGCTCCAAAGGCGGAGGGAAGAAGAAGTGATGGGTCTGGCTTTATCCTTCTTGTTTTGCTTTTTTTTATTTTTGCTTATATTGACTGGAGATTGTGCGGGTGCCGGCCCGCGCTTTTTGAAACCTGCACATGTATACAGATTTTTTATAGTATGGAATAGAATGATTCTTTTTACTTGTACAAACTTTTGTCTGTATTTATAAATGCATTTATTCCTTTTTATCACACAAGTTTCTTTGTTTTCCTTGTATGATATTGCAGTGAGCTCGTGGTATGTTGCTCGAGCGTCGCTTTTATTAATGCGGATATATTATATGGCCCCCATACCACGGCTTATTGCAATCCTCTCCATTTTGAGAAAACTTATACTCTTACTTTGGAGAACAATTCTTCCACTTTGAGAAGATTTGTACTCTTACTTTGGAGAATACTTCTTCCAATTTGTGGAATATTATTCTACTCTAGTAGAGTGTGCTTTGTATTGGAGAAGTTTTCTATCTTTTTTATTTAAAAAGGTTTTTACACTTCGCTTTCAGAGATGGTCACTTTTATTTTTGACAAGTGGATTCCCCTAAGCAGTGAAGTGGGCCTCCGAAAAGGGCTTTGATTTGTTTGTGCCTCTGAAGAGGGCTTTTTGTTTCTTTGGGCCTCCGAAGAGGGCTTTTTATTTGTGCCTCTGGAGAGGGCTTTTTGTTTTTTCCCTGTACGCGGGGAAGTGTGCCTCCATAGAGGGCTTTTGTTTGTGCCTCTGGAGAGGGCTTTGGCACTTCAACTCTGGTGAAGTGGGCCTCCGAAGAGGGCTTTGGCACTTCAAATCTGGTGAAGTGGGCCTCCGAAGAGGGCTTTGGCACTTCAACTCGGGTGAAGTGGGCCTCCGAAGAGGGCTTTGGCACTTCAACTCTTGTGAAGTGGGCCTCCGAAGAGGGCTTTTGCCTGAGAAGAGGGCTTTGGGATCTTCCCCCTTGTGAGGAGAAGAGGGCCTCCGAAGAGGGCTTTTGGCTCTTCCCACTTGTGAGGAGAAGAGGGCCTCCGAAATTGGCTTTTGGCTCATCCCCCTTGTGAGGAGAAGAGAGCTTTTGAAGAGGGATTTTGGCTCTTCCCCCTTGTAAGGAGAAGAGGGCTTTTGGCTCTTTCCGCTTGTGAGGAGAAGAGGGCCTCCGAAGAGGGCTTTTGCCTCAGAAGAGGGCTTTTGCCTCCGAAGAGGGCTTTCTTGTTTGCTTGGAAGGTTGCATCTCACATTTAAGTGAATCCACGGAGCAGACGCAAGCTACCTAACTGGATGTTTGTTTGCACAAACGATCGCAATTAACTAGCAAGGGCCTGGAACCTTCTCTTTAGGAAGGTGCCCCTTCGGTGGTTCCACCAACCTTTTTGGTTGAGGCACAAGATTCCATTTTGGCTGTTCTTTGTCTGCTTGCCCATGTCTTTCCACCATCTGCCTTTTAGCGATTCCTCGTTATCGTGCCCAAGCACATGTTCTTTTCCTTTGCAAGTTGTTTGCTTTTTTCCAGAGAAGTGCATTTCATTGTTAAGTGAATCCACGGGATAGACGCAAGCTACTTGACTGGATGTCGGTTTGCACAGACGATCGCAATCAGTTAGCAAGGGCTTGGAACCTTCACTTTGGGAAGGTGCCCCTCCGGTGGAATCACCAACTATTTGTGAGAAGCACTTTTGATGTAGGAATTGAATGTGGAATTTTTGTGGCTTGATATTTGATTGTTGAGTGACTCGTAGGAATCGCTTGGCCTTGTGATGTGTTGAATAGGTAAGCTTTGCATTGATAGCCTACATTATTAAATCGACATTTTAGCAATATATTCAAGATACATGCACATCGAAATGAGACAGGCATTTTACATTAGTAAAGAACACAAGATTTATAGTAAAATCAGTGTGAATCAATACAAAAAATGGTACATCCATAATCATTTTACAAATTTAGTCATTGCTTTTAAGTAAAATATGGATGCAAGTGCTCGCTGTTTCAGGCTCTCGGAATTGGATCTCGTCGGTGCTTGGAGCTGACAAGACTTTCACAGGGACCAATCCCAATAATTGAGCTTTGCCAGACCTTGAATACTTTGCGAGAGAATCTTCCTTCATGTTCTCTTCCCGGGGTATATGGTTTATTGTATAATGACCAAAATCATCAAAAAGCTCCCAGGCCTTTTGACAAGTAAGCGGGCAGATTTCCTTCTTTAGCCTGAAACTCTTTCTTGACTTGGCATAGAACAAGTCGGGGCATATCTCACAGAGCGAGCATATCTTTCCATCTCACCCCAACTTCTGCCCGCCAGGTGAGGACCTCTTGTGATAACATTAATTATAGGCCTATCGGATTCCTGCGCTTCAGCCCTCTCACATGAGCCGGATTGATAAGCGAGAACTTGTTGTCCCTGAGTAGATTAGGTTGGGTCGCTTCTGTTTCTCTTCACATATTGCTGAAGTTTATTCTGTCTCAATATCTCCTCAATCAAACTCTTTAAATGGCAAAATTCATTAGTGTCATGGCTGGGTTGATTGTGGAATCGACATAATCTTCCATTATGTGCAACATTTTTCCCAAGCCTCAACTTAGGTGGTTTAGGGTATACAACAACAACCTTGGTTGCAAAAAAGATATTCTCTGGAGTATCAGCTAAGGGAGTAATATCTAAAGGTCTAAAGGGGTGAGTTTTCTTCGCATCTTTTTGCTTTTTTCCACCGTCATTTTTCCTCTTCTGACCACTAGATTCCTTTTTGTTAGAAGCAGCGTTGTTATTCTCAACTTCATTCACGACTATTTTTACCGGCACAGCAAGGCTCTCTAAGCGCGTAAATTCATCGGTCTTCTTGTAGAATTTCTCTAGCGAATTTGGCTCTTTCATCTTTAGCCATTTCCCAAATTCACTAGATTTGTCGACAGCTCGCATCAAGTAAGTGAGAATCATTCGAGTTTCACATTGTCAATTTCAGCCAAGGCTATATTGAAGCGGTTTAAGAAAGATTTGAGAGGCTCTCCGGGGTTTTGTTCGAGGCTGGATAGTGACATTATGTTATTGGCCTTCGAAGCATATAATCTGAACTGATCTTTGAATTTCCGAGTTAGGTCGGAGAACTGGTCCACAGAACGAACTGGCAGCTTCATGAACCAAAGCCGGGCCACTCCTTCGAAATACATCGGAAAGTATCTGCACTTGATCTCATCCGATGCTCTGGCACCTGTCATATGCCAGTCATACTTGTATAAGAACTGGTTGTGATTGCTTGTCCCCCGATAAGCTGGAATAGTAGGGGGAACAAACTTCTTTGGAAATTCAGCCTTCAGGATCCTTTCAGTAAAAGGAGCTTGCTTGGAGCAAGCCCCCAGTCATTCTCATCTTCTTTCCTTTGCATGCTTTCTTTCATAATTTGTCGAATCATTCCCGAGAGGTATTCCTCATTGTTTAGAGGCCCGCGGGACAGATGTCAGCTACTTTTTCGGAAGTTTGCTTGGACAAACGTTCGCGAAGAGTTGGCTGCGGCCTTGAACATACGACTTGGAGAGGTGACCCTTCGGTGGTGCCAACTGCCCTTTGAGGAAAACTTTTCCCTTGGGAATCATGAGCATCTTTCGCAAAGGTTTCCTCATTATTTCTTTGTTGTTGGTTAACTCCAAGTAAAGCATTTTTCCTGTCCAACATTAAAGTGTTCTGGGCTTCCATCTGTTGATAAAACCCAGACACTGCAGCGTCCATTTCGGCCCTTGTAATTCAAAAACTAGGAGCCGTCTGATCTGACGCGGGAGAAGTAGCGATATTCTCTAAGCACTTCCAGATCTAACAGATCTACCTTTCCTTCCAGGAGCCATAATCTCAGATAGACTTCTGGTTCTTAGAGAAAGTCTTTCAACAAATCTTTGCACAGTAATGATGAGAGCACCCTGAGTTTGATTCTCAGTGAAAGCACCAAAAATGTTAACGCTAAAAATGTACGCTAACACCCCGGTGTAAGTTGTAGTATAGTGAAAGCACCACCCGTTGGTACGTGAAATGAAAATAAGCATAAAATAACAGAGAAATAGTAAAGAGACAACAGTTTTTATAGTGGTTCGTCTTAAAGTCAAGCCTACATCCACTTAATTTCTTTTATTGCTGATTTGATTACAACTTTTTCAATGATTCTTCAATTACAACACGATTAAGACGAGTAGCTAGAACTTCGATATAGAATAGCTCTTCGAATTCATGTTGAATGAGTTAGATCTTTCTCAAAGTTCGTTGAAGAGTCTTCGGTGTTTGAAGTGTTGAATGAGTCGAGAAAACAGCAAAGTATTGGCGTTCCAGAAATGATCCATAAGTCCCTTTCCTAGTGGAGTAGGTAGGGTATTTACAGGGAAAATCTGGAGGTAGGTCGTAGGTCGTGAGCGACCTGAGGACAGGCTATGGCTTAAAATGGTTGCTCTTGATCAACTGCTTCTGCTGGTAGCTTGTAGCGACCTATGGGAGTGGAAGGTGACTTATATGGAGCAACTTAGAAGAGGTAGCGACTTAAGGTTGGGAGCGACCTATATGCAAGAGGCTTTACTCTGTTTTAACTCGCTAGGTCGCTGGACCTTTTAGGTCGTTAGGTCGCTAATCCCTTTAGGTCGTTAGGTTGCTAATCCCTTTAGGTCGTTAGGCCGCTGCACTGTTATGTTATGTCGTTGATCTTCTTAACTCGTTAGGTCGCTAAGTCCTTTAAGTCGTTAGGTCGCTGAGTCCTTTAACTCGTTAGGTCGCTGATCCCTTTAGCTCATTAGGTTGCTGAGTCATGGAAAAGAGGAGTTAACAGCTATCAAAGCAGAGCTTACCTATTCAACACATCACAAGGCCAAGCGATTCCTACAAATCACTCAACAATCAAATGTCAAGCCACAAAAATTCCAGATCCAATTCCTACACAAGAAGTGCTTCTCACAAATAGTTGGAGGTTCGACCGAAGGGGCACCTTGTGTGACAGCCCGCAAATCCGTACCCCTTGAATCAACACTATTCTACCTCTATTGACTCAAAAGGCACAGAAATACGAACCATTTGGGTTAAAGAAGAAGAGATAGAAGAAGAAGAAACTAAAACAATATCAGAATCTCACAGTCGCAGCGGAATAAAATATAATAGTAAATATATAACTTTACACAAAATGAAATCTATAACTATTTTATATACATCATAACATCAGAGTGTCTCATACATCAACAATCACAAATCAGACATACCATACAATCATAGCAGCGGATATATATAGGTACATATAATATGTCTCGGACTCCAGCTCCTCTCCTGCTCCATAACATCCTGACCTGAACAAATAATACTCGGTCTGACCCGAGCATTATAATGGAATAACACCCGAGTCAGTCTGGAATACCAGCTGATACTAAATATGCATCCAACTTGATTATTAAAGTTTCAAAAATCCTTTGAAAAACAAAAGCATCTCGTAAGACCACGCCACAAATAAACATGTCGGGTTTTTACCTTACGATAGCTAAAACACTTTTTATAGAAATCCTCTGATATTATAATAGGGTCTATTTACAAATACTTATAAAATAGCCGAAATTGTTACATCTATTAAATTCCAGCTACTAGCCACAAAAGTGGGTAATACAAACAAAACTCGTACAAGGCTCGTAGGGAGGATGGATTTCCAACAATGACTAGGCACTGGGGTACCACCTGTCACAGTACGGGGCATAGATCACCGTACCGAGGATTACTCCCTTCATCACCTGCAACACAAGGCCGGAACCATTCCTTACTGAACAGTCCCGAACAAGATAAACCCCGTGGTTGGCGCGACCAACCACCCACTAAGCCGAAATATATATAAGGGACGTCTAGACAGGGGAAATATCTTGTCCTGCTTGGGCGTGACCCACCTAACCTTGCTACATATCCCCTGATTATCAGTCATTCCCAGTTGATGAGGCTTGAGGCTAAGCATTACCTTTAGAACGATTTCACTTAGAACGCCCATCGCCCACCTGACGATGTTTCGCAAGCATTCGTCCATACAAGTCCGTCCCGAGTTCGAACGGAACCGAAGGCACTATTCCTACTACATCCATTTTGGAAATATCCTCAGGATTAGTAGCGACTAGCCCTTGCACTTCACTGCTCCATCTTCGACTCCGAACACATTTTTCGCACGAAAACGTACAAACCGAATCGAAGTGGTATTCGAGAAATAAATCTCGATCCCGGTCTCTTCGAAACGATTACGCATTGTCCAATATTGATAGTCGGTGATTTAACTATCAATTTATATTCATAAACATCCATAAGCATCCATCACACCATAAATAATTCCCATATTATTTATTTACCCAAATATCTTTAAAACATATATTTTCCAACTTTCAAAACTCATTTGAAAACAATTTCCCAAAACTCTTCCTTTACAAGGTAAATCCTTTGCCTTATATTTCCATTGGAAATAACCAAGTTCAAAACAACTTAGTTTGAAAACAGTTAAAACATTTTATATTGAAATATACTTTAAAATACGTAAATTCACTTCTAGTTACTTACTCAAAATACAATTTCAAAATATGTACAGTAAAACCATTTATTAAGATATAAACTTTGATTTTACATAAGGTTTTTAATAAACTAAATTTAAAAGTAGTGTTTTTAATAAGATAAATACTCATTTCAAATGACTTAAGTCCAAAACTAGTCTTTTAAACAAATCCATTTGTAAAAATAATTATTAAGGTATTTATAAAATTTACTATTGCTAATTATTAATAATTATTTTAAAATAATAATTTCCAAACACACTTTAAACAAATTTGAATTTTTAAAACTTTCTTTTTATAAAACCAGTTTAAACTCGAACTTGGTTTTCCTAGGGAACTCATTTCCACTTAAACATCACAGAAATACTTCTCACAATTTCTGTCAAATTTATTTCAATTCAGGTTTATATTTTAATAACATAAATTTAACTTCACATTTATCAACTGATAACGTTTCTCCTCGTTATCATTCCAAATTTACAAATTTTCAATTTTCATTCCTTATAGATTTCAAATTTTAATTTTTTAAATTCTTTATTTATCAATTTCTTGATTATTTATTTATTTATTTATTTTAAAACCCAATTTATTTTCTCTATAATTAACCTTCTATGTTTTTAGTTTATCCAACAACATCATAATATAATTAAATTCCAAATTTATCAATAACAATATATAATCAGGCATCATTGTCAATTAAACAGATAATTACTACATTGTGAGGAATCCAGTTGGATCCCTCCAACCTGTTTTCCCTACATCCACAAATATTAGCACATCACATGTATAAATATCAATCCAGACTGATAATAACAGTAATATGCAACCAATCAAACAGATATTTAAATATTTATCATTTAAATCAGCCAATATCCAGATGTGAGTGAGAATAACTCACCTTGAGTTTCGGCGAGCGTACGAAATTTAAATTAAACCGAACGACATTCGATTTAACCCAAATTTCTACTTTCCCGGAATGATTCCCAAACAGCACCACTGCGTAGTACGCACTTCTGCGATTCCGGCACCGCAAATTTCGTCAAATTCTGATTACATATGAAATAGATATGAATTTTATAAGTTTTGCACCTTAATCTAAAACAATTTCTCTTTATTTAATTTTTTTTTATACCAGAATAATCTCGGCCGCACAAACAAAATCGAGGCCGAAGCTTCTTCTTCAATAACGTGCGCTCTACCCAGGTAAAGGAACCCATAAGCACGCATTTAGGGTTGCTCGCCGCCCCTCCTTCAATGACTTTGCCAACGATCAGATTTCGCCAAACGGAAGCTCACTTTGCCATCCTCCTTCGGCCAGAAGTACGCCAGGCTCGGTTGCCTCCTCCATCGAGAAATAAATCTCGAACT
Organism: Allium cepa; assembly: GCA_030765085.1. Classification (NCBI taxonomy): domain Eukaryota; kingdom Viridiplantae; phylum Streptophyta; class Magnoliopsida; order Asparagales; family Amaryllidaceae; genus Allium; species Allium cepa. The sequence continues at coordinate 69,744,724 of CM060929.1, forward strand.
CCGTACGAACGTGGAGACGCTGGCTGCAATTCACAGCGTGAAACTCGATCACGACCGTCCACACTGTAAATCTCGAAACCCTCTACGATATTCATGTTGAAAGCTTTCGTTAAAAATGAGTGGATGGGTGGGGATCAAGGCAACAAGATGGGGCAGTGTCGGCCATTGATACAAATGCAAGTGGCGGCTGGTAGAGTGAACTAGGGTTTGAACGATGAAATATATATTTAATATGGTTTAATATTATTTTATAAATATAATTCTCAATTTAGCATCATATGCAAACGAACTTCAAACTACGCGTTCCGACAAGCGTTCCTAGGGTTTCTCCACGTTCCGGACACAATGGAACAGGTTTCGTAAGCTAATTTGATCGTATGTGCGAGAAACGGAATTAAACGATCAATTTTAATTTAAACCGATTAAAACAATTTCCATGCGTTTCGAGCTGCCACGATCAAACGACAGCTCCGATTGGTACGAAAATTGAAATCCGGTAATAAATAACTATTACGGATCCAATGGAACTGGTTTCGTCGAATTCCGTGACTGTGCCCCGGAAGGCTATTTTAACTCGTCTATTTAATCGGGCGATTTACTGAAATTGTCAAAACGCTTAAATTTCCACTTTTAAAATTTTATTAACTTAATAATAAATCATATGAAATTTATAAGCCCGTTTAAAATCATTTTGACTCATTTCGAATCAAAATTTGATTATTTGCGTTTTTATAATATTAAATCCTATTATTAAATTAATATAAAATTTTAAATTCAATCTATCAGCTATTACTTCCATTTGACAATCCCGATATTATAATTCAAACCCAATTAGACCTAAATTAAATTTTAGAATCTATTTTTATCTCTATCTACACTCAAAATTACCAATTTCCTCAATTCTAATATTAAATTAATATTATTCAAATTTCAACTAATTCCGTATATTGAAATTTTCTAATTTTATTAACTTAACCAAAGATCTTTTATTTTCAAGATTCAAATTATAATCCATATTCAACATTTAAAATGAATTAAATGTTCAATCTGGCGACCCAAAATTCCGGGTCGTTACACCTTCCTGAAGTAAAGGTTCCAACCCCTTGCTAACTGATTGCGGTCCTTTATGCAAACAGACATCCGGTCAAGTAGCTTGCGCCCTCGTGGATTCACTTAACAATGAAATACAGTTCTCTAGAAAAAAGCAAACAACTTGCAAAGGAAGGGAACATGTGCTTAGAAACGATAACGAGGAATCGTTGGGAGGCGGATGGTGAAAAGACATGGGCAAGAAGACAAAAAAAATCCAAAATGGAATCTTGTCTCTCGAACAAAAAGGTTGGTGGAACCACCAAAGGGGCACCTTACCAAAGTGAAGGTTCCAGGCCCTTGCTAGTTAATTGTGATCGTTTGTGCAAACAAACATCCTGTTAGGTAGCTTGCGTCTGCTCCGTGGATCCATTTAACTATGAGATGCAACCTTCCAGGAAAACAATAAAGCCCTCTTCGGAGGCATAATAAAGCCCTGTTCGGAGGCACAAGAAAGCCCACTTCGGAGGCCCACTTCCACAAGTTGAAGTGCCAAAGGATGCCCCCTTCGGAGGCTCATTTCCGCAAGTTGAAGTGCCAAAGAAAGCCCTCTTCGGAGGCCCACTTCCACAAGTTGAAGTGCCAAAGAAAGCCCTATTCTGAGGCCCACTTCCACAAGTTGAAGTGCCAAAGAAAGCCCTATTCGGAGGCCCACTTCCATAAGTTGAAGTGCCAAAGAAAGCCCTCTTCGGAAGCCCACTTCCACAAGTTGAAGTGCCAAGAAAGCCATATTCGGATGCCCACTTCCATAAGTTGAAGTTCCAAAGAAAGCCCTCTTCGGAGGCCTACTTCCACAAGTTGAAGTGCTCAAAAAAGCCCTCTTCGGAGGCCCAAAAAAGCCCTCTAATGAGGCATGCCCAAAAAGGGAATGTTATCTCTTGAAAAAGTCGTTGGTGGGACCAACAAAGGGGCACCTTCCCGAAGTGAAGGTTCCAGGCCCTTGCTAGTTAATTGTGATCATTTGTGCAAACAAACATCCAGTTAGGTAGCTTGCGTCTGCTCCGTGGATCCACTTAGCGATGACATATAACTTTCTGTCAAACAAATCAAAGCCCTCTTCAGAGGCCTGCTTTCCCGTGTAGAGGAATCCATATCTCAAAAATAAAAAGTGACCATCTCCGAAAGTTGAAATGTAAAAACTTTTTCTAAAAAAAAGAGAGAAGACTTCTCCAATACAAAGCACACTCTACTAGAGCAGAATATGTTTCCTCAAAATGGAAGAATTATTCTCCAAAGTAAGAGTACAAGTCTTCTCAAATGGAAGAGTTGTTTTCCAAAGTAAGAGTACAAGTGTTCTCGAAATGGAAGAATTGTTCTCCAAAGTAAGAGTACAAGTCTTCTCCAAATGGAAGATTTGTTCACCAAAGTTGGAGTACAAGTCTTCTCAAAATGGAAGAATTGTTCTCCAAAGTAAGAGTACAAGTCTTCTCAAAATGGAGAAGATTGCAATAAGCTGGCTACATTAATAAAAGCAACGCTCAAGCAACATACCGCGAGCTCACTGCAATATCACACAAAGAAAATAAAGAAACTTGTGTGAAAATAAGGAATAAATGCGTTTACAAATACAGACAAAAGATTGTACAAGTAAAAAGAGTCATTTTATTCCATACTGTAAAAGATTTGTACACATGTGCAGGTTTCATAAAGTGGGGGCCGGTACCCGCACAATCTCCGGTCGATACAAGTCTTTAAATACAAGGAAAAATGCAGAACTAGAAGGACGAAACCTGACCCATTACTTCTTCTTCCCACCGCCTTTAGAGACCTCTCCTAGCCTAATGGTTGACTTCTTAAGTCGGCTTGAACGAGTCGGGGAAAGAGGAGAAAGAGGTGCAATTGGGTCCTCTTCTGCTTTCTCATCACCAGCAGAAATGTCCTTCCTTTTCTTCGAAACTCCATGCTTTCCCCTCTTCTTTGAAGAAGATTTGCTGCCCAGAGTGATAGGATCAATGAGCTTTGTATCATTGGCAGTAAATTCCTCCAGGGTCCTCTCACCCTCCTCAAGTTCTTCAGCTTTCTGCTCTAGTGAAGCGGCTGCGTCATCTAAGCCTTGAAGAGCTTCTATTTGTTCTTCTTGTGACCTCGGTTGAGAAGCAGAAGGAGTAACTTGAAGAGATGGAGCGGCAACTGCTGGAAGAGGCAAAGCCTGTACAACACTTGTTGTTTTCACTAAAGAAGAAGAAGAATCAAACATCAGTATTTGTCGCAAAGAGAGGACATAGTGGCACGTCGAGGTTTAAGTAATAAGCAAGAAGTTCGTCGAGCTCATGTGAAGCAAACAAGTAGTCCACTTGAGCTGTATCAGTGTTGAAGTTACCTGGAGAAGTTGGCTTTATCATGTCAATTTCAAAATCGTGGGCTTCGGTGTCTTCTTGCGCCTCGTCTTCGGCATGTGCAGTTGCAATTTCGATTTCGGCTTTGGCCGGAGGCGGAGAATGCGGACTAGAGCCAATAATATCGACGTCAACCGAAGCCGAAGGACGAGTTGGGTCTGTCAAAGGTGCCTTTCCCAAGTGCTCTCCTTCCACCGCTTCGGCTCGATCTTGGGCGAGTTGTTCTTTCCCTCTGGCAAGGACGGCTTGACCGTCATCGTCCAAAAAATAAGCCTCAAGACCCTCCTCAACATAACCGGCACCTTTAAGCATTTCAAATGCTGCCTCCCACGCTTCATCCAGGGTAATCTCATAATTTGGGCCCAAAAATGAAAGACTGCCACGCCCCAAGATGCTGTGAATGTAAAACTCGAATAGAGTGGAGCTGACGTTGGCCTTAGTCACCTCATGTGATTGTTTAACTACTGCTTTTCCAGCGATGGCCTCGTCATGCTCCTTTTCAACTTTACAAAGCTGAGCCTTTAACATTGCAATCTTCAAAGCTTGGGAGCTAGTCTTTTCCCGCAGCTAAGCAACATCATTGCGGTAGTTTTCCATGATTCTCTGTTGCGCCTCAAGTTTAGCCTCAGCATCTCGTTGACTAGCGTGGATGTCCCTTACTTGCTTTTGAAGAACCTCTTCCTTTTGAGAATAAGAAGTGGAAGAGGTGGCAAGATCGTCTTTAAGCTTCTTAACTTCAGCCTCAAGCTTCTCATTATAGACAGTGATACTCTTCATCTCCGTATCATGCTGATCAAGAACTTTTTGCCCATCGGACTTATCGCTTTCCATGGTCAGCATAGCCTCAAGATTTAAACAGTTTACTCTTTGAAGCTCATCAACTAGTTTTTGCCAATCGGACATTCTTTCAATATCAAGCTTGACAGCATCGAGATTTCTCGGCATGTCATGTTTGTCAATGGGAACCAAGTCCAGATCAAAGCGTACTTCTTTCAAACACCAATGTGGAAATTGGCTTTGGAGTGCAAGCGGAGGCTTCTCAACTTGATAAGGAGGCCTATTAATGATTGTTTGAGTCTCAGCTCTTTTGAGGGCAGGGGAGCTAGAAGGGATGTCTAGACAGATACAAGCAGCGGGCACTTCGGAAATTTCAGATGTAGATTTTTCGCTAAACTTGGCTCGCTTGTTGGAATCTTCAACTTCATGAATTTTCCCCTTGTCGTCATGAGACTTTTTCTTATGAGAGTCATGATCCCTCTGGTGAAAGTCATGTCGGTCGTCCCTTCTTCCATAACGCTGCTCATTAGCCTGCCTTTCGCGAGCTTCCCTAGCTTCTCTTTCCTTATCAATCTCACTAGGAGCAGGAAGATAACGCCTGGGGTCCTAAGAATCACGTCTCGCATAGCGTTGAAAGTAATCATAATATGAGCCGCTGCGTCCCATGGGAGAACCTGAAAGTGAAGAAGAGGCAAAGTTCAGAAATCTTCGAAATAAAGAAGCTAAGTGCGCATAATTGCCCAAAATCCTAAGCTTCTGTGGCGTGTGAACTACGTGCGTCAAGCTACAAACCACTCTTCGGCTTAAGGGTCAACTCTTGGGTTGATGGAGTTGATCGCAAAATGGATGTCGCTTCGATTGATGGAGAAACAAGCTTAGAGGTGATGGTGTCGTCTTTAAAGGGCTCCTGGGAAGTCACCATAAGGTCGCTCAGTCCCCCAAAAACATCATCACCATCATGCCCAACGGACTGGGTCGTATCAGTAGTTCCTTCTTCAGCACGCTTTGCACTCTTTGTAACAGAACTTTCTTTTTCAGCTCCCTCATCGGCTCTTCCAGTAGCCTACCAGAATGTTGAGGAAATTCCTCTTCTTCAATAACTTAGGGAAGTTTAGATTTGCCAGATAATCCTGCATCGTCAACAGAACTTGAGCATTTCACTAATGAAGCCTCTACAATAGGTTCCTTTGGTGCGGATTCCTTTATGGAGGCTGGGGCATTTGACGCTTCTGCCTGAGAACTAGGGGCATCACGGGACTGAATGGATCGAGAAGAGTGCAAAAGTCCGAATTGGTGCAAAAACTCGTCCTTCTGTAGGAACTTAATACTTCTGTCATTAACAGCTACGACATTCAATCTTTCGAAAGTTGGTTTGTGACTAGAATCTTTAGAGGGAGGAGGAAGTGCTGCAAAAGTAAAGAATGAAGTTAGCACTTGACGACTTGAATTTTGAAAGGCTTGGAAATGAGGTGAATGGAGATAAGTAGTCTTACTTACTAATCTCCAGATGTCGTAGTATCCCTGGGGGCAATGGAAAAATAAGAACTAATTAAAAAACCCGTGAGGACTCTCGGGAAGATCCGTAATCAGTTTACGGTTTCTCGCACTCCTTACAAGAGTGATGGAAGGGTGAACTTTTTTCCTCCCAAATGAACGCAAGTAACAGATCTCCTCGAAGCTTGGGAGGCGGTTAAGCGTCCTCCTAAATAGTATGCACAACCCCATCAAAATGGCGAGCCGTTATGGTGCAATTGGAATGGAGAAATGGTTAATCGAAGGAGGAGTATTCTAAGAAATCATTGAAAGGGGGAATAGCTCCATTCAGACACATTTGACGGTTGACTGCAACGAAGCCAGGAGGCGGCCTATCGGCAGTGTCATTTACCCCTTGAAGCAGAGCATCCGCTTCAGCAATGCCGAATTGAGTACATAGCTGGCTGAAAGCCCGTTGGCTCAATGAAGTTGTAACTCTTTCCGGAGGATTCTCTAAAGGGTCGGCTATTGGAAAGACCTCATTGGTCCGCTCTACTATCTCTTCTTGCATTTGTTGAGAAGCTATTCTACACAAGAAACTGGATATTCAAATGTGAAGGTGCACGTTTCCTAAAAGTATGAAGTGTTGTGCAAAACTAATAAAATGACAAGCAAATATAACTGGAATTAAACTAGTTGGCATTTGTCGATTATAAAGTTTCAGGGCTTGTTATTTTAAGTCCAAGTAAAGTGTTGATGCAAGCAGGTCAGCTTTAGTTGATTAATTTAGCTTTGCTTTAATACATCACTTGAAATTGTTGATTCACAGCATTTCGTTCACACAATTCCCTTAAGTTGATTATTCTTTATCGACTAATCTGTCATTCGATGTGGGGAGTCAATGGCAGTACATTCTCCCTAGTTTTCTGCAAATATTGTATTTAACAGGTTGTTAGCTTAAAAGTTAATACAATCTATGAAAGAGTGCAACAAGTTCAAGCAGTTAATTCTGGTAGTTCATCAGTCATGTTCCTACGAGTTAAAGCAAAGCTGCGGGTTAAATTTGGTCGCGTGGACTCCTTAAGTTGCTCTACTTTAAGCCATATGCTATTCTGGCAAGTTAAGTCGCAATTCAGTTAAGTCGCCAGCAAGTTAAGTCGCAAGCAAGTAAATTCGCAAGTTAGTTAAGTCGCAAGTTAGTTAAGTCGTGCGATTCACAACCAAACCGTTTAGCCTTAGGTCGTTCGACGCTCCTAAGTCGGTCACTTCCTCTCTCTCCTTAACCCGCTAACTCCTCTTCATTCAGCAACTCGCCTAAACTCGCTAACCTGTTAATTTGTGACCCGATAACCCATTACCATCTCCACAATGAAATCCATCATCTTTCCACACCGCCAAATCACCCAAACCCGATTCAAATCACCTCATATCCATCATAAATCCAATGCACTGATGTGTTCTCATGAAGTACAACGCCAACGCGTCCAATGGCGACCCAAGATCGATTGTAACATGATTCGTGGTGAAATGCAGCACATGAAATCAGATTAGTGTCCAAAAATGGGGGATTCATGATTCGATGATGCTCGTGGTTGGATAATGATCGGATTCACTTACGTGATGTGATGGTGAAGATGATCAACGACTGGTTAGATTGAATTCGCCATTGAGAGCTCGGAGGTTCGTCAATGGCGGATTAAAGTGTTAGAGCAAATGAAGAGAAGAAGGAGCAATAAGCGACTTATATACAGGGGCAATGGAACTCAAATTGGTACGAACGACCTAGCTCTCTCATAAGTCGCTCACGACTAAGTGACTCAGGATGGTGCGAGTTAAGAGGTATCGAAGCACACGACCTAGCCACTAGGCGTATACTTCGAGGGTCAAGTTTTAACACCTCTTTTAGTCACGAATAACCACCTAAAGGAATAAGCGACTTAACTGTCTAAACGACCTAACGACATAAAGCACAAAGCAACTCAACTACTTAAGAAGCTCCAACGACCTAACAACCTAAAGCACAAAGCGACTCAACTACTTAAGAAGCTCTAGCGACCTAGCGACCTAAAGCATCAAAGAGGCTCAACATGGCAACGGCCTAACGAGTTAAGGAAAGAGTGACCTAACGACCTGGCAAGCTTCAGGGTTAAGCCACATGCGCATTGCCTCTTCCATTAGGTCGCTCACGACCTAATCAAGCCGAGATAACTCCTATACTACACATGCTAAGTCGCTCACTGCCCGTATCTCGTCCAGGATGGCTCCATTAAGTCGCTAACGACTTATGCTACCTCAGGATCACTCTTAGGTCGCAACTCCCTAGGTCACCATGGCCTGCGACATACGACTTAACTCCGAAACTCTCCTATAAATACCCTGCCTACTCCACATTGAAGTAGGATTTTGGGATTGGATTTTTTTTGGAATATTTGGAAGACCAAGACCTTGCTGTTTTGACTTCTCCTTCAACACTTCAAACGCCAAAGACACTTCAAGGAACTTCGGGAAAAAGATCAAGTTCATTCAGTATGAATTCAAAGAGCTTTTCTACATCCGAGTTCTAACTACTTGCTTTATTGGTGTTGTAATTGAAGAGTTATTGCAAGACTTGTAATCAAATCAATAAAAGAAGAGATTAAGTGGACGTAGGCTTGACCTTGACCCGAACCACTATAAAAATTGTTGTCTCTCTACCATTTTCTACTATTTTCTGCTTGTTTTAAGTTCCCGTACCAACGGGTGGTGCTTTTACTACATCATAACTCACACTGGGGTGTTAGCGTACATTTTTTGCGTTAACAAATGTAAGCAATGAATTTGAGAATTTAATTTCCAGTGGTTTCAAACTTTGTGTTCAAAGTTTTAAAGGGTGTATTATTTAAAGTATTTCAAGTAGAAATTGCTTCAAACAATTTTCAATTTGTAAATCAGTGCTCTTTTCCTTGTCGCTGGAAAATAACGTCGGTGATGACTGCAGCATCATCGACGTTCATTTTCGAGTTTCAAAGTGAACAGACCATTCTGTAGTTTTGCTACAGTCTTGCTTTGGAAAATTTAATTGACTTGGATGTATAAAATATGATTTGATTATAATGAATACACGTGATATATGATCTAAAATTTGATTTGATATGTATATTAAGTGTATATTTGTTTATTTATCTCTTATATTGTTTGAAGGTAATTAGAAATATAATTCTTAAATTTTGTCTTAAAGGATGATTACAATTACAAAATGAAGCAAAAATTTTGAATAAATATTTAAGCTTGAGATAATTGAATTGGAAAATTTATTTATATAATATTCTTTTGCATTCCAGTATAACTTACGTTTATTATTAGAAGTTAACAGTGTAATTGGAAAATATACAATAAAAGAATTTTATAAATAAAATTTGAGTGTTTATAATAAATGTTATACACTTAAATTTTAGTTATAAAAGATCAATAAAGGTAAATAGGAGGTAAAGTTAATTGAATAACTTATAATATAAAGTGGTGTTAAAGGTATTTTTAAACAAATTGGTATATTTTATTCAAATTAATTAATTTTGTAAATTTATTTGTTTATAAAGTTTGTATTTTTGAATAAGATATATTTTTTACCTAATGCTTTCTTTGGCCTTTTAACCTTTTTCAGGGACGAAAAGTTTTGTGTGGAGGAGAGTGTAACGACCCGTAAATTTCGATAATTAAACAGGTTAATAAATAAGATTTTTGTGATTAAAAAAACTTTATAATTTGTAATGAAGTGAGTGTTAAAAATGAAATGTGAATTAAAGGGTACAGTAACAGTTGTAAGTTACTATTTAATTGGTCTATTAATGTAGTTGTAACTGTTGCATTTGGGTACTAATTTGAATATAAGTAAATAAATGTATGTTAATTGAATGGATTCAACATTATATAAGCAATTATGATAATTAGTGGAAATAATAAACTTGAGCGTAATATAAAGTTAGTGATAACATTTATGCAAGTCACCATTTATTTAGGCTGCTAAATTTAGAGTAGGAAATCAATTACATTTAAATGTTGGTAAATGTTCACTAATGTGAGATAGAACTGTAATGTAAAGTGTGAATGTAATGACATAAATGGAGATGTATATTTTATTCAAAAGATGAAATAAAGGAATGAGACTAAATTGAATAAATTGATTGAGGTTTTAATTATAATAAATGTATATATTTGGCAAATTCAGTATAATTGAAAATAATAGTTATTACAAAAGAAAGATGAAAATTTGAATATATTTTTTTGTAATGAAAGATAAAAAAATAATGACAAGGCTTATAAAGTGATAATGGATTTAATAAAAAGAGTAGAATTGAAGCAATGCAGTATTGGAAATTAATTAATTGGAATTCAATCCATAATAAATGGATTTATTGTAGTTAAATGAAATTAAATATTATGTAAATTGAAATTTGGACGAATTAGGAAATTATTAATGTATTAGTACATAAACCAATGTTAATATTACCCATAAGAGGATAAGTTAATAGTTGATTCAATAACAAGATTGAGAAATCAAATATATGGATTTATTGGGAATTTAAAACTTATACTTTTAAACTAGATAAATTACAGCGTTTTACACGTAATAAATTTCTGTAATTTTGTTATATATATATATATATATATATATATATATATATTATTTTCCTATGTCCATCTCTATTTTATCTTTCTATTTTTATTTTGTCTAGACAATCCTGTTTATTTATTGGATTGTTGCTTGTTTATATCTTTTATTTATGGCTTAGGAAAAAAATCAAAGGGTATACATTATATTGTTTTAATTGCCTGCCATTTTAAATTGCCTAATCTTTATTTCAAATCACATAAAAAATTCTCAATATCTCACTTCCTTATTTGCCTCCTCTGATTGAAAGAGTTTATAGTAAGTTTTTTTTTATTAAATAGGAAATAAATCCTATTCATTCACTAGCCTCTTTATTCTTTGCCTTTTCTTTTTCCTAACCATTCAAATCTCCTAGCCATGCATTCATCTTAGACGTGCTTTTTGTAAACCCTAGTCGCCACCTAATATTCTTATTCACATGAAAAAAAAAATTTCATCTCCTCATTCTTATGCACGCCTAAGAAAAAAATAGAGAGTGCAAATTCATGGCTTCTCATTCCTCTTCTTCATTTTCTATTTTCCTTTTTTCTTTGTTTTCTTCAATATTTATGCTCGGCCTCTTGCCTCTAGCCGACCACCATCTACACCACCACCACCATGACCACCTCCACAACCTTCTCCTCACCACAAAGCCCAAGTCGTGATCACCATGAGAAAAACCCCAGCACAAAGTATTAGTTTAAAGCCTAGATCACCACATCTGCATTCCCCGCTTCCTCCTTTAGACTCGGCATCCAACAACTCCTCCACCAAACATGACCTCCATGCCATAATCCATCCTCTAGACGTGAGTTCATGTTTCACTTGACCCAAAGCCATGGTCGAGCCCACTTTCTTAGTGATGGATCATCTTGCTTTGTTTATCAAAAGGTTTTATCACTTTGTTTCATATTTTTTATTTGTTCAAATTCTAATCTTTGTGTTGAGAATTATATTCTTATATATGTTGTATTTATTTGCATACAAGATTTGGATCTGACTAATCATCCACTAAAAATTTAGTCGTGCTTTGTCGTGCCTTTTCGTGCTTTGTGGAGTTTAGATTTGGGTTTTAATTTCAATTCTAGCTATAATAAGGTGAGCTTTTATCACTCTAGACATATGTACTTATATTATTGTGGAATAATGACAAGTGAATTGCATAAATTTATATGCTATGTCCATATATGCCTGTGATATGTTATATGATGTTAAATGCTATTTATATATTTGTTACATCATCTAATATGTTATTATATGATATGCTATTCATTTTATTTACTGTACCATTACTGCAAGTTCCCTATCACTATGGGTTGAAATGATACATACCCGAATGGACTTTAGAATAAGGAAAAATCATTATGGGCTGAAATGGTAGGCTCGAGCGATTTTTGTTATATTTATTTTACTTGGGATTGCGGGTTTGAAATGATTGAACCCGGATTTTTCTTTTTAAATTACGGATTGAAATGATACATATCCGTATCACTTGACCTAGGTTAGAAAATTAGACCCATGGATAAATTTTAAATAATATTTTCCTAAAAATTATTTTATATTTTGAGTTTTAAGATATATGAGATTTTAACTTAAAGAATTGATTTAAAGATTTTAAATATAAAGGGATATTGGATTTCTAAAGTTAAAATTTTATAAGTTGATTTTGGTTTTAATTGTAATTTAAAATATTTATTTGGTTTTAAATTGTAATGCAAGGATCTTTGTTTATGATAAATAACTTAATAATTAAATTTGATTTTATATGGAATCTTGAATCTAATCTAGTAATTTTATTTAAGGTTATTGTGATATCCCGGAAATTTTGACAATAATATTTTAATAATTTATGTCAAAATTTAATTGATTTTACAATAATGTTAATAATGAATTTGAATTAAATTTAATAATCTTCTTTAAAATAAATATTTAAATTGATAATCTATCTTTAAAGGTTAATAAATTGTTTTATATTTGTAATGTATACATATCTATATATATTATAAATAGATAATCTGTAATATCCTGGAATTTCCAGGAGTTTAAAATGATGATAATCTCTTATTTAAATTACTTGAATTGATAAAATTGTTATTTTCAAACATAATTAACCAAGTAATATAATACAATATTTTAATTATGGTTATAAATTGGTATATTCTTTTCAAAATTTATAAGTATGTGTAAAATGCATTTATATCTGTGTATTTAAATCTGTGTATTTTAAATTGATTTTAAAATAGGATATATTATTTGTAAATAAATAATGAGCTTGTTTAAAAATAGATGGTTATATTTATTTAAATTTATTTTAGATTTGATTTTTAAATTTGACTTTAAATTGAAATATAAATTTGAACTTAAAGGATATACATACATATTACTAATATAGTTTGAGTTTAAAATATATAGATAAAGTTTTTAATTAAAATAATATTTGTTTTGTATTATTCTTTAATAAAAATTTATCAATAGAAATTTGATTTGTATTTATTTAATAAAAATAAATGCAAGGCTTTTGAAATAGCATTAAAAAAAAATTTGAGTTTGCATGTTTTATAATTTTATTTTATGTTCTATTTAAAGATTGTATTTTTATAAATTAGCATTCATTTATAAATGTATAAGTGTATTTGTTTGTTTGATATTTAATTAAAAAGTATTTTTAAAATTAAGAAAACATGATTGTTAATTTAGAGACTAATTTAAAAGCTTTTAAATTTCTTTAGAATTAAAAATAAACTCAATATTGACAAATGTTTAATTTTAAAACAGTATGTTAACAGATGTTAAAATATTTATGGAAATTGAGACATGTGTCTAATTTGCATTTTTGTTTTTAAAATCTAAAATTACTTATAAACATATTCCATCTCCTTCTCATTTTTCTTTTTTATCTACCTCTCAAAAATTTGAAAACAATGGCAGCTTCAAAATATGAACACTCCTCAACTCAAACAGTTTTCAAACCATCCTCAAACAAAAATCTGGAGAGAAAAAAAATCAACATTGTTCAAATCAAAATTCTCTTCAAAACAATTTTACAGATTCTGTTTTCCTGAAAACCATTTTCCTAAATTTGCATCTATTCCTCCAATTCAAATATAAATCCCTGTTACTCAAAAACCTGAAGCATTCTCAAGTTTGAAATCAATTCCTCAAACTCAAGTCAAACCTGAAACAACCTCCTCAAAACAAATTCTACATCATGATTTAAAAGTGGTGCAATTTTTCAATTCATGTCTGCATCAAATTTTCAAATGCGTGCAAGTCTCAAAGGGGTATTACCTGAAGCAACTTTGTTGGAAGCAATCCTGAAGTATTCCAATTTTTAATAGCATCAATTTCAAGTTATTTTGCCAGTTTTTCAAAATGCAAATCTGGAAGCAATTTCAGTTGAGCCTCCTTGTTCTTTTTCAAACCACTGCATTTCTAAATTGAGGTGAGTAAACTTTTTAAATTAAAAGTTTGTAACTAATAGGTGTTGCTTATAAATTATTGTGTTGATGTTTTGATCTGCATGCATATCTATATGTTAATTTAATGAGCGTTTCTCTGCAAATTTTGAAGTACCCTGTTCCAATATTTAAACCCCTGTTTGAAATCTGCTAGCAAGAATATGATGCATTGATATATGGTTGAAGTAGATCTGTAATGTAAGTTTGGAGATAATGCTTGCATGATGATTTTGGGAATTTTAGAACATAGTTATACATAGAAAAATGATGGGAATTGTTGAGCATGCCTGAATTGTATCAGACAAATGAATAACTTCAAAACATACAAACATGATATATATTCATAAAACAATTCCTACTTCTATGATTTATTTGAGAAATTAGTTTCTAAACAAAAGTTATGAATTTCAACCAAACTCAAATTTTAAAAATAGTTTAAATTTTTTTTAAGCAAAGTTTCACTGGAAAATTTGATTTACATATAAAATTTCAAATATGTCAAAAATTTAAATATCCTGATTTGTTGCTTCAGGATCTAAATTAGAGTACATTTTTAAAATAAAGATTTTTATGATAAAAATCCAAGTTTATAAGAAAGTATTGAGTGAGTAATTTGGGTTTTACTGGAAGATGGGTTTTTGCAAATTACTGATGATTCTTGGATCTGGGTTACTCGGGTCGTCGATTTGAGCTAGAATCATGTTTGTGGATTGCGGCAACAATGGTTAAAGAATTTTTAAATCATTGTGATGTTTGATTTTGTCAGAGATTGATTGTAAACCTAGTTTTGGGTTCTTACTGAAAAATTGATAACTGCACCTTCAATACTGCATTGAGTTGTACAATTTTTGGGGAGGAGGACGCGCGGTGTGTCAGCAAGCTAAGGCCGGAGTTGTGGTGCTTAGCGTTGGTCGGAGGTGACGATTTGGGGGTTGCTGATGATGGTGTTTGGGTTTCAGTAAACCATGGAAAGCTTGATTTTGAATCGAGGCTAGAGATGAGATTCTGTTGATCGTAGGTGATTGTAGGATGGAAGAGGGACTTGTCGGAGGTGTCGGCCGGAGGTGATTCTGACGCCGTGCACTTGCACGAGGAGGTGGTGTCTGCAGTTTGGGTTTTGTTTGGGGTTGCTTTGTTTTCTCGAAGCAGGTCTCGGGAAAGAAGGAAGATGGCTAGGGGAGGAGCTCGAGTATTTTTGTTTGTCTCTCGGGTTGATCTGGGGTATTTGCTGTTGGGTTTTAAGCTGTTATGTTTTAACAGTTTTTTTTTTAATTTTTAATTTGGAACAGTTTTAAAATTTTAAAATCAAATCTGTTTGAAAAAAAAAGATGTGCTTGTTTTCTTAGATTCATGTATATAGGTTGAATCAAAATAGAAATGCTTAACAAGATTTGAAATTTAAAATAGGTAAGTTTAAACTTTAAATAGTTTAAGTTAAATTAAAATTCATCCTTTAAATTTATTTGTTTTATAAAAGAATTTGTATGAAAGTCTTAATTTTTTAAATGTTATTTTCAAAACTTATTTTGGAAATATAAAATAGGAAATTTATAAATTAACAATTAAAGTTTAAGTAATTTATTAATTTGAAATTGGCATTGTTAATTAATAATTAAGGGAAAGTAATTAATGATTATTTTATATTTTAATTTAAATTAATGAATTAAGATTAAGTTAAGATTTCAAGGTTAAATAAAGATAATGTTTTATATTAAATAATAATAAAGTGTTAATGAATAATTATTTAGTTAATTAAGAATTTTAAGTTTAATTTATTTATTTACTTAATTATTTTGAAGGATTAATTAAGTAATTAATCAAGTATGGTTATTAATTTAATTAACTAATAATTATAATGATTAGATTAATGAATAATGATTAATTAATTTGTAATTACTTATTAATTAAGTAATTAGAGATTAATTAATACTTAATAAAGGTTTTATTAAGTAATAATTATTATTAAGTATTAATTAGGTTTCCTTAATTAATAATTAAGAAGTTATTAAATCTATAAATTCAAGTTAATTAAGGATTAACTATTTTTATTTAAAGTTAATTAATTGTAATTAAGGATTAATTAATTTTAATCATGGATTAATTAATTTGTAATTAAAATTATTAATTAATTATTAAGTTTATTAATTAATGATTAAGAGATGATTAATTTGTTAATTAAGTTTAATTAATTAATTATAAAAGTAATTAGTGATTAATTACTTTTTATTAAAGGATTGATTAATAATTAAGGTTTATTAATTAATAGTTGATGATAATTAAATTGTTAATTGAAAATTAATTTGGTTAACGAGTGATTAACAGATGAATTACTCGATTATGTTTTATGAGATGAGTGGAATCAACTAAGTTAATTAATTTGTTAATTAATTAAATATAGTCACTTGATAAAAGATTAAGTATGATTACTTAATAAAGTTTTGATAAGGCTAATTACTTAAGAAAAGTAATGGAAATTTCAGAGATAATTGAGTTGGGTAAAATTACTGATTGGGAAATAATTTTAAATGTGTAATTACTTGTTAAAGTAATTAAAGGTTTAATACTTGGTGTAATAAATCAAAGAATTCATAAAGTAATTAAAGGTAATTAAGAAGTAATTAAGCAATAATGAAATTAATTAAAGTTAATTAATTAATGGAAGTAATTAATTAAGGTTCATTAATTGATATAATTAATGAAAATAATTAAGGATTAATTACTTGATTTAGGATTAATTAATCATGGTTGATTAATTAGGATGGTGATTTAATAATTGGTTTAACTAATGGTTATTTAAGCAAGATTTATTGTGATGAAGGTAATTAATTTAATTAATTTTAAATTAATTATAGATGAAATAATTAATTTAATTCACTTTAAATTAATTAGAGATAGAGATAGTTAATTTAATTCACTTTAAATTAATTATATTGTGGTATGAGTAAATCATTGCTTATGTATGAATGGATGACATTGATTGTCTTGGATGTTTTATGATCTCAGTAATGAGATAAGTATGGTTGTGTGATATGAATTCTTGGTTGCATTGTGATGATTACATAGATTATCAATTGGGATGTTTGATATATGGATTATCTATTATGATATTGATAATGTGGGTTACCTGTTATTTGATAATGTTTATTATTAATTGTGATTTATGAGTTATCTATCTGTGTGTATATAGATACCTGTATTGAATTGTTTAAACCTTTAAAACAACTTGGACCTAAAAGATACGCTTTGGATTTCGTTGAGACCGAGATCGGGTTTCCATATTTGGATATCTGAAAACCACATTGTTTCCAAATAACATTAGGTCGTGAATCAAAGTGGAGCTTTGTGAAGACTCGAGGTGTATGGACTATACGTCAGTATAACTCTGGGGGTGATTCCGTGATGAGTTTGAAGGAATTAGTTCTTATAGGTTCGAGATGGTGGTTTAGAGTGCAAGGGTTATTGTCGTTAACTCTGAGGGTGATTCCAAAATGAGTGTAACGAGATAATGCCTTCGGTTTCGTTCGAACCCGGAATGAACTTGTATGGATTGAATGCGTTCAGAACATCGTCAGGTGGACGATGAGCATTCTAAGTGATGTGTTCACTAAAGGTAATCGTAGCCTCAAGCCTCATCAATCGGGAATGGCTAAAACAGGGGAGGTACAGCAAAGCTTCGTGGGTAGCCCCCACTTGAGAGTAAGATTTACCCCTGTCTAGAGGTCCCTTTTATTTCGGTTGTTTGGGCGGTTGAATAGCTACATCCGTCGGGGTTGTCATATTCGAAACTGTTCAATAAGGAATGGGTCCGGCTTTGTGTTGCAGGGGAGCGGGCGTACTCCTCGGTACGGTGATCTAGGCCACGTATTGTGACGGGCGGTACCCCAGTAGCCCTGCATTGTATGGAATCCAAAATCCAATAAGTGCCAACGGTTTTGATTGTATTACCCACTTTTGTGGCTAGTAGCTGGAATTTAATCATGTAACAATTTCGGCTATTTCTTATTTATTTGAAAACCCTAGACACTATTATAATATCACTGAATTTTCTATCAAATGTTTTGGTTAGCGTAAGGTAAAAACTTTTCCTTGTTTATGTGTGGGAAGTCTTACGTGATACCTTTTTCTTTCAAAAAGGTTTTTTAAAGTTAAGCAACTTTAACCATTTACTCACACCAGACCCATATCTGACCCGGAGTTTATTCTGTTTTTTCTTAAACTCTTGGGTACTCAAATTTTTACGAGTAGCCAAGGGATGCAGGTTAGGATTCGGGTTAGCCTTGACGAATTGTGGAGGAGCAAATGGAGCAGGAGGCTTCTGCGTATAGCCATATAGTATTCCGTTGTGTGTTCTCTGAGTTGTTTTCTTTGAGTTATATCGAGTTGTATAATTAGACAGGTGTTTATAACTGTCTAGTATGTGTTGTATATCTGTGTACTCTGATAATGGTGGTAAACTATGTAATATTTATGTTATTAGTATAATCTATTTGTTCCACTGTTTAGATTCTGATGTTGTTTCGTCTTCTCTTCTTTCTATTCTCTTTTCTATCTCTTTATTTCTTAAAAATGATGCGATTATCTGTGGTAAGAAAGTCGAGTCGTCTCAGTTGGTATCAGAGCATTAGGTTGAGTGAATACCTACGCTCTGTAGTGGTGTCTTTCTTGAGAGAGCATACTTGTAATTTTTACATATAACTATAACTATATATATATATATATATATATATATATATATATATATTACTGCCTATCTGTTGGGTTACCTGTTCGGGTTTTCCAATATAAGTTATAAAGGTAGATAAGCAGTGGTGTGTGTAACACGACTACCATTGGTTGGAGTTTGAATGTTTGAGGTTGGAAGCGTATTTGTCGAGACTGTAGACCTAATACCGTCTCGTGTAATCTCTGTAGTTTGGTGTAGGATTTCATTGATCTCTGAAGGAAACCTGTTAAGGTTCGGAGTTCATTTTTGAGGTGTAAGTTTGATTACGCTCGAGTGAGCGGATTTTTGAGAATTTGGATTTGTCGGTTGGGCAGAAGCGAGTGATGGTATTTTGATACCTCAGGAAGTAGTAGTTGGGTGATGAGATTGCAGTGACTATGGATGCCTCCGGAGATGTTTTCTTTCGAAGCAAGTTTAAGGAAGTGTGTCAGCTTCAGTATTGTAGCTGAGTTCAGCAGGATGTGTGTGTTTAGTTGGAGGTAT
Organism: Allium cepa; assembly: GCA_030765085.1. Taxonomy (NCBI): domain Eukaryota; kingdom Viridiplantae; phylum Streptophyta; class Magnoliopsida; order Asparagales; family Amaryllidaceae; genus Allium; species Allium cepa. The sequence goes on from CM060929.1 coordinate 69,763,690, forward strand.
GAGTTTCTCAAAGAGCTTTGGATAAGAAGTTTTCGCCATCTGTGTTAGCGGTGCATCTCGGGAGTGTTCTACGTTTCGACGGGAAGATCTCTTTGGCTTAGCATTTCCTGGAGGTGGAAGTCAGAAGCAGCAAGTGAGGATCTGTTTCTTCGATGGATTAGTTGGTCAAGGATAAACTATTCTGGTTAGTGGAGAGAGAACTGTACCTTGGATATTGGATTGGTTAATCGCAAAAGTGACTTGCGATGGTTTGGTGATTATCTTAGATAGTCTTTGCCTGGATTTGTGGCATCTCTAGAGGATGTAGGAGTTATGGGATTGCTGAAGATTTGTCTGGATATATCTTCAGGAAAGTTAGAGATTTGCCCACATTGGAGTTTAAGTTCTGAACCGTCTTGATATCAGGAGTGATACCGGAGATACAGTTGGGTAGAAGGTTGTCTCCTAAGTTGATTGTTTGGTGAGGCAACTCTGTATCTCTTGGAATTTCTGTTGAGCCTTATTTCTAAGATTTGATGTTTAGTCTGTGCCTGTGTTCATTCAACGGCATTTTCATCTGCTCAAGATCAGAATTGTGCAGCGGAAGCAAGGTGGCTGTTGTTCTTTTGTAGAAGCAACCGGAAGTTGCAGTGTGAAAGAGTTTCTACTGAATTTATTTTTTAGAATTTGAGGCAAGTTGGCAAGTGATTCTGTTCTATGTATTATAGATAAGAGAAGTTATTTTCTTCTGTTGATAGTAAAGTTTGGTTTTGACTTTTGGAGGATCAGTTTGTGAGTTGATCCAGTTTGTTTGTAAAAGCATCAGCCAAGGTTGAGCTGATCGGGAAGGATCTGTAGGAAGCCTGGATCATCCGGTAAGTTTTTAGGTTAAGTAACAGAAGAATTTGGAATCCGAAGTTGAAGGCTTCGATGTTGTTGAGATTTCTCTGGTAAAGGGAGCAATAAGTTTTGGTGAGCTTCGAGGCATATTGGATTCTTCTGAGTTTTTGTAGAGATCAGTGCTTTGGTCTGAAGAGTTGAATTGCTAGTTTGGAAGACTGGAATTCAAAATATTTCACGTGTCTCTGAGGGAGTACATGTTTTGGTTCATCACTGGTTTTGAGACCAGTAGTTCTGTGAAGGTTTTAGTTGTTGATCAGTCTTGTCTGTGGTCTGGTATTTTGTGTAGATTTTAGATCTAGCTGAGTAGGACCTCAGCAGCTTTTAAGTATAGCTAGTTTGGGTTTTGTAGAGCGAGTATCCCTATGTTTGTATTGGGGAAACTCGAGATAATTTAGGAAATTAATCCGGGTTTGTGTCCGGATAGCTAGTATTGTTTATTTGAGTAAATTGGTTGTTTGGATGAAAATGTTTGTTTGATTGATAGTGTGATGCCCCACCTCTATACCCACGCTAGCAAAGAACACTACGGTGTAATGCTGTCAACAAGCACGGAGAATAAGTCTGTTGAGGAGCGACCATCAGTATAATTTCTTTGTGCGAGTAACGATATGCCAGATAAAAATACAACTTTTCATCTCAAGAGGGAATCCGACATACCGACACAAACTCAAAGCTACTACACAGTGGCTATAAAGGTCTTCGGAAACAAATATAGAAATAAACATAACACAAATCAGTCGCAGATAATTCATATCACAAAGGCGGAAATAGATATGAATATTACACATGAAAGTGTACATCAGAGTAGTGGTCAAAAAGATCCACAATAATACAAAGGAATAGATACAAGTGCTAGACAAAAATATGTATACATCAAGGAGTCTGTATCTTAAATGTATACAACAAAAACTACCAAACTAGAGTAGTTAGCCAAAAGTCAGAAGATGGTTCCAGATAGGAAGCCATGAGGAAGCACCTGTAATATCTCAGTCTGACCCGAGTATTATTTAATAAGAAAATAATAAACGGATCAGTCTAGCTATAAATATCAGATGAAGTGATATATAATAAGAGATATGACATAAACATATAATAATCACAATGCCAAGTTGTGATAAATAAGTAATTGAAAATCAATAAGAGATTAATCAATATCATAATAATCTACTCAAGATAAAAAGGAATGTCATACTCCTAATTTCATTCACCAAGCCACAATAAATGACATATATAGCAATGCCAATCGTAAAAGTTGGTGAAACATAAATTCCAGAAATCAACACACGAAATCCAGAAATCACAATAAAAAGGAACAACGACGTCGTACAGCGGGACATCCGATGAACCAAATCACAATCAAAGGTAACAACGACGTCGTACAGCGGGACATCCGATGATCAAAATCACAATAAAAAGGATGGCCAATCCCCAAAAAAACTGGACATCGACGCACCTAGAAAGACACGCCCCATGTACAGTCGAACATCGACGCACCTAGAAAGATACTCCCCATGCTATAGCATCGACGCACCTAGAAAGATACGCCCCATGCACAAATAAACATTGATGCACCTAGAAAGATACACCCCATGTAATGTCGAACATCGACGCACCTAGAAAGATACGCCCCATGATCTAGCAACGACGCACCTAGAAAGATACGCCCTATGCACAAATAAACATCGATGCACCTAGAAAGATACACCCCATGCAAAGTCGAACATCGACGCACCTAGAAAGATACGCCCTGTAACGACCCGTATTTTTACGTGTCGATAAATCGTAGAATTTGCAGGACGATAGTGTTGTTTGTGTTGCTTCTAGCTTGAGTCGTTTAGGAGTTGACCCGAGTGCAAGTGATGAGTCGTGACCGACTCATAGGCATAGCTAAGTTAGGTGATGAGTCGTGACCGACTCATAGGGACCGACTCAAGGGGTTTAGGCGACTTAAGGATATGACCGACTCATAGGGACCGACTCAAGGGGTTTAGGCGACTTAAGGATATGACCGACTCATAATGACCGACCTAATTGGAGTTAGCTTCATAAGATGGTGACCGACTCACGAGATAGCGGTTTAAGGGTTGGTGACCGACTTAAGAAAAACCGACTTAGGGCTTAGGTCGTGGGTAGTTGAGTCGGTGAGGCCATGGGTCGTGAGTCGTTTGACCGAGTTAGGGATAGGTTGAGTCGTTTGTGTCATAGTTAAATCGTGACCGACTTATGTTGAGTCGGCTAGGACTTAGGTCGGCCATAAGGCTGTGTTGTTAGGTCGTTTGCAACTGAGTCGGTAGGCACGACTTAACGATGAGTCGTAAGTCGTTAGGCAGCTTGGTGTTGAGTCGTTGATTAGTTAGGTCGGCTCTGGTATTAAGTCGTAGGTCGGCAGGGTTGTTGAGTCGTGTGAGTGGCTTATGGTAAGTCAGCATGTGGATGAGTCGGGGACGACTCAGGAGTTGGGTCGGCGACGACCTAAGAGCGACGACTCATGGTTGATTCAGCCTATAAATAGAGGGGTTTGGCTCACTTTTTGGCACCGGTTTTTGAAGCGACGAAGTGCTGCCATTTTGAAGACTCGACTACAACATTTCTTCATCTTCTTTTCTCCATTCCAATCTAATTCTAACGTCCATCCAAGATCGAAGATCGAGATCGAAGATCCAAGTGCCAAAGTTGAAGATCTTCATCCGTTCGAGCTAGAATTCATCGATTGGAGCGAGATATTGCCGGATCAAACCTTGATCTTCGCTGTCCAGATCTGAAGTGTGTAGTTTTTGTAGTGTTTGGGTGATTTGGTGAGTGGTAGTTATCTCTCACGCGGATCCAAAGGAGTATATTGGATTGGTGGCATGTTTGGGTGTTAAAGTTAGAGATTTCATGCATTTTTCTTAGATCTAAGTCTAGATCCATGGTTTTTGAAGATGTTTACTTATGCAAGTTTGTTTAATAAGCATTAGAGACAGAACCCATGTTTTATAATTGATAGACCTATGCTAAAAACCATGATTTCACATATGTTGGACTTTTGCTCGTTTATTTACGAAATTCCCATTATAGTTGAAATTGCTTAATAGATCTTGTTTGAATGATTGATTATTTGAATGTATGATTGATTTGATTGTTTCCAAGTTAGCTAGTAGTTGATTTGGAACAAGATGATGAAAGAGGATTCAAAAGCTATGGAAGAAGGCTCTTGAATGGTGAAAGCTGCTTAAGGCATATGTAGCGGATGTTGAAGCTCATATGTATAGATTGGATGATGTTGAGATGGGACTTTGCCATGATTTGATGAGGCAAACCATGTTGTTGAGTTGAGACTTTGCTTTGATGCGATGAAGCGAAGTATGATGTGAGTCTTGGCTTAATCCAAGCAGGGATCATTCCAAGCATGTTGATAACTTGAAGAGTAGTTCAAGTTGGTTGATAATGGATTGTTCAAGAGGTAGCTTGAGCTTGTATGAGGATAGTCGTCAAGAAGGATGGCTAGGAGGCTTGGATCTCGTCGTTGTTGAAGGTTCTAGCATGCTCAAAAGCAAGAGTACATGGGGCGCCCATAACGACTACAGGTAGGTAGTCGGGACACCCAAAAGACTACAGGTAGGTAGTTGAGTACTCTGGGCAAAGTAGATAAGTCCTAGGCACAAGGCAGTGTGCGGAGTTATGGTTAGAACCGGGGTTACCATTAGCCCTTGACAGATGGTCATTCAACTAACGGTGAAATCGAGGCAAGGATAACAGTGATAGCCAGAGTCATGGATGTTTGGTTGTATTATCATTCGGCTTCAAGAGCGGTGTTTTCTGGGTGCTTATCTGATCTTGGTTTAGGCCTTGGGGGTTTGTATTTGGAAAACATCGTCCTTGACTCGAGTGGTATTCGCTTTACCTTAATTGTCTATGTTGTTATGCTTGCTTCTCCTTAGTGTATGTCTGGGGCTATCACTGTAGAAAGAGGTGGAGTGGGATGGTTTGATTCCTATTCCTTTTATCCTTTATGCTCTTTTGGTATGCTTGATAGTTGATTTACTGCTCACTAAGACTTTGTCTGACTCAAGGTTTTATGTCTCCTCTTATTACCTTGGGCTGTTCATCCATGTCGGGATGGGCAGACTAGGTAGCAGGTGACAGGTGCTGTGCTAGGAGTTCTACGCTAAAGATGACGAAGACGAGCAGGAGGCTTTGCATATTAGTTTTCTTACTATATGTACTGGGTATCCGCTGCTGTATTTGGTTGAGTGATTTGTAGTGAGGCTTTCATGTATGGATTTGAGTAGATGATTGTATGAAACTACTGTGATGCTTATATGATGATGTTCTGTTCTATGGAGCTTCACTATATTATATTTCTCTATTGTATTTTATCCATGCGCTGTGAGTTATGCGATAGAGATTCTTCTGTTTTGTTTTACCCTGACTATCGTCCATGGCTGCCTGGCACACCTTTTAGCGCATTATTCCCTTGATTTGGTGCGGGAGTCATGGGCGGTCGTCACATTTGGTATCAGAGCTTTGGTTAACCGATTTTAGCCAACGCTCGCTGATGTAACTACGTAAGAGAGACGTAATTGTAATTTGATGGATGATTACTATATATAATATAGTAGTTTAGAAGGGTTTGAACTCCTTATGCAGTTGTTTCTTAAGGTGTTCTAATCATTCTTATTTACAGATATTAAGGATGAGTCGAAGTGAGAGACAAGCTGCGAGGGGTAGCCGTGATGCTAGGGAAGCTGTTGATTATGCTCCTATGTTTGAGGCCATGATGACTTCAATCATGAGGAGAATACCAGCTTCAGGATCATCTGTGGATGTGGGAGTTCAAGTCCAAGCTCCGAGACCGCTGGATTTTGCCAAGCTTTGCAAGGATTATACTGCTCTTGGAGGGAAAGTTTTCTTGGGGACGGAGTCGACTATTGAGGTGCAGAGATGGATTGATGCTTGCAAAAGAATCTTTGGTGACTTAGGGATTGAGGATGCAACTAAGAGGAAGCTTGCATCGAGACAGCTTCAGGGAAGAGCTGCTGATTGGTGGAATTCTATCACCATCGATACTCCAGAAGAAGAGATTACTTGGGAGCAATTCCAAGTTAGATTTGAAGCTAAGTTCATCTCTACTTCCCAGAAATCTGTCTTGTTTAAGAGGTTTGTGGAGCTCAAGCAAGGGGGAAGGCCTGTTCTTGAGTACATTTCTGAGTTTGAAGCTTTGTCTAAGTATGCCAGATCGTATATTGATTCTCCCTACCAGAAGAATGAAAAGTTTGTGACTGGTCTGGATGCTTATCTTGGGAGGCAGTTAGTGGATCATCTGGACGATCCATTTGAGAAGCTTGTGGAAAAAGCTCTTAGGCATGAGAGTTTGTTCCCTAAGGAAAGTTCTGTTGTTGCTGTAACCAGGGAAGGATCTAAACCACAGCAGAGTGGCAATAAGAAGAGGAAACAACAGCAACAGAGGGGTAGGGATGGCCAGAAGAAGCCGAAGAGTGAAGTGACTTGCTATAACTGCCAGCAGAAGGGCCATCTTTACAAAGATTGTAAGAATCCCAAAGTGCCGGGAAAGTGTTACAACTGTGATAAGCTGGGACATATCAAGAAGGATTGTCCAGAACCGAGGAAAGATAGGCAGGTTGTGCAAGCCTATGCTTTGGGGGCTGTTCCATCGTCTTCGAAAGCTCCTACTGCTGAAGAGAAGGGGAAGAGTGTGGTTGTTCAAGGTACTCTTTCTATTTGTGGTGTTCCAGTTAGAGTGTTGTTTGATACTGGAGCGTCGCATTCTTTTGTTTGTGATGATTTGGTAAGCCGGTTAGGTATGAAACCGGATATTGTTGATAGGCCATTGGTTGTGACTAATCCGGTTGGGGGTTCGTCATGTTTGTGTATGATATGCCGTGGTCTAGTTGTGTCGAGTCATGATTGCTCGTTTGTTTGTGATTGCTTTGTTCTGAACTTTGCGGGGTTCGGAATTATTTTGGGTATGGACTGGCTTAGGAAGTATGCGGCTAGGATTGATTGTGAGAGGCTTGAGGTGACAGTCGGGAATGTGGAAGGGCGAAAGGTTGTGATACGATGTAAGCATGAGGAAGGCGTCTTCATGAGCTTCATGTATTCGCTGGTTGTTCCACGGGATGGACTGTCATCAGTGCCTATTGTGAATGGATTTGAGGATGTCTTTGAGGAAGTCAAAGGGTTGCCGCCGCATAGGGAGATCGAGTTTCGTATCGATCTAGTTGAGGGAGCCAGACCTGTTGTGATGCCTCTTAGGCGGATGGCACCGAGGGAGCAGCAAGAGCTGAAGGTGCAAGTTGATGACCTTTTGCGGAAAGGATTCATTCGGAGAAGTGTGTCCGAATGGGGTGCGCCCGTTGTGTTCGCAACCAAAGCGGATGGATCGTTGAGGTTGTGTGTTGATTATCGTGAGCTGAATAAGGTGACTAAGAAGAACAAGTATCCATTGCCGAGAATAGATGACTTGTTTGATCAGCTTCACGAGGCTAGGGTGTTTTCTCAGATGGATTTGGCAACGGGATTTCACCAGTTAAGAGTGGCGAAGGATAGTGTGCCGAAGACCGCTTTCAGGACACCATCCGGGTTTTATGAGTGGCTGGTAATGCCGTTTGGATTGACTAACGCACCAGCATATTTTGTGGATCTTATGAATAGAGTATTCAGAGATCAGTTGAACAAGTTCGTGCTTGTGTTCGTGGATGATATTTTGGTTTATTCCAGAACTGAGGAAGAGCACAAGACGCACTTAAGGATTGTTTTGGAAATTTTACGGAAACATCAGCTGAAGGCTAAGTTTTCAAAGTGTCACTTCTGGAAGAGTGAAGTGAGGTTCTTAGGCCATGTTATCTCTGGAAATGGAATAGCGGTTGATCCTGCTAAGGTGGCAGCAATCCAGGATTGGGTTAGACCTAAGAATGCATCTGATGTGAGAAGTTTTCTTGGATTAGCAGGATATTATCGTCGGTTTATCAAAGACTTTTCCAAGATAGCTGCACCGTTGACAGGATTGACGAAGAAGAGCCAAGTGTTCAGATGGGATGACAAGTGCGAGCAAGCTTTCGTAATCCTGAAAGAGCGACTGACGAGTGCTCCTGTTTTGACTATTCCGGGTGGGAATGAGGAGATGGTGGTTTACACCGATGCATGTGGCACTGGACTTGGAGCAGTGCTGATGCAGAAGGATAAAGTTGTTGCGTATGCAAGTCGACAACTGAAGCCGCATGAAAGGAATTATCCGACTCATGATTTGGAGTTAGCGGCGATTGTGTTTGCTTTGAAGATGTGGAGACATTATCTATTGGGAGTTCGATTCGAGTTGTTTACGGATCATAAGTCGTTGAAGTATCTGTTCTCCCAAAAGGATTTAAATCTTCGACAGCAACGATGGCTAGAGTTCCTAGCATCTTATGATTTTGGTATAGCCTATACTCCAGGAAAAGGTAACGTAGTGGCAGATGCGTTAAGTCGAAGACATGCAGGTTTGGGAGCCATGTTTTCGGAATGGAAGAGTCTTGAGTATTTGGCTGGATTTGATTTCAGGCCTAGATGTGAATTGGAACCTGAGATGTTGGCAAACTTATCGATAAGGCCTACTCTTGTGGAAAGAATTGGCGAGAGGCAAAGGAGAGATGATAAGCTTATCAAGATTATCCGTGATTTGGAATCCGGATTGGATCCAGAAAAGGATAAAGGATTTGAAGTCGATCGAGAGGGTTGGCTTCGAAAGCAAGGGCGACTAGTTGTTCCCGATGTAGATGGATTGAGAGATGAAGTTCTGAGGGAGAGTCATCACTCGAAGTTGACAATTCATCCAGGTGGAAATAAGATGTATCGGGATATGAAGAGAACCTACTACTGGGAAGGTATGAAGAAGGATGTTGGAAATTTTATTTCCAAGTGTATGAATTGCCAGTTGGTGAAAGCTGAGCAGAAGAAGCCCAGTGGATTGCTTCAGCCATTAGAGGTTCCTACATGGAAGTGGGAGCAAGTGTCGATGGACTTTATCGATGGTCTACCTAGGACAAGAGCAGGGAATGAAGGGATTTGGGTCATAGTAGATCGTTTGACCAAGAGTGCAAGGTTCATTCCTGTTCGATCGACTAGGACTGCATCGAAGTTGGCTGAATTATATGTGAAGTGGATAGTTCGTTTCCATGGTGTTCCGAAGAGTATAGTAAGCGATCGAGATCCATTGTTCACTAGTAGATTTTGGAAGAGCTTCCAGGAAGTTTTGGGAACTGAGTTGTGTTTGAGTACAGCTTATCACCCTCAAACAGATGGTCAGACTGAGAGAGTCAACCGAGTTTTGGAAGATCTTCTTAGAGCATGTGTTTTGGACTTCGGAGGATCATGGGAAGATCACCTTCATTTGGTGGAGTTTGCTTATAACAACAGTTATCAGTCGAGTATTGGTATGGCACCATATGAGGCATTGTATGGAAGACCGTGTAGCTCCCCGACATGTTGGTTGGAAACTGGAGAAAAGCTGATACTTGGGCCAGAGATGATTCGACAGACTTCAGATTGTATAGAGATCATTCGGCAAAGAATGAAGGCAGCCCAAGATCGTCAGAAAAGTTATGCAGATAATCGTCGAAAGGATTTGGAATTCGACGTGGGTAATATGGTTTTTGTGAAGATTTCCCCATTGAAGAATGTTGTTAGATTCGGGAAGAAAGGGAAATTGACTCCGAGATTTGTTGGACCATTTCCGATTATCGAGCGAATTGGAAAGCTCGCTTATAGATTGGAGTTACCGGAAAAGATGGCGGGTGTGCACAATGTTTTTCATGTATCTTATCTACGGAAGTATGTGCACGACCCAACTACGGTGGTTTCTGCTGATAGCTGTGAAGACTTGGAGGTTGATCCTGTTGTTTCGAGACCTCGTAAGCCGCTTCGTATTGTTGAAACCGATACGAAACAGCTTAGGAGGAAGACGATTACGTTGCTCAAGGTACAATGGAGTGATGATGTTAACGACTGTACATGGGAGGAGGAAGAGAGGATGAAGGTAGCTCATCCCGGACTCTTCGAGGTATGGCCCTAAAGTGTCGTGACATCTCATGAATTTGTAGCTTGTTCTAAGTCTTAGAATTCTGCATGCTAGGTTAGAATTGGTTGCATGGATTGTTGATTGCCATGGATGATAGGCATGCGGAATAATTTTGATTGCTGTTGTTTGCTTGGAATTTCGGGGGCGAAATTCCTAAGGGGGAGAGAATGTAACGACCCGTATTTTTACGTGTCGATAAATCGTAGAATTTGCAGGACGATAGTGTTGTTTGTGTTGCTTCTAGCTTGAGTCGTTTAGGAGTTGACCCGAGTGCAAGTGATGAGTCGTGACCGACTCATAGGCATAGCTAAGTTAGGTGATGAGTCGTGACCGACTCATAGGGACCGACTCAAGGGGTTTAGGCGACTTAAGGATATGACCGACTCATAGGGACCGACTCAAGGGGTTTAGGCGACTTAAGGATATGACCGACTCATAATGACCGACCTAATTGGAGTTAGCTTCATAAGATGGTGACCGACTCACGAGATAGCGGTTTAAGGGTTGGTGACCGACTTAAGAAAAACCGACTTAGGGCTTAGGTCGTGGGTAGTTGAGTCGGTGAGGCCATGGGTCGTGAGTCGTTTGACCGAGTTAGGGATAGGTTGAGTCGTTTGTGTCATAGTTAAATCGTGACCGACTTATGTTGAGTCGGCTAGGACTTAGGTCGGCCATAAGGCTGTGTTGTTAGGTCGTTTGCAACTGAGTCGGTAGGCACGACTTAACGATGAGTCGTAAGTCGTTAGGCAGCTTGGTGTTGAGTCGTTGATTAGTTAGGTCGGCTCTGGTATTAAGTCGTAGGTCGGCAGGGTTGTTGAGTCGTGTGAGTGGCTTATGGTAAGTCAGCATGTGGATGAGTCGGGGACGACTCAGGAGTTGGGTCGGCGACGACCTAAGAGCGACGACTCATGGTTGATTCAGCCTATAAATAGAGGGGTTTGGCTCACTTTTTGGCACCGGTTTTTGAAGCGACGAAGTGCTGCCATTTTGAAGACTCGACTACAACATTTCTTCATCTTCTTTTCTCCATTCCAATCTAATTCTAACGTCCATCCAAGATCGAAGATCGAGATCGAAGATCCAAGTGCCAAAGTTGAAGATCTTCATCCGTTCGAGCTAGAATTCATCGATTGGAGCGAGATATTGCCGGATCAAACCTTGATCTTCGCTGTCCAGATCTGAAGTGTGTAGTTTTTGTAGTGTTTGGGTGATTTGGTGAGTGGTAGTTATCTCTCACGCGGATCCAAAGGAGTATATTGGATTGGTGGCATGTTTGGGTGTTAAAGTTAGAGATTTCATGCATTTTTCTTAGATCTAAGTCTAGATCCATGGTTTTTGAAGATGTTTACTTATGCAAGTTTGTTTAATAAGCATTAGAGACAAAACCCATGTTTTATAATTGATAGACCTATGCTAAAAACCATGATTTCACATATGTTGGACTTTTGCTCGTTTATTTACGAAATTCCCATTATAGTTGATATTGCTTAAATTGCTTAATAGATCTTGTTTGAATGATTGATTATTTGAATGTATGATTGATTTGATTGTTTCCAAGTTAGCTAGTAGTTGATTTGGAACAAGATGATGAAAGAGGATTCAAAAGCTATGGAAGAAGGCTCTTGAATGGTGAAAGCTGCTTAAGGCATATGTAGCGGATGTTGAAGCTCATATGTATAGATTGGATGATGTTGAGATGGGACTTTGCCATGATTTGATGAGGCAAACCATGTTGTTGAGTTGAGACTTTGCTTTGATGCGATGAAGCGAAGTATGATGTGAGTCTTGGCTTAATCCAAGCAGGGATCATTCCAAGCATGTTGATAACTTGAAGAGTAGTTCAAGTTGGTTGATAATGGATTGTTCAAGAGGTAGCTTGAGCTTGTATGAGGATAGTCGTCAAGAAGGATGGCTAGGAGGCTTGGATCTCGTCGTTGTTGAAGGTTCTAGCATGCTCAAAAGCAAGAGTACATGGGGCGCCCATAACGACTACAGGTAGGTAGTCGGGACACCCAAAAGACTACAGGTAGGTAGTTGAGTACTCTGGGCAAAGTAGATAAGTCCTAGGCACAAGGCAGTGTGCGGAGTTATGGTTAGAACCGGGGTTACCATTAGCCCTTGACAGATGGTCATTCAACTAACGGTGAAATCGAGGCAAGGATAACAGTGATAGCCAGAGTCATGGATGTTTGGTTGTATTATCATTCGGCTTCAAGAGCGGTGTTTTCTGGGTGCTTATCTGATCTTGGTTTAGGCCTTGGGGGTTTGTATTTGGAAAACATCGTCCTTGACTCGAGTGGTATTCGCTTTACCTTAATTGTCTATGTTGTTATGCTTGCTTCTCCTTAGTGTATGTCTGGGGCTATCACTGTAGAAAGAGGTGGAGTGGGATGGTTTGATTCCTATTCCTTTTATCCTTTATGCTCTTTTGGTATGCTTGATAGTTGATTTACTGCTCACTAAGACTTTGTCTGACTCAAGGTTTTATGTCTCCTCTTATTACCTTGGGCTGTTCATCCATGTCGGGATGGGCAGACTAGGTAGCAGGTGACAGGTGCTGTGCTAGGAGTTCTACGCTAAAGATGACGAAGACGAGCAGGAGGCTTTGCATATTAGTTTTCTTACTATATGTACTGGGTATCCGCTGCTGTATTTGGTTGAGTGATTTGTAGTGAGGCTTTCATGTATGGATTTGAGTAGATGATTGTATGAAACTACTGTGATGCTTATATGATGATGTTCTGTTCTATGGAGCTTCACTATATTATATTTCTCTATTGTATTTTATCCATGCGCTGTGAGTTATGCGATAGAGATTCTTCTGTTTTGTTTTACCCTGACTATCGTCCATGGCTGCCTGGCACACCTTTTAGTGCATTATTCCCTTGATTTGGTGCGGGAGTCATGGGCGGTCGTCACACGCCCCATGCTCCGACTTATTGAGCCGATTGCTCCACGAAGTAAAAAAAGATATATGTGAGTCGAAATCACACAAATGGTGTCTAGGCTAATCAAAAAGCAAAAAAGGTATGTGTGAGTCGATATCACACAAATGGTGTCTAGCCTAACCTTGCAAACAAAAAGACATCGCACAATTGCTAGTCCAAATCATCAAATGATCGTCATGATGAAAGAGAAGTGTCAATTACAATAAGCTAGTAAATATATGAACTTAGCTTCATATCCCATAACCACTAGCTTAACTTAAATATTTACGAACAAATTGTAGATCTCCAATAGAAAATTGTCACAAGAGATTCAATCGAACAAGTCCAAGAATTAACCGACGAAGTAAACGCAAGCGTTTCATACCACTTGTTTTACTAAGTCATTTAATTAGATTTCTCATACGAGTGAGGTAAAGGTTTGTATATACTAATAGATTGGAAATCGGTTTGAGAAAACGAGCTTTGCAATAAAATAGTGTTGAAATCATTTGAAGAAAGAGTTTTGATATTTACTACTAGTATAGAAAACCTTTATATTTTAAAGTGACAAATCATAGAAGTGATTGTAGAACAATCGGGCATAAAAATTCACATTCGAAGACGTGAATAAAATCCAAAGATATCGATATAAAATCCATCAAAGTGGATATATCTATAATTCCCAAAGAAAAGGTCATCAAAGTCGATAATAAATGACAACAACAAAAGGGAGACAACACGAATCGATTAAAGTTGGATATTCAAACGAATTAGCAATATAGGCTAATCAGGAAAATAGTAGCAGGTCGGTCGACCGGACCCCCTGAGTCGGTCGACCGAACCAGAGGTTGGAAGTGCTCGTGGCATCAGGTCGGTCGACCGAACCAGGGGGATCGGTCGGCCGAAGCCTGTAACCAGCACTTCCAAACAGAGGCAGGAAGTGCGTGGACTACAGGTCGGTCGACCGGCCCAGGGGGCTCGGTCGGCCGAACCTGTATACTTGCACTTCCTACCCTATTACAAAGGAGGTGGAAATCCCGAACAAATTGCAATCGCACGAGCAACGGCGCTAAGGGTTTATGCCAATCGACTACCTGGCCCTATAAGCTCCTCGATGCATCACCAAAAACATGTTCAAACATCAAAGTTAGTATTTTTAACGAATTGAACTCAAAACACTAAAAATTGGAATATTCACAAAAGCAATCCAAATCAAAAGCAAATGCACACGAATAAGTGTTAGGAATTCATAACTAACAATCGAAGAGAATTATAAGCATAGATGTGAGATTAAAAATCTCACCTTTGAACCCAAATCAATGAAGAAGAAGCTTGAAAGCAAATGGAAATCAGCCACACTTCAATCTCACACTAGAAGCTTGAATCTAAGCTTAAAAGAAGAACATTCCCTAAGTTAGGTTTAGGAAATTTCTGAAATTCAAAGAGAGAATGAGTTGGAGAAGAAGAAGGAGATGCTTACCAATGGGTTGTCATAGATTTTGGAGCAAGAACTTGGATTTTGCTATGGAACTAGGGCTTGGAGTTTTAATTTCCACTCTCCACCTCCATTTTCAGTTTTGCTAGAGAGTTAGGAGTTGGAATGAAGTAATGAAGAGGAGAGGGGGATTGGGACTGAGTTAGTAAGTGGTTAATTGGCTCAGCCCAAACCAAAGCCGTAAGCGGGAAAAAGTAGCAAAAATCAACTTTCTCCAAACATATCGAAGCTTATACTCAAAAAGGTCGCAAACGGCATTTTGAACACAATGGAAGTGGTCTCGAGTCCTAATTCGACTGTTTGCAAAAAGTAGCTTTTCGGACTAAAATCCGACTAACGATAAAATATTTAAATAAAATATTTAAATATAAAATCGATAAATATGCGGGTTGTTACAGACTCCCCTCCTTAAAGAAATTGCGTCCTCGCAATACTTAAGGGGAAAATAAGAAGTAACAACCATGGAAGCATATCAACACAAAAGAAAATTGAAATAAGAAGTTCACCATAAAGAGCACGAAAGAGTTAGCACGAACGGGACCGCTCGATGAATTATCTGGATTCCCAAGAGCAACCCATAGGATTTGAGAACCATTGAACTCTCACAAGAAGAACATCTTTATTTCGAAGTCGTTTGAGCTCCGAAGCAATAATTCGAATAGGATGTTGCTCAAAATCAAATCTGGTGAAACTTTAATTTCCACAATATCACCGGGCTCAAGAATGAAAACCGGAATCCCTAAGGCATTACCGTAGATAAAAGACGTGGGGAACGTCAAGAATAGCAGAAAATTGAGCCGGTGCAACGGCGTAGTACAAAAACGGTACGCCCGAGAAACTAGAAACTCAAATAATTTGGGACATCAGCGTAGTACAAAAACGGTACGCCCAATGAACCAAAGCAAAGACATTGATGTAGTACATACGGTACATCCAATGAATCAAATAGAAAAAACATTGATGTAGTACAAACGGTACATTCAGTGGATCCAAAAGCAAAGACATTGATGTAGTACAAACGGTACATCCAATGAATCGAAAAGCAAAGACATTGATGTAGTACAAACGGTACGTCCAATGAATCGAAAAGCAAAGACATTGATGTAGTACAAACGGTACGTCCAATGAATCGAAAAGCAAAGACATTGATGTAGTACAAACGGTACATCCAATGAATCAAAAGCAAAGACATTGACGTAGTACAAACGGTACATCGAATGAATCAAAAGGAAAGACATTGATGTAGTACAAACGGTACATCCAATGAATCAAAAGCAAAGTCATTGATGTAGTACAAACGGTACATCCAATGAATCAAAAGCAAAGTCATTGATGTAGTACAAACGATACATCCAATGAATCAAAAGCAAAGTCATTGATGTAGTACAAACGGTACATCCAATGAATCAAAAGCAAAAAAAAAAGAACATCAGAAGCTAGTCCATAAAAGAAATGAGATGAAACTCAATAAAACGAAGTACATCAAAACGTCCGATGAACTTAATAAAAAGATAATCCCATTCAGACAACATCAAAGAATCAACAATTTGTTGCCTATGACAAAACGTGTTGGCAACACGATTCCCCCTCCGGGAATAAAAGAATATCAAGAGTGGCGTATCTATCCTCAATCTGCTTTTAATGATTTAGAAGCACACGAGATAGCATGTTCTCCTTTGCAAGAGAACGACATCCAAACCAATACGACTAGTATCGGTACAAATAGCAAAGTCTTGGTTCCCCTTCAGGAATCACAAGAACAAGTGTATCGAAAGGAAGAGTTCTTTTAGATAATCTTCTTTCTCGAAAAGCTAAAACTTTCAAAATCACAATTATTTCAATGTAAAAATATTTCTAGAAAAATTTACAATTTACAAGTTAATATACTATGTCTGATTGTCTCATCAAAGCGTTTAGGAAATTCCCATCGATAACGTTGATCAAGCGCATCGACCAAAATTCTTAAAATACTCAACGGGCAATACAATCACAAAATCATCTTCTATATGATGAAAATATTTCTTAAAAGTTTTGAGAATATTCTTTGCTCGTTTAATATCAAAATCCAAATGTACTTATAAATAAATCTTATGAAAAAGATTTGCAAAATTTTAAATTACTATTTTCATCCAAAATCAATAAATACAAGAATGGTCTAATCGAAATATTCATATAATATTCGATTTATAAAATGGATGAAATAAGCTAGACAAACTGAATGACAAAATAATTCATTCATAGAATCATAACGAGTGCGGAATGCGGTAAGTGGAATGCTAACTTCCGCAACTCGTAGCAATGAAAACCGGTGGTAAGGTCAAACTGAAAAGACCTTAGCACCACACAAAGATTACTTACGTGATAAATCCTAAGACAAGCTCAAAAATACCGGAAAATTTCTCAAACTATTTAGATAAGAGAAACAACACTTTCCTTATAAGTGGGCTTAAGAAATAAAATGATGCCATCAAGTTGGAATCAAAATCATAAAGGAAAAATAGAAATCTGCTTAACAGATTGAAAATGTCGAAGAGGAAAAGTCCGCACGAGAAAATAGGATATGGGCTTCACAACGATTAAGCCAATCCTTACAAAAAAAATCAATTCCGAAGCCTAAGTAAAAATATCGGCTTGGAAAGATAAATCACATAAGATAATTTCGACATCAATAGAAAGCAAATTGAGCGTTGCGGATCTACCATCCGGATTCGCAACTCTCAAAGAAGTCACCAAGCCCAAAATATTTTCAAAGAAAAAGAATCGACAAGTTCTTTTGATATCAAAATAATGAGATGAAACCCATATCAAAAAGAACTCGAATAAGAAGATCACGAAATAAAACAATGCCATCAAGGATTGAGTAAAAAAAAATACCTTGGCCAAGAGAAGTGTTGCTAGGGGTTTGCACAATATTTATCTTTCTCATGTCCTTATTCAAAAGTTTGGGACATGCAGATTAATGATGACCCGGTTTCTTGTAATAGCGACAAGAATGGGGTTTTGGACACATATTCGCATAGTGTTCCTTAGAATTACAATTGTAGCATCCTCCACGATTAGGGATTGGTGACTTTTCTACAAAAGTAGTTTGCTTCCCTCTCTTATTGGGATTAAGGCTCTTGAACTTAATATGCCTCTTCTTGGAAGTCCCAATATCACAAACACTTCCTTTACCAACCTCTCCATGAAGAAGAGTAATATCCATAAGCTGATTGAAAGAAACTTCAAGTTCTAAAGGTATAACCATTTCTGGGTTCTTACTCAAAGCATAGATAAACTCTTGATACTTTACAAGATCAAGAAGCTGCTGGGCAGACATAAATTCTCCATCTTGGGGAGTAGCACTAGATTGACCGGCACTGGGACGGTCTGGTCTAACCATTTCTCTTCTTTAAGAAAGAAAGAAAGAAGAGGAAAAAGTTACTCTCAAAATAAATATCAAGCAATCTTGATAGATAAAACAAGGAATCATAAAAGAAAGTAGGATAGAACGGTACGAAGACCCGAATAAAATCCTAAAGCACAACTCCTAAGAAAGACTTAGGACATGATCCTTGCTAAATTATTCTACACTGTTCTGAAGTTTGGCTCTGATACCAAGCTGTGACGCCCCACCTCTATACCCACGCTAGCCAAGAACACTACGGTGTAATGCTGTCAACTAGCACGGAGAATAAGGCTGTTGAGGAGCAACCATCTGTATAATTTCTTTGTGCGAGTACCGATATGCCAGATAAAAATATAACTTTTCATCTCAAGAGGGAATCCGACATACCGACACAAACTCAAAGCTACTACACAGTGGCTATAAAGGTCTTCGGAAACAAATATAGAAATAAACATAACACAAATCAGTCGCAGATAATTCATATCACAAAGGCGGAAATATATATGAATATTACACATGAAAGTGTACATCAGAGTAGTGGTCAAAAAGATCCACAATAATACAAAGGAATAGATACAAGTGCTAGACAAAAATATGTATACATCAAGGAGTTTGTATCCTAAATGTATACAACAAAAACTACCAAACTAAAGTAGTTAGCCAAAAGTCAGAAGATGGTTCCGGATAGGAAGCCATGAGGAAGCACCTGTAATATCTCAGTCTGACCCGAGTATTATTTAATAAGAAAATAATAAACGGATCAGTCCAGCTATAAATATCAGATGAAGTGATATATAATAAGAGATATGACATAAACATATAATAATCACAATGCCAAGGTGTGATAAATAAGTAATTGAAAATCAATAAGAGATTAATCAATATCACAATAATCTACTCAAGATAAAAAGGAATGTCATACTCCTAATTTCATTCACCAAGCCACAATAAATGACATATATAGCAATGCCAATCGTAAAAGTTGGTGAAACACAAATTCTAGAAATCAACACACGAAATCGAGAAATCACAATAAAAAGGAACAACGACGTCGTACAGTAGGACATCCGATGAACCAAATCACAATTAAAGGGAACAACGACGTCGTTTGAGCTCAATGGCGTCCTCTTACAGCGGGACATCCGATGATCCAAATCACAATAAAAAGGATGGCCAATCCCCAAAAAAGCTGGACATCGACGCACCTAGAAAGACACGCCCCATGTACAGTCGAACATCGACGCACCTAGAAAGATACGCCCCATGCTCTAGCATCGACGCACCTAGAAAGATACGCCCCATGCACAAATAAACATCGATGCACCTAGAAAGATACACCCCATGTAATGTCGAACATCGACGCACCTAGAAAGATATGCCCCATGCTCTAGCATCGACGCACCTAGAAAGATACGCCCCATGTACAAATAAACATCGATGCACCTAGAAAGATACACCCCATGCAAAGTCGAACATCGACGCACCTAGAAAGATACGCCCCATGCTCGGACTTATTGAGCCGATTGCTCCACGACGTAAACAAAAGATATGTGTGAGTCGAAGTCACACAAATGGTGTCTAGGCTAACCAAAAAGCAAAAAAGGTATGTGTGAGTCGAAATCACACAAATGGTGTCTAGCCTAACCTTGCAAACAAAAAGACATCGCACAATTGCTAGTCTAAATCATCAAATGATCGTCATGATCAAAGAGAATTGTCAATTATAATAAGCTAGTAAATATATGAGCTTAGCTTCATGTCCCATAACCACTAGCTTAACTTAAATATTTACGAACAAATTGTAGATCTCCACTAGAAAATTGTCACAAGAGATTCAATCGAACAAGTCCAAGAATTAACCGACGAAGTAAACGGCAGCGTTTCATACCACTTGTTTTACTAAGTCGTTTAATTAGATTTCTCATACGAGTGAGGTAAAGGTTTGGATATACTAATAGATTGGAAATTGGTTTGAGAAAACGAGCTTTGTAATAAAATAGTGTTGAAATCATTTGAAGATAGAGTTTTGATATTTACTACTAGTATAGAAAACCTTTATATTTTAAAGTGACAAATCATAGAAGTGATTGTAGAAACAATCGGGCATAAAAATTCACATTCGAAGACGTGAATAAAATCCAAAGAAGTCGATATAAAATCCATCAAAGTGGATATATCTCAAATTCCCAAAGAAAAGGTCATCAAAGTCGATAATAAATGACAACAACAAAAGGGAGACAACACGAATCGATTAAAGTTGGATATTCAAACGAATTAGCAATATAGGCCAATCAGGCAAATAGTAGCAAGTCGGTCGACCAGACCCCCTGAGTCGGTCGACCGAACCAGAGGTTGGTAGTGCTCGGGGCATCAGGTCGGTCGACCGGCCCAGGGGGCTCGGTCGGCCGAAGCCTGTAACCAGCACTTCCAAACAGAGGCAGGAAGTGCCTGGACTACAGGTCGGTCGACCGGCCCAGGGGGCTCGGTCGGCCGAACCTGTATACTTGCACTTCCTACCCTATTACAAAGGAGGTGGAAATCCAGAACAAATTGCAATCGCACGAGCAACGGCGCTAAGGGTTTATGCCAATCGACTACCCGGCCCTATAAGCTCCTCGATGCATCACACAAAACATGTTCAAACATCAAAGTTAGGATTTTTAATGAATTGAACTCAAAACACTAAAAATTGGAATATTCACAAAAGCAATCCAAATCAAAAGCAAATGCACACGAATAAGTGTTAGGAATTCATACCTAACAATCGAAGAGAATTATAAGCATAGATGTGAGATTAAAAATCTCACCTTTGAACCCAAATCAATGAAGAAGAAGCTTGAAAGCAAATGGAAATCAACCACACTTCAATCTCACACTATAAGCTTGAATCTAAGCTTAAAAGAAGAACATTCCCTAAGTTAGGTTTAGGAAATTTCTGAAATTCAAAGAGAGAATGAGTTGGAGAAGAAGAAGGAGATGCTTACCAATGGGTTCTCATAGATTTTGGAGCAAGAACATGGATTTTGCTATGGAACTAGGGCTTGGAGTTTTAATTTCCACTCTCCACCTCCATTTTCAGTTTTGCTAGAGTGTTAGGAGTTGGAATGATGTAATGAAGAGGAGGGGGGGATCGGGACTGAGTTAGTAAGTGGTTAATTGGCTCAGCCCAAACCAAAGCCCTAAGCGGGAAAAAGTAGCAAAATCAACTTTCTCCAAACATATCGAAGCTTATACTCAAAAAGGTCGCAAACGCCATTTTGAACTCAATGGAAGTGGTCTCAAGTCCTAATTCGGCTGTTTGCAAAAAGTAGCTTTTCGGACTAAAATCCGACTAACGATAAAATATTTAAATAAAATATTTAAATATAAAATCGATAAATATGCGGGTTGTCACAGACTCCCTTCCTTAAAGAAATTGTGTCCTCGCAATACTTAAGAGGAAAATAAGAAGTAACAACCATGGAAGCATATCAACACAAAAGAAAATTGAAATAAGAAGTTCACCATAAAGAGCACGAAAGAGTTAGCACGAACGGGATCGCTCGATGAATTCTCTGGATTCCCAAGAGCAACCCATAGGATTTGAGAACCATTGAACTCTCACAAGAAGAACGTCTTTATTTCGAAGTCATTTGAGCTCCGAAGCAATAATTCGAATAGGATGTTGCTCAAAATCAAATCTGGTGAAACTTCAATTTCCACAATATCACTGGGCTCAAGAATGAAAACCGGAATCCCTAAGGCATTTCCATAGATAAAAGACGTGGGGAACATCAAGAATAGCAGAAAATTGAGCCGGTGCAACGGCGTAGTACAAAAACGGTACGCCCGAGAAACTAGAAACTCAAATAATTTGGGACATCAGCGTAGTACAAAAACGGTACGCCCAATGAACCAAAGCAAAGACATTGATGTAGTACAAACGGTACATCCAATGAATCAAATAGCAAAAACATTGATGTAGTACAAACGGTACATCCAATGAATCCAAAAGCAAAGACATTGATGTAGTACAAATGGTACATCCAATGAATCGAAAAGCAAAGACATTGATGTAGTACAAACGGTACATCCAATGAATCAAAAAGCAAAGACATTGATGTAGTACAAACGGTACATCCAATGAATCCAAAGCAAAGACATTGATGTAGTACAAACGATACATCCAATGAATCAAAAGGAAAGACATTGATGTAGTACAAACGATACGTCCAATGAATCAAAAGAAAAGTCATTGATGTAGTACAAACGGTACATCCAATGAATCAAAAGCAAAGTCATTGATGTAGTACAAACGGTACATCCAATGAATCAAAAGCAAAGTCATTGATGTAGTACAAACGATACATCCAATGAATCAAAAGCAAAGTCATTGAGGTAGTGCAAACGGTACATCCAATGAATCAAAAGCAAAAAAAAAGAACATCAGAAGCTAGTCCATAAAAGAAATGAGATGAAACTCAATAAAACGAAGTACATCAAAGCGTCCGATGAACTTAATAAAAAGATAATCCCATTCAGACAACATCAAAGAATCAACAATTTGTTGCCTATGACAAAACGTGTTGGCAACACGATTCCCCCTCCGGGAATAAAAGAATATCAAGAGTGGCGTATCTATCCTCAATCTGCTTTTAATGATTTAGAAGCACACGAGATAGCATGTTCTCCTTTGCAAGAGAACGGCATCCAAACCAATACGACTAGTATCGGTACAAATAACAAAGTCTTGGTTCCCCTTCAGGAATCACAAGAACAAGAGTACCGAAAGGAAGAGTACTTTTAGATAATCTTCTTTCTCGAAAAGCTAAAACTTTCAAAATCACAATTATTTCAATGTAAAAATATTTCTAGAAAAATTTACAATTTACAAGTTAATATACTGTATCTGATTGTCTCATCAAAGCGTTTAGGAAATTCCTATCGATAACGTTGATCAAGCGCATCGACCAAAATTCTTAAAATACTCAACGGGCAATACAGTCACAAAATCATCTTCTATATGATGAAAATATCTCTTAAAAGTTTTGAGAATATTCTTAGCTCGTTTAAAATCAAAATCCAAATGTACTTATAAATAAATCTTATGAAAAAGATTTGCAAAATTTTAAATTACTATTTTCATCCAAAATCAATAAATACAAGAATGGTCTCATCGAAATATTCATAGAATATTCGATTTATAAAATGGATGAAATAAGCTGGAAAAATTGAATGACAAAATAATTCATTCATAGAATCATAACGAGTGCGGAATGCGGTAAGTGTAATGCTAACTTCCGCAACTCGTAGCAATGAAAACCGGTGGTAAGGTCAAACTGAAAAGACCTTAGCACCACACAAAGATTACTTAGGTGATAAATCCTAAGACAAGCTCAAAAATAACGGAAAATTTCTCAAATTATTTAGATAAGAGAAACAACACTTTCCTTATAAGTGGGCTTAAGGAATAAAATGATGCCATCAAGTTGGAATCAAAATCATAAAGGAAAAATAGAAATCTGCTTAACAGATTGAAAATGTCGAAGAGGAAAAGTCCGCACGAGAAAATAGGAGATGGGCTTCACAACGATTAAGCCAATCCTTACAAAAAAAATCAATTCCGAAGCCTAAGTAAAAATATCGGCTCGGAAAGATAAATCACATAAGATAATTTCGACATCAATAGAAAGCAAATTGAGTGTTGCGGATCTACCATCCGGATTCGCAACTCTCAAAGAAGTCACCAAGCCCAAAATATTTTCAAAGAAAAAGAATCGACAAGTTCTTTCGATATCAAAATAATGAGATGAAACCCATATCAAAAAGAACTCGAATAAGAAGATCACGAAATAAAACAATGCCATCAAGGATTGAGTAAAAAAAATACCTTGGCCAAGAGAAGTGTTGCTAGGGGTTGGCACAATATTTAGCTTTCTCATGTCCTTATTCAAAAGTTTGGGACATGCAGATAAAAGATGACCCGGTTTCTTGCAATAGCGACAAGAGTGGGGTTTTGGACACATATTCGCATAGTGTTCCTTAAAATTACAATTGTAGCATCCTCCACGATTAGGGATTGGAGTCTTTGCTACAAAAGTAGTTTGCTTCCCTCTATTATTGGGATTAAGGCTCTTGAACTTAATATGCCTCTTCTAGGAAGTCCCAATATCACAAACCCTTCCTTTACCAACCTCTCCATGAAGAAGAGTAACATCCATAAGCTGATTGAAGGAAACTTCAAGTTTCAAAGGTATAACCATTTCGGGGTTCTTACTCAAAGCATAGATAAACTCTTGATTCTTTACAAGATCAAGAAGCTGCTGGGCAGACATAAATTCTCCATCTTGGGGAGTAGCACTAGATTGACCAGCGTTGGGGCGGCCTGGTCTAACCATTTCTCTTCTTTAAGAAAGAAAGAAAGAAGAGGAAAAAGTTACTCTCAAAATAAATATCAAGCAATCTTGATAGATAAAACAAGGAATCATAAAAGAAAGTAGGATAGAACGGCACGAAGACCCGAATAAAATCCTAAAGCACAACTCCTAAGAAAGACTTAGGACATGATCCTTGCTAAATTATTCTACATTGTTCCGAAGTTTGGCTCTGATACCAAGCTGTGACGCCCCACCTCAATACCCACGCTAGCCAAGAACACTACGGTGTAATGCTGTCAACTAGCACGGAGAATAAGGCTGTTGAGGAGCGACCATCTGTATAATTTCTTTGTGCGAATACCGATATGCCAAATAAAAATATAACTTTTCATCTCAAGAGGGAATCCGACATACCGACACAAACTCAAAGCTACTACACAGTGGCTATAAAGGTCTTCGGAAACAAATATAGAAATAAACATAACACAAATCTGTCGCAGATAATTCATATCACAAAGGCGGAAATAGATATGAATATTACACATGAAAGTGTACATCAGAGTAGTGGTCAAAAAGATCCACAATAATACAAAGGAATAGATACAAGTGCTAGACAAAAATATGTATACATCAAGGAGTCCGTATCTTAAATGTATACAACAAAAACTACCAAAGTAGAGTAGTTAGCCAAAAGTCAGAAGATGGTTCCAGATAGGAAGCCATGAGGAAGCACCTGTAATATCTCAGTCTGACCCGAGTATTATTTAATAAGAAAATAATAAACGGATCAGTCTAGCTATAAATATCAGATGAAGTGATATATAATAAGAGATATGACATAAACATACAATAATCACAATGCCAAGCTGTGATAAATAAGTAATTGAAAATCAATAAGAGATTAATCAATATCACAATAATCTACTCAAGATAAAAAGGAATGTCATACTCCTAATTTCATTCACCAAGCCACAATAAATGACATATATAGCAATGCCAATCGTAAAAGTTGGTGAAACATAAATTCCAGAAATCAACACACGAAATCCAGAAATCACAATAAAAAGGAACAACGACGTCGTACAGTAGGACATCCGATGAACCAAATCACAATTAAAGGGAACAACGACGTCGTTTGAGCTCAATGGCGTCCTCTTACAGCGGGACATCCGATGATCCAAATCACAATAAAAAGGATGGCCAATCCCCAAAAAAACTGGACATCGACGCACCTAGAAAGACACGCCCCATGTACAGTCGAACATCGACGCACCTAGAAAGATACGCCCCATGCTCTAGCATCGACGCACCTAGAAAGATACGCCTCATGCACAAATAAACATCGATGCACCTAGAAAGATACACCCCATGTAATGTCGAACATCGACGCACCTAGAAAGATATGCCCCATGCTCTAGCATCGACGCACCTAGAAAGATACGCCCCATGCACAAATAAACATCGATGCACCTAGAAAGATACACCCCATGCAAAGTTGGACATCGACGCACCTAGACAGATACGCCCCATGCTCCGACTTATTGTGAAGATTGCTCCACGAAGTAAACAAAAGATATGTGTGAGTCGAAATCACACAAATGGTGTCTAGGCTAACCAAAAAGCAAAAAAGGTATGTGTGAGTCGAAATCACACAAATGGTGTCTAGCCTAACCTTGCAAACAAAAAGACATCGCACAATTGCTAGTCTAAATCATCAAATGATCGTCATGATCAAAGAGAAGTGTCAATTACAATAAGCTAGTAAATATATGAGCTTATCTTCATGTCCCATAACCACTAGCTTAACTTAAATATTTACGAACAAATTGTAGATCTCCACTAGAAAATTGTCACAAGAGATTCAATCGAACAAGTCCAAGAATTAACCGACGAAGCAAACGCAAGCGTTTCATACCACTTGTTTTACTAAGTCGTTTAATTAGATTTCTCATACGAGTGAGGTAAAGGTTTGTATATACTAATAGATTGGAAATCGGTTTGAGAAAACGAGCTTTGTAATAAAATAGTGTTGAAATCATTTGAAGAAAGTGTTTTGATATTTACTACTAGTATAGAAAACCTTTATATTTTAAAGTGACAAATCATAGAAGTGATTGTAGAAATAATCGGGCACAAAAATTCACATTCGAAGACGTGAATAAAATCCAAAGAAATCGATATAAAATCCATCAAAGTGGATATATCTAAAATTCCCAAAGAAAAGGTCATCAAAGTCGATAATAAATGACAACAACAAAAGGGACACAACACGAATCGATTAAAGTTGGATATTCTAACGAATTAGCAATATAGGCTAATCAGGCAAATAGTAGCAGGTCGGTCGACCGGACCCCCTGAGTCGGTCGACCAAACCAGAGGTTGGAAGTGCTCGGGGCATCAGGTCGGTCGACCGGCCCAGGGGGCTCGGTCGGCCGAAGCCTGTAACCAGCACTTCCAAACAGAGGCAGGAAGTGCCTGGACTACAGGTCGGTCAACGGCCCAGGGGGCTCGGTCGGCCGAACCTGTATACTTGCACTTCCTACCCTATTTCAAAGGAGGTGCAAATCCCGACCAAATTGCAATCGCACGAGCAACGACGCTATGGGTTTATGCCAATCGACTACCCGGCCCTATAAGCTCCTCGATGCATCACCAAAAACATGTTCAAACATCAAAGTTAGGATTTTTAACGAATTGAACTCAAAACACTAAAAATTGGAATATTCACAAAAGCAATCCTAATCAAAAGCAAATGCACACGAATAAGTGTTAGGAATTCATACCTAACAATCAAAGAGAATCAAAAGCATAGATGTGAGATTAAAAATCTCACCTTTGAACCCAAATCAATGAAGAAGAAGCTTGAAAGCAAATGGAAATCAACCACACTTCAATCTCACACTAGAAGTTTGAATCTAAGCTTAAAAGAAGAACATTCCCTAAGTTAGGTTTAGGAAATTTCTAAAATTCAAAGAGAGAATGAGTTGGAGAAGAAGAAGAGATGCTTACCAATGGGTTCTCATAGATTTTGGAGCAAGAACTTGGATTTTGCTATGGAACTAGGGCTTGGAGTTTTAATTTCCACTCTCCACCTCCATTTTCAGTTTTGCTAGAGAGTTAGGAGTTGGAATGAAGTAATGAAGAGGAGAGGGGGATTGGGACTGAGTTAGTAAGTGGTTAATTGGCTCAGCCCAAACCAAAGCCCTAAGCGGGAAAATGTTGCAAAAATCAACTTTCTCCAAACATATCGAAGCTTATACTCAAAAAGGTCGCAAACGGCATTTTGAACTCAATGGTAGTGGTCTCGTCCTAATTCGGCTGTTTGCAAAAAGTAGCTTTTTGGACTAAAATCCGACTAACGATAAAATATTTAAATAAAATATTTAAATATAAAATCGATAAATATGCGGGTTGTTACAGACTCCCCTCCTTAAAGAAATTGCGTCCTCGCAATACTTTAGAGGAAAATAAGAAGTAACAACCATGGAAGCATATCAACACAAAAGAAAATTGAAATAAGAAGTTCGCCATAAAGAGCACGAAAGAGTTAGCACGAACGGGATCGCTCGATGAATTCTCTGGATTCCTAAGAGCAACCCATAGGATTTGAGAACCATTGAACTCTCACAAGAAAAACATCTTTATTTCGAAGCCGTTTGAGCTCCGAAGCAATAATTCGAATAGGATGTTGCTCAAAATAAAATCTGGTGAAACTTCAATTTCCACAATATCATCGGGCTCAAGAATGAAAACCGGAATCCCTAAGGCATTTCCGTAGAAAAAAGACGTGGGGAACGTCAAGAATAGCAGAAAATTGAGCCGGTGCAACGACGTAGTACAAAAACGGTACGCCCGAGAAACTAGAAACTCAAATAATTTGGGACATCAGCGTAGTACAAAAACGGTACGCCCAATGAACCAAAGCAAAGACATTGATGTAGTACATACGGTACATCCAATGAATCAAATAGCAAAAACATTGATGTAGTACAAACGGTACATCCAATGAATCCAAAAGCAAAGACATTGATGTAGTACAAACGATACATCCAATGAATCGAAAAGCAAAGACATTGATGTAGTACAAACGGTACATCCAATGAATCGAAAAGCAAAGACATTGATGTAGTACAAACGGTACATCCAATGAATCAAAAGCAAAGACATTGATGTAGTACAAACGGTACATCCAATGAATCAAAAGGAAGACATTGATGTAGTACAAACGGTACATCCAATGAATCAAAAGCAAAGTCATTGATGTAGTACAAACGGTACATCCAATGAATCAAAAGCAAAGTCATTGATGTAGTACAAACGGTACATCCAATGAATCAAAAGCAAAGTCATTGATGTAGTACAAACGATACATCCAATGAATCAAAAGCAAAGTCAATGATGTAGTACAAACGGTACATCCAATGAATCAAAAGCAAAGTCATAGATGTTGTACAAATGGTACATCCAATGAATCAAAAGCAAAAAAAAGAACATCAGACGCTAGTCCATAAAAGAAATGGGATGAAACTCAATAAAACGAAGTACGTCAAAACGTCTGATGAACTTAATAAAATGATAATCCCATTCAGACAACATCAAAGAATCAACAACTTGTTGCCTACGACAAAACACGTTGGCAACACGATTCCCCCTCCGGGAATAAAAGAATATCAAGAGTGGCGTATCTAGCATCAATCGGCTTTTAATGATTTGGAAGCACACGAGATAACATGTTCTCCTTTGCAAGAGAATGGCATCCAAACCAATACGACTAGTATCGGAACAAATAGCAAAGTCTTGGTTCCCCTTCAGGAACCACAAGAACAAGAGTATCGAAAGAAGAGTTCTTTTAGATAATCTTCTTTCTCGAAAAGCTAAAACTTTCAAAATCACAATTATTTCAATGTAAAAATATTTCTAGAAAAATTTACAATTTACAAGTTAATATACTGTGTCTGATTGTCTCATCAAAGCGTTTAGGAAATTCCTATCGATAAATTTGATCAAGCGCATCGACCAAAATTCTTAAAATACTCAACGGGCAATACAATCACAAAATCATCTTCTATATGATGAAAATATCTCTTAAAAGTTTTGAGAATATTCTTTGCTCGTTTAAAATCAAAATCCAAATGCACTTATAAATAAATCTTATGAAAAAGATTTGCAAAATTTTAAATTACTATTTTCATCCAAAATCAATAAATACAAGAATGGTCTCATCGAAATATTCATAGAATATTCGATTTGTAAAATGGATGAAATAAGCTGGACAAACTGAATGACAAAATAATTCATTCATAGAATCATAACGAGTGCGGAATGCGGTAAGTGGAATGCTAACTTCCGCAACTCGTAGCAATGAAAACCGGTGGTAAGGTCAAACTGAAAAGACCTTAGCACCACACAAAGATTACTTAGGTGATAAATCCTAAGACAAGCTCAAAAATACTGGAAAATTTCTCAAACTATTTAGATAAGAGAAACAACACTTTCCTTATAATTGGGCTTAAGGAATAAAATAATGCCATCAAGTTGGAATCAAAATCATAAAGGAAAAATAGAAATCTGCTTAAAAGATTGAAACTGTCGAAGTGGAAAAGACCGCACGAGAAAATAGGAGATGGGCTTCACAACGATTAAGCCAATCCTTACAAAAAAAATCAATTCCGAAGCCTAAGTAAACATATCGGCTCGGAAAGATAAATCACATAAGATAATTTCGACATCAATAGAAAGCAAATTGAGTGTTGCGGATCTACCATCCGGATTCGCAACTCTCAAAGAAGTCACCAAGCCCAAAATATTTTCAAAGAAAAAGAATCGACAAGTTCTTTTGATATCAAAATAACGAGATGAAACCCATATCAAAAAGAACTCGAATAAGAAGACCACGAAATAAAACGATGCCATCAAGGATTGAGTAAAAAAAAATACCTTGGCCAAGAAAAGTGTTGCTAGGGGTTTGCACAATATTTAGCTTTCACATGTCCTTATTCAAAATTTTGGGACATGCAGATAAAAGATGACCCGGTTTCTTGCAATAGCGACAAGAATGGGGTTTTGGACACATATTCGCATAGTGTTACTTAGAATTACAATTGTAGCATCCTCCACGATTAGGGATTGGAGTCTTTGCTACAAAAGTAGTTTGCTTCCCTCTCTTATTGGGATTAAGGCTCTTGAACTTAATATGCCTCTTCTTGGAAGTCCCAATATCACAAACACTTCCTTTACCAACCTCTCCATGAAGAAGAGTAACATCCATAAGCTGATTGAAAGAAACTTCAAGTTTTAAAGGTATAACCATTTCTGGGTTCTTACTCAAAGCATAGATAAACTCTTGATACTTTACAAGATCAAGAAGCTGCTGGGCAGACATAAATTCTCCATCTTGGGGAGTAGCACTAGATTGACCGGCGCTGGGACGGTCTGGTCTAACTATTTCTCTTCTTTAAGAAAGAAAGAAAGAAGAGGAAAAAGTTACTCTCAAAATAAATATCAAGCAATCTTGATAGATAAAACAAGGAATCATAAAAGAAAGTAGGATAGAACGGTACGAAGACCCGAATAAAATCCTAAAGAACAACTCCTAAGAAAGACTTAGGACATGATCCTTGCTAAATTATTCTACACTGTTCTGAAGTTTGGCTCTGATACCAAGCTGTGACGCCCCACCTCTATACCCACGCTAGCCAAGAACACTACGGTGTAATGCTGTCAACTAGCACGGAGAATAAGGCTGTTGAGGAGCAACCATCTGTATAATTTCTTTGTGCGAGTACCGATATGCCAGATAAAAATATAACTTTTCATCTCAAGAGGGAATCCGACATACCGACACAAACTCAAAGCTACTACACAGTGGCTATAAAGGTCTTCGGAAACAAATATAGAAATAAACATAACACAAATCAGTCGCAGATAATTCATATCACAAAGGCGGAAATAGATATGAATATTACACATGAAAGTGTACATCAGAGTAGTGGTCAAAAAGATCCACAATAATACAAAGGAATAGATACAAGTGCTAGACAAAAATATGTATACATCAAGGAGTTTGTATCTTAAATGTATACAACAAAAACTACCAAACTAAAGTAGTTAGCCAAAAGTCAGAAGATGGTTCCGGATAGGAAGCCATGAGGAAGCACCTGTAATATCTCAGTCTGACCCGAGTATTATTTAATAAGAAAATAATAAACGGATCAGTCTAGCTATAAATATCAGATGAAGTGATATATAATAAGAGATATGACATAAACGTGTAATAATCACAATGCCAAGCTGTGATAAATAAGTAATTGAAAATCAATAAGAGATTAATCAATATCATAATAATCTACTCAAGATAAAAAGGAATGTCATACTCCTAATTTCATTCACCAAGCCACAATAAATGACATATATAGCAATGCCAATCGTAAAAGTTGGTGAAACATAAATTCCAGAAATCACAATAAAAGGGAACAACTACGTCGTACAGCGGGACATCCGATGAACCAAATCACAATCAAAGGGAAGAACGACGTCGTACAGCGGGACATCCGATGATCCAAATCACAATAAAAAGGATGGCCAATCCGCAAAAAAACTGGACATCGACGCACCTAGAAAGACACGCCCCATGTACAGTCGAACATCGACGCACCTAGAAAGATACGCCCCATGCTCTAGCATCGACGCACCTAGAAAGATATGCCCCATGCACAAATAAACATCGATGCACCTAGAAAGATACACCCCATGCAAAGTTGAACATCGACGCACCTAGAAAGATACGCCCCATGCTCCGACTTATTGAGCCGATTGCTCCATGAAGTAAACAAAAGATATGTGTGAGTCGAAATCACACAAATGGTGTCTAGGCTAACCAAAAAGCAAAAAGGTATGTGTGAGTCGAAATCACACAAATGGTGTCTAGCCTAACCTTGCAAACAAAAAGACATCGCACAATTGCTAGTCTAAATCATGAAATGATCGTCATGATCAAAGAGAAGTGTCAATTACAATAAGCTAGTAAATATATGAGCTTAGCTTCATGTCCCATAACCACTAGCTTAACTTAAATATTTACGAACAAATTGTAGATCTCCACTAGAAAATTGTCACAAGAGATTCAATCGAACAAGTCCAAGAATTAACCGACGAAGTAAACGCAAGCGTTTCATACCACTTGTTTTACTAAGTCGTTTAATTAGATTTCTCATACGAGTGAGGTAAAGGTTTGTATATACTAATGGATTGGAAATCGGTTTGAGAAAACGAGCTTTGTAATAAAATAGCGTTGAAATCATTTGAAGAAAGAGTTTTGATATTTACTACTGGTATAGAAAACCTTTATATTTTAAAGTGACAAATCATAGAAGTGATTGTAGAAACAATCGGGCATAAAAATTCACATTCGAAGACGTGAATAAAATCCAAAGAAATCGATATAAAATCCATCAAAGTGGATATATCTAAGATTCCCAAAGAAAAGGTCATCAAAGTCAATAATAAATGACAACAACAAAAGGGAGACAACACGAATCGATTAAAGTTGGATATTCAAACGAATTAGAAATATAGGCTAATCAGGCAAATAGTAGCAGGTCGGTCGACCGGACCACCTGAGTCGGTCGACCGAACCAGAGGTTGGAAGTGCTCGGGGCATCAGGTCGGTCGACCGGGCCAGGGGGCTCGATCGGCCGAAGCCTGTAACCAGCACTTCCAAACAGAGGCAGGAAGTGCCTGGACTACAGGTCGGTCGACCGGCCCAGGGGGCTCGGTCGGCCGAACCTGTATACTTGCACTTCCTACCCTATTTCAAAGGAGGTGCAAATCCCGACCAAATTGCATTCGCACGAGCAACGACGCTAAGGGTTTATGCCAATCGGCTACCCAGCCCTATAAGCTCCTCGATGCATCACCAAAAACATGTTCAAACATCAAAGTTAGGATTTTTAACGAATTGAACTCAAAACACTAAAAATTGGAATATTCACAAAAGCAATCCAAATCAAAAGCAAATGCACACGAATAAGTGTTAGGAATTCATACCTAATAATCGAAGAGAATTATAAGCATAGATGTGAGATTAAAAATCTCACCTTTGAACCCAAATCAATGAAGAAGAAGCTTGAAAGCAAATGGAAATCAACCACACTTCAATCTCACACTAGAAGCTTGAATCTAAGCTTAAAAGAAGAACATTCCCTAAGTTAGGTTTAGGAAATTTCTGAAATTCAAAGAGAGAATGAGTTGGAGATGAAGAAGGAGATGCTTACCAATGGGTTCTCATAGATTTTGGAGCAAGAACTTGGATTTTGCTATGGAACTAGGGCTTGGAGTTTTAATTTCCACTCTCAACCTCCATTTTCAGTTTTTCTAGAGAGTTAGGAGTTGGAATGAAGTAATGAAGAGGAGAGGGGGATTGGGACTGAGTTAGTAAGTGGTTAATTGGCTCAGCCCAAACCAAAGCCTTAAGCGGGAAAAAGTAGCAAACATCAACTTTCTCCAAACATATCGATGCTTATACTCAAAAAGGTCGCAAACGGCATTTTGAACTCAATGGAAGTGGTCTCGAGTCCTAATTCGGCTGTTTGCAAAAAGTAGCTTTTCGGACTAAAATCCGACTAACGATAAAATATTTAAATAAAATATTTAAATATAAAATTGATAAATATGCGGGTTGTTACAGATAGTGTATGGTTGTTATGTATGTTTGAATTGGTTGAAATAAAATAAAACTTTGGATTATCTTTGTTTTAAATTTCGAGGACGAAATTCTATTAAGGGGGAGGATTGTAATATCCCGGAATTTCCATGAGTTTAAAATGCTGATAATCTCTTATTTAAATTATTTGAATTGATTAAAATTGTTATTTTCAAAGATAATTAACCAAGTAATATAATACAACATATTAATTATGGTTATAAATTGGTATATTGTTTTCAAAATTTATAAGTATGTTTAAAATGCCTTTATATCTGTGTATTTAAATATAAGTATGTTTAAAATGCATTTATATCTGTGTATTTAAATCTGTGTATTTTAAATTGATTTTAAAATAGGATATATTATTTGTAAATAAATAATGAGCTTATTTAAAAATAGATGGTTATATTTATTTAAATTTATTTTAGATTTGATTTTTAAATTTGACTTTAAATTGAAATATAAATTTGAACTTAAAGGATATACATACATATTACTAATATAGTTTGAGTTTAAAATATATAGATAAAGTTTTTAATTAAAATAAGATTTGTTTTGTATTATTCTTTTATAAAAAATTATCTATAGAAATTTGATTTGTATTTATTTAATAAAAGTAAATGCAAGCTTTTGAAATAGCATTTAAAAAAATTGAGTTTGCAATGTTTTATAATTTTATTTCATGTTCTTTTTAAAGATTGTATTTTTATAAATTAGCATTCATTTATAAATGTATAAGTTTATTTGTTTATTTGATATTTCATTAGAAAGTATTTTTAAAATTAAGAAAACATGATTGTTAATTTAGAGATTAATTTAAAAGCTTTTAAATTTCTTTAGAATTAAAAATAAACTCAATATTGACAAATGTTTAATTTTAAAACACTATGTTAACAAGTGTTAAAATATTTATGGAAATTGAGACATGTATCATATTTGCATTTTTGTTTTTAAAATCTAAAATTAATTATAAAATTTTTCCATCTCCTTCTCATTTTTCTTTTTTATCTACTCCTCAAAAATTTGAAAACAACGACAGCTTCAAAATATGAACACTCCTCAACTCAAACAATTTCAAACCATCCTCAAACAAAAATCTGGAGAGAAAAAAAAATCATCATTGTTCAAATCAAAATTCTCTTCAAAACAATTTTACAGATTCTGTTTTCCTTAAAACCATTTTCCCAAATCTGCATCTATTCCTCCAATTCAAATATAAATCCCTGTTACTCAAAAACCTGAAGCACTCTCAAGATTGAAATCAATTCCTCAAACTCAAGTCAAACCTGAAACAACCTCCTCAAAACAAATTCTGCATCACGATTTCAAAGTGGTGCAAGTTTTCAATTCATGTCTGCATCAAATTTTCAAATGCATGCAAGTCTCAAAGGGGTATTACCTGAAGCAAATTTGTTGGAAGAAATCCTGAAGTATTCCAGTTTTTAATAGCATCAAGTTCAAGTTATTTTGCCAGTTTTTCAAAATGCAAATCTGGAAGCAATTTCAGTTGAGCCTCCCTGTTCTTTTTCAAACCACTGCATTTCTAAATTGAGGTGAGTAAACTTTATAAAATTAAAAGTTTGTAACTAATAGGTGTTGCTTATAAATTATTGTGTTGATGTTTTGATCTGCATGCATATCTATATGTTAATTTGCTGAGTGTTTCCCTGCAAATTTTGAAGTACCCTGTTCCAATATTTAAACCCCTGTTTGAAATCTGCTAGCAAGAATATGATGCATTGATATATGGTTGAAGTAGATCTGTAATGTAAGTTTGGAGATAATGCTTACATGATGATTTTAGGAATTTTATAACATAGTTATACATAGAAAAATGATGAGAATTGTTGAGCATGCCTGAATTGTATCAAACAAATGAATAACTTCAAAACTTACAAACATGATATATATTCATAAAACAATTCCTACTTCTATGATTTATTTTAGAAATTAGTTTCTAAACAAAAGTTATAAATTTTAACAAGACTCAAATTTTAAAAATAGTTTACTTTTTTTTTAAGCAAAGTTTCACTGGAAAACTTGATTTACATATAAAATTTCAAATATGTCAAAAATTTAAATATCCTGGTTTGTTGTTTCAGGATCCAAATTCAAGTACATTTTGAAAATAAAGGTTTTTAAGATAAAAATCCAAGTTTATAAGAAAGTATTGAGTGAGTAATTTGGGTTTTACTGGAAGATGGGTTTTTGCAAATTACTGATGATTCTTGGATCTGGGTTACTTGGGTCTTTGATTTAAGCTAGAATCATGTTTGTGGATTGCGGCAAAAATGGTTAAAGAATTTTTAAATCATTGTGATGTTTGATTTTGTCAGAGATTGGTTGTAAACCTAGTTTTAGGTTCTTACTGAAAAATTGATCACTGCACCTTCAATATTGCATCGAGTTGTATGATTTTTGGGGAGGAGGATGCGCGGTGAGTCAGCAAGCTAAGGCCGGAGTTGTGGTGCTTAGCGTTGGTCGGATGTGACGATTTTGGGGTTGCTGAAGATGGTGTTTGGGTTTCAGTAAACCATGGAAAGCTTGATTTTGAATCGAGGCTAGAGATGAGATTCTGTTGATCGTAGGTGATTGTAGGATGGAAGAGGGACTTGTCGGAGGTGTCGACGTTGGCCGGAGGTGATTTCGACGCCGTGCAGTTGCACGAGGAGGTGGTGTCTGCAGTTTGGGTTTTGTTTGGGGTTACTTTGTTTTCTCGAAGCAGGTCTCGGGAAAGAAGGAAGATGGCTAGGGGAGGAGCTCGAGTATTTTTGTTTGTGTCTCGGGTTGATCTGGGTATTAGCCTTGGGTTTTAAGCTGTTATGTTTTAACTTTTTTTTTTTAATTTTTAATTTTGAACATTTTTAAAATTTTAAAATAAATCTGTTTGAAAAAAAAAAAGATGTTCTTGTTTTCTTAGATTCATGTATATAGGTTGAATCAAAATAGAAATGCTTAACAAGATTTGAAATTCAAAATAGGTAAGTTTAAGCTTTAAATAATTTAAGTTAAATTAAAATTCATCCTTTAAATTTAGTTGTTTTTATAAAAGAATTTGTATGAATGTCTTAATTTTTTTAATGTTATTTTTAAAACTTATTTTGGAAATATAAAATAGGAAATTTATAAATAATTTATTAATTAACAATTAAAGTTTAAGTAATTTATTAATTTGAAATTAGCATTGTTAATTAATAATTAAGGGAAAGTAATTAATGATTATTTTATATTTTAATTTAAATTAATGAATTAAGATTAAGTTAAGATTTCAAGGTTAAATAAAGATAATGTTTTATATCAAATAATAACAAAGTGTTAATGAATAATTATTTAGTTAATTAAGAATTTTAAGTTTAATTAATTTATTTACTTAATTATTTTGAAGGATTAATTAAGTAATTAATTAAGTATGGTTATTAATTTAATTAACTAACAATTATGATGATTAGATTAATGACTAATGATTAATTAATTTGTAATTACTTATTAATTAAGTAATTAGAGGTTAATTAATACTTAATAAAGGTTTTATTAAGTAATAATTAGGTTTCCTTAATTAATAATTAAGAAGTGATTAAATCCATAAATTCAAGTTAATTAAGGATGAACTATTTTTATTTAAAGTTAATTAATTGTAATTAAGGATTAATTGACTTTAATCATGGATTAATTAATTTGTAATTAAAATTGTTAATTAATAATTAAGTTTATTAATTAATGATTAAGAGATGATTAGTTTGTTAATTAAGTTTAATTAATTAATTATAAAAGTAATTAGTGATTAATTACTTTTTATTAAAGGATTGATTAATAATTAAGGTTTATTAAATAATAGTTGATGATAATTAATCCGTTAATTGAAAATTAATTTGGTTAACGAGTAATTAAGGGATGAATTACTCGCTTATGTTTTATGAGATGAGTGGAATCAACTAAGTTAATTAATTTGTTAATTAATTGAATATAGTCACTTGATAAAAGATTAAGTATGATTACTTAATAAAGTTTTGATAAGGCTAATTACTTAAGATAAGTAATGGAAATTTCAAAAATAATTGAGTTAGGTAAAAATACTG
Organism: Allium cepa; assembly: GCA_030765085.1. Classification (NCBI taxonomy): domain Eukaryota; kingdom Viridiplantae; phylum Streptophyta; class Magnoliopsida; order Asparagales; family Amaryllidaceae; genus Allium; species Allium cepa. The sequence continues at coordinate 69,801,572 of CM060929.1, forward strand.
ATTGGGAAGTAATTTTAAATGGGTAATTACTTGTTAAAGTAATTAAAGGTTTATTACTTGGTGTAATAAATCAAAGAATTCATAAAGTAATTAAAGGTAATTAAGAAGTAATTAAGCAATAATGAAATTAATTAAAGTTAATTAATTAATGGAAGTAATTAATTAAGGTTCATTAATTGATATGATTAATGAAAATAATTAAGGATTAATTACTTGATTTAGGATTAATTAATCATGGTTGATTAATTAGGATGGTGATTTAATAATTGGTTCAACTAATGGTTATTTAAGCAAGATTAATTGTGATGAAGGTAATTAATTTAATTAATTTTAAATTAATTATAGATGAAATAATTAATTTAATTCACTTTAAATTAATTAGAGATAGAGATAGTTAATTTATTTCACTTTAAATTAATTATATTGTGGTATGAGTAAATCATTGCTTATGTATGAATTGTTGACATTGATTGTCTTGGATGTTTTGTGATCTCAGTAATGAGATAAGTATGGTTGTGTGATATGAATTCTTGGTTGCATTATGATGATTACATAGATTATCAATTGGGATGTTTGATATATGGATTACCTATTATGATATTGATAATGTGGGTTACCTGTTATTTGATAATGTTGATTATCAATTGTGATTTATGAGTTATCTATCTGTGTGTATATAGATACCTGTATTGAATTGTTTAAACCTTTAAAACAACTTGGACCTAAAAGATACGCTTTGTATTTCGATGAGACCATGATCGGGTTTCCATATTTGGATATCCGAAAACCACATCATTTCCAAATAACGTTAGGTCGTGAATCAAAGTGGAGCTTTGTGAAGACTCGAGGTGTAGGGACTATACGTCAATATAACTCTGGGGGTGATTCCGTGATGAGTTTGACGGAATTAGTTCTTATAGGTTCGAGATGGTGGTTTAGAGTGCAAGGGTTATTGTCGTTAACTCTGAGGGTGATTCCAAAATGAGTGTAACGAGATAATGCCTTCAGTTTCGTTCGAACCCGGAACGAACTTGTATGGATTGAATGCTTTCAGAACATCATCAGGTGGACGATGAGCATTCTAAGTGATGTGTTCACTAAAGGTAATCGTAGCCTCAAGCCTCATCAATTGGCAATGGCAAAAACAGGGGAGGTGCAACAAAGCTTCGTGGCTAGCCCCCACTTGAGAGTAAGATTTACCCCTATCTAGAGGTCCCTTTTATTTCGGCTGTGTGGGCGGTTGAATAGCTACATCCGCCGGGGTTGTCTTATTCGAAACTGTTCAGTAAGGAATGGGTCCGGCTTTGTGTTGCAGGGGAGCGGGCGTACTCCTCGGTACGGTGATCTAGGCCACGTATTGTGACGGGCGGTACCCTAGTAGCCCTGCATTGTATGGAATCCAAAATCCAATAAGTGCCAACGGTTTTGATTGTATTACCAACTTTTGTGGCTAGTAGCTGGAATTTAATCATGTAACAATTTCGGCTATTTCTTATTTATTTGAAAACCCTAGACACTATTATAATATCACTGAATTTCCTATCAAATGTCTTGGTTAGCGTAAGGTAAAAACTTTTCCATGTTTATGTGTGGGAAGTCTTAGTGATACCTTTTTCTTTCAAAAAGGTTTTTTAAAGTTAAGCAACTTTAACCGTTTACTCACACCAGACCCATGTCTGACCCGGAGTTTATTCTGTTTTTCTTAAACTCTTGGGTACTCAAATTTTTACGAGTAGCCAAGGGATTCAGGTTAGGATTCGGGTTAGCTTTGACGAATTGTGGAGGAGCAAATGGTGCAGGAGGCTTCTGCGTATAGCCATATAGTATTCCGCTGTGTGTTCTCTGAGTTGTTGCCTTTGAGTTATATCGAATAGTATAACTAGACAGGTATTTATAACTGTCTAGTATGTGTTGTATATCTGTGTACTCTGATAATGGTGGTAAACTATGTAATATTTATGTTATTAGTATAATTTATTCATTCCGCTTTTTAGATTCTGATGTTGTTTCGTCTTCTCTTCTTTCTATTCTCTTTTCTATCCCTTTCTTTCTTAAAAATGATGCGATTTTCTGTGGTAAGAAAGTCGGGTCGTCTCATAATCTTTGTTTTAAATTTAATATATATAGGCATGTTTTCTTATTCTAATATTTTTGATAAATTAAAAATTGGACTTAATTTGATATTAAGCTATTAAATAAATAACCATATGGTTTTAAAGCTCAAGATAAAAACTTAATTATTTAAAATTGATTTTAGCTTAAGTTTAAATTTAAATAAAAAGGTTTGTTTTGTTTTTTTAATGTAGCTGATAAAATAAGTAATTTATTAAATAAGAGACAAATTCTTTTACGAATTATTTTAATTTAATAATGAGTTATATTTAAACTATATTGATAATGTAATATTTTTACAAATGGAATTTTAATATAAATAAAAATTGTTATCTTAAATTTATTTATATATATATGTGTGTGTGTGTGTGTGTGTGTGTGTGTGTGTATTTTGATAGGAAAGCTATGATTTGTAAATTTGAAATAACATCTTTCAAATATGTTTAAAATAAAACAAATCTTAAATATATTAAACACAAACATAAATCAAATGTATGATAATAACATAAGTATAAAAAACAATAATTGAATTAAGTATTGGGTAGTTTAAGTCTAAAATAAAAAGAAAAGTGAATTTGTAAATTGTTTAAGTATAAAGAGTATATGAATATAAATTAAGTAATAAACCTAAACAAATGACTTAAACAACTTCATATAAAAATAAAGCAAAGGCAGGCTTGTAAATATTTGTAACCTGTAAAATAAATAAGGAAGACAAAGGAAAACATTTTGTACCTAAAGTATAAAAACAAGTCAGGCAAGAATAAAGTATGAAGCATAAGTAGGCAAGTAGATTATACATGACCTGTAAAATATTATGCATGCAAGAAAATGTAGCCTGTTGAAATGCAAAGTAAAAGAGAATACTTGTGTACTAATTAGATAAGGTAAGCCAAGTAGGAAACATAAAGTACATTTGCATTAAATGTTTTATCATCTCAGCCAACAATTGAGTCAATTAGAAATCTTATTAAGCATTTCAGCCTCCTTTTAAAAAAAATCTGCCTGATAAAAACAAAAAGAAGATAAGCTTATACCCAGTAAACCCCTTCCGTATACAAACTTATCTTTCTATATATATACATATCTTCCAATTCATTCTAAACATATCCAACCAGAGAAAAATTATATTGCAAGCCTCTTCATTTTTATACAAACTCAAATATAAACTGAAAATATTATTCAACAATAAGCAAACAAGATGAAATAGAGAGGAAGATCAAACCAAACCTTTCCTAGTTTTAAAAGTTCAAGCAGAAGTGCTCTGCTATTTTCTCAGGAACAAAGTTGAGTAACATCACAATTGAATAGTTTAAATATATATTTGTTCTGATGCAAGTTTCTCTGGAATTCAGTTATGTTGAGAATATTTCTTGTGTATAACTTTGTGTTATGTTTGAATACAGTGATGAGCATCTCTGTGTTCTATCTGACTTTAGTTTCAGTTTTAAAATCCTCATCAAAACTCATTTGCTCTTAATCAAAGCTTGATAAGACTTAAGTTGTGAATATAAAATGTCTCTTATAACATAGATTTAAGTTTAAAAATTTTATTTAAAAGAAAAACAATTTGTAATGGGTCTGGAATACAAAATAACAGTGAAAAACCTACATAAGTAAAAACTCAATTTTTATTAATCATGAATTTAGGCATATGAATCAAAAACAAAAACAAAAACTTGATTTTTAAAACTAAAATCACTATTTATAATTAAGTGTTGACGGTGTAGTTCTAGGCTGAACATAATAGGTGAAATTGTGATTTTCTGGAGATCAAGTGGACCGGAGTGCTCAGGGTTCTCTGTGGTGATGGACGAGTGATTGGAGGGTCGAGGAAAAATGGTGGAAGGCGCTGCAATTGGACGTGGTGGCAGCGGCACACAATTTTAGTGGGTTACCCTAATTCTTATGGTGGTCGAACTTTTGATCACCGCGACTTCCACCGTGCATCGAGTAGCACGAGGTCTTGGAAGGAGGTAATTTGGTCGAAGACGAGTTCATGGCCGGAGTTTCGCGAGTTCAGGTGGCCGAGGTTGGATGAACCGCGCGTTGACAGGTTTAGGGGTGGTGATTTCTTTCTTGTTCCATGTCCTGTTTTGAAATCGAATTCAATTCGAGCTTGGGAGTGACGATCTGTTGATCGAGTTTATATGTGGGGGTGATAGACGTTTTGAGACGATCATCGTGGATGACCTGAAGTGGCGACAGTGACGGTGCAGGTGCACAATGATGAGGGTGTGTTAGTGGTTGTTGGGTTTAGTACTTGAGTTCTCCGGTAATTGGTGGGTTGTTGCTCGAAGTAGATTGGTTTTTAGCTCGGGTAAGTGGGAAGTTTGACTCGAAGGAAAGTATGGAGGCCTCGGGTAGATTACATGTTACAGGTTTAAAACTTGTAAGTTTTAAACAATATAAAATTGGGTTTTAGAATGGGAAGTAGATAGTTAAACTAAGTTTAAACCAAAATTAAGTTTGGATTCAATGGACTAAATTTTAAATCTGAATTCAAACATAAATTTGAATCTTACTTTGAAATAAAGAAGTTTTAAATTTAAAATTGTTTTAAATAGTTTTAAGGGAAGTAAATTATCCTTAAACACCTTGTTAATGATAATTTGAACATTAATAAGAAAAATGTTGTCATTCTTGAATAAATGAAGATTTAATGATTTGTGATTATTAAATTAATTAAAATGGATCATTAATGATTTGGATTAATTAATTTAGTAATTAAGAGTTTAAATTAGTTAATTAAGGTTTAAGCTGATTAATTTAGGATAAATAAATTGGTAATTAAGGATCATTAATTAAATAGGGTTTTAATTTTTAATTAGTGATTAGTAATTAATTAGATAAATAGTTAAGCATAAATTAAGTTACAATTAAAATTTAATTAATTAAATAATTAAGGATTTATTTATGGAAAATTAAAGATAACATTAATCTGTATTAAATAATGAATAGATCTTAGTTATTCACTTTAGAAAAATAATTAAAGAATTGTAAATAGTTAATGAAGGTCATTAACTAAGATTATGAAGTAATCAATTAATGGGATTAATTTTAAAAATTAATTAAATTATTTATTTAAGATAAGCAATTGTGAATTGTTAAGTATAATTACTTAACGAAAGTAATCAAGGAATTATTTACTCATAGTAATTAATTCAGTTTAATATGAATTGTTTAAGTTAATTAATCAAGTTTAATTAATTTTAATAATTATTTGATGATGTGATAAGTATAATTGCTTAGGGGAGTAATTAACGATAATTACTTAACGTAATTAACTGAATGTGATTTTATAATGAAAGTAATTGGAATATAATTATTTCGTATAATTAATCAAGGGATTAATTTAAAGCAAATTAATTAAGGAGTGATTAATTTATTTGGAGTAATTAAAGTTAGTTAATTACTAAATGGTATTAATCAGGGGTGATTAATAAATGTGGTTTAATTGAGATTAATTACTTAAGGTAGTTAATATTAAAAGGATAATTAATTAAAATGAATTAGAAATCATTTATAAATATAATTAAATGATGAATTTAAGAATTGATCAATTAAGATCAATTAAACAATAATAAGTAATTAAAGAGAAATTAATTAGTGTAATTAAAGGTTTAAGTAATTAATTATAGTTAATCAATTTAATAAGTAATTAGAGGTTAATTTCTGTATTTAGTTATGGTTAACTAATTTGTGAAAATAAATTAGAGGATAATTACTTAGAGGTAATTAAAGTTAATTAATCAAGAGGGATTAATTATAATTGAATAATTGGATGATGATAAATTAATTGATGGATAATTAATTAATAGATATATAAGCAAGATTTAAAATGGTGAAGTAATTAATTTAATTTACTTTAAATTAGAGATGATATAATTAATTTAATTCATTTTAAAATTAATTATAGCTGATATGATTGCTGTTAACCCAGTTTCCTCTACGAGTTAAGGTTTACGACTTAAGGCCTTCACGGGTTAAGGAATCTACGAGATAGGATCCACGACTTAAGGCCTCTACGAGTTAAGGAGTCTACGACTTAAGGCCTCCACGGGTTAAAGGGTCTACGAGATAAGGTCTACGACTTAAGGCCTTCACAACCTAAGAACATTACGGCCTGACGACCTAAGGTCTGCATAATCTTACTAGTTAAGGATGACACGACTTAAGGAAGTTTACGACTTAAGTCATTACAACCTAAATGACCCAAGGGAGTAACGGTCCAACAACTTAAAGGGACTATGACCTAACGACTCGAGGGACGAGGAGTTAAGACGACTACGCCTAAGTCGTGACCGACTTACGACCTTTACTAGGTCGTTCACGACCTAAGGCCACAGAGGCAAGTTCAATACTGCACCATGACTCGTTAACCCCAGTTAAGCCACAAGCCGAGAATCAGTTTAGGTCGGTCACGACCTACGACATATGATAAGTCGTACACGACTTAAGACTACGAAGTTAAGGTTCAATGCCGCATCGCTTATGAGAGGACCGGTTGACTCATTTGCGACTTAGGACTTGTGATATATTTAGGGTTCAGCAGGGATGCCTTGAAGAAGTCTCGACCCAGCATTTAAGTGATAACTGACCCACGACTTAATTTAATTCGTCCACGACCCAACTTAGGTCGGTTACGACTTAGGACTTGGTAATGTTTCCTGCCTAGAATTGCCTATAAATACGACCCTAGCTCCAACTAGAAGAGGACTTTTGGCTGATTTCCTTCAAACACCGTTACTCTGCTGCATTCCACACTAATCCAATCCAACACTTGAAGCTCTCAAGACATTAAGAACGCTACAAACAACTTCAAGAAGAGATCACTTACATCCAACATGGATTCGAAAACTCTCATCTTCATCGAAGTTTAAGCTACTTGTTCTAAGTCTCCTGTAATTCAAAGTGTATTGTATTTGGGAAGAATTGTATCAGCTTGTAACGAGATTATTAATAAAAGTACTTAAAGTGGACGTAGGCTATACCCTAAAGCCGAACCACTATAAAATTGTTGTTGTTTACCGCTTTTCTACTATTATCTGCTTGTAATCTGTTCCCGAGTCGTCAGGTGGTGCTTTCACAACTACAACTCATACATCGGGGTGTTAGCGTTCAAATTTTAGCGTTAACATTTTTGGTGCTTTCACTGAGAATTGAACTCAGGCAAGTTATCATCATTGCTTCACAGAGGTTTGTAGAGAGAATTTCCCTGAAAACCAGAAGTCTATCCGAGATAATGGCTCCTGGAAGGAAGAGTAGATCTGTCAGATCTGGGAATATTCAAGAGGGAACCTCCGCTTCCCCTGTACCTAATCAACCCACTCCGTCTGCTGGGGTTACGAAAGCAGAGTTGGATGCTGTAATATTAGGACTGAACCAGCAGATAAACGCCCAGAATGCACAATTAGAAGCTCAGAGTGCCCAAAATGCTCTAATTCTGAATAAGTTGAATGATTTGCTCGGGGCAAACAATCAACCGGCTGGTAATGGAAGGAATTATGCTGGCAACATTCATGATGCTAATGAGAGGAATGCTCCAGAAAGGGCTGCCAGTCCCTTTGAGCAAACGCTTCCTGAGGTTGGTGGATCTGGAACTCGACATGATGAGGAGTATCTTTCTGGAATGGTCCGGCAAATCATGAGAGAAAGTATGCAAAGGGTTGAAGATGAGAAAGAATGGGGTTTCGCCCCAAGTAAAACTCCATTTACTGAGAAAATCTTAAAGGCGGAGTTTCCAAGGAAGTTTGTCCCCCCAACTATCCCAGCTTACAAAGGGACAAGTAATCCGAATGAATTCTTGTATAAATATGATTGGCACATGACAGGTGCCAGAGCCTCAGACGAGATAAAGTGCCGATATTTCCCCGTATACCTTGAAGGTGTGGCTCTACTGTGGTTCACCAAGTTGCCAGTCCGATCTATTGATCAGTTTTCAGACTTGACCCGAAAGTTCAAGGGACAGTTTAGACTATATGCTTCAAAGGCCAAAGACATCATGTCATTGTCAAGTATAGAACAGAATCCTGGTGAATCTATAAGATCTTTCTTGAACCGCTTTAATATAGCGCTGGCAGAGGTGGACAATGCTGAACCGCGAATGATATTGACTTATCTAATGAGGGCTATTGATAAGTCGAGTGAATTTGGGAAATGGTTAAACATGAAGGAGCCAACCTCCCTCGAAAAATTCTACAAAAAGGCAGATGAATTCATACGCCTGGAAAGCCATCCTGTACCGGTGAAGGCATTGTCGGAAAAAGCTGAAGATAACACTGTTGCTCCACGCAAGAATGAATCTGTAGGGCAAAAAAGGGAAAATAACAATGGGAAGAAACAGAGTAATCCGAAGAAGCCCCGATCCTTCAAACCATCAGAGTATACTCCTTTATCAGACACGCCGGAGCATATCTACCTTGCCATTAAAGATTCTGTTGACCTCCCTAAACCTATCCCTTTGAGGACCGGAAAAAAAGCTATACAAAGTGGGAAGTTCTGCCGCTTCCATAATCAACCCGGTCATGAGACCGATGAATGCCGCCAGTTGAAAAATCTGATTGAAGAATTGCTAAGAGAAAACAAGCTGCAGCAATTCGTGAAAAAGAATAGCAACAATCCTGCATCGTCAAGTCAGGGGCAACAGGCTCCTGTTCATCAGCCTAGGATAGGTAAGAAAGCTACGGGGCATGAATCTGGAAGGCCCATCATCAATGTCGTTACAGGAGGGCCTCACCCAGCTGGCAAGAGCTGGGGAGAGATGGAGAGATATGCCAGGGCTTTGAAATATGTTCCAGCCGAAGAAGACGTCTTTGTTTTAGAAGACACTACGCCCCTGAAACAACAGAAAACTTTCAGTGATGATATTATTTTCAGAGCCAGAGATTCCTCAGGTGTCGAAGCTCCTACCCTAGATCCCTTGGTCATCTCAGCTGGTATCGGACCGGCCATTGTCAGAAGAGTTCTCATTGACTGCGGAGCATCATGTAATATCCTCTTCAAAAAGACATTCGACCAAATGAAAATCCCTATGGTCGATGTACAAGCCTCATCGCAGAAGATCGCTGGCTTCACCGGGGAGCCAAAGCAACCAATAGGAACCATCGATCTGCTTGTAGAACTTGGGGAAGGAGAAAGGAAAGTAGTCCGCAAGCAAACATTTGTGATTGTCGATGAATTTTCTGCTTATAATGCTTTCCTTGGCCGTCCAACGCTCGCAGCGTTCAAAGCTATCCTAGCCCCCGTGGTGCCTCACTATTAAATTCCCTACAGACAATGGAGTAGGAGTTATAAAAGGGGATCAAAATGCTGCGCGAGAGTGCTATTTGACAGAATTGCGAGAGTCAAGGAAAAGGGAAATGGGAAAGGATGCGGCCACCCAGGTTCGCATCAAAGAGCCAACCTTGTAGCAATTACGGGGCGGACCCTGCACTGGCGAGCATAGCGGGGCACGGAAAGAGATGGATCCCAGAAAAGCCAGTGCAGGGGAGAATAGAGTGGTGCCGGTTGAAACGACGGTACCGGTACCTGTTGACCCGAAGGACCCAAATAAGGTGTTGAATGTGGGTTCACAACTTAATGTATCAATTCAGAACATCTTGATATCTTTCCTGAAAGCAAATCTGGATGTCTTCGCTTGGACTCATGCTGATATGTGTGGAATATCTCCAGAAGTTGCAGTACACGCTCTGAATATCGACCCATAGTTTACACCAATGAAACAGAAAAGAAGAACCCAAGGTCCAGAAAGGTCAGCAGCATTAAAAGAGGAAATTGATCGACTCATGGAAAATAACTTCATCAAAGAATCTACATATCCGAATTGGGTTTCAAATCCTGTGTTGGTTAAGAAAGCTAATGGAAAATGGAGAGTGTGCATCGATTTTTCAGATCTGAACAAGGCCTGCCCCAAAGATTGCTTTCCTTTACCCAGGATCGATCAACTGGTAGATGGAACAGCGGGACATGAATTGTTATCTTTCATGGATGCCTACTCCGAATATAACCAGATCATGATGCATGAACCAGATCAGGAGGACACAAGCTTTATCACCGATGTTGGTCTTTATTGCTACAGAGTTATGCCCTTCGGATTGAAGAATGCAGGGGCAACCTACCAAAGACTTGTTAATGCTATGTTCAAACCGCAATTGGGCAAAACTATGGAAGTCTACGTCGACGACATGTTAGTAAAGTCTAAGAAAGCAGCGGATCACATTGAACACTTGGCAGAAATGTTCGCAGTCCTCCGGAAATACAGAATGAAGCTTAACCCTCTGAAATGCACGTTTGGGGTCGAGTCCGGAAAATTCTTAGGGTTTATCGTCAGCGCTAGGGGCATTGAGGCTAGTCCAGCTCAAATTACTGCCTTGAAAGAAGTCAAAGCTCCTAGAACAAAGAAGGAATTGCAAAGTCTCAATGGAAAAGTTGCCGCCTTGAGTCGGTTCATTTCCAAAGCCACAGATAAATGCATCCCATTCTTTGATGCCCTAAAGAAAGGAAAGAAGAACTTCGTTTGGACTCCCGAATGCCAAAAAGCCATTGATGAATTGATTCGCCATATGGAGACACCTCCAATACTTTCTAGGCCTGACGATGGCGAGGATCTTCTTATATACTTGGCAGTATCATCTCATGCTTTAAGTGCAGCGCTGATACGGGAAGACAAAAGGATTCAACATCCAGTTTACTATATCAGCAAAAGACTCACTGGGGCAGAGATGAATTACTCTAAGTTGGAAAAACTCGCCTATTGCTTACTAATTGCGTCTAGGAAATTGAGGCAATATTTTCAAGCTCATCCTATCAGAGTCCTCACTGATCAATCTTTAAAGCAAGTCCTGTTTCGCCCTGAAACTTCGGGTCGTCTTCTAAAGTGGAATATTGAACTCAGTCAGTACGACATCACTTATCATCCCCGGAAAGCAGTCAATGGACAAGCTTTAGCTGATTTCATTGCAGAATTTACAGATAAGGGTAATAGTGAGGAAGAAACGTTCAACAATTCCCCTATCCAATGGAAGTTATATGTCGATGGTGCAAGAAATGATTACTGTTCTGGAGCCGGAGTTGTACTTGAGACTCCTGAAGGTCGGTCATTATGCTACGCACTAAGATTGGAATTTCCTTCAACAAACAATGAAGCCGAATATGAAGCTCTTATCGCAGGACTGAAAATCGCTAAAGAACTAAACATACGAGCATTACAGATCTTTAGCGATTCTCAGCTTATTGTATGCCAAGTCAAGAAGGAATTTCAAACGAAAGGGGGAAACCTGCCCGCTTACTTGTCAAAGGCTTGGGAACTTCTGTGTGAGCTCGATCACTATTCAATAAGCCATATTCCTCGGGAAGAGAATATGAAGGCAGATTCCCTCGCAAAGTATTCAAGTTCTGGTGAAGCTCAACTATTGGGATTGGTCCCCGTAGAATTCCTTTCAGCACCAAGTATAGACGAGATGGATATTGACTGGATTATGAATGTATCTCAAGAACAAGAGTCATGGATGACTCCAATACTGGATTACCTACTCAGAGGTTCTCTGCCAGAAAATTCGATAGAGAGACGGAAGCTACTAAGGAAAGCCTCTCGCTATGTAATTCAAGATGGCCGATTATACAGACGGGGATTCTCAATGCCATTGCTTCGATGTGTATCCAGGGAAGAGTCCAAAACGATCCTAGCTGAGGTACATGGAGGAGAATGTGGTGATCATTCAGGTGGTCAAACATTAGCAAAGAAAATTCTCCGATACGGATATTTTTGGCCAGAAATTAATCATGATGCTGCAAGCTATTCCAGAAAGTGCGACAAATGCCAAAGATTTGCCAAAATTCCTAGAGCACCTTCAACTGAACTCACACAAATGGTCAGTCCATGGCCATTTGCAATTTGGGGAATGGATCTCATTGGGCCGCTACCGACTGCCAAATCAGGGATTAAATATGCTATTGTTGCAGTTGATTATTTTACTAAATGGGCTGAAGCTGAACCATTGGCTACTATCACCTCTAAAAAGATGATAAGTTTCGTGACCAAGAATATCATTTGCAGGTATGGAGTGCCTCAGAAAATAATCACAGACAATGGTACTCAGTTTGAAAGCGAGGAATTCCAAGATTTTTGCAGGCGATTCAAAATCCAGAAAAGCTTTTCAGCAGTTGCTCATCCGCAGGCAAACGGGCAAGTGGAAGCAGTAAACAAGATCATCAAATCAACCATCAAAAAGCAACTTGAAAGAGCAAAAGGTGGTTGGGTCGATAAGCTACCACTTGCACTATGGGCATACAGAACCACTCACAAAACTGCGACTGGGCACACTCCTTTCTCATTAGCATACGGGTCGGAAGAAATGATCCCGGTAGAAACAGAGGTTCCTTCACACAGAAGGATCCATTTCAACCAAGCAGAAAATGAAAGGCTACAGCTTGAAGCGCAAGATTTCCTTGATGAAAAAAGAGATGAGGCTAATCTCAGAATTGCAGCTCATCAGCAAAGAATAGCCAGACATTTTAATTCCAAAGTTCGCCAACGCGGCTTTGAGATTGGAGACCTAGTCCTGAAGAGAATCATGACAGCGACAGGTGTGTTTGGGCCAAATTGGGAAGGACCGTATGTAATAGGTCAGAAGCTTCTTGACGGCACATTCAAACTCACCACTGTTGATGGAGATCAAATTCCAAGGGCATGGAACAGCAACCATTTGCGTCCATACTTTACTTGAAAATTTTGTTGAAATATTGTAAAAAGAATTATGAATGTATGATTCTTGTAATTGAAAGCAATTGTAAAACTGATGCAAGTAAATAATGAAAGAATATAAAGTGGATGTAGGCTCAATTCCCTGGCCGACCAACTATAAATCTTGTGTTCCTTATTATTATTACATGTTTGCTTTATTTTCGATATGAAAAGTACATAGAATGTGTTGCTGAAATGTCGATTTAAATTTTTGCAGACAGTGGAAGTGAAACTTGCACATAAAAGGACCAAGTGATTCTCGCCAAATTTCAAGTCACAAAAGCCCCGAATTCAAATCCTAGATAGGAAGTACTTCAATTGAACAGCCTATGATTTCGATAGAAACGGGCCTTTGCTAATAAGTTGAGATCGTTTGAACAAACAAACATCCAATTAAGAAGCTGATGCCCGTTCTCACGAACTGGCCTGGCAATGAAGTACATTTCCTTGGATTAAACGAGTCACTTGAAAAAAAAAAAAAAAAGGATCACTGAAAAAGCGTAAGCAAGTGGACAAAGGAACAACCAAGGCCATCATCGGCAGCACAAATCCTCTTCGGAGGCACAACTCTTCGGAGGATAAAGCCTCTAATGGGTCATACGCCACAAAAAAGAAAGTTCTCTACTCAACAAAAAAGATTGGAGGAGTCATGACCCTCCAACCATGAGAGAGTAACTTCCAGGCGATGAAAACCCTTTTTGAGGCACATTTCACCAGGAGTTGAAGTGTAACAACCGCTCTTCGGAATTTCACTTCACCAGAGTTGAAATGTAAACAAAATAAAAGCCCTCTTCGGAGGCCCATTTCACCAGGAGTTGAAGTGTTATGACCGCTCTTCGAGATTTCGCTTCACCAGAGTTGAAATGCAAACAAAAATAAAAGCCCTTTTCGGAGGCCCATTTCACCAGGAGATGAAGTGTAACAACCGCTCTTCGGAATTTCACTTCACCAAAGTTGAAATGCAGAGACAAAATAAAAGACCTTCCTGAAAGCCCACGTTTCACCAAGATTGAAATAAAACTTCCAAGTGTTGAAACGTGAAAAGGCTTTCTTCGAAGGCACAACTCTTTGGAGGTACACGTTTCACCGAGATTGAAATAAAACTTCCAAGTGTTGAAACGTGAAAAATCCCTCCTTAGAGGTACAACCCCCTCCCGGGGACACAGTTCAAAGGAAAGATCTCTTCAAGGGCGCAATCAAGAAGAAAGACCTCTTCGGAAGCCCACGTTTCACCAAGATTGAAATAAAATTTCCAAGTGTTGAAACGTGAAAAGGCTTTCTTCAAAGGCACAACTCTTTGGAGGTACACGTTTCACCGAGATTGAAATAAAACTTCCAAGTGTTGAAACGTGAAAAATCCCTCCTCAGAGGTACAACTTTGTATATAAAAAAAAAAGAAGTTAAAGTGCCCTTCAGAGGTCCGCTTTACCACATAGAAGAATTCACTTGGTAAAAGAAAAAAAAAGTGATTTCTTCGAACGACAAAGCGTAGAAACTTATACGAAGGGAGTTGTACTCTACAAAAATTTTCTTTAAAGAGAATAAAATAATTGTTCTTTAGCAAATAAGAGTGCAAGTCCCCTCGAAGTATAAGATATTGCAGCAAGCTTAAGGTATGGGGGCAACATGGTATAATAGTATAGCCGCATCAGTAAAGTAATACTCAAACAACATACCATAAGCCCGCTGCAATATCGTATAAATAAACTTGTGCAAAAATGAATAATAAATGCATTCAAACAGAAGTCTGTACAAACAAAGGATCATTTTATTCAATCGAAATGCAGGTACAGGTTTCAAAATAAAGAAAAGCGGGGGCCGGTACCCGCACAATTCTCGACCAGTACATACAAAAGGCAAAAAGCTAAAATGTTCACTTCTTTTTACTACCTTTGGACCCTTTTCCCGGCCGAATAATTAGCTTTTCAGGCCGGTCAGTTGGCACAAGGGAAGAAGGAGGGGTAGGTGCAGCTGGTCCAACTTCTGGCTCCCCTTCAGTAACAGTGATGATCTTCCCCCTCCTCTTTGACGTTCCGTGCTTTTTCCTCCTCTTTGAGGAAGACTCACTTCCCGGAGTGGCAAGTTTAGACAAAGTTATGTCATCAGAAGGGGTCCGCTCCGGGGATATCTCACCTCCCACAAGTCCCTCGTCTCTATGCTCCTGCGAAGCGATGGGATCGTCTAAACCATGGAGGGCTTCTATTTGTTCCTCTTGCGACCCGGGCTGAGAAGCAGAAGGAGGAGCCACCTGGAGAGACGGAGGAGGGATAACCAGAGGAGGAGAAATCTGAGCGGTGCTTGATACTTTCTCTGTAGAAGAAAAGAGGTTAAAGTCAGTAAAGAGAGGAGATGAAGGCTCATCAAGGTTGAGAAAATAGTCAAGGAGCTCATTAAACCCATGTGAAGTAAATGAGCAATCCACTTGAGCGAAATTTACAGTGGAATTACCTGCAGAAGTTGTCTTTATTACATCAATTTCATAGTCCGGGGCTTCAGCACTCTCTTGCGATTCATCTGTAACTTGAGTAATTTTGGCCCCGGTATCAGTTTGTGCAGGGATCGGTACATAAAAGCTAGAGCCAATAATGCCAGCATCGACCGAAGTTGAAGGAGGGACAGGAACAATCAAATTTGTTTCTTTTCCTTGATGCTCTTCCCCCACTATTTCAACCCGCGATCTGGCGAGTTGCTCTTTCCCTCTGGCAAGGGCTACGCGAGCCTCAAAGTCTAAGTAGTGCACCTCCAACTCCTCTTCAGTGTACCCGGCCCCTTTAAACATATCTAGTCCAGCCTCCCACACTTCGGCCAGGGTAATCTCATACTTGGGGCCCAGGAATGCAAGACTGCCATGCCCTAATATACATTGCAAGTAGAAATCAAATAGTGTCGAGCCAATATCAGCTTTGGTAGCTTCATGGGCCTCTTCAGCGGTAATTCTGCCCGCAACAGCCTCATCCCGCTCTCTCTCGACTTTGGATAAATGGGCTTTCAATTTTTCAATCTCTGCAGCCTGAAGGCCAGTTTGTCCTCGCAGCTGAGTAATGTCAGTACGGTTGCCCTCTATAATCTGCTCCAACTCATCAGCCTTGGCCTCATCATCCCTTTGCACGGCATGAGCATCCCGCATCTATTGAAGAAGCACACTTTCCCTTTGAGAATAAGAAGTGGAAGAAGTAGCAAGCTCCTCTTTAAGTTTCCCAACTTCTGCCTCAAGTTTCTCATTATAATCGGCGATACTCCTCATTTATGCATCATGCTGTTTAAGGATCTTTTGCCATTCAGTTTTGTCGTTCTCCATGGTAAGCATAGCTTCAAGATTGGCCCTATTCACCCTTTGGAGCTCATCAACGAGTTTCTGCCAAGATGACATCCTCTCAATATCGGTTCTGACTGCATCAAGGTTCCATAGCATAGCATTTTTATCTATGGGAACCAGATCGAGGTCAAAGCGAACTCCTTTTAAACACCAATTAGGAAATCAGCGTTGAAGAGTGGCTGGACCTGGTCCAACTTGGTAAGATGGCCTATTAATGATTGCTTGGAAATCAGTAGGGGAAGGGGCAGGAGATTGAGAAGAAGTAGGAGCAGTAATCTTCTCTGAAGGCACAGGCATTGGCTCCTCAATAACTTTGGCTCGTTTGCTCGAGTCATCAGTTGTGTGACTCTTCCCTCTATCATCATGAGATTTGTGTTTAAGGGAGTCACTCTCTCTGTGGGAGGAATCATGTCGACTATCTGGTCTTCCAAAGCGTTCTTCATAATCACGTCTTTCCCGAGCCTTCCAGGCTGCCCTTTCTTCATCAGTCTCTCTATGAATAGGAGGATAGGATTGATAGCCATACTGGCTGCGTTTCCCATATCGCTTAAAGTCATCATAGTACGAGCTGCCTCGCCTCATTGGTAAACCTAAAATTTAAAAAAGAAGAAATAAAACTTGAGAATCCTTTAAACGTTTAAAAAAGAAAAGAGAGAGCATAAAAGTGCCAGGAATTCTAAGTGTGTGTGATGTGCAAACTACGCGCTTCAGTCTACGAACCACTCTTTAATTGGGGAGTAGTTGTGGGTGTAATAGATAGCGTCAACTCTTGAGTCGACGGCAACTGTTGCAAAGTAGAAGTAGCTTCAACTACTGAAGAAGAAATCCCGGCAGTGATAGGATCTTCTTTAAAGATCTCTTGTGAAGTAGCAAAAAGGTCGCTCAGTCCTTCGAAGGTATAGTCCTTGCTTTGCTTAACAGGACTGGATTTCTCAGCTTTTTCACCAGATTCTTGTGAATGATGGGAAGATCCCTGAGGCTCTTCTTCCTCGATAACCGGGGCAAGTTTGTCAGACGGCCCTACAGCATCAACAGAAGTGGAACACTTCACTAGCGAAGTCTCAGGAGTAGGTCCTTTAGATATGGATGTGCTAGTAGAAACTGAGGCATCCAACACTCTAGCTGGGGAGTCTGGAATTTCATGAGGACGCGTAGAACGAGAAGTATGCAAAAGTCCGTACTGATGCAGAAACTCATCTTTCAACAGAAATTGAATATCTCTCTCCTCAACCGGTACGGCCTTAAGCCTCTCGAAAGTCGACTTGTGACTGGGATTCCTAGAGGGAGGAGGCAGCGCTGAAAATAAAAGAAGCAGAGTTAACACTTAGCAGGTCAGTCTCACAAAGGCCAGATAACAAACGAAGCAAGGATGGGTGATCTTACTTCCTTCCCTCCACAGAGCATAAAACCCCGGGGGGCAACGAACGAAGAAGAACTGGGTTAGAAACCCGTGAGCAGTGTCGGGAAGGCCAACAATTAATTTGCGGTTTCGGGCGCTTCTCACAACAGTAATAGAAGGATGATCTTTGGTCCGGCTAAAGGAGCATAAGTAACAAATTTCATCAAAGCTCGGAAGTCGATCAAGTGTTCTCCTAAATAGTACACACAACCCCATTAGAATGGCGTAGCCATTGGGGTGTAGTTGGGATGGAGCAATGGCCAATTGATGAAGAAGTTGTTGGAAAAAGTCATTGAAAGGAGGAACGCCCCCACTTAGGCACATATGCCGGTTAACTGTCACAAAGCCAGAAGGTGCTATGTCAGCAGTGTTACTTCTCTCAGGAAGAATGGCATCTGATTCAGCAATGCCAAACTGAGCACACAGCTGGCGAAAAACTTTATATGATAGTGTAGTAGGAACTCTTTCGGGAGGATTAACTAGTGGAGCTGGAAGAACAGTTGCCTCTCCCGTCTGAACTGTTGCATCTTCTTCCTGAGAAGTCATTCTACACAAGCAATTGGATATTCAAATATGAAGGTGCACGTTTCCTAAAAGTGTGAAGTGTCGTGCAAAACTGATAAAAATAGCAAGTAAATATAACTGGAATTAAACTGGTGGACGATTGATCGACTACGGTAATTTCAGAACTTGTTAATTTAAAGTTCAAGCATAATATTAGTGCAGGCTGGTCAGTTTCAATTGACTATTTCAGTGTTTCTTTAATATTCTACTTGAAATCGATAGCACTTCGTTCACACAATTTACTTAAGTTAATTATCTGTTATTAACTAATCTGTCATTTGATGTGGGCGGTTGATGGCAGTATATTCGTCCCAATTTTCTGTAAATATCATATTAAACAGATTGTTAACCCACAAGTTAAAGTAATCTGTAAAAGAATGCAGCAAAGTTCAACAGATCAAAATCTATGCAACAGTTCAAGGTCTAAGCAGAGTTTAAAAATGCAAGTGCTGAGTCGTAGACGACTCAAGAGCTAAGTCGTAAACGACTCAAGTGATAACTCGACAACAACTTAAGTGCTAACTCGTCTACGAGTTAAGAACTTTTCTTCGGTTTAAGTTAAGTCGTTGGTTCTCTGGTTGACTCGTCCACGACCTAAAGAATTATGAGGAGAAACAGGATAGGTCGCTTCACTTTTGAGTCGTTGAGGCTTTGAGTCGGTAGTCCTTTGAATCGTGAATCATAAAAGAAAGACAAGGCTTCAAGTCAGAAAGATACAAATTCTTCTAAGTCTTAACTCAGTTACGACCTAAAACTCATGCCCCAACTAGACGAATAACCTTATCTCCACTCCTAAACCCATAAACCGTCTCACCCCTAAACCGATGAACCCACTAACTATTATCTCGTCTTCTCCAAACCCCTAACAGCCTGATAAAAATAAAATATAAATAGATTGAAACCCATTATCCTCTCCTCGCGAATTATCCAAAACCTAATCAAACTTCCTCGAGCTCACCAGCAATCGATCATGGCAACAATTGTGATGAAGCGTGGTATGAGGAACTGGATTAAATTCGCAAGTTAATAGCTATCGCGGAATCAAATGAACTGCGGATTTACTTACGCGATGCGATGATGAGGATTATAGGGACTGAATCAACGGTAAGATGAACTGGTTGAATTTGTTTTCGAAAGCTCGAGGACGTGTTAATGGCAGAAATAGCTCAGAGGTAAGTAATGGGAAGAAGGAAATAGGAGGAACGACCCAAGCATTTTATACCTCAGGGAAGTGGAACTCGAGTCGGCACACCAGGGTTATGATGAGTCGAAGCACACAACTTACGACTTAAGGCATGTGCTTCGAGGGGCAAGTGTTAACCCAGTTTCCTCTACGAGTTAAGGTTTACGACTTAAGGCCTTCACGGGTTAAGGAATCTACGAGATAGGATCCACGACTTAAGGCCTCTACGAGTTAAGGAGTCTACGAGTTAAGGAGTCTACGACTTAAGGCCTCCACGGGTTAAAGGGTCTACGAGATAAGGTCTACGACTTAAGGCCTTCACAACCTAAGAACATTACGGCCTGATGACCTAAGGTCTGCATAATCTTACTAGTTAAGGATGACACGACTTAAGGAAGTTTACGACTTAAGTCATTACAACCTAAATGACCCAAGGGAGTAACGGTCCAACAACTTAAAGGGACTATGACCTAACGACTCGAGGGACGAGGAGTTAAGACGACTACGCCTAAGTCGTGACCGACTTACGACCTTTACTAGGTCATTCACGACCTAAGGCCATAGAGGCAAGTTCAATACTGCACCATGACTCGTTAACCCCAGTTAAGCCACAAGCCGAGAATCAGTTTAGGTCGGTCACGACCTACGACATATGATAAGTCGTACACGACTTAAGACTACGAAGTTAAGGTTCAATGCCGCATCGCTTATGAGAGGACCGGTTGACTCATTTGCGACTTAGGACTTGTGATATATTTAGGGTTCAGCAGGGATGCCTTGAAGAAGTCTCGACCCAGCATTTAAGTGATAACTGACCCACGACTTAATTTAAGTCGTCCACGACCCAACTTAGGTCGGTTACAACTTAGGACTTGGTAATGTTTCCTGCCTAGAATTGCCTATAAATACGACCCTAGCTCCAACTAGAAGAGGACTTTTGGCTGATTTCCTTCAAACACCGTTACTCTGCTGCATTCCAAACTAATCCAATCCAACACTTGAAGCTCTCAAGACATTAAGAACGCTACAAACAACTTCAAAAAGAGATCACATACATCCAACATGGATTCGAAAACTCTCATCTTCATCGAAGTTTAAGCTACTTGTTCTAAGTCTCCTGTAATTCAAAGTGTATTGTATTTGGGAAGAATTGTATCAGCTTGTAACGAGATTATTAATAAAAGTACTTAAAGTGGACGTAGGCTATACCCTAAAGCCGAACCACTATAAAATTGTTGTTGTTTACCGCTTTTCTACTATTATGTGCTTGTAATCTGTTCCCGAGTCGTCGGGTGGTGCTTTCACAACTACAACTCATACATCGGGGTGTTAGCGTTCAAATTTTAGCGTTAACAATTGCTTATATATGGATCGATGATATTGTTTACTTTGAATGGATTAAGATCTCAAATATTGATTAATGAATGCTATGTGATAGGTATGCTCTGATTTAAGTATGAAGATAATACGGATTATCTGTTGTGATGATAATATAGATTATCTGTTTATGTTGATGTTGACTATCTATTATGATATTGTGAATTATCTATCCGTGTGTATATGGATAATTGAACTGAATTGTTTTAAACTTTAAACAACTTGGTCTTAAAAGATGGCATTTGGATTTCGATGAGACCGGGATCGGGTTTCCATATTTGGACATCCGAAAACCACATCGATCCAAATTAAACGCTAGGTCGTGAATTCTCAAGTAAAGATTCAGAGTGCAAGGGTTATCGTCGTTAACTCTGAGGGTGATTCAAAAATGAGTGTAACGAGATAATGCCTTCGGTTTCATTCGAACCCGGAACGAACTTGTATGGATTGAATAATTTCAGAACATCATCAGGTGGGCGATGAGAATTCTAAGAGATGTGTTCTCTAAAGGTAATCGCAGCCTCAAGCCTCATCAACCGGGAATGGCTAAAACTGGGGAGGTGCAGCAAGGTTAGGTGGGTCATGCCCAAGCAGGAGGAGATTTTCCCCTGTCTAGATGTCCCTTTTTATTTCGGCTGTGTGGGCAGTTTTGAGCTCCAACTGTCGGGGTTATCTTGTTCGGGACTGTTCAGTAAGGAATGGTTCCGGCCTTGTGTTGCAGACGAGTTAGGGTGGCTCCTCGGTACAGTGATCTAGGCCACGCACTGTGACGGGCGGTACCCCAATAGCCCTGCCATTGTAGGGAATCCAAAATCCAACAAGTACCAACGGTTTTGATTGTATTACCCACTTCTGTGGCTAGTAGCTGGAATTTAATAATGTAACAATTTCGGCAATTTCATATTTACTTGAAAACCCTAGACACTATTATAATATCACAGAATTTCCTATTAAATGAATTCGTTAGCGTAAGGTAAAAACTTACCATTTCTATTTGTGGGAAGTCTTACGTGATACCTTTTGTTTTCAAATATTTTCAAAGTTAAGCAACTTTAACCTGTTACTCATACCAGACCCATGTATGACCCGGAGTTTATTTCTGTTTTTCATAAACTCTCGGGTACTCAAATTTTTACGAGTAGCCAAGGGATTCAGGTTAGATTTGGCGACTTCTGGAGGAGCAATGGAGCAGGAGGCTTTGGCGTTGTGTATATATATATATATATAGTATTCCGCTGTTTTGGTATCTCTGTGTTGTATTGTATATTGAATTGTATAACTAGATAGGTGTTTATAACTGTCTAGTATGTGATGTATTATCAGTGTAACTCTGATTGATATTATGTAATACTTATGTGATTAATATAATTTATTCATTCCGCTGTTGGGATTCTGATGTTGTTGTTCTTTCTTCTCTATCTTTTCTATTTTCTCATCCCTTTCTTTCTTCAAGATGAAACGGATTTCTGGGGCTAGAAATTCGGGTCGTCACAGTTGGTATCAGAGCACTCGGTTGAGTGAATACCTAGGCTCTTGATTGATTTCTTTCTTGAGAGAGCGTATTTGTAATTTGATATATATTTATATATTTATTTCTACCTATTGGTTGGGTTACCTGTTCGGGTTTTCCAATATAAGTTATAAAAGGTAGATAGGGTAGTGGTGTGTGTAATATGACTACCAATGGTTGGAGTTTGAATATTTGAGTTTGGTAGTGTATCGGACGAGACTGTAGACCTAATACCGTCTCGAGTGAGCTTTGCAGAGATGGAAGATTTCATTGAACTCTGAAGGAAACCTGTTGAGGTTCGGAGTTCATTTTTGAAACGTAAGTTGGGATGAGCTAGAGTGTGGACCCGTCAGTTTGGCATGAGCAAGTCCGGATGTCTTACCTCAAGATGTAGTAGCTATGTGATGAGACACAGTGACTATGGAAGTCTCTAAAGATGTTTCTTTGGAATCAGTTAAGGAGGTGTATCTACTTCGATCTTGGGGCTGAGTTCAGTAGAATGTTTCTGTTGGTTTGAGGTCCGAGTTTCTCGAAGAGTTTTGGATAGGAAGTCATGGCATCTAAGTCAGCCAAGCAGCTTGGAGTGTTCTAAGAGCCATCAAAGAGATCTTATGGCTTGGCAGTTTTTCTTTAGTGGGCTAGATTGATCGCAAAAGTGACTTGCGATTGTTTGAGTGTTCTCTTGGATTATCTGATTTTTCTGGATGTGAGTTTTGTTCATGTCTGAAGATTGAGTTTTCCTATCAACTGGATTCCAGGAGTAGTACCGTTGGTTCATCTTAGTAGTAGGATGATTTTTGGAGAACAAGTTTGGTGAAGCAGCTCGAGTTTAGGAGGAACTTCTGAGTTTCTTTTAAGGATCTGTTGAACCATAGTTCTATGATGCGTTGTCCAGTTTGTCCTCGAGATCATCATCAGCATTTTCATCTGCTCTGGTTAGAGTTGCGCGGTGCAAGCATGGTGGCGGCTGTTTGGTGTGGAAACAACTGGAATTTGCAGTGTTTTGGATTAGAGAGTTTCTACAGAAAATTTTTAGGATCTGAGGCCAGATTGGAGTACACCTGTTTTTATCTTTTCCAGATGGGAGAAGTGAGATTAGTCTGCTGATTTTGGAATTGAGTTGTGTTCTGATTTTCGAAGTTAATCTTGGAAAGATCATTTTGTTGGATTGTTTTTGGTTCAATTTGTTTCTGGGGGTATTAGCAAGGGTTGAGCTGATCAGTAAGGATGTTGGCAGACTAGGATCGTCAAAAGAGTATTGTGGATAAGAGACGGAGAATTGGATATTCAAAGTTAGAGACTCCTTTGTAGTTGGGATTTTCTCCAATCAATGGGAGCTATAAGATTGGGAAGCTAGCTTCGAGATATTTGGTTCTTTTTCTGTTGTTCTTCTTAGGATTAATGTTTGGTCCTCAGGAGTGAATTTTCAGTTTGGATAACTGGAATTCAGAGTGTTTCACGTATCTCTGAGGGAGTACGTGTAAGATCTATCTCTGGTTGGGAACCAGTAGTTCAGGCAATTTCGGTTGTTGAGTCAGACTTGAGTTTGGTCCGATATCTTGATTTGTTTTGTAGATCTAGAAGAGTGAGTTTTGTAGCTTAGTAGTATTGATTGTTTAGATTCTGTGGAGCGAGTACCCCGGTATTTTTACTTGGGAAACTCGAGGAAATTCTATCTAGAATTTTATCTGGATAATTAGATTTGTTGATTAGTTGAATTGGTTGCTATGGTTGCTAGCATATGATTGATATATGCGGGTGTGTTTTTTTTAAATTAAATCGGTAATTAGATTATTAAATTACCTTTGTTTTAAATTTCGAGGACGAAATTCTTTTAAAGGGGAGGAATATGATATCCCGGAAATTTTGACAATAACAATTTAATAATTTATGTCAAAATTTAATTGATTTGACAAAAATGTTAATAATGAATTTGAATTAAATTTAATAATCTTCTTTAAAATAAATATTTAATCTGATAATCTATCTTTAAAGGCTAATAAATTGTTTTATATTTGTAATGTGTACATAAATGTATATATTATAAATAGATAATATTTATTTTAAATTTAATATATATATAGGCATGTTTTCTTATTCTAATATTTTTGACAAATTAAAAATTGGATTTAATTTGATATTAAGCTATTAAATAAATAACCATATGATTTTAATACTCAAGATAAAAACTTAATTATTTAAAATTGATTTTAGCTTAAGTTTAAATTTAAATAAAAAGGTTTGTTTTTTTTAATGTAGTTGATAAAATAAGTAATTTATTAAATAAGAGACAAATTCCTTTATGAATTATTTTAATTTAATAATGAGTTATATTTAAACTATATTGATAATGTAATATTTTTACAAATGGATTTTTAATATAAATAAAAATGGTTATCTTAAATTTATATATATATATATATATATATATATATATATATATATATATTGTGTGTGTGTGTATTTTGATAGGAAAGCTATGACTTGTAAATTTGAAATAACATCTTTCAAATATGTTTAAAATTAAAAAAAATCTTAACTATATTAAGCACAAAAATAATTCAAATGTATGTTAATAACATAAGTATAAAAAAAACAATAAGTGAATTAAGTATTGGACAGTTTAAGTCTAAAATAAAAAGAAAAGTGAATTTGTAAATTGTTTAAGTATAAAGAGTATATGAATATAAATTAAGTAATAAACCTAAAAAAATGACTTAAACAACTTCATATGAAAATAAAGCAAAGCCAGGCTCGTAAATATTTGCAACCTGTAAAATAAATATGCAAGACAAAGGAAAACATTTTGTACCTAAAGATAAAAACAAGTCAGGGAAGAATAAAGTATGAAGCATAAGTAGGCAAGTAGATTATACATGACCTGTAAAATATTATGCATGCAAGAAAATGTAGCCTGTTGAAATGCAAAGTAAAAGAGAATACTTGTGTACTAATTAGATAAGGTAAGCTAAGTAGGAAACATAAAGTACATTTGCATTAAATGTTTTATCATCTCAGCTAACTATTGAGTCAATTCGAAATCATATTAAGCATTTCAGCCTCCTTTTCAAAAAAATCTGCCTGATAAAAACAAAAAGAAGATATGCTTGTACCCATAAACCCCTTCCCTATACAAACTTATCTTTCTATATATATACATATCTTCCAATTCATTCTAAACATATCCAACCAGAGAAAAATTATATTACAAGCCTCTGCATTTTTATACAAACTCAAATATAAACTGAAAACATTATTCAACAATAAGCAAACAAGATAAAATAAAAAGGAAGATCAAAGCAAACTTTTCCTAGTTTTTAAAGTTCAAGCAGAAGTGCTCTGTTATTTTCTCAAGAACAAAGGTGAGTAACATCACAATTGAATAGTTTAAGTACATATTTGTTCTGATCCAAGTTTCTTTGGAATTTAGTTGTGTTGAGAATATTTCTTGTGTATAGCTCTGTGTTATGTGTGAATACAGTGATGAGCATCTCTATGTTCTATCTGACTTTAGTTTCAGGTTTAAAATCCTTATCAAAACTCATTTGCTCTTAATCAAAGCTTGATAAGACTTAAGCTGTGAATATAAAATGTCTGTTATAACATAGATTTAAGTTTAAAAATTTTATTGAAAAGAAAAATAATTTGTATTGGGTCTAGAATACAAAATAACAGTGAAAAACTTACATAAGTAAAAACTCAATTTTTACAAATCATGAATTCCGGCATATGAATCAAAAAAAAAAACAAAAACTTGATTTTTAAAACTAAAATCACTATTTATAATTAAATGTTGAAGGTGTAGTTCTAGGTTGAACATAATAGATGAAATTGTGATTTTCTGGTGATCAAGTGGACCAGAGTGCTCGGGGTTCTCTGTGGTGATGGACGAGTGATTGGAGGGTCGAGGAAAAATGGTGGAAGGCGCTGCAGTTGGACGTGGTGGCAGCGGCGCACGATTTTAGTGGGTAACCCTATTCTTATGGTGGTCGAACTTTTGATCACCGCGACTTCCACCATGCATCGAGTTGCACGAGGTCTTGGGAGGAGGTAATTTGGTCGAAGACGAGTTCATGGCCGAAGTTTCGCGTGTTCAGGTGGCCGAGGTTGGGCGAACCGCACGTTGACAGGTTTAGGGGTGGTGATTTCTTTCTTGTTCCAGGTCCTGTTTTGAACTCACATTCAATTCGAGCTTAGGAGTGACGATTGGTTGATCGAGTTTATATGTGGGGTTGATCGACGTTTTGAGAAGATCATCGTGGATGACCTGAAGTGGCGACAGTGACGGTACAGGTGCACAATGATGAGGGTGTGTCAGTGGTTGTTGGGTTTAGTACTTGAGTTCTCCGGTAATTGGTGGGTTGTTGCTCGAAGTAGATTGGTTTTTAGCTCGGGTAAGTGGGAAGTTTGACTCGAAGGAAAGTATGGAGGCCTCTGGTAGATTGCATGTTACAGATTTAAAACCTGTAAGTTTTAAACATTGTAAAATTGGGTTTTAGAATGGGAAGTAGATAGTTAAACTAAGTTTAAACCAAAATTAAGTTTGGATTCAGTGGACTAAATTTTAAATCCGAATTCAAATATAAATTTGAATCTTACTTTGAAATAAAGAAGTTTTAAATTTAAAATTGTTTTAAATAGTTTTAAGGGAAGTAAATTATCCTTCAACACCTTGTTAATGATAATTTGAACATTAATAAGAAAAATGTTGTCGTTCTTGAATAAATGAAGATTTAATGATTTGTGGTTATTAAATTAATTAAAATGGATCATTAATGATTTGGATTAATTAATTTAGTAATTGAGAGTTTAAATTAGTTAGTCAAGGTTTAAGCTGATTAATTTGGGATAAATAAATTGGTAATTAAGCATAATTAATTAAATAGGGTTTTAATTTTTAATTAATGATTAGTAATTAATTAGATAAATAGTTAAGGATAAATTAAGTTACAGTTAACACTTAATTAACTAAATAATTAAGGATTTATTTATGGAAAATTAAAGATAAGATTAATTTGTAATAAATAATTAATAGATCTTAGTTATTCACTTTAGAAAAATAATTAAAGAATTGTAAATAGTTAATGAAGGTCATTAACTTAGATGATGAAGTAATCAATTAATGGGATTAATTTTAATAATTAATTAAATTATTTATTTAAGATAAGCAATTGTGAATTGTTAAGTATAATTACTTAACGAAAGTAATTAAGGAATTAATTACTTATTTGTAATTAATTCAGTTTAATATGAATTCTTTAAGTTAATTAATCAAGTTTAATTAATTTAAATAATTATTTGACGATGTGATAAGTATAATTGCTTAGGGGAGTAATTAATGATAATTACTTGATGTAATTAACTGAATGTGATTTTATAATGAAAGTAATTGGAATATAATTACTTCGTATAATTAATCAAGGGATTAATTTAAAGAAAATTAATTAAGGAGTGATTAATTTATTTGATGGAGTAATTAAAGGTAGTTAATTACTGAATGGTGCTAAATCTCTCTCGAATTTCAGCACTAAAAATCACGATTTCTTTTCTAAAAATCATGATTTACGAAAATAAGTCAGATTATAAGCATGAATCCATAAAATTTTAAAATTTAGATTTTGATGTTCTCCAATTTTTTTACTGTAATTCCTCTTTGGTTAACATTATAATCAAATTCCATCCAAAATTATTTTTAGAAGCTATCTTTTCATAATTCTAGCAGATAACCTTCATATATCAAAGTCTAAAATGAATCAAGGGAAGAGCAATCGATTTTTGTACCAATTTCAAACCTATAGAACTAACACAGAGCAATGCACACAACAATTTCACAATTATGTACCTACATTCCTATTTAGTGATCATGTAGACATTTCTCACATTTTTTAAGAAATCTATGAATGCATCTATAACTAAGCAGATTTAAAACCCTTTTAAACTTATAGCTTACTCACCAACATGCAGAAGATAGAGAACAATGTTAGTTCCATGCTCTTGAATTCCCAGGTATTTATTAACATGCAAGACAAATTTATATACATGCTAGCCATTAACACATCATTACTTCATTTTCCTATGTCATGCAACAGATTCTAATCAAATATAGGATTATTTACTCACCTGTACACAGAGCAGCAACATTATATTTTAGGTCAGGGTCCAGATGTTAATTTAATCCTCTAAATCGATCTTAAACTGATCTAGGACTTAGCTTTAGTTTAGATGAATTCGCATCAACATTTACTTGCTTTGTTTCATAAGAAGCTACCAATTGCTACAGCTACATTGATTTGCTTGGATGATTCAGATTTTTAAAAAGGGTGCTATTTTAATGATTTTCGGGTTTGTATAAAATTTCTAGGCGTTAATCTTCTTTGTTTTGAAATTTTGGAAAGATGAAAAAGAAAATGAGATAGTGAGTGGAGATTTTTTTTATATAACTTTGTTATATCTTCTATTATTAAAAGTAAGCAGAAAATAAGAAATCAAGACACTTGTAAATTTGGCTCACACTTGTCATTAGGTATTTTCTCATGCTTCCATTTGTAATTATGTAAATATTAACTTACATTGTTATTCCATGAATTAATGTGTTTTTAAATGATTCGTTTTGTTTTAATTTTATTTTTAGCCTATATATATATATATATTTCCTATTAAGTAAAAATATCATCTTCCTTTATATAAATAAGTCTTTTAAAGAAAATAATACAAAACAAATTATAGTATAATAAAATCATACATATATATTTTAGATCCAAAACATTTTAAAATATTAGTCTTTACAAATCGAATTTAAATCCAAATTCAAATTTAATTTGAAATCCGATTTGAAATCAATCCAGATATGTATAGATTTAAACAATCACAGTTTCAATTTGTAAACAATAATCCTATTAAAATCTATTCACACCTATGTATATATATAAACAATTGTTATCATTGTTTGAAAACAAAAATTTTAAAATTTTTTTTTAAATAATTTATAAAGGAGATTATCACATTATTTTTCCAATCTATAAATCAGTATTTCAATTTAAATTAGATAATTATTCAATTATCTAATGCCCGAAAATATGGGTTATCACGGTCATGCCCAAGCAGGACGAGATTTTCCACTGTCTAGATGTCCCTTTTTATTTCGGCTGTGTGGGCAGTTTCGAGCTCCAACTGCCGGAGTTATCTTGTTCAGGACTGTTCAGTACGGAATGGTTCCAGCCTTGTGTTGCAGGGGAGTTAGGGTGGCTCCTCGGTACAGTGATCTAGGCCACGTACTGTGACGGGCGGTACCCCAGTAGCCCTGCCATTGTATGGAATCCAAAATCCAACAAGTACCAACGGTTTTGATTGTATTACCCACTTCTGTGTCTAGTAGCTGGAATTTAATAATGTAACAATTTCGGCTATTTCCTATTTACTTGAAAACCCTAGACACTATTATAATATCACAAAATTTCCTATTAAATGATTTCGTTAGCATAAGGTAAAAACTTACCATGTTTATTTGTGGGAAGTCTTACGTGATACCTTTTGTTTTCAAATATTTTCAAAGCTAAGCAACTTTAACCTGTTACTCATACTAGACCCATGTCTGGCCTAGAGTTTATTTCTGTTTTTCATAAACTCTCGGGGACTCAAATTTTTACGAGTAGCCAAGGGATTCAGGTTAGATTTGACGACTTCTGGAGGAGCAATGGAGCAGGAGGCTTCGACGTTGTATATATATATAGTATTCCGCTGTGTTGGTATCCCTGTGTTGTATTGTATATTGAATTGTATGACTAGATAGGTGTTTATAACTGTCTAGTATGTGATGTATTATCTGTGTAACTCTGATTGATATTATGTAATACTTATGTGATTAATATAATTTATTCGTTCCGCTGTTAAGATTTTAATGTTGTTCTTTCTTCTCTATCTTTTCTATTTTCTCATCCCTTTCTTTCTTCAAGATGAAACGGATTTCCGGGGTCAGAAATTTGGGTCGTCACAGTTATTCCCTGAAATGTATATGTTTTGTATAATGAATAATGTATTTTGAATAGAGAAAATGAAATACAGTTTTAATTGGCCATTTGGTAATAAAATTTATTTAACTTGAAATCATAGTTAATTAATGTGTAAATGAATAGAATTATAAAGAGAATTGTATTGTTATATTAACTGTGATAAAATATTTTATTTAGGGTTATGTTTTGTAAAAAGAAATGATTATGATTTAAAAATGGAAAAATGTGACTTAAAGATGACTTAACTTGAATTGTAATTTGATTTTTAAATGGAAATTTTATGCTAAGTAAATAAATGGAGATTTAATTTTATTAGGAGATGGGTATGTTAGATAGAATATTAAGTTATTGGTTGAAATAAAAGTTAAGAAATTTATAAAGTATTGACTTAATAAACGAATTTTAATTTAAATTGGATGTTTTTTAATAAAATGTTATTTTATTAAATTTATAAGTTAAGTAATATCCAAGTAAAAAATTTTGTAAAGTGGAATAAGTTTGATAAGTTAAAAATAATAAAAGTTGAAGGTATATTGTTTTAAAGGGTATAACAGAAATTATAGCATTTTTGAAATGCTGTGGTTTACTATGTTTTGATATATACTAAATATACCTACCGCGACACTTTATAAGTGCTGCTATTTTGAAAATTACAATGCTTGAAATGTTGAAATTGAACAAATGAACTTAGAAATTGCTGAAATTCTGGAAATTGAATATTTGATTTGGAAGGATAGCTACTTCATATTTAATGGTTTAAATGAAGGTCATTTTAAAGGAGTTATGAGTTGGAAATTGTAATTAATTAAGAATTGTCTTTAAATATAGTGATTTGAAACTCATTAAAATTGATGATTTAAGAATATGATTTTATAACCTGGTTTTGGTTTAAGGTGATTTTAAGGGAATATTTCGAGTTTAATAAATTAAAGGAAATATTTAATGATTTGGAATTTTGGGTTTTATTTAAATGATATATTGATTTGGTTTAGGAATTTAAAAGATATATTATTACTGGTTTTGAAATGGAAATGATATATTGATTTGGGTTTTAAATGAAATAACATAGTATTTAGTTTGGAAATGGATATTATTTTGGAAAGTAATGGTATTTGATTTGAAATGGTTTTGGAATAGAAATGTTTTGAAATAAAATGTCTATGGGTTATAATAACGTTTGGTTGTTACAAAGACCAGGATCGAATATGTGCATAATCTCCATCGAAACCGAAAACCACTTTAACAACCGTGTACGCGGTGGAGGTTCGAGAATGAAGTAGGATAGTGGTGATGTTCTATTGAGGTATATACATGGATCCGACTCCCGTGAGTTGACATAAGATGGCTAAAACAAGAGCAATCTCGAGCCAACGTGGTAGCCCTTGTTATTAGACACACTCCTTCGATATTATATCCTGACTTTGAGATTGATTTGGTGGCCACTTTTGATTTTTGATTTAGGGGTGTGGCTCGAGGTGGGCAGTTGTAGCTGCTACGCGTTACCACCAGCCCATGTGCGTAATTGGTATATCTACCCTGGCATTGCCATGTGCACCATGTCACATACCCTAGCGCACCTTGTACGAGTTTGGGTTTCTCCTGTAGCCCGTGGAGTATCCTATGGTGGCTTCCCGATCAGGAGGAACCATGATACTGGATGGACTACTGGGACTATTATTGTGTTAAGGTGGAGATTGGGTAACTCCTTAACGCTATTTAAAAGTAAGTTTATTTTACTATAAAGATTATTATAATAGCAAAATATTACTACATAGTTAATAGTTTAACGCATCCTTAGAGGATGGGCAGTCCCAAGCAACCTTTAAGTTACTTGTTATATTACAGTTCACTTGAGTTGGTTTACATTGTATAAGTATGTATTTCCTGGCTTGAGTGTTTTGTGTTTTTCTTTACGCTCGGGTCGGACTGAGTGATACAGCATTAGAGACTCACCTTCGTAGTTGGAGCTTTTCTTGAAGATCCAGCTATCTATTTCAATTCGGTTATCCAGTTGATTTTAGTCATCCAGTTGATTCCAATGATGTATTCTGATTGTACTTGATTATTGAGACTTCTATTGTATCTTGTTTTTCTGTTGTATCTTGTTTAACTTTGATGTATTTATATAGTAGCTTTCATGAACTACTATCTCTTTTCTTCCGCTGCATTTTATTACTCTGTATCTGTGATCTATTATTATTTATTTGTTATATATTATGAGATTTGCCAAATTTATTTATACAATTTGGTATTTTGAGCAAGTCCGACATGTGCGGATGAGAAAGGTTAAAAATATCAGGTCATTACAACGACAGTTAAAGGTTTAATTATAGGAGAAACAAAATTAGTTGAAATCGAGAAGCAGCAAAAAACTGATAGTTAGTTACATATTATCACATATATAAGTTAAAAGTTTACCTGTTTGTTCATTAGCAAGTATACCATACCCTCCTATTTTGAAATTATTTTTTGACATTTAGTTATTTGATTATCCCTTAATTTTGACAAAGCTAACTTGGTGTTGGTGTATCCTCTTCCTAGTGCTATTAACCGTCCTGGTTTATCTTATCCCAATATTTGTGCAATTGCATCTTCTTGGACATTCTTTATCGAGTCAGATTATTTGGCATTATCATTTTTTTTTAGTCTCTTCCTATATAAATTAACATAAATATATGTTATATACAATGGTAAAAATTTCACAATGTTCAATTAGTGAAAAAAATCAAAATACTTGCAAGAACATGTGCAACATCCGTGATCACCGATTCACCACTCTTTTTAGTAAAAAATTTAACCCAAACATCCGCTCTAGATATGGATGATGAATTTTGACTCTGCATTTTCTGCATTTAGAAAGAGACTAAATAAATCAATCAATAATTAATTAACTAGCTAGGTAAATAATGCTACATTTATTTAACTAACCAAACCGTCGGTAAATCTAGCCATTCCTCTACGTCAAGTTCTGTGCGGCAATTGTTTTTGCCTAAGAGCTCTAAATTTCTCACTTTACCTGAAAAAAGATAAAGGAATTTATTCTAGATGAAAAAAATAAATCAAACAGTCTCTTAAAACATAAAGATGAAACTATAACTAGCGAACTGTGAAATAAAAGTGAAACACAACTTAAACAAATATACCAATAAAGAGAAGTAACATTGACAAAAAAATTAATAGATATAGCAAGAAAGAGCTGCAATCAAATTTATGTATGAATTTTAATTATTTATATATATATACATGTAATGTTGCTTCCACTGATGGGAAATTCAAGTCCCATATTTATATATATAAATTTTAATTATTTACATATACATACATGTAGAATCCTTGGTGTACACCAACATATTAAGAAAGGGTTATAGACTTTTGTATTCGCATTATTTTCATATTTGCTAAACTAAAATGAGTAAAGATTCAAGTTGTCTATTTGCCCAAAAAGCAATGGAATATAAGCTTATAATTTGCTCGGAATGTGGACTATTGTGTTCGATGAGATTAGTGGAGAAGAGATTGTAAAATCATTTTCTTTGATGATGCTAGTCTAATTAACATAGAAACAATTGATTTTCTAGATGTTTATCCTTTTGCTTTTTTTAATTGAGGGTTCCTGTTTAGAGCTTTCCAATTTCTCATGGACAGTTTTATTAGTTTTGATAATACGTACAGTTTGGAATAGTTTTGATACATTCATAGTTGGCATAAACACTATTAGATATGTGTATAATTTAATTCATAGTACATATATTTGTCGTAGCATAAATCATAACAGTATTATTGATATTCAAAATGTGTTTAGATTTGAGAAATGTACATTAAAAATATAATGTTTGATTTGGGAAACTACAAAATATTCAATATAGATTCAGTCTGATAAGGTATATTAAGCCTAATATTAATAGTAATTCATTGTGTTTCAAACAATTGCTGGATAATGTGTTTAATTGATTTAAATTGTATAGCCATTGTCAAAGAAAAGAGCCATGATGCAATACATTTACATTGTATCCATTATTTTGTATACAAGTCAGCTAGCATATATGTTGGGTTAACATGTTCATTTATTTTTAATGAATCAATAGAAGGCCAAAATAATAGTGGCATCAAATAATTTAGGTATAGAATGTAAATATTTTGAATCATTTTCCATGCGATAACAGGATTTGGTAGGGGTATGTGTTTGTTATATTTAATGACCTGATAAATTTGATATTGTGAATGAAACAAGGGATACTTAATTTTTTAATCCACACTTTGAGGATCGCATTTGAACAACTGTGTATATGTTTGGAAACATGTGCCCGACCAATTTTCCTCGCTTTTGAATCACTATACTTTTAAAACATAATTAACACATTTACCCATATTAAGGTGATTTACTATTATAATAACAACACCTGCTCTAGTTATAGATACAAGTTGTCATATGCTTACCATCTAAAGACTGGGAGGGGCTATTGCACTAAGAGAATACTCAGGATCAACGTTCATCGTCTTCCTACTTACTATTGCTGAGTGGCTTGAAACAAGGATTTGCCGAAAGGTATCAAGATCTCACCACACATGAATGGAGTTATCCATCAAGTATTATGATTACTATATATAGCCTTAGACTAACAAATATATAAAAATCTTTAATAGTATCAGATTGTAACCAGTCTCAAGAGATCTTACTAAGATCTGCTTGAAATTATTTCGACTATAATGTAGACTGAGTTGAACTCGGCTATGGTATGCTTCTTACATACCATTCTAATAAAAAAAATTATGATAATCAAAAGCTACAAGATGTTAGGGATCTAGGGTTTTGATTCCAAAAAGCAAACAAACAATAGTACATGTATATACATACATACATACATACATACATACATACATACATACATACATACATAAGCATACCTTGAACTCCAAATTTGTTTACACCTTTACAAACTTTCTCCACTCCTTCACGTTTTCTATATTGTAAGGTTTCAAACCAAGTCTTTCCTTTTTCGTCGTTGCATTAACTATTTTTTGGACTAATTTGCTTTTTGAGGATCTTCAAATAGTTCCAATTTGAGGAACAATATGTATGTGAATTATGAGAAGAATTCACGGCTATGAATGTGGGAAGTAATTGGCTAAGCAAATGGAAAGGCAAGGGAAAAGAAAAGGCAACAAATAAACAAAACAAGTAACCTATATCTCTTGAAATTCCTAAGCTATTATTAAAAATAAAATAAATCAAAAATCAAATAAATATATTCAAAGTATATACAAATAAAATAGAAAATAAAAATTAGAGACACAAACATAGGGAAATAAAATATAGAAAGTCATTGCCTGTAAACACTGTATTTTATCTATTTTAAAAATTATAAGTTTAAATCCCAATAAATCCATATATTTGATTTCTCAATTATGTTATTGAATCAACTATAATCTTATCCTCTTATGGGTATTGTTAACATTGGTTTATATATGGTTTATATACTAATACATTAATAACTTCCCAATTCATCCAAATTTCAATTTACATAGTAATTAATTTCATTTACCTACAATAATCCATTTTATTATATATTACATTCCAATTAAATAAAAATTGCTTCCAATAATTTGATTTGGTTAAATTGCCATCTTTATACTAGGTACATTATTATCCTATATACCTAATTATATCAGTTTTATATTCCATTACACTAGTCTACTCCTATTTTCATCTTAAATTTGTATTAAATGTTACATTTCTAAATGTGAAATCTTGTCAATTATACACATTGATTAAGGTTTAAAACCAAATAATTAATTTAACTTAGTTCCATTCCTTTTACGAATTTATTACTTTATAAATAAATTTACGTTTCTATTTAATTCATACATTCACACCCGTTACTACATTAATTCTCATTAATGACATTAAAGATTTCCTATTTATTCTATAGACTAAATATGCAACTTATAATAGCTGCTACCATTACCCTTTAATTTACACTTAAGTTTATTATATTCAACTAATTATTATAATTACCTACCTAATATTGAATTCATTCAATTACTATTAATTATACTAGTTCATTTATTTATACACCACTTACCCTTGTTTACTTATATTCAAATTTATATTCAAATATAACAGATACAACTAAATTAATAGGCCAATTAAATAGTAACTTACGATCATTATTATTACTTTAAGTCACATTAATGAATTCATTATTGTTTACAAATCGAATATTACAATTACTTAATTAACATTGATTTACTTTAATTAATATTATCATATATTATCTCATTAATGATTCAACATTCATAATTGTTATTTCGTTGTTCACCACAAATGTCACCATTCTTATATACTCAATCTTTATTCAAGAGTCATTTATTTCATATTATTCCTTTTCTAAACTTAAATGTTTGCATTAGTTCTCTTACATTAATTTATAGCCAAGTATACCAATTTTCATTACTTCACTAAATCATAATTTCATTTGAATTATTACTAATTAGTTCTAATTACCATCGTTCAATTTTTAATTAATAAGGTTTTTTTCTCCTTTTTATATTAAATTACCAAAAATTATTAACTTAACAAATTAAATTATTGAAAATTTTACGGGTCGTTACACTCTCCTCCACTTAAAACTTTTCGTCCCCGAAAAGGAAAGGAAGGAAAAAGAAAGAATTAAGTAATTAATATATCTTATTCAAAATACTAACTTTATAAACGAATAAATTTACAAAGTTAATTAATTTGAATAAAATATACCGATTTATTTATAAATTCCTTTAACACCATTTTATATTGTAAGTTATTCGATTTTATTCTATTTACCTCAATTAATCCTTTTTACAACTAAAATTTAAGTGTATAACATTTATTATAAACACTCAAATTTTATTTATAAAAATCCCTTTTATATGTATATTATCCAATTACACTGTTAACTTCTAATAATTAAGGTAAGTTATATTGGAATATAATAGAATATTATACAAATAAAATTTTCTAATTCAATTATCTCAAGCTTAAATATTTATTCAAAATTTTGGTTTCATTGTATATTTGACATTATCCTTTAAGACAAAGTTTAAAAATTAGATTTCCGATGAACTTCGAACGATTTTAGAGATAAATAAATATACACAATATATATCAAACCAAATTTTAGAAATCCAAATCCATTTAATTCTCTAAAGCAAGACTGTAGCAAAACTACAGAATGGTCTCTTCACTTCGAAACTCGAAAATGAAAGTCGATGATGATGCTGTCATCACCGAAATTATTTTTCTGCGACAAAGAAAAGAGCACTGATTTACTAGTTGAAATTCCTTGAAACAATTTCGACTTGAAATACTTTAATAATACACCCTTAAAGCTTTAAACACAAAGTCTAAAACCATTGGAAATTAAATTCTTAGTTTCTTGTTTTAAATTCATTTAAATTTTCAAATTAATTTATAACCATGTTTTAGTTCAATTATTTATATATGAAACCAAAGCCAATAGTTACAAGACGGAGTCAAATATTATATCTTAACAACTAAGCCAATTAACTATCAAAATTCAAAAAATTATACTTATTCATGTATAATATAATTATACAAAATTTATTCATTTACTAAATTTGAAAATAATACTGTGTCAGTTTGCTCTGTTCAAGTGTTTTGGAGATCCTATCGATAGGGTTGATCCGACGAATTGATCGAAAACCCAAATCAACATCAACAACTCAAACAACGCACTATATAAAACATCTTAAGTATAGATTTACAAATACACTATACAGAATAGATTTTCAAAGCAAGGATAGAGATTCAAATTTGATTGATTCAAATCAAAGAAAATTTTGATTTGAGGATAAGTTGAAACCAAAAAAAAGAAGATTAACTAACCGAATAAGGAAATGGATAAGCTTATATAAATCATGGGCAACCGTGACTTCAAGTATAAGATCGATGCAAAATTCTAAGACAAATCTACATTCGATCTTAAGAGGTAGAATTTGGGATAACAAAAGATATTAGCATCTAAACCGAGAATATAGAGATCTCCGATGAATCAATTCCTATTGTAAAGGAGCTTCACCCCTTTACAAGTCATTCAGTGGAGCTAGGGGATGCTTCATAATTTAGAAGAATGCGAATAGTGAGGGACAAGAATGTATTTGGAAACCGTAGGGAACGTTACAAAATTCTAAAGGAATCGAGTCAAAAAGGAAGAGATTCACACTTGAATGAAAGTGATTCTGTAAATAAATTTACCATATATGCTAAGTTTTGCCTAGAGCTAAAGCTCTGATACCAACTGTAATGACCCGATATTTTTGACCATTCGCATCCACAAACGTCGGACTTGAATTATTCAAAATACCGAATTGTTATTTAAAATTTGGCAAACCACAGAATATATAGTAAATAAATAAATCACAGATCATAGACATAGAGTAATAAAATGCAGCAGAAGGAAAAAGATAGTAGTTCAAGAAGCTACTATATAAATACATCAAAGTTAAACAAGATACAACAGAAGTTCAACAAAATAATCAAGTGCAAAGCTGAGTACATCACTGGAATCAACTAAATTGACTGGAATCAATTGAATACTGAAAGTGAAATAGATAACTGGATCTTCAAGCAAAGCTCCAACTCTGAAGGTGAGTCTCTAATGTTGTATCACTCAGTCTAACCCGAACGTAAAGCAAAACACAAAACACTCAAGTCAGGACATACATACTTATATAATGTAAACCAACTCAAGTGAACTGCAATATAAGGTACAAGTAACTTAAAGGATGCTTGGGACCGCCCATCCTCTAAGGATCCGTTAAACTATTTACTGTGTTGTAATATTTTCACTATTATAATAATGTTTATAGTAAAATAAACTTACTTTTAAATAGCGCTAAGAAGTTACCCAATCTCCCCCTTAACACAATAATAGTCCCAGTGTCCATCTAGTATCAGTGCATCTCCAGATTGGGAGACAACTCTAAATACTCTATGGGCTATGGGAGAAAACCAAAATCGTACAAGGCTCGCTTGGGTAGGTGACACGGCCTAACAAGGTGTAACGACCCATAATTTCTATAAATTAAAATTCGTTTATTTAATTGATTTTAAATATTAATAAGTGAAATTTATAAGTCGAATAAATTTTATTTTAAATAATTAGATTTAATTGGATAATTAAATCGATAATTTAATATTGAAGTTACAGAAATAATCGGAAATAGGGTTAAATATGATTGAAAATGATTTGTAAAATTTTATTATATCATATTGGAGTTAGAATGATTTTATAGAACTTTTAGAATTGAATTAAAAGTTAATTTGTGAAAATCGAATATTTTAATATTTAATTGACGAGTTAAAATAGCCATTTTTCAAACATTCTCGGATTTCGACGAAACCAGTTTCATCGGATCCGTAATGTGATATTATTGTAAAGTTTCAAATTTCGTGTCAATCGGATTTACCGTTTGTCCGGGGCAAGCCAAAACGCATAGAAATTAGTTGAATCGGTTTAATTTAAATTTGATCGTTTATTGCCGTAACTCGCACAAATGATCGAATTAGCCTCCGAAACCTACTCCACTGTGTCCAGAACGCGAGGTAAACCCTAGAGACGCCAGTCACCGCGTGAGATTAGGAGTTCGGAAAATTCGGGATGAATAGTGTTTCGTCGTTTTTTCTATAAAACCCCCTTAAAATTCATATTTTCAAAAGAATCCTAAACCCAAGGTTTGCTTCAGCTTAGCCGCCACTTACTATTATCAATGGCCGAAACTATCTCTTATTCTCCCTCAAAATTCTTGCAATCCACTAACCAATTCGTGAATCTTTCAACATGAAAGTTGTAGAGCATCGAGTGATCGACATATTCAACGGTTAAGATCGTGAATGGAGCAAGGAATAGACGACAAAATGGAGATAAAGGCCGCGACTTTGTGCACATTTTTCATGAAGAATGCCTAGCCGAGCTTCAAAAAAACTAAGCCGTGGGTGAAGCTCGTGATGGTCTTCGAAATGGGAGTTGTTGATCGAGCAGAACGTGAAGGATGAGGGGAGACCTGGAGGAGTTCGAGCGTGAATATGGGTTTAGCTTGCATATGTATTTCCTATTGGGGATGAAGGCAAAGCATGCGGCCACGATTTTGCAAAAGAGGAACGAACGGTGATGATCTGTTAGGGTTAGAAATAAAAATAAAAGTTGTAATTTATTTATATAAAAATTTGTATTAACTTCAAAATGCTATAACTCTTTCATACGAGGTCCGTTTTGGACGAAACGATTTGCGCCCGCTTCGTTTTGTCGAGCACTAAGCTATGGAACTAGATTGGGGTCGTTTGGAGTTAGTGAGAATTTTGGGTAAAATTAAACGCACGTTTAATTTTATTCGAAATAAAACGCTGGAAATTGAAATCAAGGTGAGGACTTCTCACTCAATCGAATCTGTTTCGATCTATATTTTAAATAGTTAGATTTAAAATTGCTTGATTGTATGTTCGAATGTTGATTGTTATCTATTGATTGTTAAAATAGACATTATGCGCCGTTAGTAAGCGGAGGTTATTTATTAAAAACATATGCCGTGAATATTCCACTGCAAAGTTAAATTGGTATTATTTATGTACTTGGAGTTGATTTCCCGCAGTATATAGCGGATGAGACCCTATTGCGCCACTATTAAGTGGATAATATTTTTATAAATCCCATATACCGCGATAATACATACTGGGACGGAATTGGTATTGTGCCAATGTCCGTGGATACAGGGAAACAGGTTGGAGGGATCCAACTGGATTCCTCACCAGTATTTATTTGATTACAGATATTTTGATATGTGTTGGTTATCATATACTGATGTATGATGTTTGGATGACATGATTGACTATTTGGTGTTGTTGCATCATCGGATCCATTTTTGAAGTTTAAAAATAACGATTTTGATTTTAAAGGGATTTTTAAAGTGATTTTTCAAAGTATACGTTTTGTTAAACTTTTGAATTGATTCATTTTAAATAAATAAACGTTAAAATTTTAAAGTTATAAAAGTTATGACTTTTGGTGAAATATAACCAAAGTGTGATTTTTGGAATAAA
The DNA here is from genome assembly GCA_030765085.1 of Allium cepa. Classification (NCBI taxonomy): domain Eukaryota; kingdom Viridiplantae; phylum Streptophyta; class Magnoliopsida; order Asparagales; family Amaryllidaceae; genus Allium; species Allium cepa. The sequence continues at coordinate 69,842,878 of CM060929.1, forward strand.
TAGTTAAGTAATTTATAAAATGGTTTAAATTGGGATTTTTGAATTATTAAAAACGATGTATATAAAAAGATTTATAAAATTGCAATTTTATAAATTAAAAATATTGGAATATTAAAACGAGTTTTTATAAGTGATAAAAAAAGTGAAATAAAAACTGAATTTCATAAGTGAAGAAATTTATAGATTTATAAATTGTGAAGTTATAAAATGAATAGATTTCGTAAAATAAAAGATTTATAAGTAATTATCTTATAAATCGGACTTTGGAATTTAAATGGGACATAAATAGAAATTGTTAATAAAGGGATTTTTTATAAGTTGAAGTTGTTATAAAATATAAAAGAATCTTAAAAGTAATAAGATTTTAATGTGTGAAGTTTTTTTTAAAAGAACAATTTTGTAAATAAATGGATTATAAGTATTTAACTTATATGGACTTTTGGTATATAATTGAGTTATATAAATTGAATTGGATTAATAAAGGAGATTTATAAATCGAAGCTTATAAATAGAAATGGAATTTATATACATTGTTTATAAATTCGAAATCAATTGAATTTGATAAATTTAATATAGAAGGTTATTAAAGGAGATATATTCGCGATTTTGGATAGCGAATTATCCTTGAAATAAAATGTGTAGAAAATATTGAATTTGGTTAAGGAAGTATATTAACGATTTTGGACAGTGAATATATTATTAAATAAAATGGATATGCTTGGGAAAATGAATATTATAAAATGAAGTTAATCGTTTTAACGATGTTTTAAAATGTATTAAACATTGAAAACATAGATTTCAACATTCATTGTTGAAATAGACGTTTTTGACAAATAGAAGGAAATGGTGGACTATAGCACTGTTGTTATAGTAAATGATTTCCGAAAGGGAATGTTTTCTGTAGTATTGGGATTTATATATCTATCTTAATTTTGAATCCCTATACTAGTGATTTTGGGTCGTCGTAACGATGTTTTACGCAACATTCGTTTTGACTCAAATAAATGTGTTTAAGAGAATGTTTTCCTCAAAGAATGAACTATATACTTAATTTCGATTTAAGTATATTGAATATTTTCCAAATGTTGAAAATAAATGGATTTGTGAATTACTTATTATTATTTAATAAGTATAGAAATGTTATCCAATATGAAGTGAATATTTTGAGATTTTATCTTTTAAAGATAAATTGAAAATGAGTATTAGAAATTGATTTGGAAATCGTATATTCATAGATATTTTGGGAATTGTAAATTCACTATGGAATTTATAAAAGGAAAGGAAATTTGTTTAAAAATAAACGTTGATTTATTTTTGAAGTGTGGGAATAAATTTACGGATTTGGAACGTAAATATATAGTAAATCGGTAAGGATTTATTTAATTGGTTTAAATGAACCATTTTGAAATGAAAATGAATAAAGATTTGTTAATATATCCCGTATAGGGAAATGATTTGAAATTTGTTTTCAAAAGTGGTAAAGGTGAAAAGTGATTTGAAATTTGTTTTCAAATGTTGAAGTGTGGAAATTATATATATCTAGTAAAGATATTTTGGAAAGTAAATAATTTGGAAAATTATTTGGAATCTGGTGATGTTGAGCATACCTATTGATAGTTAAATAATCGGACTATCAATATTTACCATTAAATAGGTATTTGTTGTGATTGCTTGAATTTGAATGCTACACTTATTGTCAAAATAAGCGCCCACTATTCGGTTTAGCCGGGAAAGGACCTTGGGGTCGTATAACCCATTCCGAATATGTGATATGTCTTTTTGAATTGCATTTGATGACCGGTGTTGAAGACCGGATATTTGTGAAAACGTAAGGATTACCGTCGAATCTTTCTACACGGGCTGATCTCCGATATAGAAATTTATTACCCTTTGTGATGGGAAATCCGGTCGTGATTAGTGAATATCTGGATTGCAAGGATTTCTTTGTAAGTGCCTTCGGTTCCATTCGATCCTGGAACGGACTTGTATGGATGTGTGTCTGACATTACAATTTGAGATGTAAAGCTGGTTACTATCAAATATATTTTCGTTGGTGGCGGAGAATTTATTCTCCTAGCTTAACACCCTTAGAGGTTATGTAGTTGATGGTTACTAGTGATACATTCCCAAATTGGTGATGTGGCATACGAAGTGCTTTTGAGCATTTGATGATCAAAGCACAGCTTTTATATAAAACGTGGCTTTGTGGACGAGACTTCATCAGACTTCACACCCCGGAAATGGTCAAAACAGGAATGCGGCAAGGTTATTAGGGGGTAGCGCCCCTTTAGTATATGTCATTCCTTCTGGACAGAGGTGGTATCATGGTATGGAGTCCAGATAGTTAATCTATGTTGTTGCTGCAAATTTATTGCTTTGTGGTTGTTGGAAATCGAGGATCCTCGGATATAGATCGGTTACGATCGGGGAATGACATATTCGTGTCAGTAGTTACCCAGTTAGGGGTAAGCCGGCCTTGTGTTGGCAGAGATCTGATTAGGTTCTTGGGTCGTCTTTCCAGAGGCATACCCATGTGGCAATGGGAAGTTCCATGGCCTGACCATTTGTTGGAAATCCAAAGAAACAATACGAACCCTGTACGGTTTTAGTTGTATAACCTGCCATGGAATGTGGCGGTAACCTGCTATTGAACATGGTAGCTATAGTAGGCATAAGTGCGAAATGCCTATGCTGGCTAAGATTTATATCTTTACTTTCGAAATGATTTTTCCTACACTATGCACTAGTAATAATATCAAATGTTTCTTTTTAATGCGTATCAAGCATCTTTGACTATCATAAGGAGAAATCTCCCCCGATTCTGCGTTTGCATTGTGTGTGTGTGCGGGAGGCCTTATGGTAGTCTCATTTTCTAAAAAGCATTTCGAATCTATTTTAAAATTATCCTGTTCTTTGTTTTCAAAGATAAACTGTTTTGAGTTCTCACACCAGTCACATGACTGACTCGAAGTTTATTGTTTTCCTTCCTAACTCTGGGTGCCCACCAATTTCCACACGGGCAGTCTATATTATCAGGATATTCTGGAATTCAGTAGTTGCTGGAGGCAAGATGGATGGCATGTCGTATTCACTAGTATATAGTATTACTTTTTCGCTGTTTGTTGTTGTTTGTTGTTTTACACTTTGATGATGTAATGTAATGTAATATGATGTAATGTAATAACTGATATAGTTCTTTATTTAAAGATTATTCATTTATCTATTATATGTTGTTCCGCTGCGATTGTGAGATTTTGATATTGTTCTGTTGTTTCTTTCTGTTCTGTTCTATCTTTTTCTCTCTTCTTCTATCTTTTTCTTCTTCTTTAACCATAACGGTACGGTTTTCCGGCATTCGATTGCTCGATAGTTTATACAGTGGACGTGTTGATGTCGGTTTTCGAGCGTCGAAAAGTCGCGCCATTACATTTGGTATCAGAGCATATGGTTAAGCGACAACCATGGCTCTGTTGGGTATTACTCATTACAGGTAGAGTCAGTAGTACTCTAGAATGAGTGTGAGTGTAAAAATAGTTATGAGCGCGTATTGTTAGTGAATATAAATTGTTTTGTATTGTGTTGACTTATCGGTTGATTATTTATGAACTCTGGTCGGTGCAGGAAGTACAACCGTGATCGTTAGGGGTTTCTAAACTATTAAACAAGATAAACTGACACAGTATTGTTTTAAATTGGGTAAATGAAATAATTTTACCTTGATTATGTTTTATATATAAAGGAATAATTTTTGATAATTATTAAAGTGTATATGAATTGATTGCTTGGTTGTTGAAAATATAAATATATATAAGTCAAAGTTGAGAAGAAAGTTAATGCAAATATTTTTAGAGATAGCCGATTTTCATAAGAATTGGTGGCATAGATTTCTGGAATACCCCTGAGTGACTTTGGAATTTAGTGACAATATGGAAAGTTGTCAATATAGTTGTAGTTGTTGTTACTTATTCGTTTCGAGTGTTTATAACTCTATTCAAATGAGAGTGCCTTGTTTGCTGACATGTGTATGTGTAGGTATGATGGTTCCATGATAGCTTAGCGTGGAGTAGCAATTTTGGAATAAGTTGAAGATGATTTTTTTTCTATATCACCAAATATGCTTGGGAGTTGGGTTTGTTGCTTAATCCTTTTGGATTTTGGGGGCAAAATCATTTTAAGGGAGGAGAGTGTAACAACATGCATTTATAGGCTGCATTGAATATTTAAATATTTAATTAGTTTACTTTATCAATGAGTTGGAAATTCTATTTTCGTAGAGGGACTTTTTGGGATTCAGGGTTATTTCCATAGGGTTCGGATCGTCTGAATGAATGAGTGTAAGCATCAATTTATTTTGGCTATTTATTTTCGACCTAAAAGGTCAAGTTCGATTAGTAAAATCGAGTGAGTCGAAAAGTTAACTTTTTTATATGATGGAATTAAGTCCCGAAAATAGATTTATTGAGTCCGGAATAAGGTTATTTAGCAAGGAATGCCGGTAAGCATGCCTTGATCGGAGTTCGTGTGTTTTTGGGCGTAAACAATATCATTTGGATTATCTATATATGTCACGACCCGTTTTCCCGTACCCTTTGAATTGACAATAAACCACACGTGTCCAACTCAAATTGCACGAAAATACGGAACATGAAGGGCGATAAAGAAAAGTAGACTGAACAGAGTCTCACAAGAATGGAATAACATATAATATTGAACACATATTTTACAAAACTTTTATAATACAATATCAGAGACTAACCTAACTTCAGCTTGAACAGTTATAAAACATGCACCTACAAATGCTGATAAACATTAAACAAAATACACTAAGCAAAGCAGATAATAGAATATCTCCATGCGTCGATGAATATCTCCATATGTTGATGAATATCTCTAGCTCTCCTCTGGAAACTCCAATTGTCTTCAACTATCTTGAAACTACTCGGATCTGACCCGAGTTTTGAAAATACCCGAATCAGGCTTGATAAACCAGCATGAGAAAAACTCAATAATAAATGACAGTGTCATGTATCAGCCTTTGGATTAAATTCTTGGAAATAAAGAGTATCTCATAAGACCATGCCCACACATAAACACGGATGGGTTTTTACCTTATGATAACTAAAACACTTTAATATCAAAACATTTGATATTATTTCTAATGACAATCTTTGAAAACATTTGCAAATAAACATATTAATCTTAGCCGTAATTGTTACATTGATTAAATTCCAGCATAATAGGTTTACAATCAAGTCTGTAGGTTCTTATAGGAGAATGGACTTCCATACAAATGACCAGGCGCAGGATCTACCTTCCGAAATGGGTACACCTCTAGTTGGATGTCCTGAGGCACAGAACATCTGCCCTCTACCAACAAAAGACCGACCTACATCTTTAAATAGATTGTACCGAATATGTCATCCCCCGGTCGTTACCGACCTTTAACCGAGCGCTCGTTTTCCATACACCACATTAATTAACATCCCGAACGTCATAGCGGGAAGAAATATATCTAGAAGGGGATGGTCACACCCTAATTGGGAATGACACACTTAGCCTTGCTGCATCTAGTCATGTTTCGGTCATTTCCGATTTGATGACGCTTAGGGCAAACGATTACCTTTCCACATAGCACATATAATATCTTTGAATGCCAAATTGCCATTTCCGTTTAACTACTAATTTCCTTCCACAAATATACAACCCTTGAGCTCGTAAGTTTCAAGGAGGGTGTTAAGCTAAGAGAAGTTGCCTTCTCCGCCACCGCTGATGTACGTTTGGAATACCAATGTACGTAATCTTTAGAAATACGATGTCAGACAAACGTCCATACAAGTTGTCCAAGAACAGGACATACGGAAAGCACTTTCCTCGGCCTTTACTAGGCGAGATGCCCTTGCAATTCGTAAAATCTCCATCACGAGAAGACCACTGCTATATATAACTCGGGAGCTACCCATAGCAAGTCAACAAGCAGTCCTCACGCTATGAAGATCCACGGTCTTCAATTATCATTGTCTTCCACAAGTCTTCACATTCAAACGTATACATTGGTTCGAAGTGGTTTTCGGATAGGAATTAACCAAATCCGACTCCAGTTCCTTCGAAATCCAATCATCAATAAAAGTGAATATTAGTATAAAGGATTTATTAAGTCTCTTTTCACTTTAATTCTTTTCGGATGATTTCAAAATATCTTTCTTTGAACTTAGGATAATTCTAAGTAATTCATTCTTTTACTTTAGAAAATATCTCAGATTTCCTTATTAAATTCTTGATCCAAACTTCTTAACTTTTAAGCAGGTCAAAAACAATGTTATTTAAGACATCGTATACGATAAACCCTAAATCAATCTTAACAAACATTTTTGAGTAAATAGGATTGTAGAAATCATTCATTTTGGAGATTTCTTAACTTTTGGATAACACCAATCTTCTTTTAATTCAAAAACTTAATACAGTCTTTTTATTTAAGAGCATTCGGGCTTTCCTTTTGATCTGTTCCACACCTCGCCTAAGAAAAGAAAACATAGGCCAGGTAAGTTCAAGGCACTGGTTGCTCCATCCCTAACCTTAGTTAAACACCTTGTTTTATCTTCCCAGATCTCACAAACGGGACAAATGTACTAGTCGTTTCCGCATACTCAGATTTTCAACTTTACTTTGGAATTTCTTATAAATATTCAAAATTATCTTTCAAAATGCTTATTATCCTTTTTAAAACATTCACATTTTATTCTTGGAAACGTTGTTACATTTAAACTCATATGCCAAAACTTTTACAATTCGCAGTAGAAAAGTGCTATGGAAAGTGCCATATAAGCTTATTTGATTAAAACAACTTTTAAACATTCGATAATTCATATTTTACAATCCAAATCTCTTTTAAATCATTTAAATAGATTTATCAAATTTGTGCCATGTTTTTCCATAATTAAAAACATCCATTTAAACAAATTTTCTGTTATGGTCACTAAACTGCACTAGCGCGATTTTTCTAGAAAATTGATTTGGACTTAATTCAAAATATACTTATCGAAACTTTGATTTTCTTTCTTCGTTTAGAAGATATAGATATAATAGTCCGGAATTTTCTTATCTCGAAGAATTCCGAGCTATATTCCACTCTACACAATCATTTGAACTTTTCGGCGCGAAATCGCGAACTACCGTTGTGCGACGCGTCTAGTTTTAACTTATTTTTCAATATTTGAAATAATCTATTCAAATTGGATTTTATCACTTATAAAATCATTAGAAACTATTTTAAATCAATATTTTCACTTTTTAAAGTATTTAAAATATATTTTCACTCTTACCATATTATAATATTATTATATTCCCATTATTTTAATATTAAATTTTAAATTCCAATTTCAACTTAATTTCAATTCTATTCTCAAATTAAACACATTCAAAGCTTAGATTTCAAATCTAATCTCAATTTAAACTTCAATTCAATATCAAACTAAACTTCACTTTTTCAAAGTCGATTTCAATTTCAATTTCACTATTCATCTAAATTTCAATTTCTAATTAGTTATCCTTTTCAAATCCATTTCACTTCAAATTTCAAATTCTCTTTCATTTTAACTTTAATTTCACTTTTAAATGAAAAGAGACTTATTTTTCCACAATTTCTGTGATGACCCAGAAATTTTAACAATTTAAATTGGAATAGTTGATTGATTTTAAAATATTTAAAAGTTAATTTTAACTTGAATTTCAAAATATCAATATTTACTTGATAATTAAATTATTGAATTACATAGTTTAAATATTGAATCATACAATTTGAAATTGGGTAAAACGCTGAATTTGGAGTTTTAAGCCTGTTAAAAATAATTTGAAGGCTTATAAAGTTTATATTGATAGCACTGAAGGTAGTGAAAGCTTTGAAATTGAGTTTGAAAGTGTTTTGTTCCGTTTTGAAAATATATCGTTTAAATTAAATTTAAAAATAGCCTTCCGAGACACAGTCTCGGAATTTGACGAAGACATTTTCATTGGGTCCGTAATATTATATTATTATCGGATTTCAATTTTCGTAACAATCAGAGTTGTCGTTTGACCCCGACAGCTCAAAACGCTTAGAAGTTATTTTAATCGATTTAATTTAAATTTGATCGGTTACTTTCGTAACTCGCGCATATAATCGGATTAGCTTCCGAAACACGTTCCATTATGTTCGAGACGCGGGTAAAACCTTATAATCGTCTAGCGGCATTCCTTAAGAGGAGTTTAAAATTTTAAATTGCGATTAACAAGATGTTTGAAGCTTTATAATATAATAAAATTTAGAGTCAAATCGTAAAGTTATTTTTATTAACAGGAAGGCGTACTTGAGAAGCCAATTCCCCAAAAATCGATATTTATTTTCGTCCTCCTCTCGAAAAGCTTACAGGAAAATTGAAGAAAAAAAAGAATGAAACGAAACGAAATTCGTTTTAAGATAAAAACCAAAATAATCGCATCTTTTTCCCAGTATTTCATCCAAATAAAATTCGTATTTCCCTCTGTTCTACGTCGAGAGCTCTCTCTAAAATATTAGATGATGTGGACAAACATCGAATTCAATTCGAAAACGAGGCCGTGTTTTCCATCGTCTTCGGTTTCAATCGAATTCACGCCGAGAAGCCGCGACGAAGATGAAAGCTTTCGCGAGATCTAGGGCAACGCGTTGATGAAGACTCGAGTTCGAGTTGGCAATTCGTGATGGAGGCGACTTGGGTTTGAAGTTAGTGTTCGCTGAATTTTTTTTGGAGGAGGCGATGGTCGCGGAGAGGGTTTCGAACTAGGGTTTCGGCATCTCGGCATCGCCGAAGCAGTGGAGCATGGTTTCGATTTCTGCAGCATTTATTTAGGTAAGTAATCTTCGATCTGTGCAACTGATTTGTTGCTACGAATTTGTGAAATCTTTAGTTATATTGGTTGCTGTTAGCAATCTATGTTGGTTGAAAGAAAATAGTTTTGAACTTAAAAATGAATTTGAAAGAAAATACTTTAAATGTGTTTTGAGAATGATAAGTAAATCTGTTATAAAATGATATTTTTAAAGCTAATAAATTAAAAACTTAAGGATAATAATTCAAATGGTAGTTACTTAAAAATCAAATAAGTATAATTATTTAGGGTTGTTAAGGAATAATTACTTGAATATTTAAAAAGGGGTTAATTACTTAAAGTAATTAATTTAATAATTAATTGAAATACGATTTGTTAAAGGTTAGTTAATCTTTGAATATGATTAGTTAATGAGTAATGGAAGAAAGAGATTAATGGAAATAATTAAGGATGGCTGATTATTTAATGAAATTAAATTAGATTAGAATAAATTGAAATGTAAATGAGAAATCATTAATTTATATAATCAATGATGTAAATAGAAATTGATTAGTTAAGAAAATAAATCAATATAAGTGACTTATGAGAAGTTAATTAATATAAGTAATTATGGATTAATGTAATTTAAATAGTTAATTAATTCATGAAGTAATTAAAATTACTTTTTGATTTTGGGTTAAGAAAAATTAATATCGTGAAATTAATCAAAGATAATTACTTGAATGTAATTTAAAAGTAATTAATCCAGCGCGTTTAATTAAGATGAATGGATAGGGAATGGTTGATTGATTAATTGATTTGGAAGTAACTAATGAAGGAATCAAAGTGATTTAGGTTTGAAATTCAATTAGAATCAATTGATTTGATTTGTATGTAATTAAGCTTGGCTTCTGATAGATTGAATAGTATTGGATGATTTGAAGGGGTTGATAACTCCGATATGAAATGTTGTGTATTCCATTTGGATAACTTGAAATAGGATGATATGAGGTTCGAAGAGACCGGGGTCGGGTATTGGGAAATACCCGAAGCCATTTCGAATGTTTATAGATTGACATGTAAAATCTATATGCTGGGGTAAGTGAATTGGAGGAATTAGACTATTTTAAAATCGAAATCGTTGGTATTTAGAAACTTATATGTGGAATAAGTGTTGTCTAAAATAAAATATGGCTTTGTGAATTGATATAAGTTACCCGGGTTTTATGTAAATTGTATGCTTTGTATTCCATGTTGAATGGGTTTACTCATGCTGGTTTCCTGCCTGACCTGGGTGTTACTTTGGTGTAATGCTCTGGTCAGACCGAGTATTACAGATTTTCAGGTAAGGACGTTCTGGAGCGCAAGAGGCGAGTTGGATGGAAGGAACATATAGAGTATTTCTGCTGTGTTATATTACTATAAATTTGTGTTATGCTAATTGTGTAAATTCAGTGACTGTGTATATGCGAAACTCTGATGTATTAAAATGTAATTGACAGATATAATATTCTTTTGTAGACTGTTATTATTTATTATTTATTATATTTTATCCGCTGCGAATGTGAGATGTTGTTGATTATGTTCTTCTTCCATCTCTTTCTTCTTTTCAATAACTATCTGGAATTTTCGGCTTCGGAAATTCCGGGTCGTTACATTTGGTATCAGAGCTGAAAGGTTAAGCGAGAACCTTGGCTCTGGTGGGGATTACTCATTAAATAGAGTCTTAAGTACTCTAGAATGAGTTGTGTATAAATATATAAACGAGAGCGTACTTGTTAATTTCTTATATTAAGGTTTTAAACAATTTTATATAAAAAATATATTTTTTGATATATAAAGCAATATTTTCATCTAATAAATAATTAAGGTGATTTACTGTTAGATTATTGGAATTAAAATTTAGAAGTAATATAATACAACCAAACTGAAGTCTTGATTTGGAATTAAATTAAGTAGAAACAGAGATACAACCAAATAAACATTTAATTGACTGAAAATGAAATTCTAACTCTGGTCCCAGAATTTGAAAATTTTGTTTCAAAGTAATGAAAAATAATAAATAAGTATTATTTGGATAACTGGGACTTGTTGCAAATAATTGGTTGTTTGTAAATTTGATTTGAATTTAAAACCAAAGGTGGTTTAAAATTTTAAAACATGGCTGGGAGGGCCAAGAAATAAATATGTATATGCATATGGATATACATGATATCAAAGATAATTTGAAATAAACTCTAAGAGGTTGAGTTTTAATTTTTCCCTAAAGTGTGATGTAAAAACCCAAAGTGATATAAGTTTTGAACTTATAAGAGGGAAAGAATTTTGAAGTTGAAGCAGGAATTCAAATTGAGTAAGATTGATTGGATTAAGTAAATTGGAATTAAACTTTGGGAAAGTTAAATAAGTATAGAAAAAAGCAACCTGAATTGGAAATTTCAAGATGAAATTAGAATTTAACTTGGGAAGTTAAATGGTTGATTTGAATCGGGAATTCATGTGATCTCAAAACGGGTTTGAGATTTAAAAATTGAAAATGGATTGACGTTTAAAAGTAAATTGGATGATATCATCCTATTGTTAACGAAAATCTTTAAATTGAGAATGGTATTTTTATAAACAAAATAAATTTGAATAATTGAATTGTAAATTAAACTTGTTTAAGAACCGGCTTTAAACTGGAAGATAAAATTGAGTAATAAATTAAAATTTTAAAATAAAATTGTGTTGAATTCTTAGTTGAACCTTGAAATACATAAGCAAAGATAATTTAAAATGGAATTTTGAGAATTGGACTCTGAAATTAAATTGATTATAAACTTTGAATAAAAGTTAATTTGGTTTAAAAAGTTAAACCAACCTCTGAGAATTTAACTCGAGTTTATATAATTCGAGGTAGTTTAAATTCAAGATTGAAATTGAATTAGTTCAAAATTAATTTGGTTTAAATTAATTGAATTGGTGATTGAAGATGTATAAGTTTAAGAATTTAAATGGGAAATTGAATTGGATTATGTTGAAATAATTTGAATTTGAAATGGGTTAAATTGATAATAATTCAAATTGATTGGAATAATATGAAATTATAATCAAAGTTGCACAGGATTAAAATCAAATGGAATTTCATTTAAATTGGGAAGGGAATCAAGGTTGATTCAACTTGAATTGGGTTTAAATAAATTTTAATAGAAAGTGAAGTTATTCAAGTTAGAATTGGGTCAACTAAATGGAAGTTGAAATTTAAGTTGAATTGTTGGGGAAGTGAACAGTTGACTCTTGACTATTTTCAATATAAATTGTTTTAATATAAACTTATTTTTCTAAGCTATTAAATATATACAGCCTTTCTTTCTTAAAGCCAAATTATTTTATACTTGTTTTACAATTATTTTTGGAGCCAATTAATCATTATTCAACTGTTTTCTAAACTAATTACTATTTTTAAACTATTTCACAAACTACTTTCTATTTTACAACTATTTGGCAACTATTTAAAAATTTCTGAAACTATTTAACTCTTTTCAACTATTTTACAATTAGTTAACTATTTTATAGCTATTTTGCAAACTAATAATTATTTTTCAACTACTTATCTATTTTTAAAATTTTCAAGCTATTGTCTAAATATAAACTGGTCGGAGTTTAGACTATTATTGATTAAATACCCAACTGAGATAAGAATTGAAGTGATAATTCAATGGAATTGAGGCAATTGTGTATAGAAAGGAAATTGATTTAGCTAATAATCGATGAAGATAATTACGTAGGATGTACGTATATTATTCTATTTGCAAAGTGATTTGATCCAGATTCGAGCACAGAATTTCCAGATAGTTTATCGATTCGAGTTGGGATTTTTCACTCGATTTTCAACAGCGAACCTGGATATGGATTGTCGTTTGGTTTTGGATATTCTCTATCATAGTTATGGCTATGCAAGGAGAATGACGGTTTCTAATCTAGAAACCAGATCTGAGTCCGCACTAGGAAGTCGGGTGGACAATGCTAGTTTGGAAGTGAAATTGTGTGATCGAGTGGGCGATCAGATTGGTATAGCGTACAGATGATATGGGTATATCGTACGGATTTGAATGAAATTGATACTGAAAAGAGTAATCAAATTGGAATATTTGATTTTTAATAAACAAAGCTATATATTTTTGTTATAAGATAAATATCCCCTTGTTAAATCTATTGCCAGAAGAAAAGGATTTTTGAAGGTGTTTGAAGCATAAAAGGAGATTTATACAAATTTGAAAGGATCCAAAGTTTTAATTTTTTTTATATATCTGAATATATATATAAAGGATCTTATGATGATTTTGAAAAAGGTTCTGGGAACCTTTGGATTTTGAAAGGCTTTTGATTTTTGGGCAAAATCAATATTAAAAATTTGAAAAGCCTAGTGTGAGAACTATCGATTTGGGATAATCGATTTTGTGTAAAGAAGCTTTGTATGAGTTCATACTAGGTGTATGATTTGAAAGATACTATATGTGTATAGTATAAAGTGTTTTGATGATGGCTCTGGGGAAAAACGCACTCCCTTGAAATGAACTTCTCAAGAGTGACACCGGGTGGTGCTGCCTTGAGCCCCAAGGGGGGTTCTAAAGTTAATCCTGTGAGGAGTTCGGACAAAACTAGTTCTTGGGGATTATGAGTAGAGTATACCATAGCGAAAGTCGTGCGTGCCGTTGAGAGCCAACAGTCTGAATTTGATTTTATATCGGTAGACTGCGACCTATGGTATAACATAGCGAAAGTGGTGTGTGCCGCCGAGAGCGAACAGTCTGCGTTTGATTTTATATCGGCAGACTGTGACCTATGTAGGAGTGGGGAAGTTTCATTTCGACAGCGAAAATCAAAGGCCGCAGAGAGCCTGCAGTTACATGGACTTTTGCTGTGATGGCAACGTAACCCTGGAATGTAACTGTGATCTGTTGTGCGTTCCATAGCGTAATCAAGAGGCCGCGGAGAGCCTGCAGTCACATGGACTTTTGCTACGATGGCAATGCAACCTTGGAATGTAACTGCGACCATGGATGGGGGTGATGATTTCCAGAGCATCCACACCAAAGATATTTCCTCTATTTTCAAAAAAAATTGTTTCTATATTTTCAACAATTATTTTCCAAGTATTTTCACTAGATGTTGAAAATGGGTCTACCAAGTACTTATAGATTTTCAGTCCTACGCCTGATCAAATTATGACCGTATTTCTATAAGAACAAGGATGGACTGGTGGAGACATCGAGTTATAAGAAGTATTTTTTTATAAAGATCTATTTTATTAGTCTGATGTGAATTTAAAAGCATTTCTAAAAACTTTAAATAATGACGTTGGAATTTTGGGAAAATAAAAGGAAATCCAAGCTGGAATTTTAATGAAGTGATTTTGTAATTGAAATCGAATATTGATTTAGAAGTTGGAAATAACCTAATTGGTTAAATAATTATTGGATTGAGTATGTTAGTAAAATTTAACTCGGTTTAATAAAATGGGTTGTAAATTAATAATGGAGATTGAAAATGAATTCGAACTGTAAATAGAATTCGACTTGGATTTGATAATGAATTAAATAAGTGGAGATGTTGTAAAATAACTAGAGTTGGATCGAAATAGTGATGGTTTGAATTATAAATAAAATTCATGTGTGATATGAATAATATTCAAGGTAATTTGCAAGTAAATTAGATATAATGGAAGTGTCGTCGAATGAAATGAAAATGAATTATAATAAACAGGGTTTGAATTGCAATCAAAATGCAGATATGTAGAAAAAGATTGAGAATGGCTTTGTATTAGTAAAATAAATTCGAAAATAAATTACATAAGTGAATTAAAAATTTAATTATGGGGTGGATAAATGGGTTAATCGAATTAAACAATAAATAGATGAAGTCTGCTTGAATAAAAATTGAATCAAAGTTTTAATTGAGATTGGATTATCAGAATGGACTTGAGTTATGAGGCGAATTTATTTGAAGCAAAATTACTTAAATAAAAGCTTGGTTTCGAGTGAGAATAGTAGACCATTAAATAAAAGGTTTGGATTAAATTTATTTTTGAGAAATGAATGTTGTCAAGCTCAATGAAAAAGTTTTAAATTGAAACCAATGCGGGGATGAATGAAATGCAATATTTGGTTGGTGAATAAATTGGAAATAAAATGGAATTAAATTCAGAATAAGTTGAAATTAAGTTGAAGTAGTTATAAACTTAAGCAAATATCGCCAAAATTTTCATAAAAATAGTTGACGTTGTTGTAAACAAAAGTAATTAAAATTATATGGGTTGAAAGAAGTTAAATGATAATGATTTTGAATCGTTCGAAGTGAATATGAGCTTGTTTGGATTAAAAATCAATTAAATGTAAGCACTTGGGTTGTAAACCATTAAAATTGATTGAAATGCCATATAAATTTGGTTAGAAACAATTGGAATTAGCTTTAAATCAGATAATCGCTTATGGAAAGCGTTTTGGTGCTTATTGCTTATAATATACATGTGTTTAGCTATTGAATATAAGTGAAATGCTAATAGATTTTCTATATATGGAACTTACATATTTAAATTGAGTAAGTACAGGTACTTGAAGGCCGTTTGGCTGGATTTGGATGCACTAATTGCTAAAATAAATAAGCTACATGCTTAAAATGCTAAATAAGGTACGCCTACGCAATAAAAATAGGAAATATGAACTGTTTTTGCTTTTTCCGACCGTGTGGGTCGATGTATACATATTTATATCTCTTGTCAAATTGCAAAAGCTACTCCGTACAAAAGAGACTCCTCCAAAAAATTTCAAAAATTTTGGGAGTTAGAAATTTTTTGAAAATATTTGCGATAAATTTTGTTAACGACAAAAAAATTTAGAATTGAAAACCAAAGTAAATTAGTAGATGAAACTAATATGAATCAATTTAAATGAAAGATAAAATTCAATAATTCAAAATTGTAAGTAAATTGAAATCATATGGACATGGGAAACACTAAATTGAATTAGATATGAAACCTATGTAAGAAAATGTATAAAATGATTGGGAAGGTTACGATTGGATATTATTGTTAAGTAAGATATGCAGGTATTATAAGGGAAAAGAAGTTAAATTTGAATTGCCTGACAAAAAGGTATGTATTTAAATTTCTATATGAGATTGGATTGAGTTTTTGATCTATCCACTTTGCTTTTGTTTTCTTTTGGAATTTGGGAGCCCGTAGAGGCCTTTTGTAGTTGTACCGAGCTAGCCGCGCAAAGGAGACGCTGGCAAAAAATTTTGGAAATTTAGAGAGTTAGAAAAAATTTGAGAAAATTTTGATAATTCCAAATTTGGTTTTAAATTGAAATTTAAACGATTGGGTAAAAAGGAATTGTTGGAAACCATGGAAGGTTTTGGAAGTTGGTTGAGGTTATAGTGAATCTTTAATAAAAGATATTGTGGCAAGTTGATAAAACTGTTGGTTTTGGAGGAAAGGTAAACGGGTAAGGTTCCATTCTTCCTAACTAGTAATTTCGGGGACGAAATTCTTTTAAAGAGGGAGGAATGTGACGACCCAGAAATTTTAACACTTTAAATTGGAATAGTTAATTGATTTTAAAATATTTAAAAGTTAATTTTAACTTGGATTTCAAAATATCAATATTTACTTGATAATTAAATTATTGAATTATATAGTTTAAATATTGAATCATACAATTTGAAATTGGGTAAAATGCTGAATCTGTAGTTTTAAGCCTATTAAAAATTATTTGAAGGCTTATAAAGTTTATATTGATAGCACTGAAGGTAGTGAAAGCGTTGAAATTGAGTTTGAAAGTGTTTTGTTTCGTTTGAAAATATATCGTTTTGATTAAATTTAAAAATAACCTTCCGAGGCACAGTCTCGGAATTTGATGAAACCAGTTCCATTGGGTCCGTAATATTATATTATTATCGGATTTCAATTTTCGTAACAATTAGAGTTGTCGTTTGACCCTGACAGCTCAACACGCTTATAAGTTATTTTAATCGATTTAATTTAAATTTGATCGTTTACTTCCGTAACTTGTGCATATGATCGGATTAGCTTCCGAAACACATTCTATTGTGTTCGGGACGTGGGTAAAACCTTTTAATCGTCTACCGGCATTCCTTAAGAGGATTTCAAAATTTTAAATGGCGATTAACGAGATGTTTGAAGCTTTATAATATAATAAAATTTAGAGTCAAATCGTAAAGATATTTTTATTAACAGGAAGGCGTACTTGAGAAGCTAATTCCCCAAAATCGATGTTTATTTTCGTCCTCCTCTCGAAAAGCTTACAGGAGAAATTGAAAAAAAAAGAACGAAACGAAACGAAATTCGTTCGAAGATAAAAACCAAAATAATCGCATTCTCTTCCCAGTATTTCATCCAAATCAAATTCGTATTTCCCTCTATTCTAAGTCGAGAGCTCTCTCTAAAATATTAGATGATGTAGACAATCATTGAATTCAATTCGAAAACGAGGCTGTGTTTTCCATCGTCTTCGGTTTCAATCGAATCCATGTCGAGAAGCCGCAACGAAGATGAAAGCTTTCGCGAGATCTAGGGCAGGCGTTGATGAAGACTCGAGTTCGAGTTGGCAATTCGCGATGGCGGCGACTTGGGTTCGAAGTTAGGGTTCGCTAAATTTTTTTGGAGGAGGCGATGGCCGCGTAGAGGGTTTCGAACGAGGGTATCGGCATCTCGACATCGCCGAAGCAGTGGAGCATGGTTTCGATTTCTGCAGCATTTATTTAGGTGAGCAACCTTCGATCTATGCAACTGATTTGATGCTATGAATTTGTGAAAGCTTTAGCTATATTGGTTGTTGTTTGCTATCTATGTTGGTTGAAAGAAAATAGTTTTGAATTTAAAAATGAATTTAAAATAAAACACTTTAAATGCGTTTTGAGAATGATAAGTAAATCACTTATAAAATGATATTTTTAAAGCTAATAAATTAAAAACTTAAGGATGATAATTCAAATGATAGTTACTTAAAAATCAAATAAGTATAATTATTTAGGGTTGTTAAGGAATAATTACTTGAAAATTTAAAAAGGGCTTAATTATTTAAAGTAATTAATTTAATAATTAATTAAAATATGATTTGTTAAAGGTTAGTTATTCTCCGAATATGACTAGTTAATGAGTAATGGAAGAATGAGATTGATGGAAATAATTAAGGATGGCTGATTATTTAATGAAATTAAATTAGATTAGAATAAATTGAAATGTAAATGAGAAAACATTAATTTATATAATCAATGATGTAAATAGAAATTGATTAGTTAAGAAAATAAATCAATATAAATGGCTTATGCGAAGTTAATTAATATAAGTAATTATGGATTAATGCAATTTAAATAGTTGATTAATTCATGATGTAATTAAAATTACTTATCGATTTTGGGTTAAGAACAATTAATATCGTGAAATTAATCAAAGATAATTACTTGAATGTAATTTAAAAGTAATTAATCCAGCGCGATTATTTAAGATGAATCGATAGGGAATGGTTGATTGATTAATTGATTTGGAAGTAATTAATGAAGGAATCAAAGTGATTTAGGTTTGAAATTCAATTAGAATCAATTGATTTGATTTGTACGTAATTAAGCTTGGCTTCTGAAAGATTGAATGGTATTGGATGATTTGAAGGGGTTGATAAGTTCGATATGAAATGTTGTGTATTCCATTTGGATAACTTGGAATAGCATGATATGTTGAAATATGGATTTTTTTGTCATTCATCCACTTTGAATCTATCCTACAAGTAAAAATAAAAATAAAAATAAAATTGTGGTTATTTCATATTAAAAGGATTCTAAAAGGACGTTTTGTGAAATGAATTATTTTCATAAATAAAACAACTATTATATGACAAAAATGGTAACCTGTCATACCTGAATCGAATCCCATAATACATCTTTCAATTCATCGTTTAGAAGCCTCCAATCGTCAAGTGTAACCGGAACATGCTCTCGTACAAGCGGCCCAAGATAAGAAGATAAATGTGCAAAGCCTTCTCCTAATGGTATGGCTACCTCATTGAATTCAACTTCAATTCGATTCACAAGACTTAAATGAATTTTTTTAGCTCTTGTTGGATCTCTAGCATGTTTTTTTACGTCTATATTTGCATTTTTAACTTCACTTGATCGACTGATTCCCACCTCGGCATCAACATTTTCTTCACAAGCTATTTCATCTTCTTCACGCATTTCTTTTTTTTCATGGAGCATTTCAGTTTCTTTATGTATTTTGGTAACTTCACAAGGCATTTCATTTTGTACACATGGCATTTGTTTTGTCTCGTGCCGTAATTCTTGTTCCTTATCTACATCGCAATCTTTAACAATTGGCTTAATATATTGACCTATGGCTTTTGCTTTTGGGATTTCTCATTCTTTAATTATTGGCTAGTACGCACTAAGCTTGTATGCATATCCTTTCACTATGAAAACATTTATTAACAAAATAATAAAATTCGATGAACAGTCACAATATATGCTTTTAATATCCTTTGATATAGAATAAAACAATACCAAATTTTAATAGCGCGATTTGTGTGCCAAGATTTAAAAGAGAAAATAAATGATGAACAATCCACTTATGTTAATGTGATTTGTTCATGTAATATCCACAGAGGCAACACCAAATATGTCAAAAGGCAGAAGCTATCTTTTTGATTGTATGGACTTCCCTTTAGAAATGCTTGTAAGTCAATTTAAGCGGATACATTTCTATATTTCAGTAGATCCGTTAGGGAAAATATAAGGAAAATTTACTAATCCGCACATATATGTTAGCCTTGAATGTTGTTTCAAAGGAATGGTAAAATTTATTCCTTTTCTGACTTTATATAAGAAATACGGTGGCTGCATATGCAGTTGTTGATATGAATGTTTTTATATGTTGTATCATAAGCCGTAGGGAAATCATTGTAGCTTTTGTTATAACATTTCACTTCACCATCAAGTTAAGCAGTGTTTTTTCTACTACTAGTCAATGTCTCCTTTTGTTGTCGGAATATTTCGAACAAATGGGCAAAAAGGTTAAAATGATACACCCGTATATATAGACATATACACATGTATGTATATGCATACGATGCATTACGATTACAGTCCGAGCTTCAAAACATCAACAATAGTAGGATGCATGAGTTAAAAAACAAACAAAGCACTAGTAAATAGTTCACAGACTTCTGATATCCAATTGTTAAGTAAATGCAGGTAAAATATCACTTTATTGTTATATATCTAGATACAAGAAGCAAGTGTAGATAAAATTTTCAAATTTAATTACTACAACCCTAAAGTCCTTTAAGTAACATATAAGAAGGGAAACAATGCTTTCAAAACAAAATCAATATGGCTTTAAGATAACAAGAAACTAATATGGCCTATAGGCTCTGGTAGGGCAAGTAGCGGGAAGGGAAAATTGGTAAACAGGCAGGGGCAAGCAAGGAGCAGCAATAAAGAAGTGAAATCAGTATACATGTGAACCATTGCAGTTCATATCAACAACAAGGGAATACACTATGGTCAACAAAGCCAGAAAACACACAACATGTTATTGCACACACGCATATAGGCACAGGCATGAAGAAACTCACACATGCATGTCGGTAAACCCACACAAATAACTTAAGCAACCCAGCATGCGAGCACCCAAACCACAAAATGACAGTTGGACAATAATTCAAGAATCCTCATTAATAGCATAAAAGGTTCTAATATTCATGTAACGACCCGCTAGTTTGGACCATTCAAATCGACAATAAAACCATACATGTCCGACTTGAATAATTCAAAATACCAAATTGTTAATTAAAATTTTGCAAAGCTCATCGTATACAGTAAATAAATCAACCACAGTGTAACGACCCAACTTCCAGACTCCAGGAAATTGCATCGCTAATAAGAAAGAAAGGGATAGAAGAAGAAAAGAAAGAGAAAGAAGAACACAAACAACATCAGAATCTCACAGCGGAACGAATCAAATATAATATATCACATAATTACTTTACATAGTATCATATACATCAGAGTTTTACAGCCAATACAACACATACTAGACAGTTATAAACACCTGTCTAGTTATACAACTCTAAACAGTACAAGTACAACTCAGAGAGACGACTCAGAGATACCAACACAGCGGAAAAATAGATAACTACAACGCAGAAGCCTCCTGCTCCATTTGCTCCTCCATAACTCGTCAAAGCAATCCTGAATCACTTGACTACTCATACATAATATGAGTACCCAAGAGTTTAATAAAACAGAAAATAAACACTCGGGTCAGACAGGGGTCTGGTGTGAGTAAATAGTTTAAAAGTTGCTTAACTTTTAGAAAATCCTTTGAAAACAAAAGGTATCACGTAAGACTTCCCACACATAAACATGGAAAAGTTTTTACCTTACGCTAACCAAAACATTTGATAGGAAATCCAGTGATATTATAATAGTGTCTAGGGTTTTCAAAATAAAATACAGAAATAGCTGGAATGCTTACATCTCACGTTCCAACATAGTTGGGCACAATCAAAACCGTACAGGCACTTATTGGATTATGGATTCCATCAATGGCAGGGCTACTGGGGTACCGCCCGTCACAGTACGTGGCCTAGATCACCGTACCGAGGAGCCACCCTAACTCCCCTGCAACACAAGGCCGGAACCGTTCCTTACTGAACAGTCCCGAACAAGACCACCCCGACGGTTGGAGCTCAAAAACCGTCCACACAGCCGAAATATAAAGGGACCTCTAGACAGGGATGTATCTTGCCCTCCAGTGGGCGCGACCCACGAAGCCTTGCTGCAATTCCCCTGTTTTAGCCATTCCCGGTTGATGAGGCTTGAGGCTGCGATTACCTTTATAGGACCAATTATCTTAGAATGCTCATCGTCCGCCTGACGATGTGCTGAAAGAATTCAATCCATACAAGTTCGTTCCGGGTTCGAACGAAACCGAAGGCATTATCTCGTTACACTCATATTGGAATCACCCTCAGAGTTAACGACAATAACCCTTGCACTTTAAACCACCATCTCGAATCTATAAGTACTATTCCGTCAAACTCATTACGGAATCACCCACAGAGTTATACTGACGTATAGCCCTTACACCTCGAGTCTTCACTTGCTCCACTTGGATTAACGACCTAACGTTTAATTGGAATCGATGTGGTTTTCGGATATCCAAATATGGAAACCCGATCCCGGTCTCACCGAAACCAAACGCCATTTTAATGTCCAAGTTATACTTAAGGGTTTTAAACAAATGACACATTTAATTTTTATCCATTTCACACAGATAGATAAACTACATATTCTCATCATAACAGATAACTCATAACATTATCACAACAGATAATCATCACAACAGTCAATTATCACACAACAACCATCACAACCAATTAATCCATCATACTTTAACTAAGCATCCATATCCTATAGATACCACTCATCTCATTTCTGAGATCACAACCATCCAAAGGTATATCAATATCATCCATAAACAATGATATATTATCCATCATTTATAATTAATTTAAAATGAATTAAATTAATTACTTCTATCCTTAATTAATTTAAAATAAATTAAATTAATTACTCATCTATAAATCCTGCTTATAAATCCATTGATTAATCAACCTAGTTAATTAATCATTCATTAAGTATTTAACTTGATTAAACATCTTTGATTAATCATTCACTAATTACAATAAGTAATTAGTCTTTAATTAATTTCATAAAATTAATTAACCTTAATCATAAGTAATTAACTTTTGATTACTTAATTTATTAATTAACTATAATTAATTACATTCACCCTTAATTAATTACAATTAATTAATCACTTAATTAATTAATTATTACTTAATTAAACAATGCCTTAATTACATCATTAATTATAATAATTAATGATCTCTAATTAATATTTAAATTGATTACTCAATTAAAAATTAATTACATTTAGTAATTAATCAAAATACATTTATTAATCACCTTGATTAATATTTAAATCCAGTAATTAACTACCCTTAATTACTTCCTTAATAAATTAATTATCCAATAATTAATTATCTATATTAATTAATCCTTGGTTAATTACAAAAGTAATTATCCAAATTACTTTATTAAAATAAAACATCTTTCCTTAATTACATTCCAGTAATTATTACTTCTCTAAGTAATCTTACTCCATAAATTACATTAAGTAATTATTATCATTAAATTATTCTTAAATTAATTAAACTAAATTAATTAATTTAACAAAGCATATTATCAGAATTAATAAATAATTAATTCCTTAATTACTTTTGGTAAAGTAATTATACTTATCAAATTACAATATATTTTCCTAAAATAATTAATCTAATTAATCCATCAAAATTAATTACATTAATTAATTATTAATTATCCTTAGATAATTAACTACATTTCATTAATTCCTTACTTAAGAATAATTACTTTAAATTAATTATTCATTAATCATCTTTAATTATAAATTTATTCAAGTTATTATTTAAAAATCAAATAAATAAGTAAATCCTTAATTATTTTCAAAATAATTCATTTACTTATTTATAACTTAATTAATATTCAAAATGTATTAAAATAATACATTCCTAAAATTTAATTCAACTTTCAATTTAAAGTTAACATATCATAATTTTATTTAATATTTAAAAGAAAGAAATCTTTTAAATTTAAACCTTTGTTTGAAATCAAATTCATATTTGAATTCTACTTAATAACATTCTTGTTCAATATTTAAAACTTTCCAAAACTGATTTGAATTCAAATTGTTTTAAAGTAAAAACAGAAATCATATTTGAATTTGATTTCAACCCCAATTTTAAATCTTGCATATCATTCAAATATTTCATTTGAATTCAAAGTATTCCTGAATCTAATTCAAATTCAAACCTGAATTTGAATTGAATTCCTTTCAAAATTTTAAAAAGAAACAAAACTGTTTTTAATAAAAATCTGGTTTTAAAACCTGAAAACTACACTTACACAGATTTCCAGATTTGAATTTAAACTTAATTCAAATTCAAATTTCAATTCAAACCTAAATTTTGAATTTTGTTTTAAATATTGAATTCACTTCTAAGTTTTTTTAAAAAACAAAACTGTTTTAATTAAAAATCTGGATTCAAAGAATCCTGAAACTAAATTTACACTATTTCCAAATTTAAATTTAAAACTAACTTAAATTTGAATTCATCATTTAAACCTTTTATATCCATATACTTACTTAAATTCAATTCAACTTAAACTTGAATTTAATCAATGCTTTAAGCATGTTGGGTTTCCAGATTTTTAAAGAAAAACTTCTCAGGTTAAAAACTGCACTCTAAATTTATACTTTTAAAATTTAAGTTTAAATCTTACTTTATTGTTTGAATTCTTCAATTTAAACTTTTGAATCCAAATACTTACTTGAATTTAAACCATACCTACACTCTGAATTAAATCATTTGCTTTAAACATTTTAAATTTCCAGATTTTAAAAACACAACTCAGGTTTGCCTCTGCACAACAAACCCGAGGACACCCTCAGTTTACTTCGAGCCAATCCATATCTTCCTTCGAGTCACAACAGCAACTGCACGGTACCATCTTCGAGTCACCAACCCTACACACCAAAACTTTCACCAGAGACAACAAAACCTGTCAACCATCATCACATCTCACTCTGGTCATCTTATGGCCTCTAACTCCGGCCACTGCTCCTCCTATACACCCACTGCAATACCCCAAATTCTCAGCCCACTCGAACCACCCCATAGTTCAGACAGTGACAAACTTCATCACTTTCAAATTGGAGTACAAACCTGAAACCACTCTTGTAATCAACACAAACTCTATGACCAACTTCCCTTATTTTCCCTTCATTTCCCAGTCAACATTCCATCTTCAGGCAAGAATCCAAGTTTCAAAATCCATTCCATGATCAGATACTCCAAAATCCATTTCATGATTTGATATTTCTAGAATATCAAAACTACTGCACAGACCACAGTTCCTAACTTCACAGAAACTTTAAAACTGATACATGTTTCAAATATCCATGTTTTAATCATGTATTACAGCTTTAACTAGTTTGAATAATTAAAGATGTTTGGTAATTTTATTTTGGAAGTTATTGTATACTGTTATTGATTTACACAAGTAACAGTTTCACATTTCTAAACTAAAATATTTCAAACCTAAACCATATTGCACAACACAATTTGTTCACACCATACTTCGTAACTAAGACTCAGACAACATAAGTGGATTTGTGTTTAAATCCAAGAAATAACAGCAGCATATTTGAAGGAACTCACATCATTCACCTCTGCATTTTCAAGATTTATGGATGCAGGCATACAACAGTCAAGCAAATTTAAACACATGCACACATGGATTTTCAAACAACTTATAATAGTGATGTTGCTTTTAGAAAAAAAAGAACAGAGTAGTTATTATTATTGCCTCTGTTTAAATTATCTTATTCAATGGTATTTTGAACTAAACCTTAAAGTGTTGCAGGTTTTTGTTATCTTGGTTAAAAATGAAACTGTTTTTAAAACAGAAAATTTACTCACCTTAAAAAATTTTGAAAACAGAAAGAGTCCAGATGCAATCCAATTTCCTGCAGCCTGAATTTCCATGCATGTTTTGAATCAGAGCTTTCTCCACTTGAAGATGGTATTTGCTTGATGCTTGCAGGCCTTTGAACTGCATGCTTCCAGATTCACCTTTGCTTGTGTTGATGTTTACAGATTGAAGAAGTTGGTTTGCAGAACTCTGTTTGTTTGCAGATTCAAAAACTTTGATTTGCAGAGTAGAGATTGGGTTGCAGGTTTGTGAATTTGGATTTCCATTTTGCAGAGTTTAAAAGAATTTGAAGATGTAGGTTTTAATTTGCAGATTTTACAAACTGCAGGCATTTGAATTTAGTTTGTTTGCAGATCTAAATAGTTTTGATTGCAGATTTCAAAACTTTGATTACAGAACTTATACAGTATGATATTTGTAGAATAAAGATTGAGTTTGGTTTGAGGATTTTAGAGTGAAATGGATTTTCAGGTTTCTTAGATCTGAACTTTCATTTAGTATAGAAGATAAAAATGTTTGGAAACAAAAGATTAGTTTAAGTTTTATCTAAAATAAATAAATTCAAATAGGTTTTAGAATGCCACTTGTTATTTGAATTGTAAAGATTTATTTACAAGTGTCACTTTAAAGATATGAATGTTAAACACATGTAAGATTTTAAATATAAAATAAACTTTCTTAGTTTACAAATGTGTTAATTAAAGATAAAACTATTTCTAATTTAACTTAAGATGTTTTTATATGTTATATATATTTAGTCTTTACAAATGAATTATCCAAACATATACAAATATTTGTTTGAATATTTTAAGAATTATTTAAAACAAATTTTCAAAAGAGAAACTTTTAAAAAGAAAAGAACACATGTTGAATTATATTATTCAAGAGTTTTTCAAATTAACATACTATACTTAAATATAAATAAACTGAATTTATTTCAAAACAAATTTAAAAACAAAATAAACTTTATTATAAAAATCAATTCTTAACTATATATTTATAACAAAGTATTTACTATAATATCCTTCTAAAAATACAAGATAGATTTATAAATTAACTTTTGAAAAGTTCCAATGCTATTTCAATTTAATTAAATCAATCCATAAATTATACACCTATATATATTATAAATTTGAAAAGATCTTTTATTAAATTTTAAAATAAAATCAAAATACCTATTTACAATGTATACACATATATACATTATAAATAAAATATTTTTAAATCAGCTTATAAAGAAAATTTTATCATTAAAATATTTTTAACATTTTAAAACAATAAGATTCTCAAACTCAATTATTATACATTTTCAAAAGAATATCATTTATTAACAAAATAATTATAAATTTTCAAAAGAGAATTATGTTTGAATTGGATTATTAAATCAGTATTTCACATTTTAAAATAAATTATAAATGAAATTATTAAATAAATATTGCCCAAATTTCCGGGACATCACACACAGAATCACAGACATAGAGTAATATAAAACAATGCAGCGGAATAGATAAATAGTAGTTCATGAAGCTACTATATAAATATCAGAGTTTAAAATAAAAATACAACAGAATATCTCAAATACAGTGAAGTCTCCAGTACGTACAGATGACCTCTCGAACGAATCAACCGAAAGAGCTGAAAGATGAATCAATAGTTGGATCCTCAGACGAAGCTCCAAACTCCAAAGGCGAGTCTCAAATGCTGTATCGCTCAGTCTGACCCAAGTGTAAAGCAAAAACACAAAACACTCTAGTCAAGATTAACATTCTTATATCAATAAATCCAACTCAAGTGAAATATCAACTGAAATACAAATAAATTAAAGGATGTTTGGGATAACCATCCTCTAAGGGTCCATGGAACTATCTACAAGGGAGAAATATACATTATAACACCATGGTCGTTCAATTTTATTTATACTTCAAAATCAAAACATCATTTCCCTTTCAAATGTATCTATTTTCCAAAATAGTCTATATATATTACATAATTTATAAGGTAAAGTATTTTAAATTTCCCCAACTACACAAATTGATTCATATCGACTCAAGTTCCAAATTCCCATTTATTCAAAGCTTAATTCATTAATTCAATTTAGCTCCCAATAACCATCTAAACATTCGTTGTATTTAAAGCTTTAATATTCAATATTTTAAAGTCAAATCTAAAAGCTTCATTTAGATCTTGATTTAGCTTCATTATTATTTAGTCAGGAAATATCCACTTAACAAGTTCAATATCATTTAAATAGCCTTAGATTACATTTTTACAGAATATTTCCTTAAATTTATTTAAACTTAAAATATCCATTTAATCCCTTTTACCAAAACCAAGTTATAACATCATATCTTCAATCACTAATTCAATAGTTTCAAATTGATTTATTTGAATATAATTCTTAATTAAATACCATTTCCAATTAATTCAACTTTATCTTCTCAACTCTAGCTTATTCAAAATTTTACCAAATCTAATTTGAAATATAAATTAAACGAATCCTTAAACATATTATATATATTAAATAAATCTCAATTAAATTAAATATTATTATAAGGTCTATACATAAAATTTTCATATTTATACATATAATATTCTAAGAATCAGTCTTTATTAAAACTATATTTTTCTTTCCCAAACCATAGAAAGTATTTTCAAAACATTTATATATATATGAACCAACGATGTCTGTATATAATTTCTTACGCTATGGTCAAGGGATACGGATATTTATCATTTCAATCCGAAATTTAAATATACAGGTAGATATCACTTCGACCTGAATCCCAAATTCAATTTAATTGAAAATCGCTTGGGTTTATCATTTCAACCCATAACGAAATTCTCCTATCCAAAAGTCCTTTCAGGTATGTATCATTTCAACCCAGAGTGAATTCTAAACTACAGGGAACTTGCAGAGTGATACAGATAATACAATAAAATAACATGCATATATCATTAAATAACAACATAATATAAACAACATGATATGGTGTCATATCCCACAGGTGAACAGTCACAGATAATAGCATATATAACAATTTAAATAACTACAGCAGCATATTTCAATTGTCGTTTCAATTGAAATCAATTTTAATAAATACAAGAACGTTAATCGTGAGTGATTTCTCACCTTTCGAGGCTAGAGAAGAACGATAATGAGGTTAGTTATGGATCCCAATAGGAACTTTGAAGCAAAGTAAAATTGGCACGAGTTTGATGACAAAGCTGATAGATTGAAATCAATGAAAAAAATCAATCGGTTTGATATAAACAGAGTATATATTATATGTGTTATTTAAATTTACTTAAAATCTCAATAAATTTAATTTAAAACGGATATTCAATTAAAATATTCACATTGTTTGAAAATGATATTAAATTTAAAATACATATTAAAATAAAACATCATCATATTATTGAAAAATCAATACTTAAATTTAAACACATAAACGTTTTTCCTCTTAAATCAATATTACATTTAAACACACACACAAAAACAAAATATAGGCATAATATATATAAAAATCGTCACTTATTTAAAAACACGCATTTTAAAATAACATATTTATATATAGTTTACTCAAAATTCAAAGCATATACTGAGAAAATCAATCTATATATATAGACCATACACTATGAAAGCACTACAGGAAAGAGAAAAAAAAACATACTTGATATATATACGCTAGAATCAAGATGAAAATTATACATTTAAATTTTTAGTTTTACAACATAAATCACTAATGCTTTTACAACACTCAATTGCCATACTAATATATGTTATATTCGAACAGGAATAAAAATCTAATTATATTTTCAAAATAAGTATATTACTAATATTTTATAATAACAAATAAGATATAGGACTAACGTATATATACGTCTCCGAACAGCTTGGCTTAAAATTCACATAAGCATTAAACATAAAAAATATGTAGATATAGTTTTATGCTAAAATATAAATTAAATGAAGACTGCTACAATGTGAAAATTTGTGAACACGAGTCGAAATATAAAGATGGATTTGTCAAATATATTGGAAGCAGAGGACAAGGAGGGGAGAAGCAAAGCGTGGAAAAAAATATATAATAAAAAGAAGAAAATGGAGGCCATTCCTTCAGAACTCACGCACATAAGAAGAAATGAAGAAAATGTTGAGATGCAATTGAAAACTATTTGTGTACGAGGCTTATATTTATACACGATTCATTGATTGAGGTGACAGAATATAGGCAAGAAATTAATTTAAATCAATTATACACGATTGCATTGATTGAGGTGAGAGAATATAGGCAAGAAAGATTTGAGCGAATATTTACAGGGGTATTGATTGCGTGAATTTTGCAAAAGGAAACTGCAAGAAACTTTAGCAAACATTTTGTGCACGTTTAAAATTTATTAGGAAGTAAATGCGTTGATTAAAATGCAAGAAATATTTATAAAATGGGAAGGTGGTGAAAATTATTTGCGTACAAGGTTGAGTATTTAAATGAAACTAGTATTGATTGCTGAGAGAAATAGAAGGAAATAATTCACTTTGAAATTGTCAGGAGGAATTTGCGCGTGATATTTGATTTAGGAGATAATTGCGTTGGATAGATTAAATAAAGAAATGTACTAATTAATGGTATAGGAACATTAAGGAAATAAAAGAATTTTGTTCGAATGGTAAGGAAAATCAAAGATTTTGTTCCTATTAATTGCAAAGGAGTAAATGGAAAAGAAGAGACACTTATACATGTGAATTTCAAACAATCTTGAAACGGATTTTGAACTTCTAAAGGGAAATAAATTTGCTTGAAACTGCTACGTGAATTTTTATTCCTATTATAAAAATGAGAAAAAAGGGAAGCATAGAAATTTACATGTAACTTATCAAAACTAGATTTAAAAGAAATTGAACGTCTAGGGAAATGATTTCTTTCGTACTTGGAATGCAAGGCTGTGACGCCCCACCTCTATGCTCACAATAACAATGAGTATTAAAGGAAATACTGTCTTTTATTATGAAGAATAAGGCTGGATAGGAGCGGCCATCCGTAGTTAGGCCTTACACTAGTATTGGTTATTTCGATAGGAGTGGTATATATTTTTATTTTTCATCTCTTATTTATTTACTCCCATCGACATACCCAATTCCAGTTTAAAACGAACTACAATGGTTCATAATAGTTTAGGACAATAGATATAATAATAACACAGATAATATAAATGCGGAACACAGATAAAACAAAAGTCTCATATATATATAATAACTGATGTCAGTTACAATACATGTGATACAGTACATATGATACAACTACAACTGTCGACTCTGGAAGTTACATATACAAGTACATTATCGTAAATAATATACATGAATATACAACATCCTATACTAGGACAACGACTACTCCAAAAAATATGAAAAGACTTCATAGCTCTATCAGCAACCCAAAGTAAGATGTCAACAACCTGTAAATACTCGGTCTTACCCGAGTATTACATTCAAAAGAAAATAATACACGGGTCAGTCTAATTCAAACTCAGTTATTAGTGCACATAAGAAATAATAATTAAGTAACAAATAGACTACAGTCGCTATAAGTCTCGTCTATCCTATCCTTAAATAAAGAAATCAGATAACGATAAATAGAACACGTAGCAGTGTTAAACAACAAATCAACAAATCCAAATTATCAACGAAGATAAATTAAAAAGATTACCTAAGCAGATAATTTAGAAAACAACAGAATTGCTTAAACGACAATTAACGACAAAATTGAGTTATTAAATAAATAATTAGAAACTCGTAATCCAATTATCAAAAAGATAATTAGATATCGACAAAATCATTAAATTAAACCAAATCAAAATATGATTCAAAACATATTGAATTGAAATAACGAAACAGTTCAAATAATTGAAATATCAATTAAAGTAACAATACAGGTAGGGCTGCAGTACACGCACGCGTGCACTGCCTCGCCGCTACAGCATATGGAATACGCAAAAGTTCAATACCGTGTGGCTGCAGTTCACGCTTGCGTGCACTGCCTTGCCACTACAATGATGGTGTACCCAATGAAAATTCACAAGAAAACACAAGATCACACCCGAGTTACCGGATTCAACTCAAATGTAGTCAGAAAGCAATCCATTTGCAACACTGTAATGCAAAACAACAAGGGCAACTGCAGCTAAAAACTACAGCCACCACTGGATTTCACATGAAGCTAACTTAATGCAGCCACCAACCCAAATGCAGTAGGGTTTCAAATGAATATGACTGCATAGTGAAACACAATTCAAGTAAATGGTAACCAGTGGGGTAGTGAGACAACAAAGGTGCAACAACATGATGAAGTCAGTGCCAACAGTAAATGGCCGCAACTCAATCAATATGATATGTAATGCACAGCATACCGGAGGTTCAAGATCAAAACTAACAGTGGTGTAGTAGACCACATAAAACCAAACAAATATGCATATACAACTACAACAGAACAATGCACATAGGAGTGCACGAGCAATTAAAACCATAATCAACATTCAAAATTCAAGTCACCAACTCAACAATTGCATATATATGACAATGCGCACATATGTACACACTGCTACAACAAAATGAACACCAGCTTCAAACTAAAATATACATGAACCAGCCATGATATGGAAGCAAAACCTATTCAGGTTAAATAAGAAAAACTGCACATGAGAATGAAACAGGTATACCACAGATGAAGCATATGCACCAGCATTTCATATCTCAAACCCAAGCACCAAAATAACACATGCAGAATGCTGTGATACAAGCAAACAAGGTATTGCCTCAAAAATGAAGAGATAGTGAAGATAACATGTGTGTAAAACATTTACGCACATGAACTAAGGAACACTGCAGGCCTACAGAAGATCAAAGTATGCAAGTCATCACCAACAAAAGAAAAACATAAACCATTTCAAATACCAAAAACCCCACTGATGCCAACTTCAAAAGGTATCAAGTTTGAATAATCCAAAGCCGAGCAAATACAAATTTCACATTATTGCCGAAGACACAAAAATGCTAAGAGTCAATTGCTATTCAAATCAAACTGCTACAAGAATGGACATCACATGAAACAGGACATAGGACAGTGAGCAATACACAACAACTATACTTGAAGCTAGAACCATCAAGACAGTCTTCCAAAGAAATAAACAAGGTGGAATAAAGATTACAAGGACAATACATATATACATACATAGATGTATGTATACACATGGTTTTAGTGGTTATTCAAGTGCACATGAACTGTTCAAACAATAATGAAGTCAATTACGAACAAGTGAAAATTTTCACCTAAACAATGGCAGTAAGAACATAACGGCCACAACAGCAAGTATAGTCGAACAAGATCAACACCAAAAGTCGGGTGACCGAAGTCAAAAGCAAATCAAGCAGTGGTGACCACGGTATCACAACGGTGCCATGATGACAGGACTACATGAATACATGGAGCTCGGTAACAGTCGACAGTGAAGACTGACAATCGAGGCATTGCTCCAGTCAATTGAGGTTTCAAGATAATCATCGAAGTCAACATAAATCAATTGCCAGAAATTCAAAACAAGTGAACGCGGAAATCAACATCACAAGAAAGCAATCTACAGAATCAAAGTGACCGAAGTCTACAAGAAATCAGAAATCTCAAAGCCTTGAAAATCAGACAACCAAGAAGAAAAATTACAAGTTTGAACAAGCTAGAAATTATTCGAAACTTGAGTTAGATGTGAGTAAATAAATTTACTCACCTTAGTCGAAGAGCACGAATTTGATTCGAAGCCGTGGTACTCGAAGACGAGCGAACCCTGGCAGCGATTGAGCGACTCGAAGAGTTGGACGGCCGACACGGCGAGGATGAAACCATCACTCGAGCTGCAGGAGTTTGCGCTTTCGATTTGAACGACGCCCTAATATTGTCGAAGCTGGACGAACGAAACTAGGCCGCCATTTTTGTTTTCTCTCGTGATTTTACTTTTAGGGTTTAAAATGAATACTGGATCGAGAGAGAGAGAGTAACGGTTTTGCCAATTATCTTAATGGAAAGAAAACAAGCCCAATAAAAATAAATAAAAAGGGAACGAGTCAGTTTAAATTTAAAGCCCGTATTTCCTTAACAAATTATTTAAACGAATTTCTACCCGGTTTAAAAGCTTCAAATAACAAACAACTAGGAAAATTAATCATCTAAAGACGATAATTAATTGGTACTAAATCTCGGGTTGTTACAAAGGCTGCAGATAAATTTATTATTTAACGTCAAAATAAATATTATTCCTAATTGAAACCATGTTAACCCTGTTCTGCCAACGAGATGAAACTTGGGCCGACTCATCCACTTAAGGTCTTTAACGACTCATTGGATTTACGACTCAAGGGGCTTCAGCAACTTAAGGAAAGGACCGACTCAACTGGTAGCAACTCAATTGGCTGACGAGCTAAGGCTCAAGGCAACTTAGAGGAATGGAACGACTCATGGAGGTTAGCGGTTCATGATACAGGCCGACTCATTGAGTTACCGACTCAACGAAGTTCACGGCTCATACGAGACGACTCAAGGACTGAACCGACTCATCTACTCAAGGACTGAACCGACTCATCTACTCAAGGTTCGTAACGACTCAGTGGACCAACGACTCAATGAGTTAATGCCTTAGAAGAGCAGAGTGGTTTAGCTAGTTAGTGGTTTATGGGGTAGACCGACTCAGGGTTTCCAACGACTCAGGGTTTCCAACGACTCAAGGTGACTAACGACCTATCATAAGTCGCTGGCGACCTAAGCATACGAGGAACAAGCTCAATGCCATTTCATCTATGCCACTGCTTGCTGACTCGTGGTATGTGAGTCGGTCACGGTTCATTCTGAGTCGGTCACGACTCATGACTTAACAATTCCAGCCCAGAAATTTGCCTATAAATACATGGCCACCTCCAACATTCAAGGGACTTTTGGCTCATTCATTTCAAGCGCCGTTACTCTGCTGCATTTTGAACTACTTCAACATCTTCAAGGAACTTCACGAAGAAATCAAACATGTCAAACATGTGTTCAAAGATTTGGATCGACATTGAAGTTTAGGCTACTTGTTCTAAGTCACTTGAAACTCAGAGTGTGTTGTAATCAAAGTGTAACTGCATTGACTTGTAATCAAATCGTCAATAAAGATATTCAAAGTGGACGTCGGCTATCTCTTAAGCCGAACCACTATAAAATTGCTGCTGTTTACTGTTTTTTTTCACTATTATCTGCTTATAATCTGTTCCCGAGTTATCGGGTGGTGCTTTCACGATCTCACTTCATACACCGGGGTGTTAGCGTTCAAATTTTAGCGTTAACATTTTTGGTGCTTTCACTGAGAATCGAACTCAGGCGAGTTATCATCATTGCTTTACAGAGGTTTGTAGAGAGAATTTCCTTGAAAACCAGAAGTCTATCCGAGATTATGGCTCCTGGAAGGAAGAGTAGATCTGTCAGATCTGGGAATATTCAAGAGGGAACCTCCGCTTCCCCGATATCGAATCAAGCCACTCCAGCTGTCGGAGTTACAAAGGCAGAGCTGGATGCTGCAATCTTAGGGCTGAACTAATAGATAAATGCCCAAAATGCACAATTCGAGGCTCAGAATGCCCAGAATGCTCTAATTCTGAATAGGTTGAACGATTTGCTTGGGGCAAACCGTCAACCGGCAGGTAATGAAAGGAATTTTACTGGCAACATTCATGTTGCTGAAGAAAGAAATGCTCCTGAAAGGGCTGCTAGCCCCTTTGAACAAACACTTCCAGAGGTTCGTGGATCTAGAACTCGACATGATGAGGAGTATCTTTCTGGAATGATCCTACAATATCCTCTTCAAGAAAACATTCGACCAAATGAAGATCCCTATGGCTGATGTGCAAGCCTCATCGCAGAAAATCGCTGGCTTCACTGGGGAGCCAAAACAGCCGGTAGGAACCATTGATTTGTTTGTGGAACTTGGAGAAGGAGAGAGAAAAGTGGTCCGCAAGCAAACTTTTGTGATTGTCGACGAATTTTCTGCTTACAATGCTTTCCTTGGTCGTCCAACTCTGGCAGCGTTCAAAGCTGTTCTTGCCCCGTGGTGCCTCACTATTAAATTCCCTACAGACAATGGAGTGGGAGTTGTAAAAGGGCATCAAAATGCTGGGCGAGAGTGTTATCTGACAGAGCTACGAGAAACCAGAAAAAGAGAAATGGGAAAGAATGCGGCAGCCCCAGTCCGCATCAAAGAACCAGCCTTGTAGCAATTACAGGGCGGACCCTGCACTGGTGAGCACAGCGGAGCAAGGAAAGTGATGGACCCTAGAAAAGTCAGTGCAGGGGAAAATAGAGTGGTACCAGTGGAAACGACAATACCAATACCTATTGACCCAAAGGACCCAAACAAGGTGTTGAATATGGGTTCACAACTTAATGTGTCAATTCAGAATATCTTAATATCTTTTTTAAAGGCAAATCTGGATGTTTTTGCTTGGACTCATGCCGATATGTGCGGAATATCCCCAGAAGTTGCAGTGCATGTTCTAAATATTGATCCAAAATTTACACCTGTGAAACAGAAAAGGAGAACTCAAGGTCCAGAAAGGTCGGCGGCATTAAAGGAAGAAGTTGATCGGCTCAAGGAGAATAATTTCATTAAAGAATCTACCTATCTGAATTGGGTTTCAAATCCAGTCCTGGTTAAGAAAGCCAATGGAAAATGGAGAGTATGCATCGATTTTTCAGATCTAAACAAGGCCTGCCCCAAAGACTGCTTCCCATTACCTAGAATCGATCAACTGGTAGACGGAACAGCGGGACACGAATTGTTATCTTTTATGGATGCTTACTCCGGATATAACCAGATTATGATGCATGAGCAAGATCAGAAGGACACGAGGTTTATCACCGACATTGGTCTTTACTACTACAGAGTTATGCCCTTCGGGCTAAAGAATGCAGGGGCAACATACCAAAGACTTGTTAATGCTATGTTCAAACGGCAATTAGGCAAGACTATGGAAGTCTACGTCGATGACATGTTAGTAAAGTCTAAGAAAGCAGTGGATCACATAGAACACTTAGCGGACATGTTCGCAGTCCTCCGAAAATACGGAATGAAGCTCAATCCTTTGAAATGTTCATTTGTAGTGGAATCCGGCAAGTTTTTAGGTTTCATCGTGAGCGCTAGGGGCATTGAGGCCAGTCCAGCTCAAATTACTGCATTGAAAGAAGTCAAAGCCCCTAGAACAAAGAAGGAATTGCAAAGTCTCAATGGAAAGGTCGCCGCCTTGAGTCGGTTCATTTCCAAAGCCACAGATAAATGCATCCCATTCTTTGACGCCCTAAAGAAAGGAAAGAAAAACTTCGATTGGACTCCCGAATGCCAAAAAGCCTTTGATGAATTGATTCGCCATATGGAAAGGCCTCAAATACTTTCTAGGCCTGGCGATGGCGAGGATCTTCTTATATACTTGGCAGTATCATCTCATGCTTTAAGTGCAGCGCTGATACGAGAAGACAAAAGGATTCAACATCCAGTTTACTATATCAGCAAAAGACTCACTGGGGCAGAGATGAATTACTCTAAGTTGGAAAAACTCGCCTATTGCCTACTAATTGCATCTAGGAAGTTGAGGCAATATTTTCAAGCTCATCCTATCAGAGTCCTCACTGATCAACCTTTAAAGCAAGTCCTTTTTCGTCCTGAGATTTCGGGTCGCCTTCTAAAGTGCAATATTGAACTCAGTCAGTATGACATCACTTATCATCCCCGAAAAGCAATCAATGGACAAGCTTTAGCGGATTTCATCGCAGAATTCACAGATAAGGGTAACAGTGAGGAAGAGGTGGTCAACGATTCCCCAATCCAATGGAAGTTATATGTTGATGGTGCGAGAAACGACTACTGTTCTGGAGCCGGAGTCGTACTTGAGACCCGTGAAGGCCGATCATTATGCTATGCAATAAGATTGGAATTTCCTTCAACAAAAAATGAAGCAGAATACGAAGCCCTTATCGCTGGCTTAAGGATTGCTAAAGAATTAAACATCCGAGCGTTACAAATATTCAGTGATTCTCAGCTTATCGTATGCCAAGTCAAAAAGGAATTCCAAGCAAAAGGGGGAAATCTGCCCCCCTACTTGTCAAAGGCTTGGGAACTCCTGGGTGATTTCGATCATTACATGATAAGTCACATTCCTCGAGAAGAAAACATGAAAGAAGATTCTCTCGCAAAGTATTCTAGCACAGGCGAAGCTCAATTTCTGGGATTAACTCCAATGGAGGTCCTGTCGACTCCTAGCATTGATGAGATGGAAAATGATTGGATCATGAGCATGTCTCAAGAGCAAGAATCATGGATGACTCCGATAACAGAATATCTGCTCAATGGATCTTTACCAGGGAACTCAAAAGAACGACAAAAGCTACTGAGGAAAGCCTCTCGATATATAATCTAGGATGGCCGATTATACAGACGGGGATTCTCAATGCCATTACTTCGATGTGTATCCAGGGAAGAGTCCAAAGCAATCCTAGCGGAGGTGCATGGAGGAGAATGTGGTGATCATTCAGGTGGCCAAACATTAGCAAAGAAAATTCTCCGATACGGATATTTTTGGCCAGAAATTAATCGAGATGCAGCAGAGTATTCCCGAAAATGTGACAGATGTCAAAGATTCGCCAAAATTCCTAGAGCTCCTTCCACTGAACTCACACAGATGGTCAGTCCATGGCCGTTTGCAATATGGGGAATAGACCTTGTAGGACCGTTACCAACTGCCAAATCTGGAATTAAATATGCCATTGTTGCTGTCGATTATTTTACTAAGTGGGCAGAAGCTGAACCACTGGCTACTATCACCTCAAAGAAGATGATAAGTTTTGTGACTAAAAACATCATTTGCAGATACGGTGTGCCTCAATAAATAATTACAGACAATGGTACTCAGTTTGAAAGTGAAGAATTCCAAGATTTTTGCAAGCAATTCAAAATCCGGAAAAGCTTTTCAGCAGTGGCTCATCCGCAGGCAAACGGGCAAGTGGAAGCCGTGAATAAAATTATTAAGTCAACCATCAAAAAGCAACTTGAAAGAGCAAAAGGTGGTTGGGTCGATAAGCTACCACTGGCACTATGGGCATACAGAACCACTCACAAAACTGCGACTGGGCACAACCCGTTTTCATTAGCATACGGGTCAGAGGCAATGATTCCGGTAGAAATAGAGGTCCCTTCACATAGAAGAATCCATTTCAATCAAGCAGAAAACGAAAAGCTACAGCTTGAAGCGCTAGATCTCCTTGATGAAAAAAGAGATGAGGCTAATCTCAGAATTGCAGCTCATCAGCAAAGGATAGCCAGACATTTCAATTCCAAAGTTCGCCAACGCAGCTTTGAGATTGGAGACCTAGTCCTGAAGAGAATTATGACAGCGACAGGTGTGTTTGGGCCAAATTGGGAAGGACCATATGTCATAGGTCAGAAGCTTCTTGACGGCACATTCAAACTCACTACTGTTGAAGGAGATCAAATTCCAAGGGCATGGAACAGCAATCATTTGCGTCCATACTTTACTTGAAAATTTTGTTGAAATATTGTAAAAAGAATTATGAATGTATGATTCTTGTAATTGAAGGCAATTGTAAAACTGATGCAAGTAAATAATGAAAAAATATAAAGTGGATGTAGGCCCAATTTCCTGGCCGAACCACTATAAATCTTGCGTTCCTTATTATTATTACATGTTTGCTTTATTTTCGATATAAAAAGTACATAGAATGTATTGCTGAAATGTCGATTTAATTTTTTGCAGACAATGGAAGTGAAACTTGCACATAATAAGACCAAGTGATTCTCGCCAAATTTCAAGTCACAAAAGCTCCGAATTCAAATCCTAGATAGGAAATACTTCAATTGAACGGCTTATGATTTCGATATAAATGGGCCTTTGCTCATAAATTGAGATCGTTTGAACAAACAAACATCCAATTAAGAAGCTGATGCTCGTTCTCACGAACTTGCCTGACAATGAAGTACACTTCCTTGGATTAAACAAGTTACTTGTAAAAAAAAAAAGAGGATCGCTGAAAAGGCATAAGCAAGTGGACAAGGGAACAACCAAAGCCATCATCGGCAACACAAGTCCTCTTCGGAGGCACAACTCTTCGGAGGATAAAGACCTCTAATGGGTCATACGCCACAAAAAAGAAAGTTTTCTACTCAACAAAAAAGATTGGAGGAGTCATGACCCTCCAACCATGAGAGAGTAACTTCCAGGCGATGAAAACCCTCTCTGAGGCACATTTCACCAGGAGTTGAAGTGTTACGACCGCTCTTCGGAATTTCACTTCACCAGAGTTGAAAATCAAACAAAATAAAAGCCCTCTTCGGAGGCCCATTTCACCAGGAGTTGAAGTGTTAAGACCGCTCTTCGGAATTTCACTTCACCAGAGTTGAAATGCAAACAAAATAAAAGCCCTCTTCGGAGGCCCATTTCACCAGGAGTTGAAGTGTTACGACCGCTCTTCGGAATTTCACTTCACCAGAGTTGAAATGCAAACAAAATAAAAGCCCTCTTCGGAGGCCCATTTCACCAGGAGTTGAAGTGTTACGACCGCTCTTCGGAATTTCACTTCACTAGAGTTGAAATGCAAACAAAATAAAGACCTTTCTGGAAGTCCACGTTTCACCGAGATTGAAATAAAACTTCCAAGTGTTGAAACGTGAAAAGGCTTTCTTCGAAGGCACAACTCTTTGGAGGTACACGTTTCACCAAGATTGAAATAAAACTTCCAAGTGCTGAAACGTGAAAAATCCCTCCTCAGAGGTACAACCCCCTCCCGGGGACACAATCAAAAAGAAAGACTTCTTCGGAAGCCCACGTTTCACCGAGATTGAAATAAAACTTCCAAGTGTTGAAACGTGAAAAGGCTTTCTTCGAAGGCACAACTCTTTGGAGGTACACGTTTCACCAAGATTGAAATAAAACTTCCAAATGTTGAAACGTGAAAAATCCGTCCTCAGAAGTACAAATTTCTATTTAAAAAAAAATATATCCTCATCAAGGGCATACTTTAACTTTCAAAGGAAGAGTGATTTACCTATTCTAGAAAATAACCTTCCTCGAAAAAAAAAAGGAGGGGAAGAAAGTTAAAGTACTCTTCAGAGGCCTGCTTTACCACATAGAAGAATTCACTTGGCAAAATGCGTACTTAAGAAAAAGGAAAAAGTGATTTCTTCGAAGGACAAAGCGTAAAAACTTATATGAAGGAAGTTGTACTCTACGAAAAATTTCTTCAAGAATGAAGTAATTATTCTTTAGAAAATAAGAGTGCGAGTCCCCTCAAAGTATAAAATATTGCAGCAAGCTTATGGTATGGGGGCAACATGGTATAGTTACATACAAAATGGTATAGCTACATCGGTAAAGTACGCTCAAACAACATACCACAAGCTCACCGCAATATCATATAAATAAACTTGTGCAAAAATGAATAATAAATGCATTCTCAAATTCAAACAAGAGTCTGTACAAATAAAGGATCATTTTATTCAATTGCAGATACAGGTTTCAAAATAAAAAAAAAGCAGGGGCCGGTGCCTGCACAACATCCGACCATCACACAAAAAAGGAATCAAAAAGCCCGAAGCCCGACTCTTCACTTCTTCTTACCACCTTTGGACCCTTTGCTTGGCCGAATGATTAGTTTTTCAGGTCTATCTATAGGCATAAGGGAAGAAGGAGAGGGAGGTGCAACCGGT
Source organism: Allium cepa (assembly GCA_030765085.1). Classification (NCBI taxonomy): domain Eukaryota; kingdom Viridiplantae; phylum Streptophyta; class Magnoliopsida; order Asparagales; family Amaryllidaceae; genus Allium; species Allium cepa. The sequence goes on from CM060929.1 coordinate 69,884,116, forward strand.
GCAACTTCCGGTCCCTCTTCAGCAGTGATGATTTTCTTCCCCCTCCTCTTCGATGTTCCATGCTTCTTTCTTCTCTTCGAAGAAGACTCACTCCCTGGAGTAACAAGAGCGGACAAAACTACGTCATCAGAAGGAGTCCGCTCCGGAGAGATCTCACCTCCTTCGAGTCCCTCGTCTTTCTGCTCTTGTGAAGCGATAGGGTCATCCAAGCCATGAAGAGCCTCAATTTGCTCCTCTTGTGACCCGGGCTGTGAAGCAGAAGGAGGAGTCACCTGAAGAGACGGAGGAGGGATAACCGGAGGAGGTGAAGTATGCACAGCACTTGGTGTTTCAACTGCAGAAGAAGAGAAATTAAAAATATTAGTATCTCCCCAAAAGAAGGGAGATATGGGTTCGTCGAGATTCAAGAAGTAATCAAGAAGCTCATCAAACTTTTGAGGAGCAAGCAGGCGATCCACCTGAATCGGACCAATGTCAAAATTACCTGAAGATGTTTGCTTCGCTAGTTCAATCTCATAATTTTGAGCCCCGATATCCTCCAAAGCCTCATCGTCAGTAGGGGTAATTACCCCGGTTCTTGTAGGAGGCAACGAATGAACACTGGAACCTGTGATGTCAACTTCAGAAGAAACTAAAGGGCGTTCAGAAGTGGTAGGTAGTACTTCTTTTTCAGAACGTTCCCCTTCCGCCATTCCGGCCCGCACTCTGGCGAGTTGCTCTTTTCCCTTGGCAAGAGCGGCACGGGCATCATCATCAAGATAATGCTCTTCAAGAGCTGTCTCAGCGTAGCCAGCACCTTTACCACCGAGCATATCGAGTGCTGCCTCCCAAACTTCACCTACTGTGATTTCATACTTAGGGCCTAGAAAGGCAAGGCTGCCACGCCCCAAAATGCTGTGAAGATAAAAATCAAATAATGTGGACCTAATATCAGCTTTGGTTGCTTGATGGGCCTCTTCGGCCGCAAGTCTACCAGCAACAGCCTCGTCACGCTCCTTCTCGACCATAGCAAGTCGAGCTTTTAACATCTCTATCTCCAAGCTTTGAGAGCCGGTCTGTTCTCGCAGCTGTGAAGTTTCAGCGTGATATTCTTCTATGACCTTCTCCTGGTGTGTAAGCTTATCTTCGACTGCCCTTTGACTGGCATGCGCATCTCGTACTTGTTGCTGAAGCATGCTCTCTTTTTGAGAATAGAAAGTAGATGAAGTAGCTAACTCTTCCTTAAGTTTTTCTACTTCCGCTTCTAGCTTTTCATTATAGGAAGCAATACTTCTCGTTTCGGCGTCATGCTGTTCGAGAGTCTTCTGCCACTCAGCTTTATCGTTCTCCATTGTGAGCATGGCCTCGAGATTGGCTCGGTTAACCCTCTGAAGCTCGTCGACAAGTTTTTGCCAGTTCGACATTCTTTCAATATCGGTCCTGACTGTATCAAGATTTCGTAGCATAGCCGATTTGTCGAGAGGAACCAAGTCGAGATCAAATCGAACCCCTCTCAGGCACCACTGAGGGAATCGACTTTGAAGAGTGGGAGGACCTTGCCCAACTTGGTATGCGGGCCGGTTGATGATTGTCTGAATGTCGGAACGAACGGGGGCAGGAGATTGAGCAGGAACATTTTGAGAAACTGTTGGTATTGTTTCTTCAGTAAGTTTAGCCCGCTTGCTAGAAGAATCGTCCATGTGACCTTTACCTCTCTCATCGTGAGTCTTTCTTTTTTGGGTATCATCATCTCTGTGGGGAGGGTCATGCCTTTCTTGTTCTCTTCGGTGACGTTCTTCATATGCTCGTCTCTCGTCTGCTTTCCTGATGGCCCTTTTTCATCCGATTCTCTGTAAGAGGGGAGGTGACGCCTATAATCATATTGGCTACGCCTCCCGTAGCGCTGGAAATCATCATAGTATGAACTGCTGCGCCCCATTGGAGAATCTGGAATAAAAATAATAAGCTTTAGAAATCTTTAAAGTATAAGAAGATGAATGCGTAGAAGTGCTGAAAAATCCTAAGTGTTGTGTAACGTGTAAACGACACGCATCAAGTTACAGACCACTCTGTGGAGTAGAGGTAGTGATAACTTGAGTGGAAGGAGTTGACATTTGTTGTAGAGAAGATGTCGCCTCAATTACAGAAGAGATAGTTTTGGAAACATCATCTTTGAAAAGTTCTTGAGAAGTCACAATTAAATCGCTCAATTCCTCGAAAACATCATCACCATCATGTTTTTTGGGACTGGCTTTCTCAACTCCTTTGTCAGCAGATCCTCCGGAAGATCGTGGAGTTTCTTCCTCTTCGATAACTGGGGCAAGTGCAGACTTGTCAGACGGCCCCGCAACGTCCTTCGGAATTGAACACTTCACCAGTGGAGTTTCTATAGAGGTTCCTCCCTGCATATGCTCTTTAGTAGAGACCGGGGCATCAGGGGTTTCCGTCGGAGAATCGGGAATTTCAGTTTGGACTTCACGAAGCGGAGTGAAGCGAGAGGAATGAAGAAGCCCATATTGATGTAAAAATCCGTCATTTAACAAAAACTTTATACTCCTCTCTTCTGCCGCCACGGCGTTCAATCTCTCAAAAATTTGTTTATAGCATGGATCTCTAGAGGGAGGAGGAAGTGCTAAAACAGGAAAAAAAAAGAAGCCAAGTTAGCATTTAGCAACTCAGATTTCGAAAAGCCCAAGAATGGAGAAATAAAAACAGGAAAATCTTACTTCCTACTCTCCAGATGGCATAAAACCCTGGAGGGCAGCGAACAAAGAAATACTGATTTAGAAATCCATGAACGCTTTCAGGAAGATCGGTGATGAGTTTACGGTTTCAAGCACTCCTTATAACTACGATAGAGGGATGATCTTTAATTTTTGTGAATGAGCAGAAGTAGCAGATTTCCTCAAAGCTCGGTAATCGACTCAGAACTCTACTAAATAGCACACATAACCCCATCAGAATGGCATGGCCATTGGGGTGCAATTGGAATAGAGAGATAGATAATCGAAGCACGAACTGCTGAAGGAAGTCATTAAAAGGTGGTATGGCACCGCTCAAGTACATTTGGCGATTGACAGCAATGAAGCCAGAAGGGGGCCTATCTGCAGTATCGTTTGGCCCCGGCAGTAAGGCATCAGCTTCGGCAATACCAAACTGGATGAGCAATTGGTTAAACACCCGCTGATTTAGAGTTGTGGGAGTTCTCTCCGGAGGGTTATCCAACAGGTTGGCTACTGGGAAGACATCTTCAGCCTGGCCCATCGGTTCTTCTTGTTGAGATGTCATTCTACACAAGCAACTGGATGTTCAAATGCGAAGGTGCACGTTTCCTAAAAGTGTGAAGTGTTGTGCAGAACTAATGAAAATAACAAGTAAATATAACTGGAATTAAACTGGTTGAGGATTGATCGACTATGGTAATTTCAGAACTTGTTAATTTAAAGTTCAAGCATAATATTAGTGCAGGCTGGTCAGTTTCAATTGACTATTTCAGTGTTGCTTTAATATTCTACTTGAAATCGATAGCACTTCGTTCACACGATTTGTTTAAGTTAATTATCTGTTATTAACTAATCTGTCATTTGATATGGGCAGTCGATGACAGTATATTCGTCCCAGTTTTCTGTGAATGTTGTATTGAACAGATTGTTAGCCTGCAAGTGAAAATAACCTGTGAATGAATGCAATAAAATTCAAGAGTCAAAGTTTATGCAATGGTTCAAAGTTCAAGCAGAATTCACGCAAGTCCTAACTCGTCAACGGCTTAAAAAATTTTGAGTCGGCAGTGCCCTAAGTCGTATAAAAAGGGAGAAGCTCTGGTTCAACTCAGGGCTTAGGCCGTAAGTCGTAAGTCGTAAGTCGTGAGTCGTAAGTCGTATCTCGGCCACGACTCAAGGCTTAGGCCGTGGAGCATGTTGGGTCGGATCAAGGTTGTTGGATCATACAAAAATGACCGAGTCGTACCTAAAGCAGTATTCGAATCAATCTGACCAACTAATCACCTAACTCTAACCAGGTTACCTTCTAACCCATAAACCATTTCACTCCTAACTCCTAACCCGTTAATCTTCCAACTTTTAACCCATTAACCCAATAAGCTCTCAATCAACAATCCTAGCTCTATCGCCCCGCTAAACCGCCTCGAATCGTAAACCACCAGAACAGATAACCCTAAGCCCATTGATGACCAAAGCAACCAAATTCGCAGGGCTCAAAGGGGCAAATCGAAGATGGAGATGGAGCGCATAAGCTAGGGATAATCGAAAATCATAAGGAGAGCGAGATCGCTTACGCAATATGATGATAGGGATGATCGATGGAGAATCTGGTCGAAATCGCTTCTGAAAGCTTGAATGTGCGTTAATGGCAGACACGGTTTAAAGGTTAGGGAATGAGAAGAAAAGGTGAACGACTCAGGTTTTTATAACGTTGGGCAGTAGAGTTTGAGTCGGCACACGAGTTAAGATAAGTCGAAGCACACGACCTACGAATTAGGCGTGTACTTCGAGGGGAAAATGTTAACCCTGTTCTGCCAACGAGATGAAACTTGGGCCGACTCATCCACTTAAGGTCTTTAACGACTCATTGGATTTACGACTCAAGGGGCTTCAGCAACTTAAGGAAAGGACCGACTCAACTGGTAGCGACTCAATTGGCTGACGAGCTAAGGCTCAAGGCAACTTAGAGGAATGGAACGACTCATGGAGGTTAGCGGTTCATGATACAGGCCGACTCATTGAGTTACCGACTCAACGAAGTTCACGGCTCATACGAGACGACTCAAGGACTGAACCGACTCATCTACTCAAGGACTGAACCGACTCATCTACTCAAGGTTCGTAACGACTCAGTGGACCAACGACTCAACGAGTTAATGCCTTAGAAGAGCAGAGTGGTTTAGCTAGTTAGTGGTTTATGGGGTAGACCGACTCAGGGTTTCCAACGATTCAGGGTTTCCAACGACTCAAGGTGACTAACGACCTATCATAAGTCGCTGGCGACCTAAGCATACGAGGAACAAGCTCAATGCCATTTCATCTATGCCACTGCTTGCTGACTCATGGTATGTGAGTCGGTCACGGTTCATTCTGAGTCGGTCACGACTCATGACTTAACAATTCCAGCCCAGAAATTTGCCTATAAATACATGGCCACCTCCAACATTCAAGGGACTTTTGGCTCATTCATTTCAAGCGCCGTTACTCTGCTGCATTCTGAACTACTTCAACATCTTCAAGGAACTTCACGAAGAAATCAAACATGTCAAACATGTGTTCAAAGATTTGGATCGACATTGAAGTTTAGGCTACTTGTTCTAAGTCACTTGAAACTCAGAGTGTGTTGTAATCAAAGTGTAACTGCATTGACTTGTAATCAAATCGTCAATAAAGATATTCAAAGTGGACGTAGGCTATCTCTTAAGCCGAACCACTATAAAATTGCTGCTGTTTACTGTTTTTTTTCACTATTATCTGCTTATAATCTGTTCCTGAGTTATCGGGTGGTGCTTTCATGATCTCACTTCATACACCGGGGTGTTAGCGTTCAAATTTTAGCGTTAACAAACCATATTAACTTTTAAATCATTAAATTAACATATAAAATAACAACAACTGTCTACTACTTTATAATAAATAAAAAAAATTGTAAATTCACAAAATACAATCTGTTACTTTTATTTAAAAATATCTTTCTTATAATAATTATTATATTTGGGAAACATTTTGAAATAATTTTCTCTTTTAAAACTTACAAATAAAATATCATTATGTTAACTACCAAATTAAATGTTCATTTTAATACATTCTCTTTCCTTAATGGAAAGATTTCAACTAATACAAATATTAATTTCGTATTAAAATCAAATAAAAATCTAATTCAACTACTTCTTTTTATGAAGATTAAATCAAACATTATTTAATGATTTCACATAACTCAACATATCCATTGGTTACCAATTTTAGTTCATTTGTTAGAGCTTAACTTATTTGAATTACAACAATACAATTAAACTATTGTTTCCTCTTTAATTTTATTCAATAGATCAATATATACAATTAACAATTATTATTAAATTCTTAACATTTGTTGTTTTAATTCAAATTGTAAATCTCATATAAACTATTATTATTCCCATCATTTTTGTTTCTACCAAATTTTATTCAATATTTTAATAAAATTAGTATTTTAAATTGGTCTAAAATTTCAGGTCGTTACCCATTAACCTTTTTTTTCCAGATCTGAACTGCGTTGCAAAAATGAAGATAGGAAGAGATTTTGGAACGGTCAGGAAATGAAAGATTTTTATTCCTATTAAATACAGAGACGCAAATGAAAGTGAAAAGTTTTACACATGAATTGGAGGCAGGGTTTTAATTCTTTTTTTTAAACGCACGTGCTGATTTAATTTTTAACAGCTAAGATATGAAATCAAAAGTGCGTACAATAGATGCAATAATTAAAATGAACGTACGCCGAAATTAATTAACAAGTAACTTAATCTAAATTTATATGTTTTCTTATTTATTCACTACTTATATTTAGTATAATATATGTTTATAAAGTATTTCATTAATTACGCACTATTTTTTGTCTAACTAAATAAATCAAACGGAGACGAATGTATATAAGTAAAAATATTAATTACTCAATTTAAAAGTATATAATCTAACATAAAAAAACAAAAGCGAAAAATAAGATCGACGGAGCTATAGAAGTCCGAATTTTAAAAAAACGAAAGATGACGTCTCACTTAGAAGAAGATTTAGAAATTTCTATAGAAAAATATTCAGGTTTGAAAATAAATTTATTACCATCAATTATTAACTAATTTGAATAGAAGTAGAATTTCACAATAAAATTTACTTCCATAATTTCTGATCAAAATTTACCATATGCTTATATTTAATTATACGTAATCCAAACATTAAATTTTTATTTCAAAATATTATTGTTTAAAATTTCCCAAAAATTCAACTAAATACGTTATTGAAACTGTTTAAAATTTATGGGTTGTTACACTCTTACCCACTCAAAACTTTTCGTACTCGAAAAGGAAGGAGGTGGGGGAATAACAACAAATAGAAGGAAAAAATAGAATGGAGTACAAGATAAACAATTAATTTAAAACTATACAAATTTTACTTGAACTATTCATTTAAAAACTTCTTTTGAAATTTAATTTTCTTTAATACTTTAATACATTTCAAAACTCCTTTGAAAACAATTATCTACATTATTACTTATATTTACAAAGAATGTAACGACCCGGAATTTTGAGCAATATCAATTTAATAATCTTTGATGATAATTAAATTGATTGGATCATTTTACATTATAAATTGACAAGTGAAATTTATTTTAAAGGTTAATGATAATAATTTGTTAATATGTATAAACATTTTCTTAACAATATAAATAAGCAACATTAAATTCTTTTGAAAGTTTATAATAATTTGATTTGGAAATATTTATTTTGGTAAATAAGAAGTTTTTAATGTAATAAAACTTTATATTCAAATTGTAATATATATGAATGTTTATATTGTGATTTGAGATTTGTTTTAAATTTAATATGGTAATTAACAAATTTAATGTTAGAATGTTTTTCTATTTGAAATGTGTATATATATTTGTATATATATATATATTTGAAATAGGAATTTTATTAACTTGAATTTAATAAGTATTTCCAAACTTTATTATATATATATATAGTTTTGAAATTTGAAAGGTTAATTTGATTTATACTTTTGGAAAGAATATTTTGAGATTTTAATAACAAAGTTAATTCCTTATTTATGATAAATATGTACTTTAAGCTTTTAAATAAGATTTAAATTAAATGTTCATTTGTTTTAATAGTCTTTCAATTTTAATTTTAACATAAGATAAATTGTTTTAAATTTTGTTATAAAGAGTTAAAATCAATTTCTCAAGTTTTAATATATAATACCATTACAATTTAATTCAAATGCATAAATAAAGTTACAATTGTTAACATGAATTCACTTTTTGTATATGTATTGAAATCCAAAGCTTATTTTTTTAAAATAAATACACCTTATAATCATGTAAATATTTCATAAATATTTATATAAGGCGTAAATAAATTATTAAGAAGAAAATAACATTTAAACATTTATAAAACATTAGGAATATACTTTGGTAAATATTTATTTAACATTTTAAACACTTGTAAACATTATAGGATATGTGAAGACATTTGTAAACTTTGAACATATATGTTTAAGCAAACTAGGGGCCTAAAATGACAAGTGTCATTCTCTTGGTTTATTAAATTTAAAAATTAAATTGTGAAATAAAAGATGAGTTTTGTTTTCAGCAAATTATTTTATCCTTTCAGCAATTTATTGCAAAACAAAGATGAATACAAATCTGAAAAAAAAAGGAAATCAGTAGAAAATCTGAAACAAGAAAGAGATGAAAGGCAAATTCAAATCAGGAGTAAATCTAGAAAAAATTCAATCAAATGCAAGATTTTCAAATGCAGTAGCAAGATTTAAATTAACATGCATTCTGGAATTTATCAACAATTCAACATGCAAATGAATTTAAAAGGCCTGGGAAGTAATATGCAGTTCTGTTCTCTGCAAATAAAAATGTGAGTAAATGAATTTCTTTTAAAAATAGTTTGAAATCTGATTTCATCATGTTTGGGAATTGAGCATCTTGATATCATTTGAACACTTGGATTAAAAATCTGATGCATGTTTAAATTTTGTATATTGATTGTCTGTAACATTATAAAGAAATGTCACTTTGATTATAACACAGTTTCAATATTTCATAATAAAATTCGATATCTAAATTTTTTATTTGAATTGGCCTATAAGTTGTAAACAATAGTTTTGTAGAATCATGCTATCTTCCTTCTAAAATAATTATAGGTTTTTATAATGGGTATTTGTTCAAATTTAGAGGTTGACAGTAAAACTTTTAATTTGGGTCAAATCTTTATTATTTCAATCTTAAGTTTTGATCTTATAACTAGATTACATATTGGAAATCATGATTTTTAATGAACATATCATGATTTTTAGATTAGTTTTTAGTGTGAATTTAGGATTTTGCTGTTTTGGGCAAATTGATCGATTTACGGCAAACCATGGCGAATTGGACCTCGTCGTTGATCATGAAGGTGTTGGGTAGGTTGTAGATCATCATAAAAATGCAATTGGAATTTTCTATTGATCGAGTTGATCATGAATTGAGTGAGTAGGGTTTAGTATGCTGCAGATGCCGATGATGTTCATTGGGGTGTTGCATCATTATGTTGCTTTCGGAAGTGATCTTGTGCATTGCCGAAGGTTCAGGGAAATGTGGGGGAGCTACGGTGGTGGTGGCGTGGTCTCCGATGAGGGAGATGGCCGACGGTGGTTGAATTCGAGGATGGAGCTTTCGAACAGTTTTGGGTTGAAGGTCGGTATTTCGTTCTCGATCGAATTTGGATTTTCTGGGTGATGCAATTGGTGTGGAGGTCGAGTGCGACCTGGGGATGATCGGAGTGGAGTTCGCCGTTGGTCATTGACGTCGTGCACGTTTATGTGCACGTTCATGGGCTACTACAGGGTTCTGGGAAGAGAGGTAGGAGGACTCGAAGATGGTCTCAGGAGTTTTGGGTTACTTCTCGAAGCAGGTGGAAGAGTTGGGATTACTCAGGAGAGTCTCGGGGTTGACGCGAGTTTTTGGAGAGGATTACTCGGGTTTTAATAGGGTTTACTCAGGTATTAGATATTCAGGTATTAGAACAAGATGTTTAAGTTGTTAATACAAAGGAAATTTGATTTTAGGAATAAAGTTTTTAAAACAAAGGTTAAACAAGTTTCAATACTAAATTTGTTTCAAAGTTATGTTTTAAACAAGTTTATATATCTTAAAAATATGGAAGTTTTAAAATAAAATAAGTGGATTTTGAAATAAAGTTGTATTAAACTTTAATAAATAAATTTGGAAAGATTTTAAAGATTTAAAAGTTTAATTTAAAATGTGTTATTTATAAATTAATTTCTAAATGGTTATATTATATTTTAAATAAAGTATAATGATTATGAATTTTATAATCAATTATAATGAAGATTATATTATGTAAATTAGAATTTTATTTATCTAAAGATAAATAATTGTGAGAATAATTGTGATAATTCAATTATTATTTAAAATCAAGTGTTATTGATTAATATAAATGATTTAATTAAGATGATGTTTTCTTAATCAAGAATCTTTATAATATAAAGAGTTAAGAATCATTTAATTAATTTTAAATGCTTAAGTTAAATAATTAATTAAATAATTAATTTGTGATTAATTAAGATAATCACTTATGGGTTAATCTAATATAATTACTTTGGGAAGTAATTAAGTAATTAAGTGGTTAATCACTAAAGGTAATTAAGTAAAGGATAATTACTTTATGGAAGTAATTAAGTGATGTGATTAAGGATTAATCACTTGATTTATTAAAGAATTAATTAACATAACTAATTAAAGGTTTAAAATATTTAATTAATGGTTAATTAATAAAAGGATTATGATTAATTAATTAAGTGTTAATTAAGATAGAAATTTAATTAATGGAGTAGGAAAGAATGCTCATAAAGAACACAAGCACAACTGGACAGCAAAACCAAGAAGACCCCAGATAACCAAGAGAAAACTCAGAAGTTCCTCCAATCCTGAGCTGCTTCAACAAACTCCATTTCGAGCAACCAACCTTCAACTAGTTGAACCACGGGTGCCACTGAATCTCTAGATGAAGACAAACTCTGGCTTCTCTAAAAATATTCAGAAAAATCTCCAACAATCCAAGAGAATACTCAACTATCGCAAGTCACTTTTGCGATCAACCCATATTAAAATCCAAAGAAAATTGTTCTCTCTTTACCAATTAGAACATCTTATGCTGGTCTTTCCAATCCATCGAAGAAATGGATTCACTCTACTGCTTTTGAACTCCTCCTTCAGAAAACCACTTGTTAACCCTGCTCTGCCAACCAGTTGAAACTTGGGCCGACTCATCCACTTATGGTCTTTAACGACTCATTGGATTTACCACTCAAGGGGCTTCAGCAACTTAAGGAAAGGACCGACTCAACTGGTAACGACCCAATTGGCTGACGAGCTAAGGCTCAAGGCAACTTAGAGGAATAGAACAACTCATGGAGGTTAACGGTTCATGAGACAGGCCGACTCAGTGAGTTACCGACTCAACGAAGTTCACGACTCATCTACTCAAGGACTGGACCGACTCATCTACACAAGGTACGTAACGACTCATTGGATCGACGACTCAACAAACTGAGGAGTTAAACGAGTTAAAGAATTGCGCGACTCACGACTCACGATTCAAATATGACTCACTTGCAACCTAAGACCACTAAGTCGTAACCCGCTGTCACAATACTTATAGAATTGACTCGTAAGCGACTCATGACATGGAATTCTGGAAAGCGAACAATTGAGAGACCAAAGGCTTAATCAGATAAGCCGGCCACGACTCAATTTGACTCGGCCACGGCTTAGCCTAAGTCGGTCATGACTCAGGACTTGGGCGAAAAATTCCTATCCAGATTTGCCTATAAATACATGGCCACCTCTAACATTCAAGGGACTTTTGGCTCATTCATTTCAAGCGCCGTTACTCTGCTGCATTCCGAACTACTCCAACACTTAAAGCTTTCAAGATATAAAGAATGCCTCAAGGAACTTCATGAAGAAATGATACATGTCCAACATGAGTTCAAGGATTTGGATCGACATTGAAGTTTAGGCTACTTGTTCTAAGTCACTTGTAACTCGAAGTGTGTTGTAATCAAAGTGTAATTGCATCGACTTGTAATCAAATCGTCAATAAAGATATTCAAAGTGGACGTAGGCTCTCTCTTAAGCCGAACCACTATAAAATTGCTGTTGTTTACTGCTTTTTCACTATTATCTACTTATAATCTGTTCCCGAGTTATCGGGTGGTTCTTTCACAATCTCACTTCATACACCGGGGTGTTAGCGTTCAAATTTTAGCGTTAACATTTTTGGTGCTTTCACTGAGAATTGAACTCAGGTGAATCGTCATCATTGTTCCACGAAAGTTTGTTGAAATAACCTCTCTGAAGACTAGAAGTTTATCCGAAATCATGGCTCCGGGGAGAAATAGTAGATCTGTAAGATCTGGAAATGCTCAAGAGGGAACCTCTGTTTCCCCGTATCGAATCAAGCCACTCCAGCTGTCGGAGTTACAAAGGCAGAGCTGGATGCTGCAATCTTAGGGCTGAACCAGCAGATAAATGCCCAAAATGCACAACTCGAGGCTCAGAATGCCCAAAATGCCCTAATTCTGAATAGGTTGAACGATTTGCTTAGGGCAAACCGTCAACCGGCAAGTAATGAGAGGAACTTTGCTGGCAACATTCATGATGCTGAAGAAAGGAATGCTACTGAAAGGGCTGCTAGCCCCTTTGAACAAACACTTCCTGAGGTTGGTGGATCTCGACATGATGAGGAGTATCTTTCTGGAATGGTCTGACAAATCATGAAAGAGAGTATGCAGAGGGTTGAAGACGAGAAAGAATGGGGTTTCGCCCCAAGTAAAACTCCATTTACTGAGAAGATCTTAAAGGCTGAATTCCCAAGGAAGTTTGTCCCTCCAACCATCCCAGCTTACAAGGGGACAAGCGATCCGAACGAATTCTTATACAAGTATGATTGGCACATGACAGGTGCCAGAGCCTTTGACGAGATAAAGTGCCGATATTTTCCTGTATATCTAGAAGGTGTGGCTCTACTGTGGTTCACCAAGCTACCAGTCCGATCTATTGATCAATTTTCGGACTTGACCCGGAAATTCAAGGAGCAATTCAGACTATATGCTTCAAAAGACAAGGACATCATGTCGTTGTCAAGTTTAGAACAGAATCCAGGGGAGACTATCAGATCTTTCTTAAACCGCTTTAATATAGCACTGGCCGAGGTGGACAATGCAGAACCCCGAATGATATTGACTTATCTGATGAGGGCTATTGACAAGTCGAGCGAATTTGGGAAGTGGTTAAACATGAAGGAACCAAATTCCCTTGAAAAATTCTATAAAAAAGCAGATGAATTCATACGCCTGGAAAGCCGTCCCGTACCTGTAAAGGCAGTGTTGGAAAAAGATGAAGATAACACTGTTGCTCCACACAAGAATGAATCTGTAGGGAAAAAAAGGGAGAATAACGATGGAAAGAAACAGAAAAATCTGAAGAAGCCTCGTTCCTTCAAACCATCGGAATATACTCCTTTATCAGATACGCCGGAGCGTATATACCTTGCCACTAAAGATTCTGCTGAATATCCTAAACCTCCTTTTCTGAGAACCGGGAGGAAAGCTGTGCAAAGTGGGAAGTTCTGTCGCTTTCATAATCAATCCGGTCATGATACCGACGAATGCCGCCGATTGAAAAATTTGATTGAAGAATTGATAAGGGAAAACAAGCTGCAGCAATTTGTGGAAAAGAGTAGCAGCAATCCCGCTTCGACTAGTCAGGGGCAACAAGCTCCTGCTCATCAGCCTAGGACAGGTGAGATGGCTGCAGGGCATGAATCTGGAAGGCCCATTATCAATGTCATTACAGGAGGACCTCACCCAGCAGGCAGAAGCTGGGGTGAGATGGAAAGGTATACCCGAGCTTTGAAGTATGTACCGACTGAGGAAGATGTATTTGTTTTGGAAGGTGCTATGCCCCTGAAGCAACAAAGAACTTTCAATGATGATATTGTGTTCAGGGCCAGGGATTCCGCAGGTGTTGAAGCTCCTACCTTGGATCCCTTAGTCATCTCGGCTGGTATCGGGCCAGCTATTGTCAGAAGAGTTCTCATAGATTGTGGCGCATCCTGCAATATCCTCTTCAAGAAAACATTCGACCAAATGAAGATCCCTATGGCTGATGTGCAAGCCTCATCGCAGAAAATCGCTGGCTTCACTGGGGAGCCAAAACAGCCGGTAGGAACCATTGATTTGTTCGTGGAACTTGGAGAAGGAGAGAGAAAAGTGGTCCGCAAGCAAACTTTTGTGATTGTCGACGAATTTTCTGCTTATAATGCTTTCCTTGGCCGTCCAACTCTCGCAGCATTCAAAGTTGTCCTGGCCCCATGGTGCCTCACCATTAAATTTCCCACAGATAATGGAGTGGGAGTTATAAAAGGAGATCAAAATGCGGGGCGGGAATGTTATCTAACAGAGCTACGAGAAACCAGAAAAAGAGAAATGGGAAAAGATGCGGCAGCCCCAGTCCGCATCAAAGAACCAGCCTTGCAGCAATTACAGGGCGGACCCTGCACTGGCGAGCACAGCGGAGCAAGGAAAGAGATGGATCCAAGAAAAGTCAATGCAGGGGAGAATAGAGTGGTACCAGTGGAAACGACAATACCAGTGCCTGTTGACCCAAAGGACCCAAACAAGGTGTTGAATGTGGGATCACAACTTAATGTGTCAATTCAGAATATCTTAATATCTTTTTTAAAGGAAAATTTGGATGTTTTTGCTTGGACTCATGCCGATATGTGCGGAATATCCCCAGAAGTTGCAGTACACGCTCTAAATATTGATCCAAAAATTACACCTGTGAAGCATAAAAGGAGAACTCAAGGTCCAGAAAGGTTGGCAGCGTTAAAAGAAGAAATTGATCGGCTCATGGAGAATAATTTTATCAAAGAATCTACCTATCCGAATTGGGTTTCAAATACAGTGCTGGTTAAGAAATCCAACGGAAAATGGAGAGTATGCATCGATTTTTCAGATCTAAACAAGGCCTGCCCCAAAGACTGCTTCCCGTTACCCAGAATCGATCAACTGGTAGACGGAACAGCGGGACACGAATTGTTATCTTTTATGGATGCTTACTCCGGATATAACCAGATCATGATGCATGAGCCAGATCAGGAGGACACGAGCTTTATCACTGATGTTGGTCTTTACTACTACAGAGTTATGCCCTTCGGGCTGAAGAATGCAGGGGCAACATACCAAAGACTTGTTAATGCTATGTTCAAACCGCAATTGGGCAAGACTATGGAAGTCTACGTCGATGACATGTTAGTAAAGTCTAAAAAAGCAGTGGATCACATAGAACACATAGCAGACATGTTCGCAGTCCTCCGAAAATACAGAATGAAGCTCGATCCTTTAAAATGTTCATTTGGAGTGGAATTCGGCAAGTTTTTAGGTTTCATCGTGAGCGCTAAGGGCATTGAAGCTAGTCCAGCTCAAATTACCGCCTTAAAGGAAGTCAAAGCTCCTAGAACAAAGAAGGAATTGCAAAGTCTCAATGGAAAAGTCGCCGCCTTGAGTCGGTTCATTTCCAAAGCCACAGATAAATGCATCCCATTCTTTGATGCCTTAAAGAACGGAAAGAAAAACTTCGATTAGACTCCCGAATGCCAAAAAGCCTTTGATGAATTGATTCGCCATATTGAAACGCCTCCAATACTTTCTAGGCCTGGCGATGGCGAGGATCTTCTTATATACTTGGCAGTATCATCTCATGGTTTAAATGCAGCGCTGATACGAGAATACAAGAGGATTCAATATCCAGTTTACTATATCAGCAAAAGACTCACTGGGGCAGAGATGAATTACTCTAAGTTGGAAAAACTCGCCTATTGCCTACTAATTGCATCTAGGAAGTTGAGGCAATATTTTCAAGCTCATCCGATCAAAGTCCTCACTGATCAACCTTTAAAGCAAGTCCTGTTTCGCCCTGAGACTTCGGGTCGTCTTCTAAAGTGGAATATTGAACTCAGTCAATATGACATCACTTATCATCCCCGAAAAGCAATCAATGGACAAGCTTTAGCAGATTTCATCGCAGAATTCACAGATAAGGGTAATAGTGAGGAGGAAACGATCGACAATTCCCCAATCCAATGGAAGTTATATGTCGATGGCGCGAGAAACGACTACTGTTCTGGAGCCGGAGTTGTACTCGAGACCCCTGAAGGTCGATCATTATGCTATGCACTAAGATTGGAATTCCCTTCGACAAACAATGAAGCAGAATATGAAGCCCTTATCGCTGGCTTGAGGATTGCTAAAGAATTAAACATCCGAGCGTTACAGATCTTCAGTGATTCTCAGCTTATTGTATGCCAAGTCAAAAAGGAATTCCAAGCGAAAGGGGGGAATCTGCCCGCCTACTTGTCAAAGGCTTGGGAACTCCTGGGTGATTTCGATCATTACATGATAAGTCACATTCCTCGAGAAGAAAACATGAAAGCAGATTCTCTCGCAAAGTATTCTAGCACAGGCGAAGCTCAATTTCTGGGGTTAACTCCATTGGAGATCCTGTCGACCCCAAGCATAGATGAGATGGATATTGATTGGATCATGAGCGTGTCTCAAGAACAAGAATCATGGATGACTCCAATAACAGAATATCTGCTCAATGGATGTTTACCAGAAAATTCAAAAGAACGAAAGAAGCTACTGAGGAAAGCCTCTCGCTATATAGTCCAAGATGGCCAGTTATACAGACGGGGATTCTCAATGCCGTTACTTCGATGTGTATCCAGGGAAGAGTCCAAAACAATCCTAGCTGAGGTGCATGGGGGAGAATGTGGTGATCATTTAGGTGGTCAAACTTTAGCGAAAAAGATTCACCGATACGGATATTTTTGGCCAGAAATTAATCGAGATGCAGCAGACTATTCCCGAAAATGTGACAGGTGCCAAAGATTTGCCAAAATTCCTAGAGCCCTTCCACTGAACTCACACAGATGGTTAGTCCATGGCCGTTTGGGATATGGGGAATAGATCTTGTAGGACCGTTACCAACTGCCAAATCAGGAATTAAATATGCCATTGTTGCTGTAGATTATTTTACTAAGTGGGCAGAAGCTGAACCATTGGCTACTATCACCTCAAAGAAGATGATAAGTTTTGTGACTAAAAACATCATTTGCAGATACGGTGTGCCTCAAAAAATAATTACAGACAATGGTACTCAGTTTGAAAGTGAAGAATTCCAAGATTTTTGCAAACGATTTAAAATCCGAAAGAGCTTCTCAGCAGTAGCCCATCCGCAGGCAAACGGGCAAGTGGAAGCAGTAAATAAAATTATCAAGTCGACCATCAAGAAGCAACTTGAAAGAGCAAAAGGTGGTTGGGTCGATAAGCTACCGCTGGCACTATAGGCATACAGAACTACCCACAAAACTGCGACTGGGCATACTCCGTTTTCATTGGCATACGGATCAGAGGCAATGATTCCGGTAGAAACCGAAGTCCCTTCACATAGAAGAGTCCATTTCAATCAAGCGAAGAATGAGAAACTACAGCTTGAGGCACTAGATCTCCTTGATGAAAAAAGAGAAGAAGCTGAGATCAGAATCGCATCTCATCAGCAAAGGATAGCCAGACATTTCAATTCCAAAGTTCGCCAACGCAGCTTTGAAATTGGAGATTTAGTCCTAAAGAGAATTATGACAGCAACAGGTGTGTTTGGGCCAAATTGGGAAGGACCATATGTCATAGGTCAAAAGCTTCTGGACGGCACATACAAACTCACTACTGTCGAAGGAATTCAAATTCCAAGAGCTTGGAACGGCAATCACTTGCGTCTATACTTTATTTGGTAGCTTTGTTAAAATATTGTAAAGAGAATTATGAATGTATGATTCCTGTAATTGAAAGCAATTGTAAAACTGATGCAAGTGAATAATGAAAGACTATAAAGTGGATGTAGGCCCAAATTCTTGGCCGAACCACTATAAATCTTGTGTTCCTTATTATTGATACATGTTTTCTTTATTTTCGATATGAAAGTACATTGAATGTATTACTGAAATGTCGATTTAAATTTTTGCAGCAATGAAAACAAAACTTGCACATTACGAGGCCAAGTGATCCTTGTTATCATTCAACAAACAAATTCCAAGTCGCAAAATTCCCGAGCTTAAATCCTAGATAAGAAGTGCTTCAATTGAACGGTCAATGATTTCGCCGAAAACGGGCTTTAGCTAATAAATTGAGAAGTTTGAACAAACAAACATCCAATTAAGAAGCTTATGTCCGTTCTCGTGAACTGGCCTAGCAATGAAGTACACTTCTTTGGATTAAACAAGCTACTTGTAAGAGAAGGGAGTGCAAGCTTAAAAAAAAATAATAATAATAGAGGATAACTGAAAAGGCGTAAGCAAGTTGACAAGGGACAACTAAAGTCCTCTTCGGAGGCACAACTCTTCGGAGGATAAAGACCTCAAACGAAGCATATGCCGCAAAAAAGAAAGTTCTCTACTCAACCAAAAAAGATTGGAGGAGTCATGACCCTCCGACCATGAGAGAGTAACTTCCAGGCAATCTTCGGAGGCACATTTCACCAGGAGTTGAAGTGTTATAACCGCTCTTCGGAATTTCACTTCACCAGAGTTGAAATGAAAAACAAAATAAAGCCCTCTTCGGAGGCCCATTTCACCAGGAGTTGAAGTGTTATAACCGCTCTTCGGAATTTCACTTCACCAGAGTTGAAATGAAAAACAAAATAAAGCCCTCTTCGGAGGCCCATTTCACCAGGAGTTGAAGTGTTACAACCGCTCTTCGGAATTTCACTTCACCAGAGTTGAAATGTAAAACAAAATAAAGCCCTCTTTGGAGGCCCATTTCACCAGGAGTTGAAGTGTTACAACCGCTCTTCGGAATTTCACTTCACCAGAGTTGAAATGTAAAACAAAATAAAGCCCTCTTCGGAGGCCCATTTCACCAGGAGTTGAAGGGTTACAACCGCTCTTCGGAATTTCACTTCACCAGAGTTGAAATGTAAAACAAAAGAAAGACCTCTTCGGAAGCCCACGTTTCACCGAGATTGAAATAAAACTTCCAAGTGTTGAAACGTGAAAAGGCTTCCTTCAAAGGCACAACTCTTTGGAGGTACACGTTTCACCAAGATTGAAATAGAACTTCCAAGTGTTGAAACGTTAAAAAATCCCTCTTCAGAGGTACAACTTTCTATGTTTCTAAAAAAAAAAAAAACCTCCTCCCGGAGACACAATCAAGAAGAAAGACCTCTTCGGAAGCCCACGTTTCACCGAGATTGAAATAAAACTTCCAAGTGTTGAAACGTGAAAAGGCTTCCTTCAAAGGCACAACTCTTTGGAGGTACACGTTTCACCGAGATTGAAATAAAACTTCCAAGTGTTGAAACGTGAAAAAATACCTCCTCAGAGGCACAACTTTCTATGTAAGAAAAGAGAAATCCTCATCAAAGGCACACTTTAACTTTCAAAGGAAGAGTGATTTACCTATTCTGGAAAATAACCTTCCTAAAAAAAAAAAAAAGTTAAAGTACCCTTCAGAGGCCCCCTTTACCTCATAGAAGAATTCACTTGGTAAAACGTATACATAAACAAAAGAAAAGTGATTTCTTCGAAGAACAAAGCGTAAAAACTTATATGAAGGGGGTTGTACTCTATGAAGAATTTCTTCAAGAGTGAAATAATTATTCTTCAGTAAATAAGAGTGCAAGTCCCCTCGAAGTGTAAAATATTGCAGCAAGCTTATGGTATGGGGGCAACATGGTATAATTATATACAATATGGTATAGCCACATCGACGAAAGTAATGCTCAAACAACATGCCATAAGCCCGCTGCAATATCATATAAATAAACTTGTGCAAAAATGGATAATAAATGCATTCTCAAATTCAAACAGGAGTCTGTACAAATAAAGGATCATTTTATTCAATTGTATTGCAGATACAAGTTTCAAAATAAAAAGCAGGGGCCGGTACCCGCACAGTTCTCGACCAGTACATGCAAAGGACAAGAAGCTAAAAGCTGGAATCTTCATTTCTTCTTGCCACCTTTAGACCCTTTGCCTGGCCGAATGGTTAGCTTTTCAGGACGGTCTGAAGGTATAAGGGAAGAAGGAGAGGGAGGTGCAACTAGTGCAATTTCCGGTTCCCCTTCTGTAGCAATGATCTTCTTCCCCCTCCTCTTCGATGTTCCGTGCTTCTTCTTCTCTTCGAAGAAGACTCACTCCCTGGAGTAACAAGAGCGGACAAGATTACGTCATCAGAAGGAGTCCGCTCCGGAGAGATCTCGCCTCCTTCAAGTCCCTCGTCTTTCTGCTCTTGCGAAACAGTAGGGTCATCTAGGCCATGAAGAGCCTCAATTTGCTCCTCTTGTGACCCGGGCTGTGAAGCAGAAGGAGGAGCCACCTGAAGAGACGGAGGAGGGATAACCGGAGGAGGAGAACCCTGAACAATGCCTAACGTTTTCTCTGCAGAAGGAAAGAAGTTTAAGTCAGTAAGAAGCGGAGATAAAGGTTCGCCGAGATTCAAGAAGTAGTTGAAAAGCCCATCAAGTTCATAAGAAACAGATGAGCAGTCTACTTGGGCAAGATTGTTAGTAGGGTTACCTGCAGAAGTCGGTTCCCTGATGTCAACTTCGTAAGCCTGTGCCTCAGCACTCTCGCCGCCCTCATCTCCACCTTATATGCTTGTAATATCAGTGGTGACTTTAGTAGGAGAAGGGGAATGAGAACTAGAACCGATAATATCAATTTCGGCTGAAGGAGAAGGTTGTATTGGAGTAGTCGAGGTGATTTTTCCTGAATATTCTCCTGCCGCTGTTTCAGCTCTCAATCTTGCAAGCTGTTCTCTCCCCTTGGCAAGAGCGGCGCGAGCGTCATCATCAAGATAATGCTCTTCAAGAGCCGACTCAGCGTAGCCAGCGCCTTTACCACCGAGCATATCGAGTGCTGCCTCCAAAACTTCAGCTAGTGTAATTTCATACTTAGGGCCCAGAAAGGCAAGGATGCCACGCCCCAAAATGCTGTGCAGATAGAAATCAAATAATGTTGAGCTAATGTTGGCTTTCGTTGCCTCGTGAGAATCTTCAGCTGCAATTTTGCCGGCAACGGCCTCATTACGCTCCATTTCAGCTTTAGAAAGTTTAAGCTTAAGTATTTGGATCTCCGCCTCTTGGGAGCTGTTTTTCTTCTGAAGCTCTTCAATGTTAGCGACATAGCCCTCGCTAATTCTTTTCTGCACTTCGAGCCTGTCTTCGGCATCCCTTTGGCTAGCGTGGGCATCTCTCACTTGTTTGAGGAGCACTTCTTCTTTTTGAGAATAAGAAGTAGAGGAAGCAACAAGCTCTTGTTTCAGTTCTTCAACTTTCGCTTCAAGCTCCTCGTTGTAAGAAGCAATGCTCCTCATCTCGGTGTCATGTTGCTCGAGCACTTTTTTCCATTCGGCTTTATCATTCTCCATGGTGAGCATGGCCTCTATGTTTGCACGATTAACCCTCTGAAGCTCGTCAACAAGTTTCTGCCAGTTCGACATCCTCTCAATGTCAAGTTTAACCGCGTCAAGGTTTTGTAACATGGCAGACTTGTCAATGGGGACCAAGTCAAGGTCAAACCTTACTCCCTTCAGACACCACTGAGGAAATCGACTTTGCAAAGTGGCAGGGCCCGGTCCAACTTGGAATTTGGGTCTGCTTATTATAGTTTGGATGTCCGACTTCCCGAGAGCGGGAGAGCCGGAAGGAATATCAAGCGAGGCAGGGGCGGTAACCTTTTCAAGAGTTATAGCGGTGTGCTTTTCACCATGTCGCGCTCGCTTGCTCAAATCTTCAACCACATGACCTTTTCCTCTATCATCATAGGTTTTTCTTTTATGGGAATCGTCACCTCTCTGTGAGGAATCATTGCGCTCTTCCCTCTCCCTTCTTTTGTAACGCTCCTCTTGAGCCCTCTTCTCTTGAGCCTTTCGGGTAGCTCTTTCTTCATCGGATTCTCTGTATGAGGGGAGGTAACGCCTGTAATCATATTGGCTACGCCTCCCGTAGCGCTGGAAATCATCGTAATATGAGCTGCTGCGCCCCATTGGAGAATCTAAAAAAAAAATAAGCTTTAGAAATCTTTAAAGTATAAGAAGATAAGTGCGTAGAAATGCTGAAAAATCCTAAGTGTTGTGTAATGTGTAAACTACACGCATCAAGCTACAGACCACTCTGAGGAGTAGAGGTAGTGATAAATTGAGTAGGAGGAGTTGACATTTGTTGTGGAGAAGATGTCGCCTCGATTACAGAAGAGATAGTTTTGGAAACATCATCTTTGAAAAGTTCTTGTGAAGTCACAATTAGGTCGCTCAACCCCTCAAAAACATCATCACCATCATGCTTTTTGGGACTTGGTTTCTCAACTCCTTCGTCAGCAGATCTCCCAGAAGATCGTGGAGGTTCTTCCTCTTCGATAACTAGGGCAAGTACAGACTTGTCAGACGGCCCCGCAGCATCCTTCGGAGTTGAACACTTCACTAGTGGAGTTTCTATAGAGGTTCCTCCCCGCATGTGCTCTTTAGAAGAGACCGGGGCATCAGGAGTTTCCGTCGGAGAATCGGGAATTTCAGTTGGAACTTCATGAGGCTGAGTGAAGCGAGAGGAATGAAGAAGCCCATATTGATGTAAAAATTCATCATTTAACAAAAACTTTATACTCCTCTCTTCTGCCGCCATGGCATTCAGTCTTTCAAAAATTTGCTTATAGCATGCATCTCTAGAGGGAGGAGGAAGTGCTAAAACAGGAAAAAAGAAGCGAAGTTAGCATTTAGCAACTCAGATTTTGAAAAGCTCAAGAATGGAAAAATAAAAACAGGAAATCTTACTTCCTACTCTCCAGATGGCATAAAACCCTGGAGGACAGCGAACAAAGAAAAACTAATTTAGAAATCCATGAACGCTTTCAGGAAGATCAGTGATGAGTTTGCGGTTTCGAGCACTCCTTATAACTACGATAGAGGGATGATCTTTAATTTTTGTGAATGAGCAGAAGTAGCAGATTTCCTCAAAGCTCGGTAATCGGCCCAAAACTCTCCTAAATAGCACACATAACCCCATCAGAATGGCATGGCCATTGGGGTGCAATTGGAATGGAGAGATAGATAATCGAAGCAGGAACTGCTTAAGGAAGTCATTAAAAGGTGGAATGGCACCGCTCAAGCACATTTGGCGGTTGACAGCAATAAAGCCAAGAGGGGGCCTATCTGCAGTATCATTTGGTCCCGGCAGTAAGGCATCAGCTTCGGCAATGCCAAACTGGATGCGCAATTGGTTAAACACCCGCTGATTTAGAGTTGTGGAAGTTCTCTCCGGAGGGTTATCCAATGGGTTAGCTATTGGGAAGACATCTTCAGCCTGGCCCATCGGTTCTTCTTGTTGAGAAGCCATTCTACACAAGCAACTGGATGTTCAAATGCGAAGGTGCACGTTTCCTAAAAGTGTGAAGTGTTGTGCAGAACTAATGAAAATAAACAAGTAAATATAACTGAAGTTAAGCTAGTTGGCAATTGATCAATTACTAAATTTCAGGACTTGTTAATTTAAAGTTTCAGGTATAGTGTTAGTGCAAACCGGTCAATTTCAGTTGGCTATTTTGACATTGCTTCAGCACTCTACTTGGATTCGTTGGTTTAAAGTACTTCATTCACACAATCTATTGAAATTAATTATCTTTTATTGACTAATCTGTCATTAGATGTGGGCAATCAATGGCAGTATATTCGTCCCAATCTTCTGTGATTGTTGTATTGAGCAGGTTGTATACTTACAAATTGAAGTAATCTGTAAAACTAAAATATGCAACAAAGTTTAACAGGTTGAAGTCCAAACAAATCAATATTCAGGCAGTATATTTCAGCAATCCAAGTTAAAGTTCAAAGTCAGAATTATGTCCCGAGACAGTTCAACGTGTTAACTCGCCCACGATTTAAAAGTTATAAGGCGGCTTAGGTCGTTTATGCTTTAAGTTATCAACACATTGAGTCGGCAGCGCTTAGGTCGTAAGGCATAGAAGAGGGAATAGATTTCAGTTCAAAGTTATGAGAAAATTCTCCAAGTCCTATCTCGGCACCGACTCAAGACTTGTGTCGTGAGGACTGATGAGCCGGTCCAGAGTTGAGTCGCAAAGGATATTAGGTCGTCCAGAATTATTGAGTCGCATCTGAGGCAATGCTCCACTCTGATTGGCCAACTTACCATACAATTCCTAAACCCGTTTTCCTTCTAATTCCTAACCCATTAACCCAATAAGCTCTCAATTAACAATCCTAGCTCTATCGCACCACTAAACCGCCTCGATTCGTAAACCATCAGAACAGATAACCCTAAGTCCATTGATGACCAAAGCAACCAAATTCGCAGAGCTCAAAGGGGCAAATCGAAGATGGAGATGGGGCGCATAAGCTAGGGATGATCGAAAATCATAAGGAGAGCGAGATCGCTTACGCAATATGATGATAGAGATGATTGATGGAGAATCTGGTCGAAATCGCCTTTGAGAGTTTGAATGTGCGTTAATGGTAGACACCGTTTAAAGGTTAGGGAATGAGAAGAAAAGGGGAACGACTCAGGTTTTTATAACTTTGGGCAGTAGAGTTTGAGTCGGCACACGAGTTAAGATAAGCCGAAGCACACGACCTACGACTTAGGCGTGTACTTCGAGGGGCAAATGTTAACCCTGCTCTGCCAACAAGTTGAAACTTGGGCCGACTCATCCACTTAAGGTCTTTAACGACTCATTGGATTTACGACTCAAGGGGCTTCAGCAACTTAAGGAAAGGACCGACTCAACTGGTAACGACTCAATTGGATGACGAGCTAAGGCTCAAGGCAACTTAGGGGAATAGAACAACTCATGGAGGTTAACGGTTCATGAGACAGGCCGACTCAGTGAGTTACCGACTCAACGAAGTTCACGACTCATCTACTCAAGGACTGGACCAACTCATCTACACAAGGTTCGTAACGAATCATTGGATCGACCACTCAACAAACTGAGGAGTTAAACGAGTTAAAGAATTACGCGGCTCACGACTCACGATTCAAATATGACTCACTTGCAACCTAAGACCACTAAGTCGTAACCCGCTGTCACAATACTTATAGAATTGACTCGTAAGCGACTCATGACTTGGAATTCTGGAAAGCGAACTATTGAGAGACCAAAGGCTTAATCAGATAAGCCGGCCACGACTCAACTTGACTCGGCCACGGCTTAGCCTAAGTCGGTCACGACTCAGGACTTGGGCGAAAAATTCCTATCCAGATTTGCCTATAAATACATGGCCACCTCCAACATTCAAGGGACTTTTGGCTCATTCATTTCAAGCGCCGTTACTCTGCTACATTCCGAACTACTCCAACACTTAAAGCTTTCAAGATATAAATAATGCCTCAAGGAACTTCATGAAGAAATGATACATGTCCAACATGAGTTCAAGGATTTGGATCGACATTGAAGTTTAGGCTACTTGTTCTAAGTCACTTGTAACTCGAAGTATGTTGTAATCAAAGTGTAATTGCATCGACTTGTAATCAAATCGTCAATAAAGATATTCAAAGTGGACGTAGGCTCTCTGTTAAGCCGAACCACTATAAAATTGCTGTTGTTTACTGCTTTTTCACTATTATCTGCTTATAATCTGTTCCCGAGTTATCGGGTGGTGCTTTCACAATCTCACTTCATACACCGGGGTGTTAGCGTTCAAATTTTAGCGTTAACACCACTAAGCAAGAAAAATCTGCCGACACACAGAACACTCCGAGCTGTACTGCTGACACTAATGCCAAAGAATTCTCAATCCAAAGCACTTCGAGAAACTCGGACTTTAAACCACACAAAAACACCCTGCTGAACTCAGCTACAACACCGAAGCAGACTCACTTCCTTAAACTTGTTCCAAAGTAATTATCTTCGGAAACATCCATAGTCACTGCATCTCATCACGCAGCTACCACTTCCTGAGGTATTAAGATATCATCACTCGCTTCTACTCAGCCAACAGATCCTAACTCTACTCATCCAACTTCAAAGATGAACTCCGAACCTTAACAGGTTACCTTCAGAGATCAATGAAGTCCTTACACTACTTCAAAACTCACTCGAGATGGTATTAGGTCTACAGCTCGACAGATACACTTCCAACCTCAAACATTCAAACTCCAACCAATCGGTAGTTGTGTTATACACACCACTACCTCAATCTACATTTATAACTTATATTGGAAACCCGAACAGGTAACCCAACAGATAGGTAGAAATAAAATATATATAGAAATATATAAAAATTACAAATACGCTCTCTCAAGATAGACACCACTGCAGAGCCTAGGTATTTACTCAACCTAATGCTCTGATACCAACTGTGACGACCCGACTTTCCACTCCCAGAAAATCGCATCATCAATTAAGAAAGAAAGGGATAGGAGAAGAAAAGAAGAAGAGAAAGAAGAAATAACAGTAGAATCTCAACAGCAAAACGAATAAATTATATTAATAACATAAGTATTTACATAATATAGAATATCAATCAGAGATACACAACATATACATCACATATACTAGACAGTTATAAACACCTGTCTAGTATTTACAACTCAATACAATCACAACACAGAGAACACACAGCGGAACTATATATCTACAACGCAGAAGCCTCCTGCTCCATTGCTCCTCCATTATTCGTCAAAGCAAACCTGAATCTCTTGACAACTCGTAAAAAATTTGAGTACCCAAGAATTTAAGAAAACAAAGATAAACTCCAGGTCAGACATGGGTCTGGTGTGAGTAACAGGTTAAGGTTACTTAACTTTTAAAAACCTTTTGACAAGAAAGGTATCACGTAAGACTTCCCACACATAAACATGGAAAAGTTTTTACCTTACGCTAACCAAAACATTTGATAGGAAATCCGATGATATTATAATAGTGTCTAGGGTTTTCAAGTAAATATGAAATAGCCGAAATTGTTACATGATTAAATTCCACCTACTAGCCAGAAAAGTGGGTAATACAATCAAAACTGTTGGCACTTATTGGATTGTGGATTCCATACAATGGCAGGGCTACTAGGGTACGACCCGTCACAGTACGTCGCCTAGATCACCGTACCGAGGAGTACGCCCGCTCCCCTGCAACACAAGGACGGAACCATTCCTTACTGAACAGTTCCAAACAAGACAACCCCGCAGTTGTTTGCAACCAACTGCCCACAAAGCTGAATATAAAGGGACTTCGAGACAGGGATCAATCTCGCTCTCCAGTGGGAGCTACCTACGAAGCCTTGTTGCACCTCCCCTGTTTTAGCCATTCCCGGTTGATGAGGCTTGAGGCTACAATTACCTTTAGAGAACACATCTCTTAGAATGCTCATCGTCCACCTGACGATGTTCTGAAAGCATTCAATCCATATAAGTTCGTTTCGGGTTCGAACGAAACCGAAGGCATTATCTCGTTACACTCATTTTGGAATCACCCTCAGAGTTAACAACGATAACCCTTGCATTCTGAATCTTCATCTTGAACCTATAAGAACTATTCTATCAAACTCATTACGGAATCACCCACGGAGTTATACTGACGTATGGTCCTTACACCTCGAGTCTTCACAAAGCTCCATTTGGATTCATGACCTAACGTTATTTGGAATCGATATGGTTTTCGGATATCCGAATATGGAAACCCGATCCCGGTCTCATCGAAATCCAAAGCGTGTCTTTTAAGTCCAAGTTGTTTTAAAGTTTAAAACAATTTGATTCAATATTATCTATATACACACAGATAGATAATCATCACAATAGATAATCAATATTAACATCACAACAGATAATCTATATTATCAACTCAAACAGATAATTCATATTATCAACTCAATGCAACCATAGCATCCAAATCACACAAAATTATTTATCTCATATCTGAGATCTCAACCATTCAGGGTAATAAATATCAATCATCATTCATAAGCAATGACTTATTAAATCACCATTCTATAATTAATTCAAAATGAATTAAATTAATTACTTCTTCCCTTAATTAATTTAAAATAAATTCAATTAATTACCCAACCATATAAATCGTGCTTACATATTTCTTAATTAATTATAAATCAATTAATTAATTATTCTTAACAAATTACCCTAATTAATCATCTTGATTAATTATTCTTTAATTACCTTCAAGTAATTAACCTTTAATTAATTTTACAAATTAATTAATTCAAACCAAATTCAGTAATTAACCTGTAATTACTTTATAAATTAATTAATAATAATCAATTACATTAATCCTTAATTAATTACATTAATTAATTAATTTCTTCATTGATTAATTGTTCTTATTAACTAATCCTTACTTATATCATTAGCTATATAAATTAATGATCACAAATTATTTATAATTACTCTATTAAATTAATTATCAATTATCCCTATTGATCAATCATTCCTGATTAATCACATTAAGTAATTAACTATATTTAATTAATTACATCTCTTATTATCTCCAAATAACTCAATATCAATACCTAAATTAATTACACTAAGTAATTAATTACTAACTACTTACTTAAGTAATTATTCTGTATTTTAATTACACATTAATTACACAAAGTAATTAATCTTCCAAGACTCCTCCATTATCAAAGTATCCTTCAATTAAATTACATCAAGTAATTTATCTTCTTTATTAC
This sequence comes from Allium cepa, assembly GCA_030765085.1. Classification (NCBI taxonomy): domain Eukaryota; kingdom Viridiplantae; phylum Streptophyta; class Magnoliopsida; order Asparagales; family Amaryllidaceae; genus Allium; species Allium cepa. The sequence goes on from CM060929.1 coordinate 69,912,615, forward strand.
TTCACTAAGTAATTATTCGTTTTTAATTACATTGATAATTACCTCTCAAATCAATCAATGATTAATTTAAACTTAATTAATTAACTTAATTAATCAAACAACTTAATTAATTACAATAAGTAATTAATTTTCTTAATTACTTTCATTAATAATTATAATTAAATAATTCTTCAAATGATTATTTTTAAATTAATTAATACAATTAGTCATTAAAATTAAATTACAATAATTAATTATAAAATAATCCTAGGTTAATGATCTTCATTAACAAATAACAGAATCTTTAATTACTTCTCTAAATTAATTAACTAAATTAATCAATGTTAATTCTTTATTTATAAAACTCATTGGTTATTAATTACTTGATTAATAAATTCAATTCATTAATTAAATAAATCAAATCTTATTTAATTAATTTCGATATCACACTTTAATCAAGTTTAATTAACTTACTTAATCTTTTATTAATTAAATAAACCCTTAATTATTTAATTAATACCCTAATTATTAATTAATTAAATTAATTAATAATAAACTTAATTACCGTAATCATGTAACAAATTATTAAGTTCAAAACAATTTAATGAAAATCACAAACCTAATTAATGATTTAATTACCATTATCAAAGTAATTTAAAAACAAATTGCTTTAAAAAAATTTCTATATTCCATTCTAAATTAAAATTAAAATGAAATTAAATTTAAAAAAAATTCAATTATTAAACACTTTTTATTTCATATTAAAGAATTACTTAAGGTATTGTTAACGCTAAAATTTGAACGCCAACACCCCGGTGTGTAAAGTGTAGTTGTGAAAGCACCACCCGATGATTCGGGAAAAGAGTATAAGCAGAAAACTGCAGAAAAAACAGTAAACAACAGCGATTTTATAGTGGTTCGGCTTAATAGTTTGCTCCACTTTGAATATCTTTATTAACGAATTCGTTACAGATCGATACAATTCTTCCCAAGTACAATACACTTTGAATTACTAAACACTTTGAACAAATGGCTTAAACTTCAATGTGAGTGAAAGTCTTCAAATCCATGTCGGATGTATGAGATTCCTTCTTGAAGTTGTTAGTAGCGTTCTACGTGTCTTGAAAGCCTTGAGTGTCGAGTCGGTTTGGAATGTAGCAGAGTATCGGTGCTTGGAAAGAATGAGCCAAAAGTCCTCCTCATGTTGGAGATTGTCGCGTATTTATAGGCAAATCTGGATAATAATTTTTCACCCAAGTCCTGAGTCGTGACCGACTCAAGGAGAGTCGTAGGTCGTGCTCGACTAAAGGGTCAAGGGTCAGCAGGCCATGGAGTAGGTGAAGTGGTACTCAGCTTTTCACCCAAGTCCTAACTCGTTCGCGAGTTAAGAAGACGCAGCACTAAAATTTTGGTTCTGTGGTTTTAGGTCGTGTTCGACTTATACTAGGTCATAAGTCGGTCACGACTCAAATGCAGCCGCTCTCGCCCTCCTTTGTCTTGAGTCAATAGGTCGTTCTGCCTCTAGGTCTTTTATGTCGTACCCCCTTGAGTCGTGACATATCTTAAGTCGCGGAGGCCGTAAGTCGCAGATTTCTCTGAGTCGCGAGTCGTTCATTCTGTCAACTCATTAAGTCGTTTAATCCTTAAGCCGTAAACCGTTCATCTCCTTAAGTCTTAAGTCGCATAATTCTTCAACCCGTGCAACTCCTCAATTGTTGAGTCGGTATCTTGTTGAGTCGTGAAGTACCTTGAGTCGGCCAACGCCTTTAAGGCATTAAGGTTATAACCTGGTGAGTCGCTGTCCCTCCTAAGTCGTTAAGTCGGCAACCAGTTGAGTCGTCGTTCATTTTAGGTTGGCAACGAGTTAAGGCTGTTGAGTCGGTAATCATTGTGAGTCGCGAGCCTGGTTTGAGTCGCTTGAGCAGAGGAGTTAACAATTGCCCCTCGAAGTACACGCTTAAACGTTAAGTTGTGTGCTTCGACCAAGTGCATGAGTCGTAAACGACTCAAAGAGGCTCATGACTCATGACTCGTTAGTCCTTTCATCTCCCCCTCTGTTTCGCATATAAGCCGTTGAGTCGGTTCTTCCTCCTCATTTTACTGCTTATCTGTTTTATTTGATCCTACCATTAACGATCCTTCAAGCTTCCAGAGACGAATCCAAGCTAATCAGACATCAACTCATCTTCATCTTTATATCGTGTAAGTGAATTCACCTTCTGTTCAATCCATGATCACCATTGACTCACGAATCTGGACTCCCCATTTTTTGACTCCAATTCATTTCTGTGCCGTGTTCCACCGCGAACAACGTTTCTGATTGATATGCGACTGCCATTGATCGTATTGTTGTTATCATTCGCGATAACATAGTAGTGCACCAGATTTGCTGCAAACTTAAAGCGATTCGAGTTGGTTTTTGGGTGATTTCTAACCATGTGAGGAGAAGATGATGAGTTACTGTGCCTCGAATTAACTGGTTTGTGATTTTTGAGGAGGTGAGAAGGTCCTTAGCGGGTTAATGGGTTAGAGAGGAGTTAATTGGTTGAGGAGGTGACTTAGAATTCTCACGACTTAGTTGGTTTTTTGGATCTACCGACTTAGGAATGCCTTGCAATCTCATCCGTCGACGACCTAGTTTTTGGGTCGTGTTGATTTCCTGGCAATTTAGGACTTAGGTCGTACGAGTGATTCAGCCCTTTAGATCCTTACCACAACTTATTCTTTAGACCGTGAATGTCTCAAGCCATAAGTCGTGAACGACTCAGCACTTAGGCTATTTTCCATTCCGAGTTGTTTCTTGTGGCTTAACCCTTGACCGACTCAAGTAGGAGGAACCTAGGCTTTGAGTCGCGGCCGAGACAGGACTTTGAGAAATTTGCTTTATTCTGATTTGAGGCTTTTTCCTTCGTGCGCATTACGACTTACAGAACTTAACTTAACTCGCCGCACACCCCTTAGGTCGTGAATGAGTTGTCACTTAAAAGTTTAATCCTAACTTGATTATTTAACTTGTATTACCGGATTGAATTGCCTAAACTTTGAATTGCCCAAACTTTAAATTGTTTGAACCTTGTTGCATTATTCCACAGATCCTTTTAACTCATAAGCTAATTACCTGTTGAAAATAACAAATACAGAAAACCAAGGCGAATATACTGTCATTGACTGCCCACATCAAATGACAGATTAGTTGACAGAAGGCAACTAACTTAAATAGATTGTGTGAATGAAGTGCTTCAATTCAACGAATTCAAGTAAAGTATTAGAGCAATATTGAGACAGTCGATTGAAACCGACCGGTTTGCACCAATACTACACTTGAATCTTTTTTGAAATTAACAAGTCCTGAAGTTTAGTAATCGATCAATTGTCGATTAGTTTAACTTTAGTTATATTTACTTGTCATTATTAGTTTTGTACAACACTTCACACTTTTTAGGAAACGTGCACCTTCACATTTGAATATCCAGTTGCTTGTGTAGAATGACTTCTCAGGAAGAAGATACAACAGTTCAGGCTGGAGAGGCAACTGTTATTCCGGCTTCACTAGTCAATCCTCCCGAAAGAGCCCCTACCACGCTATCATACAAAGTTTTTCGCCAGTTGTGCACTCAGTTTGGCATTGCTGAATCAGATGCCATTCTCCCCGAGAGAAGTAACACTGCTGACATAGCACCCTCTGGCTTTGTGACAGTTAACCGACAAATGTGTCTGAGCGGGGCCATCCCTCCTTTCAACAACTTTCTCCAGCATCTTCTTCGTCAACTGGCCATCGCTCCATCCCAGCTACATCCCAACGGTTATGCCATTCTAATGGGGTTGGGTGTGCTATTTAGGAGAACGCTTGATCGACTTCCGAGCTTTGATTAAATCTGTTACTTATGTTCCTTTACCCGGACAAAAGATCATCCTTCTATTACTGTCGTGAGAAGTGCTCGAAATCGTAGATTGATCATCGGTCTTCCTGACCGCGCTCATGGGTTCTTGACTCAATTTTTCTATGTTCGTTGCCCTCCGGGGTTTTATGCTGTATGGAGGGAAGGAAGTAAGATTAACCATTCTTACTACGCTTGTTATCCAACTTTGCGAGACTGAATTGCTAAGTGTTAACTCCGCTTCTTTTTTATTTTCAGCGCTTCCTCCCCTATCCAGAGATCCAGGCCATAAGCAAGTTTTTGAGAGACTGAGTGTCGTGGCCGCGGAAGAAAGAAGTGCAAAATTCTTGTTGAAGGATGAATTTCTGCACCAATACGGGCTTTTGCATACCTCTCACTCTACACACCCCCACGAAGTTCCAGACTCTCCAGCTCGAGCGTCGGATGCCCCCGTTACTATTGATACATCCATAACGAAAGAATCTGCTTCTGAGGCTTCTCTAGTGAAGTGCTCCACTTCTGTTGATGTTGCGGGGGCATCTGGCAAACTTGCCCCGGTCACTGAAGAAGAAGAGCCTCGGGATTCTCCTCCGCATTCAAAGAAGTCTGGTGATGAAGAAGTCGAGAAAACCAGCCCTGTTAAGCAGAGCAGGGATGACACTTTCGAAGGACTGAGTGACCTCTTTGCTACCTCGCAAGAGATCTTTAAGGATGATCCTATTACTACTGGGGTTTCTTCTTCAGTAGTTGAGGCGACTTCTGTTCTGCAACAGACTCCGTCAACTCAAGAGTTGACGTTAACTTCTACTCCCACACAAGCAATTGGTAGGTGAATAACTCTCGGGGAGAATGGCATCTGATTCAGCAATGCCAAACTGAGTGCACAACTGGCGAAAAACTTTGTATGATAGCGTGGTAGGGGCTCTTTCGGGAGGATTGACTAGTGAAGCCGGAATAACAGTTGCCTCTCCAGCCTGAACTGTTGTATCTTCTTCCTGAGAAGTCATTCTACAGCCTGAACTGTTGCATTATTCCACAGATCCTTTTAACTCATAAGCTAATTACCTGTTGAAAATAACAAATACAGAAAACCAAGGCGAATATACTGTCATTGACTGCCCACATCAAATGACAGATTAGTTGACAGAAGGAAACTAACTTAAATAGATTGTGTGAATGAAGTGCTTCAATTCAACGAATTCAAGTAAAGTATTAGAGCAATATTGAGACAGTCGATTGAAACCGACCGGTTTGCACCAATACTGCACTTGAATCTTTTTTGAAATTAACAAGTCCTGAAGTTTAGTAATCGATCAATTGTCGATTAGTTTAACTTTAGTTATATTTACTTGTCATTATTAGTTTTGTACAACACTTCACACTTTTTAGGAAACGTGCACCTTCACATTTGAATATCCAGTTGCTTGTGTAGAATGACTTCTTAAACTTTCACTTCAAATTTAAAAACTGCAAACAGTTTCCTGTTTCCTTTATTATTTTTTTTATTTTTTTTTTAAACCAAATTTGAATTCTGCATTTAAATTATGATAAATTTAGAATTCAAAATTTTGGAATTCATTTTTAAATTCAGGTTTAACCCTAAGCTCAAATTTCCAGTTTAAATTCAAACTTGATTCTTAAAATTCTAAAAAAAATAGAACAGGTCTGTTAAATAAAGCCTGAAACAAAATCACACAAACCCCATTTGACTTCGAGTAAACCACTACCTTGCTTTAAGTTTTCCCCTCCATTTACCCTAGACCAACCCGAGTCAAAAATCCTTGCAACCCAAACAATCTCCTCAACCCTGCACAACATCAACCCCACTGCAGTGACAACCTGTCAACACCAGATTCTCTCAACTCCGACCAACATCATCGACCAAACTCCGGTGATAGCTTCTTCACCTCACCATCCACCATCACTTCCAGAAGCTTCAAACTCGATGCACTGAGGAGTTCAAAATCGACCAAAACTGTAACCCAAAATAAACTAGGGTTCTACACATAAAATCCCCAATCTAAATTCCAAATTTGAATTGCAAACCATATCAATAATTTTCCTATGATCATTGCTAGCTACACTCACTCCAGAATAAATTTCACTCAAATTCAATGCAAGGATCCATTGATCTTGATAAAAATGTAAAATACAGTTAACTTAACACTGCATTTTATTTTCTTAACACTGTAAACTTAGTTTTAGTTTTAAATTCTTGAATTTACTAAATGATTTTGTTAGTAATCTCGAAACACCAATTCATGATATCTACATTTCAAATTTATACAGAAATTAGTTTGTGTTTATGTTTCCAAATATCACAGAACTAAACAACCTATACAACAACAACATTTACATTCATGCAACCAATTTTCACTACTTTGCAGAAACAAGCATAACACATCACATAAATTTAAAGATTGGGTCAAAGAAGTTTGCTCACCAGTTCTGTTGCTCAGAGGAGAACAGAGACATAGGAGTGTTGACAGTTTTAAATGCTTGAACCCTCTCTTTTTTTCTCTTTAAATCTTGAAGTTACAACTGCAAAGCTTGTTAAACAAAACTTTGCTTAGTTTCTGTTGTACTTACTTACTTCAACAATAACAACAATTTTAAATTTTTTACTTACAACTTTAAATTTTATTTAAAACTTCAAACTTGTTCTATTTTCCCAGCTGCAGGCTTCATGTCTTTTTCTTTTGATTTGTTCAAGTGCTTTGAAACTTTGGATTTCCTTCTGTTAACTGATCAAACATGATTGTTTAAATCTTTTGTTTTTTTTATTACTGAATATCAAATTCAAATTTTAAAGAAAAGAACTTGCCTTCATTTTCTTCTTTCCAGAGAAACTTGTTTTCTTTTGCTCGCTCACTATCTCCAGATTTGGTTTGCTTTGCTTCTGATTTGCATTTCAGTTTAAACTTTGAATCCAATTTGCCATTTTTGTTTTGTTACAGGTTGAAGATTAAATTGGTTTCCCAGGTTGAAGACTTTGCATTTCTTGAATTTGCTTTGAACTGCAACCTGAGTTTTGAACTTGCATGCTTGAGTTGCTTGTCTCAGGTTGAGGCAGAACAAGCTTTGATTTACATTCTGAAGTGAATTACAGGTTGCATGCAGAGCCCATTTTCCAGATTTAAGAAAAATGTAGTTGCTTTATGTTTGATTTTAAAACTGGTTGCAGGCTTGAAAACTTTCAGATTATCATTTCCAGGCTTCCACTTTTATTTTTATTGAACAATCTGCAAATTTTTCCAAATTTGTTTTTTTGATGTTAAAACTTGATCTTGCAATCATAATTTACTAACTATAAAGTTAAAATTTACCTGAGATTTGATCTTGCACTTGTTCTCAAACTTGTTATTAAATCTGAAATGATTAGCTCCTGTTGCTTCTTTGTTTTGAATTTAAACTTGCTGTTGAACTTTCTTTCTATCTTTTTTTTTCTACTTTTGTATTGTTGTTTTGAGATGTTCAAATCTTTTTTACTGTTTTCTTTTCAGACCTGGCTGAGATAAAATATGATTGAGCATGGGGAGATGGAAAGTTTCTCTCAATTTTTTTATTTCTATTTTTTTTTATTCAGTTATAGACATTGGGTGCCATTTGTTAAAAACAATCTTAAGCTTAAGATCTTGTTAATTCTTCTACTCCACCCTCATGTGTATATGTTTACATTTGTATACATGTTTTCTTTGTTTTAACCTTTGTTCTAAGTTAAATACTTATGTTCACCTTTAAACAACTTAAATAGTTTTAAACATAACTTTATATTGTATTTATTTTCAAGTGAAAAAAAGAAAAGAAAAAGCAATTTGAATTTTTGATTTATGAAACATGATTTATGCTTTTAGCCCTTTATCAATTTATTTACAAGTTACTTACATACACTTGTATTCATTTTATTTTTACAACTTTTGAAATCCATCACATCCTACAACCATAATAAAAATGATTCTTATTTATTAACATATCTTTATTTATTCATACATTAATATTTAAACATACTCAATCACATTTGTGTTTAGATCCTCAGTTCAATAAATTTTAATTTATACATTTTGTTTTTAAACCTTGTTTGATTTTAATTTACAAGATATATCTATCCATTTTATCCCCTTATGTATATATTTATACTTATACAAATTAAAGTAAAATAGTTTGAAATTAAATTATACATTTTTTTTATCTATTATTTTGTTTGTTCAACTTGTTAAAGTTTTTAATCTCTAATTTATTTTTAATACATTTTATTTTGAAATTCAATATTGTTTTACAATTCACTTATTCTTAAACTTGAAATTTAAATTTCTATTTAAAATCAAAATTATTTATCTATTCTAAGAATTTTCTAATTAATTCACAATTTATTTTCAAAAATAAATTTAATTGCCAAATTAAACTTGATGAATTTCAGGAATGTTACAATTTATCAAATTTTAAATTTCAAAAATTTCGGGATGTTACACTAAAAATCAAAATTTTATTTTTGAAATTCAACTCTTCCGAGTACAAATTAGATTGTGTAATCAGAAACATGAATTAAATCACTTGTATTTTCACCATTACAGGTAATTACTGTGAAATTTTAATCTCCAGTAAACTATTTGTAAATTTTTTTCTTATTTACTTTTTTATAAATAATGTTATATTCATATAACATAATTCATTCAACAATCAAATCCTTATATGTTTTGTGTTGGGATGATTTTTAAATTCTTAAGTAAAGTTTGAAATCTGGACAGAGGCATGATGGTTTTCCTGCACACTAACATACACCTAATTTTTTTTTCTTTCTTTTTCTTTTTTACATATTTTGATCACATGCAAACATGGATAGATATAGATTCAAAGTTTGCTCAACAACATTTCAATGTATTAGTTAAAATTAGGCTCTAAAGAAAAACAGTTTGCTCACAAACAAAAGTAACAGATTCAGGGAGAAGGCTCTGCTCACTGTCTTCCTAAATTTTACAGATAATTTGCAATTCTGTGGTACTCAAACATATTTCTAAATCCTAATTTTAAGTTTAAACAACATGTTTTTGTTTGAAATTCTCAATTTATAAGAGAATATATATAGAAAACTTTTTTTTTTCAAGGACAGAGCCATTCCTCTGTAAACAGACATGCATGCTTATCACTCCCAAATTCATCAACATGCAAACATAACTCATTATATTAGTTTAAAGATCAAGTCAAGAAATTTGCTCACCTGATTGTAGACAGAGGATAGTGAAGAGATTTGTTTTGATAATCTGCAGATTTATTTTTCCTGCAATTGTTTTCCAGATATTGCCTTTTATCTACTACTTGATTTGCATTTGATTGAACTCAGATTTTTTCTTGATCACAGGTTATCTTGTTTCTTTATTTTGATTTCTAGAAACTTGCATTGCTTGAAAACATTGAGACAGAATTGCTTTGAAGCTTATTTTCAGGTTGAATTCATTTTCCAGATTTGAAACTTCCTTTTACTTGAATTTGTTGTCAATTTTGAAAATGCCTGGGGTTTTAATTTAAAACATGCTTTTGTTCTTAAATATTTTTTTTCATGGTTTGTTTCTTTACAAGTTTTCTTTACTTTGAAATTTTAAAGATGAACATGGATTTTTCTGTCTTTTTTTTCTTTGAGCCTGTGAATACACAAGAATGAACAAATATTTGGACCAGTGAAAACTATTCCTATGAAATAAGCACACACAAGCATATGTAAACAATAGGAAACATTTTAGCACAACTGAATAAAATATATAGATCAGATCAATAAGGTAAGTTTTCTCACATGTTTCTTGAAGAGAACCAGAGCTTGATTTTCCTTTTTCTTTTGATATTTCTTCTTTGTTTTATCTATCGTATTTCTTTAGATCTTTACTTTTGATTTGTCTTAGATTTGAACTGTAGCTTGAGTGTAAATCTAATCCACTGCTTGTTTCCAGTTTTGTTTCAAATTTAAATCTCTGCTTGAATACTTGAGTGAATCACTTCAGGTTGAAGAATTTGAGTTGCCAGGTTGATCTATTTGTTTTTTCAGAAAATTTGTTTTCTTGAAATTTTAACTGAAAATTTTATTTCCTGGTTTCTCCTTGTTTCACACTTGTTGATTGTTTAAGTTAATATCTTACAAATGTCATTTGTTACTTTACATTTTAAAAGAAAATAGATTTATATTTATGAAACATATTTTGTTGCCACTTGTAATCATTTAAGCCTTAATGTTTTTACACTTGGTCATACAAGTTTTAAAACTATTTACACTTGTAACTCCACTTATGTATAAGGTATACAATTGTAAACATATGTATTTTTATGTTTTTAACCATTTTTTATTTTAAATTTACAACTTTGTTTACATATTTAAATTTATGTTTAAATCCCTTTGTTAATAGTTTACAAATGTTGAAATAATTATTTAATACCTTATTATGTATTGCTTATACTTATACAAAATAAAAATTTAAACCTTATTTTAAATTAATTCATGCATTTGCATTTAAACTTTATTTTATTTTTATTTTAAATATTTTTGTATCAATTCATCTCTTATGTTTTTATAATTTAACATATGTTCATATGTTCCAATGTTTTTTTATTATTTCCAAATGTATTATTTAAAACATTTATTTTTAGATATCAATTCAAAAATGAAAAAAAAAAACAATTTATAAATGAGTAAACAATTATAAATTTTATCCAAACTTTATTTTCAATACATTTATCTTAAACTTAAGATATTAAACTTATTAATAAATACATGTTCTAAAATTCTCATTCAATATATCTATTTAATATAATTTAGAAAACAGATTATTAATTTAAAAGATAATGTTTCAAACCCAATATATTTATAAGATCTTTAATTTTGAATTTCAGTCCCGAAGTTTAATTTAAACTAAATTTATAAATATAAATAAACAACAAAACTTATCTTTAATAAATCTTAAAACTTTCAAATCCTATTTATAATCCAAAAAAATTATTCATTCTAAAAAATTTCTAATTATTCCATAATCAAATTCACAATTTAATTTTAAAATTAAATTAATTGCCAAATTATCTTAACTAAAATTTCAGGGATGTTACATCCTGGTTGATGAAAAATGGACGAACCGTGAAGACGATCGAATCCACGTGAGCGCCCCATGTCACCTGCACAGAATCCAAATGACGGTGAATTAGGAAAGAGATAATGTGAGAACGAAAACTAAGTGCAAATGGATGTGCGAGTTTTTTGTGTGTGTCCTAGTGTGTCCCCCCCCCACGGACCGGTCGCTTTGCTAACAGGAGTCTTCTCTCCTTGGCTGTGTGATAAGATGCCTGCATTGCCTCTAATGGGCGAGTGAAGCTTGAATGCCTGTGGATCATTGAAGTCATAGTTGAGATGATCTTCCGAAATGGACAGGTTCGAGAGGCCCTTTAACGAACTTTCAACGTGCTGTGAAGAAGCCTCTTTCTCTGACGGGATGAGCGTAACTTTGGAAGTTCCGCCAACCTTTTCCCTCCTAATCTTATATGTCGATTTCTTTTTTCCCTTCGAAGGGGAAGATGACGTTTCAACATCGTGCACTTCGACCAGCGGATCCTGAGTAGGACCCATATTCTCACCTTGTGTTTCGGGTGCTTCACTCTCTTTGATTTCCCCCTCCTCCTATGCACCGGGGGTGTGGCGTGATGACAATTTGGCCAACTTATTCCCTTTACCGGTGCGGGCTTGAGGATGGATACACCCTTACGAAGGCTCAACCGACGACCTTCTGCTAACAGTCCGAACCTTGACAGTGACTCATTTGAAATGAGGGTTCGGATGTCTCGTTCCTCGACGGGAAGAGCTCTAATAGCCTCAACAGCCTTAGAATAGCCGCGGCCCTCAGGACGTTGATTGATATCTGAAAAAATGAAACAAGAGTTAGAAAAATCATCGCCTAGACCGAAATATGAGCATCGCTCCAAGAAGAAGACTTACTTCCTTCAACCCATCTCCTTACGAAACCAGGAGGGCAGCGCACGTAGAACATTCCTGTTTGAACAGGGAAAACTTGCTGCATGCTCTGGTTAGAATTTGGCAATTGTGGTGCGGCTCGAGGAACACGAAGGAGAGCTATCTCTCCGCTTCTTGATCATATAAATATATCTGATGTCGCCAGGAGTTTGAGGCCTAGGGAAGACAGCCATAAAAAGAAGGCAGGTCCCATAAATGAACGCATGACCGTTTGGGTGCAGCTGCGACGGGGCGACGTCTATGTATTGCAACACATCCCAAAGAAATAAGTTGAATGGTGGCACGCTGCCCACCCAACACATAAACTTATTGCAGGCGGTGTATCCGACTAGGGGCAGGAGTTGACGATCATGGCCCGACGGAGCCAGCACATCGGCAAAAGGAATTCCGTGGATAGAACATGTTCGCTGGAGCGCGGCTTCGTTAATCTTCGAAGCCTGTTAATCGATCGGATTATCCAAGAGAATCGTTGACTCCAGGGCATCAAGAGCTAAGTTATGAGCAGGGGAGGTCGACGGATTAGAAGCGTCTGCATCCTCTTGTTTGGAAGACGGCCCGAGTTTCTCTGAGATTGTGGCGGAACTAGATGTTTTAGACATTTTTGACGGAAATCGAATCGTGCATAGCACTTGTGTGAACTATACTCAAAAAATGATCAGGGTTAGACTTAACAATATAAATTTCCCCCCTGTGCGGTGTGTCAGCTAGTGCAATCAATTGTGCGTATGCGTTGAATATCTGGAAGTCACAAGTTACTGATATAAAATCAAGCTTCAAAACATTGCCTCCGAAGACCGTCATCGCTGACCGTCTCCAAAATCCTACCAAATGGCGATTACAGTTTCAAGTTCAGGGAACGTTAAAGGATGTTATCCGATTACGTCAAGTAAAGTTCAGATTTATAGCTACTGAAAATAGAAGGTTATTAGTCCAAATCGGTTCGATATGTTAGAATGTTAGAGTCATTTTTTTTTCTTTACGACCGTTTGGCATGTTTTAGTTCACCATTTATGTGTTGTTCGGCTAAGTATCGTTCGGCATGCTTGGTTCGGCATCTATGTGTTGTTCGGTGTAAGATTGTTCGGTCTTAATACCATTCGGCATGTGAGATTGTTCGGCCTTGATATGGTTCGGCATTTACGTTTGTTCGGCTAAGCTGTCGCTCGACGAAGTTATCGATTGGCCTAAAACTCGCGGTCGGCCTAACTACATTTCGAACTAGTTAGCGCTCGGCAGAGCATCGTCCGGTCAAAATCCCATTCGGCCGAAACAACACTCAACATCCTCTCCGCTAACTCATGCCTTCTCCCAAACCTTCGCTCCTACCGTTCGGCATGTGACGAGTCACACCGAACCAGAATTATGCCAAGCTCCAATGTTCGGCACTCCACCCTAAATCCTTCCCTCTTTTCCACCATCCTCGACCTAGCAACGAGGGCCGATCATTCCGCAAATCGTACCATGACATGCCATTAGGCATCCCAACTACCTCCTACTCCTCCTCTATCTTTTCTTCCTCCCAATCTCGTTCGGGACGAGAGAACTATGTCAAACCATCACACATCTTACCACGGCTCACTACCGAACTCGTCTCAAATTACTCCTCCTTACCTGCAGTCCTAAAGATCGGAGTTTGATCCACAACCCTTTTCAACTACAGCTCTAAGTTTAACCATGGATAAAGGCTAGATAAAGAGATAATACCTATCCGGTAGAGTGAAGCTTATGAGGGATTGATCAGGCTCTTGATATCTGGTTAACAGGCGAAATCGTGAGCTCTTGGAAGATAGCAGAAATAAAAATGGAAAAGAAGAGAAAGGGGGAAGACGCCAGGTTATATAGGGAAGAAAGAGAAGACGAAGAGGCTATGGCCGGTGAAACCGGTCAAGGACACACCGTTCGATTCGGCCCCTGCATTACGTTCGGCACGCGAGGACTGTTCGGTTTCACCCAGACCGTTCGGCCTTCTACATTACGTTCGGCCAAGAGAATCATGCAACCCTCAAGAGTGATGACCGAGGTTCGAAGCGAAGCATGGAGGATGTGTAATTCAAAGCATAACACGTTCGATCACGTAACACACTTTGGGGGGCATGTGTATCCTGGAGATTTGGCCAGGCAACCTAGTATTTGGCATACTAAGAAGCGTTCGGCACGAAGGAACATCCGGCATAAGATAACGCTCGACATCTAAGGAACGCTCGGCCTAAGGCATTGCTCGACCAAAGATAGCGCTTGGCCAGAGGCTTCGTTCGGCCAAAAGAATCGTTCGGCTAAAGGCTTCGATCGGCCAAGGGCCTCGTTCGGCCGAAGGATTCGGTCAACTAAAAACGTTCGTTCGGCCAGAAGCCTCGTTCGGTCAAGATGGCATTCAAACATCAAGCTCCTCGTTCGGCACCCAGACCGTTCGGCGCCATACTGTTCGGCATCATGGAGTCTCCGGTATCCATAAAGGCTCGGCATTCCCAATCGACCTTCCGAGATGTTCGACAATCAAGGATGGTTCGGCATTCTCCCTAGCACCGCCGGCTTCGAGTATCGCTCGACCTACTCTTCCCACACAATGAACTGCTCATTCGGCATGAAAGGTGGGTTCGGCATTCAACTGTTCGGCCTGTTCGGTTTGGCATCATAGCTTGTCATATTTGGACCGAGTTATTCACCTACCAGACCCACCAGGGAAGTCCAACCCACCTTCGCCTATGAATAGAGGGGCATGGGCATAGAGAAAAGGAGGAGATTCTAGGAACACTGGGAAAACTCTGCCATTTTCAAGATTCATTCCAGAATTATTTCTTTTACTTTGCAATTGTATTCAAGTAACAAAAAAAGGGATTGTACCTGTAATCAACAATCAAGGGAATCAATGGAAATCAACCTCAAAGTGGATGTAGGCAGTTACGCCGAACGACTATAAATTTGGTGTTCTCGCTTTCTGCATTTGAATTTATGTTCTCTCCTCTGTTTTTATTTGTTTTCTTCACTAATCTCTCTACACAATCTTTCTAAGGGTGCTAGTGACCAATTTTGGTGCTAACAACTTTATATGGAAAAATGAATATGAAAGGAAACAACCTGTAAATGGTGAACTGAACTGTAAACAAACGTACGTAATAATGCATAATCCAATAATTGAAGGAAAAATTTATACTTGTTTGAGCAATGAATGTAAAGTAATAAAATGAAAGAAAATGATATTATATGAATTAGGAGAAATGATCTTTTGTAAGTAATAAGGAATGTAAACTAATAAAAATAAACATTATATGAATGTGAAAAGAAAAGTAAAGAATGAAAAGGGGAAAAAGGAGGAAAATCAAAATAAATTGTAAATGTGAAGGAAAATAAAATAAGATGGATACAATACTTTAATAATGAGTTCAATTATGATCCAAAAGTTGAAATGGATATAACTTATGTAAGTAAAGAATGTAAATTAATGAAATAAGCCTTATATGGATAACTGAGAATTAAAATTTTAGAAGTAATGAAGGAGAATTAAGGAAAAATCATTGTATTAGAAAAAAATGAAAAATAAGAAACTATGAACAATAAATGACGTGAAAAGATAAATAGAGTAAACTTAAAAATGTGTTAAATTATTGTTTTTTTGACGTATGGATTTGTTGGGAAAGGATACCTCTATTTTGTATAAAGATATATAATAATCTATAAAGTTTTATCTATGACTGCTGAGTGTATGGTTTACTTCATTGTTTATTTATTATTTCTATATGATTAGAAGTTCCAAACTCAAATAAACCATTAGTAGGCTGCTATGGATGTATGTTTGATTTCTTTGATTGCATGTGATGATAAGATGGTTGTATTGTTTATTTGAAAGTGACTACTGTATGTTGTGTTGTTTTGTTGTTATTAGTTGAAACAACATAAATATTTATCTTTTATATAATTATTAACTCTTTTGTGTTATATAAGTGAAATACAGGTTATGGAAGCAATTGCTACTGCTTTTAGTTTCATAAAATATATGTTATTTGCCCGACAAATAAGTACGTTCTCGGATTACGGTTTTTTAGCGACATTATATTGTTTTCCCCATGGTTTGGTATATATTATTTTAAAAACATGATATGTATTGTTATTATTGATATTATTGTTTTACCCTGGCCTCTCCGTACAATGGAGACTCTGTCGAAATTTTTCATGAATTTTGGACTTAGAAAAATTTTATGAAATGATTTTTAAACTTGTATTAACTTGAGTATAAAGTATTTAATTGTTATAAATTGATATATTTTATTTAAGATTATTTAATCATGTAAATTAATTTTTTATAAATTTAATATTTTGAACAAGATATATTGACTTCTTTTTCCTTCTTTTTACTTTTCGAGGACAAAAAGGTTTGAGTGGGGGAGAGTGTAATGACCCATAATTTTCAATAATTAAAATTAGTTAATTTAATGACGTTTTGTCATTAAATAGAAAGAAATAAAAAATTGTGTTTATTAATAAGAATACAAATGGAATAAAATGAAATAGTATTAATTTAAGGTAATTGATAACTGCTTTAAATGTAATTCCAATTAATTAAAAGAATTAAAGAGTTTAATTGATATAGATTGTAAATAAATCATAGTAATGTATGTATTAATGGATAATTGGATTAAAAGAGCAATTGATAAATTAAATGTTGATTAGTTAATAAGATGACGTGTAATGAATGTAAATTTAATAAAATGAGTGTAATTAGAATTGTTATAACATCTGCTTGTAAACAATAAACTTACAAACCTTACTAAATGTAGAAATGGCAACAATTATTGTTTGTTACCAATACATTTAAACAATTGCAATTAAATGAAATTAAATGTCACATTAATGTGAGTTAGGACAATAACTGCAAAAATGTGAATGTAATAGAAGGTATAGAAATGTTAATTTTATTCATAAGGAAATAATAGATGTAATAAAAAGAATGAAACAAAGATAAATTAATTTATTGATATTCTAAATTATAATATAATTGATAAAATTTCAATATAATGGAAATATAGTAACTAATAAAAAAAAGATGAAATTGGAGAATATTAATGTAATAAATAGTGAAGCAATGTAATTATATCTATAGAGTAATAAGGGACTACATAATAGGATAAAAAGGCAAACAAATGGAATTATTGGAAATTTAATTTATATTTACTGAATTTGTTGAAATTGAAATTAAACAAAGTATGCAATAATCAACATTTAATTAATATAGAAATTTGTTTTAAAGGATATAAATTTCTTAGTAATTTAAGATGGAAATTGAAAATGGTTAAATTTGAATTGAAATTTTTTATCTAATTAATTTGATTTTTATTTAGTTAATTAACGTGAAAATTGCCATTTTGGCCACTGTCTCGGATTTCGACGAAACTAGTTTCATCGGATCCATAACAACAAATTATTGTAAGATTTCAAGTTTCATAGCGATTGGACTTGTCGTTTGATCATACGGACATGAAACATGTTGAAATCAATTTAGTTAAATCAATTGAAATCAATTTGAAAAAGTCGATTCTTAGCCAACTTCTTCATACGATGGAATTAGCACTTGAAACCAGTTCCATTGAGTTTAAAATTATCGAAAACATCTACTTTGATATGTGGGAGGATCAATTATCTATTCGGGAACGAAATGGGCTTTTTGAGTCGTATATCATTCAACATTCAAATCAATCTTGTCTATTCATTTCTATTTCTGATCTGCCTATGTATAGCCCATTATAAACCCAAGCTATTTCTTATTCCATTTGTTTACATGTTTTTCAGTTGGATTCACTAGTTGTCTGAAAATCAAGGAATCAATCTTGGCCGTTCATCGCGAGTTGATCAATTTTGACCGATTGTCAAATTGATTGGTGGGTTTTGTAAAGTGGGCCTCCGAGAGTCGACCGATAGTGGCCATATCATCCAGATTGACACTATTAGCACCTAAATTGGTTTCTAACACCCTTGAGTAGGATTGTGTAGAGAGATTAATGAAGAAAATAAATTAAAACTGAGGAATATCACAGTAGAATGCAATAAGAACTGTAAGAAACGAGAACACCAGAATTGTAGTGGTTCGGCGTAACTAGTACATCCACTTTTATCGTAATCTTTATTACTTCATAAAATAATCGAATACAGATACAATCCGAACACCAACAACGCGAGTACAAGTTTTAATAGAAAAGAAATGAGGCTTGAAAATGGAAGAGTCTCCCCAGAATTCTCGAACAAAGGTCCCCGTTAAGTGCCCCCCTGCCACTCTATTTATAAACGAAGATAGGCTGGACTCATTACACAGGCCCAAGACCATAGGAGTTCAGCCCATAGATGTAAGTCAGTTCGGCCAAATAAGTCACGCCGAACCGCCTCAACCAAACCACCTATGCCGATTCATAGGTTGCCTTGTTGTTGATTCGAAGTGATCTCTTAAGGAACTCGGAGCAAGTGGTATTATGACTTGAGGCAAAGAGATGTCAGCTGCATCACTCTGTTGCAGGTGGTAGAGTTAATTAATCCTCTACCTGATTCATCGAACCAAGGTCTACGAAACCATGCATGCTGAAACACAACTGACTATACTGTCTTGGCTATGCGCCTTTGACTGAAAAACATGTGGCCATGGTCCTCATGAGGCCGTCCACGACCAGCCGAACCATCAAGATTAACCTCACCCATACCGAGCGACTGAGGGCGAACCCTTCTTGGCCGAGCCACCTTGCTTTTCCTATCTTGGCTGAGCGATGACCTTCTCTTCCAGGCCGAGCGATGAGCGTGCCTTCCAGGCCGAATGACGAATTAACCTTCCAGGCTGGACGACGGATTAACCTTCCATGCCGAACGATGAGTTTATCTTCCAGACTGAACGATGATATGCCGAACCACAATGACCAAACGAGGCATTACGATCAATTCAGACCGAACGAGGCGTTCTCTCCTTTTGACTGAGCCATACGGAAACGCCGCAATACATCGAGTGCTCCAAACCCTTTACACCGCTAGCCTTTCCTTGATCAAGATCTTATATGGTGCCAACTTTCACATCTGCAACTATCGTCTTGTAGCCGGGTCAAGGTGCGTGTCATGCGTAACAACACAACACGATTCGAATCAATAACCAGTTCCTGCTTTCTAGAGCCGAACGTTTATAATCTCGCAATGGCCGAAACATGAAGTACCTTCCTAACATCTTGTACATTCTTGATTCTATTTGCTTCTGTTCTTTTTTTTACCGGTCAGTACATGTGTATCGAACAACTCGTCCGGTCTACTTGGCGTCATTCGGTGTATTGACTCACCGAACCACCGAAGTGTTTTGCCTGGTTCCACAGGGGGAAGGCATGTTCACCTTCCCTTCTTCACATATAAAAGTCGTACCTCCATCCTTTTCTTCTCACTTCTATTCTCTCTTTACTCTCCGCCCGATACCTTCCTATTCTCACAAATCTACTAACCTTCTCCCCTTATAGCCTCGTACCTCTCCTTTCGGAACTCCAATCACTCTCGAATTTGACTAACTCTTCAAGATAACAACTCGAAACTCCCGTAGCTCCAAGTTTCTCTATAGGTACGAATTTTCCTCAAATCTGGAATGGTGTACTGAGTTTGAGTGCTCAAGTGGGTAGGTTCCCCTTTTCTTTGTTTATAGGAGTATGTAGTGGACATTTGGAAACAGAGGAAAAGTTGAATCAAGAGGAGGGCTAGGCTTTATGCTTGGGCTTCGACTACCTTCGATGGTTGTTGGCAATAGTTTTTTGAGTAGGTGTTGCCCTCATAGTTCGAAAGTAAGGACATAGGCGGAAGAAAGAAGAGGCGGCTCGGTGAAGGACCCGAAAAGGACAGTACGATGAGGAGGTGCGAGAGCGAATGCAAGTTAGTCATGCTAAGGGAAACGAGAACGCGGTTTGGTAGTTATGCGCGATGTTGTCGTTTGATCAAAATCCAAGATAGTTGTTCGGTATCCTGAGTGAGGGTACCACTCGGTCTTGAGGGAAAGCAAAGATTGGTCGAAAACTAGGAATGTGGGTCGTGTTAAACCTAGTGGAATGTTAAGAAATTAGAGAGTGAGCGAGGAGAACAAGTGTGGTGAGTGTGACCAAACTAATAGAGGATCTAGGTTAGTAAGGGTTCGAGTGAGGCCGGTCGGTAGTTTATGGAAGACAGTGTGTGACTGGGCAACGGTTAAGTAAGGCGCTCAACATTTAGAGTGGGAAGTTGGAACTACGTGGTTCGGTACATGAGTTCAGGAAGGCGATCGATCTCGGACTTCGAGTCAGCATTGACAACCAAAATCTTATCCACTTAAACACAACACATGTTAAGATCAATATCCCCATTCCTATCCATAGGACAATGAATAAAAACAAGAACTTAAGTTCATGAACACATGGAACCGGTTTGGACCAATGACTCCGTAGTTTCTGAGAACTATAAACGCGAGTTCAACTTAACAAAAACCAACAATTGCCTTCAACAATAATGCCACTGTCCGATTTCAAGACCCCTATTACTGAATCATAGGACAAGCTCTCGGAGATGGTCGGCGATGACGGTCTTCGAAGACGACAGCGTAACACTTAATCACACTTCATCGGTTTTTAATGCTTTAATTCTTGTACACTCATGCTTAAACGATTGCACTAGTCCACACACCAGACGGGTGGGGGGGGGGAATATTTTTATTATTATCGATTGTCTTTTAAGTATAGTTCAAAAAGGTATTTACCCAAATTCAACGCTCGTTGGGGATGTCTAAAAAGTCGAGCTCCGCTAAAGTTTCAGACAAACCAGAGCCAAGTTCTCCGCAGGAAGTAGTGGGAAATTCGAATCCATCGATAACTCCAACACAGGATATCCCAAATCCATCGGCTACAACTATTGACTCGGCTTCTGGTTGTGATAGATGAAGCGGTTATTCCAGATTATTCTATTGATTCCCAAGCTTCAAAAATTAGTGAAGCCGGTCTTTGTGATTATGAACAATTCACGGAATCCCTTTTGACGATGTCTTAGTTCCATCGGGGAAAGATTGACCTCGCCTACCCCCAGCTGGATACACAGATTGTAGTAAATTCATGTGTTGGGTTGGTAGCATGCCATCTTTCAACTCCTTTCTCCATGATGTGTTACAGTACATCCGGATTTCCCTGGCACATCTACATCCCAATAGTCACGCGTTCATCTATGGCACTTGCATTCTCTTCATGAGCATCCTATTCAGGCTCCCCACTTCCGGTGATATCCGCTGTATCAATCATTTCAAAAGTCGGTCTGACATCCCAACTTTTGGATTCCTCGAGCCACACTCCAAGTGTCAGATCCTGATGGGGGCGTAGAGTAAATTCTTTCAATATAAGCAAGAATGGTTCTACCTACGCTGCCCCTACGGTTTTGCGAGAAGATTGCTGGAAGTGAGTAAGTTCCTTTTCCGGATTAATATCTGTCTGTGGCACAAAGTGCATTCTTTCTAAACTTCTTTCGATTTTTACAGGTATCAGCCCACGTCCATAAGGCACCGGATATTCTGAGGCTGTCGAAGCCATTCAAGCCATTCCTGTGGGAGACCAGGACATCAAATTCGTCATTTCCAACCAATAGCTTTTAAAGTTAGGATTGTTGGCAGAAGGCCGTCGAACAAGTCTTCCTCCTAGCGTCACTACCACCGGCCTTGCCCTGTAAAAAGGCAAGCTGGGCCTTCGATGCCTTCCATAGGAGGGACCCCCGATGTATCTGAAGAGGGTGAAATAAAGGAGACCGAGGCACCAAAAACCACAAATGAGAACTTAGGCTCTAATATTGCGCCTTTAACTTACGTACCTGACGTCACCAAATCGCTTCCCCCTTCGAAGAGGCAAAAAAGCTTAGCCTATAAATTGAAGAAGAAAATAGTTGGCGGGACTTCTAAAGTTACCATCACCCCAGTTGAGGAAAAAATCTTCTCCCCAACATCCAGAGGGTTCACTTAAAGATCTTTCAGACCCGACTATCCCCGATAACCTACAGAATTATGGTTTTGACGACCCAGGAGATATGAGGCATAATTCGCCCATGAGAGGCAATGTAGGCGATTCGGTCGGTCGACATGGAGAGTCAACCCCAATTAGTAAAGAAAAAGGAACTGGTCCATCGGGAGGAATCACTAGGACACACACGAACTTTTATACTTTACCCTGTATTTAAATTTCATCCATCATGTTATTCTCGCTAACTTGTCCTCAATTAATTTCTGTGCAGGTGATATTGGGCGTACTCATGGATTCGGCCGACTTCATGGGTCTTCTATCTTTCATCACTGCAGCCAAGACTCGGGGTCCGGTAGACGCCGAGATAGAGACGACAACAGAGATAGAGACTATCATCACCGAGATTCATCGTCGTCTCGAAGGAAAACTTACAGCCATTCTTCGTACCCCAATGGTCCTCCTCCTCAACCAGAACAAAGCAAGGAGAAATATGCTCAAAGGGGATCTCAATCTGAAGTTCCCAGTGACCAATACTATGGTTCATCAAGCATTAGGCAATCTCGTGAGCTTCACAACAAGTCCATGGTTTCGGCTAAACAAACTTCCTCAGCCCCTGCACACGATCCGTCGATAGTAGAAAAGCTAGCTCAGCTTATAGCCACAATTCCAAAAATATGCTTTATGGATGAAAATTCCCTCCTGCAATCCATCCTATTCCAAGGCATGTTAAACATGTAGGATCTAGATTAACCCTAGAGGGAGGGGGTGAACAGGGTTATAGCAAATTTTCTCGATTTAAACGTAAAAACAAACTGCAGAAATAAATATGCTGAAAAGTAAATCACACACAAAATTTACCCAGCTTCGGCAACCCCTGCCTACTGCTGCATTCCCAGATTTCTATTAGAATTAAACAGTATCCCGCTTACAAACACTCTACTAGACTCGCAAACCCTTTTGCTCCCGCTCACAAACACTCTCATAGACTCGCACACCCTGCTCCGCCTATAGAGTTTCGCTTACTCGCAAACTCTGCTCCGCCTATAGAGTTTTGCAAACTCGCACACCCTGCTCACTGAACTAATTCTAACTAGACAATCTGACACTACCTACAAGCTAGGGGGTGATTTACCAAGGTTTAATTCAAAAGTTACAACCTTAAAAGAGAATTTAAAAAACAAACTTAAAAACAATTTTCAAACTATAAAACCCAAATAATAAAAACAAGCCCAATTATAAAACAATGCCGACCCAAATTAAAAAAAGAGATTTTTATCCCCTTTTCTTTTAACTCTTCGGCTCGTTCCTTTTTCCAGTGCTCTTGATAATGGCGGCAGTTGTTCTTCTCATTCCTCCTGATTAAAATTAGGGCTTTCGTCCTGTGCTCTTTGTTCCAAATTAGGGCTTTTGCGAAGCTCCGATACTAATTCGATCGTTGTTGGTTGCGTGCGATTTAGCCTGGCTCGATCGATTTCGTGTTGCTTTCTTCGGTTGCTTCGATGAGTTCGATTATTGCTTCGGTAAGAATTTTTGCTCTGATGCTTTTTTATTTTTGTATTCGAACTCTTATCTCTTGCCGATGATGTTGAATGGTTTATATAGGGTTCAATGCCCTGAATTTTCGTTCGTATTTCATATACGACTTCGTCTGATAATTTATTCGAAACTGTCAATTGCTTTATCTCGGTCGTATGATTTTGATTGAATGTTGAGATTTATCTCTGACTAATTCATAATCATATGCCCTTGATTCCTTGGTTGACACGGTAGAGAACTCTGACTTGGTTCGATTTCTTCATTGCCAAGGCTATCACGGCACTGTTTGATTTCGTTCTTGTTGTACTCGGCTTTGACTTGATTTTTCAAAAATTGTTGTTACATTTGTACTTGAGCATACTTGATTTTGTTCCTCGGTTTTGAATCTCTTAATTCACGGCTTTAAGTAAACTCAGGCTTGTATTGTGTTGGGCTGCTTCACTATGTACTTGATGGTTGTGTAAATGCTTGTATCATCACTGTAACACATGTTACTGTATACTTGAGTTTGCTTCTTTGGTTGTATATTTGGTTGTTAGATTATGTGCACTGATATCTATTGCTTGTAGTTTGGTTCTGGCCATTATTCGTTTCAGTGCAAATTCATGTATAAGTCTAGTCATTGCATTTGTAGATTGCATTGTTCATGTCATGTTGTTCATGTGTAGTTTGCAGTTTGACATCCATGTGCACCTGATATTCACTGGTTCTAGTGGCATTTGATTTTGCACTACTTACATATCCACATAGACTTGTTGTTTCACCATATGTACACATGTTCATCAATGCATGCTTTGTACTTCATTTGAGGTTGTAGCCTTGGTCTGTTCTTAACTTTACTTGTGCATCACTGTCTGGTTCATCTTGTAGTATTTGGTATTTATTTTGATCCATGGTTTCTGTATGTCGAACTTGCTTGCTTTCATGTTTGATCACTGAGACTTTGTCATGTTGCATACTCTCTCTGGTATACTTCACATGCACAGCTTTTAACTTAAGTTGCATTGCTTGATTCCAGTTGTACTTGTCTTTATTCTGATCGTGTTGGCACTGGGTTACTGTATTGGTTCAGTTTGCAAAAAGCTTTGTTCATTTGTGACTTGATTAGTACTGGTCTTGTTTATATTGGACCAGTCGACACTTGATTCTTGAGTTTTAGCCATTTGCACCTGTGTTGAATCCAGTTTCACAGCTCGGGTTTGACCTTGTGCTGAAGTTGATATTTTATTTATGTTTCACATGAGTTGAACCCGGCTTTTCATTTGGGTTTGACCTGTGCTCACCTATCCCTGTAGCATTATCAAGTGTATATCGATGTGCACGGTCTTGTGGCATGTACAGTGATACACTGTGCATGTCACACTGTTCGTGTATGATGAATTCAAATGTGAATGATGACCAACAACCCAAATAACCGAGGCAAATAATATTTTCAAAAATCATATTTCATTTTACATTGCAAAAAGATTTCCTTTTCAATTTGACCGCGTTAGTGAATATTTTTGCAGATTGCTCAGATGCTGGATTCAAACTGGAATGCAGTTGAAGACAAAATACGAGTGTGAGTGATATGTAGTGAGGTTATTAATGTAAATTGAATTGTGATGTAATTGAATTTGTATCAAAGTTGTATAGTGAATAGTGAGAGCTTGAATTTGTACTATTAAAATTGTAATAAATATTTGTTTGAATAAAATTTCTATTTGAATTCAAGTTTTGTGTTATTTAATTTATTCAACAAATATTTATTTAATCTGTGAAAATAAAATAGTATGTTAACAAATACATTTAAACGAATGTATATATGTTTATTATCATCAAACAAAAATCATATAAGCGCATATTCAACAATTTCCCCCTTTTGATGATAACAAACATATATTTAAGATTTCGAATGTATTAAATGTATTTGATCGTTCAATTTGCTCCCCCTATTTAAATGCTCCCTCTCTACACAATACTCCCCCTATATATATGCATACAAATAGAAATATGCAAATGAGCCTAAATGCAAATGGAAAATTATTTGACCTTTGCTTGATTTTATTTGACAAAATCTTAACTTTTCTCTCCCCCTTTTGTTATCAGCAAAAGCATAATAGTGTTAGAGAAAATAGAGATAAGGTGATCGATATTAATTAAATATTAAAACTCAATTGAATATAAATATTAAATTTCAATAAAAAAAATCAAACAAAAATCACAAATACTTTAATTGACGCATATTCCACTTTAGAATGATATGAATGATTTCATCAAATAAAACCATATAATTGTGTCTATTTGTGGTATATTTATTTCAGGAAATTTGAATATCTACTAATCATGCATAACCTTTAGGACTTTTAAATGAGATTAGTAGTATTCACAATTTTTATTTTTATTTTAAAAATGAATTCAAGTATCTTCTAACCACGCATAACCGTGAGGACTTTCAAATGGGATTAGAATCAACTTGTCTATTTAATCAATTAATTTTGATATGCATTCCATACATGCATAACCGTGAGGACTTTTAAATGAGCATGAAAGCACATAATCAAAAATCCAAGTAATTCACCCATGCATAATCGTGAGGACTTTTAAATGAGAGCGAATACTTTGGATATTTATTTTTTATTGATAAAAATATAATAAATTGAAGCACAAATGATTTCCCATTTAAAATACCACATATTGACCTACTATATTGGATTTTGATGAGTGATGATCGATAGAAAAAAAATGATAGAAATAGAGATGGTCATGCAATATTTATCAACAAAAAGTTTTTATAACTCTTGTTTAAGTTTCTAAAGAAATTTTCTAATTATACCTTCTCAAGTCATAATATATGATTAATATCAACACTCATCTTATTTTCAATCACTATATATCTTTTCAGATAATTAGTAGGGAGTCAGATTAGTCGAAGTGATCATTTAAAATCAAATTCAAAAATAATTATAAATCAAATTTTCCTAAATAACTAATCTGATACAAGGTCAACATAGATAGTTTTCTAGAAGGGGTTTTTAAGAAAAATTTCTGCTAAAAATTATTTCAAGTGAAAAATATGTGGATGTTTTCTTTGAAAAACGATGCAGCAAATGAATGTTTCAAAGATTAATCATGTTCCACTAGTAATTTTTCTATCAACTATGTTACCAGTGTAATCTGCATCTGAATTTAAATTTCACTCAATATTCACTCGTTGGATGTCAAAGACCAGATTGTGAAATTTCAACAAACTATCTCGGAATGAAATTTGAAATGAAGCTATGTTAACACTCAAACAAATATCATAGTGTTAATTTCAGAAACCGTAGGATAAACAGTTATATTCATGAGTAATCAACAGTCAATAAACATCATAATTATTTCAAAAACAATTTCTTGAAGTTTCAAAAATTTTTTAAAATCCTTTATAACAGCTTTCACATGAAATTTGAAATCGTGCAAATTTACAAGAAGTGACAAAAATGTCAAAACAAATATATCTACGTGTAGCATGAGTAATCAAAGATCAATAAAAATACCATCATTTGACCGAACAAATTTATATGGATTAGTTCAAAGTTGAAAATCTGATTGGTCATCATTTAAGCACAAATCAAGGTCATAAATAAGAACAAGTCAAAAAAAATCATATCAATTAAGTCTAAGTCAGAATTAAAGACATCATTCATTTCATCATCACATTACTGGCTGATTTAATTCAGATTACGGTGCAGATTATCACATTTAATATATCGTTCAAAACAAATTTACCTGTTTTACCTTTACGATAATTTTTCATTTTCGTCCATTGTGATTTTTTCACCTTTATACTAGGCAAAGGAACTTTGCTTTGTCCCCCGTTGTGTTTTTGGAACAGCCAAAATCCAGAGAACACTGTTGTTGTTCCTTAGCTTGCCACCACACCTACACGATGAAAGATTTTTGTGACCTATTTTTTTTATAGGTCCATGGTTGTTAGTGGCTGAAGCATTGTGAATAAACAAACCTTTTGGAACCCAAACTTGTTTTGTCCTTTTATTCTTGTTCCAATAGACGTGAAATTTGTTTGTAGAATTCTTAGGAACCCAAACTTGTATAAATTTTGTGTTTTTGTTCCTATGACTACAATTTTCAACATGATGTCTAATTATTTCAGATCGAGCAAAGACACTTTTACCTTTTGCATTATCATCATCTTATGATTTCCCAAAACCTAGTCCTTTTCTGTTGTTAGCAAAAATTTGATGTCCCAATAACATTTTGAAAGATTTTTTCCTTTTGAAAAGTTATTCAGAGATTTCTCAAGATTTTGGACTTTGGCTTTTAATGTTGTGTTTTCAGTTACAAGTGAGGTGCATCTATTTATAAAATCCTTTTTCCTAGTGTCAATGTTTTCCTTAAGATTCAAGCTTTCTTTTTCAAGATTCTCAAAGCTATTCTTAAGTCTTGATAATTCTGAATCTAAACATTTTTTACAGTCTAGGTTTTGATTATTTTCAAGTTCAGTTTCTAGCCTAGAATTTTCATGGGCGAGTTTCCTCCTTTCAGGTTTCAGTTTTTCAATTTTTAATTCAAGACTATCAATTGTTTTAGTAAGATCTAAGCACATAAAAACAAAATCTTTATAGGAATACTCACCTGTCTCACTAGATTCCTCAGAGCTTGCGTCTGATTCTGATTTTGTCATACAACACAAGTTAGCCTCCTCTGAGCTGCTATCCGAAACTTCCTCTCCTTCTTCATCATCCCAAGTCGCTGCAAAGGCCTTCGTCTTCTTTTTCTTTCCTTTGTTGTTTTTGAGAAGTGGGTATTCTTGTTCGAAGTGGCCAGACTTTTTGCAGTTGTAACACGTCAGTTCATTATCGGAATTGTCAGAGTCTTTTGACCTATTACCCTTTGTTTTCTTCTTGCGTGGCTTGAATCTTGACCATTTTCTAAGATTATTAACAGCCATTGCAAGCTCTACAATCGAATCTTCTTCTTCTTCATCGCTCTCTTCTTTGCTCTTTAAGGCAATCGTCTTCTTCTTTGGTTCGGAGTTGTTGCGTTCCTCCTTTGCTTTTAGCTCAAGCTCATATGTCATCAAGTTTCCAATCAACTCCTCCATGCTTAGTTTACATAGGTCTTTCGATTCTTGTATTGCCGTGACATTTTCCTCAAAGTTCGTCGGTAAAATTCATAGCACCTTCCGCACAAGCTCTACCTCAGTAAATACCTTCCCAAGCGCTCTAGCGTTGTACACCAAAGTTGAAAAGCGTCCAAACATGTCCTTTATGCTCTCGCCTTTATCCATCACAAAGTTCTCGTATTCATTGCTGAATAGGGCTAAACGAGATTCCTTGACTTGAGAAGTTCCTTCATGTGTCACCTCCAAAGTATGCCAAATTTCCTGTGTTGTGTAACGACCCAGAATTTTATTTAATTAAAATTTGAATATTTAATTAATTTTAAATATTAATAAGTGGAATTTATAAGTTAAATAAAATTTAATTTGAATAATTGGATTTAATTGGATAATTAAATCGATAATTTAATACGTTAAATTATGGAAATAATTGAAAATTGGGTTAAATATGATTGTAAATGATTTGTAAAATTTTATTTTATCATATTAAAGTTAGAATGATATTTTAGAACTTTTAAAATCGAATTAAAAGTTTATTTGTGAAAATTGAATATTTTAATAATTTAATCGACTAGTGAAAATAGTCAATTTTTGAACTGTCTCAGAATTGAACGAAACCAGTTTCATTGGATCCGTAATAGTTAGTTATTACCGGATTTCAAATTTCGTGTCAATCGAAGTTACCGTTTGATCGTGGCAGCTCGAAACGCATCGATTTATTTTTTATTTTAATTTAGCGAGTTAAAATAGCCATTTTTCAAAAAGTCTCGGATTTTGACGAAACCAGTTTCATCGGATCCGTAATGTGATATTATTGTAAGGTTTAAAATTTTGTGTCAATTGGATTTACCGTTTGTCCGGTACGAATTAAAACGCCTAGAAATCGATTTAAATCGGTTTAATTTAAATTGAACGTTTATAGCCATAACTCGCACAGATGTCTGAATTAGCTTTCGAAACCTGTTCCATTATGTCCGAAACGCGGGGTAAACCCTAGAAACGCTGGTTACGGCACGTAAATCGGAGTTCGGAATTTCCGGATGAATAGTGTTTGAAAATTCTCTATAAATACACCTTAAAATCAAAAAAAAGAAAAAAAAAAGAAACCCTAATCAAAACTGCAGCCGCCATATACCAAACCCACGGCCAGAAACGTCCCAACTTCATCCCTCCAAATCTTCAAATCCGTGCAACGATTCAAGAATCTTCCAACTAGAAGATTGAAGAGCATGTCAAGATCCATCTATCCAACGGTCAAGATCATCATCGGAGGTCAGGATTCGCCAGAATTTGGCTATGAAGTGCACGCGTTGCGCACGGTTTTCAAGGTGAAATAGACAACCGAGCTTCATGAGGTTGGGGCCGAAGGTAGAAGGGGGGGAGGCGCACGTGGTGGAGTAACTTGATCGAGGTAGAAGCTAGCGATTAATTTGCAAAATTTAACCCTAGTATTTGATATATGGGTTCGGCCTTTGCTTTATCGTACTAGAGATGATGCGCGTGTGGAAGATGAAGGGGATGGACGGCCTGTGATGAGTAGGGTTTGAGATGAAAGGCTGTGATTAAAAGTTAGGTTATTTATGTTGTAAATTATAGTTAAAATCGTGTTTAAACTTCAAATAATCATAACTTTTTCATACGAGGTCGAAAACGCGCGAAACCAGTTGCGTTGGAATCGTATTGACGAGCACTACGCGATGGAGTTGGATTGGAGTCGTTTGGAGTTAGTGAGAATTTTGGGTAAAATTAAACGTCCGTTTAATTTTATTCGAAATAAATCGCTAAAACGGAAATAAAATCAAGGTGAGAACTTCTCACTCAATCGAATCAGTTTCGATTTTATTTTAAATAGTTAGATTTAAAATATTTGAATGCATGTTTGAATGATGATTGATATCTATTGATTGTTAAAATAGACATTATACGCCGTTAGTAAGCGGATGTTATTTAATAAAAACATATACCGCGAATATTTCATAAACAGTGAAATTGGTATTATATATAATAGCAATATATATATATATATTGGCATATGTATATATTGGAGTTATTGATTTCCCACATTTTTTGTTTAGCGGATGAGACCCTATTGCGCCGTCTATTAAGCGGAAAATATTTAAATCCCATATACCGCGATAATTTCGTACTGGAGCGGAATTGGTATTGTGCTAATGTTTGTGGATGCAGAAAAACAGGTTGGAGGGATCCAACTGGATTCCTCAACAGTTTTTATTTGATTTCATAATATTTTGATATTTGGTGGATTATCATATCGATATATGAGATCGTTGTTGTCGTGATTGACTATTTGGTGTGTGGCATCACTAGACCAAATTTGGAACTTTAAAAATGATTTTTAAAGTGATTTTTGAAAATATACTATATGTTTGGAATTTGATCTATTTTAAATAAATAAACGTTATGATTTTTAAAGTTATAGAAATTATGATTTTTGAGAATAATAGTTAAAAAAACTGATTTTAAAGAATATGATGCTAATGATTTTATAAAATAGTTTAATCGGTATTTTAGAATTTATTGTGAAAAGTTGAAATATAGGATTTATAAAATTTAATTATTTTATGAATCAAAATGGTGAAATAATAAAGGAGATTAAAGATGTTTTAAAAGAATAATATAAATTGAATTATATTAAGAGATTTATAAATGGATATTTATAAATTGAAATATTGAAATTATAAAACGAGTTTTTATAAGTGTTTGAATGAAGTGAAAATGAATTTCATAAATTGAATGAAATTTATAGAATTATAAACGGTGAAATTATAAATGGAATTTTATAAATAGTAGGTTTATAAAATTTATAAAGTCATTAAAAGAATGGTTTTGGATAAAAAATTGAATCTTATAAGTTATAAGATTTATAATTATGAAGTTTAAAAGAAAAATTTGTAAAATAATCGTTTTATAAGTATTTAACTTATAATATGAACCTTTGGTATATAATTGGGTTATGAATTGAATATAGGTTAATAAAGGAATTTATAAACGTTGTTTCATAAATTCGCAAACGACTTATTTTGATAAGAAAATTGTTGAAACCTATTAATGGAGTTATATTCACGTTTTTGACTGTGAATAATCCTTTGAAATAAAATGAATAAAAGGATTAAAATTGTTAACGTAGTTTATTCACGTTTTTAAATAGTGAATAATATGTTAAAGAAAATTGTTTTGAATGAGATGTTTAAATTGAATTAAAACGATCTAACGATATTTTAAATATGTTAAGATTCGAAACCATAGATTTCAACATTCATTGTTGAAATAGACGTTTTCGAGAAATAAAAGGAAATAGTGGACTATAACACTGTTGTTATAGTAAATGATTTCCGAAAGGAAATGTTTTGTATAGTATTGGGATTTATATATCTATTTTAATTTCGAATCCCTATACTAGTGATTTTGGGTTGTCGTAACGATGTTTTACGCAACATTCGTTTTGGCCCAAATAAATATGTTTAAGAGAACGATTTCCTTAAAGAATGAAATATATACTTAATTTCGATTTAAGGATATTGAATATTTTCCAAGTGTTGAAAATAAATAAAATTTGTGAATTACTTATGAATAAATAACTATGGAAATGTTTTTCCAATATAAAGTGAATATTAGAGAATTTATCTTTTTGAAGGTAAATTGAAATGAATAATTGAAATCGAATATTCATTGATATTTTGAAATATAAATTCACTATGAAATTTATAAAAGAAAGTGGAATTTGATTAAAAATAAATATTGATTTATTTTTGAAGTTTTGAAAATAATATATCTTGTAAAGATATTTTGGAAAATAAATAATTTGGAAAATTATTTGGAAACTGGTGATGTGTGCATATCCATTGATAGTTCAATAACCGACTATCAATATTTCCCTTTGAATGGGTATTTGATGTGATTTGTTTGAATTTGAATGCCAAACTGATTTTTGAATAAGCGCTCACTATTCGGGTTAACCGAAAAAGGACCATGGGGTCGTATAACCCATTCCGAATAGGTGATACGTCGTTGTGAATTGCATTGAAGATCGGTGTTGAAGACCGAGTATTTGCGAAAGCGATAGGATGACCTATCGATTGTCTCTGCACTGGGTAGCTCCTGGTATAGAGATCTCCTAAGTGATGGGAAGTTCGATCGGGATTGTGAATACCCGGATTGCAAGGGCTTCGTAAGAAGTGCCTTCGGTTTTGTTCGAGCCCGGAACAGACTTGTATGGATTGTATGTCTGACATTACAAATTGAGATATAAAGCCGATTTCTTTCAAATATATTTCTGTTGGTGGCGGAGAATTTTTTCTTTTAGCTTAACACCCTTCTCTGAGACGTACGAGCTCAGAGGTTATGTACTTGAATGTTATCAGCGATATATTCCCAATTTGGTAATGTGACATGCTGAGTGTTGCTGTAAATGATCACTGTGTTGATTATTTGTGATAGGATCGTTTATTTGATCGTCTATCTTGGTGATCATTTCTATGATCATTTGTTGACCCAAAGCATGGCTTTTGTATAAAGTATGTTTTTGTGGACGTGACTTCGTCGAGCCTCACACCCCGTGAATGGTCAAAACAGGAAAGATGCGGCAAGGTTATGAGGGGTAGCGCCCTTTAGGATGTGTGCATTTCCTTCTGGAAAAGGGTAGTATCATGGTATGGAGCCCAGATACTTACTCATGTTGAAAACACTTTGTTATGATTGTGTGAATTGACTGCGAGCGCTCGGTTGAAAGGTCCCAAAGGACCGGGGGATGGCATATTCGGTCAGTTGTTACTCAGTTAGGGGTAACCCGGCCTTGTGTTGGTAGAGATCCGGTTTGGTTCTCGGGGATGTCCATCCAGAGGCATTCTCATGTGGCAATGGGAAGTTCCTTGGTCTGATCATTCATTGGAAATCCAAAGAAACAATACGTGACTTGTACGGTATTAGTTGTAGAACCTATCATTCACTTATGGTGGCGTCCTACTGTTTGGATGGTAGCTATAGTAGGCATAGTTCGGAATGTCTATGTTGGCTAAGATTTATATTCTACTTTCGAAATGAATTTTTCTCTACACTATGCACTAGTAATAATATCAAATGTTCTTTTTAATGCGTATCAAGCATCTTTGACTATCATAAGGAGAAATCTCCTCCGATTCTGCGTTTGCATTGTGTGTGTGTGCGGGAGGCCTTATGGTAGTCTCATTTTTAAAAGCATTGCGAATTGATTTAAAAATATTCCTCTATTTTGATTTTAAAGTTAAATAAACTGTTTTGAGTTCTTACACCAGTCTCAGACTGACTCGGAGTTTATTGTTTTCCTTCCTAAACTCTGGGTGCCCACCAATTTTCACACGGGCAGTCAAGAGTTAAGGTTTATCAGGATATTCTGGAGTTGCTGGAGGCAAGCTGGATGGCATGGCGTATTACTAGTTATATAGTATTTCTTTTTTCCGCTGCACTGTTTGTTGTTGTTGTTGTAAACTCTGATGATATGATGTAATGAAATGTAAAGTATAAAATGTAATAAATGATATAGTTCTTTGTTTAAAGATTATTCATTTATTATTATATGTTGTTCCACTGCGAATTGTGAGATTCTGTTGTTCTGTTGTTTTCTGTTCCGTTCTATTTTCTTTATTTTCTATGTTCTATTTTCTTTTCCCTCCATTTTCTATCTTTCCTCTCTTCTTTCTTTCCTTTTCTTTTCGTAAAACCCTCAGTGTTCGGTTTTCCGTCGTTCGATTGCTCGGCAGTCAATAAAGTGAGTATCGATGTTGAATTTTCGGAAGACGAAGAATCGGGTCCTGACATGTTGTTTTACAATGAGAAATTCTATTAAATTCATTCTTATCAGGAGCACAGATCAAAGCATTCATTGCTTTAGCATTTGTAATTTTTAATCTCTTACCGTTAGCATCCCACCTATCCCTAGGTTTAGGAATCTCAGTATCACCAACAGTTATAGTGGGAGATTTATAGCCAGTTTCAATAATATCCCAAACATCAAAATCAACGGAACTAAGATAAATACTCATCCTAACTTTCCAATAAGCATAATCATTCCCGTTAAACATGGGTGGCCTAACAATAGATTGCCCCTCAGAAAAAGCATTATTTGATGAATTCATGACTCTAAAGTTAAAGAAAAAAACCTGGCTCTGATACCACTTGTAGGATCTAGATTAACCCTAGAGGGGGGTGAATAGGGTTATAGCAAATTTTCTCGATTTAAACGTAAAAACAAACTGCAGAAATAAATATGCTGAAAAATAAATCACACACAAAATTTACCCAGCTTCGGCAACCCTTACCTACTGCTGCATTCCCAGATTTCTATTAGAATTAAACAGTATCCTGCTAACAAACACTCTACTAGACTCGCAAACCCTTTTGCTCCCGCTCACAAACACTCTCATAGACTCGCACACCCTGCTCCGCCTATAGAGTTTCGCTTACTTGCAAACTCTGCTCCGCCTATAGAGTTATGCAAACTCGCACACCCTGCTCACTGAACTAATTCTAACTAGACAATCTGACACTACCTACAACCTAGGCGGTGATTTACCAAGGTTTAATTCAAAAGTTACAACCTTAAAAGAGAATTTAAAAAACAAACTTAAAAACAATTTTCAAACTATAAAACCCTAATAATAAAAACAAGCCCAATTATAAAACAATGCCGGTCCAAATTAAAAAAAGGAGATTTTTATCCCCTTTTCTTTCAACTCTTCGGCTCGTTCCTTTTTCCTGTGCTCTTGATAATGGCGGCCTTTGTTCTTCTCGTTCCTCCTGATTAAAATTAGGTCTTTCGTCCTTGCGCTCTTTGTTCCAAATTAGGGTTTTGTGAAGCTCCGATACTAGTTCGATCGTTGTTGGTTGTGCGCAATTTAGCCTGGCTCGATCGATTTCGTGTTGCTTTCTTCGGTTGCTTCGATGTGTTCGATTATTGCTTCGGTAAGAATTTTTGCTCTGATGCTTTTTTATTTTTGTATTCGAACTCTTATCTCTTGCCGATGATGTTAAATGGTTTATATAGGGTTAAATGCCCTTAATTTTCATTCGTATTTCATATACGACTTCGTCTGATAATTTATTTGAAACTGTCAATTACTTTACCTCAACCATATGATTTTGATTGAATGTTGAGATTTATCTCTGACTAATTCATAATCGTATGCCCTTGATTCCTTGGTTGACACGATAGAGAACTCTGACTTGGTTCGATTTCTTCATTGCCAAGGCTATCGCGGCACTGTTTAATTTCGTTCTTGTTGTACTCGGCTTTGACTTGATTTTTAAAAACTACTGTTATATTTGTACTTGAGCATACTTCATTTTGTTCCTCGGTTTTGAATCTTTTCAATCACGTCTTTAAGTAAACTCAGGCATGTATTGTGTTGGGCTGCTTCATTATGTACTTGATGGTTGTGTAAATGCTTGTATCATCACTATAACACATGTTACTATCTACTTGAGTTTGTTTCTTTGGTTGTATATTTGGTCGTTAGATTATTTTCACTGATATCTGTTGCTTGTAGTTTGGTTCCGGCCATTATTTGTTTCAGTGCAGATTCATGTATAAGTCTGGTCATTGCATTTGTAGATTGCATTGTTCATGTCATGTTGTTCATGTGTAGTTTGCAGTTTGACATCCATGTGCACCTGATATTCACTGGTTCTAGTGGCATTTGATTTTGCACTACTTACATATCCACATAGACTTGCTGTATCACCATATGTACACATGTTCATCAATGCATGCTTTGTACTTCATTTGGGGTTGTAGCCTTGGTCTGTTCTTAACTATACTTATGCATCACTGTCTGCTTCATCTTGTAGTATTTGGTATTTATTTTGATCCATGGTTTCTGTATGTCGAACTTGCTTGCTTTCATGTTTGATCACTGAGACTTTGTCATGTTGCATACTCTCTCTGGTATACTTCACATACATAGCTTTTAACTAAGTTGGATTTCTTGATTCCAGTTGTACTTGTCTTTATTCTGATCATGTTGGCACTGAGTTACTGTCTTGGTTCAGTTTGCAAATATTTTTGTTCATTTGTGACTTGATTAGACTGGTCTTGTTTATATTGGACTAGTCGACACTTGATTCTTGAGTTTTGGCCACTTGCACCTGTGTTGAATCTAGTTTCACAGCTCGGGTTTGACCTTGTGCCGAAGTTGATATTTTATTTATGTTGCATGTGAGTTAAACCCGGCTTTTGATTTGGGTTTGACCTGTGCTCACCTGTCCCTGTAGCATTATCAAGTGTATGTCGATGTGCACGGTCTTGTGGCATGTACAGTGATACACTGTGCATGTCACACTGTTCCTGTGTGATGAATTCAAATGTGAATGATGACGAACAACCCAAATAACCGACACAAATAATATTTTCAAAAATCATATTTCATTTTACATTGCAAAAAGATTTCCTTTTCAATTTTACTGCGTTAGTGAATATTTTTGCAGATTGCTCAGATGCTGGATTCAAACTGGAATGCAGTTGAAGACAAAATACGAGTGTGAGTGATATGTAGTGAGGTTATTAATGTAAATTGAATTGTGATGTAATTGAATTTGTATCAAAGTTGTATAGTGAGTAGTGAGAGCTTGAATTTGTACTATTAAAATTGTAATAAATATTTTTTTGAATAAAATTTCTGTTTGAATTCAAGTTCTGTGTTATTTAATTTATTCAACAAATTTTTATTTAATCTGTGAAAAATAGTATATTAACAAATACATTTAAACGAATGTATATATGTTTATTTTCATCAAAAAAAATCATATAAGCGCATATTCAACAAAACAAAGTGCCATTGCTTGCAATAATGATGTCTACGTCCAACACGACACGTTTGTTCACTTAGCTGAAAAAGTTCCAGATGTTTCCATTGAACGTCAATATGAGATCGATCGCCTCAAACTTGAAGCCTTTCATGATAAAGACATCATCAAAGCCCAGGACAAAGAGCTTTCCTCGTATAAATTTCAACTTGAGGCTGCTCAAAAGAATTCTAAAGATATTGCTAAGGCAGCCAATCGCTTGGTGGCTACCCACAAAAAAGAAATTGATAAAGCGGTTCAACGCTATGGTGCCTTAGCCGTAGAGAAAGACTCAGTTCAAAAGGAGAAAGATGTCCTCGCTCAACGATTCAAAGAAATGAAGAAGCTACTCCTCAAAGAAAATGAAGAAAAGACTGCCGCTCAAGAGGAATCGCAATGATATTGTGAAGAGATAGTCGCTACACGACTCCTAAAAACAAAGCCTGATGACAAGCTCTCCAAGGCTGAAGCACCGAAGGACGAACCTCGTGAGGAGGGAAAAAGAATGGAGATCTCGAAAGTCGATTCTCGCCTCAAGGCGTCTGTTGAGGCTCGTAGGGAGGAGATTAAGTGCATGTTCGATCCACTCATAGCCGAGTACAATGCTCTAGTTCTCATGCACCGTGACCTAACATTTCTTAGTGAGGGTTACCACGAATCTTTGGCCGAAGTGTGGGACACATTGATAAAAATCAAACAAATAGAGCTGGGTATCGAGGAGGTTGACGAGAATTCTCTTGTGAAGGAAGTGCTTCGATGAAACGAACCTTTTGACTTATCCACAGCTAAAGCCCTTTTATGGAAGAGATTCCTCCTCGTCAAAAGGGAAAGACAACACCGTAGGTCCATTTGGAACTAAAGCCGACCGATCACTCTCCACTGGATTCTTTTGAACAGCCTATTGGTTATGATCCAGAGAAACTCGGGCTTGATATCCACATCCTATCCCATATCCCAGAGGGTGAGACACCCAAAAGAGCTGAGAGTCATCCATTGACCGGTACTTAGCCTTTCTTTCTAGAGTTTAAATAAATATTGCTTTTCGGTAAACAACAAATGTATTCCAACACTTGTCTCTTATGTTGTCATGTAAGCCATTCTGATCCCGTCCCAACTCCAAGGAGTGACGTCACCATGGAGGAGGAAAAGAAATTAGGAGAAGCTCGTCACATCGAAAATGCTCCCGAACGCGGCGCTCAGATGATCGGGTTGTTCGATGAGGACAAACTCGAGAACCCCTTACCTACAGAAGGACAAAATGAAGTTGAAATCACGGAAGCTTCCGAACACACTTCAAAACTGAGCATGGAGGAGCAAATCATGGAAGAGGGAAAGAAGAAGGCTGATATTAAAGTTGATCCTCAGGTGGTGGAATTAACGATCCACTGAACATGCCCCTGAAGGTTATTCTCCCCGGTGGGACCTCTCCACTGGAAGTTCCTCTCCCTTCCCCTGATGCCCCTTCCCTAACAAGCAAGGCGTCCAAGAGAAAACGCCTAGGGAAGGAGTCTTCCGAGAAACTGAGGAAGGAAAAGAGGTCGAAAAAGTAGCTATCATGCCTCGTTCAACGTATATAGGCCTGGATTATGTAATTATTTCTACTTTATATTCATAGTCGTTGTGAATAGACGTTTTGCTCCAAGTTCAGGAGAAGTTGTTGCAGAAATTTATTTTGGATTAGTGAATAAAACTTTGTTTCTTTGTTTTCGATGATTTTCATTGTTCAGCTTACTATATAACTTGTAGACGAAATTCAATATCTTGTGAGTTACACAAGCTCCAGTTCACTTCCTTGTGACCTGGAAATTTTTGGAATCGTAGATCATCTAGTCCTTGCTCTAGGGACTTAGAATACTTTTAGGCCGCACTCCAGGGAGTTAGACATTTTAAGTCATTTATACTCTAGTCTGCACTCTACGGACTCAGTGTACTCTAATCCACACTCTGGGTCCTTAGAGGCTTTTAAGTCGTTTATACCCTAGTCCGCACTGTGAGGACTGAGAGTACTCTAGTCCGCATTCTGAGGACTTAACGATTTTTAGCCATTTATACTCTTGTCCGCACTTTGGGACTCAGAGTACTCTAGTCTGCACTCTAGGGACTTAGAGATTTTTAAGTCGTTTATACTCTAGTCCACACTCTGGGGACTCAGAGTAACCTAGTCTGCACTTTGGGGACTTAGAGATTTTTAAGTCATTTGTACTCTAGTACACACTTTGTGGACTCAGAGTACTCTGGTACGCAGTTTGGGAACTTAGAGATTTTTAAGCTTATGTGTGCATTCATACATCAGACAGAATAATGTGATTTAATTTTAAGCATGAATTACAACACACGGAACCTTAATAGTTCATAAAAAAGCGGCTTTAAGCCTTTGTTATCAATAATCAAGCAGGAACAACTGAATTGTCTTATTACATGCCAAAAAAAGAAGAATAACATACTGGAAACAATTGCTACTAAAATGAAAAGGAAACAACTAAGTGTAATAACGTCGCAGAAGCTCGCTATTCCATGCTCGAAGGAGTGTCGTGCCGTCGACGGTTGCTAGCTTGAAATTTCCCTCTCCAAGCTTCCGTTCAGTGACGTATGGACCATCCCATATGGGATTCATATGCGATGGGATAGGAAAAACTCGTTTCAAAACGAGATCGCCCACATCGAAGATTCTAAGTCGGACTTTTTCATTGTAATATCGAGCGACTCAGTGCCTATATACAGGCACCCTCAAATCAATTTCATCACATTTCTCGTGAACAAAGTCCAGTGATTCCCTTAAGAGATCCTGATTTGTCTTAGGATCATAATGAGTTATCCGATGCGAAGGAACTTCTAGTTCCATGGGTATAACAACTTCCATGCCACATGCCAATGTGAATGGAGTGTGGCCGGTCACAGACTTGTGGGTGGTTCTATAAGCCCAGAGTGCTGTCGAAAGCTTATCCACCCACTACCTCTAGCCTTCTCCTAACGTTTTTTCAATATGGATTTGATTATTTTGTTTACGGCTTCTACTTGTCCACTGGCTTTAGGATGAGCAACTGTTGCGAACCTTTTCTCAATGCCATACTTTTGACAAAATTCTTTGAACTCCCGACTTTCAAACTGAGTTCCATTGTCCGTAATGACATTTCCAAGGAGGCCAAAATGGCATATGATGATTCCCACAACAAAATTAATCACCTTTTTGTTGGTGATTGCTGCTAAGGGTATTGCTTCCGCCTACTTGGTAAAGTAATTGACTAGAACAATTTCGTATTTTGCAACACCTTTGGAGATTGGCAAGGAACCAATTATATCGATTTCCCATATTGCAAATGGCCAAGGACTAACCATTTGCGTGAGCTTTGTTGGCGGAGCTCTCGGGATTTTCGCATATTTATGACATTTATCGCATCTTCGCACGTAGTCCGCGGTGTCCCAATTCACGGTCGGCCAATAGTGTCCATAGTGGAGCATCTTTTTTGCTAATGTCTGCCCCTTAGTATGGTTGCTACATTCTCCTTTATGAACTACTTTTAAGGCCCGTTCTATCTCATCGTAGGCAATGCACCGAAGTAAGAGGACCGAGAATCCCCTCTGATACATTATTCCGTCCTACATTACATGTCGTTAAGCTTTGCGAATGACTTGTTCTCTTTCGTTCTTTCTTTTGGGTAAATCCCCATGTAGCAGGTATTACTTGAATGGGGTTATCCATGACTCCTACTCGATTTCCGTTTCTGAAACAAAATATATTTCCATCTCGTTTATACGCGGGGCATGTAAGATTTCGACGGGAACCAATCCCATCTGCTGTGCATCACCAGTACTTGCAAATTTTTCCAATGAATCGGCTTTCCTCTTTTGTTCACGTGGGATGTGTGAAATATCATAATATTCGAGGTCTTCCAACAGCTCTTGAACCCGAGCAAGGTATAGGGAAAGTCTCTACCCCTTACTTGATAGTCTCCCCACATTTGGTATACCACCAATTGTGAGTCATAAAAGATTTCAACTGATTTTACTCCAAGTTCCCTGATAAGTTTCAAGCCAGCAATCAATGCTTCATACTCGGCTTCATTATTCGTCGTTGGGAAATCAAGCTTCAATGCATAACAAATTGATCGGTTTTTTAGGGTTACAAGAACAACACCAGCCCTAGAACAATAGTCATTTGATGCCCCATCGGTGTATAGTTTTCATCGAAGGTGGGAATAAACTCCTCACTGCTTGGCTCATCTCACATGGTGAATTCTGCAATGAAATCTGCTAGCGCCTGCCCTTGGATAGCCCTTTGTGGCAGGTAGGTGATATCAAATTGACTCAAATCAATGTTCCACTTCAGCAACCTTCCAGAGGTTTCGGGTCATTAGAGCACCTGTCGTAGAGGTTGATCGGTATAAACACTAATTAGGTGTGCTTGGAAGCACGGATGAAGCTGGCATGATGAAATGACCAAGCAGTAGGCTAGCTTCTCAATTTAAGTGTCACGATCTGAAATCCGATGTTCGAAAATTGACAATAAATACTTCACTTGTATTCGACTGCCAAAATTGAAACATCAAACTCCAGTCAGATGGAGCTTATAACAACATCAGATGAATATAAAACAATGGAAACAAATTGAATATCATGCATACATCACAAATATAACATCATCATAATATCCATTACTACATCAAAGTATAATAATACATATACCACAACTCAAAATACAATATCATAATATTACAACAAGTGACCATATATCCAAAAAGTCCTTAAAGGGATGAAGCGATAGTGAACTTCCAAATACTAAGCACTTGAGGTCCAAAAGCTTCTAAAATATCTCCAAAGTAAAAAGCTCCAAAATACTGCTAATGCTAGAAACCGAAAACCTGCTACTAGGCTAGCCGTGTAGAAATTATGGGTACCCAGAGTTTAGGAAAGAAACAATAAACTCTTGGTCAGTCATTGGACTGGTATGAGTAAACAAGATTTATAAAGGAAAAACCGTTATGCTTCTGGAAAATGAAACTACAATAAGACCGCCCGCCACACACATGATGCAATCGCATAATTGGAGGAGATTTCTTCTTATGATAGTCAAATATGCTTCATATGAGAAAAAGTCTTTGATATTATTGCTAATGCATAGTGAAAAAAAAAATCGAAAATATAATATTAATCTTAGCCAGCATAGACATTCTGAACTATGCCTGCTATAGCTACCATTCAAACAGTGGTGACCACCATAAGTAAATGGCAGGTTGTACAACTAAAACTGTCCTGGGTTCGTATTGGAAATTGGATCTCCAACAAATGGTCAGGCTAAGGAACTTCCTACTGCCATATGGGTACGCTCTGGCGGGACGTCCCAAGAACTTAACCAATTCTCTGCCAACACAAGGCCAGGTTACCTCTGTAACTAGGCAACTACTTCTCGACTATGCCATTCCCCGGTCCTTTGGGACCTTTATCCGAGGGCCCTCTATCATATAGCAACAACCACACAGTAAATGAGATTAGAGCTACGACATAGGTAAATATCTGGGCTCCATACCATGACATCACCTTTTTCCAAAAGGAAATGACATACCCTAAAGGGCACGACCCTCATAACCTTGCTGCATCTTTCCTGTTTCGACCATTTCCGGGTTGTGAGGTCCGATGAGGTATCGTCCACAAAGCTACGCTTTACACGAAAGCCATGCTTTGATCACAAATGATCAACAAATAATCATCAACACACAGTAGCATTTAACACGCCACACTACCAAATTGGGAGTATATCATTGATAACCTTCAATTACATAACCTCTGAGCTCGTGCGTCTCAGAGAAGGGTGTTAAGCTAAGAGAATAAATTCTCCACCACCAACAAATATTTATTTGAAAGAAATCTGCTTTATACCTCAAAGTGCAGTGTCACACATACAACCATACAAGCCTGTTTCGGGTTCGAACAGAACCGAAGGCACTTCGTCCAATAAAGGAAGAAGCCCTTGCAAATTCGGGTATCCACAATCCCGATCAGACTTCCCATCACTTAGGGAGTCTTTATACCAGAGAAACTCAGTGCAGAGACAATCGATTGGTTAGTATATCGTTTACGAAGATACCCAGTCTTCACCACCGGTCTTCAAATGCTATCCATTTCAACGTATCACTATTCGGAATGGGTTATATGACACAAAGGTCTTCTCCTGGCTAAACCGAATAGTGAACGCTTAATTTTTAAACACGTGTATTAATCAATCGCAAAGATTCACATTCAGTGTTCGATGTGGGTTTCGGATAACTAATTGAAATCCGACTCCCTGTTGCATCGAAGTTTAAATGCCGTTTTATGGGCAAAGGGGCTTTCACATCAATACAGGATTAAATCACAAATTACAGTTCAGCACGGAATAATTCACATCACATAGTATTACAACCACAACAGAAATATCAATCCAGTGCACAACAATAGTTAATTTATTTCCTATCAAGGAGAATGTGATTTAATAAATTAACCACATAATTATTTTTATTGATTATTTTAAATCAGTGATTGATTTTGATAAATTAATTAAAATTTTAATTAACTTGATTAGTTATTTCTTAATTAATGATTTTTAATTAACTATTAACTATAAATTGATTAACTTAAATTATCTAATTAACAACTCGTAATTAACAAATTAATTAGATACTTAATTATTAATTAGCCAATATTTAATTACTATGTAAATCCTTAATTGTTTAGTTAATTACAATTATTAATTTAATCATTCTTGATTGCTTTCCAAAACAGTTTGTTATTTATCTAAATTAACATTTACAAATCTTCTCTAACTAAAACCAATCTACTTTTACATTGAAATTTTAATGATAATTAAATTTAATATTTAACTTAAGTTACT
Source organism: Allium cepa (assembly GCA_030765085.1). NCBI lineage: Eukaryota > Viridiplantae > Streptophyta > Magnoliopsida > Asparagales > Amaryllidaceae > Allium > Allium cepa. Next base: position 69,956,773 of record CM060929.1, read on the forward strand.
TACATAATTAAAATATTAATTAAGATTTTAGAAAACATTGATATGTACTTAGTCGATTAACTTGAAACGATTTCTAAGCTTAAAAATAATCAACATTATTTACTTTAATATTATAAACTCTAAATAAATTGGGCTTAAACCAATTTGGAAATAACCCGAGCCAACCCCATTTCTTCCTCCCATCCTCTCGTACTTACATATACTCCTTCTTCTCCGATCTTTTGTTTTTCTAAAACTTAAGTTTTAAACTAATAACCGTTCCAGGCTCGAGTAATCACGCTCCAACCCAAAACAAACGACCCCCATTTCTTGAGTATCAACTCAAGTTTTTCGCACCCGATGAATCTCCTGACACATCGCATGGCCATGCACGTGCATGACACTTCGCCGTTGCTCCAGCGAAGTTCGTCATCTCCGGCAAGTCGCGAAACACCCACACATACGAAATCGACACCCGACTCGACACCAAAAGCAACAAATTGAAAATGAGCCTTGCGTTCGAAAAACTTTCACTCAACCCTCCTCAGCAGATAGCCTCGCCGTCGCTTCTCAGGCTACCGGAGAAGCTCCCACTTCGTCCATATCACGTCAACACCCCACTCTTCCATTTCCCAGAGTTTCTAGATACTCGATCAAGCATAAGAGATGAACTCGTCTCATTTCGGTCATGTCCAAAAACTTGAACAAAAACCCTAATCCGGCCTCGTTCCCTTAATTCATGCAATAGAAAAATTATTTGACAATTTTCACGTCATCATCGATGTTCAAACTTGCTTCAACCAAAATTCCATCCCTCAATATTTGATCGATCATTAGAAAATGGAAAAAAAATGAATTTCGTTCAAAAATTAACTGCTCGTAAAATACTAAACTGAAAATTATCATTTTTGCTTTAAAAATCTTATTTTGCAATAAGGATTCAAGTTATGAAATCGAATAAGTTTTTAAAACATTCGAATTTATCAAAATATTACTCGTTTGCATGTAAAACATGATTCTAGTGGTGATATCTCATCAACCTGTTTAAAACAGCTTTCCTAATCTTGATTTAAGTTTAAACATCTTGTTTTGGTTGAAAACTTAAAGCTTTACAATGATTTGATGAAAAAAAATTGAGTTCGAATAAACATGTTTACTCGCTTGACAAAGATTTGAACAGAGACTATATCTGTTTTGAAACTGCAGTTATGATCTTCCTCTTTTTCCTTTTTTTTCTTTTCAACAGATTGTATTTGAACTTGGAAATATAGTGATGTTTTTTCTTTCAGGCTTTGCTATGGTTTTATGAACGAGATAAAACAAATGGAGGTGTATATATAAAGGTGATGGTTTGTACGGGGGAAGGTTTTACTGGTGCAAGTGTTTTTCTTTAGTCAGATATTTTATTTCCTTGCCTACAGATTTTGACCAGACAAATTTTCTTGTTTGGTGGCTAAGCAAACTCTATTTCGGCTTAAGAACATAGCATTAAATGCTCGTGCTTCCATCCTTGTTAACTGCAATTATTTTGATTTTTGTAAGTACAAATTTTTGTTTTGTTTGTAGAATTTCTCTCTCTTGCCTATGTCTTAGTTTTGTTGTTTCCTGGTTTATAAAATTTACATACAATCTTTTGTGTATTTCATATGTCATTTTATAGTTTATCTTAAGTTGCTATGTAACCATAAAATATTACAACTAATATAATTTCTAATTTTTATTTCTATTTAAGTTTAACTATCAACATTTTGTTTATAACATATATTTCTTTTTATGGTTTAAGACAATTTCTTGTTTGTTATATATTTTTCTTTATTTATTATTATTATTATTTACATAAAGCTTAAACTACAAAATATTGATTTAAATACATATCTCTTTGTAATATTAATCATTAATAACATTATATTTCTTTTGAAACTTCTCAATTTAAATTTCAAAAGTTCAAATAAGTCACCATATTTAAATTAACAAATTTTTGGGATGTTACAAATATCCCCCTTGAGAAAATTTCGTCCTCGAAATCGAAAGAAACAGAAAAGCAAACAAAGAATATATGAATTCGAAAAAAATATAAGGAAATGGCTTACCAGTTTAAGCCGAGATATCCACTCTGCAATTGGGATATGATTTCTGCATATTATCTTTGGTTTCCCAAGTGCAGTCCTTTGGATTGCCACTCCACTGAACTTTGACCAGATTTACAACTTTGTTTCTCAATCGCTTTTTATCATGATCCACAATCTTTATTGGTTCTCTTCTAACTGTTAGATTTGGAGTGATTTCGAGATCCTACTGAGCAACTTCTTCAATAATACTATCCAGGTCGTGCACAAATTTTCGAAGGTTAGAAATATGACACACATTGTGCACGCCAGATAACCAGCTGGGTAGCTGCACTCGATATGCTAGAGGATCGATCCTCTCCATAATAGGAAAAGGACCAATATAACGCAGTGCTAGCTTTCCAGTTTTCCCGAATCTCAATATACCCTACATAGGAGATACTTTTAGCAATGCATAATCTCCAACTTGAAATTTTAAATCAGTTCCTCAACGGTCATAATAGCTCTTCTGACAGCTTTGAGCAGTTAATAAATTTTTCTAATAAAATCAACTTTTTTTGTGGCTTCTTTAATCATATCTAGTCCAAGAACAAGTCTATCACCAGCCTTAATCCAGCATGCCGATGATCGACACGGTCGACCATATAAAGGCTCAAAAGGATCCATTTGTATGCCGGCCTGATAGCTATTGTTATAAGAGAACTCGACCAGATGTAAATGATCCTCCCAAGAACCACCAAAGTCGAGAATACAAGCCCGCAAAAGGTCTTCTAGAATTCGATTTATCCTTTTTTTCTGACCATCAGATTGTGGATGATAAGAAGTACTGAAATTCAGCCTTGTTCCCAATGCGGCTGGAATGCCTCCCAAAATCTACTAGTGAAGATCGGGTCACGATCACTCACTGTGCTGTTGGAAATAACGTGGAGACGGAAAATTTCTTTCACATATAATTCGGCCAAGCTTGCAGCCGTGCGGGTATATTTAACTGGCAAGAAGTGGGCTGTCTTAGTCCAACGGTCCACATTAACCCAAATTGCTTCATTGCCTTTCCGCGTACGAGGCAACCCGTCGATGAAATTCATTGATACTTGGTCCTATTTCCACTTGGGTACCTCTAAAGGCTGAAGTAATCCCGCCATTTTCTTTTGGTCGCTTTTGATTTGTTGGCAAGTAGCACAACGACTCACATATATGGATATGTCCCTCTTCATTGTCTTCCACCAGAAAGTTCTTTTGATATCACGATACATTTTATTGACTCCTGGATGGATGCTGAGTTTAGACTTGTGACGTTCATCTAAAACATCACGTTTCAGATCAGGGAAGTCTGAGACACAAATTCTTCCTTTCAATCTTATAGCTTCTCTACTATCCATCTCAAAAACTATTGTTTTCTCCTTGGCATACTCTTTTATAAATTCCCCGAAGAAACTCATCTTCTTTCTGCTGTCTCGCAATCCTTTTGAGAAGAGTAAGAGCGATAACAAGATGAGCAAGAATGACATGCTTTCTACTCAAGGCGTCGTCAACTACATTGGCCTTTCTCGGTGTATATAGAATATCTAAGTCATAAGATGCCAGAAATTCCAACCAACGTTGTTATCGCAGATTCAAATCTATCTGGATAAAGAGATATTTCAAAGATTTATGGTCGGTGAATAATTCGAATTATTCACCTAAGGAAATAGAGTTTATAAGTATATTGTTAATTTAAATTAAATTCGAAATTTGTTAAGAAAGCTGAAAAGATCTTTACCCAGAAGATAATGTCGCCATATTTTTAAAGCGAACATAACTGCTAAAAGTTCCACATCATGAGTTGGGTAGTTTCTTTCATGAGGACGTAATTGTCTACTCGCATAGGCAATTACCTTCCCATTCTACATTAATACTGCACCCAAACCATCACCGCAAGCATCGGTATAAACAAATAATCCCTGATTCCCATTGACAATAGCGAGAACAGGAGCGGTGGTTAATCTCTTCTTCAACTCTTGAAAAGCTTCGTCACATTTCGGAGTCCAATTGAAATTTACGTCCTTCATCGTCAGCTTAGTCAATGGACTAGCTATTTAAGAAAAATCCTGAACAAACTTCCGATAATAGCCTGCTAAACCCAAAAAGCTTCAAACTTCTTCTGGGTCAGTGGGTTTTGTCCAATCAAGAATAGCGGAAATTTTGCTAGGTACAACAGAAATTCCTTCTTCATTAACAATATGGCCGAGAAGTTTGAATTCTTTGACCCAAAATTGGCATTAGGAAAATTTTGCGAATAGAATATTTCTCCTTAATATTTCCAAAATGATTCTAAGGTGTTCAACATGTTCCTCTTCGGTCTTGGAATAGATTAAAATATCGTTAATAAACACAAGCACAAATTATTCAAAATTTCTCGAAACGCACGAGTCATAAAATCTACGAAGTATGTTGGAGCATTAGTTAGTCCAAAAGGCATGACTTACCATTCGTAGAACATATTAGGACCCCCGAAAGCGGTCAAATGGACACAATCTTCGACGATTCGTAATTGATGGAACCTCTGGGCTAGATCCATCATTAAAAAGAAACGATCGCCGTGCAATTGATCAAACGGATCATCAATTCTTGGTAGAGGAAATTTATTCTTAAGTGTCAGCTTATTGAGATCGCGGTAATCTACACACAATCTCAAAGATCCGTCCGATTTAGCAACAAACGCAACGGTTGAGCCCAATTCAGAAACACTGGGTCGAATTAATCCTTTTGCATGTAGATCCCTGGTTTGCTCGACTAATTCAACCCTTTCCCTGGACGCCATCCTGCGACTTGCATGAACGACAGGACAAGCATTAGGTATAAGGTCGATTCTAAATTCTATTTCTCAGTGTGGATGTAGAGATTTCACTTCTGCGAACACATCCGAAAAATCTCTAACAATGGCTATGGACTGCAGACTGGGTTCGGATAACCCAAATTATACATCAACCCTTCTCTTTTAGGACAAGGGTCCTCACAAGAAATCCCGATGAAATCTCCAAATTCGGTTTTAATCCAAATCAATCGATTATTGCAATCCAATTTGGCTTCGTATTTTGCTAGCCAATCCACTCCGAGTAAGAATTCAAACTCGTTAAAATCAAGAACACAGAGACCGATACGAAATTGGTAATGGGAATATGAGATAGGAATGTTTCTACATCGAAGACAAAGGTTCGCGGGACCTCTAACTGGGTTCTTTACGCATATAGGCTCATCAACAAAATTGGGTTCAAGATTTAATTCATTTACAGTTTGTTGAGAGATAAAACTATGTGTAGCGCCCGTGTCAAATAGATCTCTAACAATACTATCATAAATAATTAGGTTATCTTCCAGAAGTCCTTTCCTTTTTTCTGCTTTGGAAGATTCAGGTTGGTCTTTGACTGTGTACACCTTGGCTGTCAGAGCTAGCTTCATGACTGGGCAGCCTTTAACTTCATGTCCCAATTTTCGACAATAATATCATTTCCTAGGTCTTGTTTTAACGGATTGATTGACTTGTCTCTTAGGCTTCGTACGTCTGCTAGAATAATGGCCCTTCTCCAAGCAATTATAACAAGTGACATTCTCTGCTTTGCTTTCCTGATCGCCCTTCTTTTTCTCCTTACCCTGCCATGGTTTCTTGCCTCCAACTTTCCTCTTCTTCCAATTTTGATTGCTCGAATTTCGTTTCTTCACCGGAGCTTCTTGCATATCAAGCGTAGCGTATCTGTACCCCATATCAACCAAATCTGAAAAGGATTCTTTGACGTGGTCGGTCATCCTTTTGTGGAATTTCTTATTCGTCCCACGAATGAATCTCTCATTCTTCTTTAAAGGTGTGTTTACCAATTCTGGATCAAAACGAGACAATTCATTGAATTTGTTAAGATACTCCTCGAATGATAAACTCTCCTGCTTTTAGTCCATAAATTCCTGGTACATTCGAGAAATTCCAGCTGATGGAAGAAAGCGCTTCTCAAACACTTCTTTAAATTTCTCCCAAGTGAACTCGTCTTCTGGCTTGTCTATAATGACGGTCTTCCACCAGGCAAAGGCTTCTTCTTGATGTTGCCAAGAAATTGTGGGTCGCATCTGATCGTCTTGCAGCATTAGCCCTCTAAAGATTTTCTCACATGATCTGATCCATGCTTGAGCCTCAACAATTGACTCCTTGCCCGTGAACGGCTTACCACCAAGCCTTGAGAAATTCTTATATAAATCGGCCAGATTCGGCTGCTGTTGAATAGGTATTGCTACTACTGCTGTTGGGGGAACTTGGTTTGGTGCTATGACATTTCCTTGACCCCTAGCTCTTCCTCTTCGTCCCCTCGTTCTTACTATCTGTAATTAGTAAGATAATTGATTTAGATATTCAGACGGGATATCATAAGGAATATCAGTATTTAAAAGGAAATAGACTAAGAAAATTTGGTGTTTCAGTCTTGGATATACTCACTCTAGGGTATACTTCACCCTATCTCTAATGAGCCATCTAATGTGTTATACAATGTAGCTAAAGTTCTTACTCAACCTTCAGCTCTGATACCACTTTGTCACGATATGAAATCCAATGTTCGAAAATTGACACTAAATACTTCACTTGTATTCGACTGCCAAAATTCAAACATCAAACTCCAGTCGGTTGGTGCTTATAACAACATCAGATGATTATAAAACAGCAGAAACAAAATGAATATCATGCATACATCACATATACAACATCATCATAATATCCATTACTACATCAGAGTATCATAATACATATACCACAACTCCAAATACAACATCATAATAGTACAACAAGTGACCATATATCCAAAAAGTCCTTAAAGGGATGAGGCGATAGCGAACTTCCATAAACTAAGAACCTGAGGTCCAAAAGCTTCTAAAATATCTCCAAAGTAAAAGCTCCAAAATACTGCTAACACCAGAACACGAAAACCTGCTACTAGGCTGCCCGTGTAGAAATTATGGGCGCCCAGGGTTTAGGAAAGAAACAATAAACTCCGGGTCAGTCATGGGACTGGTATGAGTAAACAAAAACAGTTTTTTTTAAATAAACAAGATTTATAAAGCAAAAACTGTTATTCTTTGGGAAAATGAAACTACCATAAGACCTTCCGCCACACGCACAATGCAATCGTAGAATTGGAGGAGATTTCTTCTTATGATAGTCAAATATTCTTGATACCAGAAAAATTCTTTGATATTATTACTAGTGCATAGTGAAAAAAAAAATTCGAAAATATAATATTAATCTTAGCCAGCATAGACATTCCGACCTATGCCTACCATAGCTACCATTCAAACAGTGGTGACTACAATAAGTAAATGGCAGGTTATACAACTAAAACCATATTGGGTTCGTATTGGGAATTGGATCTCCAACAAATGGTCAGGCTAAGGAACTTCCTACTGCCACATCGGTACACCTATGGCGGGACATCCCGAGAACTTAACCAGCTCTCTACAAACACAAGGCTGGGTTACCTCTGTAACTAGGTAACTACTTCTCGACTGTGCCATTCCTCGGTCTTTTGGGACCTTTATCCGAGGACCCTCTATCACAAAGCAACAACCACACAGTAAATGAGATTAGAGCTACGACATAGGTAAATATTTGGGCTCCATACCATGACATCACCTTTTTCCAGAAGGAAATGACATACCCTAAAGGGCGGGACCCTCATAACCTTGCCGCATCTTTCCTGTTTCTACCATTTTTGGGTTGTGAGGTCCGATGAGGTCTCGTCAATAAAGCTACACTTTACACGAAAGCAATGCTTTGATCACAAATGATAAACAAATGATCATTAACACACAGCAGCACATAGCATGCCACGCTACCAAATTGGGAGTATATCGCTGATAACCTTCAATTACATAACCTATGAGCTCGTACGTCTCAAAGAAGGGTGTTAAGCTAAGAGAATAAATTCTCCGCCACCAACAGATATGTATTTGAAAGAAATCTGCTTTATACCTCAAAGTGTAGTATCAGACATACAACCATAAAAGTCTGTTCCAGGTTCGAACAGAACCGAAGGCACTTCGTCCAATAAAGGAAGAAGCCCTTGCAAATCCGGGTATCCACAATCCCGATCGGACTTTCCACCACTTAGGGAGTCTCTATACCGGAGCAACTCAGTGCACAGACAATCGATAGGTTATTCTATCGTTTTCGAAGACACCGGGTCTTCACCACCGGTCTTCAAATGCAATCCATTTCGACATATCACTATTCGAAATGGGTTATATGACACAAAGGTCTTCTCCCGACTAAACCGAATAGTGAACTCTTAATTTTAAAATACGTGTAGAAATCAATCACAAAGATTAACATTCAAGGTTCGATGTGGGTTTCGAATAACTAACTGAAATCTGACTCCCTGTCGCATCGAAGTTTAAATGTCATTTTATGGGCAAAGGGGTTTTCACTTCAATATAGGATTAAATCAGAAATCACAGTTCAGCACAGAATAATTCACATCACACAGTATTACTACCACAATAAAAATAACAATCCAGTGCACAACAATAGTTAATTTATTTCCAATCAAGGAGAATGTGATTTAATAAATTAACCACATAATTATTTTTATTGATTATTTTAAATCAATGATTAATTTTGATAAATTAATTCAAATTTTAATTAACTTGATTAGTTATTTCTTAATTAATGATTTTTAATTAACTACTAACTATAAATTGATTAACTTAAATTATCTAATTAACAATTCTTAATTAACAAATTAATTAGATACTTAATTAATAATTAGCCAATCTTTAATTACTATGTAAATCCTTAATTACATAGTTAATTACAATTATTAATTCAATCATTCTAGATTGCTTTCCAAAACAGTTTGTTATTTATCTAAATTAACATTTACAAATCTTCTTTAACTAAAACCAATCTATTTTTACATGGAAATTTTAATGGTAATTAAACTTAATATTTAACTTTAGTTAATTACTTAATTAACATATTAATTAAGGTTTTAAAAAACATTGATATGTACTTACTTAGTCGAGTAACTTGAAATAAATTTCTTAGCTTAAAAATAGTCAATGTTATTTACTTTAACATTATAAACTCTAAATAAATTGGGCTTAACCCAATTTGGAAATAACCCGAGCCAACCCCAGTTCTTCCGCCCCTCCTCTCATACTTACATATACTCCTTCTTCTTTTCTGTTCATTTTTTTTAAACTGAAGTTTTAAACTTAATAACCATTCCAGGCTCGAGTAATCGCGCTCCAACCCAAAACAAACGACCCCTTTTTCTCGAGTATCAACTCGAGTTGTTCACACCCGAAGAATCTCCTAACACATCGCAAGGCCATGCACGTGCACAACACTTCGCCGTTGCTCCAGCGAAGTTCGTCATCTCCGACAAGTCGCGAAACACCCCCACATACGAAATCGACACTCGACTCAACACCAAAAGCTCCAAATCGAAAATGAGCCTTGCGTTCGAAAAACTGTCACTCAACCCTCCTCAGCAAATCGCCTCGTCGCCGCTTCTCAGGCCACCGGAGAAGCTCCGACTCCATCCATATCACGTCAACACCCCACTCTTCCATTTCCCAGACTTTCGAGATGCTCGATCAAGCATAAGAGATGAACTCTTCTCGTTTCTGTCATGTCAAAAACTTGAACAAAAACCCTAATCCGGCCTCGTTCCCTTAATTCATGCAATAGAAAAATTATTTGACAATTTTCACTTCATCATCGATGTTCAAACTTGCTTCAAACAAATTTCCATCACTCAATATTTGATCAATCATTAGAAAATGGAAAAAAATGAATTTCGTTCGAAAATTAACTGCTCGTAAAATACTAAACTGAAAATTATCATTTTTGCTTTAAAAATCCTATTTTGCAATAAGGATTCAAGTTATGAAATCGAATTATGTTTTTTTAAAACATTCGAATTTATCAAAATATGACTCGTTTACTTGTAAAACATGATTCCAGTGGTGATAACCCATCAACCTATTTAAAACAGCTTTTAAAATCTTAATTTAAGTTTAAAAATCTTGTTTTGGTTGAAAACTTAAAGCTTTACAATGATTTGATGAAAAATAATTTGAGATTGAATAAATATTCGACCCTGAAACAAATAACAGAGAAGTACAGTTTACCCAATATTCCATAAAACATTCTATATACAACACAACACTATATTCAAAGATAAAACACAATATTATCAAAGAATCTACTATTCATTTTTTAAATTATACTAAAATTTTAAAATTTATGTTTACTCACTTGACAAAGATTTGAACGGAGACTATATCTGTTTTGAAACTGCATTTTTGATCTTCCTCTTTTTCCTTTTCTGTTTTTTTTCAACAAATTTTATTTAAACTTGGAAATATAGTGATGTTTTTTTTCTTCCTGGCTTTTCTATGTTTTTATGAATGAGATAAAACAATATGGAGGTGTATATATAAAGGAGATGGTTTGTACAGGGGAAGGTTTTACCAGTGCAAGTGTTTTTCTTTGGTCAGATATTTTATTTCCTTGCCTACTAATTTTGACCAGACAAATTTTCTTGTTTGGTGGCTAAGAAAACTCTATTTCAGCTTGAGAAGATAGCATTAAATGCTCATGCTTCCATCCTTGTTAACATGAAATTTTAGTTTGGTTTTTTCAAGTAAATTTTTTGTTTTATTTGTAGATTTTTTTTCTATTGCCTATGTCTTAGTTTTGTTGTTTCCTGGTTTATAAAATTTACATACAATCTTATGTGTATTTCATATGTCATTTTATAGTTTATCTTATGTTTGCTATGTAACCATAAAATCTTACTAATAATATAATCTCTAAATTTTATTTCTATTAAAGTATAACTATCAACGTTTAGTTTATAACATATATTTCTTTTCACGGTTAAGACAATTTCTTGTTTGTTATATATTTTTCTTTATTTATTATTATTATTATTATTATTATTATTATTATTATTTACATAAAGCTTAAACTACCAAATATTGATTTAAATCCATATCTCTTTGTAATATTAATTATTAATAATATTATATTTCTTTTGAAACTTTTCAATTTAAATTTCAAAAGATCAAATAAGTCACCATATTTAAATCAACAAATTTTTGGGATGTTACATTTAGGATAATTTCTCTCTGCTCCCGTTAAACGTTTACTGACATAGTACACCGTGTTTTGGACCCGGCCTCCCTGGCAAACCAAGGCCGTACTGATGGCATGTTGAGATAAGACCAAGTATACATACTACACTTCATGATCTATAAGCTCTGACAGCACCGGGGGACTTTTCGAATGTCTTACCAGTGCTCGGAATGCATCCTCGTAGTTGGGTGTCCATTCTAAATTTCTCTTCCCTTTCTTTATCACATCGAAGAAAGGAATACACTTGTTTATCACCCTGGATATGAATCGACTCAACGCGGCCACTTTCCGTTTCAGGCTTTGTACTTGCTTTATAGTTCTCGGTACTTGTATGTCTCGAATAGCCTGAATGTTTTCTGGGTTAGCCTCAATTTCCCATGCATTAACAATAGAACCCAAAAACTTTTCCGACGCAAAGCCAAAGGAACACTTCAGTATATTGATTTTCATTCCACAGTACCTTAGTATATCAAACATTTTCTCCAAGTCTCAAATGTGGTCGTTTGACAGCCGTGACTTCACGGGCATGTCATCCACATAGACTTCCATTTTTCTACCAATTTGGTCTTTAAACATCTGATTCGTCGGACGTTGATAAGTTGCTTCTGCATTTTTCAATCCGAAAGCCATCACTACATAACAGTATAGTCCAACGTCTGTGACAAAACTAGCGTGTTCTTGATCTGGAATGTGCATTGGGATGTGATTACATCCCCAGTATGCATCCATAAATGACAATGGCTGATCAATTCTGGGTAAAGGGAAACTATCCTTAGGGCATGCTTTGTTCAGATCCGAGTAATCTATGCAGGTCCTCCATTTCCTATTCACTTTTCTCACTAGTACGGGGTTAGAGACCCAGTCTGGGTAGAGGGCATCATGGACAAACCTATTGGCTTTGAGTTTGTCCACCTCTCCTCTAAGAGCAGCGGACCTCACCAAGTCCATGCCTCTCCTTTTTTGCTTCACCGACACGTATTTCGAGTCTATGTTCAACATGTGACTCAATATGGTGGGAGAAATCCCACACATATCAGAATGCATCCAAGTGAAAACATCCAAATTCGCTTGGTGGAAATTAGAATGATCCTCAGCCATCAAGGGTTTGAGTTGTGATCCAATCTTAAGTACCCACGATGGGTCATCGCGGCTGACTGGAATATCAATCGTTAGTTCAGCAAGTGATGCTTTTGCCTCCTTGAGTTCCTCATCATCGACCCTCGAATCTATGTCTCTAAAGATTCGATCATGTTGCCCGAGCCATGGCTCGGGCATTATTTATCAATCTTCAGTGACTCGGATGCAGACAAAGTTGTCGACAACCTTTCCTTTCTCTCTTCGTTGGGCCTCTCTTAGCTCAGCCACATAACACGCACGATCAATCGCCTGATCACCATGCACAACACTAACTCCTCTATCCATTGGCAATTTTAAGGTTAAACACCATGGGGCCAAAGCTGCCCTAAACTCTGCCGGGGCCGGTCGACCAATAAATACATTATATGGAGAATCGACATCCAAAACAATGAACGGTAGGATCCCAGCCCTCCTATGTCACCTTCTCCAAGTACAACTGGCAATTCAAAAAAACCCACTACATCAGTATCTGCACCATTAAAGACATGAATACGGGCTTTAGATGGTTTTAGATCCTTTGTCCCTTTCTTCATCTGGTCATATGCTTTTTGAAGATGATGTTAACAGAACTTCCATAGTCAATGAGTATTTTTCTCACAAATGTTGGCCTAATAGTGGCCGAGATGACCATAGGGTCAATGGTAGGTGCCTCCACATGATCGGCGTCTCTGCTCCTGAACACTATATTGTTAACGTAAAAATCAGATGCTAACACCCCGGTGTAGATTGAAGTTGAGCGAAAGCACCACCCGTGAACACGGGAACTAAAGAACAAGTAGAGAAATCACAGAAAAAGCAGAAAAGACAACAGTTTTTATAGTGGTTCGGCTCAGGGTAAGCCTACGTCCACTTTAACTCTCTTTATTACTGAATTTGATTACAACTTTACAACAATCTTCAATTACAATTCTGATGAGACAAACAACTAGAACTTTGATGGAGAATAATCTTCCGAATTCATGTTGAATGATGTAGATTTTCTCTTGGAGATCGTAGTAGTGTCTTTGGTGTTTGGAGTACTTGAAGTGTTGAGTGAGTCGAGAATTCAGCAGAGTATCGGCGCTTGAAGTGATCGGCCAAAAGGTCCTTTGCTAGTTGGAGTTAGGGCTGTATTTATAGGGAATACTCTGGGCAGAATTTTATCACCAAGTGCTAGGTCGCATACGACCTAAGGTAGGTCGTAGGTCATAGGTCGGCGACGACATAGGGGATCACCTGTACCAGCTATATTGGAACTTGCCCTGAATAAGTTATTAGGTCGGCAGCGACCTAAGAGATGGGATCTGACTTATCTTGATTGCATTTGGTTCTCTTCTAAGCAAATTAAAAGGTCGCGTGCGACCTATCATAGGTCGTGAGTCAACTGAGATTTAGGTCGCTGAGACCACTTCGCTCTTAGGTCGGTAAGTTGTGGCATTGCTTAGGTCGCATATGCTTGAAGTCGTTAGGTCGCTAACTCCTTAAGTCGTTAGGTCATTTTTCCACTTAGGTCGGCAGGCAGTTAGGTCGCTAGAACCTTTCCATAGCTAGGTCGTTCGCCTGTTTGTCTCGTTAGGTCGTAGCCTGTTAACCCGTTAGGTCGCTCTGGCCTTTAGGTCGTTTGGTCGCTTGAGACTTTAGGTCGTTAGGTCGCTGAGTGTGTTAGGTTGGAACTTCCTATAGGTCGCTAGGTTGGTGCACTTCATAGTTCGCTGAAGAACCGAAGCACCAGGTCGCTAAAGACCTTAGGTCGCGGAGTGCTTCGTGATCTTAGGTCGCTGCTGTAGTTAGGTCGTTAGCGCCCTTAGGTCGTTAGGTGACCTAAGTTTTAGGTCGTTAAGTCGCGTAAGTCTTAGGTCGCTTCAGAAATAGGAGTTAACACTTGCCCCTCGAAGTACAGGCCTATGCCATAGGCCGTGTGCTTCGATCTGTTCGAGTTAGGTCGTGAGTGACCTTAGACTTGTACTAAGTCGCGTGCCTATTCGTCTTCCCCTTTTTGTCCCATATAAATTTCCTAGGTCGCTTCTTCTCCTCCATTTAACTGTTCTAATTTCCTGCTCTGCCATTAACAAAATCTCGTGATTTTGAAGGCGAATTTGAGTTTAATCATCCACTGATTCATCCCTGCTATCATATTGCGTAAGTACACTTGATCTCTATCCATCCCACGATCATCATCGAACCACGAATTTCCATCTCCGAACCCCAGAACAATTTTGTATGTCGTGTTTCATCTTTTGAGTCAAGTTGTGGTCGATTTTGATCGCCTTTAGTTGCGATTCACAAAAGCACAGCAATGAGTTGAATTCATCATGGATCGGAGATGCTTTCAATCGATTATTGGATGATTCAGTGGTATGTAGGAATGATGAATTTCACGAAGAGGATGATGGATTTCATCGTGAGTGATAATGGGTTATCGGGTCACAGTTTAACGGGATGGTGAGCTATTGCGCGGAGAGGAAGCTAGCGATTTAGTAGATCTGAGCGACTTAAAAACCTCCGCGACCTAAGAACCTGGCCGACCTAACAAATTCCCGCGACCTAAGGATCCTTTGAATCTGTGACTTAACTTTTAGGTCGCGTTGGGATTCAAACGACCTAGGACTTAACAAATTTGCACATGAATTCCAAGCAGGACGACTTAACAAATTAACGACGTAATCTTTTTTGCGGCATAGGCTGTAGGTCACGGCCGAATTAGGACTAATGAATTGCCTTGAACCTTTTAACTTGCACAGTGCGACCTAAGGAAGCTCTGACCTATGCTAGGTCGCTGGACGACCTAAGACTTGTGAAATTCTGAAAAGACATGGCTGAATTGTTTGAACTTGAATTTTGTTGTACTCCTTTGCAAATTATTTTAACTTTTAAAGTTGTCAAACTGTTAAATACAACATTTGCAGAAAAATGGGACGAATATACTGTCATTGACTGCCCACATCGAATGAAAGATTAGTCGACAAAGAATAATCAACTTAAATGAACTGTGTGAACAAAATGCTGCAAACTAAAGAATTCAAGTGAAGTATTAAAGAAAAACTAAAATATCCAATTAAAGCCGATTCGTTTGCATTAACACTACACTTCAATTTTATATTAACAAGTCCTGAAATCTCATAGTCGACGAATTGTCAACTAGCTTAATTTCAGTTATGTTTGCTTTCTGTTTTTGTTAGTTCTGCACAACACTTCACACTTTTTAGGAAACGTGCACCTTCTTATTTGAAAGTCTAGTTCCTTGTATAGAATGACTTCTCAACAAGGAGAAACAGAATCGGCTGAAGAAACTTTCCCAATTGCTACTCCATTGGTTAATCCTCCAGAGAGAATTTCAACCACACTAACATACAAAGTTTTCCATCAACTGTGCGCTCTGTTTGGCATTGCTGAACCAGATGCCATTCTTCCTGAGAGAAGCGATACTGCCGATATACCACCTTCTGGTTTTGTAGCAGTTAATAGTCAAATGTGCACGAGTGGAGCTATCCCTCCTTTTAACGACTTTCTTCAACGGCTTCTTCTCCGACTAGCTATCTCCCCCTTCCAGCTGCACCCCAATAGCTATGCTATTCTGATGGGGTTATGTGTGCTATTCGGAAGGATGCTGGATCGCCTTCCGAGTTTTGATGAAGTTTGCTATTTGTGCACGTTTGCCAAAAATAAAGACCATCCCTCCATCATTTTTGTGAGAAGCGCTAGGAACCGTAAACTAATAATCGGCCTTCCCGAAAGTGCTCACGGTTTTCTAAGTCAATTTTTCTTCGTTCGCTGTCCTCCGGGATTCTATGCTACCTGGAGAGTAGGAAGTAAGAGCATTTATCTTTGTTCCTGATGTTTTTCTCTGAGCTTTTCATAGCCTGAGTTGTCAAATGTTAACTTCGCCTTTTACTTTTCAGCGCTTCCTCCTCCTTCTAGGGATTCTAGTCATAAACCAACTTTTGAGAGGCTTATGGCCGTGCCAGTTGAGGAGAGAAGCATTCAATTTCTGTTGAAAGACGAATTTTTGCATCAATACGGACTTTTGCATACCTCTCGCTCTACACACCCTCATGAAGTCCCAGACTCCCCAACCCAAGCATTGGATGCCCCAGTTTCTACCGATGCATCCATACCGAAAGAACCTGCCTCTGAGGCTTCTCTAGTGAATGCTCCACTTCTGTTGATGTCGCGGGGTCATCCGGCAAACTTGCCCTGGTCACTGAAGAAAAAGTGCTTCAGGAATCTTCTCCACATTCGAAGAAGTCTGGTGACGAAGAAGCTGGGAAAACAAGCCCTGTCAAACAGAGTGGAGATGACACTTTCGAAGGGTTGAGCGACCTGTTTGTCACTTCACAAGAGCTCTTTAAAGACGACCCCGTCACCACCATGGTTTCTTCTTCAGCAGTTGAGGCGACTTCTACTCTGCAACAGACTCCGTCGACTCAAGAGTTGACGTTAACTACTACTCCTATGATTACTCCGCAATCAAAGAGCGGCTTGTAGTTTGATGCGCGTAGCGTGCAAATCACACACATTTAGAATCTTTTGGCACTTCTATACTCCTAACTCTCTGTACTTTGAAGATTCTATAGTTACACTTCTTTTCTCTGAAAACTTTTAAGACTTGTCTCTTCTTTTTTATTTCAGATTCTCCGATGGGACGTAGCAGCTCCTACTATGACGACTTTCAGCGCTACGGGAGGCGTAGTCAATATGATTATAGGCGCTACCTTCCCGCTCACAGAGAAACCGATGAAGAGAGAGCCGCTCGAAACGCTCAGGAGAGAAGGGCTCAAGAAGAGCGTTATGAGAGAAAAGAAAGGGAGGAGCACCATGATTCTTCCCATAAAGGTGACGATTCCCACAAGAGAAAATCCCATGATGACCGGGGAAAAAGTCATATGGTTGAGGACCCAAGTAAGCGTGCTCGACACGGTGAGAAGCATACTTCTACAACTCCTGAAAAGGTCACTGCCCCCGTCTCACTTGACATTCCTTCTGGCTCTCCCGCTCTCGGGAAGACAGACATTCAAACAATAATCAGCAGGCCTAAATTCCAAGTTGGATCAGGCCCGGCTACTCTGCAAAGCCGGTTCACGCACTGGTGACTGAAGGGAGTGCGGTTCGATCTTGACTTGATCCCTATCGACAAGCCTGCCATGCTGCGAAATCTCGACGCCGTCAGGCTTGATATTGAAACGATGTCGAACTGGCAAAAGCTTGTTGACGAGATTCAAAGGGTCAATCGTGCGAATATAGAGGCCATGCTTACTATGGAGAATGATAAGGCCGAATGGCAGAAGGTTCTCGAGCAGCACGATACCGAAATGAGGAGCATCACTACTTACAATGAGGAGCTTGAGGCGAAAGTTGAGGAACTTAAAAAAGAGCTTGCTACTTCTTCTACTACATATACTCAAAAAGAAGAAGTACTTCAGAAGCAAGTTCGCGATGCTCACGCAGCTCAGCGACATGCCGAGGCACAACTTGAAGCTGAGCAGAAAACAGCGGGAAGGTATCGTGCTGAGGTTACAGAGTTACAGGAGAAAGTCAACTCTCAGTAGGCGGAAATTCAAATGCTAAAGCTTCAACTTTCCATGGCTGAAAGAGAGCGCGATGAGGCCGTTGCCGGTAAAATTGTAGCTGAAGAATCTCACGAGGCAATGAAGACCAACATCAGCTCGACATTGTTTGACTTTTACCTGCACAGCATCTTGTGGCACGGTAGTCTCGCCTTCCTAGGCCCCAAATATGAAGTTACACTGGCTGAAGTGTGGGAGGCTGCGCTTGACATGCTTGGCGGTAAAGGCGTTGGCTATGCCGAATCAGCTCTTGAGGAGCATTACTTGGATGATGATGCCCGCGCTGCTCTTGCCAAAGGAAAGGAACAACTTGCAAAATTAAGAGCTAGAACGGCAGAAGGGGAACAGTTAGGAAAAACTACCTCAACTATTCCAATGCAGCCTTCTCCTTCCGCCGAAATCGACATTATTGGCTCCAGCTCTCATTCTCCATCCCTGGCCAAAGCTACAACTGAGATCACAAGTATACAGGGCGGAGAAGAAGGTGAAGAGAGTGCCGAAGCACAGACTTATGAGGTTGATATCAGGAAGCCGATTTCTCCAGGTAACTCTACTGTTAATCTTGCCCAGGTAGACTGCTCATCTGTTTCTTACGAGCTTGATGAGATTCTTGAGTATTTCCTGAACCTCAGCGAGCCCTTATCTCCTCTCTTTACTGACTTTAACTTCTTTTCTTCTGTAGAGAAAGCATCGAGCATTGTCCAAACTTACGCTCCTCCAGTTATTCCTCCTACGTCTCTTCAGGTCACTCCTTCTGCCTCGCAACCAGGATCACAAGAGGAGCAAATAGAAGCTCTCCAAGACTTGGACGATCCCATTGCTTCACAAGAACACAGGGGAGAAGAAACTGAAGGGAGCGAGAAGACTCCAGAAGCAACTGGTTCTGATGATGAACCATTAACTACACTTTTCTCTCCAGGTAGTGGGTCTTCTTCCAGGAAGAGAGGGAAGCGTGGACTTTCTAAGAAAAAGAAGGAGGCTTCTACTAGCGAGACACAAGCGGGAGAAGAACCTATTGTATCCCTTTCCCCTTCCTCTCCTACTCTTACAAGCCGGCCTAAGAAGTTAACCATTCGGCCAGGCGCAGGCTGAAAAGGCGGAAGGAAGAAGAAATGATGGCTTTGGTCCTGTGCTTTTTATATCGCTTTTTTGCTTTTTGCATGGCCGGAGATTGTGCGGGTACCGGCCTCTTCTTTTCTTTTTCTTTTTACTTTGAAACCTGTACCTGTACAAAATTTTAACAGTGTTGAATAAAATGATTCTTTTTCTTTGTACAAACTTCTATCTGTATCTGAGAATGCATTTATTATTCATTGTTGTACAAGTTTCTTTACATGATATTGCAGCGAGCTTGTGGTATGTTGTTCGAGCGTAATTTTACCAATATAGTTATACCATGTTGTATGTAGCTACACCATGTTGCCCCTATACCATAAGCTTGTTGCAATATTTTATATTTTGAGGGGACTTGTACTTTTATTTTCTGGAGAATAATTATTCCATACTTAGAGGAATATTATTTCGTTAAAAATAGAGTACAACTCCCTCCATATAAGTTTTTACGCTTCATCTTTCGAAGATATCACTTTTTCTTTTGAGCATATACAAATTTTACCAAGTGAATTCTTCTATGTGGTCAAGCGGGCCTCTGAAGGGTACTTTAACTTCTTTTGAGGAAGAGTATTTTCCAGAATTGGTGAATTATTCTTCCTTTGAGAGTTAAAGTGTGCCTTTGAAGAGGCTTCTTTTTTTTATTACGCCACAGTAAAGGGCTTTTTGATTTTTGCTTCTTTGAAAAGTTGCACCTCTGAGGAGGGCTTTTTCACGTTTCAACACTTGGAAGTTTTATTTCAATCTTGGTGAAACGTGTGCCTCCGAAGAGTTGTGCCTGCGAGGAGGGCTTTTTCACGTTTCAACACATGGAAATTTTATTTCAATCTTGGTGAAACGTATGCCTCCGAAGAGGTCTTTCTGTTCGATTGTGCCTCCGGGATGAGGTCTTTTCATTTCTTCCTCTGGGATGAGGTCTTTTTTGTTTCTGCCTCTGGGAAGAGGTCCTTTTGTTTTGTTGTGCCTCTGGGAAGAGGTCTTTTTGTTTCTGCCCCATGGGAGAGGCTTTTATTTTGTTGTGCCTCTGGGAAGAGGTCTTTTTTGTTTCTTCCCCTTGAGAGAGGCTTTTAATTTTTCCCTGTTCGCTGGGAAGCGGGCCTCCGAAGAGGTCTTTTCAAATTTCATTTAACGGGAGTGTATCGACCGATCATGATGAAATATGTGCCTCTGAGTAGGGTTACTGCCTGGAAGTTTGGAGTTTCTTTCTCTCGGTTAGACGGATTCACGGGAGTGTATCGACCGATCATTCCGCAACTTTGTATCGAGAAAGATCTCTCTTTTTCTGGTTTGCCCGCTCGAGGTCTTTTAGCATTTCAACTGTGGTGAAATGGGCCTCCGGAGAGGGCTTTTCACGTTTCAACACCTGGAAGTTTTATTTCAATCTCGGTGAAACGTCTGCCTCTGAGTAGGGCTTTTGCCTGGAAGTTTGGAGTTTCTTTCTCTCGGTTGGACGGATTCACGGGATTGTATCGACCGATCATGCCGCAACTTTGTATCGAGAAAGATCTCTCTTTTTCTGGCTAGGCCCGCTCGAGGTCTTTATCCTCCGAAGAGTTGTGCCTCCGAAGAGGTCTTGTGCCTCTGAAGAGGTCTTTTGCTGATTGATGCTTGCTCGCCCATGTCTCTTTGCCATCGATTCATGTTGGCGATCCCCATTGTCTTTTGCAAGTGTTTTCACTTTCTAGTTGCCAATAATTTCCCTTATCGAAGAAATATACTTCATAGTTAAGTGAGTTGTTGGTGGTAGACACAGTTTATTTAACTGGCTGTTTGTTAGTTCAAACATTTGCAGTTAGTTAGAAATGGTCCACTTCCATCCACATTGCCAACTTTTGTTTGAAGCACTTCTTTTGTAGGATTTGAGTATGGAAATTTTGAATGGTTTAGAGTTTGTTTGCTGAGTGATGTCGGGGATTGCTTGGTCTTGCGATGGGTAAGCTTTGCATTTATGACCTGCATTATTAAATCGACATTTTAATGACACAATTAATGTATTTTATATGTCGAAATAAAACAAAGCAGTTTATAATAGTAGAGAATACAAGATTTATAGTGGTTCGGCCAAAAGTTGGGCCTACATCCACTTTATAGCTTTTCATTATTCACTTGCTTTACAATTGCTTTCAATACAAGAATCACATATTTGCAATTCTTTTACAATATTTCAGCAAAGCTTTCAAGTAAAATAGGGACACAAATGATTGCTGTTCCAAGCTCTTGGGATTGGTTCTCCTTCGACAGTTGTGAGTTTGAATGTGCCATCAAGATTCTTTGCGCCAATAACATATGGTCCTTCCTAGTTTGGCCCAAACATACCTATGGCTGTCATAATTCTCTTCACGACTAAGTCTCCAACTTCAAAGCTGCGCTGACGAACTTTGGAATTGAAGTGCCTGACTATTCTTTGCTGGTGAGCTGCAATTCTAAGCTTTGCCTCTTCCCTTCTTTCATCGAGAAGGTCAAGTGCTTCCAGTTGTAATTTTTCATTCTCACTTTGATCAAAATGGATCCTTCTGTGTGAGGGGACTTCAGTTTCCACTGGAATCATTGCTTCTGATCCATATGCCAATGAAAATGGAGTATGCCCAGTCGTAGTTTTGTGAGTGGTCCTGTATGCCCATAGTGCAAGTGGTAACTTGTCGACCCAACCACCTTTTGCTTTTTCCAGTTGCTTTTTGATGGTTGATTTGATGATTTTGTTTACTGCTTCCACTTGCCCGTTTGCCTACGGATGAGCCACTGCTGAGAAGCTTTTTCCGATCTTGAATCGTTTGCAAAAATCTTGGAAATCCTCGCTTTCAAACTGAGTACCATTGTCTGTGATTATCTTCTGAGGCACACCATACCTGCAACTAATATTTTTAGTCACAAAACTTATCATTTTCTTAGAGATAATAGTGGCCAATGGTTCGGCCTCAGCCCATTTAGTAAAATAATCAACAGCAACGATAGCATATTTAATCCCTGATTTGGCAATTGGCAAAGGCCCAATGAGATCTATTCCCCATGTGGCAAATGGCCATGGGCTGACCATTTGTGTTAGCTCAGTGGAAGGTACTCTAGGAATTTTAGCGAATCTCTGGCATTTAACACACTTTCGGGAATAGTCAGCAGCATCCTGATTAATTTCTAGCCAAAAGTATCCATAACGGAGGATTTTCTTTGCTAAAGTTTGACCACCTGTATGATTCCCGCATTCCCCTCCGTGTACTTCAGTTAGAATTGTCTTAGCTTCTTCCTTTGTCACACATCGGAGTAATGGCATTGAAAATCCTCGTCTGTACAAACGACCATCTTGAACTATATATCTGGAGGCTTTCCTCATAAGCTTTTGTCGTTCTTTTGAATTTTCTGGCAGAGAACCTTCGAGTAGATATTTTAGTATCCGAGTCATCCATGATTCTTGCTCTTGGGATACATTCATAATCCAATCAACATCCATTTCATCTGTGCTTGGAGCTGACAAGACTTCGACGGGAACTAACCCCAATAGTTGAGCTTCACCAGTACTTGAATACTTTGCGAGAGAATCCGCCTTCATATTTTCTTCTCGGGGGATATGGTTTATCGAATAACGGTCAAAATCTTGAAGGAGCTCCCAGGCTTTAGATAATTAGGCTAGTAAATTCCCTCCTTTAGCTTGAAAATCCTTCTTGACTTGACAAACAATAAGTTGAGAATCACTGAAGATCTGTAATGCCTTGATGTTTAGTTCTTTAGCGATCCTTAAACCAGCAGTGACAACTTCATATTCAGCTTCATTGTTTGTCGAAGGGAATTCTAGTCTCAGCGCATAACATAGCGATCGCCCTTCTGGGGTTTCAAGGACAACCCCTGCTCCGGAACAGTAATCATTCCTTGCGCCATCGACATACAATTTCCAATGGATTGGGATGCTATCAATGACTTCTTCCTCACTATCACCCTTATCTGTACATTCTGTGATGAAATCTGCCAAAGCTTGTCCATTGATTGCTTTTCGGGGATGGTAAGTGATGTCATATTGGCTGAGTTCAATATTCCATTTCAAAAGACGGCCCGAAGTCTCTGGACGGAATAGGACTTGCTTTAGAGGTTGATCACTGAGGACTTTGATGGGATGAGTTTGGAAATATGGCCTCAATTTTCTTGATGCGATCAACAAACAATAGGCAAGCTTTTCTAATCTTGAATAATTCATCTCTGCCCCAGTGAATCTTTTGCTGATATAATAGACCGGGCGTTGAATCCTTGCGTCTTCCCGTACCAACACTGCACTGAGAGCATGAGACGAAATTGCCAAATATATGAAGAGATCTTCACCACTATCAGGCTTTGAAAGTATCGGAGGCACTTCCATATGACGAATCAACTCATCAAATGCTTTCTGACATTTAGGAGTCCACTCAAAGTTTTCTTTCCTTTCTTCAGAGCAACAAAGAATGGAATGCATTTGCCAGTGGCTTTGGAAATGAACCGACTCAGAGCAGCAACCTTTCCATTGAGACTTTGCAATTCCTTCTTCGTTCTAGGAGCCTTGACCTCTCTCAGGGCAGTGATTTGAGCTAGATTGGCTTCAATGCCCCTAGCACTCACAATGAAACCCAAAAACTTTCCGGACTCCACTCCAAATGAACATTTCAGGGGATTAAGCTTCATTCTATACTTTCGGAGTAATGCAAACATCTCTGCCAAGTGATCCATGTGGTCCACTGCTTTCTTAGATTTTACTAGCATATCATCAACATAAACTTCCATTGTCTTGCCAATCTGTGGTTTAAACATGGCGTTAACAAGCCTCTGGTAAGTTTCCCCTGCATTCTTGAGTCCGAAAGGCATGACCTTGTAGCAGTAGAGTCCAACATCTATGATAAAGCTTGTATCCTCATGATCCGGCTCATGCATCATAATCTGGTTGTATCCGGAGTATGCATCCATAAAAGATAACAATTCATGCCCTGCCGTCCCATCCACCAACTGATCGATCCTGGGCAGCGGGAAACAGTCTTTGGGGCAAGCTTTGTTCAGATCTGAAAAATCAATGCACACTCTCCACTTTCCGTTAGCTTTCTTAACCAGTACTGGATTTAAGACCCAATTTGCATAAGTAGATTCTCTAATGAACCCGTTCTCCATGAGCCGATCCACTTCTTCTTTTAACGCTGCCATTCTTTCAGGACCCTGAGTCCTTCTCTTCTGTTTCACAGGTGTAAACTTTGGATCAATGTTCAGAGTATGTACTGCAATCTCTGGGGATATTCCACACATGTTAGCATGAGTCCAAGCGAATACATCCAAATTAGCCTTCAAAAATGAAATCAGAACATTCTGAATTGTTGTACTGAGTTGTGAACCCACATTAAGCACTTTGTTTGGGTCCTTTGGATCAACGGGCATCGGCACTGTTACCTCTACCGGTACTACCCTATTCTCCCCTGCACTGGCTTTCCTTGGATCCATTTCTCTTCGTGCCCCACTGCATTCACCAGTGCAGGGTCCACCCTGTAATTGCTACAAGGTTGGTTCTTTGATGTGGACTGGAATCGCCGCACCTTTTCCCATTTCTCTTTTCCTTGATTCCCGCAATTCTGCAAAGTAACATTCTCACCCCGCATCTTGGTCTCCCTTAATCACACCGACTCCATTATCTGTGGGGAACTTTAGAGTCAGACACCATGGAGCAAGAACAGCTTTGAATGCAGCGAGAGTTGGTCGTCCCAAAAAGGCGTTGTAGGCAGAGAATTCTTCAACAATTATAAAGGTTTGCTTTCGAGCCACCTTCCTCAGTCCCCTTCCAAGTTCTACAAACAAATCTATGGTCCCAATCGGCTGTTTGGGTTCTCCAGCAAACCCAAGAATTTTAAGTGACGAAGCTTGAACGTCAGCCATTGGAATTTTCATTTGATCAAAGGTCTTCTTGAAGAGGATGTTGCATGAAGCTCCACAATCAACTAGAACTCTTCTCACAGTTGCCGGCCCAATACCAGCGGATATGACCAAAGTATCTATGGTCGGAGCCTCGATACCCAAAGAATCCCTGGCACTGAACACAATATCATCTGTGGAAGTCTTTTGTTGCTTCAAAGGTGCATCATTCTCTAAAACAAAAACATTCTCTTCAGATGGTACATGCCTCAAGGCCCGGGCATACCTTTCCATCTCTCCCCAGCTTCTTCCTGCTAGGTGAGGTCCTCCAGTTATTATATTGATAACAGATCTTTCCGATTCCTGCTCTACGGCCTTCTCACTTGAGACAGGACGGTGAGCGGGAACTTGCTGTCCTTGAGTTGAGGAAGCTAGGGCATTTCTGTTCCTTTTCACATACTGCTGGACTTTGTTTTCCTTCAAGAGTTGTTCAATTACCTCTTTGAACTGACGGCATTCGTTGGTGTCGTGGCCGGGCAGGTTGTGGAACCGACAGAACCTTCCACTTTTTTCCATTTTAATCGCAACTCTCATTTTAGGTGGTGTTGGATAATTGATATCATCTTTGGTTGCAAAGAAGATGTTTTCAGGGGTATCGGTCAAGGGTGTGAAATTGAATGAACGACCTCTCTTAGGGTCCCCCTGTTTCTTCCAACCATCGTTTCCCCTTTTCTGAGTGTTAGGTTCTTTCTTATTCGAAGCAGTGCCATTATTCCCGGCTTCCACTGATAACACCTTAGCCGGTGTTTGGAGGCTCTCCAAGCGTATGAATTCATCTGCTTTCTTGTAGAATTTATCATGTGAGTTTGGTTCTTTCATTTTCAACCATTTTTCAAATTCACTCGATTTGTCAATCGCCCTCATCAAGTATGTCAGGACCATGCGTGGCTCAGCATTATCTACCTCAGCCAATGCTATGTTAAAGCGATTCAAGAACGACCTGATAGATTCTCTCGGATTTTTCTCTAGACTTGATAGCGACATTATATCCTTTGCTTTAGAAGCATAGAATCGAAATTGCTCCTTGAACTTCCTGGTCAAATCAGAAAATTGATCGATGGATCTGACTGGCAGCTTCGTAAACCACAGTAGAGCTACACCTTCGAGATATACCGGGAAATATCGACATTTAATTTCATCCGACGCCCTGGCACCAGTCATATGCCAGTCGTACTTATACAGAAACTCGTTTGGATCACTCGTCCCCTTGTAAGCTGGAACAGTAGGAGGAACGAATTTTCTTGGGTACTCCACCTTCAAGATTTTTTCAGTAAATGGAGTTTTGCTTGGAGCAAATCCCCACTCTTTCTCGTCTTCATCTCTTCGCATACTTTCTTTCATAATTTGACGAACCATACCCGAAAAATACTCTTCATCATTTAGAGGCTCTGGAGGGCACACATCAGGCACTCTCTCTGAATTCTGCCTTGACAATCGGTCACGGAGGGTCGGCTGATGCCCTGATCCTCCAGCTTGAAGAGGAGTCCTTTCTACAGGGTCTGCGGCTCTTTGAGAAATGTTCCCTTCAACATCCTGAACTCCCGCAGTAGGGTTCCCATCATTATTAACCGGTTGACGATTTGCCCCTGGTAGATCATTCAACTTACTCAAGATCAGGGCATTCTGGGCATTCTTGGCTTCCAACTGCGCATTCTGAGCATTCAATTGCTGATTCAATCTCAAAACTACGGCGTCTAATTCTGCTCGTGTGACTCCAACAGTTGGAGCTGCTTGACTTGTAGGAGGAGAGGTAGCGATGTTCCCTTGAACATTGTCGGATCTTACATAACTTCGTTTTCTCCCAGGAGCCATTATTTCCAGTAAACTTCTGGTTTTAAAAGAAATCTTTTCAACAATCCTTTGCGGAGCAATGGTGGAAGTTTCCTGAGTTGGGTTCTCAGTGAAAGCAGCAAAAATGTTAACGTAAAAATCAGACGCTAACACCACGGTGTAGATTGAAGTTGAGTGAAAGCACCACCCGTGAACACGGGAACTAAAGAACAAGTAGAGAAATCACAGAAAAAGTAGAAAAGACAACAGTTTTTATAGTGGTTCGGCTTAGGGTAAGCCTACGTCCACTTTAACTCTCTTTATTACTGAATTTGATTACAACTTTACAACAATCTTCAATTACAATTCTGATGAGACAAACAACTAGAACTTTGATGGAGAATAATCTTCCGAATTCATGTTGAATGATGTAGATTTTCTCTTGGAGATCGTGGTAGTGTCTTTGGTGTTTGGAATACTTGAAGTGTTGAGTGAGTCGAGAATTCAGCAGAGTATCGGCGCTTGAAGTGATCGGCCAAAAGGTCCTTTGCTAGTTGGAGTTAGGGCTGTATTTATAGAGAATACTCTGGGCAGAATTTTATCACCAAGTGCTAGGTCGCATACGACCTAAGGTAGGTCGTAGGTCATAGGTCGGCGACGACATAGGGGATCACCTGTACCAGCTATATTGGAACTTGCCCTGAATAAGTTATTAGGTCGGCAGCGACCTAAGAGATGGGATCTGACTTATCTTGATTGCATTTGGTTCTCTTCTGAGCAAATTAATAGGTCGCGTGCGACCTATCATAGGTCGTGAGTCAACTCAGATTTAGGTCGCTGAGACCACTTCGCTCTTAGGACGGTAGGCTGTGGCATTGCTTAGGTCGCATATGCTTGAAGTCGTTAGGTCGCTAACTCTTTAAGTCGTTAGGTCATTTTCCCACTTAGGTCGGCAGGCAGTTAGGTCGCTAGAACCTTTCCATAGCTAGGTCGTTCGCCTGTTTGTCTCGTTAGGTCGTAGCCTGTTAACTCGTTAGGTCACTCCATCCTTTAGGTCGCTCTGGCCTTTAGGTCGTTAGGTCGCTTGAGACTTTAGGTCGTTAGGTCGCTGAGTGTGTTAGGTTGGAACTTCCTATAGGTCGCTAGGTCGGTGCAATTCATAGGCCGCTGAAGAACCGAAGCACCAGGTCGCTAAAGACCTTAGGTCGCGGAGAGCTTCGTGATCTTAGGTCGCTGCTGTAGTTAGGTCGTTAGCGCCCTTAGGTTGTTAGGTGACCTAAGTTTTAGGTTGTTAAGTCGCGTAAGTCTTAGGTCGCTTCAGAAATAGGAGTTAACATATATCATCCGTCATCATTGGCTACTGTTTATCCGGGGTTCTATCTTCCGTGTTTGAACATCATTCTAAATCTGCATGCTTTAGGGAACTAGCATAGCGCTCCATTTATTGCCAATTCTTGACTATCATGTTTATGACTAATCTACCTCCAGCCCAAACAGGTTCCTTAGATCGTCGTGGAGCCTGTCCGTGATTGGGGTTAGATGTCCCAGTCCACCTTTCTGAGGATTCTTTACAAACTCCTGTAACCTTTTTTGTCAAATCAGCTTTTCTATAGCATCATAGAGGTGCATACAATCCTCGGTATTGTTCCTGTAAGTCTAATGGAAGCGATAATACTTCCCAATTTGCTTTTGCTCCCCGGTGGACTCTTTTGGGTGTGGCTTTCGATAATGGAAAGTATTACAAGTCGACAGGAAAATATTTTTTAGAGTTGAGTTCATGGGAGTGTATTCGTTGTACGTTGGGATCCTTGGTTTCCAATTTCCGGCTTCCCTCTTCTTTTCGGAATTTCCTCCTCCGAATCCTTTAGACTGCTCAGGGTTGTTTTGAATTTTGACCTAGACTTTTCAGAGTTGTCACTAGATTGTTTTACAACAATGTTGCTTTGCACAATCTCCTTGCCAAGCCCTAGTGCATTGTCTCGCGTTGTCCACCTGGCTTCCTCCCTTCTTATAAATTGATGCGACTTTGAATTTAAACAATCCATTGTAGCCGGAGGTTTTCCTGCCAGACGATCACCAAACACCAAATCTGGATCTAATCCTCACATCACGGCCATTAGAATGGCACGACCATTAGAATGGCACGGCCATTAGAATGGCACGGCCATTAGAATGGCACGGCGACTTATGGAAGAGAGGTAGGCGATTAGTCATGCTGAGGTACCTAGTAGAGCGATCTAGGCTAGTTGTAGGAGTAGTAGCGACTTAGTACCTGCTCGACCTATAACTGGGTGATATAACAACGGGAAGTTTGTAGCTCGTTAAGTCGCTATCTCGTTAGCTCGCTAGCTCGTTAGCTCGCTAGCTCGTTAGCTCGCTAACTTGTTAGGTCACTTAGGTCGTCTTAGTTACTAGGTCGTTAGGTCGCTATTCCATTAGCTTGGTAGGTCGCAACCTTTATGGAATCACTAGGTCGTTAACTCGTAGGATCTCTTGAGCCAATCTTTAGCTCGCCTAGCCGTAGGTCGTTGATTTATCGAATCTTTGGAGTCTTTTAGGTCGTTAAGCCATTGAGTCTTTCTCTTGGAATGTACTATTAGTTCGTCGTATACTTAGGTCGCTTACCATATTAGGTCGTTAGGTCGCTTACTTCTTCAAGTCATAGGGTCGTGAAACAGAACGATATTAACACTTGCCCCTCGAAGTACACGCCTATGTCATAGGTCGTGTGCTTCGATGCACTTGCTCTAGGTCGCGGGCGACCTAACGAGCTAATAAACTAACGTGCTGATACTCCTTCTTCTTTCCCACCTATATAATCCGTTAGCTCGCTTCTCCTTCCTTACTTGATCGTTTACTTCTGCCGCCCTTACCATACTCGAGCTTGCAAAATATGCTCTTTTCCATCCAATTGTTAACTCCGATTAGTGAATTTAGGTAATTTCAAGCACCTATTTGCTGTGTTTACCATTGATTCCTATAATCTTCTCCGCACCATTCTCATTATCCCGTTGTAAAAGCACACGCGGATTTGTCTTCGATTTTCGTCGAATCGCCGACGATTGCTTTGAAGTTAGTAAGTGCTTTGAATTCGAGAAGTTTAGTGATGGTTCTTGGAGACCCAAAGGAGGAGATGAGGCTTTCGGCGGTTCGAGGAGAAGGGGATTCATGGTTAATCGGGTTTATGGGTTTAATCATAATGCTTCAGGCGATGTGATGGTCAATGGATGCATGGCAAAGTATAATTGGAGAGTAGGGCTCAGCGGTTTTGACGGGAGATAGCTTGAGATTGCTGATTTGCTTCTGATGCGACCTAATAAATCTGATCGACCTAACAACCTTTATAACCCAACAGATTTGGCCGACCTATCCATCTTTACGATCTAGCTTCCTGCGACTTAAACCACTTACGACTTAATCTACTTGCGACTTAAGCTCTCTGTGACTTAACTTCTTAGGTTGCGCGTGCATTAAGGCGACCTAGGACTTAACCAGATTTGCACTGCCCTGCCTTAAATTCTTTAACTTGAACAATGTGACTTAAGAAAGTTCCCCTTGGACATTTGCAAAATTTTGACAGAACTTAATTGAATTTCCAACTTGAATAGCTAGAATGAACTTCTTGAACTCGTTGTACTTCATTTCAGATTATATTAACTTTAATGCTAATAACCTGTTAAAAACAACATTTGCAGAAACTAGGGCGAATATACTGCCACTGATTGCCCAAATCGAATGACAGATTAGTCGATAAAGAGTAATGAACTTAGATAAATTATACGAATGAAGTGTTATGAATCAATAAATTCAAGCGAAGTATTAAAGCAAAGAAAAATTAATCAACTAAAGCTGATCTATTTGCATCAACACTGCACTTGTACTTGGACCTAAAATAACAGGCCCTGAAACTTTATAATCGACAAATGACTATTAGTTTAATTTCAGTTATATCTGCTTGTCATTTTATTAGTTTTGCACAACACTTCACACATTTAGGAAACATGCATCTTCATATTTGAATATCCAGTTGCTTGTGTAGAATGACTTCTCAAGAAGAGATAGTAGAGCAAGTTGGAGAGGTCTTCCCAATAGCTAACCCCTTGGATGATCCCCCGGAAAGAACTTCGACTACTCTTAATCAACGGGTGTTCAACCAACTATGCATTCAGTTTGGTATTGCTGAGGCAGACGCTTTGCTTCCTGGGGTAAACGATACAGCTGACATGCCACCTTTTGGTTTCATCGCAGTTAATCATCAGATGTGCTTAAGTGGAGCTATTCCTCTCTTTAACGATTTTCTTCAACAGCTCCTTCTCCGATTGACTATCTCTCCCTTCCAGTTGCACCCCAATGGCTATGCCATTTTGATGGGACTATGTGTGCTGTTCAGGAGGACACTCGACCGTCTTCCAAGCTTTAAGGAGATTTGTTACTTATGCACATTTGTGAAGAATAAAGATCATCCTTCTATAATACTCGCGAAAAGCGCAAGGAACCGTAAATTGATTATCGATCTTCCTGAAAGCATCACGGGTTTCTGAACCAGTTTTTCTTCGTCCGTTGCCCCTAAGGATTTTACAGCATTTGGAGAGTACGAATTTAGCTTTCCTATCCCCGTTCATTCCGTTTCTGAACTTTCCAAAATTCGAGTTGTTAAGTGCTAACTTCATTCTTTACTTTTACAGCACTTCCTCCTCTTTATAAAGATTCCAGTCGTAAGCCGACTTTTGAAAGACTAAGTGCTATGGAGGTTGAGGAGAGAAACATCAAATTTTTTTTGAAGGACGAATTTTTGCATCAATTCAGAATTTTGCATTCTTCCCGATCTACTCAGCTTCATGATGCTTCTGGTTCTCAAGTAGAAACTCCATAGGCCCCAGTTTCCGTCGGGGAACTTACACCGAAGGAACCTACTGTCGAGGCTTCATTGTTGAAATATTCTGCTTCCGTTGACGTTGCGGGGTCATACGGCAAATTTGCACTTCCCCCGGTTATCGAAGAAGAGGAAGCTTCTCAACATTCGAGGAAGGCTGCTGATGTAGGAGCTGAGAGAAAGAGTCCCGCTATGCATGACGGTGACGAAACTTTTGAGGGACTGAGCGACTTGATGGTTACTTCACATGAACACTTCAAGGATGATTCTACCGCTTCTAAACTTGCTTCTCCAGTAGTTGAAGTGATATCAGTTTTGCAAACAACTCCATCAACCCAAGGGATAACTCTTAAGCCGAAGAGTGGTTTGTAGCTTGACGTGCGTAGTTCACACGCCACACACACTTAGGATTTTAGCAACTTTGTGCACTTAACTTCTTTGCTTTGACGATTTCTGAACTTGTCTCTTCTTCATTTTCAGGTTCTCCAATGGGACGTAGCGGCTCTTACTATGATGATTTTCAATGCTATGGAAGGTGCGACTCTTATGATCCCAAGCTGTATTTTCCTGCCCCAAGGAAAACTGATGAAGAAAGAGCCGCAAGAAAAGCTCCCGAGAGGCGGGCTTACGAGGAGCGCTATGGGAGAAGGGATGAACGACATGATTCTTCTCAGTTAGGTGATGATTCCCACAAAAGAAAATCTCATGATGACAAAGGGAAAAGTCACGTCGCTGAAGATCCAAGTAAATGGGCCAAGCTTAGTGAAAGGCCGGTGTTTCAATTTCTGAAAAGCCAGCTCCTCCCTCTCTTTGGAAATTCCTTCCAGCTCTCCTGCCCTTCAAAGAGCTGATATTCAAACGATCATCAGTAGGCCTTCGTATCAAGTTGGAAAGGGTCCGGCTACTCTTCAAAGCCGGTTTGCGCACTAGTGCTTAAAAGGAGTGCGTTTTGATCTTGATTTGGTCCCAATCGACAAGAAAGCTATGTTGCGAAATCCTGATGCCGTCAAACTCGATATTGAGAGAATGTCTGCTTGGCAAAACTTGTTGACGAGCTTCAAAGAGTAAACCGCGCAAATCTCGAAGCCATGCTGACTATGGAAAATGTGACGGCCCGCAAATCCATACCCCTTGAATCAACACTATTCTACCTCTGTTAACTCAAGTGGCACAGAAATACGAACCATTTGGGTTTAAGAAGAAGAGATAGAAGAAGAAGCTAAACAATATCAGAATCTCAGAGTAGCAGCGGAGTAAAATATAATAGTAAATATAGACTTTTACACAAAATGAAAAGTATACCAGTTTTATACATCACATCATCAGAGTATCTCATACATCAAATTACCACTTAGATAAATCCATACAATCATAGCAATGGAATATATATAAGTACAGATAATACGTCTCGGACTCCAGCTCCTCCCTTGCTCCAAGTATCCCGTCCTGAACAAATAATACTCGGTCTGACCCGAGCATTATAATGAAATAACACCCGAGTCAGCCTGGAATACCCACTGATAATAATGCATCCAAATTGATTTAAAGTTTTAAAAATCCTTTTGAAAACGAAAGCATCTCGTAAGACCACGCCACAAATAAACATGTCGGGTTTTTTACCTTACGATAGTTAAAACACTTTTTATAGAAATCCTCAGATATTATAATAGGGTATATTTACAAATACTTATAAAATAGCCGAAATTGTTACATCTATTAAATTCCGGCTACTAGCCACAAAAGTGGGTAATACAAACAAAACTCGTACAAGGCTCGTAGGGAGAATGGGTTTCCAACAATGACTAGGCACTTGGGTACCACCTGTCACAGTACGGGGCCTATATCACCGTACTGAGGACCACGCCCGATCCCCTGCAACACGAGGTTGGACCCATCCCTTACTGGACAGTTCTGAATAAGATCACCCCACGGTTGGGATCAGCAACCGCCCACTAAGACGAAATAAAAAGGGACATCTAGACAGGGATGGCCTTACTCTCAAGTGGGGGCTACCCACGAAGCCTTGCTGCATATCCCCTGATTTTCAGTCATTCCCATTTGATGAGGCTTGAGGCTATGTGTTACCTTTTTAGAACATATTCCTTAGAAAGCCCGTCGTCCAACTGATGATGTTTCGCAAACATTCATCTATACAAGTCCGTTCCGGGTTCGAACAGAACCGAAGGCACTACTCCTACTACATCCATTTTGGAAATATCCTCAGGATTAGTAGCGACTAGCCCTTGCATTTCACTGCTCCATCTTCGACTCCGAACACGATTTTCGCACGAAAACGTACAAACCGGATCGAAGTGGTTTTCAAGAAATAAATCTCGATCCCGGTCTCTTCGAAACGATTAACGCGTTTGTCCAATATTGATAGTCGGTGATTTAACTATCAATTAATATTCACAAACATCCATCACATAATAAATAATGTCACATTATTTATTTGCCTCTAATATCTTTACGAGATATATTTCCAAATTTCAAAGCTCACTGAAAACAATTTTCCAAAATTCTTCTTTTATAAGGTAAATCCTTTATCATTAATTCCCACTGGAAATAACCAAGTTCAAAACATTTAGATTTAAAACAGTTAAAACATTTTATTCTGAAATATACTGTAAATTATATAAAAGTACGTCTAGTTATGTACTCAAAATATAATTTCAAATATTTAAAGTAAAACTATTTATTAATAAGGGTTTGGATAACAAAATTTAAAAATATTGGTTTTAAAGGATAAATACTAATTTCCAAATAACTTAAATCATCCATCCTTTAAATAAATCCATTTATAAAATATAATTACTAATAAACCTCTTAAATAATCATACTATAGCTAAATTATTACTTATTTTTTTAAAGAGAATTTCTTAAGAACACTTCCTTAAAACAAATTTTAACTTTACTTTTCAAACCTGATTTAAATCACTAACTCGGTTTTTCCCAGGAAAACATTTCCATTGAAACAATCCAAAGAATCTTCCATATAGATTCCGCCCGGTCTATTCCAACTCAAATTTATGTTAGTTATCGAAAATTTATTTCCAAGCTTAAAATAAACTTCTTTTGAAGTTTAGACACCCTTTTCCATTCTCGGAAATTCCATTTTCAAAGTATAGGTTTTAAACATTTTTAAATAAAACATTTGAGAATTTATTACCGGAAAATATTACTTATGAATTTCTTAACTAAATTCCATGGGTGAAAATTGTATTTCAAAAATTTTGATTTACATTTATAATTATTAATTTATATTTAGGAGCTTAGTTAAAAACATATTCTAATTTTCTGGCAAACTCTATTCATTATTAACATAAACCATCAATGTTTTAACACTTTATATCTTCTTATAAAATTTCTCACCCAAATCTATACTTTGCATTTATCGACTCATAATTTTCCTGCTTTATTTAAATTTCCCATGTACAAATTTCATTCTTCATCCAAACTAAAACCAAATTCTATTCCTTTAAATTCTTTATATAACAATTTCTTTCATTTTTTAAAATCCCAATTAAATCCATTTATAATTAAAATTCTGGATTTATATTTATTTCAAAAATATCACAGTACAATTTAATTTCATATTTATTAATCACAACACACAAACAATTTGCATTATTAATTCTAAATATAATCTCTATATTGTAGGGAATCTCTATAAACTTTATCCAAAATATTTTCGCACAAGTTTTTTCACTGTGATATTGCAATAAGTTTGTGGTATGTTGCTTGAGCGTTACTTTTATTAATGTAGCTATATTGTATTGTATTGCCCCCATACCACGGCTTATTGCAATTTCTTTTATTTGGTAAGACTTTGGAGAACAGTTCTTTGGCATCGAGAAGACTTGTACTCTTAAGTTGGAGAACAATTCTTCTGTTTCGAGAAGACTTGTACTCATAAGTTGGAGAATAATTCTTCCATTTTGAGAAGGCTTGCACTCTTTCTTTAGAGAATAATTTTTCCATTTTGAGGAAATGTTACTATGCTTTAGTAGAGTGTGCCTTGTATTGGAGAATTCTTCTCCTTCTTTTGTTTGGAAATATTACACTTCACTTTCGGAGATAGTCACTTTTATTTTTTGATAAGGGTACTCTCCCACGCGGTGAAGCGAGTTTCCAAAGAAGGCTTTGAATTGGCACTACAACTTATGGGGAAGAATATTTTCAAGATGAAGAAACTGATCTTCCCTTGAGGTTGCAGTGTGCCTCCGAAGAGGGCTTTTTTTTTTTTTTTGTTGTGCCTCATTGGAGGGTTTTTTTGCTTCGTTCGCTCAAAAATGCTTTTCTTGGGACGTGCCTCCGAAGAGGACTTGTACCCGAAGAGGTCTTGTGGTGCCTCGGGAGAGGGCGTCTGCCTCCAAAGAGGGCATGTGTGCCTTTGGTGAAGGCTTGTGCCTCCGAAGAGGGCTTGTGGTGCCTCGGGAGAGGGCTTCTCCCTCCGAAGAAGGCAGGTATGCCTTTGGTGAAGGCTTGTGCCTACGAAGAGGGCCTGTGGTGCCTCGGGAGAGGGCTTCTGCCTCCGAAGAGTGCAGGTATGCCTTCGGTGAAGGCTTGTGCCTCCAAAGAAGGTTTGTGCCTCCGAAGTGGTCTTTATTTGATTGCCTGGAAGTTACTTTCTCATGGTTGAATGGATTCACGGGGCAGACACAAGTTACTTAATTGGATGTTAGTTTGCACAAACGATCGCAGCTAGTTAGCAAGGGCCCTCGGTGATTCCACCAATCTTTTTTGTTGAGAAGAGAACTTTTTTTTTTAGGCATGCCTCGTTAGAGGGCTTTATCCTCCGAATAGTTGTGCCACCGAAGAGGGTTTGTGCCTCCGAAGAGGTATTTTGCCTCCGAAGAGGTCTTTGGGGTGGTTGGCTTGCCATGAAGGTTGCATCTCCCAGTTAAATGGATCCACGGGGCGGACGCAAGCTATCCAACCGGATGTTCGTTTGCACAAACGATCGCAATCAGCTAGCAAGGGCCTGGTGCCTTCGCTTTGGGAAGGTGCCCCTCCGGTGGTTCCACCAACCTTTTTGTTGAGAGGCAGGACTCCTTTTTGGCTGTTTTCTGTCTGCTCGCCCTTGTCTATGTGTCATTTTCTTATCAGCGATTCCCAGTTATCATTTCCCAGCACATGTTCCTTTCTTTTGCAAGCAATTTGTCTTATCCAAAGAAGTGCACGTCATTGTTAAGCGAGTCCGACGGAATCACTATCTATTTGCATTAAGCACTCCTTATATAGGATTTGGAATCTGGAATTTTTGTGGCTTGACATTTGTTTATTGAGTGATTTCAGGGATCACTTGGCCTTGTGATGGTTAAGCTTTATTTAAAGGGCCTGCAATGTTAAATCGACATTTTAGCAATACATTTAAAGTATTTACACATCGAGACAAAATAGGCATTTTGTAATAGTAGAGAACACAAGATTTATAGTGGTTAGGCTAAGAACTGGGCATGCATCCACGTTATAGTTCTTATTATTCATTTGCACTAGTTTTACAATAGCTGACAATACAAGAATCATACATCCATAATCATTTTACAAGTTTAAAAAAAGCTTTTAAGTAAAATATGGATGCGAGTTATTGCTGTTCCAAGCTCTTGGGATTGGATCCCCTTCGATAGTTATCAGTTTGAAAGTGCCATCAAGAAGTTTTTTGCCTATGACGTACGGCCCTTCCCAGTTTGGCGCAAACACTCCTGCTGCTGTCATGATCCTTTTCAAGACTAGATCCCTAATCTCAAAGCTGCATTTGCGAACTTTGGAATTGAAGTGCCTGGCAATCTTTTGCTGATGAGTTGCAATTTTGAGCTGTGCCTCTTCCCTTCTTTCATCAAGGAAGTCAAGTGCTTCAAGTTGCAACTTTTCATTTTCAGCTTGGTTGAAATGAATTCTTCTGTGTGAGGGAACCTCTATTTCCACTAAAGTCATTGCTTCTGATCCATATGCTAATGAGAATGGAGTGTGCCCAGTCACAGTTTTGTGGGTAGTTCTATATGCCCATAGTGCTAGTGGGGGCTTATCGACCCAACCACCTTTTGCTATTTCCAGCTGTTTTTTGATGGTTGACTTGATAATTCTGTTTACTGCTTCCTCTTGCCCATTTGCCTGCGGAAGAGCCACTGCTGAGAAGCTTTTTGGATCTTGAATCGCTTGCAAAAATCCTGGAACTCTTCGCTTTCGAATTGGGTACCATTGTCTGTGATTATCATTTGAGGCACACCGTACCTACAAATAATATTCTTAGTCGCAAAGTTTATCATCTTTTTAGAGGTAATAGTAGCTAATGGTTCCGATTCAGCCCATTTAGTGAAATAATCAACAGCAACAATAGCATATCTGATTTTGGACTTGGCAGTTGGCAAAGGCCCGATGAGATCTATTCCCCAAATAGCAAATGGCCATGGACTGACCATCTGCGTTAGCTCGGTGGAAGTGCTCTTGGTATTTTTTCAAATCTTTGGCATCGGTCACACTTTCGGGGGTAGCTAGCAGCATCACAATTAATGTCTGGCCAAAAATACCCATAGAGGAGAATTTTCTTTGCTAGGGTTTAACCGCCGGAATGATCCCCACGCTCTCATCCATGCACTTCAGCTAAAATTGTCATAGACTCATCCATGGTTACACATCGGAGTAATGGCACTGAGAATCCCCATCTGTACAACCGACCGTCATGCATTACGTATCTTGAGGCTTTCCTTAACAACTTCGGGCGCTCCTTTGAATTTTCTGGAAGGGAGCCGTTAAGTAGATATTCCTTGATTGGAGTCATCCACGACTCTTTCTCTTGAGAAACAGTCATGATGCAGTCAATCTCCATTTCATGAATACTTGGGGCTGACAAGACTTCTAAATGAACCAATCCCAATAATTGAGCTTCGCTAGTGCTTGAATACTTTGCGAGAGAATCTGCCTTCATGTTCTCTTCCCGGGGTATATGACTTATTGTATAATGATCGGAATCATCGAGAAGTTCCCAGGCCCTTGACAAGTAAGCAGGCAGATTTCTTCCTTTAGTTTGGAACTCTTTCTTGACTTGGCATATAATAAGCTGGGAATCACTGAAGATCTGCAACGCTCTTTTATTCAGTTCTTTAGCAATCTTCAAGCCGGAAATAAGAGCTTCATATTCTGCTTCACTATTTGTCGAAGGAAATTCCAATCTCAATGCGTAGCACAATGATTGCCCTTCAGGGGTTTCAAGCACGACCCCAGCTCCAGAACAATAGTCGTTTCTTGCGCCATCAACATATAATTTCCATCGGGTCGGGATATCCTCAGTAACTTCTTCCTCGCTGTCACCTTTGTCTGTGTATTCCGCAATGAAATCTGATAAAGCTTGTCCATTGATTGCTCTTCGGGGATGGTAAGTGATATCATATTAGCTGAGCTCAATATTCCATTTCAGTAGCCGACCCGAAGTCTCAGGGCGAAATAGGACTTGCTTTAGAGGCTGGTCAGTGAGAAATTTGATAGGATGAGCTTGAAAATATGGCCTCAACTTTCTGGAAGCTATCAGTAGGCAATAGGCGAGTTTTTCTAGCTTTGAATAATTCATCTCTGCCCCAGTGATTCTCTTGCTGATGTAGTAGACCGGGCGTTGAACTTTTGCAACTTCCCATACTAATGCTGCACTGAGAGCATGAGACGAAACTGCTAAATATATGAGAAGTTCATCACCGCTGCTAGGCTTAGAAAGTATTGGAGGCACTTCCATATGACGAATTAGTTCATCGAAAGCTTTCAGGCATTTCGAAGTCCATGCGAAATTTTTCCTTCCTTTCTTTAGAGAATCAAAGAATGGAATGCATTTATCCGTGGCCTTGAAAATAAACCGACTCAAAGCAGCAACTTTCCCATCGAGGCTCTGCAATTCCTTCTTTTTCCTAGGGGCTTTGACTTCTCTCAGAGCGGTAATTTGAGCAGGATTAGCTTCAATGCCCCTAGCACTCATAATGAAACCCAAAAATTTCCCGGACTCTACCCCGAATGAACATTTCAAAGGATTAAACTTCATTCCATACTTCTGGAGGACTGCGAACATTTCTGCCAAGTGATCCATATGGTCCACTGCCTTCTTTGACTTCACCAACATATCATCCACGTAGACTTCCATAGATTTGCCAATCTGTGGCTTGAACATAGCGTTAACAAGTCTTTGGTAAAAGTGCATGACTCTGTAGTAGTAAAGACCGACATCGGTTATGAAGCTCGTATCCTCCTGATCTGGCTCATGCATCATGATTTGGTTATGTCCGGAGTAAGCATCCATGAAAGACAACAATTCATGCCCGGCAGTTCCATCCACCAACTGATCAATCCTGGGTAACAGGAAGTAGTCTTTGGGGAAGGCTTTGCTTAAGTTTGAAAAATCGATGCAAGCTCTCCACTTTCCATTTGCCTTTTTAACCAGCACCAGATTAGAAACCCAATTTGGATAAGTGGACTCTCTAATGAAACCATTCTCCATGAGCTGATCTACTTCTTCCCTTAATGCTGCTGACCTTTCTAGACCCTGGGTTCTTCTTTTCTGTTTCACAGGTGTAAATTTCGGATCAATATTCAGAGTGTGTACCGCGATTTATGGAGATATTCCACACATATCGGCATGATTCCAAGCGAATACATCCAGATTTGCTTTCAAGAATGATATCAAAATATTTTGAACAGTCACACTAAGCTGAGAACCCACATTCAGCGCCCTGTTCGGATCTTTCGGGTCAACAGGTATTGGCACCGTTACTTCTACTGGCACCACTCTATTCTCCCCTGTACTGGCTTTTCTGGGATCCACTTCTTTTCATGCACCACTATGCTAACCAGTGCAGGGTCCACCCTGTAATTGCTACAAGGTTGGTTCTTGGATGTGGAGTGGAGCCGCCGCATCCTTTCCCATCTCTCTCTTCCTTGCTTCCCGCAATTCTATCAGATAACATTCTCGCCCAGCATTCTGATCGCCTTTAATAACACCGACGCCATTATCTGTGAGGAACTTCATAGTAAGGCACCACGGAGCAAGAATTGCCTTGAATGCTGCAAGGGTTGGTCGGCCTAGGAAGGCATTGTAAGCAGAAAATTCGTCAACAATCACAAAAGTCTGCTTTCGAACCACCTTTTTCTGCCCCTCTCCAAGTTCAACGAATAAGTCAATAGTTCCACTTGGCTGCTTTGGTTCCCCAGTGAACCCAGAAAATTTCTGCGATGAAGCCAGAACATCAGCCATAGGAATCTTCATTTGATCGAATGTCTTTTTGAAGAGGATATTACAAGAGGCATCGCAATCAACAGGAACCCTTCTTACAATAGCAGGCCCGATGCCTGCAGAGATGACCAAGGGATCCATGATAGGAGCTTCAACACCCATAGGTTCCCTGGCTCTGAACACAACATCATCATTAAAAGTTCTTTGTTGCTTCAAAGGTGCAGCATCTTCCAACACAAAAACATTTTCTTCTGCTGGGGCATATTTCAAAGCACGAGCATATCTTTCCATCTCGCCCAAGCTTCTGCCTGCCGGGTGAGGACCTCCCGTGATCACATTAATAATAGGCCTCTCTGATTATGCGCGGTAGTCCTCTCACCCGAGCCAGATGGATGAGCACGAAGTTGCTAGCCCTCAGTAGATGAAGTTGGGTTGTTCCTATTTCTCTTAACATATTACTGCAGCTTGTTCTCTCTCAGCAGTTCTTCAATCAAACTTTTCAAAAGGCGACATTCGTTAGTATCATGACCGGGTTGATTATGAAACCGACAAAATCTCCCACTTTGAACAGCCATTTTCGCAAGCTTTATCGTAGGTGGTTTAGGATATTCCACGGTATCTTTGGTAGCCAAAAAGATATTATCCTGAGTATCATTTAAAGGAGTGAAATCTAAAGGCTTTGAGAAGCGAGGTTTCTTCACATCCTTCTGCTTCTTCCCACTGTTATTTTCCCTCTTCTTACTTCTGGATTCCTT
Organism: Allium cepa; assembly: GCA_030765085.1. Lineage (NCBI taxonomy): Eukaryota > Viridiplantae > Streptophyta > Magnoliopsida > Asparagales > Amaryllidaceae > Allium > Allium cepa. The sequence continues at coordinate 69,998,281 of CM060929.1, forward strand.
TTTGGTAGGAGCAGCAGTGTTATTCTTAACCTCTGTCAATGCCACTTTCGCCAACGTAGGAAGGCTTTCCAAGCGCATGAACTCGTCAGCTTTCTTGTAGAATTTCTCAAGCGAGTTTGGTTCCTTCATCTTCAACCATTTCCCAAACTCACTCGATTTTTCGATAGCCCTCATTAAGTAGGTCAAGACCATTCGTGGCGCTGCATTGTCGACTTCAGCCAAGGCTATGTTGAAGATGTTTAAGAAAAATCTAATATATTCTCCGGGATTCTGTTCCAAGTTGGACAGTGACATTATGTCCTTTGCCTTTGAAGCATACAACCTGAATTGTTCTTTAAACTTCCGAGTTAAACCGGAGAACTGGTCTATAGACCGGACCGGTAGCTTTGTGAACCAGAGTAGAGCCACTCCTTCCAAGTATACCGGAAAGTACCGGAATTTGATCTCATCCGATGCTCTGGCACCAGTCATGTGCCAGTCATACTTATATAGGAATTGGTTAGGGTCGCTTGTTCCCATATAAGCCGGGATGGTGGGGGAACAAACATACTTGGGAATTCCTCCTTTAGAATCCTTTCGGTGAATGGAGTTTTGCTTGGCGAATCCCTACTCTTTTTCATCTTATTCCCTTTGCATACTTCCTTTCATAATCTGTCGAACCATGCCCGAAAGGTATTCCTCATCGTTTAAAGGCTCTGTGGGACAAACTTCAGCCATTTTCTTGGAAGTTTGCCTGGACAAACGTTCGCAGAGAGTAGGCAGCGGTCTTGATCCTCAAGCTTGGGGAGGTGATTCTTTGGCGGGGCTAGCTGCCTTTTGAGGAATATTCCTCTCTTCAGGATTATGAACATCATCAGTAAGGTTTTCTTCATTATTCACTGGTTGACGGTTAGCTCCGAGCAAAGCATTCAACCTATCAAGCATTAAAGTATTCTGGGCTTCTATTTGCTGATATAGCCTAGACACTGCAGCCTCTAACTCTGCCCGCGTAATTCCAACCCTTGGAGCTGCTTGACTTAACGAAGGAGAAGTGGCAGTATTTTCATAGACATCACCGGGTCTAGTAGATCTGCGCTTTCTTCCAGGAGCCATGATCTCTGATAGACTTCTAGTTTTGAGAGAGATTCTTTCCACGAACTTTTGCGAAGCAATGATGAAAACATCATGAGTTCGAGTATTCTCAGTGAAAGCAACAAAAATGTTAATGCTAAAATTGAACGCTAACACCCCGGTGTAACTAGTAAAGATGTGAAAGCACCACCTATTGGTACGGGAACTAGATATAAGCAGAAGATCACAGAAAATCTAGTAAAGCGACAATGGTTTTATAGTGGTTCGGCTTAGGTTAAACCTACGTCCACTTTAATCTCCTTTATTACTAATTCGATTACAACTTTTACAGTGATCTTCGATTACAACACAAACAAGACAAGTAACTAGAACTTCAATACATAAGAGCTCTTCGAATTCATGTTGAATCTGTTAGATCTCTCTTGAAGTCCGTAGAAGTGTCTTCGGTGTTTTAAGTGGCAGATGAGTCGAGAAAACTGTAGAGTATAGGTGTTCCAGAAAAGAGCCAAAAGTCCTTTTTCAGTTAGAGTAGGTGGAGTAGTTATTGGGAAAATTCGGGCTAAGTCGTAGGCCACGAACGACCTAAGGGTAGGTCACAGGTCGCTAGCGACCTAAGGAATACGAGCTAGGCTCATCCTTGTTGCACTTGGTCGATCTGAGCGGGTTAGTAGGTCGTAGTGACTTATGGAAGAGAGGTAGGCGACTTAGTCATGCTGAGGTACCTAGTAGAGCGACCTAGGCTAGTTTTAGGAGTAGTAGCGACTTAGTACCTGCTCGACCTATAACTGGGTGATATAACAACGGGAAGTTTGTAGCCCGTTAAGTCGCTAACTCGTTAGCTCGTTAGCTCGCTAACTTGTTAGTTCTCTTAGGTTGTCTTAGTTACTAATTCGCTAGGTTGCTATTCCTTTAGCCTGGTAGGTCGCAACCTTCATGGAATCACTAGGTCGTTAACTCGTAGGATCTCTTGAGTCAATCTTTAGCTCGCCTCGTCGTAGGTCGTTGATCTGTCGAATCTTTGGAGTCTTTTAGGTCGTTAAGCCGTTGAGTCTTTCTCTTGCAATGTACTGTTAGGTCGTCGTATACTTAGGTTGCTTACCATATTAGGTCGTTAGGTCGCTTACTTCTTCAAGTCGCAGGATCGTGAAACAGAACGATATTAATAGTAGAAAAGCCTTGATTTTCCCTCATCAGCTCTCTGACCATAGCTGATATGTCTAGGGTTGTATAGAAGGTGGCAATTTGGAATCTGTTCTGCGGGACCGTTTCGGTTGGTGTCCCCTTAGTTGGAGATCTACCAAATGCATGTCCTAGGGACCTACTTCATTGTGACCATGGTAAGCCGGTCATCCTGCTTCCAGTCATGCTCTGGATCCTAAGTTTCCTGTTCCAACTTGAGCACGATTACCCTTGTGTAAGTGAGGGGCCATGGATCCAGGTACGGAACTTGCACCATCCATGGTGGATCGTTCAGCTGCACCAGTTTGCATTGTTTCAATTCTACGATGTCTACGCCTGGGTGATTCATTAGACGAAGCGGAGCTATCGGATGAGGGGTAGGCAGCGGGACTTCCTCCAGCATTCTAATGCTGTTGTTGAGTAAGCTGAGTCATGAGGTTGGCGTTCGCTTGAATTTGCTCACTAAGTCGTCTCCTCCTTTCCACGAGTTCTCTCATTATCTCATTGAACTCCGTCCTAGTGACAACTTCTGTTTGTTTTAGGACCACGGCGGTCCATACACTTGGAGTAGCTTGCTGATTACTGGGTACTACTTGTTGGACGCTGGCGGTCTCGTTGACATCCGCATTGTGGGAGGCTGATCCGGTACTGATCTTCCCAATGTAGAGTTATTGGTAGGAACACTGAGTAGAATCTATGAACTTCCTAAGAATGAACTTGGATCTTCTTCGGAGGATCTCTTCAATCCAGTAGCGACGAAGTAGATCCTAACAGCCTAAGAATGCAGTTCTCAGTGAAAGGACCAAAATGTTAGCACCAAAATTGGTTACTAACACCCTTGAGTAGGATTGTGTAGAGAGATTAATGAAGAAAAAAAATTAAACTGAGGAACATCAAAGTAGAATGTGATAAGAAATATAAGAAACAAGAACAACAGAATTATAGTGGTTCGGCGTAATTGCCTACGTCCACTTTGATCGTAATCATTATTACTTCTTCAAATAATTGAACATAGATACAATACATGCACTAACAACTTGAGTACAAGTTTTAACAAAAAAGAAACGAGTCTTGAAAATGGCAGAGTCTTCCCAGAGTTCTCGAAAAAAGGTGCTCCTTCACTGCTCCACAGCCACTCTATTTATAGACGAAGATAGGCTGGACTCCCTGCACAGGCCAAAGACAAAAGGAGTTCGGCCCATAGTTGTAAGTCAATTCGACCGAACAAGTCATGCCGAACCGCCTACAGCGAACCACCTATGTCGATTCATAGGTTGCCTTGTTGTTGACTCGAAGTGATCTCTTAAGGAACTCGGAGCAATTAGTATTATGACTCGAGGCAAAGAGATGTCAGCCGCATTACTATGTTGCAGGTTTAAGAGTTAACTAATCCTCAACTAGATTCGTCGAACGAAGGTCTGTCGAACCGTGCATACTAAAACACAACTGACTGTACTGTCTTGGCTATGCGTTTTTTACCGAACAACATGTGGCTTTGTCCTTCTTAGGCAGGTCCATGATCAGCCAAACCATTAGGATTAACCTCACCCACACCGAGCGACTGAGGCCGAACCCTTCTTGTTCGGGCCACCTTTCTTTTCCTATCTTGGTCGAGCGACGACATTCTACTCTAGGCCGAGCGATGTGCATGCCTTCGAGGTCCAACGATGAATTAACCTTCCAGGCCGTACGACGAGTTAACCTTCCATATCCAATGACAAGTTTACCTTCCATAACAGAGGATGATTGCCAAATCATAATGATCGAACGAGGCATTATGACCAATTGAGACCGAATGAGGCATTCCCTCTTTTGACTTAGCTATACAAAAATGTCGCAATACATCAAATGCACCAAGCCCTTTACACCGTCAGCTTTTCCTTGATCAGGATCTTATATGGTGCCAATTATCACATCTACAGCTATCATCTTGTGGCCGAGCCAAGGTGCCAGGTAATAGGCACGTGGCGGCGTGAATTAGGGAGCTTGGTTCGTAACCCAATATTTTTGGTGGCGGCGCACGGCGTTGGAGGCTACCGAAGGCATGGGTCTTAGCCTTGACAGGCACGGCGTAGGAAGGGAAGCCACTTGGAGGCGGCTGTTCGATCTTAGGTGGTCGTCGGTGGAAGAAATTTGTGGTCAAGGGGCCGATCAATGGGCATGCGTGGGTTCGGTTTTGATCTATGGTTTCACGTACGCGGGAGAGAGAGGATGACGTGGTATGTTCTGGTTGGCCAATATTTTTATTTATTTTAATTTAAATTTAAAATTTCAAACTTCTAATGCTAATAAATTCTATAAACGAGGTCTGATTCACGCACGGTTTGTTCCGTTGGGATTGAAATTCCAAACATTTTGACGCTGGTTTGGTCGAATTCCGAGATTGTTCAAATTTAGGCCTAATTGGATTTAAAATCGATTTAAAATCGAAGGTGAATGTTTTAACCCACTCACAATTACTAAACTATCTTATGTTAGTTAAATTAAACTTATGATGCGATTAGAAATTATTTGATTGACATTTTATATGTTTAAATCATCTTTATAGTTAAAATTGACTTGTATTGCATTTAATCATCGTTTAATTTAATATTGAGTTTAAATTGTCAATTCAATAGCAGTTATTGATTTTCAATTATCTATTAATGTGTGATGGATGTTTGATTGTTGTTATTAGATGAATGGATGTTGTATTTTCATATGTTATAATACTGCAAGTTCCTTATGGGTTGAAATGATACACACTCGAATGATACATAGATTAGCGAAAAATCGTATGGGTTGTAATGATAGACTCGAGTGATTTTATGGGTTTTTATTTAATTCGGGATTATGGTTTGAAATGATATATAACTGTAAAAATTTAAATTGCGAATTGAAATGATAAATATTCGTATCACTTTACCCTAGGGTTGAAAATTATATACGGACACCAGATTGGTTAGATTAAATGATTTTTGAATCTTTAAATTTTAAATTTAGTTAACTGATATTTTGAAGTAGAAATCGATTGTACAAATTGAAGTATTTTCAAAAGTCCAAGCATAAATGTTGAAATTGGAATTGATTAAATGAATTGTTCAAAAGTTTCAAATTTGAATTTCAATGTTGAGGTGTCAAGTTTAAATGAATTTTTCGAAATTGAGTTATTGCAATGATGGATATAACTTTGAAATCTATTTTAAACTAATTTAAACTATTTTACTTAAATTAACTATTTTAATCAATTTAAACTAATTTAATTTTTGTAAATCTATTATAACCCATTGAATCCAATTTAAATCTGTTTGTACCAATTTTAAACTAATTAAATTTATTTAATATATTTTAAATCTATTTAATATAATTTTAATATATTTGATTTATTTAACATATTTAAAAATCTATTTAAGATAATTTAAATCCATTTAATCTATTTAAATTTACATAATCATTTTAAATCTAATTATATCAAATTTAGATCTATTGTAAACTATCTTTACTATTTAAACTATTCTAATCTATTCGGACTATTTTAATCTATTAAAAATATTTATGCCTATCTAAACTATTTTCTATAATTTCAGACTGTGTAAAGAGAAAGTATTTACATTTAAATCCTTGATGATAATACAGCCTAAGTCAGAATTTGAAATTGACACCATTCTATGAAATGACATATTTGAGTAAATATGATTTTGAAAGTGAAGACGATTTTGAATGTGAATAAGGTTCCGAAAGTGAATATGATTTCAAAAGTGATATGGTTTGAAATCGAATATGATATTTTGACATTAATTATGAATCGACTTTTGAAATGTAAAAGAACCATCCGGTGTGAAATAAGCATTTGGTTGTTAAAGAGACCTGGATCGGAAATTGTTATACTCTTTGCCAATATTGAAAACAAATTAACAACTGTGCACGTAGTGGAGATTCCAGAAATGAAGTAGGATGGTTTGGTGAATGATTCTATGTGAGGTACTTACGTGACCCCGACTCCCGTGGATCAGCTTAGATGTGACTAAAATAGGATCCATGCCGGGCCAAGTGAGGTCATTCCTCCTATTGGGCACATTTCTTCGATATCATTCTCTTACATTGTGATTGATTTGGCGGCAACCCTTGATTTTGATTTGGGAGTGTGTTCCAAGGTGGGTGGTAGTAGCTACTATGCGTTACCACCGATCCAGATATGCAATTGGTATATCTACCCTAGCATTGCCTTGATGCCACGTTCACATGCCCTATCGTGCCTTTTAAGATTTTGGTTTGTACCATACCTATGGAGTGCCCTCTGATAGCCCTCTAGTTTATGGTGGAATTACGGTACTGTATAGACTCTGGGAATATATAAAAATGTGTTAAGGGGATATGGGTAACGCCTTAACAATGTTTTAATACTTTTACTTTACTGTAGACCTATTATAATAGTGTATTGTAATACATAGTAGATAGTTTAACGGATCCTTAGGAGATGCATATCTTGAACATCTCTTAAGTTATTGCACTCACGTTAGACATTGGACATGAGATGTCAAAGCCTGTAAACATCTCTAACACCGTTCCACTCATATTTATTTACCATTGATTTAAATTACATAAGATCTTTTAGTTTTGACTCGAGTGTTTTGTCTTTTCAATTCGCTATGGTCGGCATGAGCATTTCAGGGTTGAACACCATATTTCTGGATGACGAAGACAAAGATTTGTACTATCATTATTTATTACATTTATTCCACTGCATCATGTTGTTCTACTTCATTTATTCATTATTTATTTTTGTTGTATTTAATTTTGATCTATATTATAAAAGAATAGTCAAACATATTTGTAAAACAACTTCATGAACTATATTTGATTATTATATTTAGTCATTCCGCTATGAGATTCAGTATTCTTTCTCTACTTTTCTTATTTACCCCTTAGCAAGCTACCATTTTGAATGGTTTAGGTCTGACGTGTGTGGTTTATTTTCGATTTAAACTGTCCAAAAAGGGAGGTCATTACAGTTTTGACTTTTTGTAATTAACTTGCCCACTTGTAAACACTTTATTGGTTACCTTAAAATTTCAAATTATTTTACAGTTATTTGCCGCATTTTCTCAGATCTAAAAACCGAATAACATTTTCAAATAATCCCTTCCCTTTTAGTCTTCTACTAAATCATTTAGGTCCTCCTTTCAAATAATTTAATTTTCATAATAAATCTCTTAATAAAATCCACAAAATCATAGAAATTTACTTTTTATATGTCATCGAACATATATAAAATTAAGACCCAAAATCCAACATATAACAGCCGAAAATAAATTTAAACCCAATAACACATGTTTTCATTGAAAAATTCATATATAATTCTCCATAGCTTGGAAAATTACAAAAATTGAAACCAAAATACAAATCATGTTTTTCTCAACATATAATTTTTCCATAGTATTTATAAATCAATTAACCTCAATTTTGCCCTAAAACCATATATACTCATATTTGACCATTGGATTAAATCAAACATATTATTAATCCAAGCATACATCATCCAAAATAATCATATTAGATTTATCCTTAATTCCAAAAATCACCAATCATACAAAAACCAAAATAGAGATGTTGTGATTATTATTCACCTTAGATTGGATATGGAAACTGGAGATTGATTTGATACCGATTTTCGTAGCTTGATCCTAAGCTTTAAACTTGAATTTTTCTCCTTTTCATTCTCCTAATAGACGGCTTGGTTTTAGCATTCGTTTGTGTTAACGATAAAAATGGCTTAAAGCTCCACCCATTTGCACAGGAATTAAAGTAAAAAAAATTGCCGAAAAGTAAAAGAGATAGAGATTTTTATAGTGGTTCGGCTTCTAATAAGTCTACGTCCACTTTACATCTTCCATTATGTTTTTCGAGCACACTTTACAAGATTACAACACTCTTACAACACGATCTCTTGATTACAACACGATTAGAGAAAGGAAATTAGAATTTTGATGATGGATTGCTTCGTGGATTCATGTTGAATGAAGTAGATTACTTGATGAAGATTCTTTGGTGTTTCAAGTGTTTGGAGAGTCGAGAAATCAGCATAGTCTTGGTGCTTTGGAATCCGGAAAAGTCCCCTTCTAGTTGGAGTAAGTGGAGTATTTATAGGAGAGTTCGGAGTTAGGTCGGCAGGGACGACCTAAGGGTTAGGTCGTAGGTCGGTAGGGACGACCTAAGGAGATTGGTAAGCAGCTTAAAATGTTGAGGTAACAGGAGCGACCTAAGGAGTTGGTAGGTCGTAAACGACCTAAGGAAGTATAGTTCACGACTTAAAGAAATGGCGATCTAAGGGAGTGAGTAAGTAGTAGGTCATTAGGTCTTAAGTAGTTAGGTCTTAGGTCGCTAAGTCGTTAGGTCTTAGGTCGTTAAGTCGTTAGGTCTTAGGTCGCAAAGTCGTTTGGTCGGGTACTAGTTAGGTCGTGAACATGTTAGGCCGCATGAGTTTCTGAGTGGGTAGGTCGCTCATGCCTTTAAGCCGTTAGGTCGCTGGAAGCTCTAACCCGTTAACTCACTGGAAGCTCTAACCTGCTAACTCGCTGGAAGATCTAACCCGTTAACTCGCTGGAAGTTTTAGCTCGTTGGACACTCCATGCCCCAGGTCGCATACTGGTCAGGTCGAACACCGTAGCGGTGGCGTTGCCCCCGCACCCCCACCTTGGGGGGTTGGCACCCCCTATGGACCCCCCCTCCGTAGGGGATCTTAGATGAGAAATCTTTTAACAGAACTTGCCTTATTGAGATGCTGAGTTGACCAATCTTTGAGACGTGCTATCTTTGGTTTTCTCGGTCGATCTTTTGATACCATGGCCTTGCTGAAAAAGGTGGGATAACAATTTGTTTATTTTTCTTATGATAAAAATGAAAGTGAATGGCATAGGGGTAATAGTATAAGGGTATGAAATATGGGTGGCATTGATCCAAATGCCCTTATGTTGATTTAATTAAAAGTTAACCATTAATAAGCCCATTATAGTTAATTAAGCATGGCATCTAGGTTTATTATCAAATCTTACTATCCTTTCACTCTACATTATTCTATTTAATTTACCTAATTAAATCTCTTGAATAATGTTATCAAAATAATTGAGTAGCCGAGAGTTTAAGGGAAAACATAAACTTCGAGTCATAGATAAAGCTCGGTATGAATAACTAACATCTCAAACCATTTAGATATCTAGTGAGACCACACCACTTAGCGAATGGGATTTCTCCTCACTAGTATCTTAAAACCTATATAAAACCATATTCCGTGGTCCGGCATCCATAATGGATAAAAACATAACCATTTCAAAATATTATGATGATATGCATACAAGTTTATACATTCTAGATTTCTCATCCTCTGTTTAATTAACTCCCTATCGTATTTATAGTTTCTAGGGTTACTATAAATTTATTATTTTTGGTGAGCATATTAATAACCTTCATATAATATGTGGACTCCATGTCCTATTTCATAGTTTAGGTGTACTATGAACCTATTTTTGAGAAATGCGGAATACAGAACTTAAGGCTAAGATTAACACTAGAGCGGAGTGAATAGTGTTTTAAAGAATTACTAAATCTTTTTGAGTTTTTGTTAATTTGAACACAGATGTATGCAATATTCAGACACATATATGATCAGAGAATCAAACACGGATGCAAATATAATGTAAAAGAAGTAAAGGATAGAACACACTGGATTTTATACTGGTTCGGAGTTACCCTACATCCAGCCCTGCACACAAGTACAGATTTCCTTTCAAAACAATCTTTACAATTACACCCTCAATTTCAAGTCTACGAGGTACACCCTCTAGATTCACAATCCTCTGGGTAGAGATACTTGATTTCCCGGGCAACAAGTTCACACAATTGATTTCCAAGGCTACAATCACAGCTTTTCTTGCTTGATTTATTTCCAACGCTACAATCACACATTTCTCGCTAAATTGATTACAAAGAAGTCTATAAGTCTGAATAGCACTAAGGATCTTGTTGAGATAGTGATAGAGAATGAAACTAGAAATGATCTAGTTAGATTCAATGGTGATTTCGGCAGAGTAATGGCAAGAATGTGTTTAAGGAAATGTGGAAGAAGAAGAGGAGTGGAAACCAGAAAAATATAACTGAAAATTCGTTGAAAATATCCCCTATTTATAGAAGAACAACAGTCATGTCCATTCGTGAAAGAATATGATGAATATACACTTCTTTTGAAATTTAAATTTTCAAAACAGTTGTCTCTGTGTCGACATGGGTATCTTGGGTATGTCGACATGCCGTAGGAAAGTTTGGTGATTTGTTTTTCTTTGAAAATAACTTCTATCTTGTATTAAAATTATTTTAAACTTTATAAATATACTTGACTATAGTTAAAATACATAAGTGAATATATAGAGAATAATATTTTGATATATAAAATTTTTTACTAGAATCTAAGTATAAATATTAAAAGTTAAATATATTATTTTCTTGATAGTTTAAAATCAAGGATAATTTGATTTTGAAATTAAAGATTATTTTGAGGCTAAAAGTATTTAAAATCAGAATAGATGTTTTTGATTCTTTTAAAAGAAAGATTTTGAAATCATTTTGAAAACAAGATATAATTTTGAAAAACATTTGAATAAAGTTAGCAGATGCAAAACAATGTTTCACTAGATTTTTCGTAGGTTCCATCCTACTTAAGGTTCCATCCCTTTAACGGGCTCGAAGTGCATTCCATTCCATGAATAAATTGGATTTTAAGATGCAAGTGGTTTTCTAGGAGTTTTAACAAATTTTTCAATGAAATTACTTATTCTTGCAATCTTGAACTCTTGATAATATTGATATTCTTGATGCTCATGAGTCTTCAATCTTGATGTCTTGAATTTCTATACCGTACAGTCTTCATTCTTGGTACCTGGATGGTTAAATCATGCATATACATATATGTCTAAACTAAAATGTTAGTGTTTACATTTTATAATCTTATTTTAAGGTTGTTGTCATCAAAATCATCATATCAAGGACTAACAATCTCCCCCTTTTTGACGACGACAACCTTTGTTTATAAAATATTATTTATATCCAATAACTCCACCTTAATCTATGCCTAACTATCCTATTTTATACTTCTCCCCTTTGTCATCAACAAAAACTAACTCCAAACTATATAACTCCCCCTCATTCTTGTACTAAAGTACCTTCATTAATAAACTATACAATGGAGTATATAATAGATGAATTAAGAGATAATTATACTTATAGACATGATAATTAACCAAAGATTGTATAAATATAAATGTATATTTATATATGTTTTGTACAACAAACATCAATCCATACCAAATATCGATCCATAACAAACCAAATCAAATCAAATCAAATTAATCAAAGCAAACAATTCAAATCAAACAAAGCAATCAAATAAAATCAAACATTACGAAGAACATCCACCCATCCTTCTTCTCCAAATATAGGGTCTGCTTTAATAGCATCCCAATTTTCATTGTCATTGGTGATAGAGACTGGAGGATGTGCTTCGTTATCATCCTTGTGCAGGGAGGAAATCATCCATCGTATTGCATCGAAATGCTTTTCTTGCTTCATGCATCTGCATTTTACTCAACTCTAAGTGTCGCTGGTTACGAAGAATATACGAAAGAATATTCTTGAAAGAATTAAGAGTTTCTTCAAGATTCTCGGTTAAATAATGAATTGGATTAGCCATATTGGAGTTTGTGAGAAGAGTTAGAGATAAAGTAGATAGGAAATAATATTGAGTGATGAATTCTGGAAGAAAAAGGTATTTATAGGAGTAGAAATTCATTTGAAATGAATGTACATAAGGTAGTTATTCAAATTTCAAAATTAAAATGAAATGTCATTTCTGACCAGTACATATCGACATGGTCATAAGGGGATGTCAACATAGTGCAGTGAATTTTGATGGCTTATTTTGATTTCGTGAATAATTGTGTGTGTGTGTGTCTATATATATTTATATAATATACTAATGTTTATTCTGGAAATAAGATAAGCCAGATAACAGAAAAGAAATTCAATTTCATTTCATACTTAAGACGATACAACGATTAAACTTAAAGAGCTACATGAACTTTCAAATTAAAACAAACTAAAACTAATACAACGTGAAATGAAATGGTAAAACTAGTTAGAGGATGAAGAATATGAAGATAATCCAAGTTTCTTGGTGACTTTGGAAATAAACTTGTTCATCTTGGATGAAATTTTATCCAACTTCTTACTAACGGATCGTTTAAGAATCCTTGATTCTCAACAATGGTCTTTTGGTTTTTGAGAAGGGTTTTGTTGGATGGATTAGGAGGGTATTCGATGCTTTCCAAAGAGGTTTCACCTTCTTCTTCTTCTTCAATTTCCATTTCATCCCCTTCTTCTTCTTCTTCTTCCTCTTCCTCTTCTTCCATCTCCTCATGAGCCAAACGCTCTTCCTTTTTGGCAAGAGTCTCATAATGTTGAAAAACAAATGGAATTTTCGTAAGCGGAATGTTTGAGTGATTAAAAACCTTTTCTAAAATAAATTTTTCTCCTTTGAAATCCGCTCCAAAATAGTTAAAAATCCGAGTGGGTTAGATTCCATGATATAAAGCATTCTCACCCATTACATGATTTTTGGGGCGAAGTTCATCCAAAATAACTTGTGCCCAATTAACATCATAATTTCCAAAAATAGAAAAAAGTGCCATGCAAACTTTTGAGGTAGGATTGTTAAAATTTCCCGATCTTGGGGTCAAAGTATGTTGTAAAATAAGATTGACAATTCTAGCTTTTGGTCAAAAGTTTCGATTTTTGAATTCAAAATCATCATTTCCTTTGAAAATGTGATGAAATGTCTCACGGGCATTTTCATCAATATTAAAACTAGAAAGATCCATTCATGCACTCTTGCAATTGAGAAAGGTACCCAAAAGATCACAATTCAAAACAATTCTGGTGCCTTTCAGACTACTCCAAATTTCATCATTGTTTCCATTATAAAATCCACGATTAAGATTTGCATAGTAAATTTTAACAAGATTTGGATAGCAAACAAAATCATTTTGAGAAGCATCAATAAGACTGAGAACATGATTGTTTGCAAAAAGAGAATCAATTTCATAAGTAGAAAAATCTTGAAATAGATCAAACTTTCCGGGATGGGTTTTTCATAGTTAGCATAGCTGATATATGCTTTTATAGCCTCTAGATCATTATAGAGTTGCTCTTTTATCTTTCTGGAAATTCTTTTGGTGGAGTGGTTGCTTGAAGAAGCCATTAGAGTAGAGAGTAGAAAGCTTGAAGTTTTGAAGAGAGAGGTTGAATTTGAAAATGAGAGTGAAAAGATGTGATAAAAGATAGTGAACAAATAGATTCTCAAAGGACATGTTCTCTGGTCAGAAGATGCCTTTTCAGAGAATTGAATGAAGTGAAAAGGTGGAGGGAAATTCAACCATTTGAATTTAAATTTTGAATTTAAAATTCTGTACCATGTCGACATCATGGTAGGGACCATGTCGACATGTGCCTGTGAATTTCTATGATTTATTTTTCCTAAGTATTCTAATATATATATATATATATATATATATATACACTTATAATTTTTAATGTCTATATATATATCTGGAATATTACTAGAATTATAGTATATTCCATAATAAATTATGATACTAATAAAAAATAAAAATAATAAAAAATAGTAATAAAATAATAATAAAAATATAAAATTTTAAAATTCAAACAATACACCAATTCAAAATCAATCAATCAAGCATCCAATTCTAAGCATGCAATTTCAACCAATTGTATTGTAAATGTGTACCTTTTTCTGAGTCCGTTTCTTTGAATTCGTCGAAGTCGTGAACTACCGTGAAACACAAATTTGAATTATCTATCTTCTGATCATCATCGCTTAAGGACGAGTTTGAGTCATCTAGAGTCGTAGTAAATGCACGCTTCCGTTTCTTTATTGAATTATTGTTTATATGAGGATTTCGCCTATCTAGATACAGACAGTCTCTTTTGTATGGCCTAGTTCATCACAGTTGAAACATTTGACATTGTTTGGCACTATATTCTGATTTCCAGAGTTCTTATAGTTGTTTCTCTTGAGATAATTCATCTTTCCGTATTCTAGGAATTTCCGCAAATTCCTGATGATAAAGGCTATCTCTTCATCATTATCGCTGTTTGAGTCTGATCCATCGGTCAATGCATTGAATTCTGTTGATTTCTTTTCAGATGCTTTGCTTTCTCTTCTCTCGATCATTTAGACTTCAAATGACGTTAAATTTCCAATTAATTCTTCTATCTTTAAAATACTGATGTCATTTGTCTCTTCGATCGTAAGTGTCTTTTGATCCCATTCTAGAGTAAGAGAATTTAAAACTTTTCTGACTTGATCTTCTTCCGAAAATTCCTTTGTCAAGGATATTAGAGAATGCACAATATCTTGAAATCTACTATACATATCTGAAATAGACTCATTAGAATTCATTTTAAATAATTGAAACTGATTTGTGAGCATGGAGATTTTGGTCCGTTTAGCTTTGCCTGTTCCTTCGTGAGTAACTTGCAAAATTTTCCAGATTTAATATGCAGACTTACAAACTAACACTCTATTAAATTCATTCCTATCAAGTGAACAAAATAGAATATTCATTGCTTTAGAATTGTTTCATGCAATAGTCTTTTACTCAGCGGTCCAATGTGCAAAATCAGTTGTGGGTTTAGAATATTCAGTTTGTGTTATTCCAAGTATCTAATCCTACAGATTGTAAATATATTTTCATCCTACATGCCCAACATGCATAGTTACTGCCATTAAAAAGTGGTGGTCTGACAATAGACCGACCTTCTACAAATGAACTAGTGACAGGGATACTAGTGTTAATAACAGTACCAGTGTTGGTAGCCATTTTGAGAACTTTTCAAAATTCAGGTTATGAAACTTTTGAAAACCATGCTCCGATACCAAATGTGAGAAATGCAAAATACGGATCTTAAGGCTAGGATTAACACTAGAGGGGGTGAATAGTGTTTTAAAGTATTACTAAATCTTGTTGAGTTTTTGTTAAATTGAACACAGATGTATTGAATATTCAGACACAGATATGGTCGCAGAATCAAACAGAGATGCAAATATAAAGTAAAAGCAGTAAAAGAAAGAACACAACGGATTTTATACTGGTTCAGAGTTACCCTAAATCCAGTCCCGCACACAGGTACAGATTTCTTTCAAAAGCAATCTATACAATTACACCCTTGATTTCAAGGCCACGAGGCACACCATCCAGATTCACAATCCTCTTGGTAGAGATACTTGATTTCCCGGGCAACGAGTTCACCCAATTGATTTCCAAGGCTACAATCACACCTTTTCCCGCTTGATTGATTTCCAAGGCTACAATCACACTTTTCTCGCTAAATTGGTTACAAGAAGTCTATAACTCTGAATAGCACTAAGGATCTTGTTGAGATAGTGATAGAGAATCAAACCAGAAATGATCTAGTTAGATTCAATGGTGATTTCGACAGAGTAATGGTAAGAATGTGTATAAAGAAATGTGGAAGAAGAAGAGCAATGAAAACCAGAAAAATATAATTGATAATTCGTTGAAAATTGCCCCTATTTATAGAAGAATAACAACCATGTCCATTCGTGAAAGGATATGACGAATAGGCACTTCTTTTGAAATTTAAATTTTGAAATCAACTGTCATCATGTCGACATGTGTATCTTGGGTATGTCGACATGCCAAAGGAAATTTTGGTGATTTGTTTTTCTTTGAAAATTACTTCTATCTTATATTAAAATTATTTTAAACTTTATAAATATACTTGACTACGGTTAAAATACACAATTAAATATATAGAGAATGATGTTTTGATATATATAAAATTTTACTATAATCTAAGTATAAATAGTAGAAGTTAAATATATTAGTATTATTGATAGTTTAAAAATAAGGATAATTTGATTTTGAAATTAAAGATTATTTTGTGGCTAAAAGTATTTAAAATCGGGATAGATGTTTTTGATTCTTCTAAAAGGAAGGTTTTGAAATCATTTTGAAAACAAGATATAATTTTGAAAACCATTTGAATAAAAGTTAGCGGATATAAAACAATGTTCCACTAGATTTTTCATAGGTTCCATCCTACTTAGGGTTCCATCTCTTTAACGGGCTCGAAGTGGATTCCATTCAACGAATAAATTGGATTTTAAGGTGTCAGTGCTTTTCTAGTAGTTTTAACAAAATTCCTAATTAAATTAATTATTCTTGAAATCTTGAACTCTTGATAATCTTGATATTCTTGATACTCATGAGTCTTCAATCTTGATATCTTGAGTCACTATATTGTACAGTCTTCATTCTTGGTACCTGCATGGTTAAATCTTGCATATACATATATATATCTAAACTATAATATTAGTATTTATATTTCATAATCTTATTCTAAGGTTGTTGTCACGTAAACCTTAATCTCAAGGACTGACACTATTGACCCTTGCCAATCAACTTAATCAATTCATGTATTCGGCTAGACATATTGGTGACTCTAATAACTTTTCTCTTATCCTAGTTTTCATGGGTTGACTAGGAACCTATTGACAACTATCAACAACTTAATCCGGATATAGTTTTTGTGGGTTCACTACGAACCAATTGCCCTGCTAACCACTCTTTATAACATAGTTTTCATGGGATCACTGTGAACCTATCAGTAACTCCAATAACTTCCTGATCATAATTTTCATGGGGTGTACTATAAACATGTCTCCCAGACAACTTCTATATTTAGGTATCCTATATTCTGGTCTTCCTAAACTCTTGGATGCAATCCTAGTCATCTAGGAGTTTAATCAATTTATATTCACCGCTGCGTTAACCTAGCTGCTTCTTCTACCCTTTATCCTCAAAATGTAGTTATGGGTCAATTATAATGTGAATATATTTATATTACAAGAAGCAAACATAATTACAAAACAATACGACTCTTATGGTTTAATGTCCTTGAAATCTTTTTCATAAAAAATATGGTTAATCTCTTTTACCTAACATTTTCAAGGAAAACCATTACTAAACTCCTTTAAATTTAACCATAAGTTTTTTCTTTAAAAATGAGTTTGTTTTACAAAGCCTTTCGAAACCTTCGAAATCTTACTTTCGACCTTATTGGATGACCTCCTTAAAAAGCATATAAATCTATCTTCAACACATTAGGCTTCTTCATTCCAAACACTTTAAAACCTCTCTTTCAAAACCTTTCGAATGTATTAAAGTATTAACATTTAACATTAGAAGCATTGCTTCGAAACCAATTGAAAGTACCCCCTCTAAAAAACATTGAAAGACCCTCTTTCGAAACCATTTGGAGTATCCCTTCCGAAGCCATTAGGTTTATATTTAAAATATCATTTTAAGTCGAAGTGAACATAAGCGAAAGTACCCCTTTTGAAATCTTTGTTTATCATATAAAAGTGTTTAGGGAAAATACAATGGTGTAAAAACCATCCTTTCGAAAGATTATTCTATACAAGTTAAAATGTTTGAAGGTTTCTCCCGAAACCCCTTTCGACACAATACCTTCAAAACCATTAAACCCCTTTCGAAAGCTATGGAAAGTGCTTATATTTTAAAACAAAATGTGCTTTTCAACAACATTGATATCTTCAGTACCATCGAAAGGCATCAAGTTACAGAAGGGTTTCGACTTGGTCGAAACTATTCCTTCCAAAAGCTTCAAATTTGATAGCTAAATAACTCCTTCGAAAGCTACTTATTCAAAAAGACAACAGCTCTCCTTCGAAAGCTAGTTTAAAAATACCGTTTTCGTAAGAATTTGTTTCAATTCCTTCAAAACTCTTTATAAACAGGCAGGTGCTTTTCTTTAGAAAACAAACAAAGGTATCGACGCCTTCAGAAGCTATTTTCGACCCCCTACCTTCCACCTCTCTTCAATCAACCGCGTACCATCAAAGTGATGCCATGTGTATTGGTTTCTCCTAAGAAGGTTTAAACTAGGTTGAAGGTGGAATTCTGGATCGAAAGTTACTTCTAAAAGAGGCGGAACCTACTTTTTTGAGCAAATGGCTGTTTTTACTAAATAAACAAAAAAATTTGTAACTAACTTTCCCACTTGTGGAAAATTGATTACTTACCTTAAATTTCCAATTATTTTACGATTATTTTCCATATTTTCTCAGATCTAAAAACTAAATAACGTTTACAAATAAGACCTTCCCATTTATTCATCAGTTAAGTTAGTTAGGCCTTCCTTTCAAAATAATTTAATGTCCATAAGAAATCTCTTATAAAAAATCTCTAAAATCTCAGGAATTTACTGTTAATATGTGATCTGACATATATGAAATTCTGTCCCAAAATCCAATATATAACAATCGAAAATAAATTTCAACCCAATAATATACGTTTTCCTTCAAAAGTTCATAATTAATTCTCCACGGCTTGGAAAATTATAAATATTGAAATTCAACTTCAAAATCATGTTTTTCTCAACATGCAAAATTTTCCATGGCATTTATAAATCATTTAATTTCGATTTTTCCCTAAAACCATATATACTCTATTAAACCAATGGATAAAATCAAACATATTATTAATCCAAGCGTAATATCATCAAAAATCATCATATTAGATTTATCCTTAAATCCAAAAATCACTAATCATATAAAAACCAAAATAGAGATGTTGTGATTATTATCCACCTTAGATTGGACAAGGAAATCGGAGACTGATTTGATATTGATTCTCCTAGGTTGATCCTGAGCTTTAAACTTGAATTTTTCTCCTTTTCATCCTCCTAATGGATGGCTTGGTTTTAGCATTCTTTCTTTTATTTTTATTATGATAAAAACGAACGTGAATGGCATAGGGATAATAGTATAAGGGTATGAAATATGGGCGGCAATGATCCTATTGCCCTTATGTTGATTTAAATAACATTTAACCGTTAATAAGACCATTAGAGTTAATTAAGCATGACCTCTAGGTTTATTATCAAATCTTAATCTCCTTATCGCTCTATATTATTCTATCTAATTTACCAAATTAGATCTCTTTAATAATGTTATCAAAATTAGGGGTGTGACAGGTTCCCCACCTTGAAGAATTTTTTCCTCGAAATTTTGTAAGGGCTAAATATTAAACATAACATTATGTCTCGAGTCATTACAACCATACTAGCCTACCTGACTAGTAAATAATCTATATAAATCTACTATAGACATACCATCAAAACAGATTAGGATAAGCATCTTGAATTTTATCTGCTGTCTCCCAATTACATTCCTTCTCGTTGTCACTCCACTGAACTTTCACTAACTTGACTGTCTTGGTCCTCAATCTTTTCTCATCTCTCGCAATAACCCGAACAAGTTTACTAACAAAAGTCAAATCAGGCTGTATTACCAAATCTTCCAACCCTGTCGGAGAAATAGTAGCCTCTGGATCATGCACAAATTTGTGAAGCTGAGACACATGGAATACGTTATGTACAACTGCCAAGCTGCTCGACAACTCAACTCTTTATGCGGGCTTTCCAACCCTTTCTAATATCTGGAATGGACCAACTTATCTCGGGGCAAATTTTCCTAACTTTTCAAACCGTACCACACCTTTTGTTGGTGATACCATTATGAAAACCCTATCTCCTACTGAGAGCTAAGTCTTTATGCCTCATATATACATAACTCTTCTGTTTGGATTGAGCTTCCTTTATCCATCCTCGAATTAAGTCAGTCTTTTCTAACGCCTCTCAAACAAAATCTCAACCTATGACCAATCTTTCTCCCGTCCAAAACCAACATGGAGGTGATTTTCATGGCTTTACATACACAGCTTCAAAACACACCATTCCTATACTATTCCGATAAATATTATTATAGGAAAACTCAATTCGATGTAGGTGATCTTCTCAAGATCCACCAAAGTCCAATATACAAGCTCTCAATAAATCCTCGAGTACTTCTTGACTATCTCTATCTACCCATCCGTTTGTGGGTTATATGTTGTACTCATCTTGAGCTTGGCACGTAATACCTCTTGTAGGCTCTTCCAATATTCGCTAGTGAATAGTGCATCTCTATCGTTGACTATGCTACTAGGAATCCCATAAAGTATAACAATGTTCTTCTTTAACAACTTTGCAAAAACAGATGCCGTCCTGGTTGACTTTACTAGACCTGTGTATAACGGGTTTCCGGGATGAACTGTCTTTGGTTTCCAGTCAATCCCTTAGTGTCACGGCCTTGCGAAAAGGCTGAAATGGACACGCTTGGTCAACCTGTCCACTATGATCCATATACTTTCATTACCTTTGTTTCACCTTGACAACATGTCAATAAAATCCACGGATATCGAATTCCATTTCCAAACTGGGATCTCTACAGGCTGAAGCAATCCACTCAGCTTTTGATGTTTGGCCTTCAATTGTTCATAGTTCACACACTGCCTAACCCATAAGTCCACACCCCTCTTCATGCTTTCCCAATAGAAGCTCCTCTTTATATCCTGATACAGCTTGGTCTCTCCAGGATGAATCGTAACCTTGGATTGATGACCTTTTTCAAGAGCGTCCCTTCTTAAGTTCTCTACATTTAGAACACATAATTATCCCTTCTTTCCCAACCATTCTCTTTTGTTAAGACTAAAATCCTTTAGATCGCCGATCTTTGATCCTAACTCAAGCCCTCTAATACTTTTGGCTAAAACTGGATCCACTTTCTTTTGAGAAGTTATCCTTTCGATCAACACTGGTCGAACTTCGAAACTAGACAACACGACAATACCCTTGACTTAAACAAGCAATCGATCTTAACCACATGCTACAAGTAGTCAAAGCTTTTAGATCCTTCCATTCTGCCAACAATGTTAACACCATATTCTGATATTTCTGCTAAGAGCATCAGCTACCTTATTTCCTTTCCCAGGAGTATCTATACTGAAATCATAAGCAGCCAAAAAATCCAGCCACCTATGTTGCCTCATATTCTACTCATTCTGCGATAATAAATATCTTAAAGACTTATGATTAGTATACAACTCAAATCATTCCCCTAAGAGATATTGTCTCCTAATCTTCAAGGCAAATATTACCACACCAAACTTCCAATCATGAGTAGGATATCTCACTTCATGCTATCTATATTGTCTGGATGTGTAGGCAATAACTTTACCCCTCTACATCAATATTTCTCCTAAACCAGTCTTGCACGCATCAGTGTATACTACCAACCCTTGGTTTCCATCTGGAACTACTAACACTGGTGCGTTGGTCAACCAATGCTTTAACTTGAGGAATGCTTCCACACATTTGCCGGACCAAACAAACTTCACTTCCTTCCGGGTCAACTTATTCAAATGTGCTGCTATCCATGAGAAATCCTTAATGAATCTCCAGTAATAGCCAGCAGTCTAAGAAAACTTCTAATCTCGGTTAACATCTCTGGTCTCTTCCTATTATTGATATCTTTGGTCTTAACTGGATCGACTGAGAAGCCCTTCTCTAAAACCATGTGACCATTAACATCTCTCTTCCAAAAATGACACTTAGAAGACTTTGCCTTTAGCTGATTCTGCCTCAGTGTCCCAAGTACAACTCTAAGACGATCATCATGCTCTCTTTCATCTTTTGAGTACACTAAAATGTCATCTATGAATACCAGTACGAACCTATCAAAGTGCTCTCGAAAAACTCGATTCATCAAATCCAAGAAAAAAACAGGTGTATTGATTAACCTAAATGGCATTACCAAC
The DNA here is from genome assembly GCA_030765085.1 of Allium cepa. Taxonomy (NCBI): domain Eukaryota; kingdom Viridiplantae; phylum Streptophyta; class Magnoliopsida; order Asparagales; family Amaryllidaceae; genus Allium; species Allium cepa. Next base: position 70,020,321 of record CM060929.1, read on the forward strand.
CACTCGTACGAACCATACCTAGTCCTAAATGTTGTTAAAGGAATGTTGTCCTCTGCCACTCTTAACTAATGGAAACCTGTCACCAAATTCAATTAGGAAAACGTCTCGGCTCTACACATTTGATCAAATAGTTCATCTATCCTCGACAGAGGGCACCTTTTCTTGATTATCCTTTCGTTTAACTTACAATAGACGATGCATGTTTAACAGCGATTTTTCGATCGGATTAGAAAATTGTCGATAAATTTCAAACTAAAATTTATACACAAGTGCACGACGTACTATTGTAGTACGTGGCGAGTATGTGTCGATCCATAGGGAATTGTTAGATTTTAAATCTCTATTCAATCAAATTAACAAAAGTGGAAAGTGTGATTAACTAAAAATGTAAAGAATTGAGAAAAAGAAAATCGATAAAAATATGAGAATTTGAGGGTAATTTAGACATAAGTCCACTCTATAGATCATATAAATCAACAAAAGAAATTTATGATCTCTCTTTTCTTGTCATTAGTGTAAATAGTTGACGTGCTTATCATAAGTATGGTATATTAGTGTGATTAATTAGCATAATATAAACCATCATACTATAACACAACCACTAATATACATTTAACTCTTACGAAATATGAAAGCAAAGTTGAAAGCAAAATTTATTTTAAGCATGGCACATTAACTATTGTTTAGAAATATAGTCCATCAAAATTTAATATGAACAATCACTTCATTACCATCATCATATGTAGATGAAGAGGTAATTATTGTTTGTGATTGTTTAAGTATAGCCTATTTGATGTCAATAATATAAGCTATCAAATTCATATCAAAACAACAAGTTAAACCACTTTAAAACATTTCATTTAAGCACAAAAGAGAGCATAAACATCAAAATGTTGGATCTATATACTAGAGAGCTTCATTACCCCTAAATTGAAGGGATTAAGCTCCCATATTTGTTATCAAATCAACAAATGTAGAAAACAACATGAAACAAATAAGAGAAAAAAAGAGAAAAATGAGAAGAAAAACTAAGTAAAAGAAGTAAATACTAATCCACTTGCATGAATAATAAACTAACTACTAACAAGAAAGGAATAGAGCATGTAAGTAAAAGATAACACTGATTAACATTGCATAGAAAAAGGAAAGTTACATGAAAAGAAATATGGCTAAGTAGTCCTGAAAAGAGAAAGAGTGCTTGTGTTTTATTTTGAGCCTAAATTAATGAGCTAAAGAGAGACTAAGGAAGAAGAGGGTTACACGAAACATAAGGTGTATTTATACATGTATGAAACCCTAATTCTTATTTTTGGGGAATACCCAAATTGCCCTTGAGGTAGTGTGTCCACCAAGTAATCATTAGCATGTCTTAATCCCCCACTTAAATATACATGAAGCTTTAATGTCCTTTAAGCATGTGCATTAGCTCCTAATTGAAAAAAAGGTAAGCGGGTAGGTGGGGTCCTTCATGTTTATGAGTTTGAGTTATTTTCATCTTCATTTGCTTTGTTTCCTTTTTGTACATACATATCTTCATGAAACCACTTGTAATTTCCATCCTATTTTCCTACAAAATAATATAGAAATTCCCAATTAAACTTTCTCAAATTAATATATGAACAAAAATGAACATTTTGCATATATATGATGATGAATATGTGACGTTCAAAAAATAATTTAAATTTTGGTTTAAATAAGCTAAAATACCTGATATGATCATTTATTTAATTTAAATAGATTAAATATGGTGGTAAAAATATACACATTTATGTGCACATCAAATAACCCTACACTTATCTTTTTATTCATCCTCGAATAAAGAAAAACTAAGATAAATCCGTTTTCGTAGGGAGCACGATTGCACTGAGCGTGTACAACAAGCCGCAAAACCTTTGGGTGTCCCCAGTAGGACGAGTGTTGTGTCGTGAGGGTTTTCAGCGGATGCTACCCACAAAATCCGAATGCGATATAAAAATATTTACAAGATGCAAGATTTATGTACAATGGTGTGAATGCAAGCTTTTGAAAATATTTACAAATGAAGGATTTTCTTTCAAATTGACATTGAATAAGTTAATTATAAGTTTTGGTCATTATCTTTAAAATTTAAGTTATTTTCTCATGAAAATTTACAACAAAAATTAAGTCATCATAACAAATAGACTACAGTTTAACTCGTTGTTTCGGTTAGTAGCAAAGTGTAATTATAAAATGGATACTTAGTTGATTATCAATGTTTATCAAAGTGGTAATTTTATTTCTTTTCAATAACAAGTCAAATCAAATAAGTTAAATAGTGCTTGGATTCCAATTGCCTACTCTCTTAATTTTTTTCATCTTACATATGCCTAACTTAGATAAACTGAGGCCAAATATATTACCCATGCACTATCTTGCGGACTTATATGAAGGGAATACAGAACGTAGTGAGTGAACACACAAGTGTGAACACTTATTGACTGTAGGCGTTATTAGTAAAATAATTTTTATATAGATACACCTAACTCAGATAAACTGATGCCAGATATATTGATCGTGCACTCCTTTCGGGCTTATGTGAAAAGGGTACAAAGCATGGTGAGTGAATACATGAGTGTGAACACGTGACTCTAGGGTTTATTAAAAATATACATATATACAAGCAATAATTTTTTTTAGAAGAGAGTGTTTTGAAATATCATCTTAGCGCCATTTAACTTAGAAGACAAAAAAATGTTATATCTTTACTTTAAATCAACCACTTTTTAAAACAAAGATTTTCAATTATGATATATTTCATAATTAACACGTATGAATCTGCCTATATACTAGTTAAACCAATGTTATTTGTAATCAAACTTCATTTTTATTTTTTTCTTAGAACAAATAATTTTCAAAAATTTCGATTTAATAAATCAAAATCACATACTTATACTATAGTGTTTCTTTAAAAATAAATCCAAATGCTTTAATATATTTTTTTAGTTTTTTCTTTAGTTTTGGAAAGAGAATGCAAAAATCAACCATGAAAAAATGAAATTGAAAATGATGTAACCAACCCACACTTGATTTTGACTGTGTCCCCACAGTCAACCCAAGTGAGAGGAAGGTTTATTATTATTTACATGAAAATGAAATGTATTTATATGGCATTAGAAAGTATATCGTTAAAAGTTAAATGAAACGGTCTTCCAAAGAATGATTCATTTGTCTCATCAAGTATGAGGGACATAGCTTAAGAACGAAAAACCAAATCGTAAAAGATTTCGAAGTTGAGTGTTGATTTGGAAAAACGAATGTCGTTTTATTAAAAGTTGAATGAGTTTTTATATTTTCGATGATTTTCGGGGTTGACAAAACAATTGTTTGTAGTTCAAGTTTATGTTCACCAAATGGAAATTCAATCTCATTATTGAAAACATTTTCAGAATTATTGATCTCCAAATCGAAATGGTGATTTAAATCTTCCCAATCAGAATTTAACAACTCATTTCCGAGAAGTCCAAAAAAATCGTGTTCATTAAATTCATCTTCCGTTGTTGGATTATCAACGACTTCATTTCGTATATCATTTTCAAAATCCAAAATTGTTGTATTAAAATTTTCGAAATCGAAAAAAGGAAGATCAAGTTTTAAATCGAGTTTCAGGCCCTCAAAAGGATTAAAATCCAACTCAATTACTAAATTTTCGACAACTTCGTTAAGATTTTGGTTTTCAATATCAAAAGTTGTTATTGGAAAATCTTTGATTTGGGTAAAAGGTGACTTATCGTTTGACTAGTCACACATTGGGATTTGGTTTTGTTGTTCAGGTAATTTTTTGTACTTTTCAAACAACGAATCTGTGTGATCATCATAAATTTTATTCATTTGTTCAACAAAATCCAATTTACAGTTATTAACTTGAGAATTTTCGATTTGGATTTATTGAGAAATTTCTCACTCGTGTCGTAGTCGAGATTATTCCCGTTGCCAAAGTTACTTGTAAAGTGGATCACATTTTTGTTTTGATTTCGAAATTCATTTTGGAGTTCAAAATTGAATTGGCATGGGCTATACTTGAAGTCATTTGAATTTTAAAGTTGTTATCCCATTTTTGGTCAAAACTGGAATATCAACAAATTGGCAAGGAATGTTGAATATCGGGGTTGGAGATCGATTGGGATCAAGGCTGCGATCGATATCGCCAAAATCTGGTTGAGCTCCGATCCAGACGAAATTGATTGGAAATGATGATAAGGACTTGGAAGGCTATGTTTCAAATTTCAGGTTAATCGAAGTTCGTATGAAGGAGATATAATCGAACCATCCATCCTCCACTCCCAAGCACTACCGGTCCAAACCACACCTCCAAGCATGGCCGGACCATATTGCTACCGAACCAGCTACCTCCTCCCACTACCGAGCCAACCATCTTTCTATGCACTATCGAACCGGCATACCACCGAGCCAACATACTACCGAACCAACTACCGCTCCAACCCTCACCGGACCAACTCACCACCGAGTCAACCTCCATCGGTCCAAGGCCTCACCGGACCAACCCCTCCAACCATCTACCACCGGACCAAGGCGTACCGAACCAACACTTCCAGGCCAGACTACATCAGCCCAGGCCCACCGGCAGCTATATACATCCAAGACCCCTGCCCCCCAGCCTCACTCTATAAATAGAGGGGCAGGGGTACAACAATGGGGAACAATTTTAGAGCTCAAGCACGGATAGAACTTTCAAACAACTTTCAGTTACTTGTAATCAAAGCTCTGTACTTGTAATCTGAAGAGAAAAGGAGAATAACATATAAAGTGGACGTAGGCACATTCTGGCCGAACCACTATAAATCTGTGTGTCTTTTACAGTTTAGTCACTGCTTTTTATATATTTGCATAAATCACCCAAATCACTAAAAACAACATAAAATCAACTAACTCATACGACTTGGAGGTGTTTGCCCATTTTTTGTGCAAACATTTTTGGTGCTTTCATTGAGAAACAATTCGGAAGCGCTTTAATCATTGCCTCGCAAAGATTTGTTGAGAGACTCTCTTTAGGATCCAGAAGTCTATCTGAGATTATGGCTCTTGGAAGGAAAACAAGTAGAAGACAGAGACCAGAAAGAAGTCAGCACGAAGGGAGTCAAGGGGCTTCCTCAGGAGAGAACCAAACTTCAGTCTTCATCACCAGGGATGAGATGGAGACAATGATGAAAAGACAAGAGGAGTTGATTAAGAATTTGTTTCAACAGATTGGGCAACTTGGAGCACAGAATAGGGAAGCGGATGGAGTTCGGAACGGAGCAGGACCATCCGGCATAGCACCTGGATTAGGAGGCACATCCATGGAGAACATAGATCCAATTTCGGAGAGAGAAAGAGGATCATCTGCACAACCTAGGAGTAGCAGAGGAGTGAACGCTCAGTCAAGGGGGCAGATCCTAGAATTCCCTCGTGAACTCGGGGGGCAGGTCGAATATAATGAACAAAGATTGCATCTCGGAGACAATGACAGGTTGGCGGAGATGGTTAGAAAAGCTATGAGATGCGGTTTGGTAAACAAATATTTGGAGGATGTTAATAGGAGTCCTTTTACTCCAGCAATCAGACAAGCTAGGAACCCACCGGATTTCAAGTTACCATCGTTGGACATGTATGACGGTAGAACGGACCCCACAGTTCATCTAACGAAGTATATGAGGCATATGGAAGTGCTGGGGGCATGAGAGGAGGTTATGGCCCCGTGCTTTCCATTGTACTTGGCAGATATTGCAGCATTGTGGTTTAGACAATTGGAGAATGGATCCATCGGAACGTGGAATGATTTAATTGAGAGGTTTATGAGGCAATTCAGGGTCCACATTACAAGACCCAAGAATGTGATGACTTTGGCAACCCTAAAGCAGAAAACCGGAGAGACTTTGAGGAGTTACCTAACGCGATTCAATGCGGAAGCAGCTTCGGTGGATCGACCAGATCTATCCATGATTATGATAGCGGCTGTGTCCGGGATAGCTGACAGAACAGAGTTCAAAAATTTATTAACTAAGGATCCCCCCGTGGATCTAGGAGAATTCTATCATGAGGCGGAAAAGTTTCTACGATTGGAGGATGCGAACGCCGAAAGAGAAGAAGGAGAAGGAATTGATATTTATGCGATCAAAGGAGGAAATCCCCCTGGGAAAGGCACGGAAACTAGTAGAGGTAAAATAAAGACTGAGAATGACGGGGACAGGTCAAAGCGGCAACGGAGGGAGCCGCGATTCACCACTTACTCCGAGCTGAATGAGAGTCTAGAATGAATTTATCAGGATACTAAAGAGAAGTCGTTTGAAGGACGAGGTGGAAGGGCATATCAGGAACGGTATGCTCCTTCAGTATGTGAGGAGGCGAACTCCAGCAGTGGAGCCAGAGTGACCACCGTCTACATCGGCTAGAGGTGACCCTGGATGGGGCACCGTTTGATTATCCATTGATTGCTTGATTAAAATAACGATGAACAAGTTGTAAACATCTCACTAACGCGGTTAAATCATTTACACATGTGGGCGATCGCGCACGATCCATAGGCATGCTCCGAATGACTACCGACCGCGTTATAGTAAGAGTTTACGCTTTAACATCTTCATTTTGCTTTTTGCTTTGATTTTGATTTGAACATTTAAATTCTGCCTGTTTGGACATTTCTTCTGTAAGGTTCATATGATTATTGCTTTAATATTTTCAATTCTACGAAAAAAATCTACTTGCATGCCCGTTGGATCACGAACGATCCACGAACACCTCTTGCGTGGCAGTGAACTGCCGAAGTCTTTTATTCGGAAACTCCCCCAAACAATAACTCCGGCACTGACAATATTTAGTCCCCCCCGGGAACAATCATTCGCCTCGAACGGCACCCGACCTCGAACGGTCACAACTCGCCTCGAACGGCACCCGACCTCGAATGGTCACAACTCGCCTCGAACGGCACCCGACCTCGAACGGTCACAACTCCCCTCGAACGGCACCCGACCTCGAACGGTCACAACTCGCCCCGAACGGCACAACTCGCCTCACCTCAAATGGCTCGATCATGAACAGTCATCATTGGAGGTCCGCCACTTGACCGCGCACGGTCGTACTTCACCTCAAATGGCTCGATCCCGAACGATCGTCATTTGAAGTTAGACGCTTGACCATGAACGGTCGCACTTCATCTCAAATATCTCGATCCCGAACGATCGTCATTTGAGGTCACATAAAACTGTAAATTCCTTTGCAGGACATCAACAGGATATGAACATCCAGCTCATGGCATTACAAAACACGCCTTCCTACCGCAAGGCATATTTTGGGGGGCAAAGTGTTATCCCATTTTTGGTCAAAACTAGAATATCAACAAATTGGCAAGGAATGTTGAATATCGGGGTTGGAGATCGAGTGGGATCAAGGCTGCGATCGATATCGCCAAAATCTGGTTGAGCTCCTATCCTAACAAAATTGATTGGAAATGATGATAAGGACTAGGAAAGGCTATGTTTCAAATTTCAGGTTAATCGGAGTTCGTATGAAGGAGATATAACCGAACCATCCATCCTCCACTCCCAAGCACTTCTGGTCCAAACCTCACCTCCAAGCATGGCCGGACCATATTGCTACCGAACCAGCTACCTCCTCTCACTACCGAGCCAACCATGTTTTCATGCACTACCGAACCGGCATACACCGAGCCAACATGCTACCGAACCAATTGCCGCTCCAACCCTCACCGGACCAACTCACCACCGAGTCAACCTCCACCGGTCCAAGGCCTCATCGGACCAACCCCTCCAACCATCTACCACCGGACCAAGGCGTACCGAACCAACACTTCCAGGCCAAATTGCATCAGCCCAGGCCCACTGGCAGCTATATACATCCAAGACCCCTGCCCTCCAGCCTCACTCTATAAATAGAGGGGCAGGGGTACAACAATAGGGAACATGTTTGAGAGCTCAAGCACGGATAGAACTTTCAAACAACTTTTAGTTACTTGTAATCAAAGCTTTGTACTTGTAATCTGAAGAGAAAAGGAGAATAGCATATAAAGTGGACGTAGGCACGTTCTGGCCGAACCACTATAAATCTGTGTGCCTTTTACAGTTTAGTCACTGCTTTTTATATATTTGCATAAATCACCCAAATCACTAAAAACAACATAAAATCAACTAACTCATACGACTTGGAGGTGTTTGCCCATTTTTTGTGCAAACAAAAGTGAATTCAGATTTTGATTATTTTGAAAATTTTGACTTGAGTTATCACATAAATAAAAATTACACAAATCATTTATACTTTGTTTTTGTTGTGTAGAGAATTCAAGTGAGGATGAAATGCTATTTTTAAGAGTCGAGGATTGGTCATTGTTTTGAAAATTATGTTGTTCAAAATTCGAATTATTTACACAATAGTTGCCATTAAAATATCCATACGAATTTGGAGTGAAATCATATGGTTTATATTGATATTCCCAACTATTGGAAAATTCAAGTGAATATGGAAATTCAGGCATTTTCAAGAATTTTTTTGGTTTTTTTTATAAAGGAACGATATTTACAAATAAATGTTATTTTTCAAATAGGAAATTGAATTTTAGCTCTGTTTTTTGGTTTTTTTTTCGAATTTTTTCTTTTTTTTTGTAAAGGTTTTATAATTTTTTATTGGATTTTGATTTTTCTAATTTTTTTTTGGAATTTAGAAATTTCAAAGAAAAAGGATTTAAAAATTTCAAAGGAAAAGGAATATTTACAGTTTTTTTAGTCCTGGATTTTTTTTTTTTACATATGCATGAACTAATGCAACTAAACGAATGCTAGGGTCTAATTACAAATTATTTATCCTAAGTTAACCCAAAATTGTATAATCACACTTTGTCTTAAATCGGCAAGATAGTTCTAGGCCAGGTAATAGACAGGATTTATCGGTGCATCACGATTCACCGTAGCAATGCAGCCGAAGGTGTAAGTACCTTCGGGGAAACAATTCAGGATAGTATTTACGAATCACCATAACATTCAAAACTGATTATTGCTATGCCATAGCCTAGACAACAAGAAATAAATTATTCAAAGAAGGCAAATTATCAATATTCAATTAAAAGTTATCAATGCCTAATCGTTATTATTAATCAAAATCTAGGATGAAATGTAAAGCCGAAATTAAACGTGTATTAACAATGCAACTACGAATGGATTTTTGTTTTTTTTTTTGAATTTTTTTAAATGCAAGCAAAAACAACAATGCAAAGCAACTAAAAACAAGTGATAAGAACACCATACTCGAGCCTTCAGAATTATTGAGCAATTATTTTGAAGCGGCGATTTTTTTTAAGCAAGCAAACGAATTATTTTTTTGGCGAGCATTCTGCCGCCTTTTGAAATTCTGCTTTGACAACCTGAAAATAAAAAAAGATATATATGCAGGTTTTTTAGGAAGTAACTAAAACAAAGGGAAATCAAACAAAACAAAATAAAATAAACATAACAAATGAACAAGATATCTACAATATATATATATATATATATATATATATTAAAACAAATTAACACAAACTAAATTACCAAACAAAAAAAATTTCAAATTTTTTATTTAAGTATCAAAGCAAAACTAAAAAGAAATTGAGAAATTTTTTTTTGCTTAATAAGGATTGACTAAAATAAAAAAGTTTAAGAAACAAATAAAAAACAAAGCCTAGAAAAAAAAATATTCACAGCCTACACCCACTGCCCCTAATACCCGACCCACTTAAAAATTATTCGACGTCAACTTTCTCTCTGAACATACTATAAACCACGCTCTACTTCATTTGAACAGAAAATGAAATAAAAACAAAAGTCGCCCCTATTTTTTTCTTGAAAAAAAAAGAATCGCGTAATCGATTTTTTGAATTCAATTCTGAAGCTCAATTTACAATTTTTTGAAGGCGATTAGAGATTTGAATTTGGTCCTTAGTGGTTTCAGGTCGTGGTGTTGCGATTTAAACTATAGGGTAAAGTGATTTCGTAGGTGAATGTGGTTCGTATATAGGTGGGATAGAGGCGATCGAGGAGTAGGGAGAATGATTCATTCGAGTTGAACTGAAGAAACTAAAAAATGATTCTCTCCTTTATTGTAAACTCTGTGTATTGATATTGCAAGATCATTCAATATCACGTTGTAGCCTTTACAGTTGTATTTATAAAAGGAAATGTAATTGGACTGCGGCTTGGTCCAGAAAGATAAAACAACCAGCGTTTGAAATAAAAGACTCATGTATGATAAGTATCTCACCAGACTTCAGACGGCTATTCCTTTTATTCGCCCCCTCAAACCCAAACTAGGGCTAGGGTTTGCTTGCGATAATTAGATTTTGCTGCTGAGATCCAAAGTTGAGAAACAGGAGATAGAATCTGTGATCTGACTAGTTCAAGATCAATGATATATCGTGACATCGAGCTCAAATTATATCAGAGAAAGATGGACGCTTTGATCATACTCATAGAGGCACTGAGGTGTAGATCTGAGAATCATGTCACCGATTAGAGAAAGCATCTTAGATATAAGCTCATGTTTGAGGTGTTTGAAGTTAGGCGCTGTTGGAAGCCTCAGTTATTGTTAGATGCCTCAGATGTTTCTTGTAAAGCTTTGGGAACATAGATCTGAGCGTTTTATCTCGGATTGATCTCAGCTTCATCACCATTAAGCTCACGTCTGAATCGAACAAAGTTTGGTCTTGAAAGGGGTTTGGTTAAAACATCAGCCTTCTGATAAATGGAAGGTATGTAATTGACATTGAGTTCTCCTTTGATAACTTGCTCTCGTACGAAATATAAATCAAATTCCATGGGTTTCGTACGAGAATGTAAATCTGGGTTGCAGTAAGTGCGATAGCACTTTGATTGTCACACCATATAGTGGCTTCGGTGTTAAATGTAACATGTAATTCACTTAGAAGGGATTTTATCCACATAATTTTAGCAGTAGTACTGCCTATACTGCGGTATTCAGCTTCTGTGTTGGATCTAGACATTATTGGTTGTTTTTTTGCACACCATGATACAGGATTATTGCCTACAAACACATAGTAGCCAGTGGTAGACCTTCTGTCATCAGGGTATGTTGCCCAATCTGAATCGGAGTAGCCATTAATGTGTAGGGATGAACATGATTGCAAAATAAATCCTTGATTGATTGTCCCTTTGAGATACCTTAAAATTCTTTTTACTACCTTCCAATGATTGTCTACTGGTTTTTGCATGAACTGGCTCACTTTATTGACACTGTAAGATATATCAGGCCTGGTTATAATGACATACTGAAGTGCTCCCACTATACTTCTATACTTCTTATCATTTAGTATTGGTTCTCCTTTGTTTTTTAATAGATGTAAGTTGCTAGTCATTGGAGTGGGAAGTGAATTTGCTTTATCCATCTTGGCTCTTATTAAAATGTCATTGATGTATTTTTTCTGACTTAACTGCATCTCTAACTTTGACAATCATTTAACTTCAATTCCCAGAAAGTAGTTTAGTTCACCTATTTCTTTGAGGGAAAATTCCTTCTTTAGATATTGTGTTATGTGAAAGATCTATAACTTGTTATTTCCTGTAATAATAAAATCATCTACATAAATTAGCACATAAGTCACAGTATGATTAAAGAATTTAGTAAACAAGGAATTATCAAAAATTGTTTGATTATAGCCATGACTGGGTAGTATAGTTTTGAGCTTGTCAAACCGGTCTCTTGGGGCTTGCTTAAGACCATAGAGTGCTTTATTAAGTTTGCACACCAGTTGTTCACTGCCTTTCTTTGTGAATCCATATGGTTGCTCCATGTATACTTCTGTAAATCACCATTAAGAAAGGCATTATTAACATCTAATTGTTGAATAGCCCAATTCTTATGCAAAGCAATTGTCAATATTATCCTGGTTGATGTTGGTTTCACAACTGGGGAAAAAGTTTCATTAAAATCAAACCCATTTTGTTGTGAGTAACCTTTTGCCACCAATCTTGCTTTGTGCCTAAGAATTGAGCCCTCTGGATTTTTCTTCAACTTGTATGTCCATTTACATCCTATGACATTTTTATCCCTGGGTAGTGGGACAAGATCCCAAGTTTTATTTTTGTTCAATGCATCATATTCCTCTGCCATGGAAATTCTCCAATTGTTATCAACAATTTCTTGTTGATAAGTGCTTGGTTCACTTATATCAAGTTCAACACTGTATATTTATGGTTTAAAAATACCACTTTTTACCATAGTTATCATGTGATGACCAGTGTTTGCAGGAACAGTGGATTGATTACTATCATCATTAGTGGTCTCTTATTGAGCATTGATTGACTGTTGTTCATTCAGTACTGAGCATGGATCACTAGAGCAATTACTGTCTGATTCAATACTACCAGTCTTTGATGATTCTTCAGTTTTCTCATGACCTGGCTCATTGATGGGCATTGTGTGTTGTGAGTCAGAATCTCTCTCACCATCATCACCTTCACTTCGGATTGGTATGGTTATCTCAGGTGAGAATGATATTGGACGTATGGAGTATTTTGTATTGTATATTTTCTGAGATATTTTGATATCTGCATTGCTAAAAGGAAATTCATTCTCATTAAACATAATATGTCTTGATATATACACACTGCCATTGCTATCAAGACATTTGTAGCCCATTTCATTAGTGGGGTAACCTGTGAATGTAAATGGTTTCTACCTATAGACAAGTTTGTGTGAGTTGTATGATCTTAAATAAGGAAAACACTGACATCCAACTACTTTTAAATCTTGATAAAAAAAATTTAACTTTGGTTAGAACTTCCAAAGGACTCTTGTATTTAAGAATCTTTGCAAGCAATCTATAAATTAAGTAGACTGTTGTAGAAAATGCATCTGGCCAGAACTTGAGTGGCATATATGCTTGTGATAATAAAGATAAGCCTGTTTCAACAATGTGTCTGTGTTTTCTCTCTATAAGACCATTTTTCTGTGAAGTATAGGGACATGTGGTTCTGTGTGTGATTCCCTTGCTTTGAAAGAAATTTCTTAGTGGTAGAAATTCCTTACCTCCATCTGACTAAAAGACTTTTACCTGATTGTTTGTCTGTCTTTTAGCATTTGTAATGAATTGCATCACTGCATTGTTAGTCTCAGATTTTGATTTTAAGAAGTAAATCCATACAAACCTAGAGTAAGCAATGAAATATAGTATTTATAACCATAATCAGTACTAATTGGAGCAGGTCCCTAGAGATCTGTTGCAATTAGTTCAAGAGAATTATTATACACCGTCTTAGAGTCTGGAAATGCAAGTTTAAGACTTTTACCTAACTGACAGTATGTGCATATGTAAGAGGTAGGAATTTTATCAACAAGAATACCATCACATTTACACAGTACGTGTTTTACAATATTTATACTAGGATGTCCTAGTTTACAGTGCCAAGCATCAAATTTTTCAACATACTTTTCAGCATTTCTAGTTTCAGATACATGACACCATTTACTTTCATGTTCATATTTTCTTGAGCTTGTGGCATCAAATTTGTATAACCTCTTATGTTCTCTACCCTGCAAAAGAACTTCATCAGTTAGATTATCATTTACTAAGCAGTATGTTGAGTGAAATTCAAAATAGACGTTATTGTATTTGGAAAATTGTGAAACACTCATCAATTTTTTTCTAATTAATGGTACCCTCAGTAAATTCTTGAGATAGAGTTGTCCGATACCATTAATACTTGCATTTCCAATATGAGGTATGTGTGCAGATTTACCATTACCCATATACGGTAATTGTTTACCTTTGTATTCTCTGTTGCCAAGATTTAACTGATTCAAGTTGTTTGTCACATGGTTGGTTGCACCAGAATCTGGATACCAAGTATCATCATGAATTTCCTTAATCCTTGCTGTGCTAGTGTCTGCATTCTCTGACTTTGTTTCTTGATGCATGTTTACCATATTAGCACTAGGTTTTTGTGATCTTGTGTTGTTATTATTCTGTTGTGCTGGTGTGAAGTTTGCATCGAATTTGAAATAGCACTTGTTTGCAGTATGACCATATCTTTCACATATTTGACATCTTGGTTTACTGTTATTATTGTAATTCCATCCACCACCTCTAGTCCTGCCTTTATTGGATTGACCACCTCTATAGTTTTTTGACGGGTTTCTGTTACTTTGATTTTTTTTCTTGATTCCTGTTCTTATTAGCAGATGCATGATTTACATTGTATTCATAGTTTGTCGGTTTCTTCTGCTCTATTCTACCCTCATGAACAATAAGCATTGCCTGAACATTCTTAAGTGATGGCTGTTTTTCATTTGATGATATTATGGCTACAACTGCTTCATATTCGTTATCCAAACCACTTAATATACACAGTATTTTCTCTGTATCTTTTATCTTATGACCAACACAGGCCAATTGATTGCATATGCTTTTGGCTTTGGACAGAAAGTCTCTCATACTTGCATTATCTTTTATCAAGTTTTGCAACTATCTTTTGTATTGCATTATTCTCGCTGCATATTGAGAACTGAATATCTATTCAATTGTATGCCTGATTTCATGGGCAGTCTTACATCTAAATGTGGCAGTAAATTTGTGCCTATGGAAGACAGTAGCTAGGAACTAATCAGGCTATCTTGTCTTTCATGAGTGATGTAATCATTATTATTGATTAACTTTCCTTCATTGTCTACAGTGAATCTTGGTGGGGTAATCATTGTACCCTAGACCAATTCTTACAAGCCATAGCCCCTTATGGCTGTCTCAACCTGAATCTTCCATAGAAGATAGTTAGATTCATCTAACTGGATGGTGATTACTTGTCTCTTTGGTTTGATGATGGATTTGATGAGATGTTGGGTGATATTGGACTGGTCTTGACTAGTTCTTGAATCTGATCTTGGTGATGCAGCGGTATTACTACTTTCTTCAGCCATCTTGATGAACAGGCTCTATGAGGAATCTGAAAGAAGTTAAAAAGAAAAGCATTGGAAAGAATCAAGAGGTGCAACCGGAGTCAGGTGAATGATGATAATTTTCTGACTCCTTCTCTTGGCACGGCATAGCGGGTAAGTTGACTGGAAACTTGAAAATTCTGATGATTCAGTGCAGCCGAGGAGGTGTTTGATGATGAGAATACGCTGAAACACCTTCTTGGCATGGCACTGAACTCAAGTGATGAATTATCTGATATAAGACTGTACACAGCAATCTGCTTGGGTACAAAACTCTCAAGTGATGATACTTTTCTGATGAGAATAATTGTATCAACTATATTTGCTGTTAAGCAATTTTGATTTCGCTCTTATACCAAATTTAAGAAATCGAAAAATGATTCTCTCCTTTATTGTAAACTCTGTGTATTGATATTACAAGATCATTCAATATCGTTCTATCAACTTTACAGTTGTATTTATAAAAGGAAAATGTAATTGGGCTGTTGGTTGGCCCAGAAAGTTAAAACAGCCCGCATTTGAAATAAAAGACTCATGTATGATAAGTATCTCACAAGACATCAGACGACTATTCCTTTTATTAGTTGAATTGTGGTCGTAGGTAGTTGGGTTAGTGTAATATCCCGGAATTTATGGCAATATAAATTTAACAATCTGTGTTTAAATTTAAATTAATTTGATAATTTTTGTTAATAAATTTGAATTGATTCTATAATCTTCTTTATCTAAATAATTAATTAGAGAATTTATAAGCTAATAAATCTGTTTTCTATTTATTATATGTATATGCATATTTATATATATTTTAAATAGGTAAGTTGTTTTTAATTAAATTAGTGTAGCATAATTTTAATATTTTGAAATTGGGAATTGTGATTTATTTTTTATTTAAGATTTTCAAAAATATTAAATAAAATACTAAATGATTTTAAATGTATGAGATAAATTTTTTATTGGTTTAAAATATTTTGACTTAAGTTTGAATATTAAAATAAGGTTATAAAATGTTCTTTTATTCTTTTTAAATTATTGATTGATAATTATGATTTGTAAATTAAATATGTCAATTTAAAATACAATTTAAAATATGAAACATGTATTCATTTATGTTACAACCTCTTTTATAAATTTATTTTAATTGTTTAAAAGGTAACTTTGTCAAATAATTGATTTGTATATTGTTTTATCTATAATAATACTTTGCTTTATTTTTTTTAAATTTTTTTATCTCCATAAGTAAGTACTAAAAACTAATTAACTAAGTTAAACTTTCTTTAACACATAATTAAAAATAACTAATTACATAAATGAACAAATGTAAGCATATTAAAGCATAATTAACATGTGTAAGTTTAAACACACAAAACTTTTACAAGTGTCCATTTTTTTACAAGTGTCAATGTTTAATTTTAATTTTTTCCTTGATTTTAAATAAATCATAAACAAGTTATATAAAACTTGCATTCTTTCTTTCTTTTCCTCTTTCTCATTTTTCATTCTAAACAAAGAAATCTGGAAATCTTGTAAACAAACTATCTAAAATCGGTAACCATTTTCTGAACTCAAAGTTCATTTTCAAACAAATTGTAAATTCTGCATTTCAAACAAAGCTTGTAGCTTCTCAAACCTGCATGTAAAATCTGGGAAAAGAATTTGCATGCATATAAAAATCAAGCAAGGGCCTGCACGCAACAAATAAAATCAGAAAACTCAAGGTTTTAAAAGCATTTAACAATTGAAGCTCAAGTTTAAAGGCATTCAAAACATTTGCAAAGTTCAAGCAGGATTTAAAAAGAAGAAAATTTAGAAGCTTTCAAACAGAGCTCTGTTTGCATAACTAAAAAAGGTGAGTAACTTTTCTTTAAAAAAAATTAAACGCTAAAATCTGTTGCATGCTATTATACAAATAAATAAATGTTTCATATGTTCAAAATTTACTGGCTAATGTGTGATTGCATTTGTATACATGCTGTTAAAATTGCCATGTTTTGTTTTTATTCCCTGGTACAAGTTTTAATTAAATTCTTATATCTTTAATTAGTTTTGTTAAATTGTAGGATTTGAATGAGATATGTATGTTGGCTTCAAAGATCTGACCTTAAGATTTTATCCAAGTAAAAAAAATAAAAAAAATAAATAGGAACTTACTGGAAAATAAGTAGCAGGTGAATAAACTTAAAACTGTGAAATATTCAAGTACAATGAATTGAAGCTTCAGGATTATGAATCAAGCCTTCATACAAAATTATGAATTTTAAATCAAAAATTATAAATTTTAATACTATATTTAGAGAACAGTCTCTTCTTGACTGTGGTATGAGTTATGGGGCATCTCTGTTGCCACTAGAGATTTGAAGTGTTGAGGTTGTTTCTGGAGAGGGTGGAGCTATCATAGATTATGGGAAAATTATGTATTTGGGTTACTTTTTATTGATGATGTTGAGATTGGGTTTTTAGGTTTAGAACCCTTATTCCTATGGGCTTGAGAAAAATTGTGCACTACGGTTTTGAAAATGAATCGAGTCATATAGTTTCTGCAGTATTGATAGATGGTGAGTTGAGGAGGACGTGGCCGGAGTTTATGTCTTTCCGGTGGCCGAAAGCGTGAGGTTGTGGATGTTGACAGGTATTGATGGAGTTGAAGTTTCCTGTTACAGGTTTGTGTTTGAACTCGAATTTAAATTCGAGTTGATTTGGGAAGATTGGATGTTTGAGGGGAGATGATGAGTTACTGCCCGATGGGAGATGGCCATTGATGATGGTCAGAGGTGGCTGGAGTTGATGAATGGGTGCACAGTACAGTGGTGTGCATGTTGGTGATGTTATTGGGTTACAGGGTTTGGTTGCTCGTGATGGACTCGGGTGAATTGAGTTATGACTCGAAGCAGGAAGATCTTTGACTCGAAGTAAATCATTCGGTTGCTCGTGCATTATTTTGAGTTTTAGGTTTTAGAAAAGAACAGAAACCTGTTTTCAGATTTTATAAATTTGAAGTAAAAAGTAAAATGCAAACTAAAATTTTAAACTAAGTTTGAAAACCTGAATTTAGATATAAAATAAAATAATTTAAATCTTGGTATTTGTAATTATTCAGTTTTTAAATTTTAGTTTGGGTTTTAAATAAAATCAGAAACCTGTTTCCTGTTTTTTAAACTTAAAAGTAAAGTTGAAATTGTAAGTTGAAGTTCAAACTAGGATTTTTAAACCTGAAATTCAAATATGAAGTCGATAGTTTAATTCTTGGATTTTGAAATATTTTGAATTCAGAAAATTTAAGATGTTTTAAACCAAAACACAGAACTGTTTTCTGTTTCTATATTTAAAGGTAAAATTTTAAAATGCAACTGAAAATTTAAAACAAAGCTTAAAATCTGGAAACTCAAATAGGAAATTTAGAGTAGATGAATCTGAGTTTGAATTTAATTTAAATGTGGGAATTTAAATTTAGATTTTAAACTTTTAATGTACAAAGGAACATTGGTTTTGAATTTAAACTATGAGTTTTAATTTATGCAATAAAAATTTAAAATAAGTTTAAATCCAGTTTTAAAACCTGGAATTTGATTTTTGTGTCAGTTTTTAAAATAAAATATGTTTTTAAATTTAAATTTGTTTTAACTATTTTCAAAAAGGTTAAATATTTTGAATTTAAAAAGAAAGATGGAAATGTAAGTAAAGCTTTAAAGTTTTAAGATTAAATTTGGACTAAAGATTTAACTGTAATTCAGTTTGAAATTTAAAACGAAATTTTTTAAATTGAATTTGTTTGAAATGTATTTGTTTTATAATCTTTTAAACCTTTATTTTATAAAAGGGATGTTCTTGAACATGTGAGATAAAAAGGATTTTTAAATCTGTTTTAAAAGCTTGTTTAAATAAATTGTTTCATTTTAAAATCGTAAAATTTTAAAATGAAATTTAAAGTAAAGTTTAAATAAATTCGGAAACAATTTGTTTTAAAATACTTTATATGAGAAGAAATGTTTCTTAAATTAAGATTCGAACTTAAGAAAATAGATTCATTTAAAATATTAAGTTAATTTAAATGAAATATTAATTATTTGATTAATTAATAATATAGATGTTTGAGTAAGTAATTAATAATTCTTAAGTTAATTAATTAAAAACTTAAGATTAATTAATTAAGTTTAATTAATCTATAATTAAGGATTGCTAATTAAATTTTAAATTAATGATTGAGATTTATTAATCAAGTGATTAATGATTAATTAAGATTTTAATTAACACTTAAATAATTAATAATTAGAGATTAATTAATTGTATTTAAAATTTAATTAATTTTTAATTAATAATAATTAAAATAATTTAATTTCTTAATTTCGTAATTAAGAAATATTAATGAAGATAATTAACATAAGATTATTTAAACTTTTAATTAATGTGATTAATTTTTGATAATTAATTAGATTAATTCATTAATAATAATCAATTGTTTAAGTTTAATTACTTAATGGAAGTAATTAATGAATTAATTACTTAGTGTAATAATTTTGATTAATGTGATTAGTTTAGATTAATTATGTTAAATTAATTTAAACATGTGTGGATTGATGAATAATTACTTTACATAATTAATGGGTTTGTAATTACTTAGGGAAGTAATTAGTTGATAATTATTGAATGTAATTAAAGATGTTTAATAATGAAAATAATTTAAATTAAATTACTTTATAATTAATCAAGGGGTTAATTGTGATAATTTACTAAGAGTAATAAATGTATGGGATGAGTAATTAAAGTAGTTAATTACTGATTGGTTATTAATAAAGGGTGATTAATATATATGTGGTTTAATTGTAGATTAATTACTTATGTAATTAATTTATATTGAGAAATTAATTAAATTGTAACTAGAAATCATTAATAAATTAATGATGTAATTTAGAATTGATTAATTAAGAAATAATCAATAAAAGAAGTAATTAATTAATAAAGGATTAATGTAATTAATTAAGTAATTAAAAGTTAATTATTTGTAAAGAGTTTAATATAATTAACTTGTGTAATTAATATTAAAGGCTAATTACTTTTTGTAATTAGAGATGGTTAATCAGTGATGATTAATTTAATTTAATATCGAGTTGGTAATTATTTAATTGATTTGTAATCAATTAATGATTAAGATGAGCAAGATTAATGATGAAGTAATTAATTTAATTCATTTTAAATTAATTAGAGATTAAGTAATTAATTTAATTCATTTTAAATTAATTATAAATGGTGTGATCATTAGATCATTGCTTATGTTTGATGGATGATATTGGTTGCCTGGAATGGTTTGTAATCTCAGCTATGAGATGGGAAATGTGTGTAATATGGATACATTGGTTGTGTTGTGATGGTGATATGAATTATCTAATTATG
Source organism: Allium cepa (assembly GCA_030765085.1). Classification (NCBI taxonomy): domain Eukaryota; kingdom Viridiplantae; phylum Streptophyta; class Magnoliopsida; order Asparagales; family Amaryllidaceae; genus Allium; species Allium cepa. The sequence continues at coordinate 70,040,655 of CM060929.1, forward strand.
ATACGAATTATCTGTTGATAATGATAATGTTGATTATCTATTATGTTGTGAATTATTATCTGTGTGTATATAGATAATAAATTGAATTGTTTTAAACTCTAAAACAACTTGGCCTTAAAAGATGCATTTTGGATTTCGATGCAACCGGGATCGGGTTTCCATATTTGGATATCCGAAAACCACATCGATCCAAATTAACGTTAGGTCGTGAATCTGAAGTGAAGATGAAGATTCAGAGTGCAAGGGTTAACGTCAATAACTCTGAGGGTGATTCCAAAACGAGTGTAACGAGATAATGCCTTTGGTTTTCTTCGAACCCGGAATGAACTTGTATGGATTGAATGCTTTCTGAACATCGTCTGGTGGGCGATGAGCATTCTAAGAATTATGTCCTATAAAGGTAACCGTAGCCTCAAGCCTCATCAACCGGGAATGGCTAAAACAGTGGAGGTGCAGCAAGGCTTCGTGGGTAGCCCCCACTTGATATCGAGATTTACCCCTGTCTAGATGTCCCTTTATTTCAGCTTAGTGGTGCGGTTGCTGATCACAACTGCGGGGTAGTCTTTTTCGGAACTGTTCAATAAGGAATGGTTTTGGCTTTGTGCTGCAGAGGAGCAGGCGTACTCCTCGGTACGGTGATCTAGGTCACGTACTGTGACGGGCGGTACCCTAGTAGCCCAGCAATTGATGGAATCCAAAATCTGATAAGTGCCGTACGTATTAGTTGTGACCAACTATGTTGGAACGTAAGATGTAAGCATTCCAGTTATTTCCGTATTTTACTTGAAAAACCCTAGACCTATTATAATATCACTGGATTTCCAATCAAATGTTTTGGTTAGCGTAAGATAAAAACTTTTCCATGTTTATGTATGGGAAGTCTTATGTGATACCTTTTCTTTTCAAAAGGTTTTTCAAAGTTAAGCAACTTTAACCTGTTACTCACACCAGACCCATGTTTGACCCGGAGTTATTTCTGTTTTTCTTTAACCCTTGGGTACTCAAATTTTTACGAGTATCCAAGTGATTCAGGTTAGGATTCAGGTTAGCTTTGATGAATTGTGAAGGAGCAATGGAGCAGGAGGCTTCCCGTATAGATATATAGTTTTCCGCTGTGTTGGTATCTTTGAGTGTCTTCTGTAATGTATTGAGTTGTAATAACTAGACCGCTGTTTATAATTGTCTAGTATGTGTTGTATTGTCTGTGTAACTCTGATATCTGTTGTATACTATGTAATACTTATGTTATTAATATAATTTATTCGTTCCGCTGTTGAGATTCTTGTGTTGTTTCTTCTTTCTCTTCTTTATTTTCTCTTTTTTATCCCTTTCTTTCTTAAGGATGATACGACTTTTTGTGGAGAAAAAGTCGGGTCGTCTCAGTTGGTATCAGAGCGCTAGGTTATGCGAATACCTAGTCTCTGGAGTGGAGTCTATCTTAAGAGAGCGTATTTTTATTTTTATTATATGTATATATTTATGTTTCTACCTATTTGTTGGATTACCTGTTCAGGTTTTCCAATATAAGTTATAAAGGTAGATTATGTAGTGGTGTGTGTAACACAACTACCGATGGTTGGAATTTGTATGTTGAGGTTGGAAGTGTATCTGTCGAGACTCTAGACCTAATACCGTCTCGAGTGAGTTTTGCTGTGGTGAAGAACTTCATCGATCTCTAAAGGAAACCGTTAAGGTTCGGAGTTCATCTTTGAAGTGCAGAATTGGATGAGTAGAGTTTTGATCTATCAGTTGGGCAGAAACAAGCAAGTGATGATATCTTGATATCTCAGGAAGGGTAGCTGCGTGATGAGATGCAGTGACTATGGATGTTTCCGAAGATGTTTCTTTGGAACAAGAGTAAAGAAGTGAGTCTACTTGGTGTTGTGGCTGAGACCAGCAGAATGTTCTGTTTGCTTTGAGGTCCGAGTTTCTCGAAGAGCTTTGGATTGAGAATTCTTTGGCTTTGGTGTTAGCAGTGCAACTCCGCGTGTTCTGTTTTGGCAGGGAGTTTCTGGCTGAGTAGTTTTTCTGAAGTAGAGTTCAAAAGCAGCAGAGTAAATCCATTTCTTCGATGGATTGGATAGGCCAACATAAGCTGTTCTAATTGGTAGAGAGAGAGCTATTTTCCTTGGAATTAGGCTGAGTTGATCGCAAAAGTGACTTGTGATAGTTGAGTTTTCTCTTGAGTTGTTGGAGATTGTCCGGATATCTTCTAGAAGACAGAGTTTGTCCGCATCTGAAGATCGAGTTTTCTTTCCAGGATTGGTACCGATGGTTCAGTTAGTAGATGGATGGTTCCTTGAGATAGAGTTTGGTGAAGTAGCTCTGGTTTCGTAGAAACATATGAATTTTCTTTATGGATCTGTGGAACCATATTTCTGTGCTGGGTTGTCCAGTCTGTGCTTGTGCTCTTCGTCAGCATTTTCTTCTGCTTTGAATCAGAGTTGTGCAGCGGAAGCAGTTTGGGAGTATTTCTGATTTTCTTTTCCTGGATAAGGAGAAGTTAGTTATATCTTATGTTGTTGATAAGTTGAGTGTGTGTTCCTAGTTTTTGAGTGATCTTGAGGAGATCATTGGATTGTTTTGATCCAAATAGTTTCTAGAGGCATCAGCATAGAGTTGAGCCGATCAGGAAGGATTTTGGCAGCCCAGGATCGTCAAAAGAGTATTTATGGATAAGAGACGGAGAAATTTGGATTCTGGAGTCTAAGATTTGTTTTGGGATAAGTTTTCTCTGATCCGTGAAGCTATAAGTTTAGGAAGATAGCTCCGTAGTGTTTTGGGTTTCTTCTGTGATTGGTTAGATAAGTGTTTAGTTTTTTAGAGTTGAATTGCCAGTTTGGATAACTAGGATTCAGAGTGTTTCACGTATCTCTAAGGAAGTACGTGTTTGATATTTCTTGTTGTGGAAACATCAGTTCAGGGGGTTTGTTTGTTGAGTGAGACTTGTCTGTAGTCTGATATTCTGTTTAGAGTTGTTGATAGGAGCTCTATAGCGTAGTAGTTTTTGATTGTTTGAATTCTATAGAGCAAGTATCCCGATATATATATACCGGGGAAACTCGTGAAAGTTTTATCCAAAATTCTTTTAGATAATTAAATTTGTTCTGATTGTGTGAATTGGTTGCCATGGTTATCAGCATATGATTTACATATGCTGTGTTTTAAAATAAAATCTGCAAATAGATTATTAAGTTACCTTTGATTTAAATTTTGGGGACGAAATTCTTTTGAGGGGGGAGGATTGGAATATACCGGAATTTAAGGCAATATAAATTTAATAATTTGTGTTTAAATTTAAATTAATTTGATAATTTTTGTTAATAAATTTGAATTGATTTTTAATCTACTTTATTTAAATAATTAATTAGAGAATTTATAAGCCAATAAATCTATTTTCTATTTATTATATGTATATGTATATTTATATATATTTTAAATAGATAATTTGTTTTTAATTAAATTTGTATAGCATAATTCTAATATTTTGAAATTGGGAATTGTGATTTATTTTTGATTTAAGCTTTTCAAAAATATTTATTAAAATACTAAATTATTCCAAATATATAAGATAAATGTTTTATTGGTTTAAAATATTTTGACTTAAGTTTGAATATTAAAATAAGGTTATAAAATGTTTGTTTTATTCTTTTTAAATTATTGATTGATAATTATGATTTGTAAATTAAATATGAAAATTTAAAATACAATTTGAAATATGAAATATGTATTCATTTAAGTTACAACCTATTTTATAAATTTATTTTAGTTGTTTAAAAGGTATCTTTGTTAAATAATTGATTTGTATATTGTTTTATTTATAATAATACTTTGCTTTACTCTTTTAAAATATTTATCTCCATAACTAAGTATTAAAAACTAATTAAGTAAATTAAACTTTCTTTAACACATAATTAAAAATAACTAATTACTTAAATGAACAAATGTAAGCATATTAAAGCATAATTAACATGTGTAAGTTTAGACACACAAAACTTTTACAAGTGTCCTTTTTTTTTACAAGTGTCAATGTTTAATTTTAATTTTTTCCTTGATTTTAAATAAATCATAAACAAGTTATATAAAACTTGCATTCTTTCTTTCTTTTCCCCTTTCTCATTTTTCATTCTAAACAAAGAAATCTGGAAATCTTGTAAACAAACTGTCTAAAATCGGTAACCATTTTCTGAACTCAAAGTTCATTTTCAAACAAATTGTAAATTCTGCATTTCAAACAAAGTCTGTAGCTCCTCAAACCTGCATGTAAAATCTGCGAAAAAATTTGCCTACATAAAAAATCAAGCAAGGGCCTGCATGCAACAAATAAAATCAGAAAACTCAAGTTTTTAAAAGCATTTAACAATTGAAGCTCAAGTTTAAAGGCATTCATAACATTTGCAAAGTTCAAGCAGGATTTAAGAAGAAGAAAATTTAGAAGCTTTCAAACAGAGCTCTGTTTGCATAACTAAAAAAGGTGAGTAACTTTTCTTTTAAAAAAATATTAAAGGTTAAAATCTGTTGCATGCTAGCATACAAATAAATAAATGTTTCATATGTTGAAGATTTATTGGCTAATGTGTGATTGCATTTGTATACATGCTGTTAAAATTGCTATGTTTTGTTTTTGTTCCCTGGTACAAGTTTTAACTAAATTCTTATATCTTTATTTAGTTTTGTTAAATTGTAGGATTTGAATGAGATATGTATGTTGGCTTCAAAGATCTGATCTTAAGATTTTATGCAAGTAAAAAAAAAAAAATAGGAACTTACTGGAAAGTAAGTAACAGGTGAATAAACTTAAAACTGTGAAATATTCAAGTACAATGAATTGAAGCTTCAGGATTATGAATCAACCCTTTATACAAAATTATGAATTTTAAATCAAAAATTATAATTTTTAATACTATATTTAGAGAACAGTCTCTTCTTGAATGTGGTATGAGTTATGGGGCATCTTTGTTGCCACTAGAGATTTGAAGTGTTGAGGTTGTTTCTGGATAGGTTGGAGCTATCATAGATTATGGAAAAATTATGGATTTGGGTTACTTTTTATTGATGATGTTGAGATTGGGTTTTTAGGTTTAGAACCCTAGTTCTTCTAGGCTTGAGAAAAATTGGGCACCACGGTTTTGAAAATGGATCGAGCTATATGGTTTCTGGTGTATTGATAGATGGTGAGTTGAGGAGGACGTGGCCGAAGTTTCTGCTTTTCCGGTGGTCGGAAGCGTGAGGTTGTGGATGTAGACACGTATTGATGGATTTGAAGTTTCCCGTTACAGGTTTGTGTTTGAACTTGAATTTAAATTCGAGTTGATTTAGGAAGATTGGATGTTTGAGGGGAGATGGGGAGTTACTTGTCGATGGGAGTTGGCCATTGAAGATGGTCAGAGGTGGCTGGAGTTGATGAATGGGTGCACAGTACAGTGGTGTGCATGTTGGTGATGTTATTGGGTTACAGGGTTTGGTTGCTCGTGATGGACTCGGGCGAATTGAGTTATGACTCGAAGCAGGAAGATCTTTAACTCGAAGTAAATCATTGGGTTGCTCGTGCATTATTTTGTGTTTCAGGTTTTAGAAAAGAACGGAAACCTGTTTCCAGATTTTATAAATTTGAAGTAAAAAGTAAAATGCAAACTAAAATTTTAAACTAAGTTTGAAAACCTGGAATTAGATATAAATTCAAATAATTTAAATCTTGGTATTTGTAATTATTCCGTATTTAAATTTTAGTTTGGGTTTTAAATAAAATCAGAAACTTGTTTTTTGTTTTTTTAATTTAAAACTAAAGTTGAAATTGTAAGTTGAAGTTCAAACTAGGATTTTTAAACCTGAAATTCAAATATGAAATCAATAGTTTAATTCTTGGATTTTGAAATATTTTGAATTCAGAAAATTTAAGATGTTTTAAACCAAAACATAGAACTGTTTTCTATTTTTAAATTTAAAGGTAAAATTTTAAAATGCAACTGAAAATTTAAAACAAAGCTGAAAATCTGGAAGCTGAAATAGGAAAGTTAGAGTAGATGAATCTGAGTTCGAATTTAATTTAAATCTGGGAATTTAGATTTAGATTTTAAACTTTTAAAGTATAAAGGAACATTGCTTTTGAATTTAAACTATGAGTTTTAATTTACTAAATAAAAATTTAGAATAAGTTTAAATCCAGTTTTAAAACCTGGAATTTGATTTTTGTGTCATTTTTTAAAATAAAATAATTTTTAAATTTAAATTTGTTTTAACTATTTTAGAAAAGGTTAAATACTTTGAATTTAAAAATAAAGATGGAAATGTAAGTAAAGCTTTAAAGTTTTAAGATTAATTTTGGAATAATGATTTAACTGTAATGCAGTTTGAAATTTAAAAGAAATTTTTTAAATTGAATTTGTTTGAAATGAATTTGTTTTATAATCTTTTAAACCTTTATTTAATAAAAGGGATGTTCTTGAACATGTGAGATTAAAAGGATTTTTAAATCTGTTTAAAAACCTTGTTTAAATAAATTGTTTCATTTTAAAATCTTAAAATTTTAAAATGAAATTTAAAGTAAAGTTTAAATAAATTTGGAAACACTTTGTTTTAAAATACTTTATATGGGAAGAAATGTTTCTTAAATTATGATTAGAACTTAAGAAATTGGGTTCATTTAAAATATTAAGTTAATTTAAATGAAATATTAATTATTTGATTAATTATAAATATGGATGATTAATTAAGTAATTAATAATTTTTAAGTTAATTAATTAAATAATTAATATTAATTAATTAAGGTTAATTAATCTATAATTAAGGATTTTTAATTAAATTTTAAATTAATTATTGAGATTTATTAATCAAGTGACTAATGATTAATTAAGATTTTAATTAACACTTAGTTAATAAATAATTAAAGATTAATTAATCGTAATTAAATATTAATTAATTTGTAATTAATAATAATTAAAGTAAGTTAATTTCTTAATTTAGTAATTGAGAAATATTAATGAAGATAATTAACATAAAATTATTTAAACAGTTAATTAATGTAATTAATTTTTGATAATTAATTAGATTAATTAATTAATAAGAATCAATTGTTTAAGTTTAATTACCTAATGGAAGTAATGAATGAATTAATTACTTAGTGTAATAAATTTGATTAATGTGATTAGTTTAGATTAATTAAGTTAAATTAATTTAAACATGTGTGGATTGATGAATAATTACTTTACGTAATTAATGGGTTTGTAATTACTTAGGGAAGTAATTAATTGATAATTATTGAATGTAATTAAAGATGTTTAATGATGGAACTAATTTAAATTAAATTACTTTAGAATTAATCAAGGGGTTAAATGAGATAATTTACTAAGAGTAATTAATGTATGGGATGAGTAATTAAAGTAGTTAATTACTGGTTGGTTATTAATCAAGGGTGATTAATATATATGTGGTTTAATTTTTGGATTAATTACTAATGTGATTAATTTATATTGAGAAATTAATTAAATTGTAATTAGAAATCATTAATAAATTAATGATGTAATTTAGAATTGATTGATTAAGAAATAATCAATAAAAGAAGTAATGAATTAATAAAGGATTAATGTAATTAATTAATTAATTAAGTAATTACAAGTTAATTATTTGCGAAGAGTTTAATATAATTAACTTGTGTAATTAATATTAAAGGCTAATTACTTATTGTAATTAGAGATGGTTAATCAGTATGATTAATTTAATTTAATATTGAGTTGGTAATTATTTAATTGATTTGTAATCAATTAATGATTAAGATAAGCAGGATTAATGATGAAGTAATTAATTTAATTCATTTTTAATTAATTAGAGATTAAGTAATTAATTTAATTCATTTTAAATTAATTATAAATGGTGTGATCATTAGATCATTGCTTATGTTTGATGGATGATACTGGTTGCCTGGAATGGTTTGTAATCTTAGCTATGAGATGGGAAATGTATGTAATATGGATACATTGGTTGCATTATAATGGTGATATGAATTATCTAATTATGATATGAATTATATGTTGATAATGATAATGTTGATTATCAATTATGTTGTGAATTAATTATCTGTGTATATACAGATAATAAATTGAATTGTTTTAAACTCTAAAACAACTTGGCCTTAAAAGACGCGTTTTGGATTTCAACGAAACCGGGATCGGGTTTCCATATTTGGATATCCGAAAACCACATTGATCCAAATTAACATTAGGTCGTGAATCTGGAGTGAAGATGAAGATTCAGAGTGCAAGGGTTATCGTCGTTAACTCTAAGGGTGATTCCAAAACGTGTGTAACGAGATAATGCCTTCAGTTTCGTTCGAACCCGAAATGAACTTGTATGGATTGAATGCTTTCAGAACATCGTCCGGTGGATGATGAGCATTCTAAGTGTTATGTCCTATCAAGGTAATGATAGCCTCAAGCCTCATCAACTAGGAATGGCTAAAACAAGGGAGGTGCAGCAAGGCTTCGTGGAATAGCCCCCACTTGAGAGCGAGATTAAACCCTGTCTAGATGTCCCTTTATTTCGGCTTAGTGGTGCGGTTGCTGATCGCAACTTTGGGGTGGTCTTGTTCGAAACTGTTCAGTAAGGAATGATTCCGGCTTTGTGTTGCAGGGAAGCGGGCGTACTCCTCGGTACGGTGATCTAGGCCACGTACTGTGACGGGCGGTACCCTAGTAGCCCAGCCATTGATGGAATCCAAAATCCAATAAGTGCCGTACGTATTAGTTGTGCCCTAGTATTTTGGAACGTGAGATGTAAGCATTCCAGCTATTTCTGTATTTTACTTGAAAACCCTAGACCTATTATAATATCACTGGATTTCCTATCAAATGTTTTGGTTAGCGTAAGGTAAAAACTTTTCCATGTTTATGTGTGGGAAGTCTTACGTGATACCTTTTCTTTTCAATAGGTTTTTCAATGTTACGCAACTTTAACCTGTTACTCACACCAGACCCATGTATGACCCGGAGTTATTTCTGTTTTTCTTTAACTCTTGGGTACTCAAATTTTTACCAGTAGCCAAGGGATTCAAGTTAGGATTCAGGTTAGCTTTGACGAATTGTGAAGGAGCAATGGAGCAGGAGGCTTCCGCGTATAGATATATAGTTTTCCGCTGTGTTGGTATCTCTGAGTGTCTTCTGTAATGTACTGAGTTGTAATAACTAGACGGATGTTTATAATTGTCTAGTATGTGTTGTATTGTCTGTGTAACTCTGATATCTATTGTATACTATGTAATACTTATGTTATTAATATAATATATTTGTTCCGCTGTTGAGATTCTTGTGTTGTTTCTTCTTTCTCTTCTTTCTTTTCTCTTTCCTATCCCTTTCTTTCTTAAGGATGATACGACTCTTTGCGGAGAAAAAGTCACGTCGTCTCAGTTAGATTCAGGCGATGGGTTAGTGGATGTCGCGATGCTGCTCTGTATTGCACTGTCTTCTGGCGAATGATAGGTGGCAATTGAGTTGACGACGATTTGCTGAGAATAGTAGCTGCTTTGCTTGGGTCTGATGAGGCAGCGGGTTTGCTCAATTTGGATTTTGAATTGTTCTTTGGTTTTATGATTTGGATTTTGAGGTGATTGAGGCTGAATGCTTGATTGTGACAGTAGGATTGTGGAGTGATTGTTGAGTAGTGCTGCAGTGAAGCATTGTGGTTCGCTGTGTGTACAAAGGAAGGGCGATAATGAAGGCCGTTGTTATTTGTGTTATATCGTGGCAGCGGAGGAAATTTGTGTTGATGTTGTTGTGAAAGGAAGTATTGTTTGGTCGTAGGGCAGTTTGAAACTGAAGTATGCGACTCGTCGATAATAAGAAGGACGGATGAATAATGTTATACTGATGTTCGATTGAAGGTGTTTTCTGTTTCCATAGTTGTTGTAGGAGTAATGTGGGGACAGTTGTTGACTGAGGTGGGCAAGGAAATGTGTTATGCGAGGTTGTAGGAGGATGTAGGAGTATTTACAAGAAGGAGATGAAATGTGCAAGTTTTTTGGTGAGCACTGCACAATTGAATGTAGATAGTGAATGTGGTTGTGGTATTGGAGACTTGTAGTAAGAGTGTGATGGTGACAGCATGACAGGATGGTTGTGAAAGAATTAACTTGCTAAAGAATGGTAATTGGATGTTGAATGTGGTGACAGCACTATCGGGAGAAGTTATATGATGTTTTTGAAGGAGCTTGTATGTTTGGCTGTTGGCAGTATTGAAGAATGTTAAATGTATGTGTGCTGTTTGTAAAGGAGGGTGGTTGATAGTGTCGTAATGAGGGATGTGAGGCAGGGGTTGGATGATCACTTGCTTGTGTACAGTGGTGTTGATAGGGTGGTTATGTTGTGTTTGTAAGAAGGATGATATAGTAATGTAGGCAGCAGAGGGGGGTTGTGGTTGCAGACAAGTTGCGGAAGTTGATGGAGTGTTGTATTATCGTGAAGTAAGGAAGTACTGTTGTGAAATTATTTGAAGTGGTTTCGGGCAGAGATGGTAGTGGTATGATAGAATCAGTGACTGTTTGTGATGTTAATGGTGAAGTCTGATGTTAGTCGATGCAAGTGTGATGCTGGCATATTGTTGCAGAAATGGTAGTTTGTTTGGTCTAGTAATCTGCAGTGGGTGATGAGTGGATATAGTGGCGAGTGAATGTTGGTTTGTGGAGTTGTGCATGTGTTGTGGCAGAAAAGGAAAGAGTGTTTATTAAGACAGAGAATAGGGGATTGGAGATGTGTGCAGGGAGATATGCAGTCTATTTATGTTTATTTTTAAGTGTAAAATAAAGTAATGAAAATTGTAATGTAAAAAGAAAATGGAAATAAAATACTTTTGTTTTTTTTTTGAAATAGATAATGTTTTTTTGATAGAAATGTAAATGTAAAAAGAAACTAGAAAATAAGAAATGCACACAAACAAATGCCAACAAAAATCACACACTAACACTTTTTAACGACGCCAAAAACTTGTTTAACGGCGATTTTTCTATCGGATTAGAAAACCATCAATAAATTTCAAATTAAAATTTATACCGCAAGCGCACGGTTTATTATCGTAGTACGTGGTGAGTATGGTTCCATTCGCATGGAATTGTTTGATTTTAAATCTCTATTCAATCAAATTAACCAAAGTTGAAAGTGTGACTAGGTTAAAATATAAAAAAGAAAAAGAAAATTTATAAAAATACGAGAATTTGAGGGCAATTCCGCGATAAATCCGCTCTCTAGATCGCATAAATCAACAAAATGAAGTTATGATCTCTCTTTTCTTGTCTTTAGTGTAATTAGTTGCTGTACTTATCATAAGTATGACATATTTGGGCTATTAATTAGTACAATATAAATCATCAAACTATAACACAAGCACTAATACACATTTAACTCTCATGAAATAGGAGAACAAAGTTGAAAGCAGAATTTATTTTAAGAATGGCCTATTAACTATTGTTTACAAATATAGGCCATCGAATTTAAATTTCAACAATCACTTCATTACCATCATCAAATTGTACATTAAGAGGTAATTATTGTTTGTGATTGTTTAAGCATAGCCTATTTGATGTCAACAATATAAGCTATCAAATTCAAATAAAAAACAAGTTATACCACTTTTTAAGCACAATAGAGAGCATAAATATCAAAATGTTAGATCCACATACTAGAGAGCTTCATTACCCCTACATTGAAGGGATTAAGCTCTTATATTTTTTATCAAATCAACAAATGCAGAAAACAACATGAAACAAACAAGAGGAAAAAAAGAGCAAAATGAGAAGAAAAAACTAAGTATAAAGAGTAAACACTAATCCACTTGCATGAATAATAAACTAACAACTAATAAGAAACGAATAGAGCATGTAAATAAAAGAGAACATTGATTAACATTGCATAAAAAAAGGAAAGTTACATGAAAATAAATATGGCTAAGTAGCCATGAAAAGGGAAAGAGAGCTTGTGTTTTATTTTGAGCCTAAACTAATGAGCTAAATAGAAACTAAGGAAGAGGAGGATTACATGAAACATGTGACGCCCCACCTCTATGCTCACAATAACAAAAGTTATTATAAGGTAATAACATCTGCTATTGCGAACAATAAGGCTTGTTAGAAGTGACCATCCGTAAGTTATGCCTTAGACGAGTATTGTAACGATCCCCCGTTCTGAACGCCCCTAGTCGGAAATTAAACCAACTAGAAACGTTCAAAATGACGGATTGTTATTTAGTTTATAGAATTTAAACAGAATCAGCCACAGAATCATAGAATAACAATAATATTCAAAATAAATGAATTTTTTTCTCTTTTATACAAATATCAGAGTTTATACAATGCATTAAATTTTATACAGCGGAACATATATTTTTTTAAGTACAAAATCCTGAAAAACTAAGATGAAGCGGTGTCCCCCTCTCCCTCTAACTTCGCTGCCCGAAAATCTTCAAGCTTTAAATACTCGGTCTGACCTGAGTATTACATTCAAAAGAAAATAATACATGGGTCAGTCTAATTAAAACTCAGTTATTAGTGCATAGAGGCAATAATAATCAACAACAATTAGACGACGGTCAAAGATAAATTTACCTATCCGACCCTTTTAACAAAGAAATCGGATAATATTATTATAACACTTAACAGTGTTAAACAATAAATCAGTAGATTCAAATTATCAACGAAGATAGATGAATGGATTATTAATGAAGATGATTTAGAAAAAAAACATCAAAATTGCCTAAACGTTAATTAACAACAAAATCATCAATTTAAATCAAATCAATTCAAATAATTGAAAAGTTACTTAAAAACATCGAAACCGATTGGCTGCAGTATACGCACACGTGCACTGCCTCGCCAATACAGTGAATACTAACAGCCATCAAAACTGCAGAGGTCAAGTCACAACTATCATAACTCAACACAACTGCAGCAATCAAGGGCAAACTGCAACAAGACTGCGGACACCACAAGTACACAAAGCACGAAGGCTCGAATAAAGCATGAAAACAGTTCAATACCCAAGCAACAATAGAAAAGTGTTGAACTAACACGAGTACTAGTGGAACAACAAAATACACAGAGCAACCACTGTGAACAAATTGAACCAATCAAGGTAGCTAGGAAGTAAAACAATTCAATTTTGCAAAATAATTATTGTCTGAATGGATTTGTTAACTTGTTAACTTATCTTTTTAAAGTGAAAATAGAATTACACAATCTCTTCCATTTGAAAGGATTTAATAAAATGATGGCAACCAATCTGGAGCATAGGGAAAAAGTAAATCACTGGAACTTATCATAGACCAAAACCCATCAATGGGAACACTACAATTTGCCTCAATCTATAGTGGATGTGACTCGTATGCATGTAGGGCACGCACATACCAAAGAGCATATATGGCTACAGGTCAGGGGACACACGTGTAACATATAATCCAGAGGGATAGCCGCAACTAAGAAGATGCCAAATTCAAGAAACGAAGTGCATATATGAACACATGATATAAGCAGCCTTAACCAGTGAATGACCATGAGTAGAGAGGAGTTCACAAGGGTCTGGCAACACTATGGCAACATTTCATATATCTATGCCAATGTCTCAACATTCAGAGTATCATCGACAAAGCGAAAATGCAAGTATACTCGAGCTAATGCAAACTTCAGCTACAAATGATCAAGTGTATCTGCATATTAATTATGCAAACACAGATGGCAATGAAGACTACGCAATGCTCAATGTACTCAAAATCAACGAAGCAAGTGCAGTAATATACACAATGCACAGAGGTAGTAGTGCAAACCTAACTGGACAGTGCACTCCGAAAATATCTGATTCAAATATATATGTGGGAATGCAATGGTTCCTTCAAAAAAAATATGCTACAGGATGAACGAACATCAACAATGAAGTGATGACTAAATAAGATATCAAGTAAAAACAATACAGCAATGAACTTGACCGGTAAACAGGCGAACCAGTATGAACGACTTCATTTAAGTACAACATCGATACAATTATCACAACAGTTTGATGATGAACATGTCAAAAAGAAAAAGGTACACAAGTGTGGGTGACTGTAGTGGGAGCAGTGAGCATACGGCAGGTCGAAAATGCTCAGAGGTGAATACAATAATGACTAGAGTCGAAGTAAAAAAGTCAAAGCCGAGTTCAAAATCACGAAACAACAGTTTCAAGCCAAGGCAGTGCCAAATCCAATTTATTTTCGCAAAATTCAAATTTTCATACCAATTCCGAAAACACTGCAGTTTGAATCGAAGATGTCAAAGTCAAAGGAAATCAGCAACAATAAAAATCAAGTTGAAACCGAGACAACGAAAACAAAAATAAGCAGACGAGGATGAACAATTTACAGTTAAATGCAGCCCAGGCCGGAGCCAAAGTCGACATTTTTAAACATTAGAGATTTCAAAATAATCGAGCAGTGGGTTTCAAACAAATGGCCGAGACCAAATAAATCAACTCGAAAGCCAGAGATTCCAAAGCAATAAGTTCCAACCAAAATCAAAACCCATGGAAATCAAGAACAAAAGATTAACTAACTTTGAATTAGATGTGAGTAGTAAAATTTACTCACCTTGCTTCGAAGCGGCGACGAATTGGAATCGAAGCCGTGGCAGTTGAGAATCAAGCGGAGACAAAACCCTACTTTTTGTTGGAAGAGACGAATGAGAGAGCCGCCATTGTTTGTTTCTTTTTTTCGTACGAAATGAAAAGGAAGCTCAGTTGAAAATAATAAGGAGGAACCAGCGTACGAGTGTCTTATTTTTTATGAACCAAATCTCGGCTGAGAAGATCTTAGGGTGGCTGCATTTATTAAATTGGTACAATGCTTTATAATTTTATTTTATTTTTGTGTCTTATTTTATTTTATTTTATTTTTTTTGTAAGAACAATTTTTTTTTTGTTTCATTATCTTCTTTAGTAAGCTTCTTAGATATATATTTGTTTGAAGTTCAACTATCAAACATAATTTTAAATTAACATGTATTACGATTAGATTTTATACTTGTATTTTGTACTAATAAAATTTATTCCCTTTTATTTAAGTTAAAGAAAAATGTTATTAAAACTAACCATCAATTTATTAATTTACATAGGTAATGATTCTTAAATCTAAATTCTTTTTTTAAGTCATTAGTTCGAGTTTTCTTATATACAAATTTAATATTCAATTTCAAATTCCAAAGTCAAATTTAAATTTTATTCAACTTTCAATAGATTAAATTCTAAAATTTAATTGCCAAATTCATAGTTATATTGGGAATTCAATTTAAATCATCATTCAAATATTTAAAATTATTTAAATATTTTCAATTTAAATTGTGAAAAATTTAGGGTCGTGACAACCTTCCCCCCTTAAAAGAATTTCGTCCCGAAATTATAAGTTAGGAAAAAAAATGATTGTTAAAATCTCACTGATATTTATACCCTACACAATTTTATTAAGCTCGACACCTATTAAAAATAAATATATGATTCATTATCTCCTTTGTTTATTGAATTTCTACAACCAAGATGCAAAAGTCTTTTGCCAAAATTTTCAACTTACTAAACTCAGATTTAAACTTGAAATTCTTCACGTTAGAGATTTGCATATTATATCTTTTCTAAAGCTGTGGACTTTCAAGACATTTGAAAAATCTTCTTCCTTAGTTTATTAGGTTGGAATTATGAAATTTTAATTCCAAACTATTGATTTGCCATTTAAAGTTTGAAAATACTTGCTAACTCGAAATTTAACAAGTCTATTGTGTTCTTGCAGACATTAGGCATACGCTGGCCAGGCGCAGGACTAAAAATCTCCAAGTACTAAATATACTTGCTTCAATTTCCAGTGAAAATACTTAAAAATTCTTTTTAAAAAATGTATATGGAAAGAACGTTCCCCCATGGATCACAGTTTACCCGGCGGTTACGCTACTATCCCTGTAGAATCGCTTGTAACCGTAGATTTCTCATCTCTCTTGAATTTCGCCATGGTTGTTGCCATAGATTGCGGTCCAACGGCGGTTACGCCACTATCCCAGTAGAGTCGCTTGTAACCACAGGCATCTCGCCCCTCGAATTTTGCTTTGGCTTCTAGATTGCAGTTTACTCGACGGTTGCGCCACTATCCCAATGGAATCGCTTGTTACTGTAGGCATCTCGCCCCTCAAATTACGCTACTACCCAAGTATATCTAGATCGCGGTTTACACGGCGGTTACACTACTATCCCAGTAGAGTCACTTGTAACCATAGGCATCTCGCCCCTCGAATTCTGCTAGCATACATCATAATCAATATGATCCCATCACGATGATCCATCGCGCGGGATTCTAGTCTAAATGGACTTTCCACTTATGGAAATTCTACGTAGCTATGATTTTCAAATGGACACTCATATCGAGTTCCAACACCTTCACAAATTTTAAATGGAAGGTACTTTTCCATATCCTCAGTTTTTGAAAACATAATATCATATATATGTAGTACTTCACATTTCGTACATGTCATACCTATGTAAACTTACATAAGGTTTCCATAACAATGACTTTCCAAACTGATGGTTTTCGAATTATTACATTCACATATATAAGTTCCGAAAACCTCAATATCTCATACCCATAACAAATAGAGGATTCATGAGTTTTCCATCTCATTGCCGATTTAAAATTTTCCTCTAAGTCGATTTAGAATTTTAAGGTTATCTCAAACCCAATCCACATTCATAATTCAATTTATTATCTACTTCACACTCGATTTGGATTTTACGTTACATCATAAATTCTCAACACATAATTGATGTCTACCGATATATAACCTCTGAGCTCGTATGTCTCAGAGAAGGGTGTATATAGCTAAGAGAATAAATTCCCCGCCACCGACAGATATATATTTAATAGAGATCAATTGATATTTCATCAATTCACAATGTTAGACATACAATCCAAATCGACCATCCAAATTCAAAACTCAACTTATATTATTTTTGGGGTCGAAGTTAAACTCAATTTAACTCAAGATTCAATCTTTTTGGAAAAATTTCCAAGTTGAACTAATTGTTCAAATTTCCCAAAAATATCTTTACAAGGTATATTTTTTCACACTTAATCATTTGAAAACAACCCTTTCAATATTTGAAAACAAATTTCAAATCAATTTCCTTAAACGGAAACACTTCCTAATATTTATCCATTTTAAATTTAAAATGGTTCATTTAAATCAATCAAATAAATCTTTGCCGATTTATTTTAAACTTACGTTCCAAATCCGTAAATTGATTTCCACATTTCAAAAATAAATCAATATTTATTTTTAACAAATTTCCCTTTCTTTTATAAATTCCATAGTGAATTTACATTTCCAAAATATCTATGAATAGATGATTTTCAAATCGATTTCTAATATTCATTATCAATTTATCTTTAAAAGATAAAATCTCAAAACATTCACTTCATATTGGAAAAACATTTCCATACTTATTTAATAATAAGTAATCCACAAATCCATTTTATTTTCAACACTTGAAAAATATTCAATATACTTATATCGTAATCAAGTACATATATCATTCTTTAAGGAAAGCGATCCTTTAAACACATTTATTTGAGTCAAAACGAATGTTGTGTAAAACATTGTTACGACGACCCAAATCACTAGTATAGGGATTCAAATTTAAGATAGATATATAAATCCCAATACTATATAAACATTTCCTTTCGGAAACCATTTACTATAACAACAGTGTTATAATCCACCATTACCTTTTATTTCTCTCGAAAACGTCTATTTCGACAATGAATGTTGAAATCTATGTATTCGATACTTAATGCATTTTAAAACGTCTTTAAAACCATTAACTTCATTTCATAATATCACTTCCCTAAAACATATCCGTTTTATTTAATAATATATTCACTGTCCAAAATTGTGAATATACTTCGTTAACCAATTTCAATATTCTACACATTTAATTCAGAATTATCCACTTTCCAAAATCGTGGATATAATTCCTAACCAGACTCTTATTATCACAATGTTTAACTTAAAGGATAATTCGCTGTCCAAAATCACGAATATATCTCATTTAATAACTTCTATGTTTCATTTATCAAATTCAATTGGTTTCAAATTTATAAACAACCTTTACAAATTCCACTTCTATTTATAAAACTTCAATTTGTAAATCACCTTTATTAATTCAATTCAATTTATATAACTCAATTATATACCAAAAGTCCATTTATAAGTTAAGTACTTATAATCCATTTATGTACTAAATCATTCTTCAAAACATTTGAAATCAATTTCCAAAAGAATTCAGAATCAAATTCCCAAGTTATAGTTCAATGATCTTATTGGCTATAACTAAATTGACATGCCATTTTATTTCCCAGTTATTACTCTGGAGATATTCGAAATATTTGATTTAAACCAATTCATTTATTCACTTATGTAACGACCCAGAATTTTTGATAACTTGAATTTGAATATTTAATTTATTTTTAATATTAATAAGTGGAATTTTTAAGTCGAATAATTTATTTTTCGAATATTGGATTTAATAGGGTAATTTAAATCGATTATTTAATAGTGAAATTCCACAAATAATTAGATATTGGGTTAAATATAATGGGAAATGGTTTGGAAAATTTTATTTTATCATATTAAAGTTATAGAAATATTTTAGAACTTGTAAAACTGAATTTGGAGTTAATTTGTAAAAATTGAATATTTTAATATTTAATTATCAACTGAAAAATAGCCAATTTTTGAACAGACTCGGAATTGAACGAAACGAGTTCCATTGGATCCGTAATAGTTAGTTATTATCGGATTTCAATTTTCGTAGCAAACGGAGTTGTCGTTTGACCGTGGCAGCTCGAAACGCATCAATATCGTTTTAATATAAATTCGGCGAGTTAAAATAGCCATTTTTCAAACGGTCTCGGATTTCGACGAAACCAGTTTCATCGGATCCGTAATGTGATATTATTGCAAGATTTCAAATTTCAAGTCAATCGGATTTATCGTTTGTCCGGTACAAGCCAAAACGCCTAGAAATCGCTTAAATCGGTTTAAATTTAAATCGACCGTTTATTGCCGTATCTCACACATACTTCCGAATTAGCTTACGAAACCTGTTCCATTGCGTCCGGAACGCGGAAAAACTTTAGAATCGCCTGTCGGAACGCGTAGATTGGAGTTCGTTTGCATAAGTTATTAAAAAGAGAATTTTATTATTAAAATAAGATTAATAACATATATCTCTTAATATTTTTCAAAACCCTAATCCCTATTTGCTCGGCCGCCACTCTCTTCAATCCATGGCCGAAAATCTCCTGTCTTCTCCTCCTCTTTTCTTCGAATCCACACACTATTTCCAGAAACTCCCAACTACAACATCGAAGAGCATCAAGAGATCTACATATCCATACGGGAGTGATCGTTTTTAATGGCACAGATTGTCGACAATCGGAGATGGAAGTCGCGCCATTCGCGTGCGTTTTCTAGGCAAATGTGGCAACCGAGCTCTTTGGTTCTCGAGCCGAGGGTGGAGCTCGCATGTGGCTCCGAGGTGATGTTGTCTGATCGTCAGGAAGTTGATCGTGTTGGTGGCAAATTGGAGCCCTAGTTTTGAGCTAATGGGTTCATGTACCTGGGAGTGAACGTGCGTTTGGGAAGATGGTTGCAAGTGCAGCCGTGATTTGCTAAGGGGAGTGAACGGCAGTGATGTAATCTGGGTATAAAATTGGAAATAAATAAATTGTGAATTTAGTTTATATAATTCGTGTCAACTTTAAAATAACGTATCTTTGTCATACGAGGTCGAAAAATGCTGAAACGAAGTGCGTTGGGATCGTATGGTCGTGCTCTTCGCGATGAAGCCAGTTTGGAGTCGATTGGAGCTCGTTTGAATTTCGAATAAAATTAAACGTTCGTTTAATTTTATTCGAAACGAACGCCGAAACCGGAAATAAAATCAAGGTGAGAACTCCTCACTCAATCGAAAGGTTTTGTTTAAAATTTTGAATAGTTAATATTGATTGTTGATTGCTGATTGATTGTGTTAGTAGATATAGTAGGATATATACTATATATAGCGATATATATATATTGGCATATGTATATATCGGATTTGATTTCCCGCCTCGTATAGCGGATGAGACCCTATTGCGCCGTTATTAAGCGGATATTTATAAAATCCCATATACCGCGATATTCCACCTCGAAGTGGAATTGGTATTGTGCTAACGTCTGTGGATGCAGGGTAACAGGTTGGAGGGATCCAACTGGATTCCTCACATATTTATTTGTTTATAAATATTATGTTGATTGTTGATAATCATATTGATATATGACACTTATTCCCGTGATTGACCATCTGATGTTGTTGCATCATCGGATTCAAATTTTTAAAAATTAAAAATAACGGTTTTGAATTTAAAAGGGGTTTTAAATCGATTTTTCAAAGAATATGGTTTATTAAAAATTTTGAATTGATTAAAATTTAAAAATAAATAGATGGATAAAATTTTATGTTTTAAAAATTTATATTTTTATAAAATATAACTTAAAAGAAATTTTTAACAATAATAGGTTTTTATAAAATAGTTAAATTTGGTTTTCGGGAAGTTATTATTATTAATGGTTTATATAAAGGATTTTATAAATGGATGTTTTTAAAATTAAAATTATTGAAGTTATAGAATAAATTTAGAAAGTGTTAAGTTGATGTATAACATGAATTTCACTAGAATTTATAGATTAATAAATGTGAAATTTATAAAACGAATGGTTATTGGAAAATTTTAAGCTTATAAGTTATTAACTTATAAAAATGGATTTGGGCATTAAAAGGGGAATTTTATAGAAATTGTTAATAAATGAAGATTTCATTAGTTGAAATTATTATAAACCATAAAGAAATCTTGTAAGTGATAAGATTTTAAATTGGTGAAGTTCAAAAGAACGATTTGGGTAAATAGATAATATTATAAGTATTTAACTTATAATATTGATTTTAGTATATAATCGAGTTATGTAAATCGAATTGGACTAATAAAAGGAGATTTCTAAAACGAAGTTTCATAAATAGAAATGGGATGTATGGACATTGTTATAAATCCGAAAAATCAATTTAATTTGATAAATTGAATATGGAATTTGTTAAAGGGGTTGTATTCACTATTTTTGAACGGTGAATGTATTATTTTATTAAATGAACGTGTTTTTGGAAAAGAACGTTCTAAATGGAATTTAAAACTAATTAAAGACGTTTTAAGATATATTAAGTATCGAAATCATAGATTTCAACATTGATTGTTGAAATAGACGATTTCGAGAAATAGAAGGGAATATTTTGAATAGTAGTGGATTTATGTATCCATTTTTATTTCGAATCCATATACTAGTGTTTTTGGGTTGTCGTAACGATGTTTTACGCAACATTCGTTTTTAACCCAAATAAATGTGAATAAAGGAATGTTTTCTTAAAGAGAATGGAATAAATACTTAACTGTGATTTAAGTATATGGAATATTTTCAAATCGTTGAAAATAAATAAATTTGTGAATTACTTATTTTTAAAATAAGCATGGGAATGGTTTTCTAATATGAAATGGAACGGTTTTTGTGAATTCACCTTTAAGGTAATTGAAAGCAAATAACTTGAAATCGATTTGGGAATCGTATGCTAGTAGATGCTTGGAATTTAAATCCACCTTGGAATTTATATATATATGAAGGGAAATTTGTTTAAAAATAAATATTGATTTATTTTGAAGTATGAAAATGAATTTACGGATTTGGGACGTAAATTTAAATTAAATCGGTAAAGACTTATTTGATGATTTGAAATTTGTTTTCAAAGGGTATAAAGGATGAAAAGTAATTTGAAATTAGTTTTCAAATGGTTAAGGTGATTTGAAATTAGTTTTCAAATGGTTAAGGTGATTTGAAATTAGTTTTCAAATGGTTAAGGTGATTTGAAATTAGTTTTCAAATGGTTAAGGTGATTTGAAATTAGTTTTCAAATGGTTAAGGTGATTTGAAATTGGTTTGCAAATGGTTAATGTAATTTGAAAATTGGTTTTCAAATGGTAAAGGTAAATTGAAAATTGGTTTTTCAATTGGTTAAGTGTGGAAAGTTTTATCGTGAAGTGGTTTTGGTAAAACAAGTAACTGGGGCAATTATTTGGAAATGGTGTATATATATATATATATCTCGTAAGATATTTTGGGACTTAATAATTTTGGAAAAATTATTTGGAATCTGATGATGTGGCGCATCTTTATTGATAGTTAAATAACCGACTATCAATATTTACCCTTGGATGGTATTGATTGTGTTTGTTTGGAATTGAATGCACACTTATTTTTTTTAAAATAAGCGCTCGCTATTCGGTTTAGCCGGGAGAGGACCTTTGTGTCATATATCCCATTCCGAATATGCGATACGTCGTTTGGATTGCATTTGAAGACCGGTGTTGAAGACCGGGTATTTGTGAAAATGATAGGATGACCTATCGATTGTCTCCGCATCGTTAGCTACGATATGGAGATTTCCTTTGTGATGGGAAATTTTATCGGGATTATGGATACCCGGATTGCAAGGGCTTCTTTGGAAGTGCCTTCGGTTCTGTTCGAACCCGGAACAGACTTGTATGGTTACGTGTCTGACATTACATTTTGAGAGATAGAGCAGATTTCTTTCAAATACATTTCTGTTGGTGGCGGAGAATTTATTCTCTTAGCTTAACACCCTTCTCTGAGACGTACGAGCTCAGAGGTTATGTAGTTGAAGGTTATCAGCAATATTTCCCAATCTGGTAATGTGGCATGATGAGTGCTGCTGTGTGATGATCATTGGTTGGTCATTTGTGATATGATCATTTGTTTGATCATTTATCTTTGTGATTATTGCTTTGGTCATCTGTGGACCCGAAGCATGGCTTTGTTACACAAAGCGTAGCTTTGTGGACGAGACTTCGTCAGGACCTCACTCCCCGGAAATGGTCGAAACAGGAATATGCGGCAAGGTTATGAGGGTCGCGCCCTTTAGGGTATGTCATTTCCTTCTGGAAAAGGGTGGTATCATGGTATGGAGCCCAGATATTTACTCATGTGGAAACACTATATCTATTTCTGTGTGGTGTTGTTGGTATCGAGCGCTCGGATAAAGGTCCCAAAGGACCGGGGGATGACATATTCGTGTAGTAGTTACCTAGTTACAGAGGTAACCCGGCCTTGTGTTGGCAGAGATCTAACCGTAACGTTAGTTCTCGGGACGTCCCGCCAGAGGCGATCCCATGTGGCAGTAGGAAGTTCCTTAGCCTGACCATTTGTTGGAAATCCAATCAAAACAATACGTGCCTTGTACGGTTTTAGTTGTATTACCTGCCATTCACTTATGGTGGTCACCACTGTTTGGATGGTAGCTATAGTAGGCATAGTTCGGAATGTCTATGTTGGCTAGGATTTATATTCTACTTTCGAAATTGTTTTCTACACTATGCACTAGTAATAATATCAAGAATGATTTGATTTTCGCGTAGTAAGCATCTTTGACTATCATAAGGAGAAATCTCCTCCAATTCTGCGTTTGCATTGTGTGTGTGGCGGGAGGCCTTATGGTAGTTTCATTTTCCAAAAAGCATTGCGGATTTAAAATTTAAATTTTCTTGTTGCTTGTTTAAAGATAAACTGTTTTGAGTTCTCACACCAGTCACATGACTGACCTGGAGTTTATTGTTCCCTTCCTAAACTCTGGGTGCCCACTATTTTCCACACGGGCAGTCTAGAGTTAGGTTATCAGGTTATTCTGGATTCGGGAGTCGCTGTGCAGATCTGGAGGCGAGCCGGATAGCGTGGTCTATTATCTATTGTATATAGTATTTCTTTTCCGCTGTTGTTGTCGTACACTCTGATTGATGTAATGTAATGTGATGTAATGTATAAAATGTATAGTTCTTTTGTTTTTAATGATATTCATTTATCTATTATATGTTGTTCCGCTGCGATTGTGAGATTCTGATATTGTTTCTCGTTCTGTTACTTGTTTTCTGTTTTCTCCTCTCTTTCTTTTCTTTCTTCTTCTACCTCTTTCTTCTTCTAAAACCCTAACGGTTCGATTTTTCGGCAACGAAAAATCCCGATCGTTACATTTGGTATCAGAGCATATGGTTAAGCGACAACCTGCTCTGTTGGGTGTTACTCATTAGAGATAGAGTCAGCAGTACTCTAGAATGAGTGTGAGTGTAATAATAGATATGAGTGCGTATTTGTTAGTGAGTATAAAATTGTTTTATATTGTGATGATTGGTTTGTTGAGTGGTATATGAACCTTCGTCGGCGCAGCCTCGAAAACTGAATCGAAGGGGTTCCTAAACACTTGAATAGAACAATTCGACGCAATATTGTTTTAAATTGGGTAAATGAAATAATTTTACCTCGATTATATTTTATATATATAAAAAAAAAAAAAAAAAAAATTTCAAGAATTATTGAAGTGTGTATATAATTGATTGCTTGGTTGTTGTAAATGATATATATATATATAAAATAATTAAAAGTTGTTTGAATAAGCTAATAAAAGCAACTATTGTAAAAAGAATAATGGTATAAACCAATGAATCATAAGATGAAATAATAATTAATGATGATTTACAATTGTAAGATAATCATGTATGTATATAAGAAGTAAAAATTATATAAGTAAAAGGGTTATAAAAGTGATTTATGAATAGAAAGGAAATTTTTGAAAGAATATTTAGCATTGATTTCACTATTGTCACTGGGAAATAATAAGGGTGATGACTGCAGCATCACCAGTATCATTTTCGAGTTTCTATGTGATGGATTTGCTACAATAATGAATTTAAAATTGAAGTTTTGTTGTAATAAACCAATTTGAAATTAAAATTCAATTTGAAATTGATAAATATAAGTGAAAAAGGTTTTGAACTTATAATATAAGTTAGAAGTTGAATAATAAGTTTTATAACTTATTAAATGGGAAAATGTAAGTGAAACCAGTTGTTGAAGTGGTTAAACAATTAAGTTAAGTAAAATGGAATATGAATTTGAATATTGATATGAATTTGGCTTAAGTAAAAGTTAAATAGGATTTACTTTGGAATTTAAAATCCGAATTGAATTGATAAGTAAAACTTAAGTTTAATTAACAAATGATGTTTAATGAAGTATAACTTAAGCAAAGTTGAATAAAAAATCGATCTTTGCATCAAAGTTAAATAATCAAGTGAATTAAATGAGGTAAATAGAGTTGAAATGGAATATAACTTAAGTAATATTGAAAGAATTGATGTTAATATCAAAGTAAGTGAATAAAGTGAGTAAATGAAATTGTTAAATGATGTGAACTTGTGATATATAAATGAAATTCAATTTTTATTTGTAAAAAGAATTAGCAATTGAATTAAAGTATGATTGAAAGTTAATCGATCGAATATAAATAAGTTGATATGAAATTATGTATGTAAGTGTAAATTCATTTGAAAATAGTAGAATAATTAAATAAAGTCAATTGAATGTAAAACCAATTCGAATTAAAACTATTGAACCAAATTGAATGTAATGTAAGTAAAATAATAATTTGGCTCTATTGGATATTCATTAGATGTTGTTTGTTTGTTGATTGATTATATGTAAATACATTAAGTGTTAATGGAAATAATCTAGCGAAAATGAAAGCTATGTGATTGAACTCAAATTGAATGTAAAGTAAATGAATTTGAATAGAATTGAATTTGATTTGGGCTGAATATGAACCAATGTGAATTTAATTAGTGAATGTAACTAATTGAAACGAATGAATTGAATATGCAACTTCAATAATAAACCAAAAATGTATAAGAAGCATGTATTGGAAATTTTGTAATTGAATTGGCAAAATGATTTGAATGTTGATGTTGGAATTGGATACTATTACTAGTATGATATACAGGTATATAATGGAATTGGGATTTTGGTTATGAAGTTAAATTGAATTGCTCAACAAAAAGGTACGTATTTCAGTTTTTATATGAGATTTGGTGATTTCCTTCTCCAGCCACTTGGCTTTCTTTTTTTCTTTTGATTCTGAGGGGCCGTAGTGCCATTTTGTAGTCGTACCGATCTAGCCGCGCAAAGGAGACTCTGGCGAAATTTTTCGAAAATTTAGGGAGTTAGAAGATTTTTGAGAAAATTTTGAAAGTTGAAAATTTGAATTGAAATTTAAATTTGAATTGTTAAGTAAACAATGTTGTTTGAAACTTATAATTGAAGTTGGAAAGCTAATTGAAATGATAGTATATCTTTAATAAAAAGATTTGTTTGAAAGGTTAATAAAACTGATTAGCTTTGGAAAAATAATAAACGGATTATGAATTATTCTCCTTAACTTGCAATTTCGAGGACGAAATTCTTTTAAGGAGGGAAGATTGTAACGACCCAGAATTTTTGATAACTTGAATTTGAATATTTAATTTATTTTTAATATTAATAAGTGGAATTTTTAAGTCGAATAATTTATTTTTCGAATATTGGATTTAATAGGGTAATTTAAATCGATTATTTAATAGTGAAATTCCACAAATAATTAGATATTGGGTTAAATATAATGGGAAATGGTTTGGAAAATTTTATTTTATCATATTAAAGTTATAGAAATATTTTAGAACTTGTAAAACTGAATTTGGAGTTAATTTGTAAAAATTGAATATTTTAATATTTAATTATCAACTGAAAAATAGCCAATTTTTGAACAGACTCGGAATTGAACGAAACGAGTTCCATTGGATCCGTAATAGTTAGTTATTATCGGATTTCAATTTTCGTAGCAAACGGAGTTGTCGTTTGACCGTGGCAGCTCGAAACGCATCAATATCGTTTTAATATAAATTCGGCGAGTTAAAATAGCCATTTTTCAAACGGTCTCGGATTTCGACGAAACCAGTTTCATCGGATCCGTAATGTGATATTATTGCAAGATTTCAAATTTCAAGTCAATCGGATTTATCGTTTGTCCGGTACAAGCCAAAACGCCTAGAAATCGCTTAAATCGGTTTAAATTTAAATCGACCGTTTATTGCCGTATCTCACACATACTTCCGAATTAGCTTACGAAACCTGTTCCATTGCGTCCGGAACGCGGAAAAACTTTAGAATCGCCTGTCGGAACGCGTAGATTGGAGTTCGTTTGCATAAGTTATTAAAAAGAGAATTTTATTATTAAAATAAGATTAATAACATATATCTCTTAATATTTTTCAAAACCCTAATCCCTATTTGCTCGGCCGCCACTCTCTTCAATCCATGGCCGAAAATCTCCTGTCTTCTCCTCCTCTTTTCTTCGAATCCACACACTATTTCCAGAAACTCCCAACTACAACATCGAAGAGCATCAAGAGATCTACATATCCATACGGGAGTGATCGTTTTTAATGGCACAGATTGTCGACAATCGGAGATGGAAGTCGCGCCATTCGCGTGCGTTTTCTAGGCAAATGTGGCAACCGAGCTCTTTGGTTCTCGAGCCGAGGGTGGAGCTCGCATGTGGCTCCGAGGTGATGTTGTCTGATCGTCAGGAAGTTGATCGTGTTGGTGGCAAATTGGAGCCCTAGTTTTGAGCTAATGGGTTCATGTACCTGGGAGTGAACGTGCGTTTGGGAAGATGGTTGCAAGTGCAGCCGTGATTTGCTAAGGGGAGTGAACGGCAGTGATGTAATCTGGGTATAAAATTGGAAATAAATAAATTGTGAATTTAGTTTATATAATTCGTGTCAACTTTAAAATAACGTATCTTTGTCATACGAGGTCGAAAAATGCTGAAACGAAGTGCGTTGGGATCGTATGGTCGTGCTCTTCGCGATGAAGCCAGTTTGGAGTCGATTGGAGCTCGTTTGAATTTCGAATAAAATTAAACGTTCGTTTAATTTTATTCGAAACGAACGCCGAAACCGGAAATAAAATCAAGGTGAGAACTCCTCACTCAATCGAAAGGTTTTGTTTAAAATTTTGAATAGTTAATATTGATTGTTGATTGCTGATTGATTGTGTTAGTAGATATAGTAGGATATATACTATATATAGCGATATATATATATTGGCATATGTATATATCGGATTTGATTTCCCGCCTCGTATAGCGGATGAGACCCTATTGCGCCGTTATTAAGCGGATATTTATAAAATCCCATATACCGCGATATTCCACCTCGAAGTGGAATTGGTATTGTGCTAACGTCTGTGGATGCAGGGTAACAGGTTGGAGGGATCCAACTGGATTCCTCACATATTTATTTGTTTATAAATATTATGTTGATTGTTGATAATCATATTGATATATGACACTTATTCCCGTGATTGACCATCTGATGTTGTTGCATCATCGGATTCAAATTTTTAAAAATTAAAAATAACGGTTTTGAATTTAAAAGGGGTTTTAAATCGATTTTTCAAAGAATATGGTTTATTAAAAATTTTGAATTGATTAAAATTTAAAAATAAATAGATGGATAAAATTTTATGTTTTAAAAATTTATATTTTTATAAAATATAACTTAAAAGAAATTTTTAACAATAATAGGTTTTTATAAAATAGTTAAATTTGGTTTTCGGGAAGTTATTATTATTAATGGTTTATATAAAGGATTTTATAAATGGATGTTTTTAAAATTAAAATTATTGAAGTTATAGAATAAATTTAGAAAGTGTTAAGTTGATGTATAACATGAATTTCACTAGAATTTATAGATTAATAAATGTGAAATTTATAAAACGAATGGTTATTGGAAAATTTTAAGCTTATAAGTTATTAACTTATAAAAATGGATTTGGGCATTAAAAGGGGAATTTTATAGAAATTGTTAATAAATGAAGATTTCATTAGTTGAAATTATTATAAACCATAAAGAAATCTTGTAAGTGATAAGATTTTAAATTGGTGAAGTTCAAAAGAACGATTTGGGTAAATAGATAATATTATAAGTATTTAACTTATAATATTGATTTTAGTATATAATCGAGTTATGTAAATCGAATTGGACTAATAAAAGGAGATTTCTAAAACGAAGTTTCATAAATAGAAATGGGATGTATGGACATTGTTATAAATCCGAAAAATCAATTTAATTTGATAAATTGAATATGGAATTTGTTAAAGGGGTTGTATTCACTATTTTTGAACGGTGAATGTATTATTTTATTAAATGAACGTGTTTTTGGAAAAGAACGTTCTAAATGGAATTTAAAACTAATTAAAGACGTTTTAAGATATATTAAGTATCGAAATCATAGATTTCAACATTGATTGTTGAAATAGACGATTTCGAGAAATAGAAGGGAATATTTTGAATAGTAGTGGATTTATGTATCCATTTTTATTTCGAATCCATATACTAGTGTTTTTGGGTTGTCGTAACGATGTTTTACGCAACATTCGTTTTTAACCCAAATAAATGTGAATAAAGGAATGTTTTCTTAAAGAGAATGGAATAAATACTTAACTGTGATTTAAGTATATGGAATATTTTCAAATCGTTGAAAATAAATAAATTTGTGAATTACTTATTTTTAAAATAAGCATGGGAATGGTTTTCTAATATGAAATGGAACGGTTTTTGTGAATTCACCTTTAAGGTAATTGAAAGCAAATAACTTGAAATCGATTTGGGAATCGTATGCTAGTAGATGCTTGGAATTTAAATCCACCTTGGAATTTATATATATATGAAGGGAAATTTGTTTAAAAATAAATATTGATTTATTTTGAAGTATGAAAATGAATTTACGGATTTGGGACGTAAATTTAAATTAAATCGGTAAAGACTTATTTGATGATTTGAAATTTGTTTTCAAAGGGTATAAAGGATGAAAAGTAATTTGAAATTAGTTTTCAAATGGTTAAGGTGATTTGAAATTAGTTTTCAAATGGTTAAGGTGATTTGAAATTAGTTTTCAAATGGTTAAGGTGATTTGAAATTAGTTTTCAAATGGTTAAGGTGATTTGAAATTAGTTTTCAAATGGTTAAGGTGATTTGAAATTGGTTTGCAAATGGTTAATGTAATTTGAAAATTGGTTTTCAAATGGTAAAGGTAAATTGAAAATTGGTTTTTCAATTGGTTAAGTGTGGAAAGTTTTATCGTGAAGTGGTTTTGGTAAAACAAGTAACTGGGGCAATTATTTGGAAATGGTGTATATATATATATATATCTCGTAAGATATTTTGGGACTTAATAATTTTGGAAAAATTATTTGGAATCTGATGATGTGGCGCATCTTTATTGATAGTTAAATAACCGACTATCAATATTTACCCTTGGATGGTATTGATTGTGTTTGTTTGGAATTGAATGCACACTTATTTTTTTTAAAATAAGCGCTCGCTATTCGGTTTAGCCGGGAGAGGACCTTTGTGTCATATATCCCATTCCGAATATGCGATACGTCGTTTGGATTGCATTTGAAGACCGGTGTTGAAGACCGGGTATTTGTGAAAACGATAGGATGACCTATCGATTGTCTCCGCATCGTTAGCTACGATATGGAGATTTCCTTTGTGATGGGAAATTTTATCGGGATTATGGATACCCGGATTGCAAGGGCTTCTTTGGAAGTGCCTTCGGTTCTGTTCGAACCCGGAACAGACTTGTATGGTTACGTGTCTGACATTACATTTTGAGAGATAGAGCAGATTTCTTTCAAATACATTTCTGTTGGTGGCGGAGAATTTATTCTCTTAGCTTAACACCCTTCTCTGAGACGTACGAGCTCAGAGGTTATGTAGTTGAAGGTTATCAGCAATATTTCCCAATCTGGTAATGTGGCATGATGAGTGCTGTTGTGTGATGATCATTGGTTGGTCATTTGTGATATGATCATTTGTTTGATCATTTATCTTTGTGATTATTGCTTTGGTCATCTGTGGACCCGAAGCATGGCTTTGTTACACAAAGCGTAGCTTTGTGGACGAGACTTCGTCAGGACCTCACTCCCCGGAAATGGTCGAAACAGGAATATGCGGCAAGGTTATGAGGGTCGCGCCCTTTAGGGTATGTCATTTCCTTCTGGAAAAGGGTGGTATCATGGTATGGAGCCCAGATATTTACTCATGTGGAAACACTATATCTATTTCTGTGTGGTGTTGTTGGTATCGAGCGCTCGGATAAAGGTCCCAAAGGACCGGGGGATGACATATTCGTGTAGTAGTTACCTAGTTACAGAGGTAACCCGGCCTTGTGTTGGCAGAGATCTAACCGTAACGTTAGTTCTCGGGACGTCCCGCCAGAGGCGATCCCATGTGGCAGTAGGAAGTTCCTTAGCCTGACCATTTGTTGGAAATCCAATCAAAACAATACGTGCCTTGTACGGTTTTAGTTGTATTACCTGCCATTCACTTATGGTGGTCACCACTGTTTGGATGGTAGCTATAGTAGGCATAGTTCGGAATGTCTATGTTGGCTAGGATTTATATTCTACTTTCGAAATTGTTTTCTACACTATGCACTAGTAATAATATCAAGAATGATTTGATTTTCGCGTAGTAAGCATCTTTGACTATCATAAGGAGAAATCTCCTCCAATTCTGCGTTTGCATTGTGTGTGTGGCGGGAGGCCTTATGGTAGTTTCATTTTCCAAAAAGCATTGCGGATTTAAAATTTAAATTTTCTTGTTGCTTGTTTAAAGATAAACTGTTTTGAGTTCTCACACCAGTCACATGACTGACCTGGAGTTTATTGTTCCCTTCCTAAACTCTGGGTGCCCACTATTTTCCACACGGGCAGTCTAGAGTTAGGTTATCAGGTTATTCTGGATTCGGGAGTCGCTGTGCAGATCTGGAGGCGAGCCGGATAGCGTGGTCTATTATCTATTGTATATAGTATTTCTTTTCCGCTGTTGTTGTCGTACACTCTGATTGATGTAATGTAATGTGATGTAATGTATAAAATGTATAGTTCTTTTGTTTTTAATGATATTCATTTATCTATTATATGTTGTTCCGCTGCGATTGTGAGATTCTGATATTGTTTCTCGTTCTGTTACTTGTTTTCTGTTTTCTCCTCTCTTTCTTTTCTTTCTTCTTCTACCTCTTTCTTCTTCTAAAACCCTAACGGTTCGATTTTTCGGCAACGAAAAATCCCGATCGTTACAACTTAACTCATATATATATATATATATATATATATATATATATATATATCTGTGTGTGTGTGTGTGTGTGTGTGTTCCATAAATCTCAACAATTCGATAATGAGTAAAAATAATCGGGACTCAAATCTAAGGAGACCTTACCAAAGAGAAATTATCGCAAACCTAAATTTAGAGAGCTACAAAAGAGAGGGGGATTGTCCGAAGAATGATTTCAATTTTCAAAATACTTTTTATTTCCTTCTTTAGATTTGAAAAACGTTTTTTTTAAGTGATTCAAGCAACTATTCATATTAAACGCCATAAACTAAGCTTCATGTAAACCAAAGCTCTGATACCACTTTGTAACGATCCCCCGTTCTGACCGCCCCTAATCGGAAATTAAACCAACTAGAAACGTTCAAAATGACGGATTTTTATTTAGTTTATAGAATTTAAAACGAATCAGCCACAGAATCACAGAATAACAATAATATTCAAAATAAATGAATTTTTTCTCTTTTATACAAATATCAGAGTTTATACAATGCATTAAATTTTATACAGCGGAACATATTTTTTTTTAAGTACAAAATCCTGAAAAACTAAAGTGAAGCGGTATCCCCTCTCCCTCTAATTTCGCTGCCCGAAAATCTTCAAGCTGTAAAATACTCGGTCTGACCCGAGTATTACATTCAAAAGAAAATAATACACGGGTCAGTCTAATTCAAACTCAGTTATTAGTGCATAGAGGCAATAATAGTCAACAACAATTAGACGACGGTCAAAGATAAATTTACCTATCCGACCCTTTTAACAAAGAAATCGGATAACGGTAATTATAACACTGAACAGTGTTAAACAATAAATCAGTAGATTCAAATTATCAACGAAGATAGATGAATGGATTATCAATGAAGATGATTTAGAAAAAAAACATCAAAATTGCCTAAACGGAAATTAACAAGAAAATCATCAATTTAAATCAAATCAATTCAAATAATTGAAAAGTTACTTAAAAACATCGAAACCGATTGGCTGCAGTACACGCACGCGTGCACTGCCTCGCCAATACAGTGAATAGTAACAGCCATCAAAACTGCAGAGGTCAAGTCACAACTATCATGACTCAACACAACTGCAGCAATCAAGGGCAAACTGCAACAAGACTACGATCACCATAAGTACACAAAGCACGAAGGCTCGAATAAAGCATGAAAACAGTTCAATACCCAAGCAACAATAGAAAAGTGTTGAACTAACACGAGTAACAGTGAAACAACAAAATACACAGAGCAACCACTGTGAACACATTGAACCCAGTCAATGTAGCTAGGAAGTAAAACAATTCAATTTTGCAAAATAATTATTGTCTGAATGGATTTGTTAACTTGTTAACTTATCTTTTTAAGGTGAAAATAGAATTACACTATCTCTTCCATTTGAACGGATTTAATAAAATGATGGCAACCAATCTGGAGCATAGGGCAAAAGTAAATCACTGGAACATATCAGTGACCAAAACCCATCAACTGGAACACTACAATTTGCCTCAATCAACAGTGGATGTGACTCGTATGCATGCAGGGCACGTACATACCAAAGAGCTTATATGGCTACAGGTCAGGGGACACACGTGTAACATATAATCCAGAGGGATAGCCGCAACTAAAAGATGCCAAAGTCAAAAAACGAAGTGCATATTTGAACACATGATATAAGTAGCCTTAACCAGTGAATGACCATGAGCAGAGAGGAGTTCACAAGGGTCTGGCAACACTATAGCAACATTTCATATATCTATGCCACTGTCTCAACATTCAGAGTATCATCGACAAAGCGAAAATGCAAGTATACTCGAGCTAATGCAAACTTCAGCTACAAATGATCAAGTGTATATGCATATTAATTATGCAAACACAGATGGCAATGAAGACTACGCAATGCTCAATGTACTCAAAATCAGCGAAACAAGTGCAGTAATATACACAATGCACAGAGGTAGTAGTGCAAACCAAACTGGACAGTGCACTCCGAAAATATCTGATTCAAATATATATGTGGGAATGCAATGGTTCCTTCAAAAAAAGTAACTACAGGATGAACGAACATCAACAATAAAGTGATGACTGAATCAGATATCAAGTAAAAACAATACAGCAATGAACTTGACCGGTAAACAGGTGAACCAGCATGAACGGCTTCATTTAAGTGCAACATCGATACAATTATCACAACAGTTTGATGATGAACATGTCAAAAAGAAAAAGGTGCACAAGTGTGGGTGACTGTAGTGGGAGCAGTGAGCATACGGCAGGGCGAAAATGCTCAGAGGTGAATACAATAATGACTAGAGTCGAAGTAAACAAGTCAAAGCCGAGTTCAAAATCATGAAACAACAGTTTCAAGCCAAGGCAGTGCCAAATCCAATTTATTTTCACAAAATTCAAATTTTCATACCAATTCCAAAAACACTGCAGTTTGAATCGAAGATGTCAAAGTTAAAGGAAATCGGCAACAATAAAAATCAAGTTGAAACCGAGACAACGAAAACACAAATAAGCAGACGAGGACGAACAATTTACAGTTAAATGCAGCCCAGGCCGGAGCCAAAGTCGACATTTTTAAACATTAGAGATTTCAAAATAATCGAGCAGTGGGTTTCAAACAAATGGCCGAGACCAAATAAATCAACTTGAAAGCCAGAGAATCCAAAGCAATAAGTTCCAACCAAAATCAAAACCCATGGAAATCAAGAACAAAAGATCAACTAACTTTGAATTAGATGTGAGTACTAAAATTTACTCACCTTGCTTCGAAGCGGAGACGAATTGGAATCGAAGTCGTGGCAGTTGAGAATCAAGCGGAGACAAAACCCTACTTTTTGTTGGAAGAGACGAATGAGAGAGCCGCCATTGTTTGTTTATTTTTTTTCGTATGAAATGAGCAGGGAGCTCAGTTGAAAATAATAAGGAGGAACCAGCGTACGGGTGTCTTATTTTTTATGAACCAAATCTCGGCTGAGAAGATTT
The DNA here is from genome assembly GCA_030765085.1 of Allium cepa. Taxonomy (NCBI): domain Eukaryota; kingdom Viridiplantae; phylum Streptophyta; class Magnoliopsida; order Asparagales; family Amaryllidaceae; genus Allium; species Allium cepa. Next base: position 70,075,817 of record CM060929.1, read on the forward strand.
TAGGGTGGCTGCATTTATTAAATTGGTACAATGCTTTATAATTATTTTTTTATTTTTGTGTCTTATTTTTTTTTTTTTTTTTTTGTAAGAACAATTTTTTTTTTGTTTCATTATCTTCTTTAGTAAGCTTCTTAGATATATATTTGTTTGAAGTTCAACTATCAAACATAATTTTATATTAACATGTATTACAATTAGATTTTATACTTGTATTTTGTACTAATAAAATTTATTCCCTTTTATTTAAGTTAAAGAAAAATGTTATTAAAACTAACCATCAATTTATTAATTTACATAAGTAATAATTCTTAAATCTAAATTCTTTTTTCTAAGTCATTAGTTCGAGTTTTCTTATATACAAATTTAATATTCAATTTCAAATTCCAAAGTCAAATTTAAATTTTATTCAACTTTCAATAGATTAAATTCTAAAATTTAATCGCCAAATTCATAGTTATATTGGGAATTCAATTTAAATCATCATTCAAATATTTAAAATTATTTAAATATTTTCAATTTAAATTGTGAAAAATTCAGGGTCCTGACAAGTATTGATTACATCGATAGGAGTTGTGTAATTTTTTTTTTCAAATCTCAAACAAAATTACTCCCTACGATATATTCAATTCAAATCTAAAACGAAACCACGGTGGCTTATTAAAAATTAAAACAACTCATAATAGCAACAACACAGATAAGTATAACACAGAACAGAAATATCATATATAGCGGAAGGTAAGTCTGGATACATGCTACAACACTCGATGGTTCACATGAACCAAATGTACATATACGTAGTCATAACATACATGAGATGAGAGTCAATACACCAAAAGTAGCACCCCGAAGCCTAAAACAAAATATGAGGTGAAATCCCAAAAGCTGAAGCAGCAACTGAATCAGAGAAAGCGACTATCCTGAAATAGCTCGGTCTGACCCGAGTATTATTTAAAAAATAATAATAAACGGATCAGTCTAATTTAAACTTAGAAATGAACGCATGATAAACAACATCAAAGCAAGTTAATCATAATCTCAAATGAGACTATTCAGCATAAATAATCAACATAATTTAAATGAAGAAATCTCATTAAACCCCATCAAAATCAACCCCTAAATTCATAATTGAATTCAAAACCGCAATACACAAAAATCTAGAAATCAAAATAAGATAACTAGAAAAACCAGCATAAAATGGATCGATCCCAGCATATGGCGAGTCTAAGCTACGCCGCACATGCATCTCAAATGGCCGAAGCCTACCAAATACCGTCAGCATAATATTTGGCGTCCAGCGAATGACCCGAAGGTCTAACAAATGACCCGAAGGCCTAGTACGGGTAATTGACCCGAAGGTCCCGCATAGTGGCTCGAAAGCTCAACAAAATCATCAAAATTTCCAAACAGCAACTCCATGGCAAATATTTCAATTAACGAATCTGGAATTAACCGAATTAGTAAAAGCGTGGTTCCATATTCCACACTTTTGCTAAGTCGTTTAAACCTCATCATCGTTTCCCAAAAGTGCAAAATTGTCGATTATATATATATATAGTTTTTACGTTCTCAAATGGACAAGTCCGGAATTAATCGAATCAGTAAAAGTAAGGGTTCATAGTCCTTAATTTTGCTGAAGCGTTTAATTAAATTTCTCAATTTTTTGAAAGCGTAAACTGTGAAATTTTAGGAAACATTATACTTTAAAATGATTTAAAAACACGTGATTAAAAAACAACTCCTATGGAAATTTCGACAACGAAATTGCGGTTCACAAAACACCGTAAAAACGGATATAAATTCAGCATTGCGGGTTTTTTGGTTGCAAGATAGCCGCTTGAAAATTCACTTTAAATTGGCGGTTACTGAAGTCAATCAACAATAATTTTATTCGTCAAAAATCTCATCAAAACAACACGCTTCAAATATAAACACCGGTGTAAAAACCCGTGATAAAAATAACGACAACAAAAATTTGTTCCAAAACAAAACACCGGTTCAAAATAATTTAATAACTAGACTGCACTACCTATATATGTATAATATTGCACTTCCTGGGCACTAACTATATGCACGCAATGTACACGTGTACACACGAAATGTAAAATGGTCAGGACAACATATTTGTGCTGCACATATCTACACTCAAGAAATATAAAAGAATGAGGTGGCCAAGGCATTACACAAGTGCGCACACGGAATGAAATGTATGCGATGCCTGGGCAATACATCATGCACTCACACTACAACATGCAGGCACATTATATAATATTTTAAAACATTCTTGCACGAAAAATGAAATGGACAAAAAGTTACCAAATAACCGGACTTAAATTTCATGCTACACATATTTGTACGAAAATGGTCTGGACACATATGATGGTCTGGACACTAACGTTACTAACACAACATACTTGCACGAAAATAATTTTTTCTTGGACAACGCTTACCTGCACGCAAGTAGTGAAAGAAAAAAAAGATAAAATAAAATGCCAGGACCACACGTAACAAAAAAGAAAAGAGAACTGGAACGCACGTAACAAATATAATGTCTGCACTTGGATTTTTTTTTGTGCATGCATTATTTATAATTCTGTCACGTGCTTATGCTTTTTGATCTCATGCAAAGTAAAATGTGTAGTTGAAAACCTACATTTTGCCAAATACACATAACAAAAAGAAATTTCTTATGTAAATAAACAAACGTCAAATTACCAAGGCATCTGCAAGTATTGGATTAACAATTTAAATGAAATCTTATAACCGAAAATTCAAGACCAACATTCAATTCTCAATTACAACGCATAATGAGAACATAAGTCGGGGAAAATGATAATTTCCAAGTACAAATGTCAGATATATTTAAACTATAGCAAGTTATAGATAAAAATGGACCGAAAGTAGATGTAATCAAAACAAATAGATCTGTGCCTCATTTTTCCTGAGCTTGCACTTAATCACACCTACTTATACTTCATATATGTATAAAAGTGGAATTCCCATATGTAGTGCGTGCTACGTACTATAAAGGTCCAGTGCAGTGCAATTTTAAAAACGTAAACAACTTAACTAACGAAAGATGCAACCTAATATAAACATCAAAACAGCATAAAAAAACAGGCAGCATAGTTTTTTTATTAGAAGTGTGAGTTTGCACTCGCCTATAATTTGTTTCAGAATCAATTAGCAACCAAGATTTGAGCTTTGGCCTCTACAAAGTATTATAACCACCAGAATCTTTACCCCTCATGCACAAAATTTCTAATGCAATTAAAACCCAAATTGGAGCTCAAATTTATAAACCGCCATTAATGCTCTGCCGAGCTATTGGAAATTAAACGAAAGAATGATAAAGGCTTATTTCTTTTCCAATAATGTGTACAAGTCAAAGAAAATGTGCTGGCAAGACATTTTGTACATGTGCATTTATGTGAGAAACGTGCACAAGTGAAAAAGGACAGGCTGCATAAAGATAATGACGGTGATAGCAAAAGTGTTCAAATATGTTTTTAATTGGACCTATTCTCACTTACACGTGAAGGCAAAAAGAAATTAGAACTTAACTTAGTTATTTTAAACTGACTTTAATTCATGACACATTTTTTTCCAATTTAAAATTTCTATTGCAATAAATAATTTTTTTTTCAAAAACCAGGGTTGTTACAAACTCCCCTAATGAAAATTGCGTCCCCACAATTTTCACACTAGACGTTGTTTATAACACAAATTACTCATCACAAAAAAGATTTAAAAAGAAAAGGTGAATTAAGAATGCTCACTCCCACACGAAGAGGGTAGAAAACCGGGATAAGAATGCTCGATGAATTCTTTGGTTTCCCAGGTGTAATCTCTGGGTTTTGTGGACCATTGAATTTTCACAAGCGGGACATCTTTATTCGGAAGGCGTTTAACCTCCGAAGCTAGTACACGAATAGGATTTTGCACCATAGACAAGTCGGGTGAGATCTCAAGATCTTGCTACACATGAGGATCAATAATAGAATCCGAATCTCGAAGGCATCGACGAAGCTGGGATACATGAAATACGTCATGAATTCGCGAAAACTGAATAGGTAGCGATAAACGTTAAGCAACTGGGCAAATGCATTCCGTAGTAGGAAATGGTCTAACATATCGCGGAGCCAATTTCCCGTAGCTACTAAAATGCACCACCCCTTTCATCGGAGAAACATGAATGAACACGCGATCGCCTACAGAAAATTCCAAAGGCTTCCTACGATGATCGACATAAGATTTTTGCCTATTCCGAGCCTCTTTCATTCTCTGTCTAATAATATCAATCTTCTCAGAAGATTCACGAATATAGTCGGGGTCGAGAACCAACTTTTCCCCGGATTCCAACCAACAAGATGGTGATTGACACGGCCTTCCGTAAAGGGCTTCGAAAGGAGCCATACCTATATTGGATTGGAAACTGTTGTTATAAGAAAATTCAACAAGAGATAGGTTGTCTTCCCAACTACCCTGAAAACCAAGAATACAAGCGCGAAGGAGATCTTCTAAGACTTGATTCACTCGTTCAGTCTGACCATAAGATTGTGGATGATAAGCTGTACTGAGATTGAGCTTAGTACCCAAAGCTTTCTGAAGGCTCTGCCAGAAACCACTAGTAAAAAGCGGATCTCTGTCACTAACAGTGAAACTAGGAACACCATAAAGTCGAACGACTTCTTTAATAAAAATCTTAGCCAACAAAGGAGCAGCCCGATTGAATTGATAGGAATAAAATAGGCTAATTTGGTCAGTCAGTCAACAATCACCCAAACACTAGTATGGCCCGACCTCGAACGAGGTAGACCATCAATAAAGTCCATAGAAATTTGATACCATTTCCATAATGGAATCTCAAGAGGATGCAAAAGACCACTAAGACGTTGGTGTTCCGCTTTAATAAATTGACAAGTCATGCAACGACTCACATAACTTGCAACATCACGCATCATACCTTCCCAAAAGTACAAGCGTTTCATGTCAGCATACATCTTACTACTGCTCGGATGGATAGTATACTTAGAACGATGACAGTCCTCAAGAATGCCATTTCTAAGATTAGGAACACTAGGCACGATCAACCTTCCCTTCTTTCGAATACAACCATGAATGTCAATATCGAAATCCTTTAGATTATCACTACGGGGTTTCGATTTATAACTCTGAATAAGATAAGAGAGCTCTGGATCTTGTTTCTGGGCATCGGCAATACGATCCAACAAACTAGAACGAGCTCCCATGCCAAATAAAAGCACGGGGGAATCAGAAACTAAAGGACGGTCTCTAATATCACTATGAGATAAAGCTTCGAATATATTGCACTCCGCTAGCATCATGGAAACGACAACTTGCTGCTTGCGACTAAGCGCATCAACAACTCAATTACCCTTACTAGGGGTATACTGAATATCGAAATCATATGAAGCAAGAAATTCGTGCCAAGGTTGTTGCCTCATATTAAGTTCCTTCTGAGTGAAGAGGTATTTCAGAGATTTATGGTTAGTGAAGAGATCAAAACGCTCGCCCAATAAATAATGTCGCCAAATCTTTAGAGCAAACACTATAGCGGCTAACTCCAAATCATGGGTAGCATAACAAATTTCGCTAGGCTTTAGTTGTCTAGAAGCATAGGCAATTTTTCTATCCTTTTGCATGAGAACAGCATCGAGTCCATAACCACTGGCATCAGTATAAACAACAAGGTCATGATTCCCTTCGGGAACCACTAAGAAAGGAGCATGAGTAAGGAGATCTTTTAACTTCATGAAAGAAAACTCACACTTATCAGACCAAATAAAAGGAACAGCTTTTCTCGTGAGGGTGGTAAGCGGTAAGGCAATATGAAAAAAGTCCTTAATGAACTGGCGATAATATCCCACCAATCCATGGAAACTACGGATCTCAGTAGCGGTCTCGGTTCTCTTCCAAATCTGAATAGACTCGATCTTGGAGGGATCGGCAGAGATACCATCGAAAGAACCAATATGACAGAGAAACTTCACCTTATTCTCCCAGAAGTGACACTTGGAGAATTTGGCATAAAGCTGATGTTGACGAAGAGTGATCAAAACAATCTCCAAATGCTGAATATGATCGGCTTCAGATTTGGAATAAATAAGAATATCATCTATGAAAACCAAGACGAACTTATGGAGATATTCCCGGTATATCCTATTCATAAGATCAACAAAATACGCTGGAGCGTTCTTCAAACCGAACGACGTAACAAGCCATTCGTAAGAACCATAACGAGTGTGGAATGTGGTAGGAGGGATGCTATCTTCCGCAACTCGTAACTAATGGAAACCGATAGCAAGATTGAGTTGGGAGAAAAGCTTAGCGCCACTTAATTGATCGAGCATTTCATTGTTCCTAGGTAATGGATACCTTTTTGATAGTGAGCTCGCTAAGCTTGCGATAATCAATGCAAAGCCTAAGAGTACCATCTGGCTTCTTAACGAAGACAGCGGCGGCGCCCCAAGAAGATGTGCTAGAACGAATAAATTGCTTGGCTTCCAATTCAAATAGTTGTTGCTTTAGTTTCTCATTTTCCTTAGCAGACATACTCATGGGAGGACGACTGACAGGATGAGCACCAGAGATAAGATCATTATGGAAGTTAATTGCCCTCTTCGACGGCAAACACGAAATAGGCTCGAAGACATCAGAAAAGTCACAAACAACCGAAATATTAGCTATGACATCCTCCGATTCGAAGGAAGAAATACGTCTCAAAACGTAAAAGATAACTTCTCGATAGTATTGGGAAGCCAGAGATATAAAGTTCTTTCGGGACATAGGATTTGAACTTCATAACGGACGAGCCAATCCATTTCCAAACTCATATCAAAACCAAGATGATCCATAACATGCAGATTCGCATGAAAGGAAAAACCACATAGAATAATCTGTTAACATATAACAAACCAAGTGTGGTGGATCCTCCAATAGGATTTACAATCCTCAATGGGTCGCAAAGACTAACAACATCCAAAGGAATAACATCAGCAAGTTCTTTTGACACGAACGAATGTGATGCACCCATATCGAAAAGGACTCTAATAGAACGACCATGAAATAAAATAAATCCTTTCAAAACAGAAGGTGGAATACCTTTGGGCTAATAAGAATCACCAGAATCTTTAGCAACATTAAGCTTCCTAGATTTGAAACCCTTAGGAGCAGTAGGACAATCAGAAACCCAATGACCTTCTTTCTTGCAAATAGCGGCAGATGCGAGGCTTAGGACAACTACTGAGAAGGTGATCCAGAGAACCACAATTATAGCATGCCCTCTGATTAGAAGGTGTACTACTAGGCTGAGAACTAGAAGTAGCTTGATTCTTCTTCTTCTTGTTGGAAGAAGAATTAGGCTTACGTAATGGAAACCTCTTCTTGTTGGGGTTCTTAGAAACCTTAAAGTCATCACTACTATCACGTCCATTTCGACAGCTTCAAGGCAAAGTGCCGAATCAACAAGTTCCTCAAAAGGGAGCTTAAGCTGAAGCAAAAGGACTTTCTTCAAATACTTCTTCAAACCTTCGACAAATCTAAGATTCTTCTTACATGGAGTGTTAATGAACTCAACTCCGTATTTGTACAAGGCCTCGAAAGATGTAACATAATTAGAAACAGATGACTTTCCTTGTTTTAACTCAAGGAAACTACGATCAAGATTGGCCTTTTCCGATTCAGGAACGAAATTAAGTTCGAAACGTTTCTTAAACTGATTCCACGAGAAAGAGGACTCATCAACTTCTGCAATCAAAATCTCATAAAAATCAAGCGCATGTTCTTGCAACATGTTAGATGCCACGAGAATGCGATGATGATCTGAAAGATCCATTCGAGAAAATATGTGCTCACTAATGTTCAACCAAGTTTGAACATCCAATACACTTTCTGATCCCTTGAAAGGCTTGCCTCCAAGGTGGGAATAGTCACTACACATACGGGCGAAGGCGGATTAGTGAGTGGGAGCTGCAGGATTAACAACAGAAGGATGAGTACCTCAAAATAACTCCATAAACTGATCCCCAGATATATAGACTCCGTCCGGATGAGAATCACTAGACGGACCTGCAGTAGAACGCTTCCCTCTACCTCTTCCAACCATAGGCTGAGAGAACAAGAGAAGATAAGGACTAGTTCAAACAATACAAGATTGATAAGGAATTTAACAAACGGAATACTACGGAAATAAATTTATTACTAGGCATATTCCAACATGTTAGAGTGGATAAAAGTTTAAGAACAACGAAGGAATAGATTAGAAAGGCATGAATAAAACCATCGAATAGTTGTAACACATGTTCCATTCTGCTTCTGTTCCATGTTTATTATAATTTGTTCTGAATCTCAGCTTTGATACCAAACTATGACACCCCACCTCTATGCTCACAATAACAAAGGTTATTACAAGGTAATAACGTCTGCTATTGCGAAGAATAAGGCTTGTTAGAAGCGACCATCCGTAAGTTATGCCTTAGATGAGTATTGATTACATCGATAGGAGTTGTGTAATTTTTTTTTCAAATCTCAAATTAAATTACTCCCAACGATATATTCAATTTAAATCTAAAACAAAACCACGGTGGCTTATTAAAAATTCAAAACAACTCATAATAGCAACAACACGGATAAGTATAACACAGAACAGAAATATCATACATAGCGGAAGGTGAGTTTGGATACATGCTACAACTCTCGATGGTTCACATGAACCAAATGTACATATACGTAGCCATCATAACATTCATGAGATGAGAATCAATACACCAAAAGTAACACCCCAAAGCCTAAACAAAAGATGAGGTGAAATCCTAAAAGCTAAAGCAGCAACTGAATCAGAGATAGCGATTATCCTGAAATAACTCGGTCTAACCCGAGTATTATTTAAAAGAAAATAATAAGCGGATCAGTCTGATTTAAACTTAGAAATGAATGCATGATAAACAACATCAAAGCAAGTTAATCATAATCTCAAATGAGACTATTTAGCAAAAATAATCAACATAGTTTAAATGAAGAAATTCATTAAACACCATCAAAATCAACCCCTAAATTCATAATTAAATTCAAAACAGCAATACACAAAAATCTAGAAATCAAAATAAGATAACTAGAAAAACCAGCATAAAATGGATCGATCCCAGCATATGGCTAGTCAAAGCTACGTCGCATGTGCATCTCAAATGGCCGAAGCCTACCAAGTACTGTCAACTTAATATTTGGCGCCCAATGAATGACCAGAAGGTCCAAAAAATGACCCGAAGGCCTAGTACTGGTAATTAACCCGAAGGTCGAGCATAGTGGCTCGAAAGCCCAACAAAATCATCAAAATTTTCAAACAGCAACTCTACGACAAATATTTCAATTAACGAGCCCGGAATTAACCGAATTAGTAAAAGCATGGTTCCATATTTCGCACATTTTCTAAGTCATTTAAATCTCATCATCATATCCTTGAAAGTGCAAAATTGTGCATTTTTTATATATAATTTTTATGTTCTCAAATGGACACGTCCGGAATTAATAGGATCAATAAAAGTATGGGTTCATAGTCCTTAATTTTGCTGAAGCATTTAAATCGATTTCTAATTCTTTTGAAAGCGTAAACTGTGAAATTTTTGGAAGCAATTATATTTTAAAACGATTTAGAAAAACGTGATTAAAACAGCAACTCCTATAGCAATTTCGACAAGGAAATTGCGCTTCACAAAGCACCGTACAAACGGATAAAAAATTAACGTTGCGGGTTTTCTTGGTTGCAAGGTAGCTGCTTGAAAATTCACTTTAAATTGGCGGTTACTGAAGTCAAACAACTGTAGTTTTTATTCGTCAAAAATCTCATCAAAACAACACGCTTCAAATATAAACACCGGGGCAAAAACCCGTTATAAAGATAACAATAACAAAAATATGTTCCAAAACAAGACATCAGTTCAAAATAATTTAATAACTAGACTGCACTGCCAATATATGTCTAATATTGCACTGCCTGGGCACTAACTATATGCACGCAATGTACACGTGTACACACGAAATGTAAAATGGTCTGGACAGCATATTTGTGCTACACATATCTGCACTCAAGAGATATAAAAGAATGAGGTGGCAAGGGCATTACTGTAACATCCCGCCTTTTCGCACACTTTAAACCGACACACGTGCGAATTCAAAGCATACGCAAAGGCGGATTGTTATGGGGTAAATAAGAAAAAACAGAGAAGAAATAAAACAAAATAGAATCTCACAGCAGAAGGATAAAATATAATAATCAATATACAGTTCATGATAACTGTTTACAAAATATTTATTTTACTTATACAATGAATATCAGAGTTACACATACCAATACAATCAATGCAGCGGAAATTTTAGAGTGTGGTGCAATACTATAAATAATATAATACGGATTCTTCGTCTTCGTCCTCCAAAGCTAAAATCTTCGATCCTGAAATGCTCGGACTGACCCGAGCGAATTTGAAAAGACAAAAACACTCGAGTCAGAACTAAAAGATCTTATGTGAGTTAAATTAACAGAAATAAATATGAGTACAGTAACTCAAGAGATGCTCGGGATCTACATCTCCTAAGGATCCGTTAAACTATTTACTATGTAGTATATTGCGCTATTATAGTAGTGTCTATTTATAAAATAAACTTACTTTTAAATAGCGTTAAGGCTTTACATTTTCCACCTTAACACGTAAATTGCCAATAGTCTATACAGTACCGTAATACCTCCTGATCGGGAGGCTACCAGAGGATACTCCATAGGTACGACACAAATAGAAACTCGTAGTAAAGGCTCGGTATGGTAGGTGACACGGCACAACTAGGCAATGTCAGGGTTGATATACCAATTGCTATCCAGGCTGGTGGAAACGCGTAGCCGCAGTTACCGCCCACCTCGGACTAACTCCCCAAAATCAAAATATAGAAGTGGCCACTGAATCAATCCAAAATCAAAGTATAATATCGAAGAGGAGGGTCCGATCAGAGGAATGACCTCATTGGCCTGAGAATCGCTCCTGTTTTAGCCACCTTATGCCAACTCACGGGAGTCGGGTCCACGTATTTACCTTACAGGAAACGTCGCCGCCACCTACTTCATTCTGGAATCTCCACCGCGTACACGGTTAGTCAAAGTGGTTTTCGGTATCGACAGAGAGTATGTCAGATATCCGATCCCGGTCTCTTTGCCAACCCATCGTTATTATAACACCGCGGTCATTTAAAAATAGGTTATACTTTAAAAATCAGAATAAACATTCCATTTCATAACCATGAATACGATATCATTTCAAAACCCAAAACCATATTTTATCACTTATCCCAAATATAATTCTTTTCCAAAATCAAAATGCTTTAACTTCATATCGTCTGAAAATCAAATATTTTCAAAGCATAGTATTTTGAAAATCATAATTTAAAACCATAACTTCTAAAACTTGAATGGTTTGGATATTCAACGGTATATGAATTAAAAGGTTTAACTTAAATGTTACTTTGTAAAGAAAATAGTTCTCATGGCTTTACAAATACATTTCTTTATTAAAGTCTAAACCAAAATTTGTATTATCTCTCTCAAGTTCCAAAACCACTTCAATTTATATATATATATATATATATATATATATATATATATATATATATATATCCATTTGGAGTATTAATATTTCAAAACAAAAGTTGGAATTTATTCCTTCAACCAAATTAAATGTTCTATTATTCAGTCTTGAATATTCACATAAAATCCATAAATAAATAAGAACTCCAATTTCTAGTAATAAAATATATATCTTTTTCAATTCAAATTATACTAGAATATTCATTTCAATTTATCTTGGAAAAAAATCCAATTATAAATATCATATCTTAAAATTTCCAAACTTAACATTTAAACATATGATATAAATTATCCAACTTCATTTTCTTAAATTTTTTTCCATTTTTAATAAAGAGATTTATACACCTTTTAATTTCAAAATTTTCAACTTCATATGTATATATGTGGAAGAATAATATTTATACAATATAAAATTTAAGATTATTATAAACCGTATTCCATCCAAACCATAGAAATCACCTTTAAATAGTTATATATATACCGCGGTGCCTGTATATAATTTTCTATCCTATGGTCAAGTGATACGGATATTTATCATTTCAATCCGCAATTTAAAAGATATAAAATTTTGCGGTTGTATATCATTTCAAACCACAATCCCGAATGAAATGAAATATGCATGATAATTTGCAATTTAATGATATACAATAAAACATCCATCACATCACCCATCATCCAATCACAATCATCAAGCAATATCAATCAATAACAATTTATATTTGATAATATATAACAGGTAATAACTGGCAATTTTATTCAGATTAAATTTAACAGCTATTAATCTACAGTCTATATTCAGTAATAATTTATATAACTATTAACTAGCAGTTCATATACAAACAAATAAATTTTAACTGTAAATTTATACGCAATAAATTAATTAAATTAACAGTTAAATTAAATAAATGCAATTCAACAGATATGAATAAAATAAACATGCCAAATACTCATAAATAAATTTCTATTCATTTCTAAAATTAATTTAAACTAACATAAAAGATTCTAGTAGTTGTGAGTGGGTTAAAACACTCACCTTTGGAATTTAAATTGAATTTAAATTCAATTTAAATTCAAAAATTTGACGGTCTCTAAATCCGTCCAAACCGGCGTCATCAGATCCGAAATTAAATTACGATCCTAACAAAAGAAATTTCGCGTGAAACGGATCGTATGAAAAAGTTGTGTAGGAAATTCGATTTGAAAAAAAAATTTATAAAACAAAAGAAAAGAGAACATATCTCACAAATTATTGCCACGTCACCATATGAGAACGTGCATTCCTCTCATCTTCCCAGTAACGCGCACGAACGCAAACAGCCCAGGCCGAAGCCCCTAACGCACGCAACCTCCCCCTTTTGACCGAACGTTGACCACCATTTCACGCCGCCTCCGGCCTCCATCGCCCCGCCGACCAACACCATCGAACTGCCTACGCCGAGCCGCCCTCAACCCCCCAGGTCCGGCCGTCCCTTGTGCTGCCTGCCGCCGTCAAATTTCGAACCCTAATCTAATTTTAGGGGCCAATCCGACCGTTGAAACGACGAACAAACCATATAGATGTGATCCCCATCGTCCTCTCTTCAATACCCAGAAATGTTTTCCCGATCCGACAACTTTTGTTGCGACGATGATGTGAGGCCGAAAATGATTTGAATATTTCTGGATAAACGATGGCTCCAATCGAAAAACGGATCACACCAGTAGATTACTCGTATCGAAAACATCAACATATATTTTTTTCAGAATTTTTAGAGAACTTTGAATTTTCATCTTTGATTTGCAATTTGAGATTGGATCTGAAATGCATCCATTGAGGAAGAGAGAAGATTGAAGAAATGAGCGTACAGCAGAAGGGAATAAAATGGGGCTAGGGTTTATAACTGTATATTTATAGTTATGGTTGGGTTAGAGCGTATAGACTAGAAGGATGAACGTACGCAACAAACTATGGCCCAAAAAGCCCGTTTAGCCTCCGGAACAAAATTTATTAAACCCATATATCCAAATAGGTATTTTAAAATATTCTGAACGCGATGGAAAAAGTTTCACGTTCGAATTTGATCGTATGAAGAAGTTATGCTGCAAACACGATTTCCAAATTGATCTCAAATTGATTTTAATAAAATTGATTTCAAGGCGTTTCACGCCCGTACGATCAAACGACAAGTCCGATCGATACGAAACTTGAAACCCTATAATAATTCACTGATACGGATCCGATGAAACTGGTTTCATCGAAATCCGAGTCCGTGACCAAAATGGCTATTTTTAATATTCATTAAATAAATTATAAAAATCAAATTTTATATTAAAGCTCTATAATTGCCCAAATTTTATTGCTTATATAATTTATAGTCAATTTAAATGATTTAATAAGTCTGGCTGTGAATTAAGATTGACAAGTCTATCAAATTCAGTATACATTTCAATGCTTCCTTATATTAAGGAATTATAAATTTAATTCTCAAAATCCAATTATTTAATCTTTTACCTTTATACTCTCAACTTAAATCCAAAACAAAGATGCCCTTTAACATGTCTATGTTTTCACTTTAAAATCTACAATTTCCTTTTTAATTCAATAACGTAATAATTTGCGTTTAATTCCATTTTATTTGAATAAATACCCTTTGTTGAATTTAATACTCAAATTATAATTTTAAATCTTGCTTTCTAAAGCCTATATCAACAATTGGTCCAATTAAAATAAAATTAGTATTAACCTCACTTTATAGAATTAACTACTGCAATTACAAAACCAAAACTACGCTCACTGCAATAATTTTGTGAATAAATTTGAGATTGATTTCAAAATATCATAACAACAAATAAGATAGGTAACGAACAATAATTATTGTTATTAAATCTATTTCAAAAAGTCTACGCTCAAATATTACCTTAAAGTAAGTCTTATGTTTCTATAAATTTATTCATACTTCCGTTACTATATTAATAATTAAAGTAACGTTCATTCTTAATAGCAACATTATAACTATTCACATATAAAAGAACTCTATTCCCAAATACATTCATTTATATTTTATTTCCTTAAAGTTCTCCTTTATTAACTGGACACATTAACAACCAAAATAATTAATTTAGATTTATTTCAATCTATATCCATTCTTAACTAAATAAAATAATGGTTAACCTAAACACTTGTAATTCTTTTATATTCAAATTCACTTACAACATATATTAACAAAATGTTGCCATAAGTTTAGATTTAAATTAAATAAATTAGATGAATAGGTAAAACTCTGTAATTATCACCCATTTCCAAAACATATGCACTAATTACTACGTTACTATTAGAATTCATTTATTAATTTACTAGTTAATAACTGTCTTCTTATTCCCTATTTACTACAAAATTTCAAATTCAATTATAGCTTCTCAACACATACAATTACATAGGCAAAACAATTTTATTACTATTTTAAGTCCATTTATTATTGACAACATTCATTAAATTTACTTATCAACACCTATTGCATTGATTTATTCAACGGTCCCTTTTAATTAGTTACTACCCATTTTACAATCTAATGTAAATCTTCCACTGTTGATTCTTATATTAATAAATCTCATTCTAGGTAATATTTTTATTAATAATTGCAAATTCAACACTTATATTGCTTCCTTATATTTATCTTACACAAAGTGTGCAAATTCACATTATTTAAATCTATTTCCATGTAACTATTAAATTGTTAACATACATTCAATTCCAAATTTTATAGAAAATATATTATCTAAAAACTTTCTATTCTAAATAACTTTATTCGATGTTAATATTCACCAAATACAATTTACTTCCATAAATATGGTTGCACTTAAATTCAGTTATTATTTCATAAATATTATTTTAATCAACTAATTATGACTTATAACCACAAACACAAATTTTCGTTATTTTACCTATTTCTATATAAACATTTCAATTTGTTAATCTTTAATCTCAGTTACTATATCCAACTCCTACATTTATTCTAAATTAGATTAGAAATTATATTAATTTAATTCGTTTAATATCATCAAATTTATTGGGTCGTTACAATCTCCCCCACTCAAAACTTTTCGTCCCCGAAAATTAAAAAGAAAGGAGCAGGAAGAATAAAATAGTACATCTTATTCCAAATATTAACTTATAAACAATATTTTACTAGATTAATTTTCTTAAATAAAATATACCTGTTTAAAATCATTATATTCTTTTATACTTAAATAATTAAAGTTGGGTAACTATCTTCAACAAAATTCTAAGCCCAAAATTTACGGAAAATTTTGGCAGAGTCTCCTTTGTACGGAGAGGCTCAGAAGAAAAATATAATATCAAAATATACAAATATATACATATATTATCCAAAAATTATATCCCAATCACGGGAAAATTATATAAAATAGCGCTACAAAACGTAATCCGGAAACGTACCTATTTGTCGGGCAATACGCTTATTATTATGGAACCAAAAGCAGTAGCAGTTGCTTCCATCACCTGCATTCACTTATATAATCTAAAAGGTTAAATATTTATATTAAAGTGAAATGCTTAGGTGATTTCAACCATTAATCAACCAATCAATACAACAACCATCAACCTTACAACCATCATACATACACAAAGCAAAGCAACCATTTAATCCATCAAACAAATAGTTGTTTGGGTTCAAAACATGAAATTTGTATGAAATGAAACTAACTATCAAGTGCATCCTTTACTCAACAGTCTTAGATGGAACAAAGATAGATTATTTATTCATCCAACAACTTCAAGTTCCTTATCCCACAATCATAAATCAAACAATACAATTCAAACCAACAACCAAATTAACTTATTATACATTTATTTCATGCTTCAGTGGTTTGATTTTCTTTCTTTCATTCATGGAGGGATTTCTTTATTTCTTACAATTTTCGTTTTCCATTTATTACAAAATTCATTATATTTGCATT
Organism: Allium cepa; assembly: GCA_030765085.1. Taxonomy (NCBI): domain Eukaryota; kingdom Viridiplantae; phylum Streptophyta; class Magnoliopsida; order Asparagales; family Amaryllidaceae; genus Allium; species Allium cepa. The sequence goes on from CM060929.1 coordinate 70,092,417, forward strand.
CCAATTTATGGACTAAAGTTTATATCATCTATTTATACTACTTACCTTTACTTATATAGTAAAATTTCCAATTTAACTTAAGTTTATACAATTAATTCTCATTAATAACAACAAATTTATTGAATACCTTTATTACCTCAAGCTTCACTTGTAAGATTTCCCCTTACATTTTCTTACTAACATTGCAACTTTTATTATATGGTAAGTTATGTATGTTTTAAGAATGTAAGTGAAAATTTACAAGTTTCTTCTCAATTCCTTAAATTAATATATACTTGTTTTATAAATTACAATTTCAACTTACCATTAATTTCATTCATTTATTTAATGTTGAAGTTTCTATTATATTTAATAGTAGTAACAATTTAATTACCCACTTTCTATTATATTTAATTACAGTAACCCTTTTTAATTACACTTAAATTATTAACCCTTTAACCTTCATTCTTAAAAATAAGGAATTTTATTAATTAATTACTTAGGGTTTACTGTGACGCCCCACCTCTATACCCACACTAGCCAAGAACACTACGGTGTAGTGCTGTCAACTAGCGCGGAGAATAAGGCTGTTGAGGAGCGACCATCCATGTAATTTCTTATCACACGGTGGCTATAAAATAATCTTCGGAAACAAATATAGAAGTAAGCATAACATGCGAATCAATCACAGATATCCAAATCACAAAGGCGGAAAGAGATATGAATATATATATCACATAAAAGTGTACATCAGAGTAGTGGTCTAAAAAGATCCACGATAATACAAAAGAATAGCAACGCGTGCTATACAAAAGAATACAACTATGAGTCTATATCTCAAGTGTAAACAACAAAACTACTAATCTAAACAAGTAGCCAAAAGTCTGAGTAGTGAATCACTGGGGGAGGAGTCAAGCAGTAGCACCTGTAACATCTCGGTCTGACCCGAGTATTATTTATAAGAAAATAATAAACGGATCAGTCTAGCTATAAATATCAGATGACATGATATAAAATAAAAGATATGGCATAAACATAAAATATCCATACTGACATACTACTATAAGTATGCAAATAATGATCAACAGGAGATCAACCGATAAGAGATAAATCAATATCACAAGAATCTTCCCAAAGATCCAAAGAGGGCATCATACCCTAAACTTGTACTCATGACAAGTCAAAGAGATAAATTCCAGAAATCAACACAAGAAATCCAGAAATCATAAAAAGGGAAAGAGGCCTATCACATGACGGTCCGAAGACCATGGGGAGCTACCCCACATGTGTGAATGGAATCACACAGATTGAGGTCAAGACTAACCAAAAAGCAGAAAGGTATGTGTGAATGGAATCACACAAGTGGTGTCTAGTCTAACCTTGCAATGAAAGAGACATCGCGTAATTGCTAGTCTAATTCATAAAGCGATCATCAAGATCAACGAGAAGTGTCAATTACACTAAGCTAGTAAATATAGAAGTTTAGCTTCATGTCCCATAACCACTTGCTTAACTTAAATATTTACGAACAAACTGTAAATCTTCACTAATAAAATTGTCACAAGAGGTTCAATCGAACAAGTCTAAGAATTAACCGACGAAGTGAACGCAAGCGTTTCATACCACTTGTTTTACTAAGTCGTTTAATTCGATTTCTCATCCGAGTGAGGTAAAGGCTTGTATATACTAATAGATTGGAAAACGGTTTAAGAAAAGAGCTTTGTTATTAAAAATAGAGTTGAAATTGTTTGTTAAAAGAGTTTTGATATTTACTACTAGTATTGAAACCTTTGTATTATAAAGTGACAAAACACATAAGCAAGTGTAGAAACAATCAGTCAAAAAGATCGCATACGGAGATGCGAATAAAATCTAAGGAAATCAGCTCAATGTTTTTCAGATAAGATCCCCTACGGAGGGGGGGTCCAGGGGGGGTGGCAACCCCCCAAGGTGGGGGTGCGGGGGCAACGCCACCGCTTACGGGGTTCGACCTGCCCGGTCAGGTCGCGGGGGTCCAGGGGGCAGCGCCCCGACCAAAACGGTACGACCTAGTGAAGACAAAATGAGGTCTAATGACCTAAGGGGAATAGGGTCGAGCGACCTAATGGTTGCGACCTAGGGGTCTAAGGAGTCAAGCGACCTAACTGGAGCAACCCTATGGTCATGCGACCTAACTGAAATGGCCAAGTGACCTAACAATAGCACAGGTCAAGCGACCTAACGTTTTAAGGCCGAGCGACCTAATTAAACTCGCGACTTAATGGTGTGAAAGGCGTGCGACCTAATGTGTTACGACCTAAGGGTCGAGCGACTTAGTGGAACAAGTTCATACGACCTAACACTTGTAGTAGGGTTGGGCGACCTAATGGAGTAAACGGTCGAGCGACCTAACAGGTTATAGGTCATGCGACCTAGTGGGTTAACGGCCTAACGACCTAACGACCTAAAAATCCGTGACCTAAGGGTCGAACGACCTAAATGGTCCAGCGACCTAGCACTAAACAAGGCCGAGCGACCTAATGGTACCCGCGACCTAGAGGTCAAGCGACCTAGGGATGAAATGGCCAGAGGATATAGGCGAGCGACCTACGACCCACCTACCCACGACCTACGACCTAAGCTCAAACGCGAGCTGCGAGCTGCGAGCTACGAGCTAGCGACCTAGCGAAGTGAGAGACCGAGCGACCTACGACCTAAGGTCCATACGACCTATGATCTAACACCGAACAAGCATTTAGATGGCCCAGCGACCTATGGTACTAACTCGCGAGCGACCTAAGTCCTAGGTCGTGAGCGACCTAACTGCGAGTGAGCAAAAATGGCCAGAGCCAAAGCAGAGCGACCTAACGGCCATACGACCTACGACCTAAGGTCCTGAGCGACCTAACTCCGAAAACACGAAAATGGCCAGAACGACCTAGGGGTTAACTCGTACGCGACCTACGACCTAAGGTCCACACGACCTAACTCCGAGCGAGCTAAAAACGGCCAGAACGACCTAAATGCAGAAATTTCACCCAAACACCAAAAATCGGAGTTTTTTGCCAATCCAATCCAAACCAAAAGCAAATATGCATGCTAAAGTGATAGGGAATCATTCCCAACAGTCCAAGATAGATATAGACTAGATTTGTGAGATAAAAATCTCACCTTTGCTCCAAAATCCAATGAAAATGAAGAACAAAGCTTGAAGGCAAATGGAGAAGCAACCACAAGCTTGAATCCGATGTCTTCTTCTTGAATTTGGAGTTGAATGTTGGAGTTGCAATAAAACAAAGACTTTGGAGTTTTAATTTCTCATTCCATTCACCATTTTTGTTGAAGCTTTAGTGTTAGGAAATGAAATGAAGCAATGAAGAAGAAGGGGGGTGGAACTTGGGCCTAATGGGCTAAAAGTCCAAACCAAAGGCTCGAGTGAAAAAGTGGTGAAATTCCACTAACCCCAAACATATCAATGTTTATACTTAGAAGATTGCAAACGACGTTTCGAACTCAATGGAAGTGGTCTCGAGTCCTAATTTGACCGTTTGCAAAAAGTAGCTTCGGACCAAAATCCGATTAACGATAAAATATTTAAATAAAATATTTAAATTTAAAAATGGATAAATATGCGGGTTGTTACATTTACAGTCATTTATATATTACTTACTTTCTATTATATTAGAATAGGGGAAAATTAAGGCGTACTTAAGTTAATAACCCTACAATCAAACTTTATAAATTAAGGAATTTCATTTTTACTTTCTTAAGGTTAAAATCACCTATTAATAATACAACCTTTAATTTTAGTAAAATTCCAATCATCACTTAAGTTAATACCATTAAATTCTTATTTATAACAGTAATTTATTGAATACTTCATTATTTCCAAAAATTCTACTTGCATAATATTCTATTCCACTCTTAATTCACATTTCAACTTTTTATACTTGGTAAGTTATTTATGTTAAAGAAAAAGCAAAAGAACTTATACAAGTTTAATCTCAACCCTTTTAATTCGTTGATTTTCAATAAATCTTTACCATTATTTATCAGTTAAAATTTTAACTTCCTTTATATTTCCCTAAAATAATTTAAACCATTAATTAGTGGAAAATTTTAGAATTAAATACCGGGTCAAATTTCAATTTTATTTTAAAAATAATAGATAAATGAGTTCTTACAACTTATATCTCAATTTATATTTAAAACAATTTAAAACTTTAGATAATTTCAAAATAAATCTGCAGTAGAATTTACTACAGTGGCCTTTCCCCTACGAAACTCGAAAATGAAAGTCGATGATGCGGCCGCCATCACCGAAATTATTTTCTAGCGATAGAGAGGAAAGTACAAAGTTTATTTTCTTCAAAATCCTCTTTAAACCAATTCTTTCGAATTATACTAAATATTTATATAAGAATTTACTTATAAACTAAATCATTATATTTCATAAATCCTTTGAAAGCAGATTTCAAAAATCCCGGACTTAAGTTCTAAAATCGCCAATTTGATTTATTAAAATTCAACTTAGCTTTAATTCATTACAAATATTTTTATTACCTAACACCCAACTATAGCAACCAAAATATATCTTTATAAAAATATTTTTATATATAGAAAATATAATAGGCAAAATTATTTCATTCACCTACATTAAAAACAAATATTATGTCGGTCTGTCCTATTAAGTGTTTAGAAATCCCTATTGATGGCATAGCGTCCCATGCAACAACCAGAATTTATAAATACAAAACGGAACAGAGTAACATAATATTAAAATCTTTTTATAAAACTAACAAATACGCTCTCTCATATATATACACTCAGCGACTCCCATAGGGTATTACTACCCTATTAACAAAGAGTCAAACCCCACAAAGCCAAGGTTTATCGCTAAACCTGGCTCTGATACCAACTGTAACATCCCGCCTTTTCGCACACTTTAAACCGACACACGTGCTAATTCAAAGCGTACGCAAAGGCGGATTGTTATGGGGTAAATAAGAGAAAACAGAGAAGAAATAAAACAAAATAGAACCTCACAGCGGAAGGATAAAATATAATAATCAATATACAGTTCATGATAACTGTTTACAAAATATTTATTTTACTTATACAATGAATATCAGAGTTACACATACCAGTACAATCAATGCAGCGGAAATTTTAGAGTGTGGTGCAATACTATAAATAATATAATACGGATTCTTCGTCTTCGTCCTCCAAAGCTAAAATCTTCGATCCTAAAACGCTCGGACTGACCCGAGCGAATTTGAAAAGACAAAAACACTCGAGTCAGAACTAAAAGATCTTACGTGAGTTAAATTAACAGAAATAAATATGAGTACAGTAACTCAAGAGATCCTCGGGATCTACATCTCCTAAGGATCCGTTAAACTATTTACTATGTAGTATATTGCGCTATTATAGTAGTGTCTATTTATAAAATAAACTTACTTTTAAATAGCGTTAAGGCTTTACATTTTCCACCTTAACACGTAAAATGCCAATAGTCTATACAGTACCGTAATACCTCCTGATCGGGAGGCTACCAGAGGATACTCCATAGGTACGACACAAATAGAAACTCGTAGTAAAGGCTCGGTATGGTAGGTGACACGGCACAACTGGGCAATGCCAGGGTAGATATACCAATTGCTATCCAGGCTGGTGGAAACGCGTAGCCGCAGTTACCGCCCACCTCGGACTAACTCCCCAAAATCAAAATATAGAAGTGGCCACTGAATCAATCCAAAATCAAAGTATAATATCGAAGAGGAGGGTCCGATCAGAGGAATGACCTCATTGGCCTGAGAATCGCTCCTGTTTTACCCACCTTATGCCAACTCACGGGAGTCGGGTCCACGTATTTACCTTACAGGAAACGTCGCCACCACCTACTTCATTCTGGAATCTCCACCGCGTACACGGTTAGTCAAAGTGGTTTTCGGTATCGACAGAGAGTATGTCAGATATCCGATCCCGGTCTCTTTGCCAACCCATCGTTATTATAACACCGCGGTCATTTAAAAATAGGTTATACTTTAAAAATCAGAATAAACATTCCATTTCATAACCATGAATACGATATCATTTCAAAACCCAAAACCATATTTTATCACTTATCCCAAATATAATTCTTTTCCAAAATCAAAATGCTTTAACTTCATATCGTCTGAAAATCAAATATTTTCAAAGCATAATATTTTGAAAATCATAATTTAAAACCATAACTTCTAAAACTTGAATGGTTTGGATATTCAACGGTATATGAATTAAAAGGTTTAACTTAAATGTTACTTTGTAAAGAAAATAGTTCTCATGGCTTTACAAATACATTTCTTTATTAAAGTCTAAACCAAAATTTGTATTATCTCTCTCGAGTTCCAAAACCACTTCAATTTATATATATATATATATATATATATATATATATATATATATATATCCATTTGGAGTATTAATATTTCAAAACAAAAGTTGGAATTTATTCCTTCAACCAAATTAAATGTTCTATTATTCAGTCTTGAATATTCACATAAAATCCATAAATAAATAAGAACTCCAATTTCTAGTAATAAAATATATATTTTTTTCAATTCAAATTATACTAGAATATTCATTTCAATTTATCTTGGAAAAAAATCCAATTATAAATATCATATCTTAAAATTTCCAAACTTAACATTTAAACATATGATATAAATTATCCAACTTCATTTTCTTAAATTTTTTTCCATTTTTAATAAAGAGATTTATACACCTTTTAATTTCAAAATTTTCAACTTCATATGTATATATGTGGAAGAATAATATTTATACAATATAAAATTTAAGATTATTATAAACCGTATTCCATCCAAACCATAGAAATCACCTTTAAATAGTTATATATATACCGCGGTGCCTGTATATAATTTTCTATCCTATGGTCAAGTGATACGGATATTTATCATTTCAATCCGCAATTTAAAAGATATAAAATTTTGCGGTTGTATATCATTTCAAACCACAATCCCGAATGAAATGAAATATGCATGATAATTTGCAATTTAATGATATACAATAAAACATCCATCACATCACCCATCATCCAATCACAATCATCAAGCAATATCAATCAATAACAATTTATATTTGATAATATATAACAGGTAATAACTGGCAATTTTATTCAGATTAAATTTAACAGCTATTAATCTACAGTCTATATTCAGTAATAATTTATATAACTATTAACTAGCAGTTCATATACAAACAAATAAATTTTAACTGTAAATTTATACGCAATAAATTAATTAAATTAACAGTTAAATTAAATAAATGCAATTCAACAGATATGAATAAAATAAACATGCCAAATACTCATAAATAAATTTCTATTCATTTCTAAAATTAATTTAAACAAACATAAAAGATTCTAGTAGTTGTGAGTGGGTTAAAACACTCACCTTTGGAATTTAAATTGAATTTAAATTCAATTTAAATTCAAAAATTTGACGGTCTCCAAATCCGTCCAAACCGGCGTCATCAGATCCGAAATTAAATTACGATCCTAACAAAAGAAATTTCGCGTGAAACGGAATTCGTATGAAAAAGTTGTGTAGGAAATTCGATTTGAAAACAAAATTTATAAAACAAAAGAAAAGAGAACATGTCTCACAAATTATTGCCACGTCACCATATGAGAACGTGCATTCCTCTCATCTTCCCAGTAACGCGCACGAAGGCAAACAGCCCAGGCCGAAGCCCCTAACGCACGCAACCTCCCCCTTTTGACCGAACGTTGACCACCATTTCACGCCGCCTCCGGCCTCCATCGCCCCGCCGACCAACACCATCGAACTGCCTACGCCGAGCCGCCCTCAACCCCCCAGGTCCGGCCGTCCCTTGTGCTACCTGCCGCCGTCAAATTTCGATCCCTAATCCAATTTTAGGGGCCAATCCGACCGTTGAAACGACGAACAAACCATATAGATGTGATCCCCATCGTCCTCTCTTCAATACCCAGAAATGTTTTCCCGATCCGACAACTTTTGTTGCGACGATGATGTGAGGCCGAAAATGATTTGAATATTTCTGGATAAACGATGGCTCCAATCGAAAAACGGATCACACCAGTAGATTACTCGTATCGAAAACATCAACATATATTTTTTTCAGAATTTTTAGAGAACTTTGAATTTTCATCTTTGATTTGCAATTTGAGATTGGATCTGAAATGCATCCATTGAGGAAGAGAGAAGATTGAAGAAATGAGCGTACAGCAGAAGGGAATAAAATGGGGCTAGGGTTTATAACTGTATATTTATAGTTAGGGTTGGGTTAGAGCGTATAGACTAGAAGGATGAACGTACGCAACAAACTATGGCCCAAAAAGCCCGTTTAGCCTCTGGAACATTAAACCCATATATCCAAATAGGTATTTTAAAATATTCTGAACGCGATGGAAAAAGTTTCACGTTCGAATTTGATCGTATGAAGAAGTTATGCTGCAAACACGATTTCCAAATTGATTTCAAATTGATTTTAATAAAATTGATTTCAAGGCGTTTCACGCCCGTACGATCAAACGACAAGTCCGATCGATACGAAACTTGAAACCCTATAATAATTCACTGATACGGATCCGATGAAACGGTTTCATCGAAATCCGAGTCAGTGACCAAAATGGCTATTTTTAATATTCATTAAATAAATTAAATAAATTATAAAAATCAAATTTTATATTAAAGCTCTATAATTGCCCAAATTTTATTGCTTATATAATTTATAGTCAATTTAAATAATTTAATAAGTCTGGCTGTGAATTAAGATTGACAAGTCTATCAAATTTCAGTATACATTTCTATGCTTCCTTATATTAAGGAATTATAAATTTAATTCTCAAAATCCAATTATTTAATCTTTTACCTTTATACTCTCAACTTAAATCCAAAACAAAGATGCCCTTTAACATGTCTATGTTTTCACTTTAAAATGTACAATTTCCTTTTTAATTCAATAACGTAATAATTTACGTTTAATTCCATTTTATTTGAATAAATACCCTTTGTTGAATTTAATACTCCAATTATAATTTTAAATCTTGCTTTCTAAAGCCTATATCAACAATTGGTCCAATTAAAATAAAATTAGTATTAACCTCACTTTATAGAATTAACTACTGCAATTACAAAACCAAAACTACGCTCACTGCAATAATTTTGTGAATAAATTTGAGATTGATTTCAAAATATCTTAACAACAAATAAGATAGGCAACGAACAATAATTATTGTTATTAAATCTATTTCAAAAAGTCTACACTCAAATATTACCTTAAAGTAAGTCTTATGTTTCTATAAATTTATTCATACTTCCGTTACTATATTAATAATTAAAGTAACGTTCATTCTTAATAGCAACATTATAACTATTCACATATAAAAGAACTCTATTCCCAAATACATTCATTTATATTTTATTTCCTTAAAGTTCTCCTTTATTAACTGGACACATTAACAACCAAAATAATTAATTTAGATTTATTTCAATCTATATCCATTCTTAACTAAATAAAATAATGGTTAACCTAAACACTTGTAATTCTTTTATATTCAAATTCACTTACAACATATATTAACAAAATGTTGCCATAAGTTTAGATTTAAATTAAATAAATTAGATGAATAGGTAAAACTCTGTAATTATCACCCATTTCCAAAACATATGCACTAATTACTACGTTACTATTAGAATTCATTTATTAATTTACTAGTTAATAACTGTCTTCTTATTCCCTATTTACTACAAAATTTCAAATTCAATTATAGCTTCTCAACACATACAATTACATAGGCAAAACAATTTTATTACTATTTTAAGTCCATTTATTATTGACAACATTTATTAAATTTACTTATCAACACCTATTGCATTGATTTATTCAACGGTCCCTTTTAATTAGTTACTACCCATTTTACAATCTAATGTAAATCTTCCACTATTGATTCTTATATTAATAAATCTCATTCTAGGTAATATTTTTATTAATAATTGCAAATTCAACACTTATATTGCTTCCTTATATTTATCTTACACAAAGTGTGCAAATTCACATTATTTAAATCTATTTCCATGTAACTATTAAATTGTTAACATACATTCAATTCCAAATTTTATAGAAAATATATTATCTAAAAACTTTCTATTCTAAATAACTTTATTCGATGTTAACATTCACCAAATACAATTTACTTCCATAAATATGGTTGCACTTAAATTCAGTTATTATTTCATAAATATTATTTTAATCAACTGATTATGACTTATAACCACAAACACAAATTTTCGTTATTTTACCTATTTCTACATAAACATTTCAATTTGTTAATCTTTAATCTCAGTTACTATATCCAACTCCTACATTTATTCTAAATTAGATTAGAAATTATATTTATTTAATTCGTTTAATATCATCAAATTTATTGGGTCGTTACAATTACACAAGTGCACACACGGAATGAAATGTATGCGCTGCCTGGGCAATACATCACGCATTCACACTACAACATGCAGGCACGTTATATAATATTTTAAAACATTCTTGCACGAAAAATGAAATGGACAAAAATTTCCAAAAAACCTGACTTAAATTTTGTGCTACACATATTTGCACGAAAATGGTTTGGACACATATGATGGTTCGGGCACTAATGTTACTAACGATACTAACACAACATACTTGCACGAAAATAATATTTGCCTGGACAACACTTACCTGCACGCAAGTAATGAAAAAAATGCCAGGACCACACGTTACAAAAAAGAAAAGAGACCTGGAACGCACGTAACAAATATAATGCCTAGACTTGGGTTTTTTTTGTGCATACATTATTTATAATTCACTCACGTGTTCATGCTTTTCGATCTCATGCAAAGTAAAATATGTAGTTGAAAACCTACATTTTGTCAAACACACATAAAAAAAAAGAAATTTGTTATGTAAATAGAGCAAGCGATAAATTACTAAGGCATCTGCAAGCATTGGATTACCAATTTAAATGAAATTTTATAGCTTAAAATTCAAGACCAACATTCAGTTCTCAATAACAACGCATAATGAGAACATAAGTCGGGGAAAACAATAATTTCCACGTATGAATGTCAGATATATTTAAACTGTAGCAAGTTATAGATAAAATTGGACCGAAAGTAGACGTAATCAAAACTAATAGATACGTGCCTCACTTTCTTGAGCTTCCATTTAGTCACACCTACTTATACTTCATATATGTATAAAAGTGGAATTCCCAAATCTAGTGCATGCTACGTACTATAAAGGTCCAGTGCAGTGCTATTTTAATAACGTAAACAACTTAACTAACGAATGTTGCAACCCAATATAAACAACAAAACAGCGTCAAAAAAACAGGCAACATAGTTTTTTAAATTAGAAGTGTGAGTTTGCACTCACCTATAATTTGTTTCAGAACCAATTAGCAACCAAGATCTGAGCTTTGGCCTGTACAATGTTTTATAACCACTAGAAACTTTACCCCTCATGCAAAAAAATTCTAATGTAAACAAAACCAAAATTGGAGCTAAAATTTATAAACCGCCATTAATGCTCTACCGAGCTACTGGAAATTAAAATGAAAGAATGATGAAGGCTTACTTTTCTTTTCCAATTATGTGTACAAGTCAAAGAAAATGTGCTGGTCAGACTTTTTGTGCATTTGCATTTATGTTAGAAATGTACACAAGTGAAAAAGGACAGGCTGCATAAAGATAATGATGGTGATAGCAAAAGTGTTCAAATTTATTTTTAATTGGACCTATTCTCACTTACACGTGAAGGCAAAAAGAAATTATAACTTAACTTAGTTATTTTCAACTGACTTTGCAATTCATGACACTTTTTTTTCCAATTTAAAATTTCTATTTCAATAAATAATTTTTTTTCTTCAAAAACCAGGGTTGTTACAAGACATAAGGGGTATTTATACACGTATGAAACCCTAATTCATATTTTTGGGGAATGCCTAAATCGCCCTTGAGGTAGTGTGGCCGCAAAATAATCATTAGCATTTGTTAATCTCCCACTCGAATGACATGAAGCTTTAATGGCCTTTTAGTATGTGCATTAGCTCCTAACTGAAAATCAAGTAAGTGGGTAGGTGTGGTCCTACATGTTCATGAGTTTGAATTATTTTCATCTTAATTTGCTTTGTTTCCTTTTTGTGCATGCATATCTTCATGAAACTACTTGTAATTTCCTTTCTATTTTTCCTGCAAAATAATAAAGAAATTCAAAATTAAATTTTCTCAAACTAATATATGCACAAAAATGACCATTTTGCCCCTATACGAAGATGAATATGTGACGTATTGAAAATAACTTGAATTTTGGTTTAAACACATTAAAGTACCGATATGATCATTTATTTAATTTAAATAGATTAAATATGGTGGTAAAAATATGTACATTTACGTGCACATCAATGCACATCCATAACGACCCATCTGGGTTCTATACGAACACCACGGCTACTCCCCAAGGCGAACTTCTAGGACTAGTAAAATTCCTTTCTTCTAGATCCGCCAGCGGCACCATCTTTCCTTCATCTCAATAGGTGTCATCCTGCTAGGTGGTCTACTTATAGGTTTAGCTCCTAGCACAACATCTATTCGAAACTCAGCTGCTCGTTTCGATTGTAGTCCTGTGATTCACTCAAAAAAAATCTACAAACTCTCTTGCAACTCGAACCTGACTTAGTTCTTTTCCAAACTCTATGGCACTTAACAAAGCGCAAACACTTCTACTGTTACTCTCCATTGAGAAGATGACACGTTTATGACTATCTCGGTGACTCAATGATATTTCCCTATCTTGGCAAAATATCTTAGCCTCATACTTGCCTAACCAATCCATACCCAGAATGATCCCGAAAATTAAGAAATAAAAAACATACAGACTACGTGCAAACTTATAACCTGACAAATCAAGTTCCAACTGGTTACATCGCATCGCCAGAGTTACATACCCTCCTATTGGATTTGCAACTTTTAAGGAAGTAACAAGGTGTATGGGTTGAATGCACAAAATATCAACCAAATACTGTGATATAAACGAGTGTGATGCATCGGTATCAAATTGTACGCAAACTGGTGTACTTGGAATAAAAAGCGTACCTTACATCATAATTTTCCCTTTCTCTGCTGCAGTAGGCTTAGAAGAAGATGGTCGTTCTATAGCGAAAACCTTCCATTTGTCCGCCCCGGCTGGCTCGGGACAATTGTTCTTATAATGCCCAACTTGGTCGCAGTTGAAGCATTTTACATTCTTCTTTTCTATAGTCTTCTTCCCTTTGTCTTTCTAACATTCGTGAGCATAATGACCTTTCTTATCACACTTGAAGCACATTAAATCAGCCTTCGCCTTCTTGACAACATCTCCTTTCTGGGCTCCCTTCTTCTTAAAGAATTTCCTCTTCTTTCCCTGATGACCCTGCGATTCAACTAGCTTCTCCTTAACAGAAATAGTAAGCATCTCTTCATGGCGAATGACCATCTCCACGAACACATTACAGAGTTCTCGGATATGTGTCATGGTCACTTTTGCAAGCTTAGGCCTCAGTCTTCAAATGAACGTCTTATTCCTTCTGATATAAGTGTCTGTAGTGGCATATTCATACCGAGACAACTCATCAAACTTAGTAGCATACTCAATCACTGACATATCACCTTAGACTAAGTCCATAAACATCTTCATCAATGCCGACTTTGTGACCTTAGATAAAAATCTTTACTCAAACCTCTTTCTGAAATCAGCCCATGTCATCTCTTCCTTAGGAATTCTGATAGTCACACTAATCCACCAATGAAGCATTGCGCCTTACAACTGCCTGGAGGCCAGCCTACTGTTACGACCCGCTATTTTGGACTATTCAAATCGACAATAAAACCATACATATCCGACTTCAATAATTCAAAATACCGAATTGTTAATTAAAATTTTGCAAAACTTAAAATATACCGTAAATAAATCATTCACAGTTCACGGAGTAATATAATGTAGCGGAATAGATAAAGAATAGTAGTTCATGAAGCTACTATATACATTAGAGTTAGAAAAATACAACCGAATAGTTCAAATGCAGTGAAGTCTCCAGTGCAACAAATGACTTCTTTGAACCAATCAACTGGAAAGGCTGGAATCTGAATCGATAGTTGGATTTCCAAATGAAGCTCCGAACTCCAAAGGTGAGTCTCAAATGCTATATCACTCAGTCTTACCCTAGCGTAAAGCAAAACACAAAACACTCGAGTCAGGATTAACATTCATATATCAATAAATCCAACTCAAGTGAAATATCAACTGAAATACAAATAACTTAAAGGATGTTTGGGATAACCATCCTCTAAGGGTCCATGGAACTTTCTACAAGGTAGAAATATACACTATAATACCGTGGTCATTTCAGCTTAATTTATACTTCAATACCAAATCTCATTTTCACTTCAAATATCTCTATATTTCCCAAAATAGTATTTATATATATTAAATAATTTATACAGCAAAGTATTTTCAATTTCCTCAACTTAACAAAACGTTCCAACATCAACCCGACCTTCCCATTCAAATTAAATTCAATCTCAATTTATCAATTTAAATTCAACTCAATTTAAATCAAATATTACTACTAAATCTATATATACAATTTCCATTTATATAATATCTTAAGAATCAAATTTATTAAACAATATATTTCTTTCCAAAATTGTATAAATTATTTTCAAAATATTTATATGGACCAACGGTGTCTGCATATATTTCCTATCATATAGTCAAGTGCCACAGATATTTATCATTTCAATCCGTATACTAAATATATACGGGTGGATATAATTTCAACCCGTAATCCCAAATTCAATTAAATGAAAATCACTTGGGTTTATCATTTCAACCCATAACGATTTTCTCCTATTCTAAAGTCCGTTCGGGTTTGTATCATTTCAACCCATAGTGATTTCTAAACTACAGGGAACTTGCAGAGTGATAACAGAAAATACAATAAAATAACAGGCATATATCATCAATAACAATATAATATAAACAATAGGATATGGTGTCATATCCCTGTACATCCCGTATTTTTTAAGCCACTGAATTTGAACATTTAATTCATTTTAAATGTTTGATGTGGATTCTTAATTGATTTTGAAATGAATGGATTCGGGTTCAATCAATGAAATAAGCTATAATTTATAATTATAGTAATTCCCGTTGGATTTGAATAATGGGAAAATAATAATTTAAATATTCGGAATTGAAATAAAAGTAAATCTGGATGTAAACAGTGATAAAAATGGTTTTCAAAATTTATTTTGAGTTATTTGAGTGTAAATAGCGTGGTGGGAATTTTAGATGAATTTTAAAGTTAATAAATTAATATTTGGGATTTTATAGTAATTGAATAATAGAATTTAATATTATTAAAATGCAGTTTAATCAGATTTTGGCCCGGAATGAGCGAGAATGATTTTTATTGTGTTTATAAATTTTATATGATTTATTGTTAAGCTAATAAAATTTTTAAAAGTGAAATTTTAAGCGGTTTCGACAATTATGAAAATCGCTTGATTTAATCGACGAGTTAAAATAGCCTTTCGGGGCACAGTCTCGGAATTCGATCAAACTAGTTGCATTGGATCCGTAATAGTTAGTTATTATCGGATTTCAATTTTCTTAGCAATCGGAGTTGCCGTTTGACCGGGGTAGCTCGGAACGCATAGAAATCGATTTAACCGATTTAATTTTAAATTGATCGTTTAATTCCGTAACTTGTGCATACGATCAAATTAGCTTACAAAACCTGTTCCATTATGTCTGGAATGCCGAATAACCCTAGGAACGCCTATTGGTGCGTGATATTTGGAGTTCGTTTGCAATAAGATATTACATTGAGAATAATATTAATAAAATAATATTAAACAATATTTATACATATATATCTAATTTTCTAAAACCCTAGCCTATATTCAGGGCCGCCGACTTCATCACTCCAATGGCCGAAAATCACCCACCTTCGCCTCTAGTTTGCAACCAATCCACGCGTTATTTCGCAAAACTGTCAACTAGGAAGTTGTAGATCACCTCGACGTCTACCCATCCAATGGTAGATCTTGCCTATCGTCGCTTTATGGAGCCGGAAAGGGGTCGTGAAGAGCCGCCGTTCGTCTTCGTTCGCGCGCAGTTTCTAATAAATTGGAGGCACCGAGTTCAGTGGGGTTGCGACCGAGGGTAGCTATAGCGTGGCTCTTCGAGGTGGTAGGTCCTGATCGACGTGGAGGCGAACGTTGGAGGGGCGTTTTCAAGCCATAGCGCGCGTGCATTAGGTTCAAAAATTTGGAGCAGCGTGCGAGAGAGTGGAAGAAGATGCGGCCTTGACTTTGACTTGAGTTTTGGATGGCCTGTTATGTTGTGGTAGAAGTAAATTTAAAATTTAAAGAAAATTTGTTTTAAATTGTTATTCAAACTTTATAATTTAATATCGGATGCGTACGTTATCAGATTTCGACAATTTTGGTGACGTCGGAATCGCAGTGACGGGGAGCACACTGTGGCACAGACATGAATTCGATTTAAGCAAGTAGAAATTTGAGTTAAATCGAACGTCGTTTGGTTTAATTTAAATTTCGAACGCTCGCCGAAACGCAAGGTGAGTTAATCTCACTCACATCTGGAATGTTAGCTGATTTAAGTAGTTAATATTTAAATATTTGTGTGATTGGTTGAAATTTTTATTTATGTCAGCCTGGATTGATATATATGTTTTTGTGCGAATATTTGTGGATGCAGGGAAAAACAGGTTGAAGGGATCCAACCGGATTCCTCACACTATAGTAATTATCTTTACAATTGATGTGGTAGCCTGTTATATATTATGATTGATAACTCTGAATTAAATTATACTGTGATATTGCTAGATAAGTATATACACAGAATTTAAAAATAAAGTTAAATAAATTGGGTTTCTAAAGAAATAAAGAAATTGTTAAATAAAGAATTTAAGGAAATAAAATTAGGAATCTGGGTTGAGTGAAGAATGGAAATTGTAAATTTGGAAATATAAATAAAGTGGAATATTTATTAGTTGATAAATATGAAAGTTTGGATTTCTGGAGGTAAATCCTATAAGAAGTTAAATAGTATTTAAAATAACAATGGGTTATTTAGATAATGAAAAAATGATTTCCTAGAAATTAAATATGTATTCCCAGAAGCTTTTAGAAGTAAAATTAGAAGTGTAAATGTATGATTTATTTTACAATAATTAAATGTAAATTTGAATTGGGATAAATCGGGCTAGATTTATAAGAAGGATACTCTGGGTTGTTTGAATGGAAGTGTTTCCCTGGAAAACCGAGTTCGAGTTTTAAACAGATTTTATTAAAATGAAGTTTAAAAATTTAAACTTGTTTAAAGGAGTGTTTTGAAAATTATTATTTAAAAGTAACTATTGATAAATTAGCAATAGTAAATTTTATGAATACCCTAGTAGTTATTTTTACAAATGGATTGTTTTAAAGGCTAGTTTCGACCTAAGGCATTGAAATCAGCATTAACCTTTTTAAAAACTCTACTTATAAGTTTAGTTTAAACTAAACCCTTATTATAACCAAGATTTATATCCTAATAAGTGGTTTTACCTTGCATATTAGAAATTATATTTTTGAGTAATAATCAATAGTAAATTTCTGCAACGACCCGGAAATTTCGATCCCAAAAATTCCAGATAGTTAGTGAAAAGAAGGGAAAGAAAGAAGAAAGAGAAAGAAGGAAAGAAAGAGAACGCCAACATTTCACCTTCGCAGTGGATAAAATATAATAGCAAATGATAATAACTCTTATACAAAAGAAAACTGTATCTGTCAATTTATATTTATATACATCGGAGTTACACAAATACATAAACACTAGACAGCAACAATCATGTCCAGATACTGCAATATCATAGCGGAAACTCTTGTTACGTTTCTGCCATCCAGCTCGCCTCCTAAGCTCCAGAACGTCCTTACCTGGAAATCTGTAATACTCGGTCTGACCCGAGCATTACATCAAGTAACACCCGGGTCAGGCTGGAAACCAGCGTGAGTAAACTCATCTAACAAGGAATACCAAAGCACACAACTTATATAAACCCGGGGTAACTTATCAATTTACAACTTCACAAACTGTTATAAACATAACTTACATCACACCTTAATTTCTATGTACCAAACTTAGATTAGATAGTCCAATTCACTTTAATCATTCTATTTCATTCTATTGATTCCACATATCAAATTATAAATAATCAAATCGAAGTGATTTCGGGTATTCACCATACCCGACTCCGGTCTCTTCGAATCCAATGTCATCTAATTCCAAAATATCGAAGTGAATACAACTTTCCTTTTAAAATATTGGATGTCACTCTACACAGCATTTCATCATAGATAACGACATTATCACTGTTCAATCCCTACATATCATATTATAGAAATATTTCATATCACATAGCATCACGACCACATAACAAGGATAACAAATAATCTAATGCATTCACATATTATTTAATCATTTATAGGCAAGATGAACCAGTCGTACCATTTCAAGTTAATTTAATGAACAACCAATGAATTAAATTAATCACTTATTGCTTACAAACCTTCCTTATTATAATTAATTAATCATCTCTTAATTATTCATCTTGATTTATCATCGTTGATTTATCAATCTTTAATTACAAGAAGTAAATAATTTTTTTATTAATCACACAAATTAATTATTCATTACCCATCCATACTAATTTACATTGATCCTCAATTAATTACTCAAATTAATTATCTCCTAATTACTTCATTAATCAGTTATCCCTTAATTAATCAAACTCATTATTAATCGTTAATTAGTTTCCTTGACCAATCAAACCTTAATTAATTTCACTAAGCAATTAATACTTAATTACTTCCATTACATAATTAATTAGTCACTAATTACGACTAAACTACTTGACTAATCAACCTCTAATTATTAATAAACAAATCTTAAACATTATTAAATTAAACCATTAATTAATCATAATTAATTATTAAATTAATTAGTCATTAATCATCCAAATCTTAATTAGCTCTTAGGATAAATCTTTATTTTTATTAATGACTTACTTATCAATAATAAAATTTTAAATCAGTTTACAACCCTTTTTTTTTAAAAACAATTGTTAGAGAATACTTACTTTATACAAAAGAGATTAGTGAAAGTTATAAAACCAAAATTTATTTAGATTTAAAACGTTGTACTTTTGAAAACTTACTTATCAACCCTTTTTCAAAAATTACTAAATTTTACCACCACTAATCTTGAAAAATCTGTTTTCATTTTGCCTTAAGCTTGAAAACTTGTTTCTTTACACAATCTGGAACCTCAAACTAACTAAAAATCAAACCGAGCCAACAAATAGAACTCGAGCAAATCTCATGAACTCTACTTCCCCGCTTCGAGACAACACTGCAATCACGCGAGTACTACCCGAGTGATGTGCTTCTTCCCCACAAAGATTCCTTCATCCTCGATACTGAATCGAGCACGGTGCACATGCACACCATCCCCTGGACGGCGACCATGTCTCCGATCATCTCTGCAAGTCACGTATGATCATCCCGTCCCGTTCAACCATCCAGACCACGACAAACTTCCTTGTTCGACAATAACAACCTTCGACACACCTACTGGAACGAACAGAATCCATCGATCACCCCACTCCGACTATTCCTATCGTCCTACACCTTCAAACTTCATCGGAAGACCCACCACTATCTCCTACATCATTTCCCCCACGACCGATCGAGACACGTACTCCAATGATGTCGCACAAAACTCGCAAAAACAGATAAACCCATCAGCACCTAAAACCCTAAATCGACCAATTGCCATTACTACGATGATCAATCTTTCCCCTTGACATTTTTCCCTACCTCCCCGGTCGACAAACAAGCTTGAAGATAAACACGACGTTCAACTGTTCTTTGATCACCAGAAAATGGCCAAATTCCATTTTCTGTTCAACTGTGAACCACACCCTTGATACTTAGATAGACATATATCAAGAAACTCATCTTAAAATTCATAATTTACAATGAGTATTCAGATTATATAATTAAATTTGCAAATCATTTCACTTGATTTTTAACCCATTTCAGCATAACACTGTATTTTCCTAAATTTGGATTAATTACAACATTAAAATCTCTGAAAAATATTTTTAGATGTTATATTATGTTGTTATAACCATGTTTCTTTCAAGGATCAAAGGCCAATACTGACTGCATGAGAGGATTTAAATTTTCTTTTTAAATTGTTTGAACCTGCAATATACACTTAGATAGTTTGTATACATATACACAGATTTAAATACACATCTAACAGGGAAATTCAAGCATAGAACAGATAATCACAAACATGCAAACCAAATTACAACTTCCTTCACAATTTATCACATGCATTCCAGAATTTATTTATTGAACTGTTTCAAGGAAAGTTTTACTCACTTGTCTTTGAGTTGAACATAGCACAGATTTTGATAAACTTTTGAATTTGAGTTGCTGGAAAATGGTTTTGCTTTCATCTTGCTTTAGTTATGGAAAAAAATGCTGGCATCAGGTCCTGCAGAAATGCATAGGCTTGATTCCAGTTTTGCTTATCCTAATTATCTCAGAGTTGAAGAAGAAGTCCAGGCTTCTGGTTTAAAATTGAACTACAGGTTTAATTTTTGTTGTTTTGATTTTGCAAATGTTAACATGCTAATGGTTTAAGAATAATGAAGGTTTTGATCTGGTTTTGAGGAAGCTTGCTCTCAGATTTGGTTTCAAGGAGGGTTTCAGCTGAAGTTTTCTTCTCTTTTTTTTTAAAGATGAATGAGAAAAAAGAAAAAGAAAAAGAGAATAGAAAATGTGTGTTTATATAACTTAATTTATGTTTTACTAAAAATCAAAGGAAATGAAAATAAATTATGACACTTGTCTTCCTTTCTATTTAATTTTCTAACACTTGTTATCAAGTGAATTTATATGCTAACACTTGTTTAAACAAGCTCTTAATAGATTTACACATGTTCTTTAAGTAGTTTGTATTTATATTTTTGTTTTTAAAGTTAATATAAACTTATATTTAACTAATTAGTTTATAAGTATTTGCTTACATATATAAAAAAAATTAAAGAAATAAAACCAAATACGTTCATAAATAAAAGTTTATACTTATATTTTAAAATCCAAAATAATATAAATTTCTATACCTTGAATTTTCAAAACTTTAAATGCAAATTCAAATCAAATTCTAAAATCCAATTTACAAATCAGGTTATACACATATACATATGTTACTACCTATTCAATTTTAAAAATAACAATTCTATTCCTATAAAATCTATTTATATCTATATATATAAACAATCATTATTATTTGTTTTTACTTTGAATTCTAAATTGTAAAGGAATGGCTCGGGTTACACAATAGCTTCCTTTATAAATATGTGTATTCACTTGTATATGAACACACTTAAATTTTCAATTACATTTGCATATGTCTATTAACATATTTTAATTTTCCATAAGGGATATTATTTCCCGATAAATTTTAAATTATCAGAATTCACTTATTTATTCATATAAAAACAGTAAATTATCCAGTTATCAAATGTTCAAAAATCCGAGTTATCACATTCCTCCCCCCTTTGAATCTTTTCATCCTCGAAAAGAAATGAAACTAGAATTTTTTAAATCGCTTAAAACCAGATAAATTTTTCTTGGATCATTTTTTTAAAACACTTTTAAAATCTATATAGTATTGCCAAATATTTTTATAAAAATATCATTTTATAACTCAATGTCCCAACCAGTCCATCCTTGTTCTCAAAGAAATTCGGTCATACGTTGATCAGGCATATGGCTGAAATTCTATAAGTACTTAGCAGACTCATTTTCAGTACCCAGTGAAAATACTTGGAAAATAATTTTAATGAAAATATAGAAAATAGAGGATATATCTTTGGTGAGAATGCTCTGGAAATCATCACCCCCATCCATGGTCGCAGTTACATTCCAGGGTTACGTTGCCATCGCAGCAAAAGTCCATGTTACTGTAGGCTCTCCGCGGCCTCTCAATTGCACCATGGAACCCACACAACAGATCACAGTGACATCCAGGGTTACGTTGCCATCGCAGCAAAAGTCCATGTAACTGTTGGCTCTCAGCGGCCTCTGATTTTCGCTGTCAAAATGAAACTTCTCCACTCCTACATAGGTCGCAGTCTACCGATATAAAATCAAACGCAGACTGTTGGCTCTCAGCAGCACACACGACTTCCTCTATGTTATACCATAGATCGTAGTTACATCCTGGGTTACGTTGCCGTCGCAGCAAAAGTCCATGTAACTATTCGCTCTCAGCGACATACACGACTTTCGCTATGGTATACTCTACTCATAATCCTCGGGAACTAGTTTTGTCCGGACTCCTCAAAGGATCAACTTTAGAACCCCCCCTTGGGGCTCAAGGCAGCACCACCTGGTGGTACTCCTGAGAAGTCCATTCCAAGGGAGCGCCTTTTTCCCCAGAGCCATCATCAAAACATTTTATAATATATAGATAGTATCTTTAAATCGTACACCTAGTATGATTTCATACAAGGCTCCTTTACACAAAATCGATTATTCCAAAATCGATAACTCTCAAACTAGGCTTTCCGAATTTAATATTGATTTTACCAAAAAATCAAAAGCCTTTCCCAATCCATAGGTTCCCAAAACTTTTTCCATAATCCTCATAAGGCCCTTTATATATAGAGATATATATAAAATCCTTGATAAAAACCTTTGGACCATTATAAACTTGTATAAAAATCCTTTTTCTTTTGGCAAAAGATTTATCAAGGGAAGTTTTATCTTTTAAAACAAAGATATTGTTAACTCCACCCCGGCCATGACTCAGCGACTCAGAAGTTACCGACCCAAAAGGTTGCCGACCTAACATTGATGCCGATCATACTGCCTAATCCCTAAGAGGGATACCGACCTAACATACTTGAGAGGGATGCCGACCTAATGCCTTAACAAGGTTACCAACCTAATGCCTTAACAAGGTTACCGACCTAAGACTTAACAGGGATGCCGACCTAAGATTTAAGGGGATACCGACTCAAGGCTTAGATAGGTTGCCGATCTAACATGGATGCTGGCCTAAGATAGATGCCGAACTAACTTTCCAAGGAGGTTGTCGCCCTAACTGCTCAGGACAGGGACAAGATCATGAACTACACTTGAATCGCTACGGACTTACGACCTATGCTAGGTCGTTCACGACCCAGGCAAAGGAAGGCAAGTCCGATGCAGCTACTTAGCATGCGGCCTCTTAACTCGTGCACGGTTCAGGACTTGTGATATATCCAGAGTTCAGCAAGGATGCCTTTCCGGAGTCTCGACCCAGCATTTAGGTCGCAACAGACCCACGACTTAGTTTAAGTCGTCCGCGACCCAACTTAGACCGGTTACGATTTAGGACTTGGTGATGTTTCCTGCCCAGAATTCTCTATAAATACATTGCCATCTCCAACTTTCAAGGGACTTTTTGGGGATCATTTTCTTGAAGGCATCAAGACTCTGCTATCTTCAAGCCAATCTACACTCCAACATTCCAATCACACACAAGACGCTTTGATCAACTTCAAACAGAAATTCAAGACATTGAATCATGAATTCGAAGAACTTTCTCACATCGAAGTTTTTCTACCTACTTGTCTTTTGAAGTAAATTGTACTTGAAAAAGATTGTAACAAGTTGTAATCAAATCAGCAATAAGAAAGGATTGAAGTGGGCGTAGACTTGATTATAAGCCGAACCACTATAAACTCTGTGTTCTTTAATGCATTTTTTGTGAATTACTGTTTCTCTCTGATTCCCGTGTTAACGAGTGGTGCTTTCACATCCACTACACTTACACTGAGGTGTTAGCGTCTGATTTTTACGTTAACATTTTTGGTGCTTTCACTGAGAACCCAACTCGGGATACTTCCATCATTGCTCCGCAATGGTCTGTTGAAAGGATTTCTTTTAAAACCAGAAGTTTATTGGAAATAATGGCACCTGGGAGAAAACGAAGTTCTGTAAGATCCGACAATGTTCAAGATAATATTGCTACCTCTCCTCCTTCAAGTCAAGCAGCTCCAACTGTTGGAGTTGCGAGAGCAGAATTGGACGCCGTAGTTTTGGGGTTGAATCAACAACTGAATGCCCAGAATGCACAATTGGAAGCTTAGAATGCCCAGAACGCCTTGATCTTAAGTAAGTTGAATGATCTACTAGGGGCAAACCGTCATCTGGTTAATAATGATGGGAACCGTACTGTGGGAGTTCAGGATGTTGAAGGGAACATTTCTCAAAGAGCCGCAGACCCTGTGGAAAGGACTCCTCCACAAGCTGGAGGATCAGGGCCGCAACCGATCCTCCATGAACGATTGTCAAGACAGAATTCAGAGAGAGTGGCTGATGTTTGCCCTCCGGAGCCTCTAAATGATGAAGAATATTTTTCGGGTATGGTTCGCCAAATCATGAAGGAAAATATGCGAAGAGATGAAGATGAGAAAGAGTGGGGTTTTGCTCCAAGCAAAACTCCATTTACTGAAAAGATCTTGAACGCAGAGTTCCAAAGGAAATTCGTTCCCCCTACTATTCCGTCCTACAAGGGGACGAGTGATCCTAACAAGTTTCTGTACAAGTACGACTGGCATATGACTGGTGCCAGAGCGTCTGATGAAACCAAATGTCAATATTTCCCGGTTTATCAGGAAGGTGTGGCTCTATTGTGGTTTACAAAGCTGCCGGTCAGGTCCATTGATCAGTTCTCCGATTTGACCAGGAAGTTCAAGGAGTAATTTCGATTGTATGCTTCAAAAGCAAAGGATATAATGTCGCTGTCAAGTCTAGAGCAAAATCCAGGAGAATCCATCAGATCATTTTTGAATCGTTTTAACATAGCATTGGCTAAGGTAGATAATGCTGAGCCACGCATGGTCCTAACATACTTGATGAGTGCGATTGACAAATCGAGTGAATTTGGAAAATGGTTGAAAATGAAAGAACCAAACTCACTTGACAAATTCTACAAGAAAGCGGTTGAATTCATGCGCTTGGAGAGCCTCCAAACACCGGCTAAGGTGGTATCAGTGGAAGCCGGGAACAATGGTGCTGCTTCGAACAAGAAAGAACCTAACACTTAGAAAAGGGGAAATGATGGTGGAAAGAAACAGGGAGATGCTAAGAAAGGCCGTCCTTTCAATTTCACACCCTTGACCGATACCCCTGAGAACATCTTCTTTGCGACCAAGGATGATGTCAATTATCCGACACCACCTAAAATGAGAGATGGGAAAAGGTGCGGCGGCTCCAGTCCGCACCAAAGAACCAACCTTGTAGCAATTACAGGGTGGACCCTGCACTGTTGAATACAGTGGCGCACGAAGAGAGATGGATCCAAGGAAAGCCAGTGCGGGGGAGAATAGGGTAGTACCGGTAGAGGTAACGGTGCCGGTACCCGTTGACCCAAAGGACCCGAACAAAGTGCTTAATGTGGGTTCACAACTCAACACAACAGTTCAGAATGTTCTGATTTCATTTTTGAAGGCTAATTTGGATGTATTCGCTTGGACTCATGCTGACATGTGTGGAATATCCCCAAAGATTGCAGTACACACTCTGAACATTGATCCAATGTTTACACCCGTGAAATAGAAAAGAAGAACTCAGGGTCCTGAGAGGACGACAACGTTAAAAGACGAAGTGGATCGGCTCATGGAGAACAGTTTCATCAGAGAATCTACTTATCCAAATTGGGTATCAAATCCAGTGCTGGTTACAAAAGCTAACGGAAAGTGGAGAGTATGCATTGACTTTTCAGATCTGAACAAAGCCTGCCCCAAAGACTGTTTCCCGCTGCCCAGGATCGATCAGTTGGTGGATGGGACGGCAGGGCATGAATTGTTATCTTTTATGGATGCATACTCCGGATATAACCAGATTATGATGCATGAGCCAGATCAAGAGGATACAAGCTTCATCACAGATGTTGGACTATACTGCTACAAGGTCACGCCTTTCGGACTCAAGAATGCAGGGGCAACTTACCAAAGGCTTGTTAATGCCATGTTTAAACCACATATTGGCAAGACAATGGAAGTTTATGTTGATGATATGCTAGTGAAGTCTAAGAAAGCAGTGGACCACAGGATCACTTGGCAGAGATGTTTGCAGTACTCCGAAAGTACAGAATGAAGCTTAATCCCTTGAAATGTTCATTTGGAGTGGAGTCCGGAAAGTTTTTGAGTTTCATTGTGAGCGCTAGGGGCATTGAAGCTAATCCAACTCAGATCACTGCCCTGAGAGGGGTCAAGGCCCTAGAATGAAGAAAGAATTGCAAAGTCTTAATGGAAAGGTTGCTGCCTTGAGTCGGTTCATTTCGAAAGCCATTGACAAATGCATTCCATTCTTTGATGCTCTGAAGAAAGGAAGAAAAAACTTTGAGTGGACTCCTGAATGTCAGAAGGCATTCGATGAGTTGGTTCGTCGTATGGAAGTGCCTCCGATACTTTCAAAGCCTGACAATGGTGAAGATCTCTTTGTATATTTGGCAATTTCATCTCATCCTCTCAGTGCAGAGTTGGTACGGGAAGACACAAGGATTCAACGCCCAGTCTATTATATGAGCAAAAGATTCACTAGGGCAGAGATGAACTATTCAAGGTTTGAAAAGCTCGCCTATTGTTTGTTGATCGCATCAAGAAAATTGAGACCGTATTTCCAAGCTCATCCCATCAAAGTCCTCACTGATCAACCTCTACAGAAAGTCTTATTCCGTCCTGAGACTTCGGGCCGTCTATTGAAATGGAATATTGAACTCAGCCAATATGACATCACTTATCATCCCCGTAAGGCAATCAATGGACAAGCTTTAGCAGATTTCATCGCAGAATGTACAGATAAAGGTGATAGCGAGGAAGAAGTCTCTGATAACGTCCCAATCCAATGGAAATTGTATGTCGATGGCGTAAGAAATGATTACTGTTCCGGAGCAGGGGTTGTCCTTGAGACCCCAAAAGGGCGATCGCTATGTTATGCACTGAGACTAGAATTTCCTTCGACAAATAATGAAGCAGAATATGAAGCCCTCATCGCTGGTTTAAGGATCGCTAAAGAACTAAACATCAAAGCATTGCAGATCTTCAATGATTCTTAGCTTATTGTCTGCCAAGTCAAGAAGGAATTTCAAGCTAAAGGAGGGAATCTACCCGCCTATTTATCAAAAGCCTGGGAGCTTCTTCAAAATTTTGACCGTTATTCAATAAACCATATACCCCGAGAAGAGAACATGAAGGCGGATTCTCTCGCAAAGTATTCGAGTACTGGCGAAGCTCAACTATTGGGATTAGTTCCCGTCGAAGTCTTGTCAGCTCCAAGCACAGATGAAATGGATGTTGATTGGATTATGAATGTATCTTAAGAGCAAGAATCATGGATGACTCCAATACTTGAATATTTCTTCAATGGTTCTTTGCCAGAAAGTTCAAAAGAACGACAGAAGATGATGAGGAAAGCCTCCAGATATATAGTTCAAGATGGTCGTTTGTACAGACGAGGATTTTCAATGCCATTACTCCGATGAGTGACAAAGGAAGAAGCTAAGACAATTCTGACTGAAGTACATGGAGGGGAATGTGGGGATCATACAGGTTTTCAAACTTTAGCAAAGAAAATCCTCCGTTGTGGATACTTTTGGCCAGAAATTAATCAGGATGCTGCTGACTATTCCAGAAAGTGTGATAAATGCCAGAGATTCGCTAAAATTCCTAGAGCACCTTCCACTGAGCTAACACAAATGGTCAGTCCATGGCCGTTTGCCATCTGGGGAATAGATCTCATTGGGCCTTTGCCGACTGCCAAATCGGGAATTAAATATGCTATCGTTGCTGTTGATTATTTCATTAAATGGGCTGAAGCCGAACCATTGGCTACTATTACCTCTAAGAAAATGATAAGTTTTGCGACTAAAAATATCATTTGCAGATATGGTGTGCCTCAGAAGATAATCGCAGAAAATGGTACCCAGTTTGAAAGTGAGGAGTTCCAAGATTTCTGCAAATGATTCAAGATCCGAAAAAGCTTCTCAGCAATGGCTCATCCACAGGCAAACGGGCAAGTGGAAGCAGTAAACAAAATCATCAAATCAACCATCAAAAAGCAGCTGGAAAAAGCAAAAGGTGGTTGGGTCGATAAGTTACCGCTTGCACGATGGGCATACAGAACCACCCACAAAACTATGACTGGGCATACTCCATTTTCATTGGCATACGGATCAAAAGCGATGATTCCAGTGGAAACTGAAGTCCCCTCACACAGAAGGATGCATTTTGATCAAGATGAGAATGAAAAATTGCAATTGGAAGCACTTGACCTCCTTCATGAAAGAAGAGAAGAGGCTAAGCTTAGAATTGCAACTCATCAGCAAAGAATAGCCAGGCACTTCAATTCCAAAGTTCGTCAACGCAGCTTTGAAGTTGGAGACCTTGTCCTGAAGAGAATTATGACAGCCATAGGTGTGTTTGGGCCAAACTGGGAGGGGCCGTATGTTATAGGCATGAAACTTCTTGATGGCCCGTTCAAACTCACAACTGTCGAAGGAGAACCAATCCCAAGAGCTTGGAACAGCATTCATTTGCGTCCATATTTTACTTAAAAACTTTGCTGAAATGTTGTAAAAGAATTACGAATATATGATTCTTGTATTGAAAGCAATTGTAAAGCAAGTGAATAATGAAAAGCTATAAAGTGGATGTAGGCCCATCTTTTGGCCGAACCACTATAAATCTTGTGTTCTCTACTACTATAAACTGCTTTGTTTTATTTTGACATATAAAATACGCTAATTGTGTTACTAAAACGTCGATTTAATAATGCAGGCCATAAAAAAAAGCTTACCCATCGCAAGACCAAGTGATCTCCGACATCACCCAGCAAGCAAACGCTAAACCATTCAAAATTTCCATACTCAAATCCTACAAAAGAAGCGCTTCGAACAAAAGTTGGCGATGTGGATGGAAGTGGACCATTTCAAACTAATTGCGAATGTTTGTACAAACAAGCATCCAGTTAAATAGCCTGTGTCTACCACCACCAACTCGCTTAACTATGAAGTATATTTCTTTGAATAAGGAAAATTATTGGCAACTAAAAAAGGATGACACTTGCAAAAGATAACGGGGATCGCCGACATGAATAGATGGCAAAGAGACATGGGCGAGCAAGCATCAAACAGCAAAAGACCTCTTCGGAGGCACAAGCCCTTTTCAGATGCACAACTATTCGGAGGATAAAGACCTCGAGTGGGCCTCGCCAGAAAAAGAGAGTTCTTTCTCAACATAAAGTTGTGGACTGATCGGTGATACACTCCCGTGAATCCATCCAACTAAGAGAAAGAAACTCCGAACTTCCAGGCAAAAGCCCTACTCAGAGGCACACGTTTCACCGAGATTGAAATAAAACTTCCAAGTGTTGAAACGTGAAAAGCCCTCTTCGGAGGCCCATTTCACCACAGTTGAAATGCTAAAAGTCCCCGAGCGGGCCTAACCAGAAAAAGAGATTTCTTTCTCGACATAAAGTTGCGGACTGATCGGTGATACACTCCCGTGAATCCGTCCAACTGAGAGAAAGAAACTCCAAACTTCCAGGCAAAATCCCTACTCAGAGGCACACATTTCACCGTGATCGGTGATACACTCCCGTGAGTCGAAATGTAAAAAGCCCTCTTCGGAGGCCCCATTCCCAGCGAACAGGGAAAAAATAAAAGCCTCTCCCAAGGGGCAGAAACAAAAAGACCTCTTCCCAGAGGCACAATCGAACAAAAAGAGCCCTTCCCAGGGGCACAATCAAACAGAAAGACCTCTTCGGAGGCACAACTCTACGGACGCACACGTTTCACCGAGATTGAAATAAAACTTCCAAGTGTTGAAACGTGAAAAAGCCCTCCTCAGAGGTATAACTTTTCAAAGAATCATTTCATTAGAAATGCAAAACAAAAATAAAAAGCCCTCCACCAAGGCGTAATATAAAAAAAAGGAAGAGAAGCCCTCTTTAAAGGCACACTTTAGCTTTCAAAGGAAGACTGGTTCATCTATTCTTGAAAATACTCTTCCTCGAAAAGAAGTTAAAGTGCCCTTCAGAGGCCCGCTTTACCACATAGGAGAATTCACTTTGTAAAAATGTGTGTATGCACAAAAGAAAAAGTGATATCTTCGAAGGTTGAAGCATAGAAACTCATATGGAGCGAGCTATACTCTATTTTGAGAAGAATAATATTCCTCTAAGTATGGAATAATTATTCTCCAGAAAATAAGAGTACAAGTCCCCTCAATGTATAAAATATTGCAACGAGCTTATGGTATAGGGGCAACATGGTATAACTACATTGGTAAAAATTACGCTCGAACAACATACCACAAGCTCACTGCAATATCGTATAAAGAAACTTGTACAAAAATGAAGAGTAAATGCATTCTCAAATACAGATAGAAGTTTGTACAAACAAAAAGAATCATTTTATTCAATACTGTCAAAATTTTATACAGGTACAGGTTTCAAAATAAAAAAAGCGGAGGCCGTTGCCCGCACAATCTCCGGCCAGTACATGCATAAAGCAAAAAGTAAAAACAAGTCGAAGCAGGGCCAGTTACTTCTTCTTGCCGCCAACCTTAGAGCCTTCACCTGACCTAATAGGCAGTTTTTCAGGACGGCTTGGGAGAGTTGGGGATGAAGGAGAGAGGGTTGTTGCCGGATCAACCATCGCTTCCTCTACAGAAACAAGAATGCTTTTCCTTGTCTTCTTGGAAGTAGTACGCTTCCTCCTCCTTCTTGAAGAAGACTCACTTCCCGGAGTAATAAGAGCAGCCAGTTTTACGTCATCGAAAACAGTATGCTCCGGGGATTTGTCGCCTCCTTCAAGTCCTTCGTCCTTCTACTCTTGCGAGGCGATTGGATCATCCAAGACTTGAAGGGATCCTATCAATTCTTCCTGTAATCCCAGCTGGGAAATAGGAGTGATTCGAGGGAATGGAGGAGGGACAGCTGGAGGAGGAGAAGTCTGTGTAGCACTTGGCGTTTTTGCTATAGAAGAAAAAAAGCCAAAAATATTAGTATATCCCGTGAAGAAAGGAGATAGTGGCTCATTGAGATTTAAGAAATAGTCAAGAAGCTCATCAAACTTATAAGAAGCAAATGAGCAAACTATTTGAGCAAGATCAGCATTATGATTACCTCGCAAAGTAGACTTTGCTACATCAAACACAAAACCCAGCACTTCACCGCTTTCTTGGCTTTCGTCTCCGTTATGGACAGTTGCACCTTCTGTAATAGCTTTAGTAAAGGGTGGAGAATGAGAACTGGAGCCGACAATGTCGATTTCGACCGAAGGTGAAGGGTGAACTGGATCAGTTGAAGTAGTTTTTCCTAAACGTTCCCCTTCTGCCATTTTGGCTCTTAATTTCGCAAGTTGTTCTTTTCCCCTAACAAGAGCGGCGCGAGCTCCATCATCTAGATAATGTTCCTCAAGCTCTGATTCGACATAGCCAGCACCTTTAGCACCAAGCATATCAAGTGCGGCCTCCCACACCTCAGCCAAAGTAATTTCATATTTGGGACCTAGAAAGGTGAGACTACCGCGCCCCAAGACGCTATGCAGGTAGAAGTCAAATAATGTCGAGCTGATGCTGGTCTTCATTGCCTCATGAGATTCTTCAGCTGCAATTTTACCAGTAACGGCCTCATCACGCTCTCTTTCAGCTTTGGAGAGTTGAAGCTTTAGCATTTGAATCTCCGCCTCTTGGGAGTTGGTTTTCTTCCGAAGCTCTACAATATCAGCAATATAGCCCTCATTGATTCTTTTTTGAATATCGAGCCTGTCTTCGGCGTCTCTTTGGCCGGCATGAGCATCTCTCACTTGTTTCTGAGGCACTTCTTCTTTTTGAGTATAGGAAGTATAAGAAGTGGCGAGCTCTTCTTTGTGCTTTTCAACTTTCGCTTCAAGCTCTTCATTATAAGTAGTGATGCTCCTCATCTCGGTATCATGCTACTCAAGAACCTTCTGCCATTCAGCTTTGTCATTTTCCATAGTAAGCATGGCCTCGAGATTTGCACGGTTTACCCTTTGAAGCTCGTCAACAAGCTTTTGCCAGCCCGACATTCTTTCAATATCAAGTCTGACGACATCGAGATTTCTCAGCATGGCAGGCTTGTCAATTGGGACTAAGTTGAGATCGAAGCAAACCCCCTTCAAGCACCATTGTGGAAACCGGCTTTGGAGAGTAGCTGGACCTAGCCCAACTTGATGTGAAGGCCTATTGATGATTGTCTGAATATCAGTACGGGAAGGGTGAGCAGATTGAGAAGGAATGGGAGCAGTGGTCTTCTTAGAAATTGCAGGCATAGATTGCTCACTAACTTTAGCCCGTTTGCTTGGGTGATCAGCCATGTGGCTCTTCCCTCTGTCATCATGGGATTTACTTTTATGGGAATCACCCTCTCTGTAGGAAGAATCGTACCGCTCATCCCCTCTTCCATAGCGTTCTTCGTAAGAACGTCTCTCCTGAGCCTTTCGAGCAGCCCTCTTTTCATCAGTTTCCCTATAAGTGGGAAGATAACGTCTATAGTCATACTGACCACGCTTTCAATATTGCTTGAAGTCGTCGTAATATGAACCACTTCGCCTCATTGGGGAATCTGAAAGAAAAAAAGACAAGTCTTAAAAGTCTTTAGAGAAAACAAGCGTAACTTTAGAATCTTCAAAGTAAAAAGAGTTAGGTGCATGAAAGTGCCGAAACGTTCTAAGTGCGTGTGATGTGCAAACTACGCGCATCAAACTACGAACCACTCTTTGATTGCGGAGTAATCGTGGGGGTAGTAGTTAACGTCAACTCTTGGGTCGACGGAGCTTGTTGCAAAGAAGAAGCCGCTTCCACTACTGAGGAAGAAACCCTAGTAGTGACAGGGTCGTCTTTAAAGAGCTCCTGTGAGGTGACAAAGAGGTCGCTCAACCCTTCGAAAGTGTCGTCCCCGCTCTGCTTGATAGGGCTTGTTTTCCCGACTTCTTCACCAGACTTCTGTGAATGTTGGGGGGATCCCTGAGGCTCTTCTTCCTCAATGACTGGGGCAAGTGTGAATTTGCCAGACGACCCCGCAACATCGACAGTAGTAGAGCACTTCACCAGAGGAGCCTCGGAGGCAGGTTCTTTTGGTATGGGTTCGTCAGTGGAAACTGGGGCATCTAATGCTTTAGATGGGGAGTCTGGAACCTCATGGGGGTGTGTAGAGCGAGAAGAGAGTAAAAGTCCATACTGATGCAAAAATTCGTCCCTCAACAAAAACTTTATACTTCTCTCTCAAGCAGTCACATCACTTAATCTTTCAAAAACTCGCGTATGGCTTGGATCCCTAGAAGAGAGGGGAAGTGCTGAAAAGAGCAAAGAATGAAATTAGCAAATGGTAGTTCGAATCTCGAAAAAGTTTGAAAATGGAGAAAAAAGAAACAGGTAATCTTACTTCCTACTCTCCAGATGGCATAAAACCCTGGGGGCAGCGAGCAAAGAAAAACTGGTTTAAAAATCCATGAACACTTTCGGTAAGATCAGAAATTAGCTTGCGGTTTCTAGCACCTGTCACAATAATAAGGGAAGGATGGTCTTTACTCTTTGCAAACGAGCATAAGTAAAGAGTTCTCCTAAACAAAACACATAACCCCATCAAGATGGTGTAGCCATTAGGATGAAGTTGGAACGGAGAGATTGTCAACCGAAGGAGAAGGGTTCGAAGGAAGTCGTTAAAGGGAGGAATCGCCCCGCTTAGGCACATTTGACGATTGACTTCGACAAAACCGGGGGGAGGTTTGTCGGCAGTATCATTTGGCCCGGGAAGTAGGGCATCATTTTCAGCAAAACCAAATTGAGTACGTAGCTGAATAAACGCTCTCGGAGTTAGGATAGTCGAAGTTCTCTCTGGAGGATTCTCTATGGGAACAGCTGTCTGAAAGGTCTCTCCCGATTGGGCTACCACTTCTTCTTCTTGGAGGGAAGTCATTCTACACAAACAACTGGATATTCAAACATGAAGGTGCACGTTTCCTGAAATGTGTGAAGTGTTATGTAAAATCAACAAAGCAATAAGCGAATATAACTGGAATAAAAACTAGCAAGCATTTGTCAGTTATAAAGTCCAGGGTTTGTTGTTTTAAATATGAAAGTGAAATGTAGATGCAAACAAATCAGTTCAAGATGGCGATGCTTTGCATTGATATTTCACTTTAGTTGATTGGTTCACAGCATTTCATATAGTGTGTTTAAGTTGATTACTCTATGTCGACTAATCTGTCATTTGATGTGGGCGGTCAATGGCAGTATATTCGCCTTAGTTTTCTGTGATTGTTGTTTTCAGCAGGTTGTTAGCCTATAAGTTAATGTGATCTGTGAAATAAGGAAACAAAGTTAAAACAATCAAGGATTTAAGCAATTCAGCCCAGCAGATCAAGTTGAGTATTCAAGTTGGAATTATGCTTTTAAGTAAGAATTCGAGTTGGGCATCCAAGTGTTAACTCGGCTGCAACCCAAAGAATCTCTCGCGAGTTAAGATTAAGTTTCTGATTCCTTCAATCGGTGGTTCTTTAGGTCATGAGGAGTAGTAAGGAGAAAGGCTCCGGTTCAAAAGGTGGTGCAAGATTCCCCAAGTGCTAGTTCGGCCACGATTTAAGGATTAGGTCGGCAAATTTCCCCGAGTGCTAGTTCGGCCACGGTCTAAGGTTTAGATCGTATCAAATTAGGTCGGCCAAAAGATAGGTCGCCCAAAAAATTGCTGGGTCGAATCCAGGCCGATATCTCAATCCACTCGAACTGTTAGCCCGATAGCCGCTCCATCCACAAAAAACCATCATTCCATTCATGCTGTTTCATGTATCGGATCATCCGTAAAACCAGTTCGAAACCACTACGAGTTCAACACCTTGCAATCCTAACGCAAATCAAAATCGACTAGCCTGAAGCGGTAAACCATCTTCATCGTCTCATCGGTCATTTAAAGCCAAACCGAGCAACCTACGCTTCATCAACTATAGATGTAATGGGATTCGTGATGAAGCATTATACAAGGAGGTGGTTTAAGTTTGAGTGACCGAATTCATGAACCAACTGTAATCTATGATCGAGGAGAAGAAGGTTTACTTACGCGATGAATTGCAAAGGTTGTCAGTAATTGATTGGAGTGAAATCGCATTTGGAAGCTCAGGAGAATTTTAATGGTCGAATCAAGCGAAGGAGCAAGTAATGAAGAGGAAGAAGAAGATGAATGACTTATACCTTACAGTGGTGAGAACTGAAGCGGCGTGTGTGATCTAACTTTTAGGTCGTACATGACCTACCAACTTAGAGGGTGGACGGGTTAGAGGATATCGAAGCACTCGACCTAACCATTAGGCGTATACTTCGAGGGGCAAACGTTAACTCCGCCCCGGCCATGACTCAGCGACTTAAAAGTTACCGACCCAAAAGGCTGCCGACCTAACATGGATGCAGATCTAACTGCCTAAGCCCTAAGAGGGATACCGACCTAACAGACTTTAAAGGGATGCCGATCTAATGCCTTAACAAGGTTACCGACCTAATGCCTTAACAAGGTTACCGACCTAAGACTTAACAGGGATGCCGACCTAAGATTTAAGGGGATACCGACTCAAGGTATAGATAGGTTACCGATCTAACATGGATGCTGGCCTAAGATAGATGCCGATCTAACTATCCAAGGAGGTTGCCACCCTAACTGCTCAGGGCAGGGACAAGATCATGAACTACACTTGAATCGCTACCGACTTACGACCTATGCTAGGTTGTTCACGACCTAGGCAAAGGAAGGCAAGTCCGATGCAGCTACTTAGCACGCGACCTCTTAACTCGTGCACGGTTCAGGACTTGTGATATATCCAAAGTTCAGCAAGGATGCCTTTCCGGAGTCTCGACCCAGCATTTAGGTCGCAACCGACCCACGACTTAGTTTAAGTCGTCCACGACCCAACTTAGACCGGTTACGATTTAGGACATGGTAATGTTTCCTGCCCAGAATTCTCTATAAATACATTGCCATCTCTAACTTTCAAGGGACTTTTTGGGGATCATTTTCTTGAAGCCATCAAGACTCTGCTATCTTCAAGCCAATCTACACTCCAACATTCCAATCACACACAAGACGCTTAGATCAACTTCAAACAGAAATTCAAGACATTCAATCATGAATTCGAAGAACTTTCTCACATCGAAGTTTTTCTAGCTAGTTGTCTTTTGAAGTAAATTGTACTTGAAAAAGATTGTAAGAAGTTGTAATCAAATCAGCAATAAGAAAGGATTGAAGTGGACGTAGGCTTGATTATAAGCCGAACCACTATAAACTCTGTGTTCTTTACTGCATTTTTTGTGAATTACTGTTTCTCTCTGATTCCCGTGTTAACGGGTGGTGCTTTCACATCCACTACACTTACACTGAGGTGTTAGCGTCTGATTTTTACGTTAACAGATATTTAACTTTGTTTACTCAAAATCAAATATTCAAATTTGATTACTCCTTTACAAAACCACTCACCATATCACTTATTTCCATAAACAAAATTTCAATCATAGAAATATTCAATTTCTATTTTATTTCCTCATATATTTCACAAGATATATTTCACTTCAAAATCCATTTCAAATTTCTTATCCACAAACTTCAATATCAATTTCATTCCAATTTGTACGATGTACACATATCATCCGCATGCTATACCAATCTGATCGCTCACTCGATCACACAATTTCACTTACGAACTAGTATTGTCCACCCGACTTCCTAGTGCGGACACAGATCTGGTTTCCTGACCAGAAACCGTTATTCTCCTTGCATAGTCATAACTATGATAGAGAATATCCAGAACAAATCATAAATCCATATCCAGGTTCGCCTTCAAAAATTGAGTGGAAAAATTCCCACTCGGATCGATATAACTATCTCGAAATTTTGTGCTCGAATCTGGATCAAATCATTATGCGAATAGAATAACATACGTACACCCTACGTATTTGTCTTTATTGGTTATTAGCCAAATTAATTTCATTTCTTTTCACATCCACTTGATTTTCATTCACTTACTGACAATTTCTTTAATCCACATTTGGATTTTTCCTTAAATTCTTATCTCGATTGGTTAGTTAACCAATAGCAGTTTGAACTCTGTCCAGTTTAAATTTAGAAAATAACTTGAAAAGTTAAAGAAATAGATAAGTAGTTGAAAAATAATTATTAGTTTGTAAAATAGCTAGAAAATAGTTAAAATGATTATAGAAATTTTAGATAATTGCAAAATAATAGTAAGATAGTAATTTGTTTTGTAAAATAGTTGAAATATAGCAATTAGTTTATAAAACAGTTGGAAAATTGTTAAACAGTTTCAAAAATAATTGTAAACAAATATAGGATAGTTTGGTTTTTTTTTACAAAATATATAGCTTAGAAAAATTGGTTTATATTAAAACAATTTATATTAAAAATAGTTCAGAGTCAAAACTGCTCACTTCCCAATCTCCACTCTCATCAATTCAATTTAAATTTCCTCCACCATTTAAATTGACCCAATTCCAATTTAAATAACTTCAATTTCCATTGAAATTGATTCAACCACAATTCAAGTTGAATTAACCTCAGTTTCTTTCCAAATTTAACTTTATTCAACCTTCACCTCAAATTTTACTAATTCAAATAAATTTTAATTAAACTAGTTACAATTTCAATTCATTTCAACTCAAGATTGAATTAATCCCAATTTCAAACTCCATTCCCAAATCAAGTTGAATTAATCTTGATTTCCTTCCAAATTAAATTCAAATTCCATTTGAATTTAAAACTATTCAACTTTAATTACAAATCATTTCACATTAATCCAATTCAAATTTCAAATTTAAACCATCTCAAATTATATAAATCGAGTTAAATTCACTAAAGTTTGTTTAACCCTTTAAACCAAGTTATCCTTTATTAAAAGCTTTTAAACAATTAAAGTTAGATTTTCTTTTATCTCAATAATGGATATATCACCTCACTTCATTTCTTATTCATTCAAACAAATCCAGTTTCACAATTTAAATATTTCCAATTTCCAGATCTCAAACCCATTTTGAGATCACACAAACTCCAAATTCGAAATATCCATTTAACTTTCCAAGTTAAATTCAAATTTCCAAATCAGGTTGATCATTCTAACCTATTTAACCTTTTCAAAGTTAAACTCAATTTACTTAATTCAGTCAAATTCATAAAATTTGAATTCCTATTCAAATTTCAAAATTCTTTCCCATCTATAAGTTCAAAAACTTATCACTTTGGGTTTTCATATCTCGTTCCTAATTTAAAACACAATATTTAGAGTTTATCTCAAACCACCTTTGATATTATGTATATCCACCTAAATACATATTAATTTCTTTTACATACCAAGTTACATTTTAAAATTTTAAACCACCTTGGGTTTTTAATTCAAAACAAATTTCCTTAAATTAATTCCGTCATTAATTAATTCCAATTAATCACATTCGGTAATTAACTTATTTCTTAATTACCTTCATTAAGTACTTGTCCCTTAAATTACTTACCTTTAGTTACTTCATTAAGTAACTCCATCTTTATTAATCATTTCCAATTATTATCCATTAATTAATCTCATTAAATAAAGTTTAAATAATTACATAAATTAATTGATTATCCTTATCCTGAAACCTTTCCCAAATTCAAGAATTAATTTCAGTTTGGTTGTATTCTATTACTTCTTAATTTAATTCAATAATTTGACAACCAATTTCCATAATATAATAGATAATCTATTTCTTATATAAGATTCATTTACTTTTGAAATCATTTGAAAACCTTTATATAAGAAAATAACAAGTACGCTCTCTCATATTTATACACTTAACACATTATAGGATACTATTGACCCTATTCTTAATGAGTGTCCCACTAGAGCCAAGGTTCTCGCTTAACCTTTTGCTCTGATACCAAATGCAACGACCCGAAAATTTCGATCCCGAAAATTCCGGATAGTTAGTGAAAAGAAGGGATAGAAAGAGGAAAGAGAAAGAAGGAAAGAAACAGAACACCAACATTTCACCTTCGCAGCGGATAAAATATAATAGAAAATAATAATAACTGTTATATAAAAGAAAACTGTATCTGTCAATTTATATTTATATACATCAGAGTTACACAAATACATAAACACTAGACAGCAACAATCATGTCCAGATACTATAATATCATAGCGGAAACTCTTGTTACGTTTCTGCCATCCAGCTCGCCTCCTGAGCTCCAGAACGTACTTACCTGGAAATCTGTAATACTCCGTCTGACATGAGCAATACATCAAGTAACACCCGGGTCAGGCTGGAAACCAGCGTGAGTACACTCATCTAACAAGGAATACCAAAGCACACAACTTATATAAACCCGGGGTAACTTATCAATTTACAACTTCACAAACTATTATAAACATAACTTATATCACACCTTAATTTCTAAGTACCAAACTTAGATTAAATGGTCCAATTCACTTTAATCATTCTATTTCATTCTATTGATTCCACATATCAAATTATAAAGAATCAAATCGAAGTGGTTTTGGGTATTCACCATACCCGACTCCGGTCTCTTCGAATCCAATGTCATCTAATTCCAAATTATCGAAGTGAATACAACTTTCCTTTTAAAATACTGGATGTCACTCTACACAGCATTTCATCATAGATAACCACATTATCACTGTTCAATCCCTACATATCATATTATAGAAATATTTCATGTCACATAGCATCACGATCACATACCAAGGATAACAAATAATCTAATGCATTCACATATTATTTAATCATTTATAAGCAAGATGAACCAGTCATACCATTTCAAATTAATTTAATGAACTACCAATGAATTAAATTAGTTACTTATTGCTTATAAACCATCCTTATTATAATTAATTAATCATCTCTTAATTTTTCATCTTGATTTATCATCCTTGATTTATCAATCTTTAATTACAAGAAGTAAATAATTTTTTTATTAATTACACAAATTAGTTATTCATTACCCATCCATACTAATTTACATTGATCCTCAATTAATTACTCAAATTAATTATCTCCTAATTACTTCATTAATCAATTATCCCTTAATTAATCAAACTCATTATTAATCGTTAATTAGTTTCCTTGACCAATCAAACCTTAATTAATTTCACTAAGCAATTAATACATAATTACTTCCATTAAGTAATTAATTAGTCACTAATTATGACTTAACTGCTTGATTAATCAACCTTTAATTATTAATTAACAAATCTTAAACATTATTAAATTAAACCATTAATTAATCTTAATTAATTATTAAATTAATTAGTCATTAATCATCCAAATCTTAATTAGCTCTTAGGATAAATTTTTATTTTTATTAATGACTTACTTATCACTAATAAAATTTTAAATCAGTTTACAACCCTTTTTTTTTAAAAAACAATTGTTAGAGAATACTTATTTTATACAAAAGAGATTGGTGAAAGTTATAAAACCAAAATTTATTTAGATTTAAAACGTTGTTCTTTTGAAAACTTACTTATCAACCCTTTTTCAAAACTTACTAAATTTTACCACCATTAATCTTGAAAAATCTGTTTTCATTTTGCCTTAAGCTTGAAAACTTATTTCTTTACACAATTTGGAACCTCAAACTAACTAAAAATCAAACCGAGCCAACAAATAAAACTCGAGCAACTCTCATGAACTCTACTTCCCAGCTTCGAGACAACACAGCAATCACGCGAGTACTACCCGAGTGATGTGCTTCTTCCCCACAAAAATTCCTTCATCCCCGATACTGAATTGAGCATGGTGCACATGCACACCATCCCCTGGATGGTGACCATGTCTCCGATCATCTCTGCAAGTCACGTATGATCATCCCATCCCGTTCAACCATCCAGACCACGACGAGCTTCGTTGTTCGACAATTACAACCTTCGACACACCTACTGGAACGAACAGAATCCATCGATCGCCCCACTCCGACTATTCCTATCGTCCTACACCTTCAAACATCATCGGCAGACCCGCCACTATCTCCTACATCATTTCCCCCACGACCGATCGAGACACGAACTCCAATGATGTCGCACAAAACTCGCGAAAACAGATAAACCCATCAGCACCTAAAACCCTAAATCGAACAATTGCCGTTACAACGATGATC
Source organism: Allium cepa (assembly GCA_030765085.1). Lineage (NCBI taxonomy): Eukaryota > Viridiplantae > Streptophyta > Magnoliopsida > Asparagales > Amaryllidaceae > Allium > Allium cepa. Next base: position 70,133,801 of record CM060929.1, read on the forward strand.
AATCTTTCCCCCTGACATTTTTCCCCACCTCCCCGGTCGAAAAACAAGCCTCGAAGATAAACACGACGTTCAACTATTCTTTGATCACCAGAAAATGGCCAAATTCCATTTTCTGTTCAACTGTGAACCACACCCTTCATACTTAGATAAAAATCGAGAAATTCATCTTAAAATTCATAATTTACAGTGAGTATTCAGATTATATAATTAAATTTGCAAATCATTTCACTTGATTTTTAACCCATTTCAACATAACACTGTATTTTCCTAAATTTGGATTAACTACAACATTAAAATCACTGAAAAATATTTTTAGATGTTATATTATGTTGTTATAACCGTGTTTCTTTCAAGGATCAAAGGCCAATACTGACTGCATGAGAGGATTTAAATTTTCTTTTTAAATTGTTTGAACCTGCAATATACACAGAGATAGTCTGTATACATATATACAGATTTAAATACACATCTAACAGGGAAATTCAAGCATAGAACAGATAATCACAAACATGCAAACCAAATACAACTTCCTTTACAATTTATCACATGCATTCCACAATTTATTTATTAAACTGTTTCAAGGAAAGTTTTACTCACCTGTCTTTGAGTTGAACAGAGCACTGATTTTGAAAAACTTTTGAATTTGAGTTGCTGGAAAATGCTTTTGCTTTCGTCTTGCTTTAGTTATGGAAAAAAATGCTGGTATCAGGTCCTGCCGAAATGCATAGGCTTGATTCCAGTTTTTCTTATCCTAATTATCTCAGAGTTGAAGAAGAAGACCAGGCTTCTGGTTTAAAATTGAACTACAGGTTTAATTTTTGGTGTTTTGATTTTGCAAATGTTAACATGCAAATGGTTTAAGAATAATGAAGGTTTTGATCTGGTTTTGAGGTAGCTTGTTCTCAGATTTGGTTTCACGGAGGGTTTCAGCTGAAGTTTTCTTCTCTTTTTTTTTAAACATGAATGAGAAAAAAGAAAAAGAAAAAGAGAATAGAAAATGTGTGTTTATATAACTTAATTTATGTTTTACTAAAAATCAAAGGAAATGAAAATAAATTATGACACTTGTCTTCCTTTCTATTTAATTTTCTAACACTTGTTATCAAGTGAATTTATATGCTAACACTTGTTTAAACAAGCTCTTAATAGATTTACACATGTTCTTTAAGTAGTTTGTATTTATATTTTTGTTTTTAAAGTTAATATAAACTTATATTTAACTAATTAGTTTATAAGTATTTGTTTACATATATAGAAAATTTTAAATAAATAAAACCAAATACATTCATAAATAAAAGTTTATACTTATATTTTAAAATCCAAAACAATATAAGTATCTATACCTTGAATTTTCAAAACTTTAAATTCAAATTCAAATCAAATTCTAAAATCCAATTTACAAATCAGGTTATACACATATACATATGTAACTACCTATTCAATTTTAAAAATAACAATTCTTTTCCTATAAAATCTATTTATATCTATATATATAAACAATCATTATTATTTGTTTTTACTTTGAATTCCAAATTTAATTCAAATTGTAAAGGAATGGCTCGGGTTACACAATAGCTTCCTCTATAAATATGTGTATTCACTTGTATATGAAAACACTTAAATTTTCAATTACGTTTCCATATGTCTATTAACATATTTTAATTTTCTATAAGGGATATTTTTTCCCGATAAATTTTAAATTATCAGAATTCACTTATTTATTCATATAAAAACAGTAAATTATCCAGTTATCAAATGTTCAAATATCCGGGTTATCACAATTTCCGTATTTTAAAGTATATTTCAGAATAAAATGGTTTAACAGTTTTAAATCTAAAATTGTTTTGAACTTGGTTATCTCCAATAAGAATATATGGTAAAGGATTTACCTTGTAAAGGAATAGATTTTGGGAATTGTTTTCAAATGAGTTTTGGAAATTTGAAAATATATCCTTCAATGATATTTGAGGCAAATAAATAATGTGGGAATTATTTATTGTGTGATGGATGTTTGTGAATATAAATTGATAGTTAAATCACCGACTATCAATATTGGACAAATGCGTTGATCATTTCGAAGAGACCGGGATCGAGATTTATTTCTCGAAAACCACTTCGATCCGGTTTGTACGTTTCGTGGAAAAACGTGTTCGGAGACGAGGATGGAGTTGTGAAGTGCAAGGGATAGTCGCTACTAATCCTGAGGATATTTCCAAAATGGATGTAGTAGGAGTAGTGCCTTCGGTTCCGTTTGAACCCGGGACGGACTCGTATGGACGTATGCTTTCTGAACATCGTCAGGTGGACGATGGGCATTCTAAGTGAAACGTTCTAAAGGGTAACGCTTAGCCTCAAGCCTCATCAAATGGGAATGACTGAAAATCAGGGGATATGCAGCAAGGCTTCATCGGTAGCCCCTACTAGAGAGTAAGGTCATCCCTGTCTAGATGTCCCTTTTTATTTAGGCTTAGTGGGCGGTTGTTGATCCCAACCATGGGGTGATCTTATTCGGAACTGTCCAGTAAGGGATGGGTCCGGCCTTGCGTTGTAGGGGACCGAGAGTGGTCCTCGGTACGGTGATCTATGCCCCGTACTGTGACAGGTAGTACCCCAGTACCTAGTCATTGTTGGAAATCCATTCTCCCTACGTGCCTTGTACGAGTTTTGTTTGTATTACCCACTTTTGTGGCTAGTAGCTGGAATTTAATAGATGTAACAATTTCGGCTATTTTATAAGTATTTGTAAATAGGCCCTATTATAATATCAGAGGATTGCTATAAAAAGTGTTTTAGCTATCGCAAGGTAAAAACCCGACATGTTTATTTGTGGCGTGGTCTTACGAGATGCTTTTGTTCTCAAAAGGATTTTTGAAACTTTAATAATCAATTTGGGTGCATTATTATCAGCTGGTATTCCAGACTGACTCGGGTGTTATTTCCTTATAATGCTCGGGTCAGACCGAGTATTATTTGTTCAGGATAGGATGCTTTGGAGCAGGTGAGGAGCTGGAGTCCGAGACGTATTCTTCGTACTTTTATATATATTCCGCTGCTATGATTGTATGGATTTGTCTGATTGATGATGTTGATGTATGAGATATTCTGATGATGTGATGTATAAAACTGGTTTAAATTTCATTTTGTGTAAAGGTCTATATTTACTATTATATTTTATTTCGCTGCGACTGTGAGATTTTGACATTGTTTGGTTTCTTCTACTTCTATCTCTTCTTCTTAAACCCAAATGGTTCGTATTTCTGTGCCACTTGAGTTAACAGAGGTAGAATAGTGTTGATTCAAGGGGTACGGATTTGCGGGCTGTCACACTTGGTATCAGAGCTTAGGTTGGCGACAACCTAGGCTTTGGTGGGGAAATTACTCATTAAACAGAGTCAATGGAACTCTATAATGAGTTGAGTGTACTAATAGATATGAGAGCGTACTTGTTAGTGAATATAAAATTATTTTTATACTGTGTTGACTTATCGGTTGAGTGTTTATGAATTCTGGTCGGTGCGAGAAGTACAACCGTATCGATAGGAGTTTCTAAACTCTTGAACAAGATAAACCGACATCGCATTGTTTTTAAAGTGGGTAAATGAAATAATTTCACCCAAAATTATATTTTGATATAAAAGAAATAATTTTCTGAAATTATTATATAAATTTGGATTGGATGATTGGTTGTTAATACAATAATTAAATAAGAATCTAAAATTTTATCTGAAATTTGAAATAGTTATAATGAAAATAAAATTCTACAAATATAAACTATATAAAAGGAAGAATAATAAATTTGAATTGCACCAGAATTTACATCCCGAAAGTTTTGGAAAGGATTTTAAATGTAATGAAAACAAAAGTTTGGAAATTTAAAATCTTGGGAAAGATTGAAATGTTTGCTAAAGTGTTTGAAGGCAATATTGGAATATTATTTTGGGTAATATTTTTGCATGGAAACTGTTTTAAAATGAATTTGGGGAAGTAAGAAGCATTGAACTCACTTCAGTCGCTGGAAAATAATCCTGGTGATGCTGGCCACATCATCAGAATTCATTTTCAAGTTTCTAAAGTGATGGATTGCCACCAAAGTGGTTGGTTATGATATTTGTTTGAGTTGTTGGGTATACAAGTGGTTTTATAAATTTCAAAGGGAAGTTTGTTTTAATAAAACCAAGTGTTTTGGAATTGGGAGATTTGATTTGATACCAGGAGTGTATGAGTTATTTATTATTTCAAAACCATTATTTATTATTTCAAATTGGTTTTGAAATAAATCCGCGTAAATGGAATTCTGGAGATTCTGTTTAGAATAAAAATGCGAAAGTTAAAATGAATCAACCGTATAACTTGTAAATAAAGTTGATTTTTTTTATAAAAAAAAGAATTGGAGTTGATATTAAGTAAGAAAGGGAATGAAATTTTAATCCTAAAATTAAAATTAATTTGGGTATATGGAGGTAAATGAAATTATTGAAATGAATGGAAAGTTGAATTTAACTTTGGATAAGTTAAATAAAATTGGGAATTAGAATTAAATTGATTTTGGTTGAATGGAAATGTAAAATAACTTTGTAATTGTGGGTCATTGGGTAATGAATTGTACCCATAAGCTATTAAGAGTTATACTTATAATCTGAAATTGTGGATTTAAAATTTGCAAAGGATTAAGGTAAAAGTAGATTTGTATCCTTAAAAATTCAGTGATGCATATATATAGAAAATTGAAATTGTGATTATAAGATGAAGATCGATTAAAATGAGCAGTATGGCTTTAAAATAAATAAGTTAGTGAACTTATATAAATAGAAATGAAATATAATCACAATTGGGGAATAGTTAAATGGCATGGTGAATTCAAACCTAGTCTCAAATAAAAGGTATATTGAAATAAGGTAAAGTGAGATATAAAAGAAGTGAACGAACTTAAGTTAGTAAGTATGTTTTGAACTTGTATATGGAGATCAAAATTGAGAATTTGTATTGGAAATAAAGGTGGAATGTAAATTTCTTAGAATTGCATAAAGAAATTCATATTCTTAAGTTATTAAGTGTTATAATTTGAATTTGTGATTGTAAAATGGAAATGGACTTAAGTAAGCAATCTAAACTCTGAATGGAAGTGAAATTGTAATTCATTAATGGAAAGAGTTGAACGGTGTGGCAAATTCAAAACTTGACCGTAAATGAAATGTAAAGTGTAATGAAGCAAAGTGAGAATATAAAGGTGGATGTTCTCAAGTTGGCAAATAAGTCTTGAACTTATGTATGGGGGAAATGAAATGAATTCAAGTTGGCTAAACAAAATCTTAGGTGGACTTGAATTTAATTTGGAAAAGAATTGAATTGAAAGAAATTTAATTATGTTGAAAGGATATTGTGTGAATAAAAGTTTAACCCAACTAAATTCACAGGAATTGTTTGGGAAAGAATTTAGTATAAGCTGAATTAAATAAAAGAGGCTTGAAGATGAATTTAGTGTAAACTAAATTTAATGAAATTGGTCTTGGCCTGAGTGGAAATTTGGTGGTTTGATAAGTAAAGTTTGAAAAGAATAATGAAAAACCCAGTTCTAGTATGGGATTTAATTTTGGCAATAAAAACTTGAGAGTGTGAATGAAATTGGTCATATTATAAATAAATTCAGGGTGAATTGAGGAAGCAAATTAAAACCTAATATGGATTAGGTTATTGGCTAATTGAATTACAAGTTAATGGAATTTGTATTGAAATGAATAGAATTTTGATAGTTTGGTCAAAATTTGGAAAGTAAATAAAAATCCAATTGTGGCATGGGATTTAAATTTGTGGTAACAAATATTGAAATGTAGATGAAAATTGGAATTGCATTATAATTGTGATGGTTTGAATTGTAAATAAATTCAAGTTAGTGAAATGATTTGAAGTGGCCACATTGTTAATAAAATAAATTTAGAAATGAATTGTGAAGGTGAATAAATTTAAAATGGATTGAATAAATAAGAAAAGTACATTAAAAGTTGTAAATGAATTGGAATTGATTTGGATGAGAATCAAATGAAAAAAAATTGATGTAAGAAGATAATGGAAATATTGTATGATTTAAACAACACAAGCAAATTGAAAACAATAATAATGGATGAGCTTATTTAAGTAATCTTGAATGAAATTTGTTAAATAATAAAATTGAAATGCAAGTGAAAAAGAAATTTTAATTAAGTATTGTGGTAAAATAAGGATGTATGAGTTGTAAATAATCCGGGATGGAATGAAATCAATATAATCTAAGTAGAATTAATTTTAATGGTTATAAGCTTAAGTGGTGGTTATTTTGCTCGAATGACCTGAAAATTTCATGTATTCGGAATTGAGTTGTTTAATAAGCAATTGAAATTGATTTTTTTTGAATAACTTAATATGGATTGGAATCCAATTCAAAGAGTTTGTAAAAGAATGCAAGTGAATTGGTTTAAAATAGCAAATGGAATTGATTTTGAATCAATTAGAATGAATTGACATTTTAATAAGTGATGTTTGCATATGAATGGAAATGGATCATAAAAGGTATGCAAATGTTTCAAGTTAAAATAAAATTTGATTGTAAATCAAATTGGGAATGTAAGTTAAAGTAAAGAAATGGAAGTAAGGCATATGTAAATCATATTGAAATAGAAATGAATTGGTTGTAATAAATATGAATGATATATAGTAAACTTGAATGAAAACCATTCAAGTAAAATAAAATGAAGTTGGTTTGGATGAAAATAGAATGGGCTAAAGTCTTAATAAATGGATTTGAGTATAAATGTAAGTGAATTATAATAGAATTGCAAATGTAACAAATTGAAATGAAATTTGCTTGGAGAATCAATTCGAAAATTGGGTAGAATATGAATTGAAATAGCAAAACTTGTATGTAAATCCTTAGTGTGAAATAAAATGGAATTTGGCATTAGAAAAGGAACTTTGTATTTGCTTTAAAATATGATTTACCTATGAAATTGTGCAAAGTGTTGTTTGAGATGTAAATGGATATGTTGGCTTACATTTATATTGGAAATGTTGATTAAAATGTTCATCTCTTTGAAACTGGTGAGTTTGTTGAGTAAGTATAGGTATGGGAGGCGTTCGAGGGAGTTGGAGCGCGTATATGGGTTATATTAGCCGCTTGCTATTAAAATTTGCTAAAAAGGTACGCCTACGCAAATATAATTGGGAAAATGATATATAAATTGTGATATATTTTGGTTTCCGACCGTGTGGGTCGATGTAAATATATTTATCTTTATCGCGATATCGCGAAAGCTCCTCCGTGTAGGGGAGACTCTGCCAAAAATTTTCGGAAATTTTGGGAAAGAAACTTTTTTGGGAATTTTGAAAAAATTATTAACTTGGAAAGTTATTTTGAAATACGTTAAATTTTAAAGCTTTAGAGTAAGCAAAACGAATGAAGGTGGGATTGGGCTAAAAGATTTTGGAAAGTGAATATAAGCTTTTAACTAAGAAAACTGGATGAGTAAGTAAGTTTGAGCATAGTTTCTACCTTAGCAAATTTCGGGGACGAAATTTTTATAAGGGGGGAGGAATGTAACATCCCGTATTTTTTAAGCCATTGAATTTGAACATTTAATTCGTTTTAAATGTTTGATGTGGATTCTTAATTGATTTTGAAATGAATGGATTCGGGTTCAATCAATGAAGTAAGCTATAATTTATAATTATAGTAATTCTGGTTGGATTTGAATAATGGGAAAATAATAATTTAAATATTCGGAATTGAAATAAAAGTAAATCTTGATGTAAACAGTGATAAAAATGGTTTTCAAAATTTATTTTGAGTTATTTGAGTGTAAATAGCATGGTGGGAATTTTAGATGAATTTTAAAGTTAATAAATTAATATTTGGGATTTTATAGTAATTGAATAATAGAATTTAATATTATTAAAATGCAGTTTAATCAGATTTTGGCCCGGAATGAGCCAGAATGATTTTTATTGTGTTTATAAATTTTATATGATTTATTGTTAAGTTAATAAAATTTTTAAAAGTGAAATTTTAAGCGGTATCGACAATTATGAAAATCGCTCGATTAATCGACGAGTTAAAATAGCCTTTCGGGGCACAGTCTAGGAATTCGACGAAACCAGTTCCATTGGATCCGTAATAGTTAGTTATTATTGGATTTCAATTTCGTAGCAATCGGAGTTGCCGTTTGACCGGGGCAGCTCGAAACGCATAGAAATCGGTTTAACCGATTTAATTTTAAATTGATCGTTTAATTTCGTAACTTGCACATACGATCAAATTAGCTTACGAAACCTGTTCCATTGTGTCCGGAATGCTGAAAAACCCTAGGGGACGCCTATTGGTGCGTGATATTTGGAGTTCGTTTGCAATAACATATTACATTGAGAAAAATATTAATAAAATAATATTAAACAATATTTGTATATACATCTAATTTTCTAAAACCCTAGCCTATATTCAGAGCCGCCGACTTCATCACTCCAATGGTCGAAAATCACCCAACTTTGCCTCCAATTTACAACCAATCCACGCGTTATTTCGCAAAACTCCCAACTAGGAAGTTGTAGACCACCTCGACGTCTATCCATCCAACGGTAGATCTTGCCTATCGTCGCCGTATGGAGCCGGAAAGGGGTCGTGAAGAGCCACCGTTCTTCTTCGTTCGCGTGCTGTTTCTGATAAATTGGAGGCACCGAGTTTAGTGGGGTTGCACCGAGGGTAGCTATCGCGTGGCTCTTCGAGGTGGTAGGTCCTGATTGACGTGGAAGCGAACGTTGGAGGGGCGTTTTCAAGCCATAGCGCGCATGCGTTGGGTTCGAAAAATTGGAGCAGCGTACGAGAGAGTGGAAGAAGATGCGGCCTTGACTTTGACTTGAGTTTTGAACTACCTGTTATGTTGTGGTAGGAGTAAATTTAAAATTTAAAGAAAATTTGTTTTAAATTGTTATTCAAACTTTATAAATTAATATCGGATGCGTACATTATCAGATTTCAACAATTTTGGTGACGTCGAAATCGCAGTGACGGGGAGCACGCTGTGGCACAGATATGAATTCGATTCAAGCAAGTAGAAATTTAAGTTAAATCGAACGTCGTTCGGTTTAATTTAAATTTCGAATACTCGCCGAAACGCAAGGTGAGTTAATCTCACTCACATCTGGAATGTTAGCTGATTTAAGTAGTTAATATTTAAATATTTGTGCGATTGGTTGAAATGTTTATTTATGTCAGCCTGGATTGATATATATGTTTTTGTGCTAATATTTGTGGATGCAGGGAAAAACAGGTTGGAGGGATCCAACCAGATTCCTCACACTATAGTAATTATCTTTATAATTAATGTGGTAACCTGTTATATATTGTGATTGATAACTCGGAATTAAATTATACTGTGATATTGCTAGATAAATTATACTCAGAATTTAAAAATAAAATTAAATAAATTGGGTTTTTAAAGAAATAAAGAAATTGGTAAATAAAGAATTTAAGGAAATAAAATTTGAAATCTGGGTTGAGTGAAGAATGGAAATTGTAAATTTGGAAATATAAATAAAGTTGAATATTTATTAGTTGATAAATATGAAAGTATGGATTTCTGGAGGTAAATCCTATAAGAAGTTAAATAGTATTTAAAATAACGATGGGTTATTTAGATAATGAAAAAATGTTTTCCTGGAAATTAAATATGTATTCCCAGAAGCTTTTAAAAGTAAAATTAGAAGTGTAAATGTATGATTTATTTTACGATAATTAAACGTAAATTTGAATTGGGATAAATCGGGCTGGATTTATAAGAAGGATACTCTGGGTTGTTTGAATGGAAGTGTTTCCCTGGAAAAGCAAGTTCGAGTTTTAAACAGATTTTATTAAAAGGAAGTTTAAAAATTTAAACTTGTTTAAAGGAGTGTTTTGAAAATTATTATTTAAAAGTAACTATTAATAAATTAGCAATAGTAAATTTTATGAATACCCTAGTAATTATTTTTACAAATGGATTGTTTTAAATGCTAGTTTCGACCTAAGGCATTGAAATTAGCATTAACCTTTTTAAAAACTCTACTTATAAGTTTAGTTTAAACTAAACCCTTATTATAATCAAGATTTATATCCTAATAAGTGATTTTACCTTGCATATTAGAAATTATATTTTTGAGTAATAATCAATAGTAAATTTCTCCAACGTAAAGTATATTTCAGAATAAAATGGTTTAACAGTTTTAAATCTAAAATTGTTTTGAACTTGGTTATCTCCAATGGGAATATATGGTAAAGGATTTACCTTGTAAAGGAAGAGATTTTGGGAATTGTTTTCAAATGTGTTTTGTAAATTTGAAAATATATCCTTTAAAGATATTTGTGGCAAATAAATAATATGGGAATTATTTATTATGTGATGGATGTTTGTGAATATAAATTGATAGTTAAATCACCGACTATCAATATTGGACAAACGCGTTTATCGTTTCGAAGAGACCGAGATCGAGATTTATTTCTCGAAAACCACTTCGATCCGGTTTGTACGTTTCGTGGAAAAACGTGTTCGGAGACGAGGATGGAGCTGTGAAGTGCAAGGGCTAGTCGCTACTAATCCTGAGGATATTTCCAAAATGGATGTAGTAGGAGTAGTGCCTTTGGTTCCGTTCGAACCCGGGACGGACTTGTATGGACGAATGCTTTCGGAACATCGTCAGGTGGACGATGGGCATTCTAAGTGAAACGTTCTAAAGGGCAACGCTTAGCCTCAAGCCTCATTAAATTGGAATGACAGAAAATCAGGGGATATGCAGGAAGGCTTCGTGGGTAGCCCCTACTGGAGAGTAAGGTCATCCCTGTCTAGATGTCCCTTTTTATTTCGGCTTAGTGGGCGGTTGCTGATCTCAACCACGGGGTGATCTTATTCGAAACTGTCCAGTAAGGGATGGGTCCGGCCTTGTGTTGCAGGGGATCGGGAGTGGACCTCGGTACGGTGATCTAGGCCCCGTACTGTGACAGGTGGTACCCCAGTTCCTTGTCATTGTTGGAAATCCATTCTCCCTACGTGCCTTGTACGAGTTTTGTTTGTATTACCCACTTTTGTTGCTAGTAGCTGGAATTTAATAGATGTAACAATTTCGGCTATTTTATAAGTATTTGTAAATAGACCCTATTATAATATCAGAGGATTTCTATAAAAAGTGTTTTAGCTATCGTAAGGTAAAAACCCGACATGTTTATTAGTGGCGTGGTCTTAGGAGATGCTTTTGTTTCCAAAAGGATTTTTGAAACTTTAATAATCAATTTGGGTGCATTATTATCAGCTGGTATTCCAGACTGGCTCGGGTGTTATTTCCTTATAATGCTCGGGTCAGACCGAGTATTATTTGTTCAGGATAGGATGCTTTAGAGCAGGTGAGGAGCTGGAGTCCGAGACGTATTCTTTGTACTTTTATATATATAACGCTGCTATAATTGTATGGATTTGTCTGGTTGATGATGTTGATGTATGAGATATTCTGATGATGTGATGTATAAAACTGGTATAAATTTCATTTTGTGTAAAGGTCTATGTTTACTATTATATTTTATTCCGCTGCAACTGTGAGATTTTGACATTGTTTGGTTTCTTCTACTTCTATCTCTTCTTCTTAAACCCAAATGGTTTGTAACGACCCAGAATTTTTAGAAATTAAAATTTGAATATTTAATTTATTTTAAATATTAATAAGTGAATTTATAAGTCAAATAAATTTTTATTTGAATTATTGGTTTAATTGGATTATTAAATCGATAATTTAATACGTTAAATTATGGAAATATTTGAAAATTGGGTTAAATATGATTGTAAATGATTTGTAAAATTTTATTTTATCATATGGAAGTTAGAATGATATTTTAGAACTTTTAAAATCGAATTAAAAGTTAATTTGTGAAAATTGAATATTTTAATATTTAAATCGACTAGTGAAAATAGTCAATTTTTGAACAGTCTCAGAATTGAACGAAACCAGTTCCATTGGATCCGTAATAGTTAGTTATTACCGGATTTCAAATTTCGTGTCAATCGGAGCTATCGTTTGATCGTGGCAGCTCGAAACGCATCGATTTATTTTTAATTTAAATTTGACGAGCTAAAATAGCCATTTTTCAAAAAGTCTCGGATTTCGACGAAACCAGTTTCATCGGATCCGTAATGTGATATTTTTGTAAGGTTTCAAATTTCAAGTCAGTTGGATTTACCGTTTGTCCGTTACAAATTAAAACGCCTAGAAAATCGCTTAAATCAGTTTAATTCAAATTGAGCGTTTATAGCCATAACTCGCACAGATGTCCGAATTAGCTTCCGAAACCTGTTCCATTGTATCCGAAACGCGGGGTAAACCCTAGAAACGCTGGTTACGGCGCGTAAATCGGAGTTCGGAATTTCCGGGATGAATAGTGTTTGAGAATTCCTTATAAATAGCCCCCCCACACAAATTAAATATATATATATATATATATATATATATATATATATATATATATATATATATATATATATATATATATAAAACTCTAGCCGCCGTTCACCCCACCAATGGCCAGAAATGCTCAACATTCTTCCCCTACGATCTCTCAATCCATCAGCTTTTAGACGAAACCCTCAACTAGAATATTGAAGAGCACAATGCCATCCACACATCCAACGGTCAAGATCTGGATTGGAGCAACGTAGTGGTCGAAATCGAGGCTCGAAGGCCTGCCGTTCATGCTCGATTTGCATGCGTATAGGGCGACCGAGTGGGCGCGCGTTCTGACCGTGGGTGGAGTGGGGACGTGCGCACAAAATGAGGGTGGTTGATCGAGGTGGAGCGGCTCGTAGTTGATCGCGTTATTAGGGTTTGTGGGTTCATTTGTTTCGGCTGAAGAACGAGAGGGAGAGGAGATGCAAACGTACGGTGTTGATGAGGGGAGGCAAGGATCTAACGGCCTATGTTGATTTGGGTTAAAAAATTTATATTTAAGTTGTAATTTATGTTTATATAAATCGTGTAACTTCAAATTATCATAACTTTTTCATACGAGGTCGAAAAAATGCAAAATCAGTTGCGTTGGAATCGTATGGACGAGCACTACGCGATGGAGTTGGTTTGGAGTCGTTTGGAGTTAGTGAGAATTTTGGGTAAAATTAAACGTCCGTTTAATTTTATTCGAAATAAATCGCTAAAACGGAATCAAAATCAAGGTGAGAACTTCTCACTCAATCGAATCAGTTTCGATTTTATTTTAAATAGTTAGATTTAAAATATTTGAATGCATGTTTGAATGTTGATTGATATCTATTGATTGTTAAAATAGACATTATACGCCGTTAGTAAGCGGATGTTATTTATTAAAAACATATACCGCGAATATTTCATAAACAGTGAAATTGGTATTATATATAATATCAATATATATATATTGGCATATGTATATATTGCAGTTGATTGATTCCCCGCATTTATTTGTTTAGCGGATGAGACCCTATTACGCCGTTATTAAGCGGATAATATTTAATAAGAACATATACCGCGATAATTTGGTACTGGAGCGAAATTGGTATTGTGCTAATGTTTTTGGATGCAGGAAAACAGGTTGGAGGGATCCAACTGGATTCCTCAACAGTTTTTATTTGATTTCAGATATTTTGATATTTGATGGATTTTCATATTGATATATGATATCGTTGTTGTCGTGATTGACTATTTGGTGTGTAGCATCATTGGACCCAGATTTTGGGATTTTAAAATGATTATAAAGTGATTTTTGAAAATAAAAAAAAATAATTTTGGAATTGATCCATTTTAAATAAATAAACGTTATAATTTTTAATGTTATAAAAATTATGATTTTTGAGAAATATAGTTAAAAACTGATTTTTGAGAATATGATGCTATTGAGTTTATAAAATAGTTAAATCAAGATATTTTAGAATTTTTGTGAAAAGTTTAAATATAGAATTCATGAAATTTAATTATTTTATGAATCAAAATGGTGAAAAAATAAAGGAGATTAAAGACGTTTTAAAGAATAATATAAATTGATTTATATCAAGAGATTTATAAATGGATATTTATAAATTGAAATGTTGACATTTTAAAACGAGTTTTTATAAGTGTTTGAACGAAGTGGAAATGAATTTCATAAATGAATGAAATTTATGGAATTATAAACTGTGAAGTTATAAAAGAAATTTATAAATAGTAAGATTTATAAATTTGGTGAAATTATTTGAAGAATAGATTGGTTAAATAAATGGATCTTATAAGTTATAAGATTTATAAATTGGAAAGTCTTTAAAAAAGAACGATTTTGTAAAATAATCGTTTTATAAGTATTTAACTTATAATATGAACCTTTAGTTTATAATTGAGTTATAAATCGAATAGGTTAATAAAGGATTTTATAAAGGAAGTAGTTATGAAATAAATAGAAATGGAATTTATAAACGTTGTTTTATAAATTCGCAAAAGACTTATTTTGATAAGTAAATGGTTATAACTTATTTATGGAGTTATATTCACATTTTTTGACTGTGAATAATCCTTTGAAATAAAATGAATAGAAGTGATGAAAGTTGTTAACGTAGTATCTTCACGTTTTTGAATAGTGAATAAGATGTTAAAGAAATTGTTTTGAATGTGATATTTGAAATAGAATTGAAACGATCGAACAATGTTTTAAAATGTGTTGAGATTCGAAACCATAGATTTCAACATGTATTGTTGAAATAAACGTTTTCGAGAAATAAAAGGAAATGATGGACTATAACACTGTTGTTATAGTAAATGATTTCCGAAAGGAAATGTTTCGTATAGTATTGGGATTTATATATCTATTTTAATTTCGAATCCCTATACTAGTGATTTTGGGACGTCGTAACGATGTTCTACGCAACATTCGTTTTGGCCCAAATAAATATGATTAAGTGAAGGATTTCCTTAAAGAATGAAATATATACTTAATTTCGATTAGAGTATATTAAATATTTTCTAAGTATTGAAAATAAATAAAATTCGTGAATTACTTATTTAATAAGTATGGAAATGTTTTCCAATATAAAGTGAGTACTTTGAGAATTTATCTTTTTGAAGGTAAATTGAAAAGGAATATTGAAATGAATAATTGAAATCGAATATTCATAGATATTTTGGATTGTAAATTCTCTATTGAATTTATAAATGAAATTGGAAAATGGGTTTAAAAATAAATGTTGATTTATTTTTGAAGTGTGAAATAATATATCTGGTAAAGATATTTTGGAAAATAAATAATTTGGAAAATTATTTGGAAACTGGTGATGTGTGCATATCCAGTGATAGTTCAATAACCTACTATCAATATTTCCCTTTGAATGGGTAATTGATGTGATTTGTTTGAATGTGAATGTTACACTTATTTTTAAATAAGCGCTCACTATTCGGGTTAACCGGGAAAGGACCATGGGGTCGTATAACCCATTCCGAATATGTGATACGTCGTTATAATTGCATTGAAGATCGGTGTTGAAGACCCGGTATTTGCGAGAGCGATAGGATGACCTGTCGATTTACTCTGCACCGAGTTGCTCCGGTATAGAGTTCTCCATATGTGATGGTGAATCCGATCAGGATTGTGAATATCCGGATTGCAAGGACTTCTTTGTAAGTGCCTTCGGTTTTGTTCGAGCCCGGAACAGACTTGTATGGATTGTGTGTCTGACATTACAAGTTGAGATATAAAGCCGATTTCTTTCAAATATATTTCTGTGGTGGCGAAGAATTTATTCTTTTAGCTTAACACCTTTCTCTGAGACGTACGAGCTCAGAGGTTATATAGTTGAAGTTATCAGCGATATATTCCCAATTTGGTAATGTGACATGCTGAGTGTTGCTGAAATGATCATTGTGTTGATTATTGTGATAGGATCGTTTATTTGATCGTCTATCTTGGTGATCATTGTGTTGATCATTTGTTGACCCAAAGCATGGCTTTTGTATAAAGTATGTTTTTGTGGACGTGACTTCGTCGAACCTCACACCCCGGAAATGGTCAAAACAGGAAAGATGCAGCAAGGTTATGAGGGGTAGCACCCTTTAGGGTATGTAAATTTCCTTCTGGATAGAGGTTGTATCATGGTATGGAGCCCAGATATTTAACCTATGTGGTTACTACGAATTTATTACTTTGTGGTTGTTGGTTTTCGGGATCCCGTGAGAAAGGTCGTTTACGATCGGGGAATGGCGTGCTCGTGTCAGTAGTTACCCAGTTAGGGGTAACCCGGCCTTGTGTTGGCAGAGTTCCGGTTTGGTTCTCGGGGATGTCTTTCCAGAGGCATTCTCATGTGGCAATGGGAAGTTCCTTGGCCTGACCATTTGTTGGAAATCCAATTCCCAATACGAAACTTGTACGGTATTAGTTGTAGAACCTGCCATTCACTTATGGTGGTCACCACTGTTTGGATGGTAGCTATAGTGGGCATAGTTCGAAATGTCTATGTTGGCTAAGATTTATATTCTACTTTCAAATGAATTTTTCTCTACACTATGCACTAATAATAATATCAAATGTTATTTTTAAATGCGTATCAAGCATCTTTGACTATCATAAGGAGAAATCTCCTCCGATTCTGCGTTTGCATGTGTGTGTGTGCGGGAGGCCTTATGGTAGTCTCATTTTTAAAAGCATTGCGAATTGACTTTAAAAATATTCCTCTATTTTGATTTTAAAGATAAATAAACTGTTTTGAGTTCTCACACCAGTCATATGACTGACTTGGAGTTTATTGTTTCCCTTCCTAAACTCTAGGTGCCCACCAATTTCCACACGGGCAGTCAAGAGTTAGGTTTATCAGGATATTCTGGATATTCTGGAGTTGCTGGAGGCAAGCTGGATGGCATGGCGTATTACTAGCTATATAGTATTTCTTTTTCCGCTGCACTATTTGTTGTTGTTGTACACTCTGATGATATGATGTAATGAAATGTGATGTAATGTAATAACTGATATAGTTCTTTGTTTAAAGATTATTCATTTATTATTATATGTTGTTCCGCTGCGAATTGTGAGATTCTGATGTGATTCTGTTGTGTTCTGTCCGTCCTATTTTCTTCTGTTTTTCCTTTTCCTCTATTCTACTTTTTCTTTCTATTTTAAAATTTTCTATCTTCTTTTCCCTATCTAAATTTGCTATCTTATGTTTTCTCTTCCCTCTATTATCTATTTTCTTTCTCTTCTATCATTTTCTCTTCCCTCTATTCTCTTTTTCTTCTATTTCTTCTATTTTAAAATTCCGTTCTATTTTCTCTATTCTATTCTATTTTCTAATTCTCTATCTTCTTTTCCCTACATCTTCTACCTTATCTAAATTTTCTATCTTTTTCTTTTTCTCTCCTTTTCTTTTCTTAAAATCTTTTTAAAACCCATAACTATTCGGTTTTTCGGCAACGAAAAATCGAAGCATTACATTTGGTATCAGAGCTTATGGTTAAGCGACAACCATGGTTCTGTTGGGTATAATTCATTAGAGATAGAGTCAGCAGTACTCTAGAATGAGTTTGAGTGTAATAATAGCTATGAGAGCGTATTTGTTAGTGAATATAAAAGTTGATTGTTTGGTTGTTTGAATAATCTAAATAAAGGAATTGTATAAGCAAAATGAATTATAAAGAATTGAATTATAATTAAAGTGATTACAATTGTGAAATAAACTTATATATATGAGAAGTGAAACTAATGAATATATTTATGAATATGAGTAGCAAATAAAAATGAATTTAAAGTTAAATGAAATATAAAATTAAGTGATGGATATGAACTTGAGTTATTTAAATGAAATTCAACTTTTGTAATTGAATTGAATGAATGGATTGAATATTAATCAATTAATGTGAATAATTGATATGAAATAATGAATGTAAGTGTAATTCATTAAAATCTAATGTTATTAGAAAGTTGAATAATTGAATGAAAATCAATTAAATTAAACCAATTGTAAGCAAAAGAATTTGGTTGTAATTAATATGCATTGATTGTTATATGGTTGTTAGTTGATTGTATATAATTCATTAAGTATTAATGAAAGTGAATTAGTGAAATTTAAAGCTATGTAATTGAATTCAAATTAGAAGTAAATAAATTTGAATAAAATTGAATTTGATTTGGTAGTGAACCAACTTGAATATGAATTAGTAAGTGATAACTAATTGAATTGAAAATGAATGTTAGTAAGAACATCCACTGTTAATGAATCAAATGTGATTTGAATTGAAAACCCTTTCATTGAATATTAATGAGAATATGAATGAATATTATTGATTATGAATGATAGTTGGTTGATGTTTGCATTTGTTGCTTTAGTTGCATTTGCTATGTTAGCATATATAGTTGTTATGGAGATATATGTTGTATATTGAGATTATTTTCATATATGCATGTTCTCATGTTGTTTGTTGAGTGATTAGTAGGTGCGGATCGCGTTTGCTTCGCATTTGGAGCTCGCTTTTGCGCTATATTAGCCGTATATGCTAGCTAATAAAATATAAGGTACATATCTCGGATTAAATATCGTACTTTTACACTTTTTTCCCTTCGGGATGCCTCATTACTTGATGAGATGTATACTTGTGATATATATACTGTCATTTTTTTTTCGGATCGAGCCGCGCAAAGGAGACTATGGCGAATTTTACCGAAAATTTAAGGCGTTAGAGAAAATTTTTGAGAAAATTGGAAAATTTTGAAAACTTTAACTTTGATTTTGAATTGAAAGTTAAACAATAGTAGTTGTTTTTGAAAAAGATAACTAAGTATGATTTGAAAACTTAGTAAAGATTTGTAAGAAGTTTAACTATGAATTATGGAAAATTAATAGATTCTGTAACTTTTCTTACTTGTAATTCCGAGGACGAAATTCTTTTAAGTAGGGAAGATTGTAACGACCCAGAATTTTTAGAAATTAAAATTTGAATATTTAATTTATTTTAAATATTAATAAGTGAATTTATAAGTCAAATAAATTTTTATTTGAATTATTGGATTTAATTGGATTATTAAATCGATAATTTAATACGTTAAATTATGAAAATAATTGAAAATTGGGTTAAATATGATTGTAAATGATTTGTAAAATTTTATTTTATCATATGGAAGTTAGAATGATATTTTAGAACTTTTAAAATCGAATTAAAAGTTAATTTGTGAAAATTGAAAATTTTAATATTTAAATCGACTAGTGAAAATAGTCAATTTTTGAACAGTCTCAGAATTGAACGAAACCAGTTCCATTGGATCCGTAATAGTTAGTTATTACCGGATTTCAAATTTCGTGTCAATCGGAGCTATCGTTTGATCGTGGCAGCTCGAAACGCATCGATTTATTTTTAATTTAAATTTGACGAGCTAAAATAGCCATTTTTTAAAAAGTCTCAGATTTCGACGAAACCAGTTTCATCGGATCCGTAATGTGATATTATTGTAAGGTTTCAAATTTCAAGTCAATTGGATTTACCGTTTGTCCGTTACAAATTAAAACGCCTAGAAAATCGCTTAAATCAGTTTAATTCAAATTGAGCGTTTACAGCCATAACTCGCACAAATGTCCGAATTAGCTTCCGAAACCTGTTCCATTGTGTCCGGAACGCGGGGTAAACCCTAGAAACGCTGGTTACGGCGCGTAAATCGGAGTTCGGAATTTCCGGGATGAATAGTGTTTGAGAATTCCTTATAAATAGCCCCCCCACACAAATTAAAAAAATATATATATATATATATATATATAAAACCCTAGCCGCCGTTCACCCCACCAATGGCCAGAAATGCTCAACATTCTTCCCCTCCGATCTCTCAATCCATCAGCTTTTAGACGAAACCCTCAACTACAATATTGAAGAGCACAATGCCATCCACACATCCAACGGTCAAGATCTGGATTGGAGCAACGTAGTGGTCGAAATCGAGGCTCGAAGGCCTGCCGTTCATGCTCGATTTGCATGCGTATAGGGCGACCGAGTGGGCGCGCGTTCTGACCGTGGGTGGAGTGGGGACGTGCGCACAAAATGAGGGTGGTTGATCGAGGTGGAGCGGCTCGTAGTTGATCGCGTTATTAGGGTTTGTGGGTTCATTTGTTTCGGCTGAAGAACGAGAGGGAGAGGAGATGCAAACGTACGGTGTTGATGAGGGGAGGCAAGGATCTAACGGCCTATGTTGATTTGGGTTAAAAAATTTATATTTAAGTTGTAATTTATGTTTATATAAATCGTGTAACTTCAAATTATCATAACTTTTTCATAAAAGGTCGAAAAAATGCAAACTCAGTTGCGTTGGAATCGTATGGACGAGCACTACACGATGGAGTTGGTTTGGAGTCGTTTGGAGTTAGTGAGAATTTTGGGTAAAATTAAACGTCCGTTTAATTTTATTCGAAATAAATCGCTAAAACGGAATTAAAATCAAGGTGAGAACTTCTCACTCAATCGAATCAGTTTCGATTTTATTTTAAATAGTTAGATTTAAAATATTTGAATGCATGTTTGAATGTTGATTGATATCTATTTATTGTTAAAATAGACATCATACGCCGTTAGTAAGCGGATGTTATTTATTAAAAACATATACCGCGAATATTTCATAAACAGTGAAATTGGTATTATATATAATATCAATATATATATATTGGCATATGTATATATTGCAGTTGATTGATTCCCCGCATTTATTTGTTTAGTGGATGAGACCCTATTACGCCGTTATTAAGCGGATAATATTTAATAAGAACATATACCGCGATAATTTCGTACTGGAGCGAAATTGGTATTGTGCTAATGTTTTTGGATGCAGGAAAACAGGTTGGAGGGATCCAACTGGATTCCTCAACAGTTTTTATTTGATTTCAGATATTTTGATATTTGATGGATTTTCATATTGATATATGATATCGTTGTTGTCGTGATTGACTATTTGGTGTGTAGCATCATTGGACCCAGATTTTGGGATTTTAAAATGATTATAAAGTGATTTTTGAAAATAAAAAAAAATATTTTTGGAATTGATCCATTTTAAATAAATAAACGTTATAATTTTTAATGTTATAAAAATTATGATTTTTGAGAAATATAGTTAAAAACTGATTTTTGAGAATATGATGCTATTGAGTTTATAAAATAGTTAAATCGAGATATTTTAGAATTTTTGTGAAAAGTTTAAATATAGAATTCATGAAATTTAATTATGTTATGAATCAATATGGTGAAAAAATAAAGGAGATTAAAGACGTTTTAAAGAATAATATAAATTGATTTATATCAAGAGATTTATAAATGGATATTTATAAATTGAAATGTTGACATTTTAAAACGAGTTTTTATAAGTGTTTGAACGAAGTGGAAATGAATTTCATAAATGAATGAAATTTATGGAATTATAAACTGTGAAGTTATAAAAGAAATTTATAAATAGTAAGATTTATAAATTTGGTGAAATTATTTGAAGAATAGATTGGTTAAATAAATGGATCTTATAAGTTATAAGATTTATAAATTGGAAAGTCTTTAAAAAAGAACGATTTTGTAAAATAATCGTTTTATAAGTATTTAACTTATAATATGAACCTTTAGTTTACAATTGAGTTATAAATCGAATAGGTTAATAAAGGATTTTATAAAGGAAGTAGTTATGAAATAAATAGAAATGGAATTTATAAACGTTGTTTTATAAATTCGCAAAAGACTTATTTTGATAAGTAAATGGTTATAACTTATTTATGGAGTTATATTCACATTTTTTGACTGTGAATAATCCTTTGAAATAAAATGAATAGAAGTGATGAAAGTTGTTAACGTAGTATCTTCACGTTTTTGAATAGTGAATAAGATGTTAAAGAAATTGTTTTGAATGTGATATTTGAAATAGAATTGAAACGATCGAACAATGTTTTAAAATGTGTTGAGATTCGAAACCATAGATTTCAACATGTATTGTTGAAATAAACGTTTTCGAGAAATAAAAGGAAATGATGGACTATAACACTGTTGTTATAGTAAATGATTTCCGAAAGGAAATGTTTCGTATAGTATTGGGATTTATATATCTATTTTAATTTCGAATCTCTATACTAGTGATTTTGGGACGTCGTAACGATGTTCTACGCAACATTCGTTTTGGCCCAAATAAATATGATTAAGTGAAGGATTTCCTTAAAGAATGAAATATATACTTAATTTCGATTAGAGTATATTAAATATTTTCTAAGTATTGAAAATAAATAAAATTCGTGAATTACTTATTTAATAAGTATGGAAATGTTTTCCAATATAAAGTGAGTACTTTGAGAATTTATCTTTTTGAAGATAAATTGAAAAGGAATATTGAAATGAATAATTGAAATCAAATATTCATAGATATTTTGGATTGTAAATTCTCTATTGAATTTATAAATGAAATTGGAAAATGGGTTTAAAAATAAATGTTGATTTATTTTTGAAGTGTGAAATAATATATCTGGTAAAGATATTTTGGAAAATAAATAATTTGGAAAATTATTTGGAAACTGGTGATGTGTGCATATCCAGTGATAGTTCAATAACCGACTATCAATATTTCCCTTTGAATGGGTAATTTATGTGATTTGTTTGAATGTGAATGTTACACTTATTTTTAAATAAGCGCTCACTATTCGGGTTAACCGGGAAAGGACCATGGGGTCGTATAACCCATTCCGAATATGTGATACGTCGTTATAATTGCATTGAAGATCGGTGTTGAAGACCCGGTATTTGCGAGAGCGATAGGATGACCTGTCGATTTACTCTGCACCGAGTTGCTCCGGTATAGAGTTCTCCATATGTGATGGTGAATCCGATCAGGATTGTGAATATCCGGATTGCAAGGACTTCTTTGTAAGTGCCTTCGGTTTTGTTCGAGCCCGGAACAGACTTGTATGGATTGTGTGTCTGACATTACAAGTTGAGATATAAAGCCGATTTCTTTCACATATATTTCTGTGGTGGCGAAGAATTTATTCTTTTAGCTTAACACCTTTCTCTGAGACGTACGAGCTCAGAGGTTATATAGTTGAAGTTATCAGCGATATATTCCCAATTTGGTAATGTGACATGCTGAGTGTTGCTGAAATGATCATTGTGTTGATTATTGTGATAGGATCGTTTATTTGATCGTCTATCTTGGTGATCATTGTGTTGATCATTTGTTGACCCAAAGCATGGCTTTTGTATAAAGTATGTTTTTGTGGACGTGACTTCGTCGAACCTCACACCCCGGAAATGGTCAAAACAGGAAAGATGCAGCAAGGTTATGAGGGGTAGCACCCTTTAGGGTATGTACATTTCCTTCTGGATAGAGGTTGTATCATGGTATGGAGCCCAGATATTTAACCTATGTGGTTACTACGAATTTATTATTTTGTGGTTGTTGGTTTTCGGGATCCCGTGAGAAAGGTCGTTTACGATCGGGGAATGGCGTGCTCGTGTCAGTAGTTACCCAGTTAGGGGTAACCCGGCCTTGTGTTGGCAGAGTTCCGGTTTGGTTCTCGGGGATGTCTTTCCAGAGGCATTCTCATGTGGCAATGGGAAGTTCCTTGGCCTGACCATTTGTTGGAAATCCAATTCCCAATACGAAACTTGTACGGTATTAGTTGTAGAACCTGCCATTCACTTATGGTGGTCACCACTGTTTGGATGGTAGCTATAGTAGGCATAGTTCGAAATGTCTATGTTGGCTAAGATTTATATTCTACTTTCAAATGAATTTTTCTCTACACTATGCACTAATAATAATATCAAATGTTATTTTTAAATGCGTATCAAGCATCTTTGACTATCATAAGGAGAAATCTCCTCCGATTCTGCGTTTGCATGTGTGTGTGTGCGGGAGGCCTTATGGTAGTCTCATTTTTAAAAGCATTGCGAATTGACTTTAAAAATATTCCTCTATTTTGATTTTAAAGATAAATAAACTGTTTTGAGTTCTCACACCAGTCATATGACTGACTTGGAGTTTATTGTTTCCCTTCCTAAACTCTAGGTGCCCACCAATTTCCACACGGGCAGTCAAGAGTTAGGTTTATCAGGATATTCTGGATATTCTGGAGTTGCTGGAGGCAAGCTGGATGGCATGGCGTATTACTAGCTATATAGTATTTCTTTTTCCGCTGCACTATTTGTTGTTGTTGTACACTCTGATGATATGATGTAATGAAATGTGATGTAATGTAATAACTGATATAGTTCTTTGTTTAAAGATTATTCATTTATTATTATATGTTGTTCCGCTGCGAATTGTGAGATTCTGATGTGATTCTGTTGTGTTCTGTCCGTCCTATTTTCTTCTGTTTTTCCTTTTCCTCTATTCTACTTTTTCTTTCTATTTTAAAATTTTCTATCTTCTTTTCCCTATCTAAATTTGCTATCTTATGTTTTCTCTTCCCTCTATTATCTATTTTCTTTCTCTTCTATCATTTTCTCTTCCCTCTATTCTCTTTTTCTTCTATTTCTTCTATTTTAAAATTCCGTTCTATTTTCTCTTTTCTATTCTATTTTCTAATTCTCTATCTTCTTTTCCCTACATCTTCTACCTTATCTAAATTTTCTATCGTTTTCTTTTTCTCTCTTTTTCTTTTCTTAAAATCTTTTTAAAACCCATAACTATTCGGTTTTTCGGCAACGAAAAATCGAAGCGTTACATTTGGTATCAGAGCTTATGGTTAAGCGACAACCATGGTTCTGTTGGGTATAATTCATTAGAGATAGAGTCAGCAGTACTCTAGAATGAGTTTGAGTGTAATAATAGCTATGAGAGCGTATTTGTTAGTGAATATAAAAGTTGATTGTTTGGTTGTTTGAATAATCTAAATAAAGGAATTGTATAAGCAAAATGAATTATAAAGAATTGAATTATAATTAAAGTGATTATAATTGTGAAATAAACTTAAATATATGAGAAGTGAAACTAATGAATATATTTATGAATATGAGTAGCAAATAAAAATGAATTTAAAGTTAAATGAAATATAAAATTACGTGATGGATATGAACTTGAGTTATTTAAATGAAATTCAACTTTTGTAATTGAATTGAATGAATGGATTGAATATTAATCAATTAAATGTGAATAATTGATATGAAATAATGAATGTAAGTGTAATTCATTAAAATCTAATGTTATTAGAAAGTTGAAAAATTGAATGAAAATCAATTAAATTAAACCAATTGTAAGCAAAAGAATTTGGTTGTAATTAATATGCATTGATTGTTATATGGTTGTTAGTTGATTGTATATAATTCATTAAGTATTAATGAAAGTGAATTAGTGAAATTTAAAGCTATGTAATTGAATTCAAATTAGAAGTAAATAAATTTGAATAAAATTGAATTTGATTTGGTAGTGAACCAACTTGAATATGAATTAGTAAGTGATAACTAATTGAATTGAAAATGAATGTTAGTAAGAACATCCACTGTTAATGAATCAAATGTGATTTGAATTGAAAACCCTTTCATTGAATATTAATGAGAATATGAATGAATATTATTGATTATGAATGATAGTTGGTTGATGTTTGCATTTGTTGCTTTAGTTGCATTTGCTATGTTAGCATATATAGTTGTTATGGAGATATATGTTGTATATTGAGATTATTTTCATATATGCATGTTCTCATGTTGTTTGTTGAGTGATTAGTAGGTGC
The DNA here is from genome assembly GCA_030765085.1 of Allium cepa. Taxonomy (NCBI): domain Eukaryota; kingdom Viridiplantae; phylum Streptophyta; class Magnoliopsida; order Asparagales; family Amaryllidaceae; genus Allium; species Allium cepa. Next base: position 70,159,486 of record CM060929.1, read on the forward strand.
GGATCGCGTTTGCTTCGCATTTGGAGCTCGCTTTTGCGCTATATTAGCCGTATATGCTAGCTAATAAAATATAAGGTACATATCTCGGATTAAATATCGTACTTTTACACTTTTTTCCCTTCGGGATGCCTCATTACTTGATGAGATGTATACTTGTGATATATATACTGTCATTTTTTTTCGGATCGAGCCGCGCAAAGGAGACTATGGCGAATTTTACCGAAAATTTAAGGCGTTAGAGAAAATTTTTGAGAAAATTGGAAAATTTTGAAAACTTTAACTTTGATTTTGAATTGAAAGTTAAACAATAGTAGTTGTTTTTGAAAAAGATAACTAAGTATGATTTGAAAAATTAGTAAAGATTTGTAAGAAGTTTAACTATGAATTATGGAAAATTAATAGATTCTGTAACTTTTCTTACTTGTAATTCCGAGGACGAAATTCTTTTAAGTAGGGAAGATTGTAACGACCCAGAATTTTTAGAAATTAAAATTTGAATATTTAATTTATTTTAAATATTAATAAGTGAATTTATAAGTCAAATAAATTTTTATTTGAATTATTGGATTTAATTGGATTATTAAATCGATAATTTAATACGTTAAATTATGAAAATAATTGAAAATTGGGTTAAATATGATTGTAAATGATTTGTAAAATTTTATTTTATCATATGGAAGTTAGAATGATATTTTAGAACTTTTAAAATCGAATTAAAAGTTAATTTGTGAAAATTGAATATTTTAATATTTAAATCGACTAGTGAAAATAGTCAATTTTTGAACAGTCTCAGAATTGAACGAAACCAGTTCCATTGGATCCGTAATAGTTAGTTATTACCGGATTTCAAATTTCGTGTCAATCGGAGCTATCGTTTGATCGTGGCAGCTCGAAACGCATCGATTTATTTTTAATTTAAATTTGACGAGCTAAAATAGCCATTTTTCAAAAAGTCTCAGATTTCGACGAAACTAGTTTCATCGGATCCGTAATGTGATATTATTGTAAGGTTTCAAATTTCATGTCAATTGGATTTACCGTTTGTCCGTTACAAATTAAAACGCCTAGAAAATCGCTTAAATCAGTTTAATTCAAATTGAGCGTTTACAGCCATAACTCGCACAGATGTCCGAATTAGCTTCCGAAACCTGTTCCATTGTGTCCGGAACGCGGGGTAAACCCTAGAAACGCTGGTTACGGCGCGTAAATCGGAGTTCGGAATTTCCGGGATGAATAGTGTTTGAGAATTCCTTATAAATAGCCCCCCCACACAAATTAAAAAAAATTATATATATATATATATATAACCCTAGCCGCCGTTCACCCCACCAATGGCCAGAAATGCTCAACATTCGTCCCCTCCGATCTATCAATCCATCAGCTTTTAGACGAAACCCTCAACTACAATATTGAAGAGCACAATGCCATCCACACATCCAACGGTCAAGATCTGGATTGGAGCAACGTAGTGGTCGAAATCGAGGCTCAAAGGCCTGCCGTTCATGCTCGATTTGCGTGCGTATAGGGCGACGGAGTGGGCGCGCGTTCTGACCGTGGGTGGAGTGGGGACGTGCGCACAAAATGAGGGTGGTTGATCGAGGTGGAGGGGCTCGTAGTTGATCGCGTTATTAGGGTTTGTGGGTTCATTTGTTTCGGCTGAAGAACGAGAGGGAGAGGAGATGCAAACGTACGGTGTTGATGAGGGGAGGCAAGGATCTAACGGCCTATGTTGATTTGGGTTAAAAAATTTATATTTAAGTTGTAATTTATGTTTATATAAATCGTGTAACTTCAAATTATCATAACTTTTTCATAAGAGGTCGAAAAAATGCAAACTCTGTTGCGTTGGAATCGTATGGACGAGCACTACGCGATGGAGTTGGTTTGGAGTCGTTTGGAGTTAGTGAGAATTTTGGGTAAAATTAAACGTCCATTTAATTTTATTCGAAATAAATCGCTAAAACGGAATTAAAATCAAGGTGAGAACTTCTCACTCAATCGAATCAGTTTCGATTTTATTTTAAATAGTTAGATTTAAAATATTTGAATGCATGTTTGAATGTTGATTGATATCTATTGATTGTTAAAATAGACATCATACGCCGCTAGTAAGCGGATGTTATTTATTAAAAACATATACCGCGAATATTTCATAAACAGTGAAATTGGTATTATATATAATATCAATATATATATATTGGCATATGTATATATTGCAGTTGATTGATTCCCCGCATTTATTTGTTTAGCGGATGAGACCCTATTACGCCGTTATTAAGCGGATAATATTTAACAAGAACATATACCGCGATAATTTCGTACTGGAGCAAAATTGGTATTGTGCTAATGTTTTTGGATGCAGGAAAACAGGTTGGAGGGATCCAACTGGATTCCTCAATAGTTTTTATTTGATTTCAGATATTTTGATATTTGATGGATTTTCATATTGATATATGATATCGTTGTTGTCGTGATTGACTATTTGGTGTGTAGCATCATTGGACCCAGATTTTGGGATTTTAAAATGATTATAAAGTGATTTTTGAAAATAAAAAAAAAAATTTTGGAATTGATCCATTTTAAATAAATAAACGTTATAATTTTTAATGTTATAAAAATTATGATTTTTGAGAAATATAGTTAAAAACTGATTTTTGAGAATATGATGCTATTGAGTTTATAAAATAGTTAAATCGAGATATTTTAGAATTTTTGTGAAAAGTTTAAATATAGAATTCATGAAATTTAATTATTTTATGAATCAAAATGTTGAAAAAATAAAGGAGATTAAAGACGTTTTAAAGAATAATATAAATTGATTTATATCAAGAGAATTATAAATGGATATTTATAAATTGAAATGTTGACATTTTAAAACGAGTTTTTATAAGTGTTTGAACGAAGTGGAAATGAATTTCATAAATGAATGAAATTTATGGAATTATAAACTGTGAAGTTATAAAAGAAATTTATAAATAGTAAGATTTATAAATTTGGTGAAATTATTTGAAGAATAGATTGGTTAAATAAATGGATCTTATAAGTTATAAGATTTATAAATTGGAAAGTCTTTAAAAAAGAACGATTTTGTAAAATAATCGTTTTATAAGTATTTAACTTATAATATGAACCTTTAGTTTATAATTGAGTTATAAATCGAATAGGTTAATAAAGGATTTTATAAAGGAAGTAGTTATGAAATAAATAGAAATGGAATTTATAAACGTTGTTTTATAAATTCGCAAAAGACTTATTTTGATAAGTAAATGGTTATAACTTATTTATGGAGTTATATTCACATTTTTTGACTGTGAATAATCCTTTGAAATAAAATGAATAGAAGTGATGAAAGTTGTTAACGTAGTATCTTCACGTTTTTGAATAGTGAATAAGATGTTAAAGAAATTGTTTTGAATGTGATATTTGAAATAGAATTGAAACGATCGAACAATGTTTTAAAATGTGTTGAGATTCGAAACCATAGATTTCAACATGTATTGTTGAAATAAACGTTTTCGAGAAATAAAAGGAAATGATGGACTATAACACTGTTGTTATAGTAAATGATTTCCGAAAGGAAATGTTTCGTATAGTATTGGGATTTATATATCTATTTTAATTTCGAATCCTTATACTAGTGATTTTGGGACGTCGTAACGATGTTCTACGCAACATTCGTTTTGGCCCAAATAAATATGATTAAGTGAAGGATTTCCTTAAAGAATGAAATATATACTTAATTTCGATTAGAGTATATTAAATATTTTCTAAGTATTGAAAATAAATAAAATTCGTGAATTACTTATTTAATAAGTATGGAAATGTTTTCCAATATAAAGTGAGTACTTTGAGAATTTATCTTTTTGAAGATAAATTGAAAAGGAATATTGAAATGAATAACTGAAATCAAATATTCATAGATATTTTGGATTGTAAATTCTCTATTGAATTTATAAATGAAATTGGAAAATGGGTTTAAAAATAAATGTTGATTTATTTTTGAAGTGTGAAATAATATATCTGGTAAAGATATTTTGGAAAATAAATAATTTGGAAAATTATTTGGAAACTGGTGATGTGTGCATATCCAGTGATAGTTCAATAACCGACTATCAATATTTCCCTTTGAATGGGTAATTGATGTGATTTGTTTGAATGTGAATGTTACACTTATTTTTAAATAAGCGCTCACTATTCGGGTTAACCGGGAAAGGACCATGGGGTCGTATAACCCATTCCGAATATGTGATACGTCGTTATAATTGCATTGAAGATCGGTGTTGAAGACCCGGTATTTGCGAGAGCGATAGGATGACCTGTCGATTTACTCTGCACCGAGTTGCTCCGGTATAGAGTTCTCCATATGTGATGGTGAATCCGATCAGGATTGTGAATATCCGGATTGCAAGGACTTCTTTGTAAGTGCCTTCGGCTTTGTTCGAGCCCGGAACAGACTTGTATGGATTGTGTGTCTGACATTACAAGTTGAGATATAAAGCCGATTTCTTTCAAATATATTTCTATGGTGGCGAAGAATTTATTCTTTTAGCTTAACACCTTTCTCTGAGACGTACGAGCTCAGAGGTTATATAGTTGAAGTTATCAGCGATATATTCCCAATTTGGTAATGTGACATGCTGAGTGTTGCTGAAATGATCATTGTGTTGATTATTGTGATAGGATCGTTTATTTGATCGTCTATCTTGGTGATCATTGTGTTGATCATTTGTTGACCCAAAGCATGGCTTTTGTATAAAGTATGTTTTTGTGGACGTGACTTCGTCGAACCTCACACCCCGGAAATGGTCAAAACAGGAAAGATGCAGCAAGGTTATGAGGGGTAGCACCCTTTAGGGTATGTACATTTCCTTCTGGATAGAGGTTGTATCATGGTATGGAGCCCAGATATTTAACCTATGTGGTTACTACGAATTTATTACTTTGTGGTTGTTGGTTTTCGGGATCCCGTGAGAAAGGTCGTTTACGATCGGGGAATGGCGTGCTCGTGTCAGTAGTTACCCAGTTAGGGGTAACCCGGCCTTGTGTTGGCAGAGTTCCGGTTTGGTTCTCGGGGATGTCTTTCCAGAAGCATTCTCATGTGGCAATGGGAAGTTCCTTGGCCTGATCATTCGTTGGAAATCCAATTCCCAATACGAAACTTGTACGGTATTAGTTGTAGAACCTGCCATTCACTTATGGTGGTCACCACTGTTTGGATGGTAGCTATAGTAGGCATAGTTCGAAATGTCTATGTTGGCTAAGATTTATATTCTACTTTCAAATGAATTTTTCTCTACACTATGCACTAATAATAATATCAAATGTTATTTTTAAATGCGTATCAAGCATCTTTGACTATCATAAGGAGAAATCTCCTCCGATTCTGCGTTTGCATGTGTGTGTGTGCGGGAGGCCTTATGGTAGTCTCATTTTTAAAAGCATTGCGAATTGACTTTAAAAATATTCCTCTATTTTGATTTTAAAGATAAATACACTGTTTTGAGTTCTCACACCAGTCACATGACTGACTTGGAGTTTATTGTTTCCCTTCCTAAACTCTGGGTGCCCACCAATTTCCACACGGGCAGTTAAGAGTTAGGTTTATCAGGATATTCTGGATATTCTGGAGTTGCTGGAGGCAAGCTGGATGGCATGGCGTATTACTAGCTATATAGTATTTCTTTTTCCGCTGCACTATTTGTTGTTGTTGTACACTCTGATGATATGATGTAATGAAATGTGATGTAATGTAATAACTGATATAGTTCTTTGTTTAAAGATTATTCATTTATTATTATATGTTGTTCCGCTGCGAATTGTGAGATTCTGATGTGATTCTGTTGTGTTCTGTCCGTCCTATTTTCTTCTGTTTTTCCTTTTCCTCTATTCTACTTTTTCTTTCTATTTTATAATTTTCTATCTTCTTTTCCCTATCTAAATTTGCTATCTTATGTTTTCTCTTACCTCTATTATCTATTTTCTTTCTCTTCTATCATTTTCTCTTCCCTCTATTCTCTTTTTCTTCTATTTCTTCTATTTTAAAATTCCGTTCTATTTTCTCTTTTCTATTCTATTTTCTAATTCTCTATTTTCTTTTCCCTACATCTTCTACCTTATCTAAATTTTCTATCTTTTTCTTTTTCTCTCTTTTTCTTTTCTTAAAATCTTTTTAAAACCCATAACTATTCGGTTTTTCGGCAACGAAAAATCGAAGCGTTACATGGTTTGTATTTCTGTGCCACTTGAGTTAACACAGGTAGAATAGTGTTGATTCAAGCGGTACGGATTTGCGGGCTGTCACAATCTCGCAGGTGAATAGTTACAGATAATAACATATATAACAAATTTAAATAACTACAACAGCATATTTCAATTGTCGTTTCAATTGAAATCAAATTTAATGAATAAATATATGTTAATCATGAGTGATTGCTCACCTCTTGAGCCTAGAGAATACAAAAGATGACATGGATATGCATACTGCTACAAACACTGAAATTTGAATATTGAATCGAAGCAAAGTAAAATCGGCACGAATTCAACGATCAAAGCTGATAACAAGAATTGATGGAACAAGTCAAAACGGAATTGGCGAAGATAATGGTATGAGTGGACTCATATATATATATATAAAACTATATATAACTATATATATAAAGTCATATTCTAAATTCAACACATATTAAATTAAATTAAATATATATGTATTTATATTTTCCAAAATCATTGTTTTTTATTTTATTTAAAACACATAAATTAGAATCAAGCATATATACAATATGAAATTTGAAATAAATACTTATATAAACAGACTAATATAAATCATGTGCTAGGTTACAATACTGACATATTTTAGCTGTAAGAAAGAGTATAATGGAAGAAGTCAACATCAGTTACAATATATTTATATAAACCAATTGTAATATATATTTAGTTGACATAACATATGAATTCTTTTATAAAATAATATACATTGGGCGCAATTTCATAAAAATGCACATACAATACCATTTATATACGAACAACAAAATTAGCTTATATATATAGATATACTATTTAAAAATCAATATTTACATTTCAACTAACATCAGAAAACAAATATAAACTTTGTACTTTATATATGTTTTATGAAAAAAGAGAAAAGAAAAAAAACAGAACGCAAAGTGGATCCAACGTTTGGAATTCAGGGATTAGTCCTAAAGGCAAATACACCGTCGGATCATTTTTATTATATTTTTGGATAAATTTTAGTAGAAGAGTAGCAATTTATTTAAAATAACGTGGTGCGAAATGAATTGATGGAATGAATAAAGTAACGTATTATTAGTACCCAAATAATCAAATGACACAATACGTTGGTTTCTTAATAACGACAGTAACGTTCAATTTGCTAAAAGTTAATTTAGTACGTTATCTTTGTCTTATTTGTGAGCGATTGATATATCATACCTCTTTTAAATTTAAGATCAGCTCATGGCACGATGTATGAAACTCAAATTCCATCGCATCATATATTTATTATTTTCAGTTTAGAAATGTATGAACTTATCAATTTTTTTTCTGCTATAAATGACGTAAAACACCACTGCTTATTAAATTTTCCATGTACTGCGTTTAAATACTTCCAAATCGTTTGTCAATTTATTTAAAAGCTATAAAATGAAAGGAGTGAAAAGAGAAAAAAAGAAAGAAAGAATATATATATATATAATAAAGAAAACATGGGGAGAGAGACGAAGATACAGATGGTGGTACGTATCTTGTTCTATTCATAAGTAAATATCACCACGTTAAATTTCTTTGCATATTTTTAATTGCTATAACCAATGCTTTCATATATAACAGACCCAATCTTATATACATAGCTACATATTATAAAAGGCTATGAAAACTTACATATATACACCTTATAATATAACATATATATATATATAACTAGATAAAATGTATATATTAGATAATAGAATACAATAATATATATGAAAAGAGAATTGCAGCAAGCTAAAATTTATAATAAAAAAACAAAGTGTTGCAGGAAGTTGAAAACAACAACTAATGCAATAATATTTATTACATGTTTCGAAATCCATTAGACAAAAGAAAACACAGCTTGTATAACATATCCATTAAATAAAATAGACTATATATAGTACTAGTACATATTCATGCTATATGTAAACATTTAAAAATGAAACATATATTTCAATATGATACGCATACCGTTTATAAAATATGGATGACGAGGGGAGGAGGCATGGATTGGGTTATGGCTCTTGACAGGTGGTTCGAGCTGTGGTGGCGGAGTCTTGATGAAGCTATAGGAAGGAGAACTGGTCCTTTTTCATTTTTCCATCATATGTGTTTTAGCATTGTAATGGGAAAATTCTCTTTTTTTTTCAAGAAGCAATAGAGAGGACGAAAAATGAAGCTAAATAGGCTCAGAGACTACACGTTATAAATATTTAATATAGTTGAACGGTAGGAATGAGTAATCCATCAACTAAAATTGGAAACATGGAAATTGAGGGGTCAATCGCTAGAATTTAAGAGGTATGAATGTTAACGGTTGTTTGAATTGTATACCAAATATATAACTTATATTCCATTATTAATTGAATAGGACTACTCTTTTGCTCATCATCCAATCCTAGATCGGTAAAGATCCTCTCACCGTGCAATAGCCAATTCTCATCCCCAATAGCATCCTCTGTTCCAACAAATGGCTTTCCGTCCAAACTAGTGTAGTCTCTGCTTAGTCTAGCATAATTATATCCAACAGGAGCAATGGGATTAGTTACTCCGACATTATCAACAACTCCAACTTGTAGAAGGTTGGCTAACAACTGATACACAATCCCCGTAAATACAGGCGGATTTCCACTACCAACATTGGTTTTAGAATTTGGGTAAGCATTAGCTTGTCGACCTTGGTTCCTCCAGGTATTAGGTCGAGCATTTCCATTAGTTGTGATGTTTCCTCGACTAAGATTTCCTCTTCTATTTCATGCTTACATGTCTTCCTTCTCGTAAATCTACATACGAGGCTTAATAAGATATAAAAGAATGATCTAAGAGTGAGGGGAACACATATTTGTATATATCAATATATCAAATACAAGTACATTACTATAACATAAACCCAAAACCGAAGAGCGACATATGACAATGCCTTATTCGATGATCAGAGTACATATAGGGAATATCACAACTTTGCCATTACAAATAACATAGCATAATCAAATAAAAGAGAACTCTAGATAGCTATCATGCCTCCTACACATCTCCGGAAGATTATTCTTCTAAAGAGGTACTTGAAAACCTAACCTCTCAAGGTACTAAAAATCATTTGAGTAGCCGAGAGTTTAAGGGGAAAACATAAACTTCGAGTCAGAGATAAAGACCGGTATAAATAATAATCTAACATCTTAAACCATTTAGATATATAGTGAGGCCACACCATATAGCGGAATGGGATTTCCCCTCACTAGTATCTCAAAACCTTTACAAGATCATATACCATGGTCCCGCATCCACAATGGTTAAAAACGTTACCATTTCAAAATATTATGATGATATGCATACAAGTTTATAGATTCTAGATTTCTTATCCTCTATTTAATTAACTCCCTATCCTGTTTATAGTTTCTAGGGTTACTATTAACTTATTATTTTTCATGAGCCTACTAATAACCTACATATAATATGTGGACTCTTCATCCTATTTCATAGTTTTCATAGGTGCACTACGAACTTATTGTAACGACCTGGAATTTTAGGTCGCTAGATTTGAACATTTAATTCATTTTAATTGTTAAATACGTGTTATAATTTGAATTTTGAAATAAAGGAATTTGGTTAAATTAATAAATTAGTTAAAACTTTATATAAGGTAATTTAATTGAAATTTGAATAATAATAATTTAATATTAGAATTGGGATAATTGGTGAATCTGGGTGTAAATATAAGTTTATTTTGATTTAAATAGTAATGTTGGATTGTTGGATGAAATTAGAAGTTGATAGATTAAATTTGGAATTTTATATTACTTTAATAATGGAATTTAATAATATAATAATACAAATATTCAGATTTTGATTTAAAACGAATTAGAATGATTTCTAATGTGAAGATAAATTTTATACGAGTTATAATAGAATTAATAAAGTTTTAAAAGTGAAATTTTAAGTGATTTCAACGATTGTGAAAATCGCTCGATTTAATCGACGAGTGAAAATAGCCTTCCGAGGCACATCTCGGAATTCGACGAAACTAGTACCATTGAATCCGTAATTATTAGTTATTATCGGGTTTCAATTTTCGTAGCAATTGGAGTTGTCGTTTGACCACGGCACGCTTAGAAAATACTTTAATCGATTTAAATTAAAATTGATCATTTATTTCCGTAACTCGCGTATATGATCGAATTAGCCTCCGAAACACGTTCCATTGTGTTTGGAACGTAGGTAAAACCTTAGGAATGCCTGTCGGCACGCGTTGTTTGGAGATCGTTTCAAAATATTGTTTAAAGGTGAAATTAATAGTAAAATAATATTATAAACATTTATATAATACGTTTTTAGGGCCAAACCCAAGTTCTCTCAGCACGTGACACGGCCCGCAAATCCGAACCCCTTGAGTCAACACTATTCTATCTAAATCAACTCAAGTTGTACAGAAATACGAACCATTTCGGTTAAAGAAGAAGAGGTAGAAGAACAAAATAGAAAACAACAACAGAATCTAACCATTGCAGCGGAATAAAATATAATTGATAATAAATAATCTTTACTCAACATCAAATATTTATGTTTATATGTTACATCATCAGAGTACACCAATCACATCTCGACATCAATATCATACAATGGATACACAACAACTCAAACAGCGGAGTATATATATAAAATAAGTACGAATGTACGTATCGTCATCCAGCTCGTCTCCCGAGCTCCACAGCATCATATCCTGTATCCTATAATACTTGGTCTGACCCGAGCATTACAGTTAAATAACACCCGAGTTAGTCTGGAATACTAGAGTGAGAAAATCACACTCAATTGATTATTAAAGTTTCAAAAATCCTTTGAAAAACAAAAGCATCTCGTAAGACCACGCCACAAATAAACATGTCGGGTTTTTACCTTACGATAGCTAAAACACTTTTTATAGAAATCCTCTGATATTATAATAGGGTCTATATACAAATACTTATAAAATAGCCGAAATTGTTACATGTATTAAATTCCATCTACTAGCCACAGAGTGGGTAATACAAACAAAACTCGTACAAGGCTCGTAGGAAGAATGGTTTTCCAACCAATGACTAGGCACTGGGGTACCACCTGTCGCAGTACGGGGCCTAGATCACCGTACCGAGGAGTTCGCCCGCTCCCCTGCAACACAAGACCGGGACTTCCCCTTACTGGATAATCCCGAGTGAGATCACCCCGCGGTTGGGATCAGCAACCGCCCACTAAGCCGAAATAAAAAGGGACATCTAGATTGGAATGACCACACCCAGCTTGGGTGCTACCCACCTAGCCTTGCTGCATAACCCCTGATTTTCAGTCATTCCCATTTGATGAGGCTTGAGGCTAAGCGTTACCTTTTAGAACATATCCCTTAGAATGCCCATCGTCCACCTGATGATGTTTCGCAAGCATTCATCCACACAAGTCCGTCCCGGGTTCGAACGGAACCGTAGGCACTATTCCTACTACATCCATTTTGGAAATATCCTTAGGATTAGTAGCGACTAGCCCTTGCACTTCACTGCTCCATCTTCGAATCCACAATCGTTTACACGAAACGTACAAACCGGATCGAAGTGGTTTTCGAGAAATAAATCTCGTTCCCGGTCTCTTCGAAACGATCAACGCATTTGTCCAATATTGATAGTCGGTTATTTAACTATCAATTAATATTCACAAACAACTATCCAATAATAAATAATTTCCCAAATTATTTATTAACCTCAAATTATCTTCACAAGATATATTTCTATTTTCAATCATTTGAAAATAGTTTCAAAACCATCTTTCTTTTCAGAATCAACTTCCCAAATATTTTCTATCTCCTCTGAAATGACCAAGCACAAAACTAGATTTTTAAAATAATTTAAAACACTTTACTTTGAAATATACTTTAAATCATTTAGGATAAAACTACTTCGATTATTTTTTAAAAATACATACTATATGAATATTTGAAAATAACGTTACTTAATATAGTATAAAACTAGATTTTCGCTTTTACAAAACAAAACACCAAAACACTTTTTAAATAATTACTGCTATAATAAATTAGAAGGAAATACTTACTTTAGCCTTTAAATATTAGAAATAAATAATTTTTCAAAACATACCTTTGAAACAATTTTAAAACTATTAACTTATATTTAAAAATTTACTTTGAAAACGTACTTGGTTATCCAGGAAGAATTCCAACTTCAATCACTTAAATCAATTTTCCAAATTGATTCTCAATTTATTCCATTTGAAATAAATATCTCACTTTCTTAATTCATTTTAAAATTCATTAATTATGGACTTTATTACTATTATTATTTCCCTTTGATTTTAAATCTTTTTAACTGAAATATACGAATTTCAGCTTTTCCCAATTTCTTCTTTATTCTTTTCAACAATTTACATCTTAAATTTAAAATAAAAGCTTTGTTCCATTAATTAATAACACTGAAGTTTAAAATTCATTAACTTTCTGTTTATTCAAATTTCCTTTCTATATTCAAGATTTATTTACTAGAATTTTAAAGGGCACATTATTTCTTTCCCAATTCATTCTTAAATTTTAGTCAAATTTCTATAATTATTTTACTTACAAATTTACTTCTTTTATTTTCTTTCCAGAATCCAATATATATATATATATATATACATATATATTTGGTAATTCACTATACCCAGTTATATCCAATCAAACCATAGCATACAATATTCTAATATAATTCATCATAGAATATCAAATAATCACAATAGAGGATATTAAATAATAAATGTTGTGGGATCCAGTTGGATCCCTCCAACCTGTTTTCCCTGCAACCACAGACGTTAGCACAATATAATTCACCAATTCCAATATGTACCATACTATAGCACATCAATCAATTCAACCATTCAAACAATTATCTAAATTTATATTAACCGAGTGAGATTAACTCACCTTTAATTTTATTAGCATCTATTCCAATCCAGCTTTCCTCTTTCTCGATTTTTAACCTTGTATAAATATTTATTTGATTTGTTAATATCCTTGGTTAACCAAAAATCCATTAACGTTTAATAAATTTAAATTTACAAATTCTCCTTAAATAAATTATTTTTGGTAACTAAAATAAATTAAATCAGTTTATTAACAACATTAATCACTAATAAACGTTATTAACATAAACTGGTAGATTTACACTTCTAAACTGCCTGCATATAAAATTTTATAGACTGCATGTAGGTAAATAAAATTTTATTGTCAATTTATTTTTATTTGGATAAATCAAATAATTAATCTCCATTCATTTATTCGACCCAAATTAATAATTTGATTTAAACTATTTTTTTTTTATATTCATATATAAAATAAATAAAAGCAACAGAATACCTTACTGCCGAAGAACCCATCATCCCAAAAAAATCAAGGTCAGAACGTGACTCCGAGCTACTCGACCTTGCCATAACTCATGCTGCCATCACGAGAACTACCTCTCGAGACCATCTACTGCTACCGATCGACCTTCTCTTTGAACCTAACCTGCTCCACTCGAAGCCATGACCCTCCATCGAGCCGCTCGCAAATGGCCTTCATGCCTCAACGTCGGCTCAACCCAAATAACCCGATACCTTCCCCATGCTCGCGATTCGCTACCAACTATGCAGAAATGCCCAAATCGACCCGTCCCTTGGCTGTTGCCCAACCTCGCACCCAAACATGCTCGCGAATGCCTCGCCTTCGCCTTGCTTCCCAATCCACGGCGTGCTCCGGTGCGTTCGTCCCAGGCGATCAATAAAATCAAACGGCGATGTCGATTAGCTCAAGCCCTAAACGAGAGCGGGACGAGCAAGCAGAGGAACGAGGCCGCTATCGCTGTAAAATTTTGAACGACTTTGAACTCCTGAGAAGATGGGTTCGATTTTTTCTTGGTTTTGAAGATGAAGGCTTCGGCCATTAAAAATCTCGAAGCAGTTGTATATTTTTTTTCGTCTTCTCAGTATTGTGAAAAGATGAGGGAAGAGAGGATAGGGTACATAATTAACAGATCTGAAATTTTAAGAGAAAGAATGCGTTCTCGAACTAGAAAAAGGAGACAAGAAACGACGTTTCGTATAGGATGTTGTTTACGCTGATTTAAAAACACTGCTGGGAAGAAAAAGTTGTTGGGAATGATTTGACCAATTAAACAAATATGTATATTTGAATTCAAATTGAATTTAAATTGTCTCAATTCGTAACTCAAAATTTTTGAACTCCTATCAAGTCGTGCCGCTAAGCGTTTATAATGTTGTACACCTATTTCGAACGCAATGGAAAAGGTTTTGGGTCCTAATTTGATCGTACGGGGAAGATAACTTTTTGTTTGGATAAGTCATTATATTGAATTCGATATAAATTTCAGCGCGAATTATACGTCGTACGCTCACACAACATCTCCGATCAATACGAAAACTGAAACCCGATAATAATGTAATATTACGGATCCAATGGAACTGGTTTCGTTAAATTTCGAGACTGTGCCTCAGAAGGGTATTTTTAAATGCAATTTGAACGATATAAATTTCAAAACTTAACAAACCATTTTTTTTTTAAAATTTCATTTCAACACTTCTATCCTCTTCAGTATTATCAATACAAATATTACAAGCCTTCAAATTATTTTTAACAGGCTTAAAACTCCAGATTCAACATCTTACCCAATTTCAAACTATCTAATTTAATAATTAAATTATCAAATAAATTGTGATATTCGTAATTCAAGTTAAAATTTTACTTTTAAATATTAGAATCAATTAAATATTCCGATTTTAAATGCTCGAAAATTCCGGGTCGTCACATTCCTCCCCCCTTAAAAGAATTTCGTCCCCGAAATTACTAATTAGGAAGAATGGTCCAAAATCTGTTTACTTTTCCCAAAACTAAACAGTTTCTAACAATACAACATCTTACCAACTATCTTTTCATAAAAGACCCATTATTATTCTTATTAACTTTCCAAACTTTTCCTAAACCTTCTATAGTTTTCAAATAACATACTTGTTCAACTATTCAAATTATAATTCAAAACTAAATTTTGAATTGTCAAAATTTCTCAAAATTTTTCTACCACCCTAAATTTCCGAATTTTTTTGCCAGCATCTCCTTTGCGCCGCTAGCTCGGTACAACTACAAAACGGCTCTACGGCCTCCCAAAGCCAAAAGAAAAACAAAAAGCCAAGTGGCTCGATCCAAATTCCAATCAAATTTCACACCAAATTTAAATACATACCGTTTTGTCGAGCATTTCAAATTTATCTTCTTGAAAACAAAAACCAATTCTCTTTTCCCTTTATAATACCTACATATCCTGGTTAGCACTAATATCCAATCACAACATTGCAAAAACATTTTATTGACTCCCTTACCAAATGCCAATATTCATCCAAATATCAACTTAGAATATATTTGCAATATTCAATTTCCAATTAAGAATTGACCGTTCCTTACTTAAGTTAACATAAGCATTTTTTACGTTTCTTTATTTATTTCCGTCTTTCCACTTCAGTTTATATCTATTTCTATTCAAATTGATTCTTTCTTTACCATATGAATTCAATTTATCTTTAACGCTGAATATTTAAATTTTATTTTTCGTTTATACTGATTCATGCTATTATTTACATTAGTTCATTTACAAATTTATTTCATTTTCCAATTTAAAAACGTTTGTCGTTAACAAAATTTTCCAAAATTTTCAGAAAATTTCTAACTCCAAAAATTTCTAAAATTTTTTGGCAGAGTCCCCTTTGTACGGAGGAGCTTTTGCAATTTGACAAAAGATATAAATATATATATACATCGACCAACACGGGCGGAAAAACCAAAAACAGTTCATATTTCCTATTTTTATTGCGTAGGCGTACCTTATTTAGCATTTTTATGCAAGTAGCTTATTTATTTAGCCGTTAGCGCAACCAAATCCAGCCACACGGCTTCCCGGTACCTGTGCTTACTCAATTTAAACATGTAAGTATCAAATATATGAAGTTTAACAACATTTCACTTACTTGCAATAGTTAAACACATTAAACACATGAATTCTAACTGCAATGCATATTAAACATTCTTTATAAGCAAATTTAAATATTCCAACATTAATTTTTATTTGCTTATAACCAATCACATATTGTTTCACTTAATCCGAATGATTAACAACTCACAAGCTTGCATTAATTTATTTTTAAGCAAAACGAACTCATCTTTAATTCAATTGTTCTCAAAATCAATTTATTTTACTCCTATCAATTCATAGAATTTTAATTACTTCCATTTACATTCAATGATAATTTATTCTATGCACATTCGACAAGATCTATGTGAATAAATAAGTATTTATGTTTTATATCCAATTTAAATTGATTCCAACTCAATTTGTACCTAATTCTATTCCATTTTTTAAATTTATTCACAATTCGTATATTCTCATTTTCCATTGCATTTTAAATTTGAATCCATTCACTTGCATTTCATTTCATTAACCAAACTAGTTTCATTATTCAAATAGGTTCCATTCAAAACCATTTGATCTAGCTCGAAAACAATCCAGGCTATCCCATTCAATAATTATTTCTCAACTCATTTAAACCATACTTCATTTTGAGCTCGGATTTTATTCAACACTTACTTATGTCAATAATTTAAGTTCATTTCCTTAAATATTATTTACAACCTACCAAAATCTATTTCGATCCAAATTCATTGTTTTTACTTGATTCAAATTCAATCCAATATCATTAAACTTGGTTTTAAGTTGAATTCAATTCAACCTCCCCCTTATATTCAGCTTAAGTCAACTTATTTTGATTTATTCAAAAAAAAAATTCCTAAACTTAAGCTCATTTCATTTTGCAAATAAATTTCTCTTTTCAGTTTAACTTGATTCTGTTTTAATCCAATCCCATTTCAAAGTACAAATTTATTTGGTCAATTATTATACATTTTAACTTTTTAGATTCAACTCATTCAATTTATTGCAAGGCCATTTCCAATTTATTTCCACTTATTTGGATTTTATTTTCAATTCATACCATCACTATTTTAATCCATTTACATTTTTATTCGATACCTTTCCAATTATATTTAATTTGTTAACACTTCAAGTCAAATTTTAATTTAAAACTCAAGTTCTGAATCCACTATCCATTTTCAATTTACCACCCAATTTCATGAACTCATAATTCAGTTACATTTACTTTACTGACAATTCAAGTCGAATTCAATTTATAACTTGAGTTTTATTTCAAACTTTAATATTAACTCACCAATTCAGCTTTTATTTAGCTACATTGGTTATCATTATATATTTTGTTATCTAATTTATTATCTACTTAGTTTTTCCTTAATTTATAATTCAATACTTGAATTTTAATTTCAAATATCACTTCATTCAATTTTCTTAAGTTCAATTTATTTTATAATTTAAGCTTGGATTTTCTTTTAGTATTTTTCAATTCATTAAACAATATTTATTTTGGATTTTGTATTCCATTTTCAATGTATAAGTCACAACTTATTATTTTTAACAATCACATTCATTCTAGGCTTGAGTGTATTCATCTTTTATTTTTAATTTGAGTTTTACACTTATTTATAATCCAAGCATACTTTATTCTATGGATTTTTAATTCTGATGCTTTCATAAGTTATTCTAATTTATTTACTTCAGTACGATCCTTAACCAATTTATTTTTCATTCATTCAGGTAGGAATCTAATTCCATTCAATAACTCAATTGAATTTTTATTCCAGTTAAATTATTTTAAACTCAGATTTATTTAATCTCAATTCGATTTCAACTCAATTCGAAAAACAACTGGATATTATTTTCAGCCTATTTAATTAATTCAATCCAGTTAAATTTTGTTCCCCAATCCAAGTTAATTTCATTTTTTAACCTTTCACTTTAAATTTAAATTCCGACATTCAAAGCTTATATTCCCTTCCTGATTTAAAAACCATCTCAATTTATAAACTTACAACCTATCTTATCAGGATTTTTAAACACCCGACTTCGGTTTCAAATTATTTTGAAATCTTCAACATCACAAATCACATTTCACAAAAGTTAGACAAATCCTGGTTTTATTCCTAACAAATTTCCTTTAAAATTTCAAAAATAAACAGGTTTTCCTGAACAAATCAATTTGGCAACAATCTGTCACTTAGAAACTCGAAGATGAACATCGATGATGTTGCAGTCATCACCGAAGTTATTTTCCAGCGAATGAAGTGAATTTAACGCTACATCGTTTCCCAAAATTTATTTGAAACAATTTCCTTTCTAAAATACCCCAAAAACAACAATGCTACTATTTATCTTCAAAATACTTCCAAAATCTCCGGGGTTTTTAAGTTTCAAATTCTATTTTAATTCAAATTTTGACTACAATGCATTTGTATAGTTTATGCTTATATAAATTTCCATTTGATTATATTTCAAATTATAATTTACATTTATAATTCATATTTATAAATTTCATATTATGATGAATTTATTTCCTTAGATTTTAGATACATTTCAATTTCTAGTTAAATTTTCACTTAACAATGATAATAATTTAATATTATCATTCCTAACATCCAAGCAACTATATGTTAGCTAAAATAGTTTACCAAAAACTTTTCTTTGTATCAAAATATATTTTTGGGTTAAATTATTTCATTTACCCACATTTAAAACAATACCGTGTTGATTATTCTATTCAAGTGTTTAGAAACCCTTTCGATACAGTTGCGTAGATTGTGTCGATGAAGGTTCATATGCCACTCAATAAATCAATCAACACAATATTAAAACAATTTATATTCACTAACAAATACGCGCTCATATTTATTAATACACTCAAACTCATTATAGAGTACTACAGACTCTATTTTAAATGAGTAATTCCCACCAGGGGCAAGGTTATCACCAACCTATGCTCTGATACTAAATGTAACGACCCGCAAATCCGAACCCCTTGAGTCAACACTGTTCTATCTAAATCAACTCAAGTTGTACAGAAATACGAACCATTTGGGTTAAAGAAGCAGAGGTAGAAGAAGAAAATAGAAAACAACAACAGAATCTAACCATCGCAGCGGAATAAAATATAATAGATAATAAATAATCTTTACTCAACATCAAATATTTCTGTTTATATGTTACATCATCAGAGTACATCAATCACAGCTAAACGTCAATATCATACAATGGATACACAACAACTCAAGCAGCGGAATATATATAAAATAAGTACGAATGTACGTATCGTCATCCAGCTCGTCTCCTGAGCTCCACAGCATCATATCCTATATCCTATAATACTCGGTCTGACCAGAGCATTACAGTTAAATAACACCCGAGCCAGTCTAGAATACCAGAGTGAGAAAATCACACTCAATTGATTATTAAAGTTTCAAAAATCCTTTGAAAAACAAAAGCATCTCGTAAGACCACGCCACAAATAAACATGTCGGGTTTTTACCTTACGATGGCTAAAACACTTTTTATAGACATCCTTTGATATTATAATAGGGTCTATATACAAATACTTATAAAATAGCCGAAATTGTTACATCTATTCAATTCCATCTACTAGCCACAAAGTGGGTAATATAAACAAAACTCGTACAAGGCTCGTAGGAAGAATGTATTTCCAACCAACGACTAGGCACTGGGGTACCACCTGTCACAGTACGTGGCCTAGATCACCGTACCGAGTAGTACGCCTGCACCCCTGCAACACAAGACCGGGACTACCCCTTACTGGATAATCCAGAGTGAGATCACCCTACGGTTGGGATCAGCAACCGCCCACTAAGCCGAAATAAAAAGGGACATCTAGACTGGAATGACCTCACCCTGCTTGGGTGCTACCCACCTAGCCTTGCTGCATAACCCCTGATTTTCAGTCATTCCCATTTGATGAGGCTTGAGTCTAAGCGTTACCTTTTAGAACATATCCCTTAAAATGCCCATCGTCCACCTAACGATGTTTCGCAAGCATTCATCCATACAAGTCCGTCCCGGGATCGAACGGAACCGAAGGCACTATTCCTACTACATCCATTTTGGAA
This sequence comes from Allium cepa, assembly GCA_030765085.1. Lineage (NCBI taxonomy): Eukaryota > Viridiplantae > Streptophyta > Magnoliopsida > Asparagales > Amaryllidaceae > Allium > Allium cepa. Next base: position 70,179,809 of record CM060929.1, read on the forward strand.
ATATCCTAAGGATTAGTAGCGACTAGCCCTTGCACTTCACTGCTCCATCTTCGAATCCACAATCGTTTACACGAAAAGTACAAACCGGATCGAAGTGGTTTTCGAGAAATAAATCTCGATCTCGGTCTCTTTGTAAGGATCAACACATTTGTCCAATATTGATAGTCGACTATTTAACTATCAATTAATATTCAAAAACAACCATCCAACAATAAATAATTTCCCAAATTATTTATTTACCTCAAATTATCTTCACAAGATATATTTCTATTTTCAATCATTTGAAAACAGTTTCAAAACCATCTTTCTTTTCAGAATCAACTTTCCCAAATATTTTCTATCTCCTCTAAAATCACCAAGCACAAAACTAGATTTTTAAAATAATTAAAAACACTTTACTTCGAAATATACTTTAAAACATTTAGGATAAAACAACGTCAATAATTTGTTAAAAATACATACTATATGAATATTTGAAAATAAAGTTTACTTAATAAAATATAAAACTAGATTTTCGCTTTTACAAAACAAAACACCAAATCACTTTTTAAATAATTACTGCTATAATAAATTAAAAGGAAATACCTACTTTAGACTTCAAATATTAGAAATAAATAATTTTTCACAACATACCTTTGAAACAATTAAAATTATTAACTTATATTAAAAAATTTACTTTGAAAACGTACTTGGTTATCCAGGAAGAATTCCAACTTCAATCACTTAAATCAATTTTCCAAATTTATTCCCAATTTATTCCATTTGAAATAAATATCTTTACTTTCTTAATTCATTTTAAAATTCATTAATTATGGACTTTATTACTATTATTATTTCCCTTTGATTTTAAATCTTTTTAAATGAAATATACGAATTTCAGCTTTTCCCAATTTCTTCTTTATTCTTTTCAATAATTTAAATCTTAAATTTAAAATAAAAGCTTTGCTCCATTAATTAATAACACTGAAGTTTAAAATTCATTAACTTTCTGTTTATTCATATTTACTTTCTATACTCAAGATTTACATACTAGAATTTTAAAGGGCACATTATTTCTTTCCCAATTCATTCTTAAATTTTATTCAAATTTCTATAATTATTTTACTTACAAATTTACTTCTTTTATTTTCTTTCCAGAATCCTATATATATATATATATATTTGGTAATTCGCTATACCCAGTTATATTCAATCGAACCATAGCATACAATATTCTAATATAATTCATCATAGAACATCAAATAATCACGACAGAGGATATTCAATAATAAATATAGAGGAATCCAGTTAGATCCCTCCAACCTGTTTTCCCTGCATCCACAGACGTTAGCACAATATAATTCACCAATTCCAAAATATACCATAGTATAGCACATCAATCAATTCAACCATTCAAACAATTATTTAAATTTGTATTAATTAAGTGAGATTAATTCACCTTTAATTTTATTAGCATCTATTCCAATCCAGCTTTCCTCTTTCTCGATTTTTAACCTTGTATAAATATTTATTCGATTTGTTAATATCCTTGGTTAACCAAAAATCTATTAACGTTTAATAAATTTAAACTAACAAATTCTCCTTAAATAAATTATTTTTGGCAACTAAAATAAATTAAATCAGTTTATTAACAACATTAATCACTAATAAACGTTATTAACATAAACTGGTAGATATACATGTAACGACCCGTTGAATTTGATAATGTTAAATGAATTAAATTAATATGTTTCTAATCTAATTTAGAATAAAATAAAGGTCTTAAGATTTTATTTGAGAAAATGTGGTAATTTGTTATATTAATTGGAATTTAATGTAACAACTTAATAGTTACATGGAAATAGATTTGAACTATGTAAATTTGCACACCTTGTTATAAGTTAAATATAAGAAACCAATATAAATGTGAATCAGTGAATATTAATAAAAATATTTACTAGAATGGAATTCATTTAATATAAAATAAATAGTGGAGATTGTACATTTGGTTGTAATAATAAATATTGACTAAATAAAAGTGTCCGTTGGAATAAATCAATGTAATAAGTGTGATAAGTAATTTTATTGAATGTTGTCTCTAATAAATGTACTTGATTTGGTAATTTAGATATTTATACGTAAAGTGTATATATATAAAGATATATTGATTCCAATAGAATTAATTGGAAATCTAATATTAAATATAATGTTGGTAGCAATTGAAATTTACTGTTTTGCAAAATAAATGAGAAATCAAGTCAAATGTGAATTATAACGTAAAGGATCAATTCATTTAAACAGTAGGATTGTAAATAAATAAACATTCTACGTAGGTTGCAATTGGACAATTTATGTAGTTTAATGGAAAAGCAATTGGAATTAATTACCATAAATTGTGTAGTTAGGGTAGTTTTGATTTGTCACTTAAGATGGAGGATTTTTATAAAATGTAATAAATGCAGTTTAAATTAAGGCATTGACGTTTCGGTATTTAAGAAGTGATAAACTAAAATTTATTTATTTATTTGAAAATTTGAAATCCAATTTATGGATTTATTGCAAATAAGTGAAATTTGTGTTTAACCATTACATCGATAGGAATAAATTAAATTTAAGGTTATATTAATAAAATTTGGACTAGAGAAATGATATGAATCGGTTTTAGAAGCCTTAAATATAAAATGGGAAGTAGACGAGATTTCACGTTACAACCATTTTTTAAAATCCTGATGTATGTAGAAATATTAATGAAATATAACGTAAACCAATGTTGAATCAAAAGAATAGAGTCAACACTTATTTATTCATTTAATGTGATATAACTACGAGTATGATTTATTGCAAATTACATGGAAATCTAATATATAGGACATTACCTAAAAAGGAAGAGTAGATAAAATTTATGATAAACATATTTGTATATGAAGGTTATTGATTTAAGGAGAAATTGGGCAAGTTTTATGTATTTGGGTTAAGTGTAACCTTTAATAGATAAATTTAGTGCAATTAAAGAAATTGACATTTAATATTTCGATAACTTAAAATTTGATGGGATAAGAACATTTGGGTAATGAAGGGATGACAAATATTAGCTATGATTCTAGAAGGAATTAAATAGATAATGGGAAGATTAAAATCAGGTTCTAAGCAATAATTATTAAATAACAGAAGTTTAGGAGTAAAGTGAGATAATTGAAAATTTTAATCATTCATATAAGTCATTTGTTTATTAATATGAGTTAGCTAATAAATTTAACTTGGGAAATACCTATATATTGGAAACACATTTGTAAAGTGTAATTAATTGAATTTGGTGAATTGGGAATGAATCCAAGGTTATAGGAATTGATGTAATACTACGCAAATAAAAGGTAACTGCATAAAATCAATGTTTGTAATAAATTGTAATTGATAATTAAGTAGGAATGGGTTTGAATTTGAAAAAAAGGAAAAATTATTATTTGCTTACCCATCTATTCAGTCTATTAAATTTGATCAGATCCATTTGCAATTAAACGATTTTATTTACAAGTTAGTATGTATTTAGCTGATAACTATAAACCAATTAGGGCAATCAGGTATATATATTACCAGTTAAGTCATATAAGATAATGGTTGACTTAACTAAGGAGTTTATGTAATAATTTCATTTATTTTGTAAGTGGAAATAAAACGTTAATGATAACAAGTATTCAAAATTTACCATCTATTTAGTACATTAAGTATAATTGATAATCAACTGCAGCAAGTAATAAATAATAAATACGTAACGTTAAATGAAGTAATATTTGAAATTTAATATTTAGAAACTATGTAAATATAAGTGCAGATGAAATTGGGGATATTTACATATTGAAATATGAATCCAATGATAAATCAATTCACGTTTCAAAATTTAATGCTACTTTATTACATATATGTTTATGCCTAAATTTAAACTTATGTTTAGATCCAATCCGATCCATCTATTATTTTTCAGCCTTGTCTATATATAACCTATTATAAACCCTAGCCCCATTTTATTTTCCCTTTCGCTGTATGTTCACTTCTTCATCTCCTTCTCCTCCTCAAATGAATGCAACCTAGATCTACCCCAATCCAAATTTCAGTGAAAATGCAAACACTTTAGAAAAATTCCACAAAAATATATGTTAATGTTCTCGAGGCACGTAATCTACTGGTGCAATTCGTTTTCTGTTTTGAACATTCGTTTGACCAGAATTAATTCAAACAGTCCATGACCATTCATCATCGTCGTCGCAAACTTCGTCGGATCGTCAAACCTTTTCTGGGTTTTGTAGAGTGGACGATGGGGATCGCATCTATATGGTTTTTGTGTCGATCCAACGGTTAGATCGTCGTAGATCTTCGATTAGGGTTTCTGGAAGGGGGCCGCGTGCGTTTCTGGGAATAGAAGGAGTGAAGTGGCACATATATTTGTAAATGATGAATGTGTGTCTTTTTATTTATTTTCAATTTTGAATTCAATCATCATTTTTCGACGTAACTTTATCATACGACCTCGGATTCAAACGAAATTTTTTTTGTTAGGTTCGTATTTAAATTCCAGACCCAATGACGCTGGTTTGGACAAATTCTGAGACCGTCAAAATTTTGAGTTTAAATTGAATTTAAATTCGATTTAAATTCAAAAGGTGAGTGTTTAAACCCACTCACAACTACTAGAAGCTTTTATGTTTGTTAAATTAATTTTAGAAATGAATAGAAATTTATTTATGAGTATTTGGCATGTTTATTTCACACATATTTGTTGAATTGCATTTATTAAATTTAACTGTTAATTTAATTTATTTATTGCGTATTAATTGATAGTTAGAATTTATTTGTTTGCCTATAAACTACTAGTTAACAGTTATATAGATTATTACTGAATATAAACTGTTAGATTAATAGTCGTTAAATTTAATCTGAATAAAATTGCCAGTTATTACCTGTTATATATTATCAAATATAAATTGTTATTGATTGATATTGCTTGATGATTGTGATTGGATGATGGGTGATGTTGATGGATGTTTTATTGTATTTCATAAAATTGCAAATTATCATGCATATATCCTTTCATTCGGGATTGTGGTTTGAAATGATATACAACCTCAAAATTTTATATCTTTTAAATTGCGGATTGAAATGATAAATATCTGCATCACTTGACCATAGGATAGAAAATTATATACAGGCACCGCGGTCTATATATAACTATTTTAATGTGATTTCTATGGTTTGGATGGAATACGGTTTATAATAATCTTAAATTTTATATTGTATAAATATTTTTCTTCCATATATATATACATATGAAGTTGAAAATTTTGAAATTAAAAGGTGTATAAAAATCTTTATTAAAAATGGAAGAAAATCAAGAAAATGGAGTTTAATAATTTATATCATATGTTTAAATGTTAAGTTTGGAAATTTTAAGATATGATATTTATAATTGGATTTTTCCCAAAATAAATTGAAATGAATATTCTAGTATAATTTGAATTGGGAAAATATATATTTTTTATTACTAGAAATTGAAGTCTTATTATTTATGGATTTTATATGAATATTCAAGACTAATTAATAGAACAATTGATTTGTTGAAAGAATAAAATCCAACTTTAGTTTGAAATATTGATAATCAAAATGGATATACGTATATAATAAATAAATTGAAGTGGTTTTGGAACTTGAGAGAGATAATACAAATTTTGGGTTAGACTTTAATAAAGAAATGTATTTGTAAAGCCATGAGAACTATTTTCTTTACAAAGTAACATTTAAGTTAAACCTTTTAATTCATATACCGTTGAATATCCAAACCATTCAAGTTTTAAAAGTTATGGTTTTAAATTATGAATTTCGAAATATTATGCTTTGAAAGGATATTTGGCTTTTAGACGTTATAAATTTTAAAGCATTTGGATTTTTGAAAAGGTTTATATTTGGGATAAAGGATATCATATTGTTTTGGGTTTTAAAATGATATAGTATTCATAATTTTAAAATGGAAATGTTTATTCTGGTTTTAAAGTATGAGCTAATTTTAAATGATCGCGGTGTTATAATAACGATGGGTTGGCAAAGAGACCGGGATCGGATATGGACATACTCTCCGTCGATACCGAAAACCACTTTGACTAACCGTGTACGCGGTGGAGATTCCATAATGAAGTAGGTGGTGGCGACGTTTCCTGTAAGGTAAATACGTGGACCCGACTCCCGTGAGTTGGCATAAGGTGGCTAAAACAGGAGCGATTCTCAGGCCAATGAGGTCATTCCTCTGATCGGACACTCCTCTTCGATATTATACTTTGACTTGGATTGATTCAGTGGCCACTTCTATATTTTGATTTTGGGGAGTTAGTCTGAGGTGGGCGGTAACTGCGGCTACGCGTTTCCACCAGCCTGGATAGCAATTGGTATATCTACCCTGGCATTGCCTAGTTGTGCCGTGTCACCTACCATACCGAGCCTTTACTACGAGTTTCTATTTGTGTCGTACCTATGGAGTATCCTCTGGTAGCCTCCGGATCAGGAGGTATTACGGTACTGTATAGACTATTGGCATTTTACGTGTTAAGGTGGAAAATGTAAAGCCTTAACGCTATTTAAAAGTAAGTTTATTTTATAAATAGACACTATTATAATAGCGCAATATACTACATAGTAAATAGTTTAACGGATCCTTAGGAGATGTAAATCCCGAACATCTCTTGAGTTACTGTACTCATATTTATTTCTGTTAATTTAACTCACATAAGATCTTTTAGTCTGACTCGAGTGTTTTTGTCTTTCCAAATTCGCTCGGGTCAGTCCGAGCGTTTCAGGATCGAAGATTTTAGCTTTGGAGGACGAAGACGAAGAATCTGTATTATATTATTTATAGTATTGCACCACACTCTTTCTATTCCGCTGCAATGTTTGTATTGGTATGTGTAACTCTGATATTTATTGTATAAAGAAGAATTAACTGTTTTGTAACCATTTATGAACTGTATATTTATTATTATATTTTATCCTTCCGCTGTGAGATTCTATTTTGTTTTATTTCTTCTCTGTTTTTCTTATTTACCCCATAACAATCCGCCCTTGCGTATGCTTTTAATTGGCACGTGTGTCGGTTTAAAGTGTGCGAAAAGGCGGGATGTTACAGTTGGTATCAGAGCTTTGGTTTAGCGATAAACCTTGGTTTTGTGGGGTTTGACTCTTTGTTAATAGGGTAGTAATACCCTATGGGAGTCGCTGAGTGTATATATATGAGAGAGCGTATTTGTTAGTGTTAATAAAGATTTTGATATTGTGTTAATATGTTCCGCTTTGTATTTATAAATTCTGGTTGATGCATGGGACGCTATGACATCAATAGGGATTTCTAAACACTTAATAGGACAGACCGACATAATATTTGTTTTTAACATGGGTGAATGAAATAATTTTGCCTATTATATTTTCTATATTTAAAAATATTTTTATAAAGATATATATATATATATATATATCTGGTTGCTATAGATTGGGTGTTAGGTAATATAAAAATATTTGTAATAAATTGAAGCTAAGTTGAAATTATAATAAATCAAATTGGAGCTTTTAGAACTTAAGTCCGGGATTTTTGTAAATCTTCTTTCAAAGGATTTGTGAAATATAATGATTTGGTTTATAGGTAATTTCTTATATAAATATTTAGTATAATTCGGAAGAATTGTTTTAAAAGAGGATTTTGGAGAAAATAAATTTTGTACTTTCCCCTCTGTCGCTGGAAAATAATTTCGGTGATGACGGCCGCATCATCGACTTTCATTTTCGAGTTTCGAAGGGAAAGGCCACTGTAGTAAATTCTACTGCAGATTTGTTTTGAAATTATTTAAAATTTTAATTGTTTAAAGGTAATTAGAGATATAAAAGTTGTAAGATATTAATTATCTATTATTTTAAAGCAATTATGGAATTTGACCCGGTATTAATTCTTGAATTTCCATTAATTAGTTGTAAAATTTAGGTTAGTGAAATAAAAGAAGTAATCAATGAATTAAAAGAGTTGAGATTAAACTTGCATAACTTCTTTTGCTTTTTCTTTAACATAAATAACTTACCAAGTATAAAAAGTTGAAATGTAAATTAAGAGTGGAATAGAATATTATACAAGTAGGAATTTTGGAAATAATGTAGTATTCAATAAATTGCTATTATAAATAAGAATTAAATGGTATTAACTTAAGTCATAACTGAAATTTTACTATAATAAAAGGTAAGTATTATTAATAGTTGATTTTAAATCTAAGTACATAAAATGAAATTCCTTAATTTATAAAGTTTGATTGTAGGGTTATTAACTTAAGTACGCCTTAATTTCCCCTATTCTAATATAGTGGAAAGTAGGAAAAATATAAATGACTGCAATCCATAATTAATGAATGAGTAAAATCTTCACTTATAGGAATGCAGGTTCTAAGGTTAATAAATTAAGTGGAATTAGAGGGTTATTGTAAATAAATATAATAGGAACGTAAACATTAAGTAAATGAATGAAATTAAGGGTAAGTTGAAATTGTAAGTTATAAAACAAATATATATTAATTAAAGGAATGGAAAAGAAACTTGTAAATTTGCACTTACATTCTTAAAATATATATAACTTACCATAAAAATAAAAGTTGCAATTGATAGTAAGAAAGTGTAAAGGGAAATCTTACAAGGGAAGCTTGAGGCAATTAAAGTATTCAATTAATTGCTGTTAAAACTTAAGCTAAATCGGAAATTTTACTATATAAAAAGGTAAGTAGAATAAATGGGTGATATAAACTTTAGTCAATAAATTGGAACACAAATATGATAATTTTGTGATAAATGGAAAATGAAAATTTGTAAGAAATAAAGAAATCACTCCATAAATGAAAGAAAGAAAATCAAACCATTGAAGCATGAGATAAAGGTATAATAAATAAATTTGGGTGTTGGTTTGAATTGTTATTGTTTGATTTATGTTGTTGGGTAAGGAATTTGAATTTGTCGGATGAATAAATAGTCTATCTATGTTCCATCTAAGACTGTTGAGAAAAGGATGCACTTGATAGTTAATTTCATTTCATACAAATTTCAAGTTTGAACCCAAACAACTATTTGTTTGATGGATTAAATGGTTGCTTTGTTTGTGTATGTATGTTGTTTGTAAGGTTGATGGTTGTTGAATTGTTTGGTTGATTAATGATTGAATCCACTTGAATAGTTCACTTTAAAATAAATATTTAACCTTTTAGATTATATAAGTGAATACAGGTGATGGAAGCAACTGCTACTGCTTTTGGTTCCAAAATAATAAGCGTATATTGCCCGACAAATAGGTACGTTTTCGGATTACGTTTAAAGCGCTATTTTTCCCGTGTTGGGATATAATATTTTGATAATATATGTAATATATTTGTATATTTTGATATTTTATTTTCTCCCGAGCCTCTCCGTACAAAGGAGACTCTGCCAAAATTTTCCGTAAATTTTGGACTTAGAATTTTGTGAAAATGTTTTCCAGCTTTAATAATCTAAGTATAAAAGAATATAATGATTATAAACAGGTATATTTTATTTAAGAAAATAAATTTAGTAAATTATTTTTTATAAATAATATTTGAAATAAGATGTACTGTTTTATTCTTCCTTCTCCCTTCTTTTTCCTTTTCGGGGAAGAAAAGTTTTGAGTGGGGGAGATTGTAACGACCCGTTGAATTTGATAATGTTAAATGAATTAAATTAATATGTTACTAATCTAATTTAGAATAAAATAAAGGTCTTAAGATTTTATTTGAGAAAATGTAGTAATTTGTTATAGTAATTGGAATTTAATGTAACAATTTAATAGTTACATGGAAATAGATTTGAACTATGTAAATTTGCACACCTTGTTATAAGTTAAATATAAGAAACCAATATAAATGTGAATCAGTGAATATTAATAAAAATATTTACTAGAACGGAATTCATTTAATATAAAATAAATAGTGGAGATTGTACATTTGGTTGTAATAATAAATAGTGACTAAATAAAAGTGTCCGTTGGAATAAATCAATGCAATAAGTGTGATAAGTAATTTTATTGAATGTTGTCTCTAATAAATGTACTTGATTTGGTAATTTAGATATTTATACGTAAAGTATATATAAATAAAGATATATTGATTCCAATAGAATTAATTGGAAATCTAATATTAAATATAATGTTGGTAGCAATTGAAATTTACTGTTTTGCAAAATAAATGAGAAATCAAGTCAAATGTGAATTATAACGTAAAGGATCAATTCATTTAAACAGTAGGATTGTAAATAAATAAACATTCTACGTAGGTTGCAATTGGACAATTTATGTAGTTTAATGGAAAAGCAATTGGAATTAATTACCATAAATTGTGTAGTTAGGGTAGTTTTGATTTGTCACTTAAGATGGAGGATTTTTATAAAATGTAATAAATGCAGTTTAAATTAAGGCATTGACGTTTGGGTATTTAAGAAGTGATAAACTAAAATTTATTTATTTATTTGAAAATTTGAAATCCAATTTGTGGATTTATTGCAAATAAGTGAAATTTGTGTTTAACCATTACATCGATAGGAATAAATTAAATTTAAGGTTATATTAATAAAATTTGGACTAGAGAAATGATATGAATCGGTTTTAGAAGCCTTAAATATAAAATGGGAAGTAGACGAAATTTCACGTTACAACCATTTTTAAAAATCCTGATGTATGTAGAAATATTAATGAAATATAACGTAAACCAATATTGAATCAAAAGAATAGAGTCAACACTTATTTATTCATTTAATGTGATATAACTACGAGTATGATTTATTGCAAATTACATGGAAATCTAATATATAGGACATTACCTAAAAAGGAAGAGTAGATAAAATTTATGATAAACATATTTGTATATGAAGGTTATTGATTTAAAGAGAAATTGGGCAAGTTTTATATATTTGGGTTAAGTGCAACCTTTAATAGATAAATTTAGTGCAATTAAAGAAATTGACATTTAATATTTCGATAACTTAAAATTTGATGGGATAAGAACATTTGGGTAATGAAGGGATGACAAATATTAGCTATGATTCTAGAAGGAATTAAATAGATAATGGGAAGATTAAAATCAGGTTCTAAGCAATAATTATTAAATAACAGAAGTTTAGGAGTAAAGTGAGATAATTGAAAATTTTAATCATTCATATAAGTCATTTGTTTATTAATATGAGTTAGCTAATAAATTTAACTTGGGCAATACCTATATATTGGAAACACATTTGTAAAGTGTAATTAATTGAATTTGGTGAATTGGGAATGAATCCAAGGTTATAGGAATTTATGTAATACTACGCAAATAAAAGGTAACTGCATAAAATCAATGTTTCGTAATAAATTGTAATTGATAATTAAGTAGGAATGGGTTTGAATTTGACAAAAAGGAAAAATTATTATTTGCTTACCCATCTATTCAATCTATTAAATTTGATCAGATCCATTTGCAATTAAACGAATTTATTTACAAGTTAGTATGTATTTAGCTGATAACTATAAACCAATTAGGGCAATCGGGTATATATATTACCAGTTAAGTCATATAAGATAATGGTTGACTTAACTAAGGGAGTTTATGTAATAATTTCATTTATTTTGTAAGTGGAAATAAAACGTTAATGATAACAAGTATTCAAAATTTACCATCTATTTAGTATATTAAGTATAATTGATAATCAACTGCAGCAAGTAATAAATAATAAATACGTAACGTTAAATGAAGTAATATTTGAAATTTAATATTTAGAAACTATGTAAATATAAGTGCAGATGAAATTGGGGATATTTACATATTGAAATATGAATCCAATGATAAATCAATTCACGTTTCAAAATTTAATGCTACTTTATTACATATGTGTTTATGCCTAAATTTAAACTTATGTTTAGATCCAATCCGATCCATCTATTATTTTTCAGCCTTGTCTATATATAACCTGTTATAAACCCTAGCCCCATTTTATTTTCCCTTTCGCTGTATGTTCATTTCTTCATCTCCTTCTCCTCCTCAAATGAATGCAACCTAGATCTACCCCAATCCGAATTTCAGTGAAAATGCAAACACTTAAGAAAAATTCCACAAAAATATATGTTAATGTTCTCGAGGCACGTAATCTACTGGTGCAATTCGTTTTCTGTTTTGAACATTCGTTTGACCAGAATTAATTCAAACAGTCCGTGACCATTCATCATCGTCGTCGCAAACTTCGTCGGATCGTCAAACCTTTTCTGGGTTTTGTAGAGTGGACGATGGGGATCGCATCTATATGGTTTTTGTGTCGATTCAACGGTTAGATCGTCGTAGATCTTCGATTAGGGTTTCTGGAAGGGGGCCGCGTGCGTTTCTAGGAATAGAAGGAGTGAAGTGGCACATATATTTGTAAGTGATGAATGTGTGTCGTTTTATTTATTTTCAATTTTGAATTCAATCATCATTTTTCGACGTAACTTTCTCATACGACCTCGGATTCAAACGAATTTTTTTTTGTTAGGTTCGTATTTAAATTCCAGACCCAAAGATGCTGGTTTGGACAAATTTTGAGAGTGTCAAAATTTTGAGTTTAAATTGAATTTAAATTCGATTTAAATTCAAAAGGTGAGTGTTTAAACCCACTCACAACTACTAGAAGCTTTTATGTTTGTTAAATTAATTTTAGAAATGAATAGAAATTTATTTATGAGTATTTGGCATGTTTATTTCACTCATATTTGTTGAATTGCATTTATTAAATTTAACTGTTAATTTAATTTATTTATTGCGTATTAATTGATAGTTAGAATTTATTTGTTTGCCTATAAACTGCTAGTTAACAGTTATATAGATTATTACTGAATATAAACTGTTAGATTAATAGTCGTTAAATTTAATCTGAATAAAATTGCCAGTTATTACCTGTTATATACTATCAAATATAAATTGTTATTGATTGATATTGCTTGATGATTGTGATTGGATGATGGGTGATGTTGATGGATGTTTTATTGTATTTCATAAAATTGCAAATTATCATGCATATTTCCTTTCATTCGGGATTGTGGTTTGAAATGATATACAACCGCAAAATTTTATATCTTTTAAATTGCGGATTGAAATGATAAATATCCGTATCACTTGACCGTAGGATAGAAAATTATATACAGGCACCGCGGTCTATATATAACTATTTTAATGTGATTTCTATGGTTTGGATAGAATACGGTTTATAATAATCTTAAATTTTATATTGTATAAATATTTTTCTTTCATATATATATACATATGAAGTTGAAAATTTTGAAATTAAAAGGTGTATAAAAATCTTTATTAAAAATGGAAGAAAATCAAGAAAATGGAGTTTAATAATTTATATCATATGTTTAAATGTTAAGTTTGGAAATTTTAAGATATGATATTTATAATTGGATTTTTCCCAAAATAAATTGAAATGAATATTCTAGTATAATTTGAATTGGGAATATATATATATTTTATTACTAGAAATTGAAATCTTATTATTTATGGATTTTATATGAATATTCAAGACTAATTAATAGAACAATTGATTTGTTGAAAGAATAAAATCCAACTTTAGTTTGAAATATTGATACTCAAAATGGATATACGTATATAATAAATAAATTGAAGTGGTTTTGGAACTTGGGAGAGATAATACAAATTTTGGGTTAGACTTTAATAAAGAAATGTATTTGTAAAGCCATGAGAACTATTTTCTTTACAAAGTAACATTTAAGTTAAACCTTTTAATTCATATACCGTTGAATATCCAAACCATTCAAGTTTTAAAAGTTATGGTTTTAAATTATGAATTTCGAAATATTATGCTTTGAAAGGATATTTGGCTTTCAAACGTTATAAATTTTAAAGCATTTGGATTTTTGAAAAGGTTTATATTTGGGATAAAGGATATCATATTGTTTTGGGTTTTAAAATGATATCGTATTCATAATTTTAAAATGGAAATGTTTATTCTGGTTTTAAAGTATGAGCTATTTTTAAATGACCGCAATGTTATAATAACGATGGGTTGGCAAAGAGACCGGGATCAGATATGGACATACTCTCTGTCGATACCGAAAACCACTTTGACTAACCGTGTACGCGGTGGAGATTCCAGAATGAAGTAGGTGGTGGCGACGTTTCCTGTAAGGTAAATACGTGGACCCGACTCCCGTGAGTTGGCATAAGGTGGCAAAAACAGGAGCGATTCTCAGGCCAATGAGGTCATTCCTCTGATCGGACCCTCCTCTTCGATATTATACTTTGACTTGGATTGATTCAGTGGCCACTTCTATATTTTGATTTTGGGGAGTTAGTCCGAGGTGGGCGGTAACTGCGGCTACGCGTTTCCACCAGCCTGGATAGCAATTGGTATATCTACCCTGGCATTGCCTAGTTGTGCCGTATCACCTACCATACCGAGCCTTTACTACGAGTTTCTATTTGTGTCGTACCTATGGAGTATCCTCTGGTAGCCTCCCGATCAGGAGGTATTACGGTACTGTATAGACTATTGGCATTTTACGTGTTATGGTGGAAAATGTAAAGCCTTAACGCTATTTAAAAGTAAGTTTATTTTATAAATAGACACTATTATAATAGCGCAATATACTACATAGTAAATAGTTTAACGGATCCTTAGGAGATGTAAATCCCAAACATCTCTTGAGTTACTGTACTCATATTTATTTCTGTTAATTTAACTCACATAAGATCTTTTAGTCTGACTTGAGTGTTTTTGTCTTTCCAAATTCGCTCGGGTCAGTCCGAGCCTTTCCCGATCGAAGATTTTAGCTTTGGAGGACGAAGACGAAGAATCTGTATTATATTATTTATAGTATTGCACCACACTCTTTCTATTCCGTTGCATTGTTTGTATTGGTATGTGTAACTCTGATATTTATTGTATAAAGAAGAATTAACTGTTTTGTTACCGTTTATGAACTGTATATTTATTATTATATTTTATCCTCCCGTTGTGAGATTCTATTTTGTTTTATTTCTTCCCTGTTTTTCTTATTTACCCCATAACAATCCGCCCTTGCGTATGCTTTTAATTGGCACGTGTGTCGGTTTAAAGTGTGCGAAAAGGCGGGATGTTACAATACACTTTTAAACTGCCTGCATATAAAATTTTATAGACTGCATGTAGGTATATAAAATTTTATTGTCTATTTATTTTTATTTGGATAAATCAAACAATTATTCTCCATTCATTTATTTGACCGAAATTAATAATTTGATTTAAACTATTTTTTTTGTATTCATATATAAAATAAATAAAAGCAACAGAATACCTTACTGCCGAAGAACCCATCATCCCAAAAAAATCAAGGTCAGAACGCGACTCCGAGCTACTCGACCTTGCCACAACTCACGCTGCCATCACAAGAACTACCTCTCGAGACCACCTGCTGTTGCCGATCGACCATCTCTTCGAACCTAACCTGCTCCACTTGAAGCCATGACCCTCCATCGAACCGCTAACAAATCGCCTTCATGCCTCAACGTCGACTCAACCCAAATCATTTGAAGCCCTCCCCATGCTCGCGGTTCGCTACCAACTATGCAGAAACCCCCAAATCGACCCGTCCCTTGGCTGTTGCCCTATCTCGCACCCAAACATGCTCGCGAATGCCTCGCCTTCGCCTTGCTTCCAATCCACGGCGTGCTCCGGTGCGTTCGTCCCAGGCGATCGATAAAATCAGACGGCGATGTCTATTAGCTCAAGCCCTAAACGAGAGCGAGACGAGCAAGCAGTGGAACCAGGCCGCTATCGCTGTATAATTTTGAACGACTTTGAACTCCTGAGAAGATGGGTTCGATTTTTGCTTGATTTTGAAGATGAAGGCTTCGGCCAATAAAAATCACGAAGCAGTTGTATATTTTATTTTTTTATTTTTTTCGTTTTCTCAGAACTGTGAAAAGATGAGGGAAGAGAGGATAGGGTACATGATTAACAGATCTGAAATTTGAAGAGAAAGAATGCGTGCTCGAACAAGAAAAAGGAGACAAGAAACGACGTTTCGTGTAGGATGTTGTTTACGCTGACTTAAAAAGGCTGCTGGAAAGAAAAAGTTGTCGAGAATGATTTGACCAATTAAACAAATAAGTATATTTGAATTCAAATTAAATTTAAATTGTCTCAATTCGTAACTCAAAATTTTCGAACTCCTACCAAGTCGTGCCGCTAGGCGTTTATAATGTTATACTCCTATTTCGAACGCAATGGAAAAGGTTTCGGGTCCTAATTCAATCGTACGGGAAGATAACTTTTTGTTTGGATCAGTTATTATATTGAATTCGATATAAATTTCAGTGCGTTTATATATCGTACGCTCACACAACAACTCCGATCAATACGAAAATTGAAACTCGATAATAATGTAATATTACGGATCCAATGGAACTGGTTTCGTTAAATTTCGAGACTGTGCCTCGGAAGGCCATTTTTAAATGCAATTTGAATGATATAAATTTCAAAACTTAAAAAACCATTTTTTTAAATTTGATTTCAACACTTCTATCCTCTTCAGTATTATCAATACAAATATTACAAGGCTTCAAACTATTTTTAACAGGCGTAAAACTCCAGATTCAACATCTTACCCAATTTCAAACTATCTAATTTAATAATTAAATTATCAAATAAATTGTGATATTCGTAATTCAAGTTAAAATTTTACGTTTAAATATTAAAATCAATTAAATATTCCGATTTTAAATGCTCGAAAATTCCAGGTCGTCACAACGACCGCCTTCAAACATTTCAATGGCCGAAATGCTAAATCCTCCTCTTCAATTTTCTCTCCATCCACTCACCTATACCAAAAACTTCCAACTGGAAGATCGAAGAGCTCGTTGGGAGCTTCAGATTCAATGGTAGTGATGGGTTTTAGCGTCGCGTGGAGAGCGTTATCGAAACTCGTTCGTGGTCGGTTTGTGCACGATTTCCGATGCCATTAGATGACCGAGCTCCACCGTGTTAAGGCCGAATGTAGTGTTGTTGATAGGCATCGGCGCGAAGGCGTTGGATCGTCGCGAAGTGGAGTAGAGGTGGAGCGGTACTCAACCCTAGGAGGCGATGTTTGGGTTCGAATTGCAGGAGTAGCGTACGTACATGAGGGGGAGATGGGGAAGTGCTGCCGTGATTTCACTTGTACGTGCGGCCCTGATTGTATGAAAATAAAAAGAAAAGAAATTTTGTTTTGTAAATTCTATTCAAACTTTAAAAATTAAAATCTCATGTGTACGTTATCAGATTTTAACGAAACTGACGATGCTGGAATCGCAGAGACGCATACTACACAGTGGAGCTGTTTTGGAATCGTTCCGAGCAAGTAAAAATTTAGGTTAAATCGAACGCCGTTCGATTTAATTTAAATTTGAACGCTCGCCGAAAACCCAATGTGAGTTTAAATCACTCACATCTCGAATATTAGTTAATTTAAATAGTCATTAATTAAATGATTGCTTGATTGGTTGAATATGATAATTATCATCAAATTAAATCGATATATGTTGTTTTGCTAATATCTGTGGAAGCAGGGAAACATGTTGAAGGGATCCAACTGGATCCCTCATAAATCGAAATCTATTTATATTCTGTGATAAGTTGTTTAGATCCTATTATGCTATGCTCTATTTATATGTTGTGATAGATTAAATTGACAATTTAATTGTGTTGTGCCATGATTTGGAGAAGACCAGCTGAGAAATTAAATATAAATAACTGAATTGGGTTAAAAGGAAATTAAAGACATTCTTAAGTAAAGAATTTAAAGGGAAATGAAATCAAGTGATTGGTTGATAAATTGAAGTGTTTGAAATTGTGGTTTAAAAAGGGAATTGAGAATTGTTAAAATTAATAGCGAGATTTATATTTAAAGAATGGGAAGTGTGCTTTCTCCTGGAAATTTTATTTTGTTATTAAGAAAGCTTTCAAATTATAAAATTTGCAGTTTAAATACGTTTAGAATATTTTTAGAAAGAAGTATTATTTTAAAATGCTTTTAAGTGAAAGCAAATATTTGATTAAGTAATTGTAACGGAAGCGATTTTTCGTTACCGAAAAACCGAAATGTTATGGGTTTTAAGAATGAAGAAAGAAGAAGAAAGAGAGAAAGGATAGAAAATAGAGAGAAAAGAAAACAGAACAACATCAGAATCTCACAATTCGCAGCGGAACAACATATAATAGATAAATGAATAATCTTTACACAAAGAACTATATCAGTTATTACATTACATTTCATTACATCATATCATCAGAGTGTACAACATCAAACAACAACAATGCAGCAGAAAAAGAAGTACTATACTAATAATACGCTATGCCATCCAGCTTGCCTCCAGCAACTCCAGAATATCCAGAATATCCTGATAAACCTTAACTCTTGACTGCCCGTGTGGAAATTGGTGGGCACCCAGAGTTTAGGAAGGAAAACAATAAACTCCAAGTCAGTCATGTGACTGGTGTGGGAACTCAAAACAGTTTATTTATCTTTTAAAAATCAAAATAGAGGAATATTTTTAAAGTCAATTCACAATGCTTTTTAAAAATGAGACTACCATAAGGCCTCCCGCACACACACACAATGCAAACGCAGAATCGGAGGAGATTTCTCCTTATGATAGTCAAAGATGCTTGATACGCATTAAAAAGAACATTTGATATTATTACTAGTGCATAGTGTAGGAAAAATTCATTTCGAAAATAAAGATATAAATCTTAGCCAGCATAGACATTTCGAACTATGCCTACTATAGCTACCATCCAAACAGTGGGGCGCCACCATAAGTAGATGGCAGGTAATACAACTAATACCGTACAAGGTTCGTATTTGAAGAATGGATTTTCCAACAAATGGTCAGGCCAAGGAACTTCCCATTGCCACATGGAAACGCCTCTGGAAGGATGCCCCGAGAACCACCGTTCTCCGCTAAACAAAGCCGGGAATCCCTTTTCCCAAGGAATATTACAAACCCTCAGATATGCCACCCCCGGTCCTTTGGAACCTTTAAACGAGAGCTCTCTAACCAACATCACACCATAATAATAAGTGTTTCAACATGAGTAAGTATCTGGACTCCATACCATGATACTACCCTTTTCCAGAAGGAATGGTCATACCCTAGGGAAGCGATCCCTGGAAACCTTGCCGCACAATTCCTGTTTCGACCATTACCGGTTTGTGAGGCTCGACGAAGTCACGTCCACAAAAACATACTTTATACAAAAGCCGTGCTTTGGGTCAACAAATGATCATAGAAATGATCACCAAGATAGACGATCAAACAAATGATCCTATCACAAATAATCAACACAATGATCATTTACAGCTACACTCAGCATGTCACATTACCAAAATTGGGAATATATTGCTGATAACCTTCAATTATATAACCTCTGAGCTCGTACGTCTCAAAGAAGGGTGTTAACCTAGGAGAATAAATTCTCCGCCACCAACAGAAATATATTTGAAAGAAATCAGCTTTATATCTCAACTTGTAATGTCAGACACACAATCCATACAAGTCTGTTCCGGGCTCGAACAGAACCGAAGGCACTTACAAAGAAGTCCTTGCAATCCGAATAATCTCTAATCACGTTCGGATTTCCCATCACATATGGAGATCTCAATACCGGGGATCAACCAGTGCAGAGACAATCAACAAGAAACCCTTACGTTTTCGAAAATATCTGGTCTTCAACACCGGTCTTCGAATGCAATTCATAACGACGTATCACATATTCGGAATGGGTTATACGACCCAAGGTCCTTTCCCGGTTAACCCGAATAGTGAGCGCTTATTTTAAAAAAAATAAGTGTGGCATTCAATTTCAAGCAATCACAACAAATACCATTCAAAGGTAAATATTGATAGTCGGTTATTGAACTATCAATAGATATGCACAACATCACCAGATTCCAAACAATTTTCCAAATTATTTATTACCCAAAAATATCTTTACAAGATATATATATAATTTCCATACTTCAATAATAAATCAATATTTATTTTTAAACCCATTTTCCAATTTCATTTATAAATTCCATATTGAATTTACATTCCAAAATATTCATGAATATACAATTTCTATTATTCATTTTCAATTTATCTTCAAAAAGATAAATTCTCTAAACTTTCCATTTCTCATTGGAAAAACAATTTCCATACTTATTTATTTTATAAGTAATTCACAAATTTTATTTATTTTCAACCTTTTGAAAATATTCAATATACTTAAATCCAAATTAAGTATATATTTCATTCTTTAAGGAAATCATTCTCTTAAACATATTTATTTGGGCCAAAACGAATGTTGCGTAAAACATCGTTACGACAACCCAAAATCACTAGTATAGGGATTCGAAATTAAAATAGATATATAAATCCCAATACTATACAAAACATTTCCTTTCGAAAATCATCTATTATAACAACGGTGTTATAATCTACCATTTCCTTTATTTCTCGAAAACGTCTATTTCAACAATGAATGTTGAAATCTATGGTTTCGAATCTCAATACATTTTAAAACATCTTTAGATCGTTTTAATTCTATTTAAAACATCACATCCAAAACATTTTCTTTAATATGTTATTCACTATTCAAAAACGTGAATATACCTTGTTAATAAATTTCATCACTTCTATTCATTTTATTTTTAAAAGATTATTCACTGTCTAAAACATGAATATAACTCCATTTACAAATTACAACAATTCCTTATCAAAAAAAAGTCGTTGCGGATTTATAAAACAACGTTTATAAATTCTATTTCTATTTATTTTATATCAACTCCTTTTTATAAATTCCTTTGTTAACCTATCTCAATTCATATCACAATGATATAATAAAAATTCATATTATAAGTTAAATACTTATAATTTATTTGTTTACCAGATTGTTTCTTTAAACTTCCCAAATTTATAAATCTTATAACTTATAAGATTCTTTTATTTATCCAAAATATATTCTTTTAAATAACTTTACAAATTTTATAAACCTACTGTTTATAAAATTCCATTTATAACTTCACCGTTATAATTCTATAATTCCAATTTATGAAATTCATTTACAATTCATTCTAATACTTGTAAAAGCTCGTTTTATAATTCCAATATTTATAATTTATAAATATCAATTTATAAATCTTTTAATATAAAACAATTTATATTACTATTTTTAAAACGTCTTTAAACTCTTTTATAATTCATCATTTTATTTATAAAATAATTCAATTTTATAAATCCTATTTTTAAACTTTTTATAATAAATTCAGCAATCCCAGTTTAAGCTATTTTATAAAATCATTAATCTCATGTCTTCAAAAATCAACTTTTAACTGCATTTCTCAAAAATCATAATTTTTATAACATTAAAATTATAACGTTTATTTATTTAAGATGAATCAATTCAAAAATATTTTATAAACGTATACTTTCCAAAAATCACTTTAGAAATCCTTTAAAATCAAAAATCGTTATTTTTAAACTTCAAAAATTGGATCCGATGATGCAACGCATCAAATAGTCAATCACGACTTTCGAAACATCATATATCATCCATGATAAACAAACAAATATCACAATATATGTAAATCAATAAATATTTGTGAGGAATCCAGTTGGATCCCTCCAACCTGTTTTCCCGCATCCACAGACATTAGCACAATACCAATTCCGTTTCAAGACGGAATATCGCGGTATATGGGATTTTAAAAAATATATCCGCTTACTAACGGCGCATAGGGTCTCATCCGCTATACAATGCGGGAAATCAATCAACTGCAATATATACATATGCCAATATAATATATTGCCATATACTAATATAATACCAATTCCACTTCAAGGTGGAATATCGCGGTATATGTGTGTAATAAATAACCTCTGCTTACTAACGGCGTATAGGGTCTATTCACATCCAATATATATATATATATAACAATCATCATTCAAGCATTCAATCAACACAACTATCAATTTTAAATCTAACTATTTAAAATTTAAATAAATCCTTTTTGAGTGAGAAGTTCTCACCTTTTCTTTTATTAGCAATCCATTTCCTTCTTGACTCGATTTTCTTGATTTATACCTTGTATAAATATTTACACAATTTATTAATATTCGAAAATAAAACCAAGCAATTAAATTTTATTTCTTAATTTTAGCTGTAAATTAGCTTTAAACCAAATTTTCTTCTTTAAATAAATTTATCGAACTAAAAATTTATTTTTACTTTAAATTAATATCTTTAAATCGATTGCTTTTAATAAATTTGTTTAACTCAAAATTTAAATTTAAAAAACTAAATTCCTTTTTAATAAATTGTTTTTGGCTTTCAAACAATTTCTTTTTAATACTTTGATTTAGCAAAAATTAAATTCAAAACTATTCTTTATAAATTCCAATCTTTATTTTATATAACATTTGGACAATTTGCATAATTAATTTCCATTCGCTATATTTAATTAACCAAAAGTTTAATTTAACCCATTTTCTTTTATAGATTTATAAATTGAAATCACATACATATTTAACTTCATATTCAAACTACATATAGTAATATATATAAATGGAAACATTTTCTTTTCTGTTTGTCTATTTTTTTTTCATATATAAATGTTTATTTAAATTAAATCAAAAATAAAGATAAAAATCAATTTACCTCCCAGCAAATCGTTCGAGCTTCATATAGCCGAACGCCCCTCCTTGCAATCATCAACACACGAAGCCCTAGATTCATGCGACACAGTCGCCTTCGTCGTTGCCGATGCCTCACTTCCATCTCCCACGCGCGTGCGCCATCCTCGAGCGCGCCACTGCCATTAATCGCGCAACCCCCAAATCGCCAATTCGCCCTAGACGCTGCCGCCATCCCTTCACGAAGTCGAGCGCCGCCGTCGACACTGCTAGCTCACGCCATCTTCCTGCGCGCATCCCAATATTCTAGCGCCGCCGCCTTGCCTTGTGCCGCGCCTTCACTCGCACGCGCGAGCACCAATCACGACTCGCGACCCTCCTCTAATCGCATCCCTCCAACCTTGAGCGCACGCCCCCCCTCGTGCCACGCGCGACATCGGCCATTAATAAATTTTTTTTTATTTTGTTCTGAGAAGAGAAAGGGGGAAAGGTCTCGATTAATTGAAGAGGACGAAGGCATGAATTTGTTCGTTCGGCCATTGCTATTTCGATTTCGTCTCGTTCGAACTGAGGAATGAGGGAGAGGAATGCGTGGATTTAAAAATCTGAGGGAACATGCTCTCACTATTTCATTCGTGATTTTAGGCACGATACTAGGCGTAGTTTTAGGCATAATTGAAGGGATGTTGTCTGTTATAAAATATATTTTTTTAAATTTAAATAAAATTTGTTTCAATACAATTTTTAACGCATTTAGGTGTCGTGTGCTTACATACCAACTCCGAAAAATACGAAATTTGAAATCCGGCAATAATTCAATATTACGGACCCAATGGAACTGGTTTCGTCGAATTCCGAGACTGTCCCTCGGACGGCTATTTTTAAATATCGATACAAACGATATAATTTCAAAACTGAACAATTTACTTCCAAATTCAATTATGAAGCTTCTATTACCTTCAATATTATCAATATGAATTTTACAAGCCTTTGAAATATTTTTAATCGGCTTAAAATTGAAGATTCAAATTTTTATTCAACTTTCAATAGATTAAATTCTATAATTTAATCGACAATTCATGGTTATATTGAAAATTCAATCCAAACCATCATTCAAATATTTAAAATTAATTAAATATTTTCAAATTAAATTGTTCAAAATTCTGGGTCGTTACATTAATTATGGTATTTAATTATTTTTAAAAAAAGGTAAAGTAATTAAGTTTTCAAAAGAAAATTTTAATATGAAATTTGATTTAATAACCTTATTTCAAAAGTTAAATTTTTAAAAAAAAATGTACTTAGGAAACCATATATATTTCCTTAGGTATTATTTTCAATTAAATAATTTCTAGAGCTTATTTCAAATATTTTAAACATATGTTTGGAAGTGATTTCTAGGAAATAGCAATGTGTTTAAAATAAAAGGAGCTATTATTAAAGTATGGAAAGGATTTTACGGGATGAATGTAAAGTTGAATTGGGGTAAACCGTGTTGGATTGATAAAAAGAATTCTCTGGTTATTCTAAGATGGAAGTGTATTTCACAAGAAGGCCAAGTACGTTTTTAAAATAGATTTTTGAAACGTGAGAGTTTGAAGTTGTATTAAAGAATGATTTCAAGAAAATTATTAAGTTGTAAGAATTTTCAAAGTGAACATGTATTAAAGTGGTTATAGAAGTAACTAATTTTAAAGGGTAATTAGAATTTCATTTAAAAAAATATTATTATCCTTTATATTTTATAAATGGTTCTATTTTAAAGAAAATCAATTAGTGCTTTATTTGAAATTGTATAAGGATTCGTAACTTTATTTTTAAATCTAGTACGACTTAACTTATTTTAAAAATAATAGTTTATATTTTATAAAGTAGTTTTATTCGAAACATTTTTAAAGGTATATATATTTAAATTAAGTATGTAAGTAGTGTGAATGTAAATGTTTTAATGTATTTTCAAGAATTAAGTATTTTAATTATTTTAAACCTTAAATATTGGTACATGGATGTTTTTCGAGGAAGTAAAGATTTGAAAATCTATTCCGTGAGAAGAATTGGATTTGAAAAGTGTTTCAAAGGGATTTTGAAATGGAATTATATATCGTAAAGATATTTTTGAGGGAATAAATAATTAGGCAATTATTTATTGTGCGATGGATGTTTATGGATGTTAATTGATAGTTAAATCACCGATAATCAATATTGGACAAATGCGTTGATCATTTCGAAGAGACCGGGATCGAGATTTATTTCTCGAAAACCACTTCAATCTGGTTTGTGCATTTCGTGCGAAAAACGTGTTCGGAGTCGAAGATGGAGCAGTGAAGTGCAAGGGCTAGTCGCTACTAATCCTGAGGATATTTCCAAAATGGATGTAGTAGGAGTAGTGCCTTTGGCTTCGTTCGAACCCAGAACGGACTTGTATGGACGAATGCTTTCGGAACTTCGTCAGATGGGCGATGGGCATTCTAAGTGAAACGTTCTAAAAGGTAATGCTTAGCCTCAAACCTCATCAACCAGGAATGACTGAAAATCAGGGGATATGAAGTAAGGCTTGGTGGGAAGCACCCATTTCGGGGTAAGGTCATTCCTGTCTAGATATCCCTTTTATTTCGGCGTAGTGGTGAGGTTGCTGATCCCAACCGCGGGGTGATCTTACTCGAGACTATCCAGTAAGGGGTAGTCCGGGCCTTGTGTTGCAGGGGATCAGACGTGGTCCTCGGTACACTGATCTAGACCAGGTACTGTGATAGGTGGTACCCCAGTGCCTAGTCATTAGTTGGAATCCATTCTCCCTACAAGCCTTCTACGAGTTTTGTTTGTATTACCCACTCTGTGGCTAGCAGCTGGAATTTAATAATGTAATAATTTCGGCTATTTTATAAGTATTTATATATATACCCTATTATAATATCAGTGGTTTCTATAAAAAGAATTTTCGCTATCGTAAGGTAAAAACCCGACATGTTTATTTGTAGCGTGGTCTTACGAGATGCTTTTGTTTTCAAAGGATTTTTTGAAACTTTAATAATCAATTTGGATGCATTATTATCAGTTGGTATTCCAGACTGACTCGGGTGTTATTTCATCATAATGTTTGGGTCAGACCGAGTATTATATGTCCAGGATAGGTTGCTATGGAGCAGGAGAGAAGTTGGAGCCTGAGACATATTATCCGTACTTGTATATGTATATATATATCCGCTGCTGTGATTGTATGGAATTGTCTGACTGGTAAATGTTGTTTGTATGAGATACTTTGAATATATATTGTATAAAGCAGATATAGTTTTCATTTTGTGTAAACAGATGATATTATATATTATATTTTATTCCGCTGTGACTATGAGATTCTGATATTGTTTAGTTCCTTCTTCTTCTACCTCTTCTTCTTTAACCTTAATGGTTCGAATTTCTCTTCCACTTGAGTTAATAGATGTAGAATAGTGTTGACTCAAGGGGTACAGATTTGCGAGCTATTACACTTGGTATCAAAGCTTAGGTTGGCGACAACCTAGGCTTTGTTGGGGAAATTACTCATTAAACAGAGTCAATAGTACTCTATAATGAGTTGAGTGTAATTGTATATATGAGAGCGTACTTGTTAGTGAATATAAAATTGATTTTATACTGTGTTGACTTATCGGTTGAGTGTTTATGAATTATGGTCGATACGGGAAGTACAACCGTATCGATAGGGGTTTCTAAACTCTTAAACATGATAAACCGACATAGTATTGTTTTTAAAGAGGGTAAATGAAATAATTTACCCAAAATTATATTTTGATAGAAAAGGAATAATTTTTCTGAAATTATATATATATATATATATATATATATATATATGACTGTTTGGTTGTTAATATCTTAATTAAATAAGGATCTAAAATTTGACCTAAGATTTGAAAAGTTATAACCAAATAAATTCCATGAGTATGAATAATACAAAAGAAGAATAACTAAATTTGAATTAAACCGAAATTTAAATCCCGGGAATTTTGAAAAGGATTTTAAATATATTGAAAACAAAGGTTTGGGAAATTTAAAATCTTGGGAATGTTTGAGATGTTTTCCAAGGTGTTTGAAGGCAATGATGGAATATTATTTTGGGTATTATATTCGAATGGAAATAGTTTTGGAATGAATTTGGGAAGTAAGGAAGCACTGAACTCACTTCAGTCGTTGGAAAATAATCCTGATGATGATGGCCACATCATTAGAATTTATTTTTGAGTTTCTAAAGTGATGGATTGCTACCAAAATGGTTGGTTATGATATGTTTTGGGTATAATAGTTGTTTTGGAAATTTCAAATTGGGGAATTTGTTTTGGTACAACCAAGTTGTTTGGAAATCTGGAGGTTTGGTTTGGTATACCAAGTAGGTATGAGTAGATTAATATTTCCAAATTGTTTTGGAATAAAACCGGGTAATTTAAGTCTACAAAATTCTATTTAAATAATGTGAAGTTAAAATGATTCAACCATTGAACTTATTAAGTGAAGTTGATATTAATACAAAGGAAATGCAAGTGAAAAAGAATTTAATTAATTATTGAGATGAAATAAGAATGTATGAGTTGTATATAACCCAGAATCGAATGATATTAATATAAACCCAGAATCGAATGATATTAATATTAAAATAAAAAGTATTTTAGCTATCCTAAGGTAAAAACCCGGCATGTTTATTTATGGCATGGTCTTACGTGATGCTTTAGTTTTCAAAGGATTTTTTTGAAACTTTAATAATCAATTTAGATGCATTATTATCAGTTGGTATTCCAAACTGACTCGGGTGTTATTTCATTATAATGCTCGGGTCAGATCGAGTATTATATGTTCATGACAGGATGCTATGGAGCAGGAGAGGAGCTGGAGCCCGAAACGTATTATCCGTACTTGTGTGTGTACATATATATGCTGTTGTGATTGTTTGGAATTGTCTGACTGGTACATGTTGTTTCTCGAAAACCACTTCGATCTGGTTTGTACGTTTCGTGCGAAAAACGTGTTCGGAGTCGAAGATGGAGCGGTGAAGTGCAAGGGCTAGTCGCTACTAATCCTGAGGATATTTCCAAAATGGATGTAGTAGGAGTAGTGCCTTTGGCTTCGTTCGTACCCGGGACGGACTTGTATGGACGAATGCTTTCGGAACGTCGTCAGGTGGGCTATGGGCATTCTAAGTGAAACGTTTTAAAAGGCAACGCTTAGCCTCAAGCATCATGAACCGGGAATGACTGTAAATCAGGGGATATGCAGCAAGGCTTGGTGGGCAGCACCCATTTCCGGGTAAGGTCATTCCTGTCTTGATGTCCCTTTTATTTCAGCTTAGTGGTGTGGTTGCTGATCCCATCCGCGAGGTGATCTTACTCGGGACTATCCAGTAAGGGGTAGTCCGGGCCTTGTGTTACGAAGGATCGGGCGTGGTCCTCGGTACACTGATATAGACCAGGTACTGTGACAGGTGGTACCCCAGTGCCTAGTCATTAGTTGGAATCCATTCTCCCTACGAGCCTTTTACGAGTTTTGTTTGTATTACCCACTATGTGGCTAATAGCTGGAATTTAATAATGTAACAATTTCGGCTATTTTATAAGTATTTGCATACAAACCCTATTATAACATCTGAGGATTTCTATAAAAAGTATTTTAGCTATCGTAAGGTAAAAACCCGACATGTTTATTTATGACGTGGTCTTACGAGATGCTTTTGTTTTCAAAAGATCTTTTTGAAACTTTAATAATCAATTTGGATGCATTATTATCAGCTGGTATTCCAGACTGACTCGGGTGTTATTTCATTAATACTCGGGTCAGATCGAGTATTATATGTTCAGGACAGGATGCTATGGAGCAGGAGAGGAGCTGGAGGCTGAGACGTATTATCCGTACTTGTGTGTGTATATATATACCCGCTGCTGTGATTGTTTGGAATTGTTTGACTGGTAAATGTTGTTTGTATGAGATACTCTGATGATATATTGTATAAAACGTATACAGTTTTCATTTTGTGTAAAGAGCTGATATTATATATTATATTTTATTCCGCTGCGACTGTGAGATTCTGATATTGTTTAGTTTCTTCTTCTTCTACATCTTCTTCTTTAACCTTAATGGTTCGTATTTCTATTTAACTTGAGTTAATAGATGTAGAATGATGTTGACTCAAGGGGTACGGATTTGCGGGCTTTTACACCTATTGACCAATGCCAATCAACTTAATTAATTCATGGGTTCCACCAGACCTATTGGTGACTCTAGTATCTTATTTCTTATCCTAGCTTTCATGGGTTAACTGGGAACCTATTGACAACTATCAGCAACATAATCCGGATATAGTTTTCATGGGTTCACAATGAACCAATTGCCCCTGCTAACAACTCTTTATAACATAGTTCTCATGGGATCACTGTGAGCCTATTAGTAACCCCGAATAAGAAATTGATTTAAAAATTACAATGGAATAAGAATGCTTGGATTGTGAACCATGCAAAATTGAATAAAATTAATATGAATCTAGGTTGGAATTAATTTTAAATGGTTATAAGCTTAAGTGATCGTTACTTGCTTGGATAACCTTAAATTTGCATAGAATTGGTCGTTTTGTTGTATTCGGAATTGAGTTGGTTTAAAGAAGCAAATGAAATTGGTTTTCGAATCAATTGTGATGGATTGAAATTTTATTAAGTGATTTTTTATATTAATACAAGTGATCATAAAGGAAATGCAAGTATATCAAATTTAAAAATAAAAATTTGATTGTGAATCAATTTGGATTTGAATTGAAGTAAAGAGATGTAACCAAGGCATATGTTAATCATATTGGAGTGAAAATGAATTGGTTGTAATAAATATGAATTATACATAGTGAACTTGAATGTAAATCATTCAAGCGAAATAAAAGTGAAGTTTGGATTTGTCGAGAAATTAAAAGGTGATTGAAATCTTTGAATTGTTGATAAAATATGGTTAACATTGTTAAATTATGAAGTTTGCTTGGTTAGGCTATGAAATTGATATGTTTGGTTAAGATTAATGAATGGAATGTTAATAAATTCTCATATTATTGAAAACTAATGAGTTTGTTTGAGTAAGTACATGTACAGGAGGCAGTAGATAGAGTTGGAGTGTGTGTATGCAATATAAATTAGCCGCAAGTTTTTAAAATGCTAATAAAGGTACGCCAACGCAGTAAAAATAAGAAATATGAACTGTTTTTGCTTATTCCGACCGTGTGGGTCGATGTATGTATATTTATATCTATTGTGACATTGCAAAAGCTCCTCCGTACAGGGGAGACTCTACCAAAAATTTTCGAAAATTTTGGGAGCCAGGAAACTTTTGAAATTTTTGAAAATGTTTCGTTAACGACAAAATTTATTTCAAATAACAATTTAAAATAAAGAGGATTTTGGAATAGAAAACAAAACTAGCATTTTCGATTTGAAACTAAAGAATTTAGGCAAAGAGAATTTGAGATATTCACCAAGTAGGTTTTTCTATTGGGTTTGGAACATTCTTCTACCTTAGCAAATTCCGGGAACGAAATTTTTTCAAGGGGGAGGAATGTAACGACCCAGAATTTTGGGTCGCTAGATTTGAACATTTAATTCATTTCAAATGTTTAATATGTGTTATAATTTGAATTTTGAAATAAAAGGCTTTGGTTAAATTAATAAATTGGTTAAAACTTTATATACGGTAATTTAATTGAAATTTGAATAATACTAATTTAATATTAGAATTGGGATAATTAGTGAATCTGGGCGTAAATATAAGTTTATTTTGATTTAAATAGTAATGTAGGACTGTTGGATGAAATTAGAAGTTGATAGACTAAATTTGGAATTCAATATTAATTTAATAATGGAATTTAATAATATAATAATGCAAATATTCAGATTTTGATTTAAAAAGAATTAGAACGATTTCTAATGTGAATATAAATTTTATACGAGTTATAATAGAATTAATAAAGCTTTAAAAGTGAAATTTTAAGTAATTTCGACGATTGCGAAAATCGCTCGATTTAATCGATGAGTGAAAATAGCATTCCGGGGCACAGTCTTGGAATTCGAAGAAACTAGTTCCATTGGATCCGTAATATTTAGTTATTATCGGATTTCAATTTTCGTAGCAATTGGAGTTGTTGTTTGACCCCGGCAGCTTAAAATGCTTAGAAAATACTTTAATCGATTTAAATTAAAATTTATCGTTTATTTTCGTAACTCGCGTATATGATCGAATTAGCCTCCGAAACATGTTCCATTGTGTTCGGAACGTAGGTAAAACCTTAGGAATGCCTATCGACACGCGTTTTTTGGAGACCGTTTGAAAATATTGCTTAAAGGTGAAATTAATAATAAAATAATATTATAAGCATTTATAAAATACGTTTTTAGGGCCAAACCCTAGTTCTCTCAGCACGGCCGCCTTCGAACATTTCAAGGGCCGAAATGCTATAATCTTTCTCTTCAATTTTCTCTCCATCCACTGACTATACCAAGAACTTCCAACTGGAAGATCGAAGAGCTCGTCGGGAGCTTCAGATTCAATGGTAGTGATGAGTTTTAAGCGTCGCGTGGAGGGAGTTATCGAAATTCGTTCTTGGTCGGTTCATGCACCATTTTCGGTGCCATTAGATGACCAAGCTCCACCGTGATAGGGCGAATGTAGTGTTGTTGATAGGCTTCGACGTGAAGGCGTTGGATCGTCGCAAAGTGGAGTAGAGGTGGAACGGCACTCAACCCTAGGAGGCGATGTTTGGTTTCGAATTATAGGAGTAGCGTATGTGTGTAAGGGGGAGAAGGGGAAGTGCGACCATGATTTCTCTTGTACATGTGGCCCCGATTGTAAGAAAATAAAAAGAAAAGAAATTTTGTTTTATAAATTCTATTCAAACTTTAAAAATTAATATCTCATGCGTACGTTATCAGATTTTGAAGAAACTGGCGATGCCGGAATTGCAGAGACGCGTACTACGCAGTGGACTAGTTCTGGAATCATTCTGATCAAGTAAAATTTTTGGTTAAATCGAACGTCGTTCGATTTAATTTAAATTTGAACGCTTGTCGAAAACCCAATGTGAGTTTAACTCACTCACATCTGGAATATTAGTTAAGTTAATTCAAGGTTTATGATTGTAATAAAATCATCTGGTTATAAAAATGACCTAGGAATACGTGTAGACTTGTATGAAAATTTTATAAACAAGAAAACATAAGTTTGCATGTAGATTTGTAAACTAGGAAACTAAGAAAAATCTACTAATAAAACAAAATTGTACTTACAAAAGTAAAATAAAATTATATGTTAACAGGGATGGAAGCATGGGCATTAAATGCCATCACCTCTAGCACAAATAAGATCATATCAGCCGGAATGAGCTTTGCTTAGTCAAAGCAGGAAAACAAAAAACAGAAAAAAAATCTGATTAAAGAAAGGTGTTGTACCAGATATCACCTATATATACACCAAGTTTTCTCTATTTATATTCATGCATATTTGGTTCAGTTCGTTAAAAAGCAAAAAACACAGCAAAGTCAGGAAGGAAAGAAAACATAAGCATCATTACATTTTATAAATTCATGATAATTTAACAAAACAGGAAACAAATTTCAAAGCAGATCATCTGCAGTTCTTCAAAACACAGAAGCAACTCTGTTCATCAGCATACTAGGTGAGTAAACAGATTGTTTTAAAGTTTAAATTTGAGTATTTAGTTATGGAACTTATGCTTTGCTGTGTAAAGAAATAAAAATATATAGTTCTATATGTTTCCTGAATTACTAAAAGTTGTTATATGACATGTTCTCCTGTTTTTGGTTTCGGAGCAGAGTGGATTGGAGGAAAAAAAATCAAACATCTTCACACAAATTTTTTTGGCTTAGTATTCTTGAACAAAACAAATTTGTTTCTACTAGAATCACAGCCTAGAATTTTTATTAAGCTTGATCATGACGAGTCAACTCTGTAACCAACAATTTACAGTAAAAACAACTTCTTATGATAAATTAAGGTATGTTAAATCGTTGTTTTGATTATATAATTTGAAAAATCACACAAAGAAATGATTTTTAAAATTAATATGATGATTTTTATTTAAGTGGTTCAAGAGTATTTCACGTTTGAACTAATTTCGTTCTTTTTCAAATTTCTGATGATCGATCGAATGATAATTGATAGGCTTCAGCGTGAAGGCATTGGATCACCGTGAAGTGGAGTAGAGGTGGAGCGACACTCAACCCTAGGAGGCGATGTTTGGGTTCGAATTATAGGTGTAGCGTACGTGCGTAAGGGGGAGAAGGGGAAGTGCGGCCATGATTTCTCTTGTACATGTGGCCCAGATTATAAGAAAATAAAAAGAAAAGAAACTTTTTATAAATTCTATTCAAACTTTGAAAATTAATACCTCATGCGTACGTTATCAGATTTTTAAGAAACTGGCGATGCCGGAATCGCAGAAATGCGTACTACGCAGTGGATCAGTTCTGGAATCGTTCCGTTCCGAGCAAGTAAAAATTTAGGTTAAACCGAAGCCGTTCGATTTAATTTAAATTTGAATGCTCGTCGAAAACCCAATGTGAGTTTAACGCACTCACATCTGGAATATTAGTTAATTTAAATAGTCATTAATTGAATGATTGCTTGATTGGTTGAATATGATAATTATTATCAAATTAAATCGATATATGTTGTTGTGCTAACATCTGTGGATGCAAGGAAACAAGTTAGAGAGATCCAACTAGATCCCTCACAAATAGAAATCTATTTATATTCTGTGATAAATTGTTCAGATCCTGTTATGCTATGCTCTAGTTATATTTTGTGATAGATCAAATTGAAAATTTAATTGTGTTGTGCCACGATTTGGAGAAGACCACCTGAGAATTTAAATATAATTAACTGAATTGGGTTAAAAGGAAATTAAAGACATTCATAAGTAAAGAATTTAAAGGGAATTGATATTAAGTGATTGGTTGATAAATGAAGTGTTTGAAATTGTGGTTTAAAAAGGGAATTGAGAATTGTTAAAAATAATAGCGAGATTTATTTTTAAAGAATGGGAAGTGTGCTTTTTCCTGGAAATTTTATTTTATTATTAAGAAAGCTTTCAAATTATAAAATTTGCAGTTCAAATATGTTTAGAATATTTTTAGAAAGAAATATTATTTTAAAATGTTTTTAAGTGAAAGCAAATATTTGATTAAGTAATTATGGTATTTAATTATTTTAAAAAGAAGGTAAAGTAGTATTAAGTTTTCAAAAGGAAATTTTAATATAAATATTTGATTTAATAACCTTATTATAAAAGTTAAATTTTATTAAAAAAAATATACTTAGGAAACCCTATATATTTCCTTAGGTATTATTTTCAATTAAATAATTTCTAGAGCTTATTTTAAATATTTTAAACATATGTTTGGATGTGATTTCTTGGAAATAACAATGTGTTTAAAATAAAAGGAGCTATTTTTAAAGTATGGAAAGGATTTTACGGGATGAACGTAAAATTGAATCGGGGTAAATCGTGTTGGATTGATAAAAAGAATTCTCTGGTTATTCTATGATGGAAGTGTATTTCCCCGAAGGCCAAGTACGTTTTTAAAATAGATTTTTGAGACGTTAGAGTTTGAACTTATATTAAAGAATGATTTCAAGAAAATTATTTAAGTTGTAAGAAGTTTTAAAGTGAACATGTATTAAGGTGGTTATAGAAGTAACTATTTTTAAAGGGTGAGTAGACTTACGTTTTAAAGAATATTATTATACTTTATATTTTATAAATGGTTCTATTTTAAAGAAAATCAATTAAAGCTTTATTTGAAATTATATAAGGATTATTAACTTTATTTTTAAATCTAGTATGACTTAACTTAGTTTAAAATAATAGTTTATAGTTTATAAAGTAGTTTTATTCGAAACAGTTTTAAAGGTATATATATTTAAATTAAGTATGTAAGTAGTGTTAATGTAAATGTTTCAATGTATTTTCGAGAATAAAGTATTTAAATTATTTTAAACCTTAAATATTGGTACTTGGATGTTTTCAGAGGAAGTAAAGATTTGGAAATCTATTCTATGAGAAGAATTGGATTTGAAGAGTGTTTCAAAGGGATTTTGAAATGGAATTATATATCGTAAAGATATTTTTGAGGGAATAAATAATTAGGAAATTATTTATTGTGTGATGGATGCTTATGGATGTTAATTGATAGTTAAATCACTGAATATCAATATTGGACAAATGCGTTGATCGTTTCGAAGAGACCCGGATCGAGATTTATTTCTCGAAAAACACTTCGATCCGGTTTGCACGCTTCGTGGGGAAAAAGTGTTCAAAGTCAAAGATGGAGCAGTGAAGTGCAAGGGCTAGTCGCTACTAATCCTGAGGATATTTCCAAATGGATGTAGGAGGAGTAGTGCCTTTAGTTCCGTTCGAACCCGGGACGGACTTGTATGGACGAATGCTTTCGGAACATCGTCAGGTGGGCTATGGGCATTCTAAGTGAAACATTTTAAAAGGCAACGCTTAGCCTCAAGCATCATCAACCGGGAATGACTGTAAATCAGGGGATATGCAGCAAGGCTTGGTGGGCTGCACCCATTTCCGGGTAAGGTCATCCTGTCTTCATGTCCCTTTTATTTCGGCTTAGTGGTGTGGTTGCTGATCCCAACCGCGAGGTGATCTTACTCGGGACTATCCAGTAAGGGGTAGTCCGGGCCTTGTGTTACCAAGGATCGGGCGTGGTCCTCGGTACACTGATATAGACCAGGCACTGTGACAGGTGGTACCCCAGTGCCTAGTCATTAGTTGTAATCCATTCTCCCTACGAGCCTTTTACGAGTTTTGTTTGTATTACCCACTCTGTGGCTAGTAGGTGGAATTTAATAATGTA
This sequence comes from Allium cepa, assembly GCA_030765085.1. Taxonomy (NCBI): domain Eukaryota; kingdom Viridiplantae; phylum Streptophyta; class Magnoliopsida; order Asparagales; family Amaryllidaceae; genus Allium; species Allium cepa. The sequence continues at coordinate 70,215,411 of CM060929.1, forward strand.
ACAATTTCGGCTATTTTATAAGTATTTGTATATAGACCCTATTATAATATCAAAGGATTTCTATAAAAAGTATTTTAGCCATCGTAAGGTAAAAACCCGACATGTTTATTTATGGTGTGGTCTTACGAGATGCTTTTGTTTTCAAAGGATTTTTTTGAAACTTGAATAATCAATTTGGATGATTTATTATCAGCTCGTATTCCAGACTGACTCGGGTGTTATTTCATTATAATGCTCGGGTCATATCGAGTATTATATGTTCAGGACATGATGTTATGGAGCAGGAGAGGAGCTGGAGCCCGAGACGTATTATCCGTACTTGTGTGTGTGTATATATATCCGCTGCTGTGATTGTTTGAATTGTCTGACTGGTAAATGTTGTTTGTATGATATACTCTGATGATATATTGTATAAAACGTATATAGTTTTCATTTTGTGTAAAGAGCTGATATTACATATTATATTTTATTCCGCTGCGACTGTGAGATTCTGATATTGTTTAGTTCCTTCTTCTTCTACTTCTTCTTCTTTAACCTTAATTGTTCGTATTTCTGTTCCACTTGAGTTATTAGATGTAGAATGGTATTGACTCAAGGGGTACGGATTTGCGGGCTTTTACACCTATTGACCAATGCAAATCAACTTAATTAATTCATGGATTCCACTAGACCTATTGGTGACTCTAGTATCTTATCTCTTATCCTAGCTTTCATGGGTTAACTAGGAACCCATTGACAACTATCAACAACATAATCCGGATATAGTTTTCGTGGGTTCACAATGAACCAATTGCCCCTGCTAACCACTCTTTATAACATAGTTTTCATGGGATCACTGTGAACCTATTAGTAACTCCAATAACTTCCTGATCATAATTTTCATAGGGTGCACTATGAACCTGTCTCTCTGACAACATCAATATTTAGGGACCCTTTATTCTAGTTTTCCTAACCTCTTGGACGCAATTTTAGTCACCTAGGAGTTTGATCAATTTATATTCACTACCGCGTTAATCCAGCTGGTTCTTCTACCCTTTATCCTCAAAATGCAGTGGTGGGTCCATTATAATGTGAATATATTTATATTACAAGAAGAAAACATAATCACAAAACAATACCACTCCTACGGGTTTAATGTCCTTGAGATCATTTTCATAAAAACATGGTTAATCTCTTTAACCTAACATTTTCAATGAAAACATCTTCTTAAAACTATTACTAAATCACTTTTAAATTTAACCATAAGTTTTTCCTTTAAAAATGAGTTTGCTTTACAAATCCTATCGAAACCTTCGAAAACTTACTTCCGACCTTATTGGATGACCTCCTTAGAAAGTATATAAATCTATCTTCAATACATTAGGCTTCTGCCTTTCGAACACTTTAAAACCTCTCTTTCGAAACCTTTCAAATGGATTAAAGTATTAACATTAAACTTTAGAAGCATTGCTTCGAAACCAATTGAAAGTATCCCCTCTCAAAAACATTAAAAGACCCTTTTACGAAACCATTTGGAGTATCCCTCCCGAAGCCACTGGGTTATATTTAAAATACTATTTTAAGTCAAAGTGAACATAAGCAAAAGTACCCCATTTGAAATCTTTCTTTATCATATAAAAGTGTTTGGGGAAAATATAATGGTGTCAAAACCATCCTTTCGAATGCATACTTTATACAAGTAAAAATGTTTGATGGTTTGTCCTGAAACCCCTTTCAACACCATACCTTCGAAACCACTAATCCCCTTTAGAAAGCTATGGAAAGTGGCTTATATTTTAAAACAAAATGTGTTTTTCGACAACATTGATATCTTCAGTACCATCGAAAGGCATCAAGTTATAGAAGGGTTTCGACTTGGTCGAAACTATTCCTTTCGAAAGCTTCAAATTCGAAAGCTTAATAACTCCTTCTAAAGCTACTTCTTTAAAAAGACGGCAGCTCTCCTTCGAAAGCTAGTTTAAAAATACCCTTTCGTAAGCGTTGGTTTCAACTCTTTCAAAACTATCTGTAAACAAGCAGGTGCTTTTCTTTAGAGAACAAAACAAAGGTATCGACACCTTCAGAAGCTATGTCTCGACACCCTACCTTCCGTCTCTCTCCAATCCACTGTGTACCATCTGAGTGATACCATATGTATGGGTTTCACCTAAGAAGGTTTAGACTAGGTTGAAGCGGAAATTCTGGATCGAAACCTACTTCCAAAAGAGGCGGAAACTATTTTTCTACGCCAAAGGCTGTTTTCACCAAATAAAAAAACTTTTGGTAACTAATTTGCCCATTTGTAAAAAATAGTTACCTTAAATTTCCTATATTTTACTATTATTTGCCGCATTTTCTTAGAACTAAAAACTAAATAACATTTACAAATAATCTTTTCCCCAATAATCATCAATTAAGTCAATTAGGTACTCCTTTCAAAATAATTTAATTCCTATAATAAATCTCTTAAAAATATCCCCAAAATATCAAAAATTCACTTGTAATATGTCATCTAACATATATGAAATCCAATCCCAAAATCTAACATATAACAGCCAAAAATAAATTTCAACCCAATAATACACGTTTTCCTTCAAAAATTAATAATTAATTCTCCATGGCTTGGGAAATTTTGAAAATGGAAACTCAACTTCAAAATCATGTTTTTATCAACATATATATTTTCTATGGCATTTATAAATCATTTAATCTCGGTTTTTCCCTAAAATCGTATACACTCATATTAATCCACTGGACTAAATCAAACATATTATGAGTCCAAGCATATCATCGTCAAAAATCATCATATTAGATTTATCCTTAAATCCAAAAATCAATGATTATATAAAAACCAAAATAATGATGTTGAGATTGAAGATTGATTCTCCTAGCTTTATCGTAAGCCTTAAACTTGAATTTTTCTCCCTTACTTCCTTCTAATGGCCGGCATGGTTTTAGTTTTCTTTTCTTTATTTTTCTTATGATAAAAGAGAACGTGAATGACATAGAGATAATTGTATAAGGGTAGAAAATATGGACGATAATGACCCTAATGCCCCCATGTTAATTTAATTATCATTTAACCATCAATATGCCCATTAGAGTGAACTTGGCACGACCTCTAGGTTTATTGTCAAATCTCAATCTCATTATCATTCTACATTATTCCATTTAATTTGCCAAATTAAATTTCTTGAATAATATTATCAGAATTAGGTGTGTTACATTATAATTGTAGACAATGAAGACAAATTACGTAGCGTAGATGATTATGATGCTGCTGTAAGAGCTGAAATCCCGAACCATGATCAAGAACCAAAGTTATACAATGTTCTCATTAAATGGATGCTTCATGGGCCATATGGAAGACAACGACCAAATGCTCCATGCATGATAGACGGAAATTGCAAAAAAATATCTTAAGCAATTTTCATTATTACTATTCAAGGTAATGATTCATACCTTATTTGTTGAAGGCAGATAATGATATGAATATCTGTAACAACCCGCATATTTAACGATTTTATATTTAAATGTTTTATTTAAATATAGCATCGTTAGTCGGATTTTGGGTCCGAAATGTTACTTTCTGCAAATGGCCGAATTGGGTCTCGAAACCACCTCCATTGATTCCAAAATGGCGTTTGCGATCTTTTTTAGTATAAGCTTTGATATATTTGGAGTAAGTCGAATTTTGCTATTTGTTAAGTGGGCTTTTGGGTTTGGCTTTCACCCAAACTGTTCTATTAACCTCTACTCAGACCTTCTATCCTTCCATTCACTTATTCATTTGATAAAAACTTAAGCAAAAACTGAAATGGTGGAAGAGAATGGGAATTAGAAACTCCTAGCCCTAGTTTACTTGCAAATCCAAATTCTTGCTCCAAAATCATAGAGAAGCTATTGGTAAGTCTCTCTTCTTCTTCTCCAACTCTTTCTCCTTCAATTTCAGAAAATTTCCTAAACCTAAATTGGGAAATATGTGTTTTATTCTTAGATTGAAGCTTGTTGAGTTGAAGTAGTGTTTGTTGGTCTTCTCTTTGCAAATGGAACCCCATCTTCTTTGTTTGTGAGATTAAAAGGTGAGTTTTGAACTCACATCTATTTCTTTTGATATCATTGATGTTAGGAATAAATTCCTAACACTTGTTCATATGCTTTTGCTTTCGATTTGGATTGTTTTGGTGAAATTGCCAAATTATGATTTTTGAAGCCAAATCTATGTAAAACCTTTTATGGTTGATGTTTATGTTGTTCGGAGTGTTTGGGTGTGTTGTTAAGGTCGGGTAGTCGTTTGACGTAAGCCCATAATCAACACGCATCCGATCGCTTTCGATTTGTTTGGCCATAGTTGGCCTAGGTTCAGGAAATGCCTGAACATTGAGTTTCAGACGTCTGAAATGACTATTTCAGACGTTTGAATATTGTTCAAGGGGAATTTTCATCCCCAGATTCAGACGTCTGAAATTATATTTCCAGACGTCTGAATTGCCAAAATTTCGACTAGAAAGGAAATAGGCAAAGTATTACCTGTTACAGACGTCTGAATGGTAGGATTCAGACGTCTGAATTCTATTTTAGAAAACCAATTGATTTCCAGATTCAGACGTCTGAATCCATTCTTTCAGACGTCTGAATATGCTGTTTTTGGCCTATTTGCCTTGTTCATTTAATTTTCCAAATTTGATCGATGTATATTGATTCCAATTAGTTGCTTATGCATGTTTGACCTTGATAATTCCTTTTTGAATTCATTCACGGGTTTTTATAAATTATTTCTTCAAATCGTATTAAAAGTTCGCTTCTCCGATTTATAAATTCTATTTAAACCACACGTACAATTTCGCACTTCGAGCAAAGTGGAAGGGTGATTAAATGGTTGGGCAAAACACGGACCATGAATCTGTGCGTTTATCCTTCCGATTAATTCCCGACCTATTCGATTGATCGTTTTAACCTTCGGGTTTGGTTTACCGATGATATGATGTGAACTTTGTACTACTTTGAGTGTGAAAGTGGCTGACGGATAGTAAACCGTTTAGTGCGAACGAGTGGTTATGGGACATACGTTAACACTTTTTGGATTCCTTTTCGAGAGTTGTGACACATTCCGCCAGTTAGTGGTGTCCAATACTGGGTCTCTGACCTTCACCACTACGGTTTGTTGCCTTCGGGTATGTGCCTTCGGGTTTGTTGCCCTTTAGTATCGCTTTCGATGTTGGTCATTATGAGCCGCATGGGTGATATTGGGTTGCCCTTTAGTATCGCTTCCGATGTTGGTCGTTATGAGCCGCATGGGTGATATTGGTTTTGGAGTCTTCGGGCTCATGGATCCTTGTTTATACAGTACTGAGCTCGAGCAATATTCTGATGTTTCATTCATATGTATATTCCCTTGGTATCGCCCTTCGGTGTTGGTCATTATGAGCCGCATGATGCGTAGCGTTTACCTTGTGAACTTGTATACCATATTGGTATTTGTTATTTGCCTTTTGGCTTGTTTTAGGATATTCCTATCCTTTGTTTCTATGAGTTGCCGATGATATGAGGCTTGTTTGTTATGATATGATTCATCTTATGTTATATGGTTGTGTTATCTCTTTTAGAGATATTTGATATACATTGTGACCTTGCAGGTTTATTGTTATTCAGTTTATCTAACTGATTGGTTTGGCTAGACTGACCCGTGTATTTATTACTCGGGTCAGACCGAGTTGTTTCAGGTTAGGTGCTTCGGACTTAGCCTATTTTGCTTCCGCATGGACTATTCAGCTTGTTCCTTTTTGTTAAAGCTTTTTGGTGTAGTCCTATTTTGTTGTAACTCTGATATGTATTCTATTGTCGTCTATTATACCACTTGACTTGTATTGTTTGTAAACTCTGTTGTGTATCGATATATGTGTATATGATGATTTACTGTTCTGTGATTTATATTACATTTGAGTTATTATATTCTGTTCTGATAGATCCAACCACCTATGGTTTTGTTTTAATTATTCATTGGGTATGTCGACCTGGTTGGTATGTTTATTGTCGATGTATTCAATAGATAATTAGAGCAAGGCTATAGATGGTCGCTCCCAACCAGCCTTATTCTCCGTGTTTGTTGACGGCATTACTCTGTAGTGTCCTTGGCTAGTGTGGGTATAGAGTTGGGGAGTCACAGCGTGGTATCAGAGCTGAGTTCAGAACAAAGTATGATAGACACAGAATAGATGCACATATTATGGTACATCAAAGTGTATAAGTGATACAAATCTTTGAATCATTGTGTTTCTTTATTCCATCAAGGTTAGATAGGGGAATACGTCTAGGAATGCATTTTATTCCGTAGTATTCCGTATTGCAATATCTACCTTGTGAATAATCTTGTTCTTATCTTACCTTCAGCGTATGGCTGGAAGAGGCAGAGGTCGACGTTCGGATGCTGGGCAATCTAGTGGCTCACATCCGCATGGCGTATATATGTCTGCCGATCAGTTTTTGGAGTTGTTTAGGAGCACTCAGCCTCCCGTTCCTCCTCGAGTGTCTCCACCTCGCAAATCTGCTTTTGCACGTCAGTGTAGTGATTTTGCTCATCTTGGAGGAAAGCCGTTTAAAGGCTCTGAATCCGTTCTTGAAGTCCAAGCTTGGCTTCGCACGTGCGAACGTATCTTTTCTCGCATGGATCTTTCTGACCATGATAGAGTTCTTGTAACTTCTAGTTTATTACAAGAGTGTGCTCTTGATTGGTATGAGCTTCTTGTAGCTGAGATTGATGAGTCTACTCTTTCTTGGACTCAGTTTCGGGGACGATTTGAACTCAAGTTCGTTCCTGAATCTGAAAAAGTTTTATTGACCCGTCGCTTCCTTGAGTTGAAGCAAGGGAAATCTTCTGTTTTTGAGTATGTCGTATCGTTCGAGGCTTTATCTCAGTATGGTCTTGAATTTATCAGTACTTCTTATAAGAAGAATTTGAAGTTTGTTTCTGGTCTTAAGAAATATCTTAAGAAGTCTTTGTTGCTACAGCTTAAACTTTCTTTTGAGGGGTTGGTTGATTCGGCACTTCATCTCGAGACCGTCGAGAAGGAGTGCGATAGTGATGTTGAGGTTTCCAAGAACCCCAACAAGAGGCCGTTTCCAATTCAGAAGAAGCCTTTTCCTTCTAAGAAAAAGATGACCGGTGGTCCTAGCTCTCATCCTCAGTCTTCCGGAACACCTTTCGTTCAAAAGTGTTTTAATTGTGGTTCTCCGGATCATATTATTCGAGCTTGTCCTAAGCCTCTCTTCTGTCGTTATTGCAAGAGGGAAGGTCATCATGTTTCAGCTTGCCCTACTGTTCCGGCTAGTGCCAAGTCTAGCAGGCTTTATGCTGTTAAGGCTTCTGAAGGTCCTTCTCAGTCCAAAGGTACATCTTCATCTATTTTGGAAGGTTCTATTTTATTTCATGATCATAGTATACGAGTTCTTTTCGATACGGGAGCTTCACATTCTTTCGTATCGAAGAAGCTCGTTGATGAATTATCTTTGGATGTTTCTTGTTTGATTACTTCTTTAAGGATTGCGAATCCAATTGGGGGATCCGCGACCCTTAGTTTTCTTTGTGATGATATTGAGATTGTTTTATGTGACTTTTCTTTCCGTGCGAATCTGCACGTTGTTTCTTGTCTGGGATTTGATATGATTTTGGGTATGGACTGGCTAGTGAGATATGATGCCAGGATTATTTGTTCAGAGAGAACTATATATCTTCGACATCCGGATTCGCCTACTCAGCTATCTCTTATTCTTGGGATGTGGATAATTCCGAAATGGCTTTGTATTCTCTTGATTCTCGAGATGATGATGATATATCTCGTATTCCTATTGCTTGTTACTTTTCTGATGTTTTTGAGCCTGTATCGGGTTTGCCACCTAAGCGGGCAATTGAGTTCCGCATTGATCTCATTCCAGGCGCGCAGCCAATTAGTCGTCCTCCCACGAGGATGTCTACAAAGGAAAATGAGGAACTCAAGAAGCAGCTTTTGGAGCTCGAGTCCAAGCAGTTGATTCAATCCAGTTTTTCCCCGTGGGGATCCGTGGTCGTCTTTGTGAAGAAGTCTGATGGAACTCTTAGACTTTGCATTGATTATCGCAAGCTTAACGAGTTAACCATCAGGAATAGGTATCCATTTTCTAGGATCGATGATATGTTTGATCTATTGAGTGGTGCTAAGGTCTTTTCTCAGCTCGACCTTGCCATGGGTTTTCATCAGTTACGAGTCGCGGAGGATAGCATACCTCTTACAGCTTTCCGCACTCGATATGGTTCTTTCGGGTGGCTCGTTATGCCATTCGGTTTGACGAACGCTCCTGCTTTCTTTGTTGATCTCATGAATCGAGTATTCCGAGAATATCTCGATAAGTTCATCCTTGTGTTCATTGATGATATCCTTATTTATTCTAAGTCTGAAGCTGAGCATGTTAATCACTTGAGAATTGTCTTGAGTACCCTCCGTCAGCATCAGCTTAGAGCCAAATTCTCCAAGTGCCACTTTTGGGAGAATAAGGTTAAGTTCTTAGGCCATGTTATATCTTCCGATGGCATTTCTGTCGATCCCTCAAAGATCGAAGCCATTCAGAATTGGAAGAGGCCTGAGAATGTTCATGAGATTCGTAGTTTCCTTGGATTGGCGGGGTATTACCGTCGGTTCATTAAGAACTTTTCCCGTGTTGTGCTCCCTCTCACCTGCCTTACTCGTAAGGGCATTTGTTTTATTTGGTCCGACAAGTGTGAAGCTTCCTTTTTGACATTGAAGGAACTTCTCACTAATGCTCCTATTCTTGTGGTTCCCGAAGGGAATCATGATCTCGTTGTCTACACCGATGCGTGTGGTAGTGGTCTCGGTGCTGTTCTTATGCAGAAGGATCGGGTAGTTGCTTATGCTTCTAGGCAACTGCGTCCGAATGAAGTTCGCTATGCCACTCATGATCTTGAGCTTGCCGCCATTGTCTTTGCCTTGAAGATTTGGCGACATTATTTATTGGGTGAGCGCTTCATTCTCTATACCGATCATAAATCTTTGAAGTATTTGTTCACTCAGAAGGAACTCAATATGAGACAACAACGTTGGCTCGAGTTTCTTGCTTCTTATGACTTTGATATCCAGTATACCCCTGGTAAGGGTAATCGTGTTCAGATGCGCTTAGTCCCAAACATTCGGCTGTTATTTCTATGATGCTTGCCGAATGGAATGTTCTAGAGACTCTATCTTTTTGTGAAATTCGTGATCGAGATTCATCTTCTAATTCTCCTATTCTATTATTTAGTTTGGGAGCTCGACCTATTTTGTTGGATCGTATTGCCGATGCTCAGTGGCGTGATCCTGAATTGTTGCATCTTATTCAGCTTTGTGAGTCTGGATCTTGTGATGAGGCGTTGCAAGATTTCAGCATTGGTTCTCATGGATGTCTTCGTAAGAAGAACCGTCTCTTTGTGCCTTCTGACTTTGCACTTAGGCATGACATTCTTGATGATTGCCATCGTTCTAAGTATACTATTCATCCCGGTAGTAGCAAGATGTATGCTGATATGAGTCGTCTTTATTATTGGGAAGGCATGAAGCGCGTTTTGGCGAGTTATGTGAGCAATTGCATAACTTGTCAGCGTTTTAAAGCCGAGCATCAGCGTCCTTCGGGTCTTCTTCAGCCTCTTGAGATTCCATTGTGGAAATGGGATCAGATTTCTATGGATTTCATTGACGGCCTACCTCGTTCGAGATCTGGCCATTCTAGCATTTGGGTTATTGTTGATCGCCTCACTAAGTCTGCTCATTTTGTCCCTATTAAGTCTAATAGGACTGCTTCGCTTTTGGCTAAGTTATATGTCAAGGAAAGAGTGAGACTTCACGGTGTTCCTAGTTCTATTGTGAGTGATCGTGATCCTTTATTCACGAGTCATTTTTGGAAGAGTCTTCAGCAAGCATTGGGAACAAAGCTTAATTTTTCTACAGCTTATCATCCGCAGACTGACGGACAGACTGAACGGGTGAATCGTATCTTGGAAGATCTTCTCCGTATTTGTATTTTTGATTCTGGTGGAAGTTGGGAGGATCACCTACCTCTAGTAGAGCTCTCCTACAACAATAGTTTTCAGTCTAGTATCGGTATGGCTCCTTTCGAAGCCTTATGCGGAAGAACGTGTCGATCACCGTCATGTTGGTTGGAATCTAGAGAGAAGCTTATTCTTGGTCCAGATTTTGTTCGTGATTCTTCCGAGAAGATTGATCTTATTCGATTGAGAATGAAAGAGGCACAGAGTCGCCAGAAATCCTATGCGGACAACCGTAGGAAGCCTCTCGAGTTCTCGATCGGCGATCTTGTTTTTATTCGTGTTTCTCCTTTGAAGGGGGTTATGCGTTTCAGTACGACTGGGAAATTGGCTCCTCGCTTTATAGGACCATTTTCTATTACTGAACGTATTGGCCCTGTGGCTTATAGAGTTTCACTTCCAGCTCATTTATCTGGCATTCAAGACGTGTTTCACGTCTCGCAACTTCGGAAGTGTCTTCGGGAGTCGGATTCTGTTATTATTTCTCCTGATTTGCAATTGCTTGAGGTCTCACCGGACTTATCTATTGTACAGCAACCTATTCGCATGCTTGACAAAGAGGTGCGACACCTTCGGAACAAGGACGTACCGCTCGTTAAAGTTCAATGGTCTGTTAATCCCAATGACTGTACTTGGGAAACCAGAGAGTATATCGAGCGATTTTATCCGGGGTTTCTTTCTTAGCTTGAAACCGGTGAGTATGTCTTTTCATCTCCAGCTTGTTTCCTTTTCTTTGGAATGTTTTATGTATGTAGTTGTTACAAATATCGTCTCTAGGAATTGCGGGGACGCAATTTTGTAAGGAGGGGAGATCTGTAGCAACCCGCATATTTAACGATTTTATATTTAAATGTTTTATTTAAATATAGCATCGTTAGTCGGATTTTGGGTCTGAAATGTTACTTTCTGCAAATGGCCGAATTGGGTCTCGAAACCACCTCCATTGATTCCAAAATGGCGTTTGCTATCTTTTTGAGTATAAGCTTTGATATATTTGGAGTAAGTCGAATTTTGCTATTTGTTAAGTGGGCTTTTGGGTTTGGGTTTCACCCAAACTGTTCTATTAACCTCAACTCAGCCCTTCTCTCCTCCCATTCACTTATTCATTTCATAAAAGCTTAAGCAAAAACTGAAATGGTGGAAGAGAATGGGAATTAGAAACTCCTAGCCCTAGTTTACTTGCAAATCCAAATTCTTGCTCCAAAATCACAGAGAAGCTATTGGTAAGTTTCTCTTCTTCTTCTCCAACTCTTTCTCCTTCAATTTCAGAAAATTTACTAAACCTAAATTGGGAAATATGTGTTTTATTCTTAGATTGAAGCTTGTTGAGTTGAAGTAGTGTTTGTTGGTCTTCTCTTTGCAAATTGAACTCCATCTTCTTTGTTTGTGAGATTAAAAGGTGAGTTTTGAACCCACATCTATTTCTTTTGATATCATTGATATTAGGAATAAATTCCTAACACTTGTTCATATGCTTTTGCTTTCGATTTGGATTGTTTTGGTGAAATTGCCAAATTATGATTTTTGAAGCCAAATCTATGTAAAACCTTTTATGGTTGATGTTTACGTTGTTCGGAGTGTTTGGGTGTGTTGTTAAGGTTGGGTAGTCGTTTGACGTAAGCCCATAATCAACACGCATCCGATCGCTTTCGATTTGTTTGGCCATAGTTGACCCAGGTTCAGGAAATGCCTGAACATTGAGTTTCAGACGTCTGAAATGACTATTTCAGACGTCTGAATATTGTTCAATGGGAATTTTCATCCCCAGATTCAGACGTCTGAAATTATATTTCCAGACGTCTGAATTGCCAAAATTTCGACCAGAAAGGAAATAGGCAAAGTATTGCCTGTTTCAGACGTCTGAATGGTAGGATTCAGACGTCTGAATTCTGTTTTAGAAAACCAATTGATTTCCAGATTCAGACGTCTGAATCCATTCTTTCAGACCTCTGAATATGCTGTTTTTGGCCTATTTGCCTTGTTCGTTTAATTTTCCAAATTTGATCGATGTATATTGATTCCAATTAGTTGCTTATGCATATTTGACCTTGATAATTCCTTTTTGAATTCATTCACGGGTTTTTATAAATTATTTCTTCAAATCGTATTAAAAGTTCGCTTCTCCGATTTATAAATTCTATTTAAACCACACGTACAATTTCGCACTTCGAGCGAAGTGGAAGGTTGATTAAATGGTTGGGCAAAACACGGACCATGAATCTGCGCGTTTATTCTTCCGATTAATTCCCTACCTATTCAATTGATCGTTTTAACCTTCGGGTTTGGTTTACCGATGATATGAGGTGAACTTTGTACTGCTTTGAGTGTGAAAGTGGCTGACGGATAGTAAATCGTTTAGTGCGAACGAGTGGTTATGGGACATACGTTAACACTTTTCGGATTCCTTTTCGAGAGTTGTGACACATTCAACCAGTTAGTGGTGTCCAGTACTGGGTCTCTGACCTTCACCACTACGGTTTGTTGCCTTCGGGTATGTGCCTTCGGGTTTGTGCCTTCGGGTTTGTTGCCCTTTAGTATCGCTTCCGATGTTGGTCGTTATGAGCCGCATGGGTGATATTGGGTTGCCCTTTAGTATCGCTTCCGATGTTGGTCGTTATGAGCCGCATGGGTGATATTGGGTTTGGAGTCTTCGGGCTCATGGATCCTCGTTTATACAGTACTGAGCTCGAGCAATATTCTGATGTTTCATTCATATGTATATTCCCTTGGTATCGCCCTTCGGTGTTGGTCATTATGAGCCGCATGATGCGTAGCGTTTACCCTGTGAACTTGTATACTATATTGGTATTTGTTATTTGCCTTTTGGCTTGTTTTGGGATATTCCTATCCTTTGTTTCTATGAGTTACCGATGATATGAGGCTTGTTTGTTATGATATGATTCATCTTATGTTAGATGGTTGTGTTATCTCTTTTAGAGATATTTGATATACATTGTGACCTTGCAGGTTTATTGTTATTCAGTTTATCTAACTGATTGGTTTAGCTAGACTGACCCGTGTATTTATTACTCGGGTCAGACCGAGTTGTTTCAGATTAGGTGCTTCGGACTTAGCCTATTTTGCTTCCGCATGGACTGTTCAGCTTGTTCCTTTTTGTTAAAGCTTTTTGGTGTAGTCCTATTTTGTTGTAACTCTGATATGTATTCTATTGTCGTCTGTTATACCACTTGACTTGTATTGTTTGTAAACTCTGTTGTGTATCGATATATGTGTATATGATGATTTACTGTTCTGTGATTTATATTACATTTGAGTTATTATATTCTGTTCTGATAGATCCAACCACCTATGGTTTTGTTTTAATTATTCATTGGGTATGTCGACCTAGTTGGTATGTTTATTGTCAATGTATTCAATAGATAATTAGAGCAAGGCTATAGATGGTCGCTCCCAACCAGCCTTATTCTCCGTGTTAGTTGACGGCATTACTCTGTAGTGTCCTTGGCTAGCGTGGGTATAGAGGTGGGGCGTCACAATATCGCACTAGACAATGATTGTGATATTATAATGGATAACCGTTAGGTTGTTCCATATAACCCACATCTGTTGAAAAAATATGATTGTCGTATAAATGTTGAAGTTTTAGTAGTATCAAACCTGTCAAATATTTAAACAAATATGTATACAAAGGTTCAGATTGTGCACAGCTGAAATTCATCCAACATCTGAAAACGATGTGATTTAAAAGTTTTTAGAGGCAAGATGGATATGTCCCCAAGAGGCCTTTTGGAGAATTTTTGAATTCTCCTTACATACAATATATCCTTCAGTTCAACGTCTACAAATACACCTTCCAAGCAGGCAACACGTGACTTATCATGCTAGCCAATCCATGTCTGATGTTTTATTAGGTGATAATCTCTCTACATCAATGTTAGTTGAATTCTTCAACACAAACTCACAAGATTCAGAAGCAGTTCATTTTTTATACGGTGAATTTCTTGAGAAATACACCTTGATATCAGATATTTGACAGAGCAATGAAGATCATCACAAAAGAAGGTCATAGGACGAATTTATAATGTTTCTCCATCCGAAGGAGAACATTACTTCTTGTGAATTCTTTTAAATCATGTAAAAGGACCATCATCATTTGACTATCTTCTAACCATCAATTGTATCAAATACCCAACGTTTCAGTTAGTAGTGGAAAAGATGGGATTACTTGAAAAAGAACAAAGTATAAGTGCATGTTTGATTGAAGCATCAAACATGCAAATGCCATCATCTTTAAGAAGATTATTTGTATTGATCTTCATTTATTGTGCACTAACGGGAGTTAGAAAATTATGGGAAAATTTTTTCTATCATATGCTTGAAGTTTATCTGAGTTCACGTGCAATGGCTCGACCCATACTTAAAAATCATTTTCTACGTGATTAAAATGATCTATTAATGAACTGTTATAAGCTAATATCTGATTTTGATCTTCTAAGTATTAGAAATGAAATAGATAATAATTCCCTTGTGTCAAAATTGTTAGAGAAATATTATTCTATTGCAACACCTAAATAGGACTTCACATTTAATGAAAAGTTAAATGAATGTCAAAAATATGCATAGCTGTAGTTACTAATGCAGTTTAACATAAGATGAGAAAAATATATTTCATTGATTGCACTGGAGGGACGGGAAAGACCTTTCTTTATCGAGCAATACTTGCAAAACATAGGCAAGATGGTTTATTTTCACTTGCAACAGCTACATCGGGGATAGCCGCAACAATCTTACCATGTGGTCGAACAACTCATTTGTGGTTTAAAATCCTAATCAACGTGACTTCAACATCAATGTATACGATAACTAAACATTCTGAAGTGGCTGAACATATAAGATAAGCAGCCTCTTTTTGGGATGAAGGAATAATGACCCACTAATATGCTTTTGAAGCACTAGATAGAATTTTAAAAGTAATACTGGGAAATGACATGCCATTTGAAGGTAAAGTTATAATCATCGAAGGCGATTTTAGACAAGTTTTACCAGTTGTACAAAATGGTACGATATCGGAAATTATTGATGCGTGCGTTGTTAAATCGTCATTATGGAAACATGTAGATATGATCCATCTTACTCAAAATATGACGGAAAAAGAAGATCCATTCAATGCAGATTTTCTATTACGGTTGGTGATGAAGATGAGCCACATATATGTGAGAACATGATAAGGCTCCCAGACGAAATGGTTATACCATGGGAAGATGAAAAATCAATAACTACTCTAATAAATTCAAGTTTTCCAAACTGTTAACGCTAAAATTTGAACGCTAACACCCCGGTGTATGAGTTATAGTTGTGAAAGCACCACCGGATAACTCGGGAACAGATTACAAGCAGATAATAGCGGAAAAGCAGTAAACAACAACAATTTTATAGTGGTTCGGCTTAAGGGTATAGCCTACGTCCACTTTAGGTACTTTTATTGATGATCTCGTTACAAGCTGATACAATTCTTTCCAAGTACAATACACTTTGAATTACAAGTCACTTAGAACAAGTAGCCTAAACTTCAATGGAGATTAGAGTCCTCAGATCCATGTTGGATGTGTGTGATCTTTTCTCGAAGTTGTTTGTAGCGTTCTTCGTGTCTTGAGAGCTTTAAGTGTTGGATTGGTTTGGAATGCAGCAGAGTAACGGCGCTTGAAGAGAATGAGCCAAAAGTCCTTTTCCAGTTGGAGTTAGGATCATATTTATAGGCATTTTTCAGAATAAGGTCGTAGGTCGTGACCGACCTAAGTAAGGTCGTAGGTCGTGACCGACCTAAGTAAGGTTGTAGTCGACCTGAAGAGTATTGGCCCCTCCTTCCTCACGCATGCTGATTTGCACAAGTCCTAGGTCGTGAGCGACCTATCCCCCTGTGGCATTGCATAGTCTTCTGTATTCTGGTATTTAGGTCATTAGCGACCTAACCTAGGTCGTGAGTACTTTCCTGCAGTCATAGTTAATCTTAAGTCGCTGAGTCCCTTAGGTCGCGACCTTCCTTAGGTCGCGGAGCTTCTAAGGTCGGTGGATAGTTTGGTCGCGGAGTTCCATAGGTCGAGTCCATCTTCAGGTCGCACTCACTCTTAGGTCGCGGCCTCCTTTAGGTTGCAGCTTTCTGTTAGGTCGCAACAATCCTTAGATCGCCAGGTTACTTCTGCAGTTAAGTCGCGCCCTTTTTTAGGTTGCTTGTTCTTTTAAGTTGCGGCCTTTTTGGGTCGCTGCTGCCTTTAGGTCGAGACAATCTTAGGTCGCAACACTTTAGGTCGCAGCTACTCTTAGGTCGCTGGGTTCCGCTAGGTCGTAACCTTCTTCAGATCGCTCGGTGGCTTCACTAATAGGCCGCTAAATCATTTCATCTCTTGGGTCACTAGGTCGCGTCTTCAGTTAGGTCACTTACTTTTAGGTCGCAGCAATAATAGGAGTTAACATCTGCCCCTCGAAGTATAGGCCTATGTCATAGGTCGCATGCTTCGACTTATCTTTGCTAGGTCGTGAGCGACCTAAAACATATGCTAACTCGTGTGTCTACTCGCCTTCTACTTTCAGCTCCATATAAACTGCTAGGTTGCTTCTTCTTCATTATCTAACTGCTTCAATTTCTTGCTCTGCCATTAACAGAATTCCGCGATTTCAAAGACGAACTCAAGCAAAACATTCAGCAATTCATTCTTGCTATTAAATCACGTAAGCATCTTCGATCTTCATTCATTCCATAATCACCATCGAACCACGAATCCTAACCTCTTAACCCCAAATCGATTTTGTACGTCGTGCTTCACTCTGAGTTGCATTGTGATCGATTCATGTTCGTCACTGGCTATTGTTGTTGTTGTGATTCTCGAACACACGACAGCGAGTTAGGTCTATGACAGATCGGAGATATATGGAGTCGTTTTTCGAATGACTTGGTGGTATGAAAAGACGATGATCTTCACGAATAGAATGAGGGATTCTGCGCTATTAGTGTTAACGGGTTACTGGGTCTGATGTGCTTTAGCGTGGATAGGAAGTCAGCGACCTAGTAAATCCGAGCATTCTAAGATAACTTACGACCTAAGGGAAGCTCGAGGACTTTCAAATTCACGACTTAATTCTTAGGTCGCGTTGGGATTTGAATGACCTTGGACTTGGCAAATTTGCACATGCACTTTGAACAGGACGACTTAACAATTTAGCGACCTATCATTCTTGAATGACTGCATAGCGACTTAATATATCAACGACCTATACTTTGCGGCATAGGCTTTAGGTTGCGGCCGAGTTAGGACATGGAAAGTTTGTACCGCCTTGAACCTTTTAACTTGCATAGTGCGACCTAATGAGGCCCGACCTATGCTAGGTCGCTGGACGACCTAAGACTTGTGAAATTCTGTGAAGACTTGGTTGAATTGTTTGAACTTGAATTCTGTTGCACTTTGTTGTAGGTTATCTCTAATGCTAATAACCTGTTAAACATAATATTTGCAGAAAACTGGGACGAATATACTGCCATTGACTGCCCACATCGAATGACAGATTAGTCGATAAAGAGTAATCAACTTAAATGAACTGTGTGAACGAAATGCTGTGAACCAATGAATTCAAGTGAAGTGTTAAAGCAAAACTAAAATATCCAGTTAAAGCTGATTCGTTCGCATTAACACTACACTTGAGCTTTATATTAACAAGTCCTGAAATCTCATAGTCGACTAATTGTCAACTAGTTTGATTTCAGTTATGTTTGCTTTCTTCTTTTTTTTTCTTTTTTTTTTCTTAGTTCTGCACAACACTTCACACTTTTTAGGAAACGTGCACCTTCTCATCTGAACATCCAGTCGCTTATGTAGAATGACGTCTCAACAAGAAGAGATGATAGAACACGCCGAAGGGGTTTTCTCGATTGCTATTCCACTAGAGAATCCTCCGGAAAGAACTCCTACCCTTTTGAAACAGCGGGCACTTAATCAATTATGCGTTCAATTTGGCATTGCCGAGGCAGAAGTTTTACTCCCTGGACCAAATGACTTTGCTGATAGACCTCCTTACGACTTTGTTGCCATTAGTCGACAAATGTGCTTAAGTGGAGCAATTCCTCCTTTTAATGAATTTCTCCGACAAATCCTCCTTCGACTGACGATCTCTCCTTTCCAGCTGCACCCCAATGGCTATGCTATTTTGATGGGATTGTGTGTTCTGTTCAGGAGAACTCTTGACCGTCTTCCGAGTTTTAAGGAAATTTGTTACTTGTACACTTTTGCGAAGAACAAGGACCACCCTTCAATTGTACTTGTAAGGGGTGCGAGGAACCGCAAACTTATTTTGGATTTGCCGGAGAGTGCACATGGTTTCCTGAATCAATACTTCTACATTCGTTGCCCCGCAGAATTTTACGCAGACTGGAGAGTAGGAAGTGAGATCTTTTTTCTCTTCTTTCTTTAATTTTATTCTAAGTTTTACCTGGTTCGTATTGCTAGATGCTGATTCATTCCTTATTTTTACAGCACTTCCTCCTCCTTCTAGAGATTCCAGCCATAAGTCAGTTTTTGAAAGGCCATGCATTGTGGCTGCTGAAGAAAGAAGCGCAAAATTTCTATTGACAGAAGAACTTCTTCATCAGTTTGAGCTTCTACATCCTTCTCGTTCCACTCAAATTCATGAAGTCCCAACGGAGATTCCTGATTCTCCGACGAACACTCCTGATGCCCCGGTCTCCTCTAAAGAGCACTTGCAGGGAGGAACCTCTATAGAAACTTCACTAGTAAAGTGTTCAATTCCGAAAGATGTTGCGGGGCCATCTGACAAGTCTGTACTTGCCCCAGTTATCGAAGAGGAAGAACCTCCACGATCTTCCGAAAAATCTACTAACGAAGGAGTTAAGAAAGCAAGTCCCAAAAAACATGATGGTGATGATGTTTTCGGGGGGTTGAGTGATTTAATTGTGACTTCTCAAGAACTTTTCAAAGATGATGTCTCCAAAACTATCTCTTCTGTAATCAAGGCGACATCTTCTTTACAACAAATGTCAACTCCTCCTACTCAAGTTATCACTACCTCTATTCCACAGAGTGGTTTGTAACTCGATGCGTGTAGTTTACACGTTACACGACACTTCGGATTTCTCATCACTTCTACGCACTTATCTTCTTGTACTTTAAAGATTTCTAAAGCTTATTATTTTTATTCCAGATTCTCCTATGGGGCGCAGCGGCCCGTACTATGATGATTTCCAGCGCTACGGGAGGCGTAGCCAGTATGATTACAGGCGTTACCTCCCTTCTTATAGAGAATCGGATGAAGAGAGGGCCATCAGGAAAGCCGACGAGAGACGAGCATATGAAGAACGTCACCGAAGGGAACAAGAAAGACATGACCTTCCCCACAGAGATGATGATACTCAAAAGAGAAAAGCTCACGATGAGAGAGGTAAAGGTCACATAGACGATTCTTCTAGCAAGCGGGCTAGACTTACCGAAGAAACAATGCCGACAGCTTCTGAACATGTTCCTGCTCAATCCCCTGCTCCCGTTCGCTCCGACATTCAAGCAATCATCAACCGGCCCGCATACCAAGTCGGGCAAGGTCCTCCCACTCTTCAAAGTCGATTTCCTCAGTGGTGCTTGAGAGGGGTTCGATTTGATCTCGACTTGGTTCCTCTCGACAAACCGGCGATGCTGCGAAATCTGGATACTGTCAGGACCGATATTGAAAGAATGTCGAACTGGCAAAAACTTGTCGACGAGCTTCAGAGGGTTAACCGAGCCAATCTCGAGGCCATGCTCACAATGGATAACGATAAGGCTGAGTGGTAGAAGACTCTCGAACAGCATGACGCCGAAATGATAAGTATTGCTTCCTATAATGAAAAGCTGGAAGCGGAAGTAGAAAAGCTTAAGGAAGAATTAGCTACTTCATCTACTTTCCATTCTCAAAAGGAGAGCATGCTTCAGCAACAAGTACGAGATGCGCATGCCAGTCAAAGGGCAGTCGAAGATAAGCTTACACACCTAGAGAAGGTCATAGAAGAATATCATGCTGAAACTTTACAGCTGCGAGAACAGGCCGGTTCTCAAAGCTTGGAGATAGAGATGCTAAAAGCTCGACTTGCTATAGCCGAAACGGAGCGTGACGAGGCTGTTGCTGGTAAACTCGCGGCCGAAGAGGCCCATCAAGCAACCAAAGCTGATATTAGCTCCACATTATTTGATTTCTATCTGCATATCATTTTGGGGCGTGGCAGCCTTGCCTTTCTAGGCCCTAAATACGAAATTACATTAGCTGAAGTCTGGGAGGCAGCACTTGATATGCTAGGTGGTAAAGGTGCTGGCTATGCTGAGACAGCTCTTGAAGAGCATTATCTCGATGATGATGCCCGCGCCGCTCTTGCCAAGGGAAAAGAGCAACTCGCCAAGGTACGGGCCGGAATGGCGGAAGGGGAACGTTCTGAGAAAGAAATAACGCCTACCACTTCTGAACGTCCTTTAGTTTCTCCCGAAGTGGACGTTACAGGCTCTAGTGCTCATTCGCCGCCTCCTATAAGTACCGGAGTAATCACCGCTACTGATGATGAGGCTTTGGAGGATATCGCGGCTCAGAATTATGAGATTGAACTTACGAAGCAAACATCTTCAGGTAATTTTGATATTGGTCCGATTCGGGTGGATCGCTTGCTTACTCCTCAAAAGTTTGATGAGCTTCTCGATTACTTCTTGAATCTCGACGAGCCCATATCTCCCTTCTTTCGGGGAGATACTAATATTTTTAATTTCTCTTCTTCTGCAGTTGAAACGCCAAGTGCTGTGCAGACTTCACTTCCTCCGGTTATCCCTCCTCCATCTCTTCAGGTGACTCCTCCTTCTGCATCACAAACCGGGTCACAAGAGGAACAGATTGAGGCTCTTCATGGCTTGGATGACCCTATCGCTTCGCAAGAGCAGAAGGACGAGGGACTTGAAGGAGGCGAGATCTCTCCGGAGCGGACTCCCTCTGATGACGTAGTTTTGTCCGCTCTTGTTACTCCAGGGAGTGAGTCTTCTTCGAAGAGAAGAAAGAAGCACGGAACATCGAAGAGGAGGGGGAAGAAAATCATCACTACTGAAGAGGAACCGGAAGTCGCACCGGTTGCACCTCCCTCTCCTTCTTCCCTTATGCCTATAGATAGACCTGAAAAACTAATCATTCGGCCAGGCAAAGGGTCCAAGGGTGGCAAGAAGAAATGAAGACTTCAGCTTTTAGCTTCTCGTCTTTTGCATGTATTGGTCGAGAATTGTGCGGGTATCGGCCCCCCGCTTTTCTTTGTTGAAACTTGTACCTGTATCTAAAGTAATGTTGAATAAAATGATTCCTCTTTCTTTGTATAAACTCCTGTTTGAATTTGAGAATGCATTTATTATTCATTTTTGCACAAGTTTATTTATATGACATTGCAGTGAGCTTATGGTATGTTGTTTGAGCGTACTTTACCGATGTAGCTATATCATATCGTATACAACTATACCATGCTGCCCCCATATCATAAGCTTATTGTAATTTTCTATACTTCGAGGGGACTTGCACTCTTATTTTCTGTAGAATTACTATTTCATTCGTGAAAAGATTTTTCATAGAGTACAACTCCTTTCGTATAAGTTTTTACGCTTTGTCCTTCGAAGAAGTCACTTTTTCCTTTTGCGTATGTACACATTTTGCCAAGTGAATTCTTCTATGTGGTAAAGCGGACCTCTGAATGTACTTTAACTTTCTTTCCCCTTTTTTTCTTTAGAATAGGTAAATCACTCTTCCTTCGAAAGCTAAAGTATGCTCTTGATGAGGATTTTTCTTTTAAATAGAAATTTGTACCTCTGAGGAGGGATTTTTTCACGTTTCAACGCTTGGAAGTTTTATTTCAATCTTGGTGAAACGTGTACCTCCAAAGAGTTGTGCCTTTGAAGAAAGCCTTTTCACGTTTCAACACTTGTAAGTTTTATTTCAATCTCGGCGAAACGTGGGCTTCCGAAGAGGTCTTTCTTCTTGATTATGCTTCCGGAGGGGGGGTTGTACCTCTGAGGAGGGATTTTTCACATTTCAACACTTGGAAGTTTTATTTCAATCTTGGTGAAACGTGTACCTCCAAAGAGTTGTGCCTTCGAAGAAAGCCTTTTCACGTTTCAACACTTGGAAGTTTTATTTCAATCTCGGTGAAACGTGGGCTTCCAGGAAGGTCTTTCTTTTGTTTTGCATTTCAGCTTTGGTAAAGTGAAATTCCGAAGAGCGGTTGTTACACTTCAACTCCTGGTGAAATGTGCCTCCGAAGAGGTCTTTATTTTGTTTGCATTTCAACTCTGGTGAAGTGAAATTCCGAAGAGCGGTCATTACACTTCAACTCCTGGTGAAATGTGCCTCCGAAGAGGTCTTTATTTTTTTTGCATTTCAACTCTGGTGAAGTGAAATTCCGAAGAGCGGTCGTAACACTTCAACTCCTGGTGAAATGTGCCTCAGAGAGGGTTTTCATCGCCTGGAAGTTACTCTCTCATGGTTGGAGGGTCATGACTCCTCCAATCTTTTTTGTTGAGTAGAGAACTTTCTTTTTTGTGGCGTATGACCCATTAGAGGTCTTTATTTTCCGAAGAGTTGTGCCTCCGGAGAGGACTTATGCTGCCAATGATGGCTTTGGTTGTTCCTCTGTCCACTTGCTTATGCCTTTTCAATGATCCTCTGCTTTTTTTTTTTTAGCTTTCATTCCCTTTTCTCACAAGTAACTTGTTTAATCCAAGGAAGTGTGCTTCATTGTCAGGCAATTTCGTGAGAACGAGCACTAGCTTCTTAATTGGATGTTTGTTTGTTCAAACGATCTCAATTTATTAGCAAAGACCCGTTTCTGTCGAAATCATAGGCCGTTCAATTGAAGTACTTCCTATCTAGGATTTGAATTCGGGGCTTTTGTGACTTGAAATTTGGCGAGAATCACTTGGTCTTTTTATGTGCAAGTTTCACTTCCATTGTCTGCAAAAATTTAAATCGACATTTCAGCAATACATTCTATGTACTTTTTATATCGAAAATAAAGCAAACATGTAATAATAATAAGGAACACAAGATTTATAGTGGTTCGGCCAGGAAATTGGGCCTACATCCACTTTATATTCTTTCATTATTTACTTGCATCAGTTTTACAATTGCCTTCAATTACAAGAATCATACATTCATAATTCTTTTTACAATATTTCAACAAAATTTTCAAGTATAGTATGGACGCAAATGGTTGCTGTTCCATGCCCTTGGAATTTGATCTCCTTCAACAGTGGTGAGTTTGAATGTGCCGTCAAGAAGCTTCTGACCTATGACATATGGTCCTTCCCAATTTGGCCCAAACACACCTGTCGCTGTCATAATTCTCTTCAGGACTAGGTCTCCAATCTCAAAGCTGCTTTAGCGAACTTTGGAATTGAAATGTCTGGCTATTCTTTGCTGATGAGCTGCAATTCTGAGATTAGCCTCATCTCTTTTTTCATCAAGGAGATCTAGCGCTTCAAGCTGTAGCTTTTCGTTTTCTGCTTGATTGAAATGGATTCTTCTGTGTGAAGGGACCTCTATTTCTACCGGAATCATTGCCTCTGACCCGTATGCCAATGAAAACGGGGTGTGCCCAATCGCAGTTTTGTGAGTGGTTCTGTATGCCCACAGTGCCAGTGGTAGCTTATCGACCCAACCACCATTTGTTCTTTCAAGTTGCTTCTTGGTGGTTGACTTAATAATTTTGTTCACGGCTTCCACTTGCCCGTTTGCCTGCGGATGAGCCACTGCTGAGAAGCTTTTCCGGATTTTGAATCGCTTGCAAAAATCTTGGAATTCTTCACTTTGAAACTGAGTTCCGTTGTCTGTAATTATTTTTTGAGGCACACCGTATCTGCAAATGATGTTTTTAGTCACAAAACTTATCATCTTCTTTGAGGTGATAGTAGCCAGTGGTTCAGCTTCTGCCCACTTAGTAAAATAATCTACAGCAACAATGGCGTATTTAATTCTAGATTTGGCAGTTGGAAACGGTCCTACAAGGTCTATTCCCCATATTGCAAACGGCCATGGACTGACCATCTGTGTGAGTTCAGTGGAAGGAGCTCTAGGAATTTTGGCGAATCTTTGACATCTGTCACATTTTCGGGAATACTCTGCTGCATCTCGATTAATTTCTGTCCAAAAATATCCGTATCGGAGAATTTTCTTTGCTAATGTTTGGCCACCTGAATGATCACCACATTCTCCTCCGTGTACCTCTGCTAGGATTGCTTTAGACTCTTCCCTGGATACACATCGAAGTAATGGCATTGAGAATCCCCGTCTGTATAATCGGCCATCCTGGATTATGTATCGAGAGGCTTTTCTCAGTAGCTTTTGTCGTTCTTTTGAGTTCCCTGGTAAGGATCCATTGAGCAGATATTCTGTTATCGGAGCCATCCATGATTCTTGCTCTTGAGACATGCTCATGATCCAATCAATGTCCATCTCATCAATGCTAGTAGTCGACAGGACCTCCACTGGAGTTAGCCCCAGAAATTGAGCTTCACCTGTGCTAGAATACTTTGCGAGAGAATCTGCTTTCGTGTTTTCCTCTCGAGGAATGTGACTTATCATGTAATGATCGAAATCACCCAGGAGCTCCCAAGCCTTTGACAAGTAGGCGGGCAGATTCCCCCCTTTTGTTTGGAATTCCTTTTTGACTTGGCATACAATAAGCTGAGAATCACTGAATATCTGTAACGCTCGGATGTTTAATTCTTTAGCAATCCTTAAACCAACGATAAGGGCTTCGTATTCTGCTTCGTTGTTTGTTGAAGGAAATTCCAATCTTAGTGCATAGCATAATGATCGGCCTTCTGGGGTCTCAAGTACAACTCCGGATCCAGAACAGTAGTCGTTTCTCGCACCATCGACATATAACTTCCATTGGATTGGGGAATCGTCGACTGTTTCCTCCTCACTGTTACCCTTATCTGTGAATTCTGCAATGAAATCTGCTAAAGCTTGTCCATTGATTGCTTTTCGGGGATGATAAGTGATGTCATACTGACTGAGTTCAATATTCCATTTTAGAAGACGACCCGAAGTTTCAGGGCAAAACAGGACTTGCTTTAAAGGTTGATCAGTGAGGACTCTGATAGGATGAGCTTGAAAATATTGCCTCAACTTCCTAGACGCAATTAGTAAGCAATAGGCGAGTTTTTCCAACTTAGAGTAATTCATCTCTGCCCCAGTGATTCTTTTGCTGATATAGTAAACTGGATGTTGAATCCTTTTGTCTTCCCGTATCAGCGCTGCACTTAAAGCATGAGATGATACTGCCAAGTATATAAGAAGATCCTCGCCATCGCCAGGCCTAGAAAGTATTGGAGGCGTCTCCATATGGCGAATCAATTCATCGAAGGCTTTTTGGCATTCGGGAGTCCAATCGAAGTTTTTCTTTCCTTTCTTTAGGGCGTCAAAGAATGGGATGCATTTATCTGGGGCTTTGGAAATGAACCGACTCAAGGCGGCGACTTTTCCATTGAGACTTTGCAATTCCTTCTTTGTTCTAGGGGCTTTGACTTCTTTCAATGCAGTAATTTGAGCTGTACTGGCCTCAATGCCCCTAGCGCTCACGATGAAACCTAAAAACTTACCGGATTCCACTCGAAATGAACATTTTAAAGGATTGAGCTTCATTCCGTATCTTCGGAGGACTGCGAACATGTCTGCTAAGTGTTCTATGTGATCCACCGCTTTCTTAGACTTTACTAACATATCATCGACGTAGACTTCCATAGTCTTGCCCAGTTGCGGTTTGAACATAGCATTAACGAGTCTTTGGTATGTCGCCCCTGCATTCTTCAACCCGAAGGGCATAACTCTGTAGCAGTAAAGACCAGTGCCGGTGATAAAGCTCGTGTCCTCCTGATCTGGCTCATGCATCATGATATGGTTATATCCGGAGTAAGCATCCATAAAAGATAACAATTCGTGTCCCGCTGTTCCGTCTACCAGTTGGTCGATTCTGGGTAATGGGAAGCAGTCTTTGGGGCAGGCCTTGTTTAGATCTGAAAAATCGATGCATACTCTCCATTTTCCGTTGGCTTTCTTAACCAGCACTAGATTTGAAATCCAATTCGGATAGGTAGATTCTTTGATAAAATTATTCTCGATGAGTCGATCAACTTCTTCTTTTAATGCTGCTGACCTTTCTGGACCTTGAGTTCTCCTTTTCTGCTTCACAGGTGTAAATTTTGGATCAATATTTAGAGCATGCACTGCAACTTCTGGGGATATTCCGCATATATCGGCATGAGTCCAAGCAAAAACATCCAGATTTGCCTTTAAAAAAGATATTAAGATATTCTGAATTGACGCATTAATTTGTGAACCCACATTCAACACTTTGTTTGGGTCCTTTCGGTCAACAGGTATTGGAATTGTCGTTTCCACCGGTACCACTCTATTTTCCCCTGCACTGACTTTTCTAGGGTCCATCTCTTTCCTTGCTCCGCTGTGCTCGCCAGTGCAGGGTCCGCCCTGTAATTGCTACAAGGCTGGTTCTTTGATGCGGACTGGGGCTGCCGCATTCTTTCCCATCTCTCTTTTTCTGGTTTCTCGTAGCTCTGTCAGATAACACTCTCGCCCAACATTTTGATCCCCTTTTATAACTCCTACTCCATTGTCTGTAGGGAATTTAATGGTGAGGCACCACGGGGCAAGAACAGCTTTGAACGCTGCCAGAGTTGGACGACCAAGGAAAGCATTGTAAGCCGAAAATTCGTCGACAATCACAAAAGTCTGCTTGCGGACCATTTTTCTCTCTCCTTCTCCAAGTTCCACAAACAAATCAATGATTGCTACTGGCTGTTTTGGCTCCCCAGTGAAGCCAGCAATTTTATGCGATGAAGCTTGCACATCAGCCATAGGGATCTTCATTTGGTCGAATGTTTTCTTGAAGAGGATATTGCAGGATGCGCCACAATCAATGAGAACTCTTCTGACAATAGCTGGCCCGATACCAGCCGAGATGACTAAGGGATCCAAGGTAGGAGCTTCAATACCCGCAGAATCCCTAGCTTTGAATACAATATCATCATCAAGAGTTCTTTGTTGCTTCAAGGGCGTAGCACCTTCCAAAACAAATACATCTTCCTCGGTCGGTACATACTTTAAATCTCGGGTATACCTTTCCATCTCACCCCAGCTTCCGCCCGCTGGGTGAGGTCCTCCTGTAATGACATTGATAATGGGCCTTCCAGATTCATGCCCTGAAGCCTTCTCAATCGTCCTAGGCTGATGAGTAGGAGCCTGCTGCCCCTGACTAGATGAAGCAGGATTGTTGCTATTCTTTTTCACAAATTGCTACAGTTTGTTTTCCCTTAGCAACTCTTCAATCAGATTTTTCAACTGTCGGCACTCGTCGGTTTCGTGACCGGGTTGATTATGGAAGTGGCAGAACTTCCCACTCTGTATAGCCTTTTTCCCGGTCCTTAGAGGAGGAGGTTTAGGAAAGTCAATAGAATCTTTAGTGGCAAGGTAGATATGCTCCGGCGTATCTGATAAAGGAGTATATTCTGATGGCTTGAAGGATCGGGGCTTCTTCAGATTACTCTGCTTCTTCCCATTGTTATATTCCCTTTTTTGCCCTACAGATTCATTCTTGCATGGAACAACAGTGTTATCTTCGGCTTTTTCCAACACTGCCTTTACCGGTACGGGACGGCTTTCTAAGCGTATGAATTCATCTGCTTTTTTATAGAACTTTTCAAGGGAATTTGGTTCTTTCATGTTTAGCCATTTCCCAAACTCGCTCGACTTGTCAATACCCTTCATCAGATAAGTCAATATCATTCGCGGTTCTGCATTGTCCACCTCAGCTAGCGCTATATTAAAGCGGTTTAAGAAAGATCTGATAGTCTCCCCTGGATTCTGTTCCAAACTTGACAGTGACATGATATCCTTGGCTTTTGAGGCGTATAGTCTGAACTGCTCCTTGAACTTCCGGGTTAAGTCAGAAAACTGATCGATAGATCGGACTGGAAGTTTGGTGAACCAAAGCAGAGCTACACCTTCGAGATACACAGGAAAATATCGCCACTTTATTTCATCAGAGGCTCTGGCACCTATCATGTGCCAATCATACTTGTATAAGAATTCGTTCGGATCACTCGTCCCCTTGTAAGCTGGAATGGTTGGTGGAACAAACTTCCTTGGGAATTCAGCCTTTAAGATTTTCTCAATAAAAGGAGTTTTACTTGGGGCGAAACCCCATTCTTTCTCGTCTTCAACCCTCTGCATACTTTCTTTCATAATTTGTCGGACCATTCCAGAAAGATACTCCTCATCATGTCGAGTTCTAGATCCACCAACCTCTGGAAGTGTTCGTTCAAAGGGGCTAGCAGCCCTTTCAGGAGCATTTCTTTCTTCAGCATCACGAATGTTGCCAACCAAATTCCTTTCATTATCTGCCGGTTGGCAGTTTGCCCCAAGAAAATCGTTCAACCTATTCAGAATTAGGGCATTCTGGGCATTCTGAGCCTCAAATTGTGCATTTTGGGCATTGATTTGTTGGTTCAGCCCTAAAATTGCAGCATCCAGCTCTGCCTTTGTAACTCCGACAGCTGGAGTGGCTTGATTCGATATAGGGGAAGCGGAGGTTCCCTCTTGAATATTCCCAGATCTGACAGATCTACTCTTCCTTCGAGGAGCCATAATCTCGGATAGACTTCTGGTTTTCAAGGAAATTCTCTCTACAAACCTCTGTGAAGCAATGGTGATAACTCGCCTGAGTCAATTCTCAGTGAAAGCACCAAAAATGTTAACGCTAAAATTTGAACGCTAACACCCCGATGTATGAGTTATAGTTGTGAAAGCACCACCCGATAACTCGGGAATAGATTACAAGCAGATAATAGCGGAAAAGCAGTAAACAACAACAATTTTATAGTGGTTCGGCTTAAGGGTATAGCCTACGTCCACTTTAGGTACTTTTATTGATGATCTCGTTACAAGCTGATACAATTCTTTCCAAGTACAATACACTTTGAATTACAAGTCACTTAGAACAAGTAGCCTAAACTTCAATGGAGATTAGAGTCCTCAGATCCATGTTGGATGTGTGTGATCTTTTCTCGAAGTTGTTTGTAGCGTTCTTCGTGTCTTGAGAGCTTTAAGTGTTGGATTGGTTTGGAATGCAGCAGAGTAACGGCGTTTGAAGAGAATGAGCCAAAAGTCCTTTTCCAGTTGGTGTTATGATCATATTTATAGGCATTTTTCAGAATAAGGTCGTAGGTCGTGACCGACCTAAGTAAGGTCGTAGGTCGTGACCGACCTAAGTAAGGTTGTAGTCGACCTGAAGAGTATTGGCCCCTCCTTCCTCACGTATGCTGATTTGCACAAGTCCTAGGTCGTGAGCGACCTATCCCCCTGTGGCATTGCATAGTCTTCTGTATTCTGGTATTTAGGTCGTTAGCGACCTAACCTAGGTCGTGAGTACTTTCCTGCAGTCATAGTTAATCTTAAGTCGCTGAGTCCCTTAGGTCGCGACCTTCCTTAGGTCGCGGAGCTTCTTAGGTCGGTGGATAGTTAGGTCACGGAGTTCCATAGGTCGAGTCCATCTTCAGGTCGCACTCACTCTTAGGTCGCGACCTCCTTTAGGTTGCAGCTTTATGTTAGGTCGCAACAATCCTTAGATCGCCAGGTTACTTCTGCAGTTAAGTCGCGCCCTTTTTTAGGTTGCTTGTTCTTTTAAGTCGCGGCCTTTTTGGGTCGCTGCTGCCTTTAGGTCGAGACAATCTTAGGTCGCAACACTTTAGGTCGCAGCTACTCTTAGGTCGCTGGGTTCCGCTAGGTCGTAACCTTCTTCAGATCGCTAGGTCGCTTCACTAATTAGGCCGCTAAATCGTTTCATCTCTTGGGTCACTAGGTCGCGTCTTCAGTTAGGTCGCTTACTTTTAGGTCGCGGAAATAATAGGAGTTAACATCTGCCCCTCGAAGTATAGGCCTATGTCATAGGTCGCATGCTTCGACTTATCTTTGCTAGGTCGTGAGCGACCTAAAACATATGCTAACTTGCGTGTCTACTCGCCTTCTTCTTTCAGCTCCATATAAACTGCTAGGTTGCTTCTTCTTCATTATCTAACTGCTTCAATTTCTTGCTCTGCCATTAACAGAATTCCGCGATTTCAAAGACGAACTCAAGCAAATCATTCAGCAATTCATTCTTGCTATTAAATCACGTAAGCATCTTCGATCTTCATTCATTCCATAATCACCATCGAACCACGAATTCTAACCTCTTAACCCCAAATCGATTTTGTACGTCGTGCTTCACTCTGAGTTGCATTGTGATCGATTCCTGTTCGTCACTGGCTATTGTTGTTGTTTACTGCTTTTCCGCTATTATCTGCTTGTAATCTGTTCCCGAGTTATCGAGTGGTGCTTTCACAACTATAACTCATACACCGGGGTGTTAGCGTTCGAATTTTAGCGTTAACACAAACTTATATGTTAATGCACTCAATACAAAATATACGATTACAAGGGCTTTGATCACCCCACTTAACGAAAATATGGATATGTTAAACGAGCATTATAAATATTTTTCTTGGTGATCGCCATGTCTACTACTCTATCTATTCTATGGAAGATTATATAAGAAATCTGATTTGTACTAAATAAATTTGAGTGGTTCACCTCCACATAAATTCGTCTTGAAAAAGGGTGCACTGATTATGCTACTAAGGAACCTCGATCCAAAAAATGGTTTATGCAATGATATGCGACTTATATGCCGTGAACATCACTGAAAACATCATAGATGCTGAGACTACCATCGGTCACTTTGCTAAAACTTAGGTTTTCTTACTAAGAATACCCTATGAAGCCCTCGAAAGATATTTGTTTACCATTTACTTTATTATGTAAATAGTTCCATATAAGACTAAGTTTTGCTTTAAATATTAACAAAGCTCAAGGGCCAAGAATTCCAAATTTTGGAATTTATTTACCCCAAGTTGTATTCAGCCATGGTCAACTTTATGTTACATTATTAAGAGAAGTTTCAACGAAAAGCACCAAAGGTTTAGTAAAAGACGGTGAAGTTCAAGGGTAATCCGGAAACTACACAATAAATGTTGTATACAAGGATGTGTCGATATCTTCAAAAGGACAAATTTGATATATTTTTTCATTGGTTATTAATTTTTGTGATGTTTGACACATAATTCACAAATTTTATTTTTAGTTCCTTTTTTAAATAATACAAGCTAATAGAATAATAATCATCAACAATGAAATAAATCTTTATTTCTTTGATTATTTTATGTTTAAAAGTACGTGTTCGTGCATGCCATTTGCATGTCAATTTGCACTTGCAAATCATGTATTTTTCTGTTACATATATATTCTTGCATTTCTAAAACATATGTTGATTGTACTATTTAAATGCAGATGCCGCACCAATATTACATAAATATAATAGCTTTGGTGCACTACTTTTTTATTATCAGCATGAACTTCCTCAAACGTTTCTCTATAGATGGTACTAAATGTTAATATCACTTAAATATAAAATTTAGCAATTTTTTTTACAAATTCTAAACACTCTCTTGCATATATTACCAAATTTAATACCACTTAAAAATAGGATCTAAAAATTAAACTATCTATAACATTTTCGCTCTTTGTAAATCGATAACAGAAAAAATTCAACCTAACAAAAAAAAATTAAATGTTGCAACACAGAAATAAAATATCCACATGATTTCAATGAAAAATTTTACCTAAATATTTATGAAAATCGTTTCTTTTGCATATGTTAAATACATATAATTTGTAAAAAACCAATTTACACGTGAAGTGTGTGCTATTGTCATGCGTGAAGCGCGTGCCTCAACACTAGGTCATTTATTTTGAAGTTATCATTTAATATGTTATTTAGTTATCGTTTTTACCATAGTTTTCTGTAATCCTGCAAAACAAATTTTTATACTATGAATAATCTTTGGAAAAGATATTTCCACCCAAACTATTGTGTACCAAATAAACTTTTATGGTATACTGAGTCGGACATAATAAATGATAACCGCATCTTATACAAAGTGGTACATCCGTACTATCATTAACTTTAAAACGTTATGATCAGGATTATAACAAAATTTTAATGCATGAAATATTGCCTTATTAGCCTTCCCTGAGGTTTTTGTAGCGATCCTGACTCGACCTTCGAAAATCGGCATTGAATACGACACTCATATTCAAATGCCGTAGATCCAAATGTCGAATCTGGTGCGCTGGAGCTTGTAACACCATTAAGTACAACACAGCGGAAAAAAAAGAATAATACATTGATATACAACATTGATACAATATCTGATACAACAGAGCGATAAAATGAATATTAATATAAATCAGAGATATGATACAAGAAAATAGCAGCGGAAAAGAAAAATAGATAACACCAGCAGCGGAACAAATAACTCTAAGATAGCCTTCGAGAGAGAACTCCAGCAGCAGCTCGAACCAACATCACGATACACAAAGATAAGCAAGTGCAGTTCATATCCAAAGATTGAACTAGCTCCAGATAGTCTACTAAACATAACTATCTGAAAAACCCAACTCTAGACTACCTGTGTGGAAAATAGTGGGCATCTAGAGTTTAGGAAAGGAACAATAAACTCCAGGCCAGTCGTGGGACTGGTATGAGTAACAATAACAATTTATCTTTAGAAACAAACAACAGGAGAATTTTAAAGTCAATTCGCAATGCTTTTTGGAAAATGTAACTACCATAAGGCCTCCCGCCACACACACAATGCAAACGCAGAATTGGAGGAGATTTCTCCTTATGATAGTCAAACATGCTTGCTACGTAGATTCTTTTCAATATTATTACTATAAGTACGAAGTGCAGGAAAACATTTCAAAAATATAATATCAATCTTAGCCAGCATAGACATTCCGAACTGTGCCTACTATAGCAACCATCTAAACAGTGGTGACCACCAAAAGTAAATGGCAGGTGCTACAATTAAAACCATACAAGGCTCGTACTGTTTCTTCGGATTTCCAACAAATGGTCGGGCCAAGGAACTTCCCATTGCCACATGGGTACGCCTTTGGAGGGACGCCCTGAGAACCTAACCGGATCTCTCCCAACACAAGGCCGGGTTACCTCTGAACTAGGTAACTACTGACACGAGTATGCCATCCCCTGGTCGTAACCGACCTTTATCCCGAGATTCACCAACAACCATAAAGTAATAAATTTACAGCAACCACATAAGTTGAGTATCTGGGCTCCACACCATGATACCACCTCTATCTAGAATGAAATGAACATACCCTCAGGGGGCACTATCACCAAATAACCTCGCTGCATTCTTCCTGTTTTGACCATTACCAGATTGTGAGATTCGACGCAAATCTACGCTTTTCACAAAAGCCACGCCTTGATCAACAAATGATCAGCAGCATTCATCATGTCACATTACCAAGTTGGGAGTATATTACTGATAACCTTCAACTACGTAACCTCTGAGCTCGTGCGTCTCAGAGAAGGGTGTTAAGCTAAGAGAACAAATTCTCCGCCACAAACAGAAATGTATTTGAAAGAAATTTGTTTATATCTCAAATTGTAATGTCAGACATACAATCCATACAAGTTTGTTCTGGGTTCGAACATAACCGAAACTGAAGGGACTTTCGAAGAATCCCTTGCAAATACGGATAATCCTTAATCACGTCCGGGCTTCCCATCACATATGGAGTCTCTATACCGAGGACCAGTCAATGCAAAGACATTCGACGAGTTATCCTTTCGCTTTCGAAAATATCCGGTCTTCACCACCGGTTTTCAAATGCTATCCATAACGTCGTATCATTATTCGGAGTGGGTTATATGACACAAGGTCCTCTCCTGGCTAAACCGAATAACAAGCACAATATTTGAAAATATATGGATATGGAATTTCAGTTAAGTCATAACTTATTACCCAAAACCTTTCTTTTAAATGGTTAAACAAATTATAATTTCAAATCTTTAAACAAAAAGATTTGTTTCACAAAGTTCACTCAGTTTCAGAAAGATCCATTAACGGATTTCAAACAATTTCCATTTCAATTGGATTAACTCATTGAATCTTTAAATCAAAGATTTAACTTATAGCTTTCAAATCGTTTCCATAACTTGGAAATCATTTTTATTTCAAACTAGAAATCTTTTTAACACAATTTGGAAGTTCATGTCTTGTATGAAAGCTTGTACTATCTGAAAACCAGTAGTTTACCGTTTCAGAAAAATCCAATTATATTTGCACGAATTAAAGCCCTTCAATTAAATTCAAATTTTTAATTAATACACTGAAAACGGTTTGACCCATATATAATTAGTATAACATCTTTAATCCCTAGTTTCAAATCATAGAATTAAATTTCCAATTTTGAATTCAAGTTTAAGTCAAATTATTTTAATTTCAAAACTTTATTAAGTTATTCAAAAAAAATTATCTTCAAAACACTTTTTCAAAAGCTTTTCATATTTAACCCAGTTCCATTTCCAAACCGTTTGGATTTAAAAATTTGAATTCAAAACTATTTTGAATTAAATTCAAATATCTGTGACTTAACCGGTTTCCTCGGGAAATTCATATTTGTGTGTGTATAAGTGTGGTCCAGGGGTTTTACACAATAATGCAACATCATCACAGATCAAAACACAGAAATATAGCTGATAAGCCGTATAAACTATAATGCTTACCGTTCATTCACAGATTCACAGATAATATACAAATGTATCACAAATAAATGAATAAATTATACACGGCTCAATCCAGAGAACAAAATATCACAGATCAGATAGGACAATCAATTCAAGGCATGTCATACAATACAATCATTCATAAGTAAGGTCAAGCATTCAATAATCATTTATAAGCATGATTAATTAATTGTTTAATCCTAATTAATTCAATTTATTTCCAATTAAAACAATTACTTATGAATTAATTATCCAATCTCTGATTTATTAATTACGAATCGTTTGATATAAATTAATTTACCAAACACTTTGATTAATTATTATTAATTAATAAATTATTCTTAATTAATCACATTAATTAAATTAACCTCTAAACCAGTTACACAATTAATTAAACCCTTAATTAATTATTTTAAGAAATTAAACCTTTAATTACTTACCATTAAGCAATCATCTCATAACAATAAATCATTAACTACCAATTAATCTTTATCATTAAATAAATCAAAATATCCAAATTTAATTACAATTAGTAATAACCCCTTAATTACTTTCATTAAGTAATTAACAATTTAAAATTGATTATCTTAATTAATTAATCTAATTAATTATTAAAATTAATCACATTAATTTAATTTAATAATCCCTAGTTAATTATCTTCATTAACTAATAACACTTCTTAATCGCTTATAATTAATCTCTGATTATAAATTAATCTAAATCATTAATTTATAAATTGAATAAATTATCCCTTAATTATCATATTAGTTAAATCACTTAATTACCTTAATTATGTCTAAGGTAATTCATTTCTTTATTAATGACTTCGTTATATTATAGTGTTTTTTTCAAACATTACACTTCTGAATTAAGATTCAAATTTCATTTTGAATTTAAGATTCAAAATGATTATATATTAGACATTAACAAATTTAAATATCAATTTATAAACCGATATAAGAAAAAGTACTAACTAAATTACTTAAATTTTTATTTAAAATTTTAAGCTTTAAAATACATTACATTTTATCTTGCAAATTCAAGTTAAAACAATTTATTTAACTTTTCACTCAAAATTAAGAAAACCTTCATAAAAGAATTTAATCAAAATCAAGTTAAACATTTGTTTGAAAACAAATATACTTTTTGAAGCTATTTAATTTAAACTTGTTTAAAACACATTCAGATTTAAAAACTAATTTAAATTTCCAAATTTGGATTCAAAGAGACTTGAATCCATATTTTAAATTTTGATTTAAACTTTGATTTTAAACTTTGTTTTAAAATTTGGATTTAAAACTTTAATTTAAAATTCAAACATCATTTTAAAACTTTAAGACTCAAAGTACCACTTGAATCTAACTTCATACTAGATTTAAACTTTGTTTACATCTAGTTTACAAATTTAAATTCATTTAAATTGGGTTTAAATTTCAAAATACAGACAGTTTTGAACAAAACTGTAATCTAGTTAAACCAACCCGAGGCAACATTCCTCTCCTTCATGTTCACCAGAAAACAAAATGTACGGTGCACGTATACCGTAGCTCTGGCCAACTCCAGCCACCTTCGACAACCTTCACACAACGCCGACCATCTCTAGACATGATCAAGACCATCAGAATTCACACTGTAGCTCGAAATCAAAATCGAGTTAGCCAAACAAACCTGGAACTCGACACTGCAAACAATGCCCAAACCTGTCAACACCTCGTCAATTCATCTCCGACCATCAGAGCACCAGCGACTCTGGTCAAACCTTCGCCTACATCCCCTCTTCCAATCCCCAAAACCCTGCAACACTCGATGCACTAGAGGGATCGAGAAGCATCAAAATTCCGACCACCAGAAAACTAGGTTTAGAAACTAAAATGAGCAACCACTGTCTCCACCTGTCTCTAACCATCCACCTGCCATTTTTCCTCCACTCACCAATCATTCCTCCATATCCAAGAAGAACTACAACATTCCAGATCCACTAGATCATCAAATAAACCACAAAACCCATTTTCTGGTCAACCTAGTAATGCTCATTCAATACTTAACTAAAAATGTGATTTTGGTTTCAAAAATCAAGTTTTTGTTTTAGCTTTTGATTCATATGCCTGAATCCATGAATTAAAAAACTTAAATTTTTACTTATTTAAGTTTTCCACTATTGTTTTCTATTTTCTAGAACTAATGCAAGCTGGTTTTCCTTTAAACAAATTTTTATTTTAGAATTCTTGTCTTTCAGTATGAATTCAAGATAAAATCTTGAATTAGTATTTTACATCAATCGAATATTATCGATTACCGCCTGATTACCCGTATCTCAATATTACAGTGATGTACCTTATAAAGATGGTTTAAATCAACCTTTTAAAAATCTTGTTTTAAGTTCAACATCTTGTTTTTTTGAGAATCAAGTCTTACAAGTGATTTAAATAAGGAAAGTTTGAGTGTTTGAACCAATATGTAATCTGTATCAAATTTTAGGGAACCCAGAGCATACAAAATCATATGCAAACTGAAGCATACACAAACCAGTTTATAAATGAAGTTTGAACTATTTAATTAACTTAAAACTTTTAAAAATTATGTTTACTCACAATGGTTTTGAAAAGATGAACAGAGCCTCCAGTATTTTAAACAGGCTTTGAATTTCCAGTTGAAATCTTCAGTTGATTCCCTGGTTGTAGTTGAGTTAAGATTGAAGTTTGTTTATGTTTGAGATGATATTCACTTCAAATTTTCTCAGCTTTTGAATAAACGAAACTGAGATGGATGGCTGATATATAGGAAATGAGTGTACATGGTGATAGTATTTTGTACAAGTGATTATGTGTTTAGAGATGCAAATATTTAGTGCATAGTACTTTATGTACTATACTTAAATATATATATATTTTTTGTCCTACTTTATCCACAGCCTAAATTTGATCTGTATATGTACTTCTTTTGTTTGAAATCTTGAGTGTATTTTACTTGTTATCTTTTCTTTGCAAGCTCAGATATCTATGTTTAGGGTCTTCTTACTTTATACTATGAACAATTTCTTTTTTAATTATGTTGCTATAATTTTTCTAATGTATTCACTTTATATTCTATTTTATCTTATATATATAAATCTACTTCTATTTTCAATTTAAATATATTTTTTTAAACTTACATATTCATTGTCTTATCTTACATTTTCATTCATTATTTAGATATTAAATTTTTAAACAAATCATTTTAATCAAAACTCAAATAAATTAAACAATTAATTTCATAATTTTTTATTCAAAAATTAAATTAGTTATAAATTTAAACTTATTTAAAATCCGAGATCGTTGCAGATTCCCCCTTAAGAAATTTCGTCCGCGAATTTTGCAGGCACGAAAACAAAAAAGATAAATACACAAAGACAGAGAAACAGTTTTCCAGGTCAAACTGGATATCTATTCTGCATTTGGCTTACCAAATCAGAATATTAACAATATGAGAACAAACTCATACAATACTACACAGGATACTCGGGTCATCAAATCTACGAAATATGCAAGGCACTGATTAGTTCGAAGGGATAACTAATCACTAGTAGAATATATCAAGACGCAAACAATAGATAAATGAATTTTTATTTTCCACAACTTCCAAAGACTACATATGGATTCCAAACTCAAGTCGGAATATCTCAAAATATATATCAACTTGTCCCTCTTCGGGCTTCAGTCTTCACAAGAAATTATAATAAAATTTCAAATTTGGGTTTTAAACGTAATTGTTTTATCGATACAATTCAAATTTAGCTTCATATTCTGTTAACCAATTTAACTCAATTTAAAATTTCCAATTTATGATTTTCAATTTCAAATCTCAAATTTATTAAAGTTAAATCAATAAACTATAAGAAACCGATGAAGATACGAAGTAAGAATTTTCTACAACGATTCGTAGGGCCACCATCACTCCATAATTTCTTTCTTGTAGCTGCCACGAAGCATTCAAAAGGAATTTGGAAATGAATCAAAGAAGATTAAGAAGAGAAAGGATTGTTTCCACTGTCGCAGGGTATTGACCATTTATAGTGGTACTCCACTGTCCCCTATCTCGTTCTCTTCTTATACTCATACTCACCATTAGTAGATAGTAAGAGAATTTACTGAGACATTCGAACAGATATCTTAGGAATATACTCATTCTAGGGTATACTTCACCCTATGTCTAATGAGTTATTTTATGTGTTATACTTCTGAGCTAAAGTTTTAACCCTCAGCTCTGATACCAAATGTAGCGATCCTGACTCGACCTTCGAAAATCGGCGCCGAATACGACCCTCATATTCAAATATTGTAGATCCAAACGTCAAATCTGGTGCGCTGGAGCTTATAACACCATTAAGTACAACACAGCGGAAAAAAAATAATAATACATTGATATACAACGTTGATACAATATCTGATACAATAGAGTGATACAATGAACATCAATATACATCAGAGATATGATACAAGAAAATAGTAGCGGAAAAGAAAAATAGATAACACCAGCAGCGGAACAAATAACTCTAAGATAGCCTTCAAGATTGAACTCCAGCAGCAGCTCAAACCAACATCACGATACACAAAGATAAGCAAGTGCAGTCCATATCCAAAGATTGAACTAGCTCCAGATAGTCTACGAAACCTGACTATCTGAAAAGCCCAACTCTAGACTGCCCGTGTGGAAAATAGTGGGCACCCAGAGTTTAGGAAAGGAACAATAAACTCCAGGTCCGTCGTGGGACTGGTATGAGTAACAAAAACAGTTTATCTTTAAAAACAAACAACAGTAGATTTTTAAAGTCAATTTGTAATGCTTTTTGGAAAATGTACCTACCATAAGGCCTCCCGCCACACACACAATGCAAACGCAGAATTGGAGGAGATTTATCCTTATGATAGTCAAACATGCTTGATACGGAGATTCTTTTCAATATTATTACTATAAGTGCAAAGTGTAGGAAAACATTTTGAAAATATAATATTAATTTCAGCCAGCATAGACATTCCGAACTATGCCTACTATAGCTACCATCTAAACAGTGGTGTCTTTGGATTTCCAACAAATGGTCGGGCCAAGGAACTTCCCATTGCCACATGGGTACGCCTCTGGAGGGACACCCCGAGAACCTAACCGGATCTCTACCAACACAAGGTCGGGTTTCCTCTGAACTAGGTAACTACTGACACGAGTATGCCATCCCCCGGTCGTAACCAACCTTTATCCGGGATTCACCAACAACCACAAAGTAATAAATTTGCAGCAACAACATAGGTTAAGTATTTGGGCTCCATACCATGATACCACCTCTATCCAGAAGGAAATGAACATACCCTCATGTGGCGCTATCCTCAAATAACCTTGTTGCATTCTTCCTGTTTTGACCATTACCGGGTTGCGTGGTTCGACGAAGTCTCGTCCGCAAAGCTACGCTTTTCACAAAAGCCACACTTTGATCGACAAATGATCAGCAGCACTCAACATGCCACATTACCAAGTTGGTAATATATTACTGGTAACTTTCAACTACATAACCTCTGAGCTCGTACGTCTCATAGAAGGGTGTTAAGTTAAGGGAATAAACTCTTCGCCACCAACAGAAATGTATTTGAAAGAAATCTTCTTTATATCTCAAAATGTAATGTCAGGCATACAATCCATACAAGTCTGTTCTAGGTTCGAACAGAACCGAAGGCATTTTCGAAGTAGCCCTTGCAAATCCGAATAATCCATAATCACATCCGGACTTCCCATCACATATGGAATCTCTATACTAGGGACCAGTCGATGTAGAGACATTTGAGGAGTTATCCTTTCGCTTTCGAAAATATCTGGTTTTCACCGCCGGTCTTCAAATGTTATCCATAACGTCGTATCATTATTCGGAGTGGGTTATATGACAAAAGGTCCTCTTCCGGCTAAACCGAATAACGAGCGCAATATTTAAAAACATATGGATATTGAATTTCAGTTAAGTCGCAACTTATTACCTGAAACCTTTCTTTTAAATGGTTAAACAGATTACCATTTCAAATCTTTAAACAAAAAGATTTGTTTCACAAAGTTCACTCAGTTTCACAAAGATCCATTTACGGATTTCTAACAATTTCCATTTCAATTGGATTAACTCATTAAATCTTTAAATCAAAGATTTAACTTATAGCTTTCAAACCGTTTCCATAATTTGGAAATCATTTTTATTTCAAACTAGAAATCTTTCTAACACAAATTGGAAGTTCATGTCTTATATGAAAGCTTTTACTATTTGAAAACAAATAGTTTTTCGTTTCAGAAAAATCCAATTATATTTGCACGAGTTAAAGCCCTTGAATTAAATTCAAATTCCCAAATTAATACATTGAAAATAGTTTGACCCACTTATAATTAGTATAACATCTTTAATCCCTAGTTTCAAATCATAGAATTCAATTTCAAATTTTCAATTCGAATTTAAGTTAAATTATTTTAATTTCAAAATTTTATCAAGTTATTCAAAAAAATTATCTTCAAAACCCTTTTTCAAAACCGTTGGGATTTAAAAATTTTAATTCAAAACTATTTTGAATTAAATTCAAATATCTGTGACTTAACCGATTTCCTCGTGAAATCCATATTTGTGTGTCTATAAGTGTGGTCCAGGGGTTTAACACAATAGTGCAACATCATCACAGATCTATACACAGAAATATAGTTGATAAGCGGTATAAACTATAACGCTTACCGTTCATTCACAGATCAACAGATAATATACAAATGTATCACAAATAAATGAATAAATTATACACAGCTCAATCCATAGAACAAAATATCACAGATCAGATAGGACAATCAATTCAAGGCATTTCATACAATACAATCATTCATAAGTAAGGTCAAGCATTCAATAATCATTTATAAGCAGGATTAATTAATTGTTTAATCCTAATTAATTCAATTTATTTCCAATTAAATTAATTACTTATGAATTAATTATCCAAACTCTGATTTATTAATTACGAATCATTTGATATAAATTAATTTATCAAACACTTTAATTAATTATTCTTAATTAATAAATTATTCTTATTTAATCACATTAATTAAATTAACCTCTAAACCACTTACATAATTAATTAACCACTTAATTAATTATTTTAGAAATTAAACCTTTAATTACTTACCATTAAGCATCATCTCATAAAAATAAATCATTAACTACCAATTAAT
Source organism: Allium cepa (assembly GCA_030765085.1). Taxonomy (NCBI): domain Eukaryota; kingdom Viridiplantae; phylum Streptophyta; class Magnoliopsida; order Asparagales; family Amaryllidaceae; genus Allium; species Allium cepa. The sequence goes on from CM060929.1 coordinate 70,257,396, forward strand.
CTTTATCATTAAATTAATCAAAATATCCAAATTTAATTACAATTAGTAATTAACCCCTTAATTACTTTCATTAAGTAATTTTCAATTTAAAATTGATTATCTTAATTAATTAATCAAATTAATTATTAAAATTAATCACGCTAATTTAATTTAATAATCCATAGTTAATTATCTTTATTAACTAATAGCACTTCTTAATCACTTTTAATTAAACTCTGATTATAAATTAATCTAAATCATTAATTTATAAATTGAATAAATTATCCTTTGATTATCATGTTAGTTAAATCACTTAATTACCTTAATTTTCTCTAAGGTAATTCATTTCTTTATTAATGACTTCATTAATATTAAAGTGTTTTTTTAAAACATTACACTTCTAAATTTAGATTCAAATTTCATTTTGAATTTAAGATTCAAAATGATTATATATTAAACATTAACCAATTTAAATATCAATTTATAAACTACGTAAGAAAAAGTACTAGCTAAATTGCTTAAATTTTTATTTAAAATTTTAAGCTTTAAAATACATTACGTTTTATCTTGCAAAATCAAGTTAAAACAATTTATTTAACTTTTCACTCAAAATTAAGAAAAAATTCATAAAAGAATTTTATCAAAATCAAGTTAAACATTTGTTTAAAAACAAATATACTTTTTAAAGCTATTTAATTTAAACTTGTTTAAAACACATTCAGATTTAAAAACTAATTTAAATTTCCAGATTTGGATTCAAAGAGACTTGAATCAATATTTTAAATTTTGATTTAAACTTTGATTTTTAACATTGTTTAAAATCATGATTTAAAATTTTAATTTAAAATCCAAACTTCATATTAAAACTTTAAGATTCAAAGTTCCATTTGAACCTAACTTCATACTAGATTTAAACTTTGTTTACATCTAGCTTACAAATTTAATATCATTTAAATTGGGTTTAAATTTGCAATTGCAGACAGTTTTGAACAAAACTGTAATCCAGTTAAACCAACCCGAGGCAGCAATTCTCTCCATCATGTTCACCAGAAAACAAAATGCACGGTGCACGTACACCGTGGCTCTGGCCAACTCCAGCCACCTTCGACAGCCTTCACACATCGCTGACCATCTCCATACATGATCACGACCATCAGAATTCACACAGCAGCTCGAAATCAAACTCGAGTTAGCAAACAAACCTGGAACTCGACACTGCAAACAATGACCAAACCTATCAACACCTCGTCAATTCATCTCCGACCATCAGCGCACCAGCGATTCCGGCCAAACCTTCGACTACATCCCCTCTTCAAATCCCCAAAACCCTGTAACACTTGATGCCCCAGAGGAATCAAGAAGCATCAAAATCCCGACCACCAGAAAACTAGGTGTAGAAACTAAAAGGAGCAACCACTGTCGCCACCTATCTCTAACCATCCACCTGCCATTATTCCTCCACTCACCAATCATTCCTCCACCTCCAGGAAGAACTACGACATTCCAAATCCACTAAATCATCAAATAAAACCCAAAACCCATTTTCTGGTCAACCCAGTAATGCTCATTCAATATTTAACTAAAAAATGTGATTTTGGTTTCAAAAAACAAGTGATTGTTTTATCATTTGATTCATATGGCTGAATCCATGAATTATAGAAATTAATCTTTTACTTATTTAAGTTTTCCACTGTTGTTTTATATTTTCCAGAACTAATACAAGCTGTTTTTCCTTTAAACAAATTTTTATTTTAAAATTCATGTCTTGTAGTATGAATTCAAGATAAAATCTAGAATTAGTATTTTACATCAACCGAATATTATCAATTACCACCTGATTACCTATATCTCAATATTACAGTGATGTACCTTATAAATATGGTTTAAATCAACCTTTTAAACTTATTTTAAGTTCAACATCTTGTTTTGTTGAGAATCAAAGCTTACAAATGATTTAAATAAGGATAGTTTGAGTGTTTGAACCAATATGCAATCTGTATCAAATTTCAGAGAACCCAGAGCATACAAAATCATATGCAAACTGAAGCATACACAAACCAGTTTATAAATGAAGTTTGAACTGTTTAATTAACATAAAACTTTTAAAAATTATGCTTACTCACAGTGGTTTTGAAAAGATGAACAGAGCCTCTAGTATTTGAAAGAGGCTTTTAATTTACAGTTGAAATCTTCACTTGATTCTTTGGTTGTAGTTGAGTTAAGATTGAAGTTTGTTTATGTTTGAGATGATATTCACTTCAAATTTTCTCAGCTTTTGAGTAAACGAAACTGAGATGGATGGCTGATATATAGGAAATGAGTGTACTGGGTGATAGTATTTTGTACAAGTGATTATGTGTTTAGAGATGCAAACATTTAATGCATAGTACATTATGTTTCTATACTTAAATATTTATTTGTTGTCCTACTTTGTCTACAGCCTCCATTTGATCTGTATATGTACTTCTTTTGTTTGAAAACTTGAGTGTTTTTTATTTGTTATCTTTTCTTTGCAAGCTCGGATATCTATGTTTAGGGTCCTTTTACTTTATACTATGAGCAATTTCTATTTTAGTTATGTTGTTACAATTTTTCTAATGTAGTCACTTTATATTCTATTTTATCTTATATATATATAAATCTACTTCTATTCTCAATTTAAATATTTTTTAACTTACATACTTATTGTCTTATCTTACATTTTCATTCATTATTTAGATATTAAATTTTTAAAGAAATCGTTTTTAATCTAAACTCAAATCAATTAAACAATTAATTTCATAATTTTTTATTCAAAAATTAAATTAATTATCAAATTAAACTTATTTAAAATTTGGGATCGTTATAGTTTTGAGGTAAGTTTTCATGTATGCAAATAACTAATACATATGTTGGTTAAATTTACGATCATCCTATGAAAAAAGTTTCAAACAATTCATTTCCTCATATCATAGTTAATAGTACTAAAAGAAATGTCAATGAAATAAGATGCTAATTCATAAGAGTTTGTACCACTTTTATTTAGTTTAAAATCAACTAAAATCAAATATATTATTTCTGTCATCACATGCCAGGCTTGACAATGACAAAAATGACTTCAGCCTCATCTCCCTTGTTACAATACTTCAAATAACAATAACTGAAAATAAATTTAGTACACTAAAGTAAGTGTGTTGCTAAGAGCACCTTTTTTTCCCCATTTTCAATACCATAGAAAAAATAAACGCAATAAAATTTACATGCTGTCTAATACCAAAATCATTTTATATAATAATCAGTCACCGTGTAAAGTTGTATTGCATGGTGAACAACCACCGCCCAACACTATTTTCGACGATCATCAACCACTGAGCTGTTGTCGTCCAGTGATTGATCGTTGTGGAAAGTGGTGTTAATCGGCGGTTATTTATTGTGCAAAAAAGAGTGAAAAATAATGTATTTGGTAGCCCCTTAAAATATGTGATATTAGGAAGAGCACGGTATAAAATTTTATGGTATTTTTAGCAATGGTATTAAAAAGAGGGAAACAATTTGCCTTTAGCAATAGTATACTTGGACAAGCACCATTGTCCCAGTGGTTAAGTGACTTGGTTTTGGTGCGAGAGGTCACAAGTTCGAAACTTGCCTTGCGTGATTCGAACGTTTATTGACATGTGATATGTTGTCACAATGATTTGTTGTATATAAAGTACCATTTCAAAAAATAAAATAAAAATTACTCAATTAATGGTCGAAGTAGGGCAAAAAGGGAAGAATGTGACATCACTTATTTTATGCTCTTACATCGAAGCATTTACTATAATATAATTGCATAGCCTAACATTTACTCCAAAATTTCGATTACTGTTATGTAATAATTAATAAGATTTGATAGAAAATCAAAAAAATCATTCAAACTTGTTTGATTTATTATAGTTTCTTTCGTTTGTTAAAATAGGAAATAAATCAGCAAAGGATCACTATTCGATGTTTTGAAACCAATCTTTAGCCATTGTAAAAAAAGAATGAAATTATAAACTAACTTAAATTGATAACACACAAAAATGGACAGCTATAGAATGGATTGGAAATTCAAGAGCCTAAAAGAAAAATTAATCTGATATAAATCATACAAGTAGTCAAATCATTCACAGACTAACCCAACAAAAAATCTAAAAAAATTTGAATGAATGCTTTTCTTCGAATCGTCCCATCTTTAGCAAAAATCAATGGCATGTTACTTTTTTATTTACAAATAGGGTGCATTCTTTTACGAACCGAAAAGCAAACGAAAGGGGAAAACAAAAAGGGCCGAGAAGCAGTTAAGTTCGTGAAAGGGAATGCGTTATTTTTACAGAAGGGTCAACATGAAAGTGGAAAAGTAATTTTTTATTCTTTTTTATGTTATTATTTTATTTATGTTAATTATTTTTAAATATAGAACACAGAATAAAGAATACGAATGTAAAAATAAAAACTCATAGTTCAGAATTTAGAATGCAAATGCAGAAATAAAAGTACAGAATAAAAATGCAATAAATAAAATATAGATATAACAAACTAGCATCTCCTTCTCAACTGTCTAATAAGATAAATAACAGTCTTCCTAAGCTGCTCAGGGTTGTCCGGCAGGGCATGCAAAGGATTGAAACCTCTACTATCATAATCAGCCAAAAAAATTGCGACCCTCCATTCTTCATAGTCGCCTTCCTACAGCTTCGCTTTCGTACACCTAGCAAGAGTTAGATCACGCGAAGAACTGCCCAAAGACCTAGAAGGACCACCAGTGGACCGTTGCTGCCTAGGCGCTCTATGACTTGAGATCTCCGCAGCATCACCTCTAAAATAGTCGCCATAAAACTGCGCGTCGAACTGTAGTCGAACATGTGAATTATGTGGAATTATGAACTGATGTTTTTTAGTTTGGATGCGGCCACCAAAACACACGTCCAACTGCCTAAAATGAGCAGGCAAGGCATGTTTGTATTTGCGGTACCATGTTGCAACTGTATCCTTCGACTCGTCTGATCCACCAACCTTGTCTTGTTCTTCGTTCCAATAGCCACTTGTAATATATAGTAGCTTGTTCCATGGGCTACATGCATGTTTCAGATTATCGAACTTGTTTTTCATTTGCCCGTCGTTGTAATCCAGATCAGTTCCTTTTGTAAACAGAAATGTGATATTTTCGTTCCACAATGCATGTAACATCCCGCCTTTTCGCACGATTTAAACCGACACGCATGCCGATTCAAACCATACGGAAGGGCGGATTTGTTATGGGGTAAATAAGAAAAACAGAGAAGAAATAAACAAATAGAATCTCACAGCGGAAGGATAAAATATAATAATAAAATATACAGTTTATAAAACTGTTTACAAAACATTTGATTCTTCTTTATACAATTAAATATCAGAGTTCACAAACCAACAATATCAATGCAGCGGAATACAGTGTAGTGGAATAAAATAGTAGGTAGTAATATTAAAATCTTCGTCTTCGTCCTCCAGAGCTAAACTTCAAATCCTGAAATGCTCGGACTGACCCGAGCGAATTTGAAAAGACAAAAACACTCGAGTCAGAACTAAAAGATCTTATGTGAGTTAAATTAACAGAAATAAATATGAGTACAGTAACTCAAGAGATGCTCGGGATTTACATCTCCTAAGGATCCGTTAAACTATTTACTATGTAGTATATTGCGCTATTATAATAGTATCTAATTGTAAAATAAACTTACTTTTAAATAGCGTTAAGGGGTTACCCATATAGCCCTTAACACAGAATATATTCCCATAGTCTATACAGTACCGTAATCTCCCCCGTACTGGGCGTCGTCAGAGGGCACTCCATAGGTATGGTACAAAGCTAAAATCGTATAAGGCGCGCTAGGGTAGGTGACACGGCACAACTAGGCAATGCCAGGGTAGATATACCAATTACGCTTCCGGGTCGATGGTAACGCGTAGCCGTAGCTACCGCCCACCTCGAACAAACTCCCCCAAAATCCAAATAGAAGTGGCCACTGAATCAATCCAAAGTCAAAGTATAATATCGAAGAGGATTGTCCGATCAGAGGAATGACCTCATTAACCCGTCGATCGCTCCTGTTTTAGCCACCTTATGCCAACTCACGGGAGTCGGGTCCACGTATTTACCTTACAGGAAACGTCACCGCCAACCTACTTCATTCTGGAAACTCCACCGCGTACACGGTTAGTCAAAGTGGTTTTCGGTATCGACAGAGAGTATGTCCATATCTGATCCCGGTCTGTGACGACCGCCCATGACTCCCGCACCAAAACAAGGAAATAATGCGCTGAAAGGCGTGCCAGGCAGCCATGGACGATAGTCAGGGTAAAACAAAACAAAAGAATCTCTATCGTACAACTCACAGCGCATGGATAAAATACAATAGAGAAATATAATATAGTGAAGCTCCATAGAACAGAACATCATCATATAAGCATCACAGTAGTTTTATACAATCATCTACTCAAATCCATACATGAAAGCCTCACTACAAATCACTCAACCAAATACAGCAGCGGATACCCAGTACATATAGTAAGAAAACTAATATGCAAAGCCTCCTGCTCGTCTTCGTCATCTTCATCGTAGAACTCCTAGCACAGCACCTGTCACCTGCTACCTAGTCTGCCCATCCCAACATGGATGAACAGCCCAAGGTAATAAGAGGAGACATAAAACCTTGAGTCAGACAAAGTCTTAGTGAGCAGTAAATTAACTATCAAACATACCAAAAGAGCATAAAGGATAAAAGGAATAGGAACCAAACCATCCCACTCCACCTCTTTCTACAGTGATAGCCCCCAGACACACACTAAGGAGAAGCAGGCATAACACAGCAGGCAATTAAAGTAAAGTAATTATCACTCGAGTCAAGGTCGATGTTTTCCAAATACAAACCCCCAAGGCCTAAACCAAGATCAGATAAGCACCCAGAAAACACCGCTCTTGAGACCGAATGATGATACAACCAAACATCCATGACTCTGGCTATCACTGTTAACTTTGCCTTGATTCCACCGTTAGTTGAATGACCATCTGTCAAGGGCTAATGGTAACCCCGGTTCTAACCATAACTCCGCACACTGCCTTGTGCCTAGGACTTATCTACTTTGCCCAGAGTACTCAACTACCTACCTGTAGTCTTTTGGGTGTCCCGACTACCTACCTGTAGTCGTTATGGGCGCCCCATGTACTCTTGCTTTTGAGCATGCTAGAACCTTCAACAACGACGAGATCCAAGCCTCCTAGCCATCCTTCTTGACGACTATCCTCATACAAGCTCAAGCTACCTCTTGAACAATCCATTATCAACCAACTTGAACTACTCTTCAAGTTATCAACATGCTTGGAATGATCCCTGCTTGGATTAAGCCAAGACTCACATCATACTTCGCTTCATCGCATCAAAGCAAAGTCTCATCTCAACAACATGGTTTGCCTCATCAAATCATGGCAAAGTCCCATCTCAACATCATCCAATCTATACATATGAGCTTCAACATCCGCTACATATGCCTTAAGCAGCTTTCACCATTCAAGAGCCTTCTTCCATAGCTTTTGAATCCTCTTCCATCCTCTTGTTCCAAATCAACTACTAGCTAACTTGGAAACAATCAAATCAATCATACATTCAAATATCAATCATTCAAACAAGATCTAACAAGCAATATAAGCAATATCAACTATAATGGCAATTTCGTAAATAAGTGAGCAAAAGTCCAACATATGTGAAACCATAGTTTTTAGCATAGATCTATCAAATATAAAACATGGGTTTTGTCTCTAATACTTGTTAAACTAACTTGCATAAGTAAACATCTTAAAAAAACCATGGATCTAGACTTCGATCTAAGAAAAATGCATGAAATCTCTAACTTTAACACCCAAACATGCCACCAATCCAATATACTCCTTTGGATCCGCGTGAGAGATAACTACCACTCACCAAATCACCAAAACAACCTAAAAACTAAACACTTCAGATCTGGACAGCGAAGATCAAGGCTTGATCCGGCAATATTTCGCCTCAATCGATGAAATCTAGCTCAAACGGATGAAGATCTTCAACTTTGGCACTTGAATCTTCAATCTAAATCTTCGATCTTGGGTGGATGTTAGAACTAGATTAGAATGGAGAAAAGAAGATGAAGAAATGTTGTAGTCGAGTTCCCAAAATGGCAGCACTTCGTCGCTTCAAAAACCGGTGCCAAAAAGTGAGCCAAACCCCTCTATTTATAGGCTGAACAACCCTTAGGTCGTCGCCCTTTAGGTCGTCCCCGACCTAACACTCCAACGACCTACGACCTAAAACCAGCCCGCCCTAGCGACCTACGGCTTATCCAAACACACAGGGTCTCACGACCTAAACCCCCTGCGACCTAACAAACAAGGCCGACTTAAGCCCAAGGCCGACCTAACGACTTATAACATTAACGACCTACGACACAACCCAGACATAACCTAAAACACAGGCCGCATATCCCAAGTCCTAAGTCGTATGACGACTTAACCACCATGCCGACTTACGACTTAATACCAGTGCCGACTCAAACCCCTGCCGACCTATGTCCCCAACGACCTAACAAACACACAATACAAAAGCCTCCGACCTAACTTAGGTCGTTGCCGACCTATCATGCTACGACCTAACAACATAGCCGACTCACGACTCAACCTATTTCCTTTAGGTCGCGCTAGCGACCTAACGACTCATCTACCAACGACTCAAGCATGCCTCTCTAAACCCTAAGTCGGCTACTTTCCTGGGTCGGTCCATCTCTAAGTCGCCTAACCTTTAGGTCGCTACCCCCTCTTAGGTCGCTCTCCACTAGGTCGGTCACTTTCTTAGGTCGTTCCTCTATCCTAGGTCGCTCAACCGACCTAACTCTCAACACATTAACATCCTAACCCGTTAGCTCCTTAGGTCGCTCACCCCTACCTACGACCTATCCTTTAAACGACCTAACTCCCAAGCCTTCCATCCTATGAGTCGTAACTTGTACACGACCTATCCTATGAGTCGGTCACGACTCAACCCTTAACTCGGCAATGCCTATGAGTCGGTCACGACTCAACACTAACCACACGAGTTATCTCCTTATACGACTCAGGCTAGGAACACCACAAACAACACTAACGACCTGTAAATTCTACGATCCATCGACACGTAAAATACGGGTCGTTACATTCTCTCCCCCTTAGGAATTTCGCCCCCGAAATTCCAAGCAAACAATCAGAAATCAAAGATATTCTGCATGCCTACCATCCAAAGCAATCAACAAACCATGCAACCAATTCTAGCCTAGGATGCAGAATTCTAAGACTCAGAACAAGCTACAAATTCATGAGATGTCACGACACTTTAGGGCGATACCTCGAAGAGTCCGGGATGAGCTGCCTTCATCCTCTCTTCCTCCTCCCATGTACAGTCGTTAACATCATCACTCCATTGTACCTTGAGCAACGTAATCGTCTTCCTCCTAAGCTGTCTCGTATCGGTTTCAACAATACGAAGAGGCTTACGAGGTCTTCTAACCACTGGATCAACCTCCAAATCTTCATAGCTATCAGCAGAAACCACTGTCTTTGGGTCGTGCACATACTTCCGTAGATAAGCTACATGAAAAACATTGTGCACACCCGCCATCTTTTCCGGTAACTCCAATCTATAAGCGAGCTTTCCAATACGCTCGATAATCGGGAATGGTCCAACAAATCTCGGAGTCAACTTTCCTTTCTTCCCAAACCTTATAGCATTCTTCAATGGAGAAATCTTCACAAAAACCATATCACCCACATCGAATTCCAAATCCTTTCGACGATTATCTGCATAACTCTTCTGACGATCCTGGGCTGCCCTCATTCGTTGCCGAATGATCTCTATACAATCCGTAGTTTGACGAATCATCTCTGGCCCAAGCATCAGCTTTTCTCCCGTTTCCAACCAACATGTCGGAGAGTTACACGGTCTTCCATATAATGCTTCATATGGTGCCATACCAATACTCGACTGATAACTGTTATTATAAGCAAACTCCACCAAATGAAGGTGATCTTCCCATGATCCTCCGAAGTCCAAAACACATGCCCTAAGAAGATCTTCCAAAACTCGGTTGACTCTCTCAGTCTGACCATCTGTTTGAGGGTGATAAGTTGTACTCAAACACAACTCAGTTCCCAAAACTTCCTGGAAGCTCTTCCAAAATCTACTAGTGAACAATGGGTCTCGATCGCTCACTATACTCTTGGGAACACCATGGAAACGAACTATCCACTTCACATACAGTTCAGCCAACTTTGATGCAGTCCTAGTCGATCGAACAGGAATGAACCTTGCACTCTTGGTCAAACGATCTACTATGACCCAAATCCCTTCATTCCCTGCTCTTGTCCTAGGTAGACCATCGATAAAGTCCATCGACACTTGCTCCCACTTCCATGTAGGAACCTCTAATGGCTGAAGCAATCCACTGGGCTTCTTCTGCTCAGCTTTCACCAACTGGCAATTCATACACTTGGAAATAAAATTTCCAACATCCTTCTTCATACCTTCCCAGTAGTAGGATCTTTTCATATCCCGATACATCTTATTTCCGCCTGGATGAATTGTCAACTTCGAGTGATGACTTTCCCTCAGAACTTCATCTCTCAATCCATCAATATCGGGAACAACTAGTCGTCCTTGCTTTCGAAGCCAACCCTCTCGATCGACCTCGAATCCCTTATCCTTCTCTGGGTCCAACCCAGATTCCAAATCACGGAAAATCTTGACAAGCTTATCATCTCTTCTTTGGCTCTCGCCAATTCTTTCCACAAGAGTAGGCCTTATCCATAAGTTTGCCAACATCTCAGGTTCCAATTCACATCTAGGCCTGAAATCAAATCCAGCCAAATACTCAAGACTCTTCCATTCCGAAAACATGGCTCCTAATCCTGCATGTCTTCGACTTAACGCATCAGCTACTGCGTTACCTTTTCCCGGAGTATAGGCTATACCAAAATCATACGATGCTAAGAACTCTAGCCACCGTTGCTGTCGAAGATTCAAATCCTTTTGGGAGAAAAGATACTTCAACGACTTATGATCTGTAAACAACTCGAATCTAACACCCAATAGATAATGTCTCCACATCTTCAAAGCAAACACAATTGCCGCTAACTCCAAATCATGAGTCGGATAGTTCCTCTCATGCGGCTTCAGTTGTCGACTAGCATACGCAACAACTTTATCCTTCTGCATTAGCACCGCTCCTAGTCCAGTGCCACATGCATCGGTGTAAACCACCATCTCATCATTCCCACTCGGAATAGTCAAAACAGGAGCACTTGTCAGTCGTTCTTTCAGGATTACGAAAGCTTGCTCACACTTATCATCCCATCTGAACACTTGGTTCTTCTTCGTCAACCCTGTTAACGGTGCAGCTATCTTGGAAAAGTCTTTGATAAACCGTCGATAATATCCTGCTAATCCAAGAAAACTTCTCACATCAGATGCATTCTTAGGCCTAACCCAATCCTGGATCGCTGCCACCTTAGCGGGATCAACCGCTATTCCATTTCCAGAAATAACATGACCTAAGAACCTCACTTCATTCTTCCAGAAGTGACACTTCGAAAACTTAGCCTTCAGCTGATGTTTCCGTAAGATTCCTAAAACAATCCTCAAGTGCGTCTTGTGCTCTTCCTCAGTTCTGGAATAAACTAAAATATCATCCACGAACACAAGCACGAACTTATTCAACTGATCTCTGAACACTCTATTCATAAGATCCACAAAATATGCTGGCGCGTTAGTCAACCCAAACGGCATTACCAGCCACTCATAAAACCCGGATGGTGTCCTGAAAGCAGTCTTCGGCACACTATCCTTTGCCACTCTCAACTGGTGAAATCCCGTTGCCAAATCCATCTGAGAAAACACCTTAGCCTCGTGAAGCTGATCAAACAAGTCATCTATTCTCGGCAATGGATACTTGTTCTTCTTAGTCACCTTATTCAGCTCACGATAATCAACACACAACCTCAACGATCCATCCGCTTTGGTTGCGAACACAACGGGCGCACCCCATTCGGACACACTTCTCCGAATGAATCCTTTCCGCAAAAGGTCATCAACTTGCACCTTCAGCTCTTGCTGCTCCCTCGGTGCCATTCGCCTAAGAGGCATCACAACAGGTCTGGCTCCCTCAATTAAATCGATACGAAACTCGATCTCCCTATGCGGCGGTAACCCTTTGACTTCCTCAAAGACATCACCAAACTCATTCACAATAGGCACTGATGACAGTCCATCCCGTGGAACAACCAGCGAATACATGAAGCTCATGAAGACGCCTTCCTCATGCTTACATCGTATCACAACCTTTCGCCCTTCCACATTTCCGACTGTCACCTCAAGCCTCTCACAATCAATCCTAGCCGCATACTTCCTAAGCCAGTCCATACCCAAAATAATTCCGAACCCCGCAAAGTTCAGAACAAAGCAATCACAAACAAACGAGCAATCATGACTCGACACAACTAGACCACGACATAACATACACAAACATGACGAACCCCCTACCGGATTAGTCACAACCAATGGCCTATCAACAATATCCGGTTTCATACCTAACCGGCTTACCAAATCATCACAAACAAAAGAATGCGACGCTCCAGTATCAAACAACACTCTAACTGGAACACCACAAATAGAAAGAGTACCTTGAACAACCACACTCTTCCCCTTCTCTTCAGCAGTAGGAGCTTTCGAAGACGATGGAACAGCCCCCAAAGCATAGGCTTGCACAACCTGCCTATCTTTCCTCGGTTCTGGACAATCCTTCTTGATATGTCCCAGCTTATCACAGTTGTAACACTTTCCCGGCACTTTGGGATTCTTACAATCTTTGTAAAGATGGCCCTTCTGCTGGCAGTTATAGCAAGTCATTTCGCTCTTCGGCTTCTTCTGGCCATCCTTACCCCTCTGTTGCTGTTGCTTCCTCCTCTTATTGCCATTCTGGTGTGGTTTAGATCCTTCCCTGGTTACAGCAACAACAGAACTTTCCTTAGGAAACAAACTCTCATGCCTAAGGGCTTTCTCCACAAGCTTCTCAAATGGATCGTCCAGATGATCCACTAACTGCCTCCCAAGATAAGCATCCAGACCAGTCACAAACTTTTCATTCTTCTGGTAGGGAGAATCAATATACGATCTGGCATACTTAGATAAGGCTTCAAACTCAGAAATATACTCAAGAACAGGTCTCCCCCCTTGCTTGAGCTCCACAAACTTCTTAAACAAGACAGATTTCTGAGAAGTAGAGATGAACTTAGCTTCAAATCTAACTTGGAATTGCTCCCAAGTAATCTCTTCTTCTGGAGTATCGATGGTGATAGAATTCCACCAATCAGCAGCTCTTCCCTGAAGCTGTCTCGATGCAAGCTTCCTCTTAGTTGCATCCTCAATCCCTAAGTCACCAAAGATTCTTTTGCAAGCATCAATCCATCTCTGCACCTCAATAGTCGACTCCGTCCCCAAGAAAACTTTCCCTCCAAGAGCAGTATAATCCTTGCAAAGCTTGGCAAAATCCACCGGTCTCGGAGCTTGGACTTGAACTCCCACATCCACAGATGATCCTGAAGCTGGTATCCTTCTCATGATCGAAGTCATCATCGCTTCGAACATAGTTCCATAATCAACAGCTCCTTCATCAGCACGGCTTTCCCTTGCAGCTGGTCTCCCTCTTCGACTCATCCTTAATATCTGTAAAAAGAATGATTAGAACACCTTAAGAAACAACTGCATAAGGAGTTCAAACCCTTCTAAACTACTATATTATATATAGTAATCATCCATCAAATTACAATTACGTCTCTCTTACGTAGTTACATCAGCGAGCGTTGGCTAAAATCGATTAACCAAAGCTCTGATACCAAATGTGACGACCGCCCATGACTCCCGCACCAAAACAAGGAAATAATGCGCTGAAAGGCGTGCCAGGCAGCCATGGACGATAGTCAGGGTAAAACAAAACAAAAGAATCTCTATCGTACAACTCACAGCGCATGGATAAAATACAATAGAGAAATATAATATAGTGAAGCTCCATAGAACAGAACATCATCATATAAGCATCACAGTAGTTTTATACAATCATCTACTCAAATCCATACATGAAAGCCTCACTACAAATCACTCAACCAAATACAGCAGCGGATACCCAGTACATATAGTAAGAAAACTAATATGCAAAGCCTCCTGCTCGTCTTCGTCATCTTCATCGTAGAACTCCTAGCACAGCACCTGTCACCTGCTACCTAGTCTGCCCATCCCAACATGGATGAACAGCCCAAGGTAATAAGAGGAGACATAAAACCTTGAGTCAGACAAAGTCTTAGTGAGCAGTAAATTAACTATCAAACATACCAAAAGAGCATAAAGGATAAAAGGAATAGGAACCAAACCATCCCACTCCACCTCTTTCTACAGTGATAGCCCCCAGACACACACTAAGGAGAAGCAGGCATAACACAGCAGGCAATTAAAGTAAAGTAATTATCACTCGAGTCAAGGTCGATGTTTTCCAAATACAAACCCCCAAGGCCTAAACCAAGATCAGATAAGCACCCAGAAAACACCGCTCTTGAGACCGAATGATGATACAACCAAACATCCATGACTCTGGCTATCACTGTTAACTTTGCCTTGATTCCACCGTTAGTTGAATGACCATCTGTCAAGGGCTAATGGTAACCCCGGTTCTAACCATAACTCCGCACACTGCCTTGTGCCTAGGACTTATCTACTTTGCCCAGAGTACTCAACTACCTACCTGTAGTCTTTTGGGTGTCCCGACTACCTACCTGTAGTCGTTATGGGCGCCCCATGTACTCTTGCTTTTGAGCATGCTAGAACCTTCAACAACGACGAGATCCAAGCCTCCTAGCCATCCTTCTTGACGACTATCCTCATACAAGCTCAAGCTACCTCTTGAACAATCCATTATCAACCAACTTGAACTACTCTTCAAGTTATCAACATGCTTGGAATGATCCCTGCTTGGATTAAGCCAAGACTCACATCATACTTCGCTTCATCGCATCAAAGCAAAGTCTCATCTCAACAACATGGTTTGCCTCATCAAATCATGGCAAAGTCCCATCTCAACATCATCCAATCTATACATATGAGCTTCAACATCCGCTACATATGCCTTAAGCAGCTTTCACCATTCAAGAGCCTTCTTCCATAGCTTTTGAATCCTCTTCCATCCTCTTGTTCCAAATCAACTACTAGCTAACTTGGAAACAATCAAATCAATCATACATTCAAATATCAATCATTCAAACAAGATCTAACAAGCAATATAAGCAATATCAACTATAATGGCAATTTCGTAAATAAGTGAGCAAAAGTCCAACATATGTGAAACCATAGTTTTTAGCATAGATCTATCAAATATAAAACATGGGTTTTGTCTCTAATACTTGTTAAACTAACTTGCATAAGTAAACATCTTAAAAAAACCATGGATCTAGACTTCGATCTAAGAAAAATGCATGAAATCTCTAACTTTAACACCCAAACATGCCACCAATCCAATATACTCCTTTGGATCCGCGTGAGAGATAACTACCACTCACCAAATCACCAAAACAACCTAAAAACTAAACACTTCAGATCTGGACAGCGAAGATCAAGGCTTGATCCGGCAATATTTCGCCTCAATCGATGAAATCTAGCTCAAACGGATGAAGATCTTCAACTTTGGCACTTGAATCTTCAATCTAAATCTTCGATCTTGGGTGGATGTTAGAACTAGATTAGAATGGAGAAAAGAAGATGAAGAAATGTTGTAGTCGAGTTCCCAAAATGGCAGCACTTCGTCGCTTCAAAAACCGGTGCCAAAAAGTGAGCCAAACCCCTCTATTTATAGGCTGAACAACCCTTAGGTCGTCGCCCTTTAGGTCGTCCCCGACCTAACACTCCAACGACCTACGACCTAAAACCAGCCCGCCCTAGCGACCTACGGCTTATCCAAACACACAGGGTCTCACGACCTAAACCCCCTGCGACCTAACAAACAAGGCCGACTTAAGCCCAAGGCCGACCTAACGACTTATAACATTAACGACCTACGACACAACCCAGACATAACCTAAAACACAGGCCGCATATCCCAAGTCCTAAGTCGTATGACGACTTAACCACCATGCCGACTTACGACTTAATACCAGTGCCGACTCAAACCCCTGCCGACCTATGTCCCCAACGACCTAACAAACACACAATACAAAAGCCTCCGACCTAACTTAGGTCGTTGCCGACCTATCATGCTACGACCTAACAACATAGCCGACTCACGACTCAACCTATTTCCTTTAGGTCGCGCTAGCGACCTAACGACTCATCTACCAACGACTCAAGCATGCCTCTCTAAACCCTAAGTCGGCTACTTTCCTGGGTCGGTCCATCTCTAAGTCGCCTAACCTTTAGGTCGCTACCCCCTCTTAGGTCGCTCTCCACTAGGTCGGTCACTTTCTTAGGTCGTTCCTCTATCCTAGGTCGCTCAACCGACCTAACTCTCAACACATTAACATCCTAACCCGTTAGCTCCTTAGGTCGCTCACCCCTACCTACGACCTATCCTTTAAACGACCTAACTCCCAAGCCTTCCATCCTATGAGTCGTAACTTGTACACGACCTATCCTATGAGTCGGTCACGACTCAACCCTTAACTCGGCAATGCCTATGAGTCGGTCACGACTCAACACTAACCACACGAGTTATCTCCTTATACGACTCAGGCTAGGAACACCACAAACAACACTAACGACCTGTAAATTCTACGATCCATCGACACGTAAAATACGGGTCGTTACACGGTCTCTTTGCCAACCCATCGTTATTATAACACCGCGGTCATTTAAAAATAGTTTATACTTTAAAACCAGGATAAACATTTCCATTACAAAACTATGAATACGATATTATTTCAAAACCCAAAACCATATTTTATCACTTATCCCAAATATAATTCTTTTTCAAAATCATAATGCTTTAAACTTCATAACGTCTGAAAATCAAATATTTTCCAAAGCATAATATTTTGAAATTCATAATTTAAAACCATAACTTCTAAGACTCAAATGGTTCGGATATTCAACGATATATAGAATAATGGTTTAACTTTAAAGTTGCTTTGTAAAGAAATTATTTCCAGGGCTTTACAAATATACTTCTATATTTGAAGTCCGAACCAAAATTTTAAATATCACTTTCAAGTTCAAAACCATCTCAATTTACGTGTGTATATATATATATATATATATATATATATATATATATATATCCATTTTGAGTATAAATAATTCCAAACTAAAGTGGGAATTTATTCTTCCAAAAAATTAAATGTTCTTTTATTTAGTTTTGAATATTCACATAAGATTCATAAATAAAACTCCAAATTCTAGTAATTAATAATTTCTAAAATTTACTTTATACTAGAATATCCATTTATAAGTTTAATTAGAAAATTCAGCTTATAAATATCATATCTTTGAAATTTCCAAACTTAACGTATATTATAAATTATCAAGCCATTTCTAAATTTTTATTCCATTTTTATTTAACAGATTTATACACAGCTTAAATTCAAAAATTTAACTTCATATGTATATATATAAATGGAAGAATAATATTTATAAATTATCAAAATTTAATTTCTGTAAATCGTATCACATCCAAACCATAGAAATCACTTTTAAAATTTTATATATAGACCATGGTGCCTGTATATAATTTTCTATCCTATGGTCAAGTGATACGGATATTTATCATTTCAATCCGCAATTTAAAATAAAAATTTGTGGTTGTATATCATTTCAAACCATAATCCCGAATGAAATGAAAAATGCATGATAACTTGCAATTTAATGATATCAAATAAACATCCATTCATCAACATCATCCATTATCCAAATCACAATCATCCATCAATATCAATCAATATCAAAATATATATGAGATTATATAGCAGGTAATAATTGGCAATTATATTCAAATTAAATTTAACAACTATTAATCTAACATTTTATATTCAGTAATAATTTATATAACTGTTAACTAGCAGTTTATATGCAAACAAATAAATTATAACTGTAAATAAATACGCAATAAATAAATTAAATTAACAGTTAAATTTAATAAATGCAATTCAACAGATATGAATGAAATAAACATGCCAAATACTCATAAATAAATTTCTATTCATTTCTAAAATTAATTTAACAAACATAAAAACTTTTAGAAGTTGTGAGTGGGTTAAAACACTCACCTTTTTTGAATTTTAAATTGGATTTAGATCCAATTTAAACCCAAAAATTCGACGGTCTCCAAATCTGTCCAAACCAGCGTCAAAAAAAATCTGGAATTTAATTACGATCCTAAAAAAAAATCGCGCATGAAACGGAGTTCGTATGTGGAAGTTAAATGTATTAACGCATTTGAAAAATCAAAATTAAATTAAATTCAAACAAAAATAAATTAAACGAAAATGAAATACCGTGCCACATCCGCTCTTCCCACGTGAAAAATGCGTATGCTTCTTCTTGATTTCAAGCTTTGTTCCATAATTTTTCTTTTATTTCGATTTACTTTAATTTTCCTCCTTATTATATGAATGTATGTATTTTAAAAGGTTTGAAAGAAAAAGAAGATTTGAAAAAGAAGAATTGAAAAAAAATGATTAAAATAAGAACTGAAAACGGAAGAGAAGATCTAGATTTGAAAAGAAGAAAGTTTGAAATAGAAGTGAATTTGAAGAAGAAGAAGAATATTTGAAGAGAAAGAAAAAAATTAAAATGAGAGATAATAAGGAGCTTTGAGAAAAACAAGAAAAAAGAAGAAGAAGAAGAAGAAGAAGAAGAAGAATAGCATGGAGGCTAGGGTTAGAGTTAGGAGAAACAAAAAGTAATAGAAGAATAAGAAGTAGGTTATTTATAATTATTGGAAAGAAATAAAGTAAATATGAACAAACTTGGTTTTGAAATATAGTAAATATGAACAACCTTTTTAAAAGTAGCAGGTATTCAAAAGAGGTAATTATTTATTAGAAAGGGAATGAATATGGAGGGACAAAATAAATGACACGTTTCGTTAGTTTGATTCTAAATTAATTAAGTGCTAGATACAGAAAAGTTTGAATACATCATATATATATTCATACTTTAACTGTGTGACAAAATTGCTAAACATACATCAAGTACGATTTATTGGTGACAATATATAGGAATAATCAACAATAAATGTGGATGCAATCACATAAGGATCTAATAGGGAAGGAGATAAAAGTAACAACGTTGATTAATTCCACTTTCCCACTTTAGCCAATCCAATTACAAAATTTAAAATTTTATAAAATTTCTCTCCTTTGATTTCTTAAACAATTTTAATAACTAACAACAAGTTCTATGTTAATTCAATCATTAATCATTTCGCCAATTACCAAATTAAATTTCAATTATTCGCAATAAATCAAATTATAAATTTTTTCATTCCAATAAATAAAATAAATCTTGATTTTTTTTTCTTCCATCCTTATTAATTCCACAACTTGTTCAATTTGAAAATCATTATCATATTTTCCAAATGTTACCTTAATTTAACACTTATGTAACGTATTATTAGATTCGTTGCAAGATTTCAATTTCAATCCCCATTTCTTAATATACTCAAATTCTGGACATTTTTATTTCCTTACCCATAAGTGTAACATTTATTGCCAATTCCATCCAAATTTAACAGGTAACCCTTAACAATGTTTTCAATCCAAAGGTTATACTTAAGTTTACGTTGTATTCTACAACTTATCATATTATGAAGAAAATTCACATTATTCCCCAATATTACCTTAATTCATATTAACTTAACATTAAATTTACTCTTCATTCTATTATTAACCTATTAGTATTAAATAGATGAAATTAACACTGGTTTTACACTCTATTACGTAGATATCCTTAAATTTTGTCTAAGTTTATATTTACATAATATTCCAACATTAAATTTCATCCAATTTTTTTTTTCTTCCTTTTTATTTTAATTAAATCCAATTTCCCTAAAGTTACATTCAAACAAGTAAATTTTGATTTCCAATCAATCATTATACTATAACATTCTTAACATTTTTTTCATTACAGTACTAAATTCTACCTTGATAAGTTTACGCTTCTATTGCTTTACTTTCACACTTCCGTTAAAATATAAATTAATTCTAAAGTAACGTTTATTGTCGACCCCGCCATTTTAATTACTCATATTTAGATGAACGTTATTTCAAATAAGTTCATTGACTCATTTAAATTAGGTAGTTTATAGTAGTTGTTATCCCACCCTTACAATTATTTCCTACTAACGTGCTACCAACTCCTTTAATTAAAATTTGAATTCCAAACCTTATTTAATATACTAAGTAAGATAAATAACATATATAGATTGCTACCAACTTTCCTTTTCTTGCATCTATGTGTTTATTACTTGACACACCAGTAAATATTACATATACACAAAATTCGGTTATCACTTGCCTAACAAGGTTATTATCACTTAAGATCTCACTGCATCCACATTTTCACATTTTCATTTCCTAGTTTCTTTACTTTATTCTACATAATTTATTACAAATGGGATTTTCATTGGTTTACATCTTATTTGTATTTAACATTTCTCAATCACCAATTCATTTCACTTTAACTGCGGTAAATTGGCGGATAAATCGAATTTGATTCCCAAAATCTAAATTAACAAGAAACAAGGGTAGGTAACATACAATAGTCATTACTCCAAATTCTAGTCACCTAAATAGTCTTTTATTACTTGCAAATAAATGTTACTATTTATTTTCATAGTACAAATCTCAATGATTATTCCATTTTATATTTGCTTAGGCCATTTATAGTCCACTATACATATCTACATAAATGGGTAATTTATTCAATTCATTAAGTGTCAATTCTATTAAGCCCTGTTTATATCTTATGCATTCTTCTATTACTTTACAAAAGGGAATAACTTTTAAACTCATACACTTAATAACAAAACCGTTATAAATCCAATAAACTTCCAAATCCAAGTTTGTACACATTTTACACAACTATTATGATTTCTCACAAACGTTGAATTTATTAAATGACCATTTAATATAATTTAATTCCCTTAATTGAATCAAATGCTTATTATTATATATATTCTTTTCATTCTACCATTCCTTCCCATTTTATATTCATTAACGTATTTACACATCTCTATCTTTCAAATATAAAATAACCAAACTGATTACAAACACTGTTTCTATCAATTTTCATAAGTTTGTTCAAAACTATACTTTTGTTTACATAAAATAAATTTTATGTTTCTATTAGTTTTCTTTTCCTTTCACTACAGGCACAAATTATTACTATCTACACTAATTACATTTTTGTATTAATGAACACCATTTAAGTTAATATTTATACTAACATTCACAAATTCAACATTTATTTGTTTCTTCAAAATTACTTTAAATCAAGTTGTGAAAATTTACATTATCCACATCTATTATCATAAAATTTTATAGTTACACTAAATTGCAACCACTATACCGAATTTCTACGTTTACTCCTAAACAAATTAGAAATTATATTAATTCATTTTATTAAATATCATAAATTTAACGGGTCGTTACAATCTCCCCCACTCAAAACTTTTCGTCCCCGAAAAGGAAAAAGAAGGGAGGAGGAAGATTTACAGTGCATCTTATTTCAAATATTAACTTATAAACAATATTTTACTGGATTAATTTCCTTTAATGAAATATACTTGTTTTATAATCATTATATCCTTTAATACTTGAATTATTAAAGTTGGGAAAATACTTTCACAAAATTCTAAGTCTAAAATTTCCTGAAAATTTTGGCAAAGTCTCCTTTGTACGGAGGGACTCTGGAGAAAATATAATATCCAAATATACAAATATATTGCACATATTATCCAAATAAAATATCCCAACACGGGAAAATATATAAAATAGCGCTTTATATGAAATCCGGAAACGTACCTATTTGTCGGGCAATACGCTTATTATTACGGAACCAAAAGCAGTAGCAGTTGCTTCCATAACCTGTATTTTCTTATAAGCCTAAAAGGTTAAATATTTATTTTAGAATGAACTATTCTAGTGGATTCAATCATTCATATCCAATCAAATGCAATAACCATACATTTTAACAAACAGCACACACCGCAAACAAAATCATTTAATCAAACAAACAATTAGTTGTTAGGTTCAAATTCCGAAATTGTACGAAATGTAAAATAACTATCAAGTGCATCCTTTACTCAACAGTCTTAGATGGAACAAAGATAGATTATTTCTCCATCCAACAACTTTAAAATTCCTTACCCAACAACCATACATCAACCAAACAATTCAAATCAACACCAAAATAGCTTATTATACATTTATTTCATACTTCAGTGGTTTGATTTTCTTCCCTTCATTTATGAGGGATTTCTTTGTTCTTACAAGTTTTATTTTCCAATTATCACCAAATTTATTATATTTGTATTTCCTTTTTATTACTTAAGTTTATAAAATAAATTCTCATTAATAACAACAAATATTTTGAATATCTTCCTTTCCTTACTATTCACTTGTAAGATTTCCCTTAAATTCTAAATCTGCTAACATTCATTCTTATAAGTGGAAGTTTTTATTTATCCATTAACTATGAATTGCAGTCATTTAATTTTTCCTACTTTCCATTATATTAGAATAGGGAAGATTAAAACATACTTAAGTCAATAATCATAAAATCAATTCTCATTTTGAATTTCATTTTATATACTTAGGTTCATATCATCTATTAATAATTCTTAACCCTTTTTCAGTAAAATTTCAATTATAACCTAAGTTTATACCATTAAATTCTTATTATAACAGTAATTTATTGAATACTTCATTTTTCCTAAATTCCTACTTGTAAAATATTCAATTCCAGTTTCTCATTTAACACTTCAACTTTTATATTTGGGTAAGTTATTTATGTTAAGGAAATTGCAATTGAACTTATACAAATTTAATCTCCATTCTTTTAATTAAATTTAATGTTTATCCATATTACTCTTTGTCTCATATGTATGCAAATTCATCCTTATAGCTTTGCAATTATTCTCTTATTTCAATTAGAGGTTTCAATTCATTTATTACCTAACTTTTATTTCACTAACAAATTTTAAACAATTAATTAACGAAAAAATTTAGAATTAAGTACCGGGTTAAATTTCAATTTATTTTCAAATAATAGATAAATAAGTTCTTACAACTCAATATCTCTAATTATAGTTAGAGCAATAAAAGAAATTTTTTTTAGAAAATTTCAAAATAAATCTGTAGTAGAATTCACTACAGTAGCCTTTCCCCTTCGAAACCCGAAAATGAAAGTCGATGATGCGGCCGCCATTACCGAAATTATTTTCCAGCGACAGAGAGGAAAGTACAAAATTTATTCTCTCCAAAATCTTCTTTAAAACAATTCTTCCAAGTTATACTAAATATTTATATAAGAAAATACTTATAAACCAAATCATTATATTTCATAAATCCTTTGAAAGCAGATTTTCAAAATCCCGGACTTAAGTTCTAAAATCTCCCATTTGATTTATTATAATTTCAACTTAGCTTCAATTTATTATAAAATATTTTTTTTTCCTAACACCCAATCTATAGCAACCAAATATATATATATATATATATATATATCTTTATAAAAATATTTTTATATATAGAAAATATAATAGGCAAAATTCTTTCATTCACCTATATTAAAACAAATATTATGTCGGTCTGTCCTATTAAGTGTTTAGAAATCCCTATTGATGACATAGCGTCCCATGCATCAACCAGAATTTATAAATACAAAGCGGAACAGATTAACACAATATAAAAATCTTTTTATTAATACTAACAAATACGCTCTCTCATATATATACACTCAGCGACTCCCATAGGATATTTCTACCCTATTAACAAAGAGTCAAACCCCACAAAGCCAAGGTTTATCGCTAAACCAAAGCTCTGATACCAGATGTAACATCCCGCCTTTTCGCACGATTTAAACCGACACGCATGCCGATTCAAACCATACGGAAGGGCGGATTTGTTATGGGGTAAATAAGAAAAACAGAGAAGAAATAAACAAATAGAATCTCACAGCGGAAGGATAAAATATAATAATAAAATATACAGTTTATAAAACTGTTTACAAAACATTTGATTTTTCTTTATACAATTAAATATCAGAGTTCACATACCAACAATATCAATGCAGCGGAATACAGTGTAGTGGAATAAAATAGTAGGTAGTAATATTAAAATCTTCGTCTTCGTCCTCCAGAGCTAAACTTCGAATCCTGAAACGCTCGGACTGACCCGAGCGAATTTGAAAAGACAAAAACACTCGAGTCAGAACTAAAAGATCTTATGTGAGTTAAATTAACCGAAATAAATATGAGTACAGTAACTCAAGAGATGCTCGGGGTTTACATCTCCTAAGGATCCGTTAAACTATTTACTATGTAGTATATTGCGCTATTATAATAGTGTCTAATTGTAAAATAAACTTACTTTTAAATAGCGTTAAGGGGTTACCTATATAGCCCTTAACACAGAATATATTCCCATAGTCTATACAGTACCGTAATCTCCCCCGTACTGGGCGTCGTCAAAGGGCACTCCATAGGTATGGTACAAAGCTAAAATCGTATAAGGCGCGCTAGGGTAGGTGACACGACACAACTAGGCAATGCCAGGGTAGATATACCAATTACGCTTCCGGGTCGATGGTAACGCGTAGCCGCAGCTACCGCCCACCTCGAACAAACTCCCCCAAAATCAAAATAGAAGTGGCCACTGAATCAATCCAAAGTCAAAGTATAATATCGAAGAGGAGTGTCCGATCAGAGGAATGACCTCATTAACCCGTCGATCGCTCCTGTTTTAGCCACCTTATGCCAACTCACGGGAGTCGGGTCCACATATTTACCTTACAGGAAACGTCACCACCAACCTACTTCATTCTGGAAACTCCACCGCGTACACGGTTAGTCAAAGTGGTTTTCGGTATCGACAGAGAGTATGTCCATATCCGATCCCGGTCTCTTTGCCAACCCATCGTTATTATAACACCGCGGTCATTTAAAAATAGTTTATACTTTAAAACCAGGATAAACATTTCCATTTCAAAACTATGAATACGATATTATTTCAAAACCCAAAACCATATTTTATCACTTATCCCAAATATAATTCTTTTTCAAAATCATAATGCTTTAAACTTCATAACGTCTGAAAATCAAATATTTTCCAAAGCATAATATTTTGAAATTCATAATTTAAAACCATAACTTCTAAAACTCAAATGGTTTGGATATTCAACGATATATAGAATAATGGTTTAACTTTAAAGTTGCTTTGTAAAGA
Organism: Allium cepa; assembly: GCA_030765085.1. Lineage (NCBI taxonomy): Eukaryota > Viridiplantae > Streptophyta > Magnoliopsida > Asparagales > Amaryllidaceae > Allium > Allium cepa. Next base: position 70,282,888 of record CM060929.1, read on the forward strand.
AATTATTTCCAGGGCTTTACAAATATACTTCTATATTTGAAGTCTGAACCAAAATTTTAAATATCACTTTCAAGTTCAAAACCATCTCAATTTACGTATATATATATATATATATATATATATATATATATATATATATATATATCCATTTTGAGTATAAATAATTCCAAACTAAAGTGGGAATTTATTCTTCCAAAAAATTAAATGTTCTTTTATTTAGTTTTAAATATTCACATAAGATTCATAAATAAAACTCCAAATTCTAGTAATTAATAATTTCTAAAATTTACTTTATACTATAATATCCATTTATAAGTTTAATTAGAAAATTCAGCTTATAAATATCATATCTTTGAAATTTCCAAACTTAACGTATATTATAAATTATCAAGCCATTTCTAAATTTTTATTCCATTTTTATTTAACAGATTTATACACAGCTTAAATTCAAAAATTTAACTTCATATGTATACATATAAATGGAAGAATAATATTTATAAATTATCAAAATTTAATTTCTGTAAATCGTATCACATCCAAACCATAGAAATCACTTTTAAAATTTTATATATAGACCATGGTGCTTGTATATAATTTTCTATCCTATGGTCAAGTGATACGGATATTTATCATTTCAATCCGCAATTTAAAATAAAATTTTGCGGTTGTATATCATTTCAAACCATAATCCCGAACGAAGTGAAAAATGCATGATAACTTGCAATTTAATGATATCAAATAAACATCCATTCATCAACATCATCCATTATCCAAATCACAATCATCCATCAATATCAATCAATATCAAAATATATATGAGATTATATAGCAGGTAATAACTGGCAATTATATTCAAATTAAATTTAACAACTATTAATCTAACATTTTATATTCAGTAATAATTTATATAACTGTTAACTAGCAGTTTATATGCAAACAAATAAATTATAACTATAAATAAATACGCAATAAATAAATTAAATTAACAGTTAAATTTAATAAATGCAATTCAACAGATATGAATGAAATAAACATGCCAAATACTCATAAATAAATTTCTATTCATTTCTAAAATTAATTTAACAAACATAAAAACTTTTAGAAGTTGTGAGTGGGTTAAAACACTCACCTTTTTTGAATTTTAAATTGGATTTAGATCCAATTTAAACCCAAAAATTCGACGGTCTCCAAATCTGTCCAAACCAGCGTCAAAAAAAATCTGGAATTTAATTACGATCCTAAAAAAAAATCGCGCATGAAACGGAGTTCGTATGTGGAAGTTAAATGTATTAACGCATTTGAAAAATCAAAATTAAATTAAATTCAAACAAAAATAAATTAAACGAAAATGAAATACCGTGCCACATCCGCTCTTCCCACGTGAAAAATGCGTATGCTTCTTCTTGATTTCAAGCTTTGTTCCATAATTTTTCTTTTATTTCGATTTACTTTAATTTTCCTCCTTATTATATGAATGTATGTATTTTAAAAGGTTTGAAAGAAAAAGAAGATTTGAAAAAGAAGAATTGAAAAAAAATGATTAAAATAAGAACTGAAAACGGAAGAGAAGATCTAGATTTGAAAAGAAGAAAGTTTGAAATAGAAGTGAATTTGAAGAAGAAGAAGAATATTTGAAGAGAAAGAAAAAAATTAAAATGAGAGATAATAAGGAGCTTTGAGAAAAACAAGAAAAAAGAAGAAGAAGAAGAAGAAGAAGAAGAAGAAGAAGAAGAAGAAGAAGAATAGCATGGAGGCTAGGGTTAGAGTTAGGAGAAACAAAATGTAATAGAAGAATAAGAAGTAGGTTATTTATAATTATTGGAAAGAAATAAAGTAAATATGAACAAACTTGGTTTTGAAATATAGTAAATATGAACAACCTTTTTAAAAGTAGCAGGTATTCAAAAGAGGTAATTATTTATTAGAAAGGGAATGAATATGGAGGGACAAAATAAATGACACGTTTCGTTAGTTTGATTCTAAATTAATTAAGTGCTAGATACAGAAAAGTTTGAATACATCATATATATATTCATACTTTAACTGTGTGACAAAATTGCTAAACATACATCAAGTACGATTTATTGGTGACAATATATAGGAATAATCAACAATAAATGTGGATGCAATCACATAAGGATCTAATAGGGAAGGAGATAAAAGTAACAACGTTGATTAATTCCACTTTCCCACTTTAGCCAATCCAATTACAAAATTTAAAATTTTATAAAATTTCTCTCCTTTGATTTCTTAAACAATTTTAATAACTAACAACAAGTTCTATGTTAATTCAATCATTAATCATTTCGCCAATTACCAAATTAAATTTCAATTATTCGCAATAAATCAAATTATAAATTTTTTCATTCCAATAAATAAAATAAATCTTGATTTTTTTTTCTTCCATCCTTATTAATTCCACAACTTGTTCAATTTGAAAACCATTATCATATTTTCCAAATGTTACCTTAATTTAACACTTATGTAACGTATTATTAGATTCGTTGCAAGATTTCAATTTCAATCCCCATTTCTTAATATACTCAAATTCTGGACATTTTTATTTCCTTACCCATAAGTGTAACATTTATTGCCAATTCCATCCAAATTTAATAGGTAACCCTTAACAATGTTTTCAATCCAAAGGTTATACTTAAGTTTACGTTGTATTCTACAACTTATCATATTATGAAGAAAATTCACATTATTCCCCAATATTACCTTAATTCATATTAACTTAACATTAAATTTACTCTTCATTCTATTATTAACCTATTAGTATTAAATAGATGAAATTAACACTGGTTTTACACTCTATTACGTAGATATCCTTAAATTTTGTCTAAGTTTATATTTACATAATATTCCAACATTAAATTTCATCCAATTTTTTTTTTCTTCCTTTTTATTTTAATTAAATCCAATTTCCCTAAAGTTATATTCAAACAAGTAAATTTTGATTTCCAATCAATCATTATACTATAACATTCTTAACATTTTTTTCATTACAGTACTAAATTCTACCTTGATAAGTTTACGCTTCTATTGCTTTACTTTCACACTTCCGTTAAAATATAAATTAATTCTAAAGTAACGTTTATTGTTGACCCCGCCATTTTAATTACTCATATTTAGATGAACGTTATTTCAAATAAGTTCATTGACTCATTTAAATTAGGTAGTTTATAGTAGTTGTTATCCCACCCTTACAATTATTTCCTACTAACGTGCTACCAACTCCTTTAATTAAAATTTGAATTCCAAACCTTATTTAATATACTAATGAAGATAAATAACATATATAGATTGCTACCAACTTTCCTTTTCTTGCATCTATGTGTTTATTACTTGACACACCAGTAAATATTACATATACACAAAATTCGGTTATCACTTGCCTAACAAGGTTATTATCACTTAAGATCTCACTGCACCCACATTTTCACATTTTCATTTCCTAGTTTCTTTACTTTATTCTACATAATTTATTACAAATGGGATTTTCATTGGTTTACATCTTATTTGTATTTAACATTTCTCAATCACCAATTCATTTCACTTTAACTGCGGTAAATTGGCGGATAAATTGAATTTGATTCCCAAAATCTAAATTAACAAGAAACAAGGGTAGGTAACATACAATAGTCATTACTCCAAATTCTAGTCACCTAAATAGTCTTTTATTACTTGCAAATAAATGTTACTATTTATTTTCATAGTACAAATCTCAATGATTATTCCATTTTATATTTGCTTAGGCCATTTATAGTCCACTATACATATCTACATAAATGGGTAATTTATTCAATTCATTAAGTGTCAATTCTATTAAGCCCTGTTTATATCTTATGCATTCTTCTATTACTTTACAAAAGGGAATAACTTTTAAACTCATACACTTAATAACAAAACCGTTATAAATCCAATAAACTTCCAAATCCAAGTTTGTACACATTTTACACAACTAATATGATTTCTCACAAACGTTGAATTTATTAAATGACCATTTATTATAATTTAATTCCCTTAATTGAATCAAATGCTTATTATTATATATATTCTTTTCATTCTACCATTCCTTCCCATTTTATATTCATTAACGTATTTACACATCTCTATCTTTCAAATATAAAATAACCAAACTGATTACAAACACTGTTTCTATCAATTTTCATAAGTTTGTTCAAAACTATACTTTTGTTTACATAAAATAAATTTTATGTTTCTATTAGTTTTCTTTTCCTTTCACTACAGGCATAAATTATTACTATCTACACTAATTACATCTTTGTATTAATGAACACCATTTAAGTTAATATTTATACTAACATTCACAAATTCAACATTTATTTGTTTCTTCAAAATTACTTTAAATCAAGTTGTGAAAATTTACATTATCCACATCTATTATCATAAAATTTTATAGTTACACTAAATTGCAACCACTATACCAAATTTCTACGTTTACTCCTAAACAAATTAGAAATTATATTAATTCATTTTATTAAATATCATAAATTTAACGGGTCGTTACAATCTCCCCCACTCAAAACTTTTCGTCCCCGAAAAGGAAAAAGAAGGGAGGAGGAAGATTTACAGTGCATCTTATTTCAAATATTAACTTATAAACAATATTTTACTGGATTAATTTCCTTTAATGAAATATACTTGTTTTATAATCATTATATCCTTTAATACTTGAATTATTAAAGTTGGGAAAATACTTTCACAAAATTCTAAGTCTAAAATTTCCTGAAAATTTTGGCAAAGTCTCCTTTGTACGGAGGGACTCTGGAGAAAATATAATATCCAAATATACAAATATATTACACATATTATCCAAATAAAATATCCCAACACGGGAAAATATATAAAATAGCGCTTTATATGAAATCCGGAAACGTACCTATTTGTCGGGCAATACGCTTATTATTACGGAACCAAAAGCAGTAGCAGTTGCTTCCATAACCTGTATTTTCTTATAAGCCTAAAAGGTTAAATATTTATTTTAGAATGAACTATTCTAGTGGATTCAATCATTCATATCCAATCCAATGCAATAACCATACATTTTAACAAACAGCATACACCGCAAACAAAATCATTTAATCAAACAAACAATTAGTTGTTAGGTTCAAATTCCGAAATTGTACGAAATGTAAAATAACTATCAAGTGCATCCTTTACTCAACAGTCTTAGATGGAACAAAGATAGATTATTTCTCCATCCAACAACTTTAAAATTCCTTACCCAACAACCATACATCAACCAAACAATTCAAATCAACACCAAAATAGCTTATTATACATTTATTTCATACTTCAGTGGTTTGATTTTCTTCCCTTCATTTATGAGGGATTTCTTTGTTCTTACAAGTTTTATTTTCCAATTATCACCAAATTTATTATATTTGTATTTCCTTTTTATTACTTAAGTTTATAAAATAAATTCTCATTAATAACAACAAATATTTTGAATATCTTCCTTTCCTTACTCTTCACTTGTAAGATTTCCCTTAAATTCTAAATCTGCTAACATTCATTCTTATAAGTGGAAGTTTTTATTTATCCATTAACTATGAATTGCAGTCATTTAATTTTTCCTACTTTCCATTATATTAGAATAGGGAAGATTAAAACATACTTAAGTCAATAATCATAAAATCAATTCTCATTTTGAATTTCATTTTATATACTTAGGTTCATATCATCTATTAATAATTCTTAACCCTTTTTCAGTAAAATTTCAATTATAACCTAAGTTTATACCATTAAATTCTTATCATAACAGTAATTTATTGAATACTTCATTTTTCCTAAATTCCTACTTGTAAAATATTCAATTCCAGTTTCTCATTTAACACTTCAACTTTTATATTTGGGTAAGTTATTTATGTTAAGGAAATTGCAATTGAACTTATACAAATTTAATCTCCATTCTTTTAATTAAATTTAATGTTTATCCATATTACTCTTTGTCTCATATGTATGCAAATTCATCCTTATAGCTTTGCAGTTATTCTCTTATTTCAATTAGAGGTTTCAATTCATTTATTACCTAACTTTTATTTCACTAACAAATTTTAAACAATTAATTAACGAAAAAATTTAGAATTAAGTACCGGGTTAAATTTCAATTTATTTTCAAATAATAGATAAATAAGTTCTTACAACTCAATATCTCTAATTATAGTTAGAGCAATAAAAGAAATTTTTTTTAGAAAATTTCAAAATAAATCTGTAGTAGAATTCACTACAGTAGTCTTTCCCCTTCGAAACCCGAAAATGAAAGTCGATGATGCGGCCGCCATTACCGAAATTATTTTCCAGCGACAGAGAGGAAAGTACAAAATTTATTCTCTCCAAAATCTTCTTTAAAACAATTCTTCCAAGTTATACTAAATATTTATATAAGAAAATACTTATAAACCAAATCATTATATTTCATAAATCCTTTGAAAGCAGACTTTCAAAATCGCGGACTTAAGTTCTAAAATCTCCCATTTGATTTATTATAATTTCAACTTAGCTTCAATTTATTATAAAATATTTTTTTTTCCTAACACCCAATCTATAGCAACCAAATATATATATATATATATATATATATATCTTTATAAAAATATTTTTATATATAGAAAATATAATAGGCAAAATTCTTTCATTCACCTATATTAAAACAAATATTATGTCGGTCTGTCCTATTAAGTGTTTAGAAATCCCTATTGATGACATAGCGTCCCATGCATCAACCAGAATTTATAAATACAAAGCGGAACAGATTAACACAATATAAAAATCTTTTTATTAATACTAACAAATACGCTCTCTCATATATATACACTCAGCGACTCCCATAGGATATTTCTACCCTATTAACAAAGAGTCAAACCCCACAAAGCCAAGGTTTATCGCTAAACCAAAGCTCTGATACCAGATGTAACATCCCGCCTTTTCGCACGATTTAAACCGACACGCATGCCGATTCAAACCATATGGAAGGGCGGATTTGTTATGGGGTAAATAAGAAAAACAGAGAAGAAATAAACAAATAGAATCTCACAGCGGAAGGATAAAATATAATAATAAAATATACAGTTTATAAAACTGTTTACAAAACATTTGATTCTTCTTTATACAATTAAATATCAGAGTTCACATACCAACAATATCAATGCAGCGGAATACAGTGTAGTGGAATAAAATAGTAGGTAGTAATATTAAAATCTTCGTCTTCGTCCTCCAGAGCTAAACTTCAAATCCTGAAACGCTCGGACTGACCCGAGCGAATTTGAAAAGACAAAAACACTCGAGTCAGAACTAAAAGATCTTATGTGAGTTAAATTAACAGAAATAAATATGAGTACAGTAACTCAAGAGATGCTCGGGGTTTACATCTCCTAAGGATCCGTTAAACTATTTACTATGTAGTATATTGCGCTATTATAATAGTGTCTAATTGTAAAATAAACTTACTTTTAAATAGCGTTAAGGGGTTACCTATATAGCCCTTAACACAGAATATATTCCCATAGTCTATACAGTACCGTAATCTCCCCCGTACTGGGTGTCGTCAGAGGGCACTCTATAGGTATGGTACAAAGCTAAAATCGTATAAGGCGCGCTAGGGTAGGTGACACGACACAACTAGGCAATGCCAGGGTAGATATACCAATTACGCTTCCGGGTCGATGGTAACGCGTAGCCGCAGCTACCGCCCACCTCGAACAAACTCCCCCAAAATCAAAATAGAAGTGGCCACTGAATCAATCCAAAGTCAAAGTATAATATCGAAGAGGAGTGTCCGATCAGAGGAATGACCTCATTAACCCATCGATCGCTCCTGTTTTAGCCACCTTATGCCAACTCACGGGAGTCGGGTCCACGTATTTACCTTACAGGAAACGTCACCACCAACCTACTTCATTCTGGAAACTCCACCGCGTACACGGTTAGTCAAAGTGGTTTTCGGTATCGACAGAGAGTATGTCCATATCCGATCCCGGTCTCTTTGCCAACCCATCGTTATTATAACACCGCGGTCATTTAAAAATAGTTTATACTTTAAAACCAGGATAAACATTTCCATTTCAAAACTATGAATACGATATTATTTCAAAACCCAAAACCATATTTTATCACTTATCCCAAATATAATTCTTTTTCAAAATCATAATGCTTTAAACTTCATAACGTCTGAAAATCAAATATTTTCCAAAGCATAATATTTTGAAATTCATAATTTAAAACCATAACTTCTAAAACTCAAATGGTTTGGATATTCAACGATATATAGAATAATGGTTTAACTTTAAAGTTGCTTTGTGAAGAAATTATTTCCAGGGCTTTACAAATATACTTCTATATTTGAAGTCTGAACCAAAATTTTAAATATCACTTTCAAGTTCAAAACCATCTCAATTTACGTGTATATATATATATATATATATATATATATATATCCATTTTGAGTATAAATAATTCCAAACTAAAGTGGGAATTTATTCCTCCAAAAAATTAAATGTTCTTTTATTTAGTTTTGAATATTCACATAAGATTCATAAATAAAACTCCAAATTCTAGTAATTAATAATTTCTAAAATTTACTTTATACTAGAATATCCATTTATAAGTTTAATTAGAAAATTCAGCTTATAAATATCATATCTTTGAAATTTCCAAACTTAACGTATATTATAAATTATCAAGCCATTTCTAAATTTTTATTCCATTTTTATTTAACAGATTTATACACAGCTTAAATTCAAAAATTTAACTTCATATGTATATATATAAATGGAAGAATAATATTTATAAATTATCAAAATTTAATTTCTGTAAATCGTATCACATCCAAACCATAGAAATCACTTTTAAAATTTTATATATAGACCATGGTGCCTGTATATAATTTTCTATCCTATGGTCAAGTGATACGGATATTTATCATTTCAATCCGCAATTTAAAATAAAATTTTGCGGTTGTATATCATTTCAAACCATAATCCCGAATGAAATGAAAAATGCATGATAACTTGCAATTTAATGATATCAAATAAACATCCATTCATCAACATCATCCATTATCCAAATCACAATCATCCATCAATATCAATCAATATCAAAATATATATGAGATTATATAGCAGGTAATAACTGGCAATTATATTCAAATTAAATTTAACAACTATTAATCTAACATTTTATATTCAGTAATAATTTATATAACTGTTAACTAGCAGTTTATATGCAAACAAATAAATTATAACTGTAAATAAATACACAATAAATAAATTAAATTAACAGTTAAATTTAATAAATGCAATTCAACAGATATGAATGAAATAAACATGCCAAATACTCATAAATAAATTTCTATTCATTTCTAAAATTAATTTAACAAACATAAAAACTTTTAGAAGTTGTGAGTGGGTTAAAACACTCACCTTTTTTGAATTTTAAATTGGATTTAGATCCAATTTAAACCCAAAAATTCGACGGTCTCCAAATCTGTCCAAACCAGCGTCAAAAAAAATCTGGAATTTAATTACGATCCTAAAAAAAATCGCGCATGAAACGGAGTTCGTATGTGGAAGTTAAATGTATTAACGCATTTGAAAAATCAAAATTAAATTAAATTCAAACAAAAATAAATTAAACGAAAATGAAATACCGTGCCACATCCGCTCTTCCCACGTGAAAAATGCGTATGCTTCTTCTTGATTTCAAGCTTTGTTCCATAATTTTTCTTTTATTTCGATTTACTTTAATTTTCCTCCTTATTATATGAATGTATGTATTTTAAACGGTTTGAAAGAAAAAGAAGATTTGAGAAAGAAGAATTGAAAAAAAATGATTAAAAGAAGAACTGAAAACGGAAGAGAAGATCTAGATTTGAAAAGAAGAAAGTTTGAAATAGAAGTAAATTTGAAGAAGAAGAAGAATATTTGAAGAGAAAGAAAAAAATTAAAATGAGAGATAATAAGGAGCTTTGAGAAAAACAAGAAAAAAGAAGAAGAAGAAGAAGAAGAAGAAGAAGAAGAATAGCATGGAGGCTAGGGTTAGAGTTAGGAGAAACAAAATGTAATAGAAGAATAAGAAGTAGGTTATTTATAATTATTGGAAAGAAATAAAGTAAATATGAACAAACTTGGTTTTGAAATATAGTAAATATGAACAACCTTTTTAAAAGTAGCAGGTATTCAAAAGAGGTAATTATTTATTAGAAAGGGAATGAATATGGAGGGACAAAATAAATGACACGTTTCGTTAGTTTGATTCTAAATTAATTAAGTGCTAGATACAGAAAAGTTTGAATACATCATATATATATTCATACTTTAACTGTGTGACAAAATTGCTAAACATACATCAAGTACGATTTATTGGTGACAATATATAGGAATAATCAACAATAAATGTGGATGCAATCACATAAGGATCTAATAGGGAAGGAGATAAAAGTAACAACGTTGATTAATTCCACTTTCCCACTTTAGCCAATCCAATTACAAAATTTAAAATTTTATAAAATTTCTCTCCTTTGATTTCTTAAAAAATTTTAATAACTAACAACAAGTTCTATGTTAATTCAATCATTAATCATTTCGCCAATTACCAAATTAAATTTCAATTATTCGCAATAAATCAAATTATAAATTTTTTCATTCCAATAAATAAAATAAATCTTGAATTTTTTTTTCTTCCATCCTTATTAATTCCACAACTTGTTCAATTTGAAAATCATTATCATATTTTCCAAATGTTAACTTAATTTAACACTTATGTAACGTATTATTAGATTCGTTGCAAGATTTCAATTTCAATCCCCATTTCTTAATATACTCAAATTCTGGACATTTTTATTTCCTTACCCATAAGTGTAACATTTATTGCCAATTCCATCCAAATTTAACAGGTAACCCTTAACAATGTTTTCAATCCAAAGGTTATACTTAAGTTTACGTTGTATTCTACAACTTATCATATTATGAAGAAAATTCACATTATTCCCCAATATTACCTTAATTCATATTAACTTAACATTAAATTTACTCTTCATTCTATTATTAACCTATTAGTATTAAATAGATGAAATTAACACTGGTTTTACACTCTATTACGTAGATATCCTTAAATTTTATCTAAGTTTATATTTACATAATATTCCAACATTAAATTTCATCCAATTTTTTTTTCTTCCTTTTTATTTTAATTAAATCCAATTTCCCTAAAGTTACATTCAAACAAGTAAATTTTGATTTCCAATCAATCATTATACTATAACATTCTTAACATTTTTTTCATTACAGTACTAAATTCTACCTTGATAAGTTTACGCTTCTATTGCTTTACATTCACACTTCCGTTAAAATATAAATTAATTCTAAAGTAACGTTTATTGTTGACCCCGCCATTTTAATTACTCATATTTAGATGAACGTTATTTCAAATAAGTTCATTGACTCATTTAAATTAGGTAGTTTATAGTAGTTGTTATCCCACCCTTACAATTATTTCCTACTAACGTGCTACCAACTCCTTTAATTAAAATTTGAATTCCAAACCTTATTTAATATACTAAGTAAGATAAATAACATATACAGATTGCTACCAACTTTCCTTTTCTTGCATCTAGGTGTTTATTACTTGACACACCAGTAAATATTACATATACACAAAATTCCGTTATCACTTGCCTAACAAGGTTATTATCACTTAAGATCTCACTGCATCCACATTTTCACATTTTCATTTCCTAGTTTCTTTACTTTATTCTACATAATTTATTACAAATGGGATTTTCTTTGGTTTACATCTTATTTGTATTTAACATTTCTCAATCACCAATTCATTTCACTTTAACTGCGGTAAATTGGCGGATAAATTGAATTTGATTTCCAAAATCTAAATTAACAAGAAACAAGGGTAGGTAACATACAATAGTCATTACTCCAAATTCTAGTCACCTAAATAGTCTTTTATTCCTTGCAAATAAATGTTACTATTTATTTTCATAGTACAAATCTCAATGATTATTCCATTTTATATTTGCTTAGGCCATTTATTGTCCACTATACATATCTACATAAATGGGTAATTTATTCAATTCATTAAGTGTCAATTCTATTAAGCCCTGTTTATATCTTATGCATTCTTCTATTACTTTACAAAAGGGAATAACTTTTAAACTCATACACTTAATAACAAAACCGTTATAAATCCAATAAACTTCCAAATCCAAGTTTGTACACATTTTACACAACTATTATGATTTCTCACAAACGTTGAATTTATTAAATGACCATTTATTATAATTTAATTCCCTTAATTGAATCAAATGCTTATTATTATATATATTCTTTTCATTCTACCATTCCTTCCCATTTTATATTCATTAACGTATTTACACATCTCTATCTTTCAAATATAAAATAACCAAACTGATTACAAACACTGTTTCTATCAATTTTCATAAGTTTGTTCAAAACTATACTTTTGTTTACATAAAATAAATTTTATGTTTCTATTAGTTTTCTTTTCCTTTCACTACAGGCATAAATTATTACTATCTACACTAATTACATCTTTGTATTAATGAACACCATTTAAGTTAATATTTATACTAACATTCACAAATTCAACATTTATTTGTTTCTTCAAAATTACTTTAAATCAAGTTGTGAAAATTTACATTATCCACATCTATTATCATAAAATTTTATAGTTACACTATATTGCAACCACTATACCAAATTTCTACGTTTACTCCTAAACAAATTAGAAATTATATTAATTCATTTTATTAAATATCATAAATTTAACGGGTCGTTACAATGCAACACGGTAGGCACACATGTAAATGTTTTCGAAACAAACATCGATGAATGCGTTTATCCTATCGACATTCCTGTCAATGATGGTTCTAGTAGAAGAAGCAGTAGAGTGGTTAGACATTCTAAAAAAAGCAATTCAAAAAATAATTCAGAAAAATCTAAATATATATATATATATATATATATATATATGATAGATAATAATACGAAAAATGCAAATACAAATTATTTAGCTGAAAAAATCGAAAATGAAACTTGTAGAAATTGCTGAATTTTTAGACTGTTTGGTATTTTTGGTGATTTTGTTTAGAAATATTTTGATATATATCGGTAAGGAAGGGAAAAATGGTGGTTGGGGATGAACCATTTGCGTCATATGGCGTGCGATCCGCCAGACGCGTCTGACGCAAAAGGTTCATTTCTAACCATTGCTTCAAACTGGGCAGTAGTGTGGGGCCTTGACGTGTTCGAAGAATGTAGACGCCAACGCTGAATGGCCATTTTAGCTAAAGAATGGTACCAAAATGTTGAATCTCAATCCCAATCTAAAACCATGCAATTTCTATTGGATCCAAAAATATATATACAAATTATAATTAAAGATTTTAAAAAGTTTATTAGTAATCTAAAACACCCAACTCAAACTTTGGCGCAACTTTGAAGATAGATGTGATTTTGTAACTGGAAAGAAGTAAAACTTGCAAAAAGAGTGAATCATTTCAATTGCCACAGGAGTAGAAAGAAGAAACAAATAGAAAAAGAATCTTACCTAATTTGTGAAAAATCATAGTAGATGTGTTCACAGAAATTTTTTGGTGCGTAAAGCTTCTGGTGAGTGGATGATGAAAAAACTAGGTATTACTGATGATACTTTGGTTTTGGATGAGTGAAATCGAAGTATTATAAGCATTCCATGAAAAATTAAACTGCTAAAAGAGCACACGTCGTATTAACAAAACATATATTTTCATTATTCTTGCACTTAGTTAAAACTAGTGTATAACCCGTGCATTGCACATGGTAATGTTGCTAATAATAATACTTAAATTTTAATTGTTGTAAAAAATATTTTTTTAGGAATATATGATAAATTTATTGAAATAGAGAAATTATAATTTGAAATGAAATGCGATGCTCAGATGTATGATAGAACGTTCAATTCTCGCTAACCACATACTTTTATGGGAATTGTATACATATACATATATACATACATATATATATATATATATATATATATATATACACGTGTGTGTATATATGTGTGTATATATATTATGTATGTACGTATGTATGTATGTTAAAAAAATTATTATTGTATGCATGTAAATAGTATATGTTATGTGATATGTGTATTATATGTGTGTATATATATATCTTTACTACTAATAATGATAATTCAATGAATTGAAAATCAACGGTGACTTTTTGAAATTCCCTAAATGCCCTTTGCATCACCAAAAGTACAAAATGAACTTTGAATGTTAGGACTTAAATAACGCCGAAAGAAGCATTTTGGGTATTGCTGTATACTATCATTCAATTATTATGCGGTCAACTTGACTTCACTTACCCTCCCCACATCAACACAATTTTATAGGATCTGCATGGATAGAGAACCTTATACTTCCTCTCTTGGCTTATATACCCTGCTAATTATGATATTTTTGATGATGTGGGACTACTTAAAATTTAGTTATTTCCACGTACAGCTACTTTATATTAAGAAAATCAGTGATCAGTATTAGAAATCTTCAGACACTATGTCATAATAAGCTGGCATAAGTCTACAAAATTGAGTTCACACATTGAAAATCTACGGTATGGTGGATCGATTATACAAATGACAAGTTTATGACTAATTTAAACTATAGTGTAACAATAGTAAAGTATGTAAATAAGAATAATCACAACAAGGATTTTATACTGGTTCGGACCTCCCGTCCTACGTCCAGTCCCGAAGCTCCTCTTCGGAATTTCCTTTCACCAAAATAACCCTCACTTCACTTGGAGGAACAGGTTTACAGTAGCAGAGTTTCTATGTCAAGAATGTGTTCTCTATTACATAGATTTTGACTATATAGTACAATTGAACTTTCCATATCTCTTGAATGATTTAATACAATATTGTTCGAGAGAATATGGAAGTGTATGATCTCAGATTTACAGATTTGATTGCAAGTGGATGATTAGAATACGAGATGATTATGGTAGAGAGTAGAGTGAATTAGTTGAAAGTAAGTAAGTGCTTTGATTCTTCTTGATTCTCGTTTATATAGTTGTATAAGGTTGCTTCTAGTAGTTACATCTCTTCCCTTTCAGTCTAGAGTCGTCACTGTTCACTCGAGAAGAGTTGCGGAGGAGAGATGGAGTTGTGTCTCTTCAGAGATGACAGTTGTAATTTGAATTATTTTGCCCCGAGCCCAGTTTCAGACTTCTGAATGGTGTTATCAGACGTCTGAGAACCTATTATTATTTTTGTTCATCTTCTATGTTCAGACATGTGAAGTTCTGCATTCAGACGTCTGAACATGTTAAGTGATGTTCTCCTAGGTTTATTCTTGATTGTATCTCTCTTCGATCTTCATGAAACTTTATAGATGAATCTCTTTATTGCTTTAGTCATCGTCTTTTCACTGTAGTGGTTTTTTCTTTGCTTTGAATTAGTATCTGTATGTTGTATGATACATATATATATGATTTCCATTGTATAGTTGTCATCCTCGAAATCGTAAACTAAGGGTTCTAACATTCTCCCCCTTTTTGATGACGACAACTATATAATATACTTAGATAATAACTACAGAAAAGTTCTCCCACTAAATATGATCTCCCCCTTAAAATGTGCATATTTATTTTTCTCCCCCTTTGTCATTATCAAAAATAATTGAAAAAATACTGAATAATCAAGTATGATGTACATACATAACTATAACACTAACAAAAAAAGTTATGATTACATCATTAAGCACATCAAAAAGATGAATATTGATAGTGTCTCACCAGAACTATAAGAAAGTGGTTAAGCACAACAAAATATTTACTTTATGAAGTCAAGGTAGTTCATCACGAGAGGAATCTAATTTCCCTTTGTCCTTATCGCCGGTATTTGGCGATGTGCGAGGAGATAGAGAAGGTGTAGACCAGTCAGAAGAAGGTTGATGGAGTTGTTGAAGTGCATGATTAAGTTTGGAAACCATTGAAATAAGAGAGTCTTCAACTTTGGAAAGCCTTGTGGACAATGTGTGATCAAGCTTTGCTGTTTATTTACCAAGAAGAATTTGATTTCTATATAGTAGCACTTGGTCTTCTAAGGTTAAGTGAGAAATATTCTCATTAGTAGTAGGCTGTGTTTGTGCTTCCCAAATCTCCATATTGGAGTGATATTCAAACGAGGAAGGAGGAGGTAGAGATGGTTTCCTTGGTAGTTCAACATCACTTTGTTGTTGTTGTTGTTTAGGAGGAGCAGAAGGTTGATCTTGTGCATTTTTCCATTCTAGAAAAGTTATAAAAGATGGTGGTTCCTCTAACAAATGCATTGGATTGAAAATTTTTGTTCCACTGTATTTGATATGTAACTCCTCAAAAGCAAAAATATACAATGGGATGTTTAGTTCTTTGAGAATACGCATAATATAAGTCGGGTAAATGATTGTCTGGCGAGATCTATTCAAAAACCTTTTAGTTCATCAAAAATGAACTAAGCCCAATTGATCTTAGTTCGATTAAATAGTGCATATAGTGCTATGTGTTCAAGATCAGTAATTTGTTCATAGCTACCTAATTGAGGAATAGTAGTATTTATAAGCATTCGGGTAAGGAGCCTAGCACGTGGCCTAAGGAATTTGGATGAAAATTGAGGATTCGATTTTCCCATAACTGATGAGTGGTTGTATCACAGGGTTTGAATCACATGTCCTCCATTTTAGATATATTATGACCCATATAAGAGCACTCTAAGAATCGTCCAATTATAGCGCGGGTTAGCTTGATTGTTGTCCCATAGACACTCGTCCATAATCATTATTCATCATTCTCAGTAGTACATATCGATGGACTATCCAAATTAGCATAAAAAACGTATATAGCTAGTTGGTCGATAGAAACATCATTGGCATTTAAAGAAATAAGGGTTTTCAATTCACCTTGCTCATGTATGTCGTCCATATAATAAGAAGGAAACTTGATTAAGTTATAGAAAGGACCTAGATGCATCTTCTTAATCTTCAAGTCGTCAAATCGTCGTCTTTTTGTCGGATCTTGAAATAACCAATTGTTGATTTGAGTATCAGTCACGATCAATGGTTGAGAGGAAGATTCTTCTTCATGCTTCCTTTTGTTAACTCCCATCTTTTTAGTTCGTGGTGGCATTAATTTGATAAGAAATTCGATTTTAGAGACTTTGAGAAAGATAATTTTTAATTTTGAAATGAATTGAAGTGGAGGAAAAGTAGTTGATCGATCAGGTATAGTGTTTGAAAAACTATCGTTTCCAGTTCCAGACGACTGAAAAAGTGGATCAGACGTTTGAAGGTGTCTAAATTAGAAACAGAGAGTGAAATCAGACCTTTGGAATAGGAATTTAGAAGTCAGGAAGGATTAAATATGAGATAAAGAATAATTTCAGATGTCTGGAATTAAGTGCAGACATCTGGTAACATATAATTCGTTCCAGATCCTTATTTCAGACGTTTGGAATCCATTTCTGACGTCTGAAAACTCCAGATTAGCTTTCTGTTGAGAGTTTTGTGAAGAAAAAATTTATTTATTGAATAGAATATAATACAAACAAATATATATACATATAATCGTCTCTAAACGGCATAGTTTATTTTTCTTGGTTCCATTCCTGACGATCCCATGAATTCTATTCGTTGGTGGGATCACTATAGTTGATAGGGGACCAAGAAGGAGGTTTGGGTGACGAAATTGACGGTTTGTCTTTAGGATTTTCAACAAAGCTTGGATATTTTTTATGTAAACACTTCTTTGTTAGAGAATGACCACATATAGCCTATAGAGCCTTTTCCATGAAGTTCAAATGTTTGATTGTTCCTTGCTGTGTATAGTACATTTTCTTTTGAACATCCATCATTGCGAATTGATAATGTGATATTTCATCAAGTTTTTCATGGATTGTAGGCGGTTTTTCTCGTTTGGTTTTCTTCAGTAGAGGTGATAATCCCCATCGACTTTTTGATAAGTCAGGAGAAGGTAGGCAACGAGGAGCTGAAGGAGTACGAAGAGAAGGGGTGGATACGTTTGAGGATGGCGATCCAGAGTTATACGAAATTATTTCTTGAGATGGCATTTTGATTTTAATATTTGTTATGTTAAAAAAACTTTAGAAAGTTAGTTTTTATAACAATCCAAATATAAAAATAGGTAGTTTGTTATGGTGCAAAATTCTTGTCTAAATTTTTAAAGGTTTTTAACAAAAGAATAAACTTGTGGATATAAGAAATTTTTCTTAGTTTAAAACTTTATTAAGTGAACAAAAGCCTAAGTCTCGTCGTAATTTTACCAAAGTTTGTTCGATTTATGGTTTTGTGAAGATATCAGCTATTTGATTTTCAGTGTTAACATATTCTAGAGGTATAGTTCCTTTTTCGACATTAACTATTAAGAAATGATGTCTTATATCTGTATGTTTAGTTCAAGAATGATTTACCGGATTTTTAGATAGATTGATTGCGCTTGTGTTATCATAATAAATCGGGGATTTTTCAATTATTTTTCCAAAATCTTTTAAGATTTGTTGATCGTAAATTGGTTGTGCACATGCTAATGCCGCTGAAATATATTCGGCTTCACAAGTGGATAGAGAAACACAATTTTGTTTTTTTACTACACCATGAGAGGAGAGATTGCCCGATGAAATGACATGTTCCACTAGTACTTTTTCTATCCATTTTGCATCCTCCAAAATCCACATCGCTATATGATACAAGTTCGGAGGACGATCCTCTTGGATAGAATAGTCCATAGTTTTTCGTGTTAGATAAGTATCTCAAAATACGTTTAACGGCTCTTTGATGAGATTCTTTTGCTTTTGCTTGAAAAATTGCGCAAAGACAAACACTCATCATTACGTCGTGTCGACTTGCGGTTAAATATAATAATGAACCAATCATACTCCTATATAATTTTGCTTCAAAATCTTTCCCCTTTTCATTTTTATCAAGATGGACCGTAGTACTCATAGGAGTAGGTTTAGGTGATGTTTTAGCCATACCAAAACATTTTAATAGTTCATTGCAATATTTTTTTTGATGTATAAAGATACCATTCTCTAGTTGTTTTATTTGTAATCCTAAAAAGAAATTTAATTCTCCCATGTGTGACATTTCAAATTCATTTTTCATTATATTAGAGAATTTCAGATATAAATATTCATTCGTTGATCAAAATATGATATCATCGACATAAATTTGAACAGCTAAAATATCATTATTTTCTCTTTTAATAAATAAAGTTATGTCAGTTTTTCCAATTTGAAATCATGATGAGATTAAATGAGTTTTAAGCCTATCGTACCATGCTCAAGGAGCTTGTTTTGATCCATATAATGGTTTATTTAATTTGAAAACATGATTTGGAAATTTTTCATGCTCAAATAACGGTGGTTGTTTAACATAAACATTTTCTTTGATAAAACCATTCAAAAATGCACTTTTGACATCCATTTGATATAATTTAAAATTGTTATGACAAGCAAAAGCGGGTAGAGTTCTTATAGCTTCTAATCTAGCTACAGGCGCAAACGTTTCATCGTAATTGATTCCTTCTTCTTGATTATACCCCTTGCTACTAAATGTGCTTTATTGCAAACTATATTTCTGGTTTCATCGCTTATTTTTAAATACCCATTTAGTTCCAATGACGGATTGATCTTCCGGTCTTGGAACGAGTTCCCAAACATTATATCGTTCGAACTGATTTAATTCTTCTTACATAGCTAAAATCAAAAAATCATCTTTAATAGCTTCTTTATAGTTCTTTGGTTCAAAGTTTGAAAGGAATGCATCATGACTTATTTGATTAAGTTAATTTCGAGTTACTCTAGAATTTAAATCTCTAATAATGTTATCTACAAGATGATTCTTTAAAATACTAGGAGGTGAAACTAGATTGTTATTTTGATCAATAGCTTCATTATTATTGTGAGGTGTGTTAGAAGAATTATTTGGATGTATTTCTTCTTCGTCATTAATTTTTGTAGTTACAAAATTTTCATCAAAAGAAACATGCAAACTTTCTTCTATAATATTTGTCCTTTTGTTAAAAATTCTATAAGCTTTGCTATGATCGAATAGCCAACAAATATTCCTTCATCGGCCTTAGGATCAAACATTCCTAGATTGTCTTTAGTATTTAATATGAAACATTTCGATCCAAATGTTCTAAAATATGATACTTTAGATTTTTTACCAAAAAATATTTCATAAGGAGTTTTTTTGGTCATCGGTCATAGTGTCACTCTATTCAAAACATAACAAGCCGTGGCAATAGCATCAGCCCAAAAATGGTTTGGTAGATTACTACTGTTTAATATTGTTCTTGTGCATTCTTGTAATGTTCGATTTTTCCGTTCAACTACGCGGTTTTGTTGTGGTGTATGTGGAATTGAAATATTATGATTAATTCCCTTTTTATTGCAAAAATTTGTAAAAAGTTCATTTTCGAATTCTCCTCCGTGATCACTACGAATATTTTTAAATTTTGAATCCATTTGACTTTTAATTCTTTTTGCAAAAATTTTAAACATACCAAAAGTGTCACTTTCATGTCTTAAAAACAAAGTCCATGTATATCTTGAAAAATCATCAACAATTACAAATGCATACTTTTTATGATTTATCGATCTTACTTGTGTAGGACCAAATAAATCTAAATCCAACAATTCTCATGGTTGTTTTATTGAAATATTATTTTTAGAATTAAAAGAACTCCTTTTTAACTTTCCAATTTGGCATGCATCACACAAATTATCTATTTTATAATTTATTTTTCGTAAACCTCTAACTAGTTCATGTTTTGATAATTTATTTATAAGTTTGAAATTCATGTGACAAAATCATTTATGCTATAGCCATGGATCATCAAGTTCAGCGGTCAAGCATAAATCAGAACTTTGTTTTATATTCATATTCAAAATATAAATATTTTTACTTCAAAATCCTTCAAATTATAAATTTTTATTATTATCAAATACATTGCACTGATTTTTCTCAAAATTTATTTGAAAACCTTTACCACATAATTGACTAATGCTAAGTTAATTATGTTTTAAATTTTCTACTAGTAAAACATTAGAAATAATATGAGAGTTAGAAATACCGATGTTTATGACTTCTCCAATTCTGATGACATGTCCTTTTGAGTTGTCTCCAGAGGTTACGATGCCTCTATCGATATATTTTATATTTGAGTGCATCTTGGCATTCCCGGTCATGTGTTTTGAGCAGCCACTATCGAGTATCCATTTCTCCTTGCTTTTATTTTTGGGTACCTGCAAAACAAAAATTATTCAATTGGTACCCACTTCTTTTATTATGGTCCTAAATGTTAGGAGGGGAGGGTAGCCATACCCAAATGGGTTTGGGTCCTTCAAAACCATAATTATTATTAAATACTAATTATTATTGAATACTACACTTGATACAAAACTCTCAATATGTTGTTGTCTAATTAACTTATTATTAGACTTTGGTGTCCAAATTTTTATATTTTTAGTTTTTTCATCTTCACTTAACTTTGGTGTCTTTTTGAAACTTTGATACAAGATACTTTTCTTTATAGTATTACCTTTTTTCTTTTTTGAATTCTTTCAAAATCCTAATCCATTTCTATTACTAGTAGGTTTTAAAATTGTAATTAAATTATCAAGATCTAGTTTTCCTTTGCTAAACTTTGAAACATTGTTAGTAATTTTTTCAAGTTTATCCTTTAATTCACAAATTTAAGTTTTTGATATTTCTATACTACTTTTTAGTTCAATATTTTCCTTAATCAAATTATTATTCTCAAGTTTTAACCTATCTATTTCACTAAGATGTGCATCATATTCGAAAGACTTTTTACACTTTTCTTGTGAAATCACTAATTCTTCTTCTCAAATAACTTTTTCATCCTTTAATAATCCAATTTCTAGTTCTAATCAATTTATTTTGGCAAAGTGTTCTTTATTTAATTTTTTGATTTGTCTAAACTTATCATCAAGTTCCATTCTTAATTCTAGTAATTCATTATAGCTAAGTTCAGGACTACCTCATCAGCGTACCCATAAAACATACATTAGCTTGTTCTCCATCACTATCACTATCACTATCACTATCAGAAGATGATGATGAACCAGAATCGTTCCAAGTGACATTAAAAGCTCTTTTCTTCTTAAATTTCTCAAATTTTTTCTTTTTCTCATTGTTGCGTTTAGGACAATCCTTCTTCATGTATCTGTATTGAACACATTCATTTCACTTGATTTGAGATAGATTTGTTGTATTGGATTGTCCTTCTTTTTGGAATTTGGTCATCTTTCTAAATTTCTTGAATTTGTTGTAATTTTTGGCAATGAAAACTATCTCTTCTTCATCCAAATTTGAGTCATCATTCTTTCCTTGAAATGCTATGTTCTTCTTTTCAACATTTTGTTCTTTTCTTGCCTGTAAGTTAGCTTCATAGGACATTAAATTTCCTATCAACTCTTCAACCATGAGAATAGAAAGATCATTAGCTTCTTTAATAGCTAATACCTACCTTTCCCAATCTAATGTTAAAGAGTTGAGTATTCGAGAAACTAAATCAAACCCAATGCCGTAAGATCATATTGAATAGTTTGAAATCTAGAGTACATGTCAACAATAGTTTCATTTTGCTTCATTTTGAATGAGGAGAATTAGTTTTGCAAAATTGAAATCTTACTTTGTTTGACCTTTGTTGTACCTTTATGTGTAATTTGTAAAGTATGCCAAATGTCAAACGCAGTGGCACACAACATGGCACGTGAAAAAACATTTTTATCTAGAGAGCAAAATAAAACATTCATAGCTTTGGCATTGTTTGAGGCTAAGGTTTCTTGTGCATCAGTCCATGTGCTCATAGAAGTGTCAAGTGCTTCATATTTATTTTATGTAACGGACCATTTTCTAGACCATTAGGTTCCATAAAAATACCTATACGGGTTGACTAATATGCATAGTTGGAGCCATAAAATAATGAGGGATGTGTAGTAGATTGGCCTTCTTGAAAGAAACATGCCATATTAGTGATTCAGAAACTTATTACAGTACTTCTTATCAACCAGGCTCTGATACCAATTGAAAGTCTACGGTATGGTGGATCGATTATACAAATGACAAGTATATGACTAATTTAAACTATAGTGTAACAATAGTAAAGTATGTAAATAAGAATAATCACACCAAGGATTTTATACTGGTTCGGGCCTCCCGTCCTACGTCCAGTCCCGAAGCTCCTCTTCGGAATTTCCTTTCACCAAAATAACTCTCACTTCACCCGAAGGAACAGGTTTAAAATAGCAGAGTTTTTTTTATCAAGAATATGTTCTCTATTACACGGAAACTATATAGTACAGTTGAACTACCTATATCTCTTGAATGATTGAATACAATATTGTTCGAGAGAATATGGAAGTGTATGATCTAGATTTGCATATTTGATAGCAAGTGGATGATTAGAATACGAGATGATTAAGGTAGAGAGTAGAGTGAATTAGTTAAAAGTAAGTAAGTGCTTTGATTATTCTTCATTCTCGTTTATATAGTTGTAGAAGGTTGCTTCTAGTAGTTACATCTCTTCCCTTTCAGTCTAGAGTCGTCACTGTTCACCGGTGAAGAGTTGCGGAGGAGAGATGGAGTTGTGTCTCCTCGGAGATGACAGTTGTAATTTGAATTATCTGCCCTGGGCCTAGTTTTAGACGTCTGAATGGTGCTCTCAAACGTCTGAGAACCTATTATTATTTTTGTTCATCTTCTACATTCAGACGTCTGAAGTTCTGCATTCAGACGTCTGAACCTATTAAGTGATGTTCTCCTGGGTTTATTCTTGAGTGTATCTCTCTTCGATCTTCTTGCAACTTTGTAGATGAATCTCTTCAGTGCATTAGTCTTCATCTTGTCAAGGTAGTGGTTTGTCTTTGCTTTGAATTAGTATATATATAGTTGTATGATATATATATATATATATGATTTCCATTGTATAGTTATCATAGTGGAAATCGTAAACTGAGGGTTCTAACACGCATGACATGTATCACAACAATTAGCAACAACTGTTTCAACTACTGAATGTAGACACTACAATATTAAGCAGAGGGTTTTTAGGTGAACGTAGACGCTTCCCATTTCACAATAAAACTCTAAAGGCAATTTTGGTGAAATTTTTACTATTGTTGAAAGAAAGATCATCTTATATGTGGTAATTGTTGTGTTAACAGAAATGCCATGTGAAGAACAAGGACACGTAAATTTCTTGATGGTATCTATGTCAGCGAGAAAGGAACAGTGGCGGAAGAGTAATGTTTGGAGACTTCCTTGGTTTAAAAGATCAACTGAGTTACTTTAGTTGATGTTATGGTGCTACTTTTAGTGTTCCAAAGTAAAATGTATTTGTCACCAATTTTGTTCATCTATCATGTCATGTTTTTAACTATTTACGTTTCTGCAGATGACTTTTTGCTCAATGTTAAGACTGGTTCGGATGCATTGTTTCATAACATGTCACAAGTACTTTAGTCGACGGCTTGCTGTAGTGTTAATATTTTTATCAGTATCTCACGTGAGCAAAAGTCTTTAGTCTTCTTTTAACTCGTATTGATGAAAAAAAATAACTTTACCATTTCTGTTACTATGAATGTTGTATATATATTTTTAAGGATTTATAAATGAATTAGTGGATATTGCGTAATTTAATCTATTTAAGTATTTTAAATCAATAATCAACTTAACTAATTAAATATAAATGGTTCAATGTTCGAAAGTAGGAGAAAATGAGAAGCGCTTTATATGTAATTGTAGTTGAGAATAACATCTTATGGTCAACTTATCTACATGTAAACTTTTTTTTAAACTTTATTAACAAGGGCCAAGCCCAAAAGAAAGGGTTGGAGGGTAATAACCTGAATACATAGAACAATCTCGGTACTTCGTAACTCAAACCCTAAACACGTTAGGGTATTCAGCCCGGATACATAGAACAATCTCGGCACTTCGTATCTCAAACCCTAAACACGTTAGGGTATTCAGCCCCTCAAAAAATAGAACACATAATACACGTAGATTTTTATTCATTATACAAAATTTCAATCATTAAACCATTTTAACTTTGCAGTGGTCAGTAAATTTCATGTTGTTATAGGAAGGTTATATATACAACTTCGGCGATTACCAAAAATATATTCTATAGCATTTATTTAAGTTATGAGTTGCCCATGTTTAATATCATGTTGAAATTGTCGGTGTCTACATAACATAATTTTTATTAGTGTAATCTGCGCTTTTACATTGCAATGTTTTGAAGTATAAATTTATCGTAAAAAGTTGCAAAAATAAAATTTTGTTATGCAATGTATGATTTCTTTTGAGATAAATGAATTATAAATTAAATGAAATATTATTATATATATATATATATATATGTATGTATGTATGTATGCATTTTATGCTATGCAATAATTTTTTTATATGAATAAAAATACTAATTTATCATCTTTGCTCATATATATGAGTGTTGTACACATACTTAAATTGAATTATTTTAGGATTTGTTAGATGAATTAATAAATATTATTTAATTGAATTATTTAAATAGTTTGACTAAAATATTACATAATTAATTAAATATACGGACTCATTAAAAAATATTAGAAGAGACCGAGAAGAGTTTGTAAATAATCATGGAAAATTTAAAATATATGCATTTAAAGCGAAAAACAAAAAAATTCATTGACTACATGTAACTTCACAAAGATAAACAGATTATAAAATAAATTTGTTATTATTGTTGATGTATATAAATTATGATATGTGATTTACGTAATGTGACGACCTTTATTTTTAACTATTTTAAATTATCGAATTAATATGATTATTGAACAAAATTATTAGAACTAAAAATTTAATGAATTATTTATGTAATTTATTTAATATGAACTAGAACAAAAATTGGAAATAACTATTTTAATAAGGTTTAAGGAAATCAATTATATTAGAATGGTGTTCAATTTAACGTATTGATAATCGATAGCTGGGATTTAACAATAAACGCTTGTATTATTGTAAAATAGAAATTGTTGTTTTATTATTGGAATTTGTTTTAAAATTTTAATTTATAAGTTAAAATAAATTATGTTTAAATTCTAGTGATTTTTGAATAATTAAAATTGTTTAAATTAATATTGGAAATTGTTTAAATAATTGAATTATGAATTAATGTGAATGAAAATGATATCGAAATTTGATTTAAACAAAAATGAAGATTTTGACTTTTAAAGTTGAATTTAAAAGTGAGTAAATAGAAATTGGAAATTTATATTTTAATTAAGGTGTAAAAATCGCCATTATGGCCACTATCTCAAATTTCAACGAAACTAGTTTCATCAGATCCGTAATAGTGAATTATTAAAGAATGTGAAGTTTCATAGAGATCGGACTTGTCGCTTGGCCCTGCGAGCATGAAAAGAGTAGAAATTAATAAAATTAATTTAATTAAAACAATTTGATTTTTAAATGCTATCTTCTGAATACGATGGAATTGGCTCTCGAAACCAGTTCCATTATGTTCGAAATAGGGGTATAACATATAGAGCGCCAAGCGGCATGCCTAGTTTGGAGTTCGAGAAATTTTGGACCTTAAGAAGCTAGATATTTTCAACTTATAATAATATATACTTACCCTCGCCCAACAGTCGTATGGCGATGGGGAGGAGCGGCGCTGGTGTAGGGTGTGATTTAAGCAGTGGGCAAGGTCGATAGTGAAGAGCACATGGAAGGCTATGAAGGCGTGATGGTGCACACGTGGTTCAAGTGGTCGGCGATGGCCGGGGTGCGTCAGCGCCGCTGGGGGTTGCTAACGATGGCGTCGATCGAGTGTAATTAAAAATGGAAACGATGAAGGAAGTAGTCGCGAACGATAAGGATGTGGCCTAGCACTGTGCGCATGAGAAGGCAGAGAGGGAGATTAATATTAATTTGGTTAATATTGTTTTAATTAAATTAGTATGCTAATTTAATCGTAATTTTCTCATACGAGGTCTGATTCAAGTGTGATTTATTGCATTGAATCCATATCAGAGTCGTCTATGCTACGGAGATGAATTCGTTTCAATCCGCTGCATTCAAATTTTTAGATTCGAATGAAAGTGAGTGTTTTAAGCCCTCATAAATGACTAAATTATTTTTATGTTAGTTAAAATAAGTTATGATGTAATTTAATTTTATTGAATGTCATTTGTAATTTAACTGACATTTAAATTGACATATAAATTTAACTGATATGAATTTAAACTAACTGTTCAATTCGAGATTGAAATTAAATTGCCAGTTAGACGCCCGTGTTAATAAACAGTAAATTGTTGTGATATTTGACTGATTTGGACATTGATTGTGATGTGATAGTGGTTGATATTTTTGATGATTTGAATGTTTTTTTTATATATTCCAGTTATTACCTAGTATATTATTAATAGTATATAAAACTGTTATTTGAATTACTTCAAAGAAATTAAGAAATGGATTGAAATGATATATACCTGTGACATTTATTTTTGATCGATATGATATATATCCATCCCTGAAATCAAAATCATAATAATTATTCGCTTGGCCATAAGATAGAAAATTATGTACAGACACCGGATTGGTTAAATTAGTTGATTTTAAAATTCTTGATTTTGAATTTATTTAAATTATTTCATTTTAAAAAAATAAATTTAATTGAAATATAGAAATTGAATTAGTTTCGAGATTGAGTTCTGAAATGCGAAATTAACTTTGTTAAATAAAATTATATAAATATGAAATTTGAGATTTTGAAGTTATAATTGAAATGTCATTTGAATTTCGAAAATTGATTTGTGTTTAAAAGATTTGGAGTTTTATTCAAAATTTGAAATATCGCTATTTAAAAGTATTTTAAATGGATATTTCATATTTAGGCTCGGAGTTGAATTATTTTTAAGATTTAAACCTCAAATTGAATATTGGAGTTTAAATTTCATTTAAGCGATTTTAATCAATAAATTGAAACTGAACTTGAAATCGATATATAGAAACGATTTAAAATAAGGATTTGATTGAAATTTGAACCATTGAATCGAATTATGAATCGAATTTGAAGTTAGGTGAAAGTTTCGAAATTGAAGCTATTTCGAATGAAAATTGAAATGGAGATTAATTAGAATTGAAATCGAAATTGAATCGCTCTTAATTGAAATGGAAATTGAAATTGATTTAAATTGGAATTGAATCGATTAGAGTTAATTTAAGATTGAGATGATTTGAGTTGAAATAACTGGAATTGAACTAGTTTGGTTGAAATTTGAACCTGAGTTCAGATTTATTCGAAATGGGAAGAAACGGTTTGAATTTGAAATTATTTTTACTATAAACTGTTTTAAAATTCATCATTTTTTTAAATTTCCAAATTATTTAAATTTTCAAATCATTTAATATATAATCTATTTTAATACTAAACTATTTTTAACTATCTTAACTTTTCAAACTATTTAAAACTATTCAAACTAATTTCTAAAAATTCAAACTTGTCATGGTTGAAATGTTTATATTTAAATCGTTGATTTAAATGCGAATTAAGTTAAAATGAAGTCAAAATCTAAATTGTAATTCGAATTGAATTTTGGAATGAAATATAAAATTGAATATGATATTTTAAAGTGAAAAGGTTTTTGAAGCGAACGTGATATTTTGATATTAGGTATGCATTGTTTTCAAAAATGTAAAAAGAACCAACAGTTGTGCAAAAGACGTTTGGTTAATAAAGAGATCACGACCTCTTATTGGCATACTCTTAATCAATATTCGAACCACTTTAACAGATGCGTGCATGAAGGAGACACCAAAATGAAGTGGTTGGATGGCATCGTTTGCTGGATTTGAAAAAAGAGAATGATGATGGATAGACACCGACACTTGTGCCAATTTGAAATGGCTAAAACTTAACGGCTTGACAGGACCAAGCGGGCTAGCTACGTCCAGCGGACATCCGTTCTTCGAATTTCTACTTGGGCTTGGTCCATACTATTCATTTTGATGTTGGTTTCGATCAGTGTAACTTGATTTTGGGATAACCTCCCTTTGACTCGATATGGGATGGATGTACACGGTTGGCGATCATAGCTACGATGCGATAACATCATCCCTACGACCCATACTAGTAGTATCCTACCTTGGGCATTGCATCACGTATCTTGACACACTTTTATCCCTATACGAGATCACTACGATTTTGTTTAGTGTTGTCGTATCACGATGCATCCCTATCCCCTGACATGCTATTGAGGAGTTATATGCAAACTTTGCGACAATGCGTAAAAACATGTTAAGGGGGATTAATGTAAAGCCTTAGAGCTAAGAAAAATATTTATTTTACTTATTAGATTTTATATATATAGTGTATGATACTATGTATAAATATTTTGATGGATCCCTTTCGAGATGGAAAACCTGTAACATCTCTTCAGTTATTTCACGCACTTTATCCACTGGGTAAGAGATGTGAAATCCCATAAACTTCTCCGATGCTATTAGACTCCTTTTATATATGATATTGATTTGACTCACATAAGGATATTTTAGTCCTGACTCAAGTGTTTTGTCTTTTCATTATGCTCGGGTCAGCCTTGAATTTTCAGCGCACTGAAGATTATCTTCTAGGGGACAAAAATGAAGATTTGGTATATTATATTACAAGTATTATTTGACCACATTGTATTCTGCTCATTATCCTATCGTTTTATTATATTTATATATATAAATCTGATAAATGTTATATAAATTATAATCAAATGTATAATTTAAACAACTTCATGAACTATTTATTTGAATATTATATTTTGTCATTCTGCTGCGAGATTCTATATTTTTTTCTTCTTTTCTTATTTTACTTAATTAACTCCATTGATTATCTGTGTTTCAGATTGCTTGAGTTGGACATGTATGGATTATTGTCAATTTAAACCTTCTAAAATGCGGTTATCACACATATCTTTGTATTCAATGAAGTTTGGTTGTTAAAGAAACCGACGCCTCTTATTGGTATACTATCTGCCAATATTGGAACCATTTTGACAATAGTGTACGCGGAGGAGACTCCAGAACAAAGTGGTTGGTTTTAGCGTCATTTGCTGGATTTTAAGAAAGAGAACGATGATGGATAGACACAGAAAATTATGCCAATTTAAAATGACTAATACAGCACGGCTTGATAGGGTCAAATGGGATAGCTACCCATAGCGCACATCCGTTCTTTGATTTTCTTCTTGGACTTGGTCCATACTATTACTTTTGATGTTGGTTTTGATTGGTGCACCTTGATTTTGGATAACCTCCCTTTGACTCGATATGGAGTGGATGTACATGGTAGGCGATCGTGGCTATGATGCTTTACAACCAGCCCTACATCCCGAGCTGGCAGTGTCCTACCTTGGACATTTGCCTCATGTGCCTTGTCATACTTTTATGCCTCAATATATTTAAGTCGCTTTCCACTCCCATAGGTCGCTATGACCTACCAACCAAAGAAGTTGATCAAGCATAAAACTTAACCCATCCCAGTTAGGTCGCCTGCGACCTACGACCTAATTCCTATGCGACCTGCGACCTATGACCTACCTCCAGATTTTCCCTATAAAAACCCCACCTGCTCCACCTGGAAAGGGACTTTTGGATCATTTCTGGAACACCAATACTTTGTTGTTTTCTCAACTCCTTCAACCCTTCAAACATCGAAGACGCTTCAACGAACTTTGGGAAAGATCTAACTAATTCAACATGAATTCAAAGAGCTTTTCTACATCGAAGTTCAAGCTACTTGTCTTAATCGTGTTGTAATTGGAGAACCATTGAATAAGTTGTAATCAAATCAGCAATAATAGAGACTAAGTGGACGTAGGTTTGACTTTAAGCCGAACAACTATAAAAACTATTGTCTCTTTACTATTTCTCTGCTATTTTCTGCTTATTTTCAGTTCCCGTACCAACGGGTGGTGCTTTCACTATACTACAACTTACACCGGGGTGTTAGCGTTCATTTTTAGCGTTAACATTTTTGGTGCTTTCATTGAGAATTGAACTCAGCAGTGCTCTCATCATTGCTCCGCGAAGATTTGTAGAAAGACTCTCTCTAAAAACCAGAAGTCTATCTGAGATTATGGCTCCTAGAAGAAAAGGTAGATCTACTAGATCTGGAAGTGCTTATGAGAATATCGCCACTTCTCCCGCGTCAGATCCGACGGCTCCTAGTGTTGGAATTACAAGGGCCGAATTGGACGCTGTATTGTCTGGGTTGTATCAACAGATGGAAGCCAAGACCACTTTGATGTTGGACAGGATAAATGCTTTACCTGGAGTTATCCAACAACCAAGAAATAATAAAGAAACCTTTGCGGAAGATGCTCATGATTCCCAAGGGAAAAGTGTTCCTCAAAGGGCAGCTGGCTCCGCCGAAGGGTCGCCTCCCCAAGCCGGAGGTTCAAGGCCGCTGCCAACTCTTCGCGAACTTTTGTCCAAGCAAATTTCTGAAAAATAGCCGATGTCCGTCCCGCGGGGCCTCTAAACGATGAGGAATACCTCTCGAGAATGATTGGACAAATTACGAAAGAAAGCATGCAATGGATAAAAGATGAGAATGACTGGGGGTTTGCTCCAAGCAAGACTCCTTTTACTGAAAGGATCCTGAAGGCTGAATTTCCAAAGAAATTCGTTCCCCCTACTATTCCAGCTTATCGGGGAACAAGCGTCCCAACCAGTTCTTATACAAGTATGATTGGCTTATGACAGTTTCCAAAGCATCAGATGAGATCAATGCAGATAATTTCAGGTGTATTTGGAAGGAGCGGCCCTGCTTTGGTTCACCAAGCTGCCAGTTCATTCTACGGATCAGTTCTTCGACCTAACTCGGAAATTCAAAGATCAGTTCAGGTTATATGCTTCGAACGCCAAAGACATAATGTCACTATCCAGCCTCGAACAAACCCCGGAGAGTCTCTCAAATCTATCTTAAACCGCTTCAATATAGCCTTGGCCGAAATTGACAATGCGGAGTCTAGGACGACTCTCACTTACTTGATGCGAGCTATCGACAAATCGAGTGAATTCGGGAAATGGATAAAGATGAAAGAGCCAAATTCACTTGAGAAATTCTATAAGAAGGTCGATGAATTTATACGCATAGAAAGCCTTCCTGTGCCGGCAAAAGTTGCTAGGGCTGAAGTTGAGAATAACAATGTTGCTCTTAACAAAAAGGAATCTGGTGGCCAGAAGAGGGAGAATGACGGTAGAGAAAAGCAAAAAGATGCGAAGAAAACTCGCCACTTTAGACCTTTAGATTTTACTCCCTTAACTGATACTCCAGAGAATATCTTTTTTGCAACCAAGGATGTTGTTGAATACCCTAAACCACCTAAGTTGAGGCTTGGGAAAAATGTTGCGCATAATGGAAGATTCTGTTGGTTCCACAATCAACCCGGCCATGACACTAATGAATGTCGGCATTTAAAGAGTTTGATTGAGGAGCTGTTGAGACATAATAAACTTCAGCAATATGTGAAGAGAAACAAAAATGACCTAACCTCATCTACTCAGGGGCAAAAAATTCATGCTTATCAATCCGGCTCAGGTGAGAGGGCTGCAGCGCAGGAATCGAAGAGGCCTATCATTAATGTTATCACAGGGGGTCCTCATCCAACGG
Organism: Allium cepa; assembly: GCA_030765085.1. NCBI lineage: Eukaryota > Viridiplantae > Streptophyta > Magnoliopsida > Asparagales > Amaryllidaceae > Allium > Allium cepa. Next base: position 70,315,671 of record CM060929.1, read on the forward strand.
GCAGAAGTTGGGGTGAGATGGAAAGATATGATCGCGCTTTGGGATATGCCCCGGCTTGCTCTATGCCAAGTCAAGAAAGAGTTTCAGACTAAAGAAGGAAATCTGCCTGCTTACTTGTCAAAGGCCTGGGAGATTTTTGATGATTTTGGTCATTATACGATGAGCCATATACCGCGGGAAGAGAACATGAAGGAAGATTCTCTCGCAAAGTATTCAAGCTCTGGCAAAGCTCAATTATTGGTATTGGTCCCTATGAAATCTTGTCAGCTCCAAGTACTGATGAGATCAAATTCCGAGAGCCTGAAACAGCGAGCACTTGCGTCCATATTTTACTTAAAAGCAATGCTTAAATTTTCAAAATGATTATGGATGTATCATTTTTTGTATTGATTCACACTGATTTTACTATAAATCTTGTGTTCTTTACTACCGTAAAATGCCTGTCTCATTTCGATGTGCATGTATCTTTAATATATTGCTAAAATGTCGATTTAATAATGCAGGCTATCAAAGAAAAGCTTACCTATTCAACACATCACAAGGCTAAGTGATTCCTAAAAATCACTCAACAATAAAATATCAAGCCACAAAAATTCCACATTCAATTCCTACATCAAAATTGCTTCTCACAAATAGTTGGTGATTCCACCAGAGGGGCACCTTTCCAAAGTGAAGGTTATAGGCCCTTGCTAACTGATTGCGATCGTCTGTGCAAACGGACATCCGGTCAAGTAACTTGCGTCTGCCCCGTGGATTCACTTAGCAATGAAATGCACTTCTCTGGAAAAAAAGAAAACAACTTGCAGAGGAAAAGAACATGTGCTTGTACACGATAATGAGGAATCGTTGAGAGGCAGATGGTGGAAAGACATGGTCAAGCTGAGAAAGAACAGCCAAAATGAATCTTATGCCTCAACCAAAAAGGTTGGTGGAACCACCGAAGGGGCACCTTCCCAAAGTGAAGGTTCCAGGCCCTTGCTAGTTAATTGCGATCGTTTGTGCAAACAAACATTCAGTTAGGTAGCTTGCGTCTGCTCGGTGGATCCACTTAACTGTGAGATGCAACCTTCCAAGCGAACAACAAAGCCCTCTTCGGAGGCAAAAGCCTTCTTTGGAGGCCCTCTTCTCCTCACAAGGGGGAAGAGCCAAAAGCCCTCTTCGGAGGCCCTCTTCTCCTCACAAATGGGAAGAGCCAAAAGCCCTCTTCGGAGGCCCTCTTCTCCTCACAAGGGGGAAGATCCAACAGCCCTCTTCGGAGGCCCTCTTCTCCTCACAAAGGGGAAGATCCAACAGCCCTCTTCGGAGGCCCTCTTCACCAAGTTGGAGTGCCAAAGCCGTCTTCGAAGAAAAAAGCCCTCTTCAAACGCACACTTCACCAAGTTGAAGTGCCAAAGCCCTCTTCGGAGGCACGCTTCCCCGCGTACAGGGAAAAAACCAAAATCCCTCTCCAAAGACACAAACAAAAGCCCTCTTCGGAGGCACGCTCCCCGCGTACAGGGAAAAAACAAAAATCCCTCACTAGAGGCACAAATAAAAAGCCATCTTCGGAGGCCCAAACAAACAAACAAAAAGCCCTCGCCAGAGGCACAAATAAAAAGCCCTCTCCGGAGGCACAAACAAATCAAAATCCTCTTCGGAGGACCACTTCACCGCGTAAGGGAATCCACTTCTCAAAAATAAAAGTGACCATCTCCGAAAGTGAAGTGTAAAACTTTTTCAAACAAAAGAGAAAGAAAACTTCTCCAATACAAAGCACACTCTACTTGAGTAGAATAATATTTCCACAAAATGGAAGAAGTATTCTGCAAAGTAAGAGTACAAGTCTTCTCAAAGTGGAAAAATTGTTCTCCATAGTAAGAGTATAAGTTTTCTCAAAATGGAGAAGATTGCAATAAGCCGTGGTATGGGGGCAATATAATATAGCTGCATTAATAAAAGCAATGCTCAAGCAACATACCACGAACTCACTGCAATACCATACAAGGAAAATAAAGAAACTTGTGTGATAAAAAGGAATAAATGCATTTATAAATACCGACAAAAGTTTGTAAAAGTAAAAAGAATCATTTTATTCCATACTATAAAAAAACTGTATACATGTGCAGGTTTCAAAAAGCGAAGGCCGGTACCCGCACAATCTTCGGTCAATACAAAAAAAAGCAAAAAAGCAAAAAAGAAGAAGGATAAAGCCGGACCTATCACTTCTTCTTCCCCCCGCCTTTGGAGCCTTTTCCCGGCCTAATGGTTAACTTCTTATGTCGGCTTGAACGGGTTGGGGAAAGAGGAGAAAGAGGCGCAATTGGGTCCTCTTCTGCTTTCTCATCACCGTAGAAGTCTCCTTCCTTTTCTTCGAAACTCCACACTTGCCCCTCTTCTTTGAAGAAGATTCGCTGCCCAGAGCAATAAGATCAATCAATTTTGTGTCGTCGGCAGTGAATTCCTCTGTAGTCCTATCAGCCTCTTCAAGCTCTTCAGTTTTCTGCTCTTACGAAGCAGCCGGGTCATCCAAGCCTTGAAGAGCTTCTATCTGTTCTTCTTGAGATCCCGGTTGAGAAGCAAGAGAACGAGTAACTTGAAGAGATGGAGGAGCAACAGCTAGAGGAGGCGAAGCTTCTGCACTACTTGTTGTTTTCACTATAGAAGAAGAAGAATTAAACATCAGTATTTCTCACAAAGAGGGGAGATAGTGGCACATCGAGGTTTAAGCTCATGTGAAGCAAACAAGTATTCCACTTGAGCTAGATCAGTGTCGAAGTTACCTGGAGGAGTTAGCTGTGTCACGTCGATTTGAAAATCGTGGGCTTCAATGTCTTCCTCGGGCTCGGTGTGAGAAGTTGTAATTCCAGTCTCGGCTTTGGCAGGAGGCAGAGAATCAGAACTGGAGCCAATAATGTCGACGTCAACCGAAGCCGAAGGACGAGTCGGGTCGGTCAAAGGTGCCTTCCCGAAATGATCTCTTTCCGCTGCTTCGGCTCGTTCTTTGGCGAGTTGTTGTTTCCCTGTGACAAGGGCGGCTTGACCTTCATCGTCCAAATAATGAGCCTCGAGACCCTCCTCAGCATAGCCGGCACCTTTAAGCATTTCAACCACTGCTTCCCACACTTCCACCAGGGTAATTTCATACTTTGGCCCCAAAAATTAGAGACTGCCATGCCCCAAGACACTGTGAATGTAAAACTAGAATAAAGTATAACTGATATTGGCCTTCGTCTCTTCGTGAGAATGTTCAGCTGCTATTTTTCCAGCAATGGCCTCGTCGTGCTCTTTTTCAACTTTAGAAAGCTGAGTCTTTAACATTTCAATCTCCAAGACTTGGGAGCTAGTCTTTTACCGCAGTTGAGCAACATCACTGCGGTAGCTTTCCATAATTCTATGTTGTGCCTGAAGCCTAGCCTCAGCATCTCGTTGACTAGCATGGGCATCTCTTACTTGCTTTGGAAGCACCTCTTCCTTTTGAGTATAAGAAGTGGAAGAGGTAGCAAGGTCATCTTTAAGTTTCTTGACTTCAGCCTCGAGTTTCTCATTATATGCAGTGATGTTCTTCATCTCCGTGTCGTGCTGGTCAAGAACTTTTTGCCATTCAGATTTGTCACTCTCCATGGTCAACATAGCTTCGAGATTTAGACGGTTCGCTCGTTGAAGCTCATCGACTAGCTTTTGCCACCGGACATTCTTTCAATGTCAAGCCTAACAGCATCAAGATTTCTTAGCATAGCCTGTTTATCAATAGGGACCAAGTCCAAATCAAAGCGTACTCCTTTTAAACACCAGTTTGGAAACCGGCTTTGGAGTGCAGGTGGAGCATTCTCACTTAATACGGAGGCCAATTAATAATTGTCTGAATCTCAACTCTTTTGAGGGCAGGGGAACTAGAAGGGATGTCCAGAGAAATAGATGTAGCAGGCACTTTGGACACTTTAGATGAATATTTTTCACTAGGCTTGGCCCGCTTGCTGGACCCTTCAGCTTCAAAACTCTTCCCCTTGTCATCTTGAGACTTTCTTTTCAGGGAGTCATCATCCCTTTGGTGAGAGTCATGGCGGTCATCTCTTCTTTCATACCGCTCCTCGTAAGCCTACCTCTCACGAGCTTTTCTGGCAGCTCTTTCCTCATCGGTTTCTCTTGGGGCAGGAAAATAACGCCTGGAGTCGTATGAATCGCGCCGCCCATAGCGTTGAAAGTCATCGTAGTACGAACCACTGCGTCCTATTGGAGAACCTGAAAGTGAAGAAGAGACAAGTTTAGAAATCTTCGAAATAAAGAAGTGAAGTACACATAATTGCCAAAATCGTAAGTGTGTGTGGCGTGGGAACTCCGCGCGTCAAGCTACAAACCACTCTTCGGCTTAGGAGTCAATTCTTGGATTGATAGAGTTGGCCGCAAAATAGACGTCGCTTCAATTGATGGAACAACGAGCTTAGAGGTGATGGTGTCATCTTTGAAAAGCACTTGGGAAGTCACCATAAGGTCACTCAGTCCCTCAAAGACATCACCACCATCATGCCCAATGGAATGAGTCAAGCCCTCTTCAACAAACTTTGCACTCTTTATAACAAGACTTTCTTTCTCGGCTTCCTCACCAGATTATCCAGTAGATTTCCCAAAATGTTGAGGAAGTTCCTCTTCTTCAATAACTGGAAGAAGTTCAGTTTGCCGGATAATCCCTCATCGCCAACGGAACTGGAGCACTTCACTAACGAAGACTCAACAATAGAGTCCTTCGGTGCAGATTCCTTCATGGAGGCTGGGGCATTTGACACTTCTGCCTGAGAACTAGGGCATCATGGGGCTGAATAGATCGAGAAGGGTGCAAAAGTCCGAATTGGTGCAAAAAATCGTCCTTCAGCAAGAACATAATACTTCTCTCTTCAGCAGCTACAGCACTCAATCTACCAAAAGTCGATTTATGACTAGAATCTGTTGATGGAGGAGGAATTGCTGCAGGAGTAATGAATGAAGTTAACGCTTTTTGACTCGAGTTTTGAAAGGCTCAGAAATCAAGTAAACGAAGATAAGT